>OY283146.1:10768214-12192270 GCA_958299785.1 Medicago lupulina
ATATATGCCTAAAAGTTGTGGCTGATAACTTTTAAAGTGGTGGTTAATTATATCAATTCCATGTTCTGGGACGGCCTCAAGTACAATGGTACGTGGGTCGAGGCCCGCCCAATTTTATGAAAAATAATACTAATAAAATAAATAGTATTTGTCTATAGTATACACTATGGAACAAATAGAAGGAATAGTAAGACAAATTCACTTTAGTCGCTTAGCGATTTTTCACTAACACATGTTAAACGGTAATTAATTATTATTTAACACTTTTTAAATCGATTAAACCAATCTAAAAAGTGATTTGAACGATAATTAACTACCGTTCAATAATTTTTAGATGCATAAAGAGTAATTATTGACAGAGTAATGAATTCAGACTAAGTCACTAAGCCCACACTAAGCTATAAAACAAATATATCAAATTAATACAATATCTTATTGCCAAAA
Source organism: Medicago lupulina (assembly GCA_958299785.1). Taxonomy (NCBI): domain Eukaryota; kingdom Viridiplantae; phylum Streptophyta; class Magnoliopsida; order Fabales; family Fabaceae; genus Medicago; species Medicago lupulina. Next base: position 10,768,659 of record OY283146.1, read on the forward strand.
TTTCCAAATTGTTTAAAGTGAGAAATCCAAATTTCACAATTTGAGTGAGAAGAGGATCATATAAGCATCAAAATTTCTTATATATATGTATACATTAGACTAATGTTCGATTTGGGTCCCGTGTATTAACTATACACGCTTTGGATAATTTTGATAGTGAAAATTTTATATTAGTTTTTTTTTTTTTGTAAATATGAAGTTTTTCTTATTTGATATAATATTTTTATAAACTCTTAGTTCATTTTATTAGCAAATATCATAATTAATCCTCAAAACTGAGTTATTAAAGCAAACCAAAGTATTAGGTTAGGACAATACAATAACTTTAGCGGTCATTAAGTTTCTTATGTATATGTATACGTTAGATTGGTGTTCAAATTAAGTCCCGTGTATCAATTATACACTTTATGGGTAGTTTTGGTAGTAGAAAATTATATGGATTTTTTTTTATTATTTTTGAAATAGTATTTTTATAAACTCATAGTTCATTTTATTAGCAATTTTATTTTTGATATATTATTTTTATAAACTCATAGTTCATTTTATTAGCAAATATCATAATTAACCCTCAAAATTGAGTTATCGAAGTAAACATAAGTATTAGGCACGGAGAATACAATAGAATAGGTATTCGTTAAGTTTCTTATGTATTTGTATACATTAACTTAGTGATCAAATTGCCTCCCATGTATCAATTATAATCTCTTTGTTTAATTTTTTGTAGTGGAACTTTTATATGGAGTATCTTCAAAATAAAATAAATTAAAATAATACTCCCTTCTTTTCTTTTTAAAAATAGAAATTTTGTCAACAAAAGTTGATGTATCTGATTAAAAAATTGGACCAAATACATAAATTTTTGTTGACCATATTGTCTCATATAATTGCATCGGAGGGAGTATTTCTATAGAATCTTAATTTCTTTTATTAGTAAATTAGTCTTCAAAATCGAGTTATCGAAGCAAACCAAAATGTTAGGGATGGACTATACAATAACTTTGGCAGTCATTAAGTTTCTTATGTATATGTATACATTAGATTAATATTTAAATCAGGTCTCATGTATCAATTATAAAAGTTTAGTTTATTTTATTAGAAAATATCAAAATTAATCCTCAAAAGTGAGTTATTAGAGCAAATCAAAGTAATAGGTGAGGACAGTATAATAATTTTGATTTAAGCTTCTTATGTATATTTGTATATTAGATTAGTGATCAATATAGGTCCCGTGTAGCAATTATACACTATTTTGGTAACTTTGGTAGTAGAAAATTTATATGGACTAATTAAAAAACATTTTTAATATAGTATTTCCATAAAATCTTATAGTTTATTTTATATGCGAAACTGTAAAAATATTTGCTTTGTACTCCTGTTGCAAATTCTATATGCTAATATCTATGGATATAATGATATTATTCCCATGGTATTAAAAAAATAATTTTAAATAATTATCTATTTTTGTCTCGTTTATGAGTTTTATATTGAAAATATCTAGTGTGATATAATATCTTTCAAATTTTATGTTGAGTATGCTACATTTTCATTAGGGATAAAAAAAATTTAAAAAAAGTTGATTTTAAAAATTAAAGTCATATACTTTTATTAATATATAGTTCATACACTCACATTCAAATTATCTAGATTATTATTATTATTTAAAATTTAAAATAGATTATTTATTTTGTCTAAAAATTTAATTATGTGTATATATATATTAAACGTCAAATTTAATTGCAAAAATCATTTGTTATTATGATTAGCATTAAAAAAATCATTTGTTTTAGATTTTTTTTTAAAAGAAAACGCCTTTTTAGAAACAAAAAAAATTAAAACACACTAAAAAAAGAAGTTTGAACATTCATTTTATTTTATTTTTTATCAAAGGTTATTCGGCCTAAAGATCAAAACATATTTGTGATTTGGGCTTAATTGTCCAACCCAACACATAAAATCCTAAACCAACTCACTTCCTTTACTTTCCTCCAACCCTAGCCGCCAACCCCTCTTCCTCTCGGGACAGACTTCAGTGACTTTGTGTTGGGTGACTTTGGTGACTTTAATGTAATTTAGATGAAAGAGAGTGATGATTGAATGATTAAAATAATATATTTTGATGAGAGAGAATTATTGGTTAGGAAAGAGATAGAGACAAAGGCACCTAAAGGCACCGAAGCCAAAGTCACCGAAGTGCTACCCCTTCCTCTCTCCCCGTACGTTTCTTCTTCATAATCTCTCTCCAAAAACCCTTATATAATTTTCATCCAATTCCAAACATCACACATAAAAAGCTGTAATTTTTTTACTCTCACTCTTTTCTACAAAATCCATAAATTTATTTGAAGTTTAGAGAGGATTAAATTGAGTCTCCACTTTCTTTCATATTATCTATACAACATGAGTAACCTCTTGCAACATTGAAGCAACTTTTTCGGCGACCACCCACTGAAAATCTCCTCTGTTCCATGGATAATTTGTCACGATTTTGAAGTAATTTATTCTTCAACACTACTAACATACATGTAACAACAACAATAAATTAGATATGATGTTTTATTTGTTTGGATAATGTCAATGAAAAATAATCTATCTATATGTGGCTCTCTATTATTTATTTATTTTCTTTCTTTCTTTCTTTCTCTGTTACATTTTTCGGGGAGTTTGTTTAGTTAAAAGAAAGTTCAAAGCTAAAAAGATTTTTTTTTTCTTTATCACCTGTAAAAAATAAAATGTCAAGTGAATTTAAATTTTTGAAAAGAAAAAAAAAAGGAAGATTGTTGAGATCTAAGATACCCATGGATCATAAAAATCCTATTTTCTTTTCATTTTGAACAATCCAGCAATAAAACATCTCAATCTTGGAGTAAATTTTTATCTCCATATATCTTATGCTATTTATTTCAAAAAGTCCAAAATATGAGTTTTATGAGTTTTTCATTTTTGTTGTTACTAATCAAAAAGAATAATTTTTAATGGTTTTATGAGTTTGTTTTGTAAGCATGATTTAACAAAACAATATGAAGTTTTGTAAAAAAAAATAAAAACATAATGTTTTGAAGAAAAAAACCCAATGATCCAAACAAGGAACATTTTTATTTTGAACAAAAACAAGGAACATGTTAGTTTGTTGATAACTGGTTTCAGCTCAAACATATCTGACATTTAAATTCCTAAATTATGCCATCCCCAATAGGGTTGATCAAATCAATCTTTAAACTCTATATGTTCTAATTTAACATGATTTATTTTTAATGTTTGTCATTTGTTATGCAACATTTGTAAGCAATTTGTCTCTAAAGTTTTATTTTTAATATTAACTTTTGCAGTAATTTGTTCCCAATCCGCATTCATGATTCAAAAGAATTCATAATTTGATTTCAGCTTTTGGGTAAACAAATTAATTAGCAGCTTATAGCATAAGAACTATAAACTTTAAGTTAAATTGTTTTCATATAAGCTATAAATTGTTTTCATAATCTATCTTAGAAAACTTATGAAAATAAGTTGAAAGCAATTATGATCATGTCATAAGCCGTTTTTATAAGTTCTTCCAAAAAATCTCACAAAACTTATACTAATAAATAAACTTCAATAAGCCAATTTAAACATTTCCGGAACGAAATTCAAAAGGACTTTATTCTACAGTAAAGATCTATAGAACTTAGAATATGGCTTTACACAATCATATCTTGAAGACATTGCACTACAATAAGAGAAGACAATTTTCAAGCATGTCCCTATGTAGCCACAACAGGGTAAATTACACCCCACAAAATGGCCTAATTAAAAAGTAAGATTTGCGGCCATTAAAGATCCCCTGTCATCTCACCTGCAAGGATAACAAGCTTTAATAAAAATCAAATGGAAAATATTTGCAAGAAAGAGAAACAATACAAAACTTGAATAGATCAAAGTGAATTCTAAGGATTCTTACCATGCATGCATTTGATGAAGAAATCCAATTCCGACAGGCAAACATTTCCCTGAAGCAAAGATGGTTGCTGATAAACAAAGAACGAAAAGTGCCGGTGATCAGGATCATTTCTGGGCTTTGCCATCTCAATCAATCTCTCGTACCTTTCTCTATCATAGCAAAAGATTGCATTCTCTCCAGAAGTGATCAACCCTCGTTCCCAAGCTGAGTTTAATACCTGTGCAATCACCATTCATAACAAATGGACAAAAACATGCATGGCACCAAGTTGATCAAAATAAGTGATACAAATCAATGTAAAGTTGCAAACTATCTAAAAAGATACCACTTCACCCATCATACAAGTTATTTCAAAGCTGGAAAATATTAAGGTGGTAAAATTAATCGGAAGAAATATTATATTGGAGGTTAAAGGAGTGGGAAACTAAAATTACCTGCCAACTCAATCCATCTGGATCAACGAATGACTCGTTAGCTTCCTCATTGGAAGGATTAAATCCTAAGCAGACAAATTTCATGGTGACAGCGTGTTTTTTCAGAACCTCAAACACAGGAGAGTATCCATCCTGATTTGTGGGGTTGTGATATCCTGCTGTCAATTCTGCTGCATGACTTGGAGTCTTGTACCACCAGTATACGGCAGGAACCTGCGGCATTTATTCATCAAGTTGGAGAAAGGATACAACTTCAGTTGGCAAGTTTTTACTTTCAATAGCAGGATATGTTTTAAGAGGTGCAGAGAACCATGTTGCTTAACATTAAATGTCAATACTAAACACCTAAACAGAAAAAAGTTGATGATTAAACTTGATTTTTCCTTTTTGCCATTAAATCCTGATTTCTGATCTCATCACTGTACACAAGCTCAAAAAGAGATTCTAACAGAAGCATTTGCAGTGAATAAAGACACGTACAACAACAACCAATCCTTGTCTCACTACGAAATAAATTAGTACCAACTAAGATTCCAGATAAAGGATTACCATGTTAACATATTAAAATGAATTAACAGAATTTAGTTTAATGCAATAACCAAGGAGAGCCTCAGTCACAAGTTTGAGTCGTGAATCAAAGGTAAGAGATTTGTAGCCCTAATTTACCCTTTTTTTCAACTAAACCACACTGCAGAATAGAATAACTTTGACAAACTGAATTAGTCATGCTTTTGCAAACACCGTAAGCAAGAATTACTCTTATATTATTTGGCAATTAGTATTAGTTCAATATCCCCTTAAATTGGGATGAAAGAAATCAAGGATGATCTCTATACAAAATTACTTGGTTAAAACTTTCATGCCAAGTCTATGTTTGATTTAGGGGTTAAACTTGACAAAAAAAATTACGGGAGTAAGATTTTCTAAATATTAAAATGTTTGCCACAAAAGTAAATAAGATATTAAATTTTATAGAGTAACTTTCTTCCTGGTTTCCAGTCTCATACAATCCTTCATCAACAAGATTCTAACATCTTGCATCTTTCAACTATAATAATTATGAATTTTTTGGCTTTTATTGCATGAATAATTATGACTTTTTTGGCTTTTATTGAATGAAAATGCCATCATACGTCTTGGACATTACTTCCATAGCTGTAATTGATTTTTGAAATCTGCTATTGATTCTGAGTGTTTTCTTTGAGATATGATAGAATCCTACTTCCTTGCTGACTTTCTCACAGCTCACAAGATATCACTCCAGACCTCTATTTCTGTTTACTATCCTTTTTTTGAAACAAATTTTTTTATCTATGTTCTACACATCTATAATATTCAAGGGATGAGAAATTATACAAAACTGACTCTATGTACCATCTATCAAATATGAATGCAACCAATACCAACAGCAACTAACATCATCCAAATTTAGTCATAGTTACAAGATAAAACCACAACATGAAAAACTGATATACCAGAAAAACTACCTTGACAATAATTTTTGTTCCCTCAAAAGCGAGGTTTGCAAGAGACAAAACATGATCTGCATGGTCTGTTAAAGTCTGGGAGTACCAATGTAAGAAGAAGCGTCCATAATAGTTGTCATAATCACCTCGCTCACAAAAGAATCCAGTCTCATGTGGCATAGAGTTGTAGCTCCCAGCATTATCAGGTCCTCTAGCCCAAAAAGAGTGACCACGTAGTTTGGCAGCTCTGCGCAGACTATGTTGCAAGTATTTATCATAGCACTGTTCATGTATGATTATATAGAAAATCAGACTTCCTTATAAACATATAGAATATGATAGCACACATATGTTATTTATGATTCAGAATAATGCAACTGTTTTGGAATGGGGCCAAAAGAACGAGGTACCTGAAACTCACCAATACCAGGATACCTCCACCCCATCCTTTCTGAAAAGGAAGGGTATTTCAGCTCCCCAGATGCTCCCAGTCCAATTTCTACAGCATCAATCATACCTTCTGCAAACAGGTCATCAAACTCTGTCCGAAAGCTTCTCATCATATCAAAATAGACCTGTATATAATGCAGAAGGATAATCAGAAACAAATTTAAAATAAAAAAAATATATATAAAAACAGAACATGTAACTGATGATTGACATACACTTACAAAGTATATAGTCTATGAAATACAGAATCTTCTATAACCATATACCAACAAGAAACAAATGTTTTTTCTCTTTCAGTTGAAATGCAGATACACTGGAAATTGGTATAAACATAAATTAACAGGCATTTTACTCTAGTGAGCACTTAATAGTTGAATCAATGAGAGAAATAAATCTATTAGATATTTTATACCTCAATTCCAGTTCTTCCTTTGAGAACTCGCTCTTTGTCAATTCCCCAAGATAGGCATTCAGTATTTCTCCGTCCTTCACGATCTGTGAAAAATATGTCCTGGTTGTCTTTTCCAATATCCAAAACCCATTGTGGGAGGGAAACCAATGCATCACTAGAATCATTCCCTCCACATTCATGAAATGCCATAACAACCTTCAGAATATGAAGTAAGATTCAAGATAGGTTATCAAACAACGTTAAAGATGCCTCTTCAGAACATATTTTAAAGATGCTTTCCAATTAGAGGAACTTCTGACATGCTTTAAAATAATGTAATGTTTGATTTTCAAATACTATCCAAGCTAAGGAAACAATCTTATTTATCACGCTGAAGGAAAACAAATATTTAAGAATTAAGAAATACTCCCTTCGGTCCTATTTACAAGAAACAATTTATTTTTTAGATACATTAAATAATTTATGTATTTGGTTTAGGTTCTTGACTAGATACATACATTATTCAATTTATCTAAAAAGTCAACTTTCTCTTGTAAATAGGACCGGAGGGAGTAATACAATTGACATCATCCAACCACTACGTTTGCCCTCTGTACTTCGCCACATCCTTTATGTTCCCTATTCGGCTCTATTCAGCCCTTCATGTAGTGTAATAGTTTAAGAACTTTAAAGGGAGGACTCTAATTTTAACAAAATTCCTAACCAGAAATCACACTCTTGTAACAGAATAAATTATTTGGTTGGTCCTATTAATCATCATGTATCATATAAAATTATTAACAAGTCAAAGTCATAATCATTTTAGATAAATTTTCCATTTTGAAGGATATGGATGCATGTATAACATGATAGGATATGAGCAAATAAAATGTATACCTGTATATTCAGCTTGAATTCTCTAATTATACTAAAAAGCTCCCTATACCCAGACCACACATATTTCTGGGAGTGGAAGCCTTCAACAATGCCCCACCAACAATCCACAACAACACCATCAATATTTAAGGACTTGATATGGATTAGCTCCTGCCTAATGCCTTCAGGATCCATCAACTGGCAAAATTTGTTAATAATACCAGCCTGCAATAAAAGGCTAATTTTAGAAACCCTGTGATCAAATACAAGGCAAACAGATTTAAAGCCTAAAAAGGACACACTAAGTGAAACCTGTAAGTACAATTTTTTTTGTCTAGAACTTATTACACAGGTTGGATGTTAGCTAAACATTAAGCAAACAATAAATACAAGACACTTACTGGGAGTTTTATGTAAACAGGAACATACGGTGTGCAATTGAAGTCATTTTCATGCACCCCAGAATGAATATCTTGCATAAGCTGCATCAATAAATTACAAATTTAGATGGACCTGTTCAATCACTTCTTGACATCCACATTATAAATTTAAACACGCCACTTGGGTTAAAAACACTAACATACAATGAAATAAGCTTTATGCAATTGGTTCGCAACTTTGGCTCATTAGAAAAGTATAGTTTAAGAATGTCTAATTTACAATCTTCAACCAATAGTATATCAATAAACACCAGACCAGAGAATCTGATTATGCTAAGTGAATTAATTGATCAGATTTCCGATATCATATCAACAGAAACTAGAAAAACAGTGAGGATAACAGTCAAACATGCAATTTTTTACAAATAAATCTGCATCAAATCAAATATGATACAAAAGCAACAAAATGATTGAATTAGTCACCAAAATCACCTGATCAGCCTCCAAGCAGTCAGTTGAATTGATTGGGCTTACACTTGTATAATTTCCATTCTTTGAGTCCCTTTCTGCAATTAACACAGAATCAATAGATGCAGGTGACACACATTCATCAATTCTAAGTCCCGGTGACTGATTCTCTAGTGTTTCCTTAACCGAACAAGTTCTCAAAGTACCACCAGATGGTTGACTTTCAACTGACCTTGCGGCAAATGATCCCTGGATAAAAAACCTTGATCAAACATAAACACTAAAGAATAAAAAATTGTCAACAAAATATTTCCCAACCCCACATTTCAACAAATTGATTTATTTATTTTCTTATGATCAATCTAAGCACTAACTAAGGGTGCATTTGTTTCTGCTTTTAAAAAAATAGATTTTGGGTTAAAAGAATCTATAGAGTTTTTTAAAAAAATCTGAAGCTATTTCTGTTTGTTTACTATCATAAAAATCATTTTTGTAAGATTTAAAGCTCTAGCACTTGAGTTCCTTGTTTCAAGAAAAAAAAAATATTTTGAAAAAGCTACTAGGGGTGTGTTTGTTTCAGCTTTAAAAAAATAGATTTTGTGTTAAAAGAATCTAGAGATTTTTTTGTAGAGATTTTTAAAAAAATCTAAAGCTAATTTCTGTTTGTTTACTAACATAAATATCATTTTTTTAAGATTTGAAGCTCATACACTTGAGTTCCTTGTATTTAAAAAAAAATAGATTTTGAAAAAGCTACTTGGAATAGCACAAGTGATTAAAGCATTTTAGTTAAGGTCAGATAGCTTGGCTAGTACTTCTTGCTGAAATAATACTCTATCAAAGTTTACTTACCTCGGAATTAATCACTGAATTTCCCCGATTAAGACCAAAATAAAAAATTCTAAGCAACAGTTAACTAAGGTCTCTATTTGGATTGGTTTATTTGAGCTTATCTACTGGCATAAGCACTTGTGAGATTGTGTGAGAGGACTCATAAAAACAGCTTCTAACATGTTGATAAGCTATGTTCAGCTTATTTTCATAAACTCTCTTGGATATCTTATGAAAGCAACTTATATTATATGACAACAATTTAACTTTATATCTTTTGTTATGAAAATAGCTTATACATAAACGCTTATTATATGATAAGCACTTATGCTATAACCTGCAAATTAAGTTGTTTATTCAAATTGAGTCTAATTTCGATGTAATATTCACAATTGGTTAATTCTCAAGTCCGGAGCTACTATCCTATGAAGCACGGACAATACTAATAATTTGAATGTCATTGAATTTAACCACATGTGTTGGTGTTGGACACCGGAAATGTGGTGCTAGGTAGCTTCTAACCTATAAATAATTTGAAAGTTACTCTAAAAAGCACTAACACAGACACCGGACACGCGAAAGAAGGAATGCAACCAACCATGTTGGAGGGAGGGAGACACTGGCGATAAGTAGTTCCATCAGCATCAACAATCCAACCAGCTTCACGCGCGAGAGCAGCAAGTACATCATTCATATCAGCACGCGCCGGGAGAGGGAAATTACCATACTGACGGAGTCCAGCTAACATTCTACTCGTGATAGCTCGACGGTGTCGTTCCCGGAGCTTCGTTCGTTCCTTTTCTTTCTCTCGTTCCTTTTTTCCTTTTCCGGTGGAATTTGTCCCCGCCGCCGTGGCGGCGAATCCGCGTAGACGGCGGGGTTGTGGTTGGGGTAAATAATCGGAGCTGTGGTCGCTTTGTAGGTCGAGATCTTGTGTGGAAGTAGCTTCTTCGGCTGTGTTCTTCATCTTCGTTCACAAATTTGTTACCGTTCTACCACCTTTTTACAGAAACGCATTCAAACTCGTTCAGCAACTCAACTCAGTGTTGTTCTCTCTGTCTTAGTTTATTTTGACTACTCAAAAACAGTCATTTTTTTTAATTGAATCTTTTTATTTGTTGTAACTAGATCGTGCACCGGTTCGATAATAAAGATACATGAAAAAGTCATTGTCAATTTACATAAAAAACAATAAAATATGACAGTTAAGGAGAGATTACATATGAAATGTTAGCAACAACAACAATAATCAATTGACATTTTGAAAAACTTTTTTGTACACTACATTAGAAGTCAGATTGGTATCTGAACCCTTGAACCCTTGTCATCAGTCAACAATACCCATAAGTGAAAGGACATCAAAAAAGATTTGAATGCATTGCAACGAAATCCTTTTATTGTGAAACCAAAGAAGACAAACTCTATTGTTATTAATAATTACAACTTCTATGTCTTATATATAGTTTTTTTTTCTTGTAAATTTGAAATATTGTCAAAGGTGCATAGAACATTGCACCTAGATGTAGCATTTAGGTATAGGGTGACAATGAAATCATTGTTTTGTTATCTAGACTAACAAAATCATTTTTATTGTAGCTTAAGATTGCATCATAAAATTTGGATAATCATTGTAATTTTTTTATAGAAGAAACTATGATACAAATGACATTGTTTGACTGCATTGATACCATCAATGGGTAGAATTATCACATGGATTTGCATTTTGGAGTCTAAAATGGGACATTTTGATATAAAAAAAAACTAATGACAAATCTAGAGTTTTTTAGGGTTTGCTTGCAACTTTTCTTTTCATTTGTATATAAGATTTTGATTCCAATCTATATCTTTATTGCCCCCAAAATTATATTTATGGCATATAAAAAGAGATTAATTGTTCAAAATGTTTAATTTAAAGGCAAAATATACTTTTTCAATTAAGAATTAAGTGTTTTTGTTTGGGACGAGGTAGAGCGCTTTGGAAATGGGAATTTGACCGTGTGTATTTTTGATTCTAGTTCTAATGAAATAAAAAAAGGTTTAATAGCAGTTTTCGCGTCTTAACTTTCACGAAGTTACGATTTTGGTCCCCTAAGAAAAAAATTATAAAATTGTCCCCTAAGTTTTGCAACTGTAGCAGTTTTGGCCCCCCAAAGCAAAAAAAATAAAAAAATAATATGTGGCATCTCATTAAGGGTGTCATGTCAGCGTAGACTGGGTCAAAATTGGCCTTGGGGCCAAAATTGTCACATGTGACAAACTTAGGGGGCGGTTTTGTAGTTTTTTTTTCTTAGAAAGCCAAAATCGCAACCTTAGGAAAGTTAAGGGGTTAAAACTGCTATTAAGCCAATAAAAAAATGATTCTAACATGTTTGGTTACTGCTAAGTAGAATTGACTCTGCCTTCAAAATTAAATCAACTTGAACTTGAAGATAGAATCTTATAGTTTTTTATTCTAGATTTGTTTTTCACACAAATTTATAGTTTAACTCTTTTTTACATAAATGTATACAAACACACCCAACAACGTTTAGATGAGATGACACATATATCTTCTAGCTTAATCAATGTCATGAGTTCGAAATCAACATTGAGCATGCAACAACATTAAAACTCTTGGAGAGAGTTTGTTGGTCATTTGGGTCTAACAAGGCTCGAGAGATTAGTCTCTTCAGTTGTACGCAAGGAAAATGCCCGATTTACACACAAAAAAATGTATACAAACACAAATCACTTTTATTGAAAATCAATTTTAACTAAAATCAATTTTATCAAAACCAATATTCTCCACCACACAACCAAACAAAAATGAAGCAAGTTTAGTATCCAGAATTGTTAAACCAAAAATCAAATTTTGATTCTTTTAAATGATTCATCCTTTGACGTAACTCATTAACCACTTATCTTAAAATTGTTATTTTTTATGTCAAAAGTCATATTTTAGTGCCAAAAAAAAAACCATAGTTAGAACCAAAATTGCAACCGGCATGAAAATAGAAGACCAAACATTCCATATTAAAAAAAAGTGTAATTAACTTTTTTTTTACTTATGAATTTCGTATATATCTTTTATATATCTGAGTAATTTTAACTTTTTATCTATCCACGATTAAATACGCTACATGAGGTTATCATATTTTATGTTGTCGTATCACTTGAGTCACACTTCATATATCAATTTTTGGATATGATGAAAGTGTGTGTTAAGAGTCTCGTATTTACTAAAAAATAATGCTAAAAAGTAAAAATGCGCTCTCTAACACACAAAATCTTCCCACAAAATACCACACAATCCGATACTTCTATTTAAATTCATATAAATTCCATCAAATTATGTAAGTTTCATAGACCATAATGAACCACCAAACATATACAAAGTTGTGGCAGCAGCACTGAATGAAGATTCTACATGAGATCAACTTTAACCAGACAACAAAAAACAAAACGAGGCAGACCAGGTTGAACAAACCACAATTATTTGTTCTTTTTTTAGATTCGGTTAGAAGACAATAGGAAATTACCACTCCCACAATTAAGGGAGAGGTTTCAGTGACTTTGTGTTGGGTGACTTTGATGACTTTAGTATAATTTGGATCAGGGGCGGTTTCACCGCCCGGCGACCCGGGTTCGATCGATAATTTTTACACATTAGACCCAACCTAAAAGCTCATTAACACACTTACAAAAAGAATTTGGGCAAAATCTAAAAATTCTCACATGCAAATAGATCTCAGAAAAGACATTTACCTCCAAATTTTATTTAACACACTATTGACGGGTTCATCTCTCTTATTTTAACGGGTTAATTGTTCAAATTGATCATGTACTATACATTATGTCTGAAAAATGACCTTGTAAAATAGAAAACATATATTGTAGCATTGTAACTTGAATTTTTTCTTATTTTTTACCACCCTATAATATACGCATAGTCTAAAAATGTGACCAACAAGTTGAATTTTTTCACTATTTTTTCATGCATGTGTTAGCACGTTAAAACATAGCTATACACAAAAAATTAAATTTCTTCGACCAGGGATAAATTAATTATGAATTTTTATTCCCTCATAATTATGAATTTCTGAAACAATTTATAATTAATTTGTATCTTTGTTTAAAAACTACAAAATTTCATCGTGAAGGTTCTTATCATGTTCTAATCATGCCTACAAAATTAGGGAACTAAATTTGACTTGTGAGTACGCTTAAGCGGAACAAAATTTCAATTTTGCACGTTTTGGGTTAAAAATCAAAATAAATTTAAACGACTTCGAAATGCTATGAAACTTTACAGATCCTTTTTATGTATTTTTATAGATGTTTCTACAAATAATGAGCTCAAAATTCGATTTATAGGTTAAGATTTCCGTTGTTTTTTTTTTTTGAGTTTTTGACACTTTAAAAATTCATAATTAATTTGTCGTTTGTCGAAAATTTATATTTTTTTTTGTGTAAAGCCATATTTTAACGTTCTTAACTCACCTCTAAGAAATCATGAAAAAAATCAATCTCTCGATTGCTTTTTTGAACGTCGCATCTATTACAGGCTTATAGATAATAAAAATCTTGAATTACATAGAATACATGTTATTTAATTACATGGTCAATTTTCAGACTTCACGTATATTACATGGTTAATTTCAACTAATAATCCTATTTTAAACTGTACTTTTGTTAACAAAATGAAAAACCTCTTTTATTTCGATTTATGATTGTTTATATATTATATCACATGTGAATTTACGATTTCTTTTTTGCCCAGGCTCCATAAATTCCCTGGCTCCGCCACTGATTTGGATGAAATAGAGTGATAATTAAATAATTAAAATAATATATTTTGATGAGAGAAAATTATTGGTTAAGAGAGATAAAGACAAAGGCACCCAAAGACACCGAATCCCTTCCCCACAATTAACTAGACAACTTCCTTATCTACTCAAACAGTCACACTACACTTCAAATGTTTCTTTACCCTTTTCCTTTTTTTCCTCTTAAAAGTGAAAGTATGTTACACGCGTGCACTTGGTAAAAATCAACAATTTCAATCACTTGGTCAAAGATGCTTTGTTAAAATCAACAATTTCCCTAGTTTTTATGAAGAAAAAGAGAGCTGATTTGACTAGCTTTTCTCCCTCCTTTTGTGCAATCATGTAATTTTCACAAATGTGGAGAAAACAAAAGTATGTCGTTTACTCAATAAGGACCTTTTAGTGCAACATGTTGGCAGAATTACTCAATAAGGAACAAACAATAGCCTGCAATCCATCCCATCTTTTTCGAGAACCGAATTCCTCAACAGTTGCATTCAAAGTGTATGTTTGATATCATGGTAGATTATCTTAATCACAATGAGCCATCATGATCTTGTAAAATCTACATTTGTGATGTTTGGTATCATGGTGAACTCTTCGCAATGATTTCAACAAATTCACCCGATACAAAACATGCACCAAGTAGCTTTTGTAAAATCACATTGACTCGCTGTGATTCTGTCAACCCTATCATGATATTGATGCCAAACATGCACAAAGATTATTTAAAATTGATTTAGTTGATGTGAAATTTGAGCCGTCTGATATCAAATTAATAGTTGATGTTATTAACTACATGTAACTGTATCAGTATCACAGCAGTTACATCAGTGAATCAAGAGCCATCTTCACTATGTCAATTAGAGGAAGATTTTTCTTCACGGTATGCTATCAATGTTTGATGTTTATTATTGAGAAATTGGATCAAATAATCATTGACAACAATGAGAATACAAGGTTGAGCTGATTCTGTTACACAGTTACATAAGTGTATATTGTGATTAACAATTTGCAACTTTAGTTCTCTGTTGGTAGTGAATCTGATATACAAATGTCCCCTCGACATAGTGGGCATACCCTGTGGAATAATAATAATATACAAAAAGTTAAAGATGCACATTTCCAATACAAATCTCTATCACATGTGGAGTCAGTCCCATGTAATGTAAAGTTACTAACATAATTATTTTACTGCACAAATTAAAGGATAGTGGCATGAAAAAATCAGAGCATGTTTAGATGATTTTTTTTTTAAAGAAAGCATGTAAAGATGAATTTGAAGATGGAGGAGAATTTCAACATTTATTATAGGAGGGACCACATAAAAGTGTTCATATGAAATGAATTGGCAAGAGTTATTGCTATAAAGCTCCTGTATAAGATTTATGATGGAGCCTTAACAGCATGCTTGCTATAGTTTCTGTAAAATTCTGTATTTTTTTAAGAAAGTTGGAGGTAGGGAAATTATTATTTATTAAAGTAACAATATTGGTCATTTTATAGTGGTCTACGAGAATATTTGAATTCCATCCACTGAAATACAAGCTCAAACTCTTATACCTGGACCCACAACTCATGGACCGTTAAATACAATTTTTTGTTGGTTTGGTATAACTTGTTTTATAATATCCGTCACATGCATATACTACACTAAATTGGCAGGACTATATGCAATAAGCAGCAACAACTTTTTTAGTATGAATTTGAAGTTTATAACTGTATTGTTAATGTTAAACAGAAGAAGATCCATAATTCCGAATATGACATACCTGTGAACCTCTTTCAGCCACTTGTCTATACATGTTGTATGAAATTCATGATGGCAAGGTAGTACTCGCATGCTGTCTCCATCTTCATACTCCACAAGGCATATATAGCATCTGTGAAATTAAAGAATTACCAAAACCAATTAGCATAAACCAAATTAGTAAAATGCACAAATTATTAAAATGTGAATGCACATTATGATCGCGGTAGTGGTCTCCTAAGACAAGACTAGAAACTATTTTTCATTGTTTGCAAAGCATTCTCCTTTTTAATATTGTTTTGGAACCGTTGTGCGCAGTTTAAATTGTATTTTACATGTAACTCAAATCACATCAAATGAAAGAGAAACAACAGGCAGGAAAACGAGATTCACATACACATGTACTAAATAAAAGAAATCGGAAGTGTGCAAGAAGGCAGGAAAAAATCCTAAGAAGCCATTTGAAAGAATGACAGCAGGAGATGGGTAAGCCAGAACACTTACTGTACAGGCTCTTCTTGATGTTTTTGCAACTTTGTGTATAATTTGACAGGTAATGATTCAACAACTTCGGCAGGTGCAGGAACAGATCCGATGGAAGATACAGAAGGACGGGAAGATAAAACAACTGATTGCTGGTGAATTTCATCCAGAACCTAATAAAAGTATGCACCAAATATTGAAGTTTTAAAAATATAATGAATAGCCTCAAAAATAGCTAATAAGAGTGTATTAAATTTACCTCAAATAAGGCTTCAGCTAGCATAACAATTCTTGATATGCTAGCTCTAGCATTTGTATCATCATTTGAATTTGAATTGTTATCGCGACTAGTTAATCTGCATGTACAACGACCGTTTCTATGTTGACCAGACAAGATACACGATCTGTCATGTCCAGAAAGATTTTCGAACCGGCTACCCAACCGCTGAAGAGCACGAACCTAAGCCATTCGAAATGACGATCATTAACTTTGAATAAATCCAGGACATTGAGAAAGAGTCATTACAGATGTTTCCATCAAAGTTACTCCAGATCGTAGTGGTTTTTTTTTATAATCAAAATCTCATAATTCAATTATTTATTCCATTATCAAACCTATCTTAGCCAAAACTTTTGTTTTTCAATTATAAGGTTATACTAGACAAATTATTTAATCGTTAGCTGTTACCAAAAGTTCAGAAAAACCACAAACCTGAGATCGTATTCTTCTTCTCCGTTCAAGGAAATTGGACCTATGTTCCAGTAGATCCTGATATCTAGTTTCTCTTGACCTTGAAGCCTCGACCTCATAGTCTTGGGTGGTAAACGGAGAGCTAGACATGTTTGGTAGAGGATATCCGGATGTAGTATGAGAATTTAAAGCATTACGATCAGATGGTGACACTCTTGTACCCCTCTCCCCTACTTGTCTTCCATTATCCTCACTAGCATCTCTCAGTTCTCTCTCTTGTTGCAGAGGGCAAAAGTTGAAGTCAGCCAATCCTGATCGGCGGTGGACTCTATCACGAAGCCTTCCGACACTTAAAGTTCGGCTGAAACGAACATTGCGATCAACAGGTTCTCGGGCTCCATTTCGTCTATCTATATGTCTAGTCTCAGCGTTTCCTGTTTCAGTATGAATTCTTGGAGAAAACATGTTCACACCAGGCATGTCTCGCGTAGCATATCCATCTCTAACCATATCTTGGATAGGAGACAGCATTGGACTCGACAAGTTGCGATCCAAACCAAATGTCGGGACATTTGAACTTAAATTATTAGAAGCATTCTCATGATTCTCTACAGGGACTCGATTAACAAAAGACGCATTAAGCAAGTCATTACATTGTTGAGTTTCATTTCTATTAGTCAAACTTCCATGAGGCCGTGGATGCAGACTAAGCTCGTCTTCATTGTTAAATATCGAAAGACTTGCCGATGAAACAGGACAAGGTCGAGATGACCCTAAACTGGTGGTTCTGCTAAGTCTGAAGCTTATATTTCCCGGAATGATGCTAAAACGAGAAAGGAACCGACTTGCAGGGTTTGTGGACTGAGTTGAAGAACCATGTGCAGAGCTGCTAGCGGTTCTGGATTCGGTGCGACTCCACTCATCAAGATCAATGTTAGAAGGCATACAAGGTATTTCTTCAGGCTTAACTTTTCTAAAAGACTCTGATTTCACTTCATCCGAGTCAATTTCATTGCTGCTGGTGTATGTATCATCACTTCCATTTACTTTATTCTGATCACAAACCTAAAGCATGTGTTGCAAACTAGAGTTAGGCAATTACCACGAAACTTTGACCAATAACCAAATATGTTTTACTATTACTAATACATTATGAACAAAACAAAAGGAGAAAGACATTTCATAACTTGAAAAAGTATATCAAACAAATAATAAGAATAAAAATAATTTAAAAAAAAACTAGATGGGACAATGAGGCTGACAATAGGAAAGACCGATAGAGACATAATGCCAAAAATGTCATGATACAACAAAAATATCAAAAACTTGTGAATCATAAGAAGAAATCAACATACTAACGTTATCATAGGTTTATTAATGTAAAAAATAATATTGCATCTTTTATTTTATTTTATTTTTTATGCAAATATTCCATCTTTCTAGATGCTTATAAAATTACTTATTTACTGTATTAAGAAATGATATATTGGTAATCTTTCACGTAAATTGCAAGGAAAGAAACAACCACAAAAATGGTAGATGTAAAAGGATAACCAAAACAAAACCAACCAACAAATTTCATTTCCACATCATAGTTTTTTTTAGCATGAATGAATAGACACACAAAACAGTAGTTAATGCAATAAATTCATAATAAACAACTTTTTTGGTCTGTGGTCGAAGTGTCAAGTAGTAGCACCTGAAACTCACACAACTGCGAGCTCTCAGATTCAAACTCGGATGGTGTCCAACCTCGCAATATCGGCATTGCCATTTGAGCTAGGCTCATAATAAGCAACTCTAATGTAGTGGAAGTAGTGGCATTGATTGTTACATTTTAAATCAAATTAAATCAAATACATTCATAAACAACTCAAAATTCAATCATGGAATAAAAAAATTAAATAAAATCATATAACTTTTTTACAATAACAGATAAATAGCATAAAAATCTAAATTAACTGAAATTCAATCATAGAATAAATAAAAAATCATATACTTCATCTTACAATCCAAACACAAAAATAATAATTTTCAAAGATGAACTTAAAAAAACAATACAACATTTTTTTCAAAGAAAGGAAAAGAACAAAATTTACCTGGTCATCATTATCACTATCACGAGATCCAGAAGTTGTTCCAAGACAATAAGAAGGAAACCCCTTATACCGTTTGGATCGACCTTTTCTTAAACTGCAAGAAGAAGAAGCAGAGCTACAAGAAGAACTGGTTTTACTGCTACTAGACCCCATTTTTTATATTTTTTTTTTACAAACTCTTTGAAAATAATGGTTTTTCTATGACCCAATAGGCCAAAGAACAAAACCCAGAAATCAAAATCTGATCTTTTGAAGATCCATTGAGTTTCAGATCTGTAATGGTGGTAAAGTAAAGTAGCATTTTTGTGTGGTGTTTTGGTGCATTTTTTTGAAGACTTAAAAGTGAAGTGTGTGTTGTGTTAAATGAAGAGTGCAAGTAAAAGAATATAAAGAGATTGTAGTAAAAGATTATTATTATAGGAGCGTGTGTGAGGGTAAGACAAAGCAAGTCTTAGGTAAATGGGACAATGAGGTTCTTTTGTACTAAGAGGGAAAAAAAATGTGAGGATAAGAAATGAAAAAGGGGAAAAGGAAAGAAAATAAAAAGATGTGGTGGAGAATATGGAAGGAAGAGAAAATTAGGAAAAAGAAAAAGAGAGGTAAAAAAAGTTTGAAAATGTTTATGAAAATTGAAATTAAAGAATGGTGTTTATTGGTGAAGAGAATATAAAGAAAATTAGATTTTTACAGGTTTAAAAAGAAAATTATAGTTGGATAACTTAGATTTTAATTTTCATAGACATTTACAAAAGTTTTATTTTACCTCTCATATAGTTTTTTTAAGGGTTACCTATCTTATAGTTGGATAACTTGGATTGGGATTTGGGAACATATAAGTTAATTTATTTTTTTAAATAGTAATATAATAATTGTTATTTCTTTTTTTTGGTGAATATAGTAATTGTTATTTCAATTATATATCTTTTCACTCTTCAATTTATTTTTTTTATTTTTTTTTGTCAAGTAACCTAGCGGCTAGAGAATTCACCTTAAAGGTGAATAAGTGGGGTGTCCGGGGTTCGAACCCCAGCCCCTGCATAAATTATACATTATCTCTTACCAAGTGAGCTAAGCTCACAGGACCACTCTTCAATTTTTATTATATATCTTAAAATATATATTTTCCTCTTAGGTTTTTTGGATTTTATTACAAGAGGTGGCGGGGTTGAGTCAGTGGCGGAGCCAGGATTATTATAAAGTTTGGGCAAAAAAGAAAATTGCAACACAATTATATGGGTTTACATAAAAAATTGCAAGCAAATAATAAAAAAAAATATATAAATTGGCCAATTTATAGGAATTTATATAAAAAATTCAGAGACATTTACATAAAAAATTGCAAAAATTTTGGCCCGGAGCCCAGGTGAGTGTCCAAGATCGCCGGGATTTAGAACCGCCCCTGGGTGGGTTGAGTTGACCTGCTGGTGTCATTGCCACCTTTTAAATGTCCTTTTTTTAAAAAATAAAATAAAATAAAAGTTACTATAATTAGAATTTTTAGTAGACGCTTGAAGATATATATCTCAACAAATTTACTTTTTTTTTTTGATATTCTATTCGATCAATCCTAATAACATGCAAAAAAAATTACGATTAGAGTTTGAAATACCAAATAAGTCATTTTAAGTTTTTTTCCAAAAGAAGAGTCATAGTATCAAATCTATTGGATTTTATTTTTAACAACGTTATTAATATCAAGGCTTAATTGCATTTTTGGACCCCTATCTTTCCAAAAGTTGCGGTTATGGACCCCTAACTAATTTAAATACAAAACAACCCCCTATGTTTTGATTCTTTAGCAGTTTTGGACCCCCAAGACAAAAAAATAAAAAAATTGACACGTGGCACCTCACTTAGGGTGCCACGTCAGCGTTGACCGAGTCAACAATGGACTGGGGGTCCAAAACTGCCAAAGAATCAAAACATAGGGGGCTGTTTTGTATTTAAATTAGTTAGGGGTCCATAACCGCAACTTTTGGAAAGATAGGGGTCCAAAAGTGCAATTAATATCAATTGATTTTTTTTTCAACGATCAATTTGTTGAAATATATAGATAATCACTCTTAATAAAGTTTCTCTTCTTAACCACATTTTCTTTCTCCCATAAGACTCGAATATGAAACTTTACTTACGAAATTTCTAAAAAAAACTATTGTATTACAACTTACATTGTTCATATACCAATAATATCAATTAAATGTAACTGACTAATCTGCGTATGGAATCTCCAATATATAATCAAAGTAAACTTCATTCACAAGCTATATATTCGCCAATGCATATGCATAATAGTTAGTCTCTCAATATGAGTAACTCATTCGAATCTTCAATTTAAAAATAAGTAAGCCGCAAATGTTTTGCGTTAAACTCCACCTAGTTGTTGAACCTCCTTGTTTAGATAGGAGGTTTGAGACCAGTATTGATGAGTCAATATGAAACCATGGATACACGCCAATATCAACCCTTCAAACACACTCCCAAACCTTTGGGATATCCACAAATCCAATCACCATCTTCACCTCTAAACACTCCTCCGGACCCGCATTTGCACCTCCTTTAAGGCACCATCCGTATCAAGTCTAAATGTTTTTACATTACTTGATTTAAAATATGAAATTTGTGAATGGCTATTATAACAGATTTTAAGTTGTTGGTTAGTTGGACAACGATTGTACACATCATAATTTATACATGGTATTATTAAAAAAAATATATAAGATATAAGTTCAACAAGAAGCTTTACACCAAAAGGTTCATTAGAAGATTAGCATAAGAAAGGGTTACAAAATCTTTTGAGATGCTAAACATGATTCCAATTCAAAGAAGCATAGCTCATAAACGTTTTACTTTAATTCAACCTTTTCTGTAACCATGTTTTATTTTGGTTGCCAACTAATCCGTGATCTGTAGGCCCATGATAATCTCTCTAAATTTAATTTCCCTCCTACCTGCTCTCAAGATGTTTAGAGTAATTAGGATTGAAAATATGTACATGATGATCTTTTAAATACTTAAAAAAGATGTTAAATGACCTTTTAAAAGATGTCTAGTTATTATGATAATACATAAAGGAAACGTTAATATAATTATTAGTATAAAGTATAAACCAATTTGAAATGATAACAATATTTTATGCTGTTGCAAAAAGACCTAACAAGAACAGTTAAACAATACTAGTGCAAAAAAGAATAAAAGAGTACCAAAAGCTAGGATAACAAAAGTTAACATATTTGGCATAGTCATTGCACGCTTATGGACAGCATGAATTTTCTTTGGTTTTCAAACCATTTGCCACCTCCAGCATTGCGTCAAAATTCATGATGTGTGAGTATATGTATGAGTTAGTACTATGCTTTATTGAGTACTGTGAAACATTGGTAACGTCTTGATTATTACACTTCTTGTATGGGGATGGGAGTAGTTGTGAAGGAAATCACTTTAGGAACTCAAAATGTGCATAGTATTATAAAATTTGAAAATTTTGTTGGATCTTGTTTAATTGCTCGTGTAACGAGGTTTAAATGTGATCATAATTGAGCCACATAACCCAAGTTTGTCTAAACAATAATACTACTATTGTAAGAAGCTAGAACAGTGTTTGATAATGTTACTATTCTTTTTTATCAATTCTATTTTATTTTGGTTAGTCATATTTGATGCGTGTCGGATACAAAAATGTGAAAGGTAAGCATGTCAAAAGAGGTAATCATAAGTACCTCTTCCAATCGGTATTCGAACGTTAATTTATCATGTTGTAACTTACGAGAATTTAACTTTTTTCAGCTTCTGCTACCTAAATCTTGGGTCCTATCGTTAAGTGGGTCCCACCATCAATAATTATTTTTTGTTTTTTATGTGTTTTTATCTCTCTAAATGGAGGAAATGGAAAGAAAAATAAATGGAGAGGATCTTGACTCATAAATCTTCGTTAGTCAAAGAATTTGATAATTTAGTCTTACATCACAGTCAACAATTAATGATTAAAGTGACACTAGATTTGAATACGTTGTGTAGTAGTAATTCATTACCAGTAGGAAATGGACCTAAGTCTTATAGTTATGTTGTATAATAATTCATTAGCAGTAGGCACTGGACCTAAGTCTTATAATTGATCCCTTTTATTTCTAAACACGCCAACTCCCTTTCTGGAATACACTACATTAGAATAAATTGCATTTTTTTTCTTCCTATATCCAGAATTTAAATTTCAAGAAATAAACTTTTGAAATCAAATTCCAAAACTATGCAGAAAGAGCCACAAAATATACAGGATTTTAATGTTGTATTTTCTTTATTCAAATTTATTTATGCCATTCAGTACTTTTAAGGGTCAAAACTATAGGTATATTATTGGTACAATTTTAAGTGTCACTTTTAAATTTATGTCTTAAAAGATAAAGTACGGAAAGAGTAGATTGAAGTAACCACCAGTATAACTAAAGAAAGATCTTCAGATGCAGCATTCTAAAGATTTTTCTGCTGACATTAATAACTGCCAAACGAACTGATCAGCAGCTACAATAACACTAGATGCCGGCGGACCAATGGAAATTTATACATGTTGAACTGAGAGATGGATATTGAAAGGGAAACAGTAGAGTTACATAAGCAGTCTATAAGTTTTAGTATCCTTGCTAATACTTTTCTTTGCACTAAAGACCTGTTTAAAATTACAACAAAGATCAATTTATAAATTTTGAATAATGTTATTACATAGCAACATGATGTATGCCATTGTGCTGTTAGCATTATATTGCACCTATACCAGTAGGCTTTGTGCACCTTGCTCGAAGCCAGTCACCGCCATTCGTTTCAAGTTATACACCGTTTAAGGTTTTGACGTGTGAATTAAGAAATTGCAGCTAAGAAGCTTACGCTGATTGGACCTAACAATGAAGCTCTCTTTCTGGAGTATATGCAATTCTATATGAAGTATAATGTGATTCGATTTAATGGGATTGACTTTTTCTTTCTTTCTGCTCAGCATTACTTTGAGAAATCCATCATTTCTAAAATAACAGAAAAAACCAAAAGAGCAATGTTAGTTCTTCAAATAAGTCAATCTAAGGTTTAGCAGACAGCATTTGAAAAGTTTCAAGAAGAAATAAGTCAACTTCCTATATCATTTATAGACCAAGAAACAAGTTTTCAAAGATATCACAGAATCACGGAAAACTTTTATAACCCAATTTACTTCAAATGAAAACATACTTATAACAAACTAGCTAGGCTCTCCTAAACAGTCTCACAAGTATTTGTGTCAATCGATAAGCTGAAATAAGTCAATTAAAACAGACCCTAAGTGAGATACTATTAGCCTTGGAAAGTGAGGAAGAATTTGTTCAACAATAACAAACACTAAAAACAAAGTTCATATCAATCATAACTCATAAATCATACTTGTATGGCGAAATGGTCCGGTTGGGTCAAAATCAGCAAATATAGCTTTTACAGGATGATCTACAAGAAGCAAGAACCATACGAAAGTCAATCATTTGCAGCATTTACAAATTAAACATAAAAGTTAACAGCTTTAACATTGATATGCTTACCAGAATAACCAACGTTTGTAGAAGCCAACCGGTTCTAATGCACAAAAGCTCAATCCATTGTGCCTGATAAGGGATTAAAAATGAAAAATGATTCAAGATCAAGATCATAATTCATGATGCTATTGAGTAATATAATGTAGTTGAAAAATAAGTAAATTCAGTCACCAAGATCTAATTATGAAAATTTTGTTTCATTATGAATCACAATTGAAAGCCACATCGTATATATCTGATACTTCTGATTCAAAGTTCATGAAAACTTGTTGCATGGCTTTAACTTTAAATTTCAGACACGTCATACGTGTTTGTACTAAGGTTAATACTCACTAGCACATGACATGCTAAGTGAACAAATACTACACCCAAAATAAGAGCAAGAACAGTGCATCTCCCCTTAACAGTTCTCCCACTTCCAACCTCAACAAATGATGACAGTAAAACAATAGTTTTCTCAGAGCCAATTAAAACAGCGCCTTAATCCCCCTAGCCTCCACCATTGCCTAACACTTAAACAAAAATTCAGCATTACATTTGACAGAAAAAAAAAATGGTTCATTAGTTCCTCCGCTATTCCCACAATTTACGCTCTTCCTCGTTCCTCTACTGTCCCGTTACATAGTCCATACCAGCAGAATCCAACAATTGCACACACACCAAATAGAATCCATTACCAATAAATCAATACACCACTTTAACCGTACCTCACCTTCCTCAGTCAGTGCAGCATGTATTTTGCTTCTAAAATTATAGACTATGTCTAGACAAGCCCTTGGATTCAGACACCATTGAGAGATAGTGTAATTGAGATTATTCACTTTAATTTTCTGCAAGTTCCGTGATAAATTTTTTACTTCTTCCACTAATGTTTTCAACCCTCGCTTCATTGTTGTGAAAAACTCTTCCATTTCACGCCTTCCAAATTACACAAATACAGATGAACCATACCACTATAGCTCTATATTGAAACACTCTCTCTCCACTGATCAATCCGGCAAATTGATCGAAATGATCATCCCTTCATTATGCAAAACTGAGCAAACAACTATCCACTTGCAAATTGTGTAACATACACTAGCAAACACTGGACACTCAGAAGAGACGAGACACCAATTCCTCTCCATTACAAACTTCAAATGAGTCAAATTTTGACCAAGTACCTCTCTCTTACTTAACTTGTCCTTTGTAGCAACTTTGTTTTGAAGTATTCTCTAAGCAAGCAATGAAACTTTGGAAGGTGTCTACTTATGCCAAGCTCATGCATAACTTGGCCATATTTGTTATTCCTGACACAAGCCCCTTATAAGCATTTCTCACCGAATAAGTTTTTGACATTCCATCTGCCCAAGACCCCTTATCTTCATCATTCACCTTTAACTCCACTTTTTCTGTTATCTCCTTCAATTCACTCAATGAAACCAATTCCTGCTGAGTCAGCTCTCTACTCCACCTCCATTCCCAACACCTCAAACCCTGCACCCGTATATTTACTTCCCCCGTCTCGCTCCATTTATCAAGTGACATAATAAAAAGTTGACTAAAAGGACTCTTCAGAATCCCCCACTCGCTCCAATAATCTTTCTAGAAACTAGTCTCCATACCATTTCCAATCTCCTTTCTAAATCTAGATGAAAATCATTGATTTTGGAAATCCCGCACCCCTTTGTCCACCCGATTGACATCTTTCCCACATGAACTTCTATAACGTCTTTTTTTTATTATACCTTCACTTACACCATATTTATTAGCTAACACTCAGTTCCAAAGCCCCTCACTCCCTGATATTTTTCTCCCTTTACATTTCCCTAGTAGTGCTAGATTGAATGCCCTCAAGTTTTAATTCCAAGTCCTCCCTCTTATATTGTTAGACAAACCTTATCTCATTTGACCCAATATATTTTCCTAACTTCCTCACTCCCCGCATAAAAAATGTTTAAAGATAGATTCTAGGTTAGAGATAATACCTGACGGAGCCTTGAAGAGACGAAGTAGACTAGCAGCGCTGACAAGAGTGATTTGATGATTACAACACGGCCTCCAACGGAAAGGAGTTTATTCTTCCAATCTAACAACTTATTTCTCACAGCATCTAACACGCTTTGCCACGTTGAACTTTTTCTTGGATTTTCCCCTATTGGCAATCCAAGATATGTAAAAGGAAGACTACCAATTTCACAATGCAGCCTCGAAGCTGCATCTTCTAGCCAGGTAGGAGATATATTTATCCCAACCAGTGGACTTTTGTAAAAATGGCATCTCAGACCCATAAAAAATGTCATTCCATACAGGATTGCTTTTATGCCAATAATATTCTCAAAGTTGTTATCACCAATAATCAAAATGTTATCTTCATATTGTAAGTGAGAAATTTGCTCATCACTCCCTTCGAATCTGAAACCTGAGAACAATCCCAACTCCACCATCTTCCTCGTCATCAAATTAAAAGATTCTATTGCTATGAGGAAAAGAAATGGTGACAATGGATCCTCTCGTCTTAACCCACAACCCATCTCAAATCCTTCTATAGGACTACCGTTCCTTAGGGCTGAGATCGAGGCAGCCTTCAAACATAATAAGATCCATTGCCTCCATTTAGCATGAAATCCCATTATCTCCATGACATAATCCAGATACTTCCAATCAACAGATTCATAAGCCTTTCCTCCGAAATTCACTTTAAACATCATCACCTCTTTTTTCATCCTTTTCGCCTCATTCACTATCTCATTCGCAATACAAACCCCATCCAAAACCCGTCTCCCACCTATAATGACATTGAGGTTCCGATATAACTCTGTCAATAACACACTCCAACCTATTCGCCAAAACTTTTGATATCACCTTATAAATACACCCATTTAACGAAACACGTCTAAAATCAGACACATTCATTGGATTATATTTCTTCGGAACAAGCATTACAAACGAACAATCCTTACCTTTAACAAGTTTTCCATTAGTATGAAATTCCATCATTACCCTCAAGAAATCCACTTTAATATCTTCCCAAAACTCTTTCACAAACGCGAAATTAACTCCATCGGGACTCGAACTTTCTGAGTCTGAAGAACTATCACAATCCCAGACCACCTTTCTTACCTCCTCTTCGGAGAAACAACGTAACAACAACTCATATTAATTCTTTTGAAATTGAAGTGCTCAGGTACAGCCACAGGTCTATCTTCTCCTCTAGCGAAAAATTGGGTTTTGAGGTTTTTGAATATTGCATCTACTCCTGCTACTCTATTGCTGTGAATCTCTGTGAATAATGTTTCACATTCTTCTCTGGTTTTGTTAATGTTTCACATTCTTTTGAGGTTCCGATATAGCTTCTTCTTCTTCTTCATGAAGCCATTTTGCTCTGGATTTCTGCCAATAGCTATCTTGCTCTGCACAGAAACCGAGTTTGGGAAAGGAGGTAAATGGCGACATTCTGATGAAGGTGACTTCGGTTTACAGCGAATGCCGCGGCGGCGAGTGACGGAGGAGATCGGAAAATCGCAAGTCAAAAAGAAGAAGAAATGTTCCCGCTCAAAGTTTAAATAAAACCCTAATTTTGTCTTAACGGTGAATTTTTTAGATTAATAAATGATGATCCTTTTTAAATATCTAAAATTTGTTTAGCATTTTGACGGATCAAAAATATTGACGAAAATTTTACATGCATTAAAAATGTTGATTAAATTTTTTACAAAAACAAAATGTTGACCGAAAATTTTACAACAACTAAAATGTTTGTTTTTTTTAAGGATTGAAAATGAAATTCTAAATATTTGTAGGAATTATACTCTTTATTTAATTAACTCAAATTTAATTTCTTTTGTTTAATTTTCCTTTAAAACACATTAATTTGGTTATTTGGTACCAGCTGCCTGTATCCCATCTCGCTTCATCCTTTAGATTGATTATTAACTTCTGCCGAAATGTTTAAGTCAAAATTAAGGTGAACAAACGGACATGTTAATGTTCGTATTTTCACTAGAAATGAACATTAAAAAAATAATTTCATAGCATCATCTCTTTGCTCATTGATTTATACTACCAATTCATAAATTCCGTGAAGAATTTGGATTGGATATAATGCTATTTGACCATATTTGGAATCAAATGGTTTCTGTTTACCATTGTTCCCTAATGTCAAACATATAAATAGCATGAAATTTCATTTCAACTTAAACGCATTGATTTTCTGTGTTACATTTGTACATTGGAAATGAATGGTTTTATTATTCTATGAAGAATAATAATACTGCAGTTAAACTCACCTTGTTTGATAGTTTTGGAAAACTGGGCTTTATAGTTGATCCAGCTGATGAAGTTCCTTTGGTGGTGACATTTTTCTAACATTCACACAACATGTAAATCTCTTACAATTACAAACCAAGTAGCAGAAACATAGGGTAAAAAAAATATATACTATATACTTTTATTAAGAATATAGTAACTCTAGAATTAAACAATGAATGATGGAGGCGCCCAGCACACAGGTTTAGTGCAGTGGCGAAATTTCCTTATATTGATTGATAGTTTGATAAATTTCTAAAAAAAAATCATATACTTTTTATTATTCAATCACTACTTAAAACCAAGAATTGTGGTTTTTTAAGAATAATGAAATATATAAATGCTATGTATATATGGATTGATTTTGATGAAATGAATCTATACTCCTGGGTTTTCTTGTGGTTCAAAAACGCGGTTGTGACAACTCGGATTGCAAGGGTAAGGACAATCTATCTTATTGAATAGCCTTCTTTCATAAAACCAGTCTGCTACAGCTTTTGCAATGGACTGCAAGATGTTATGCAATAAAGTCAGTTATTCGGCTACATGAGATATATGAAGGAAATCAAAAGCACACAAAATAGTTATAAGCTTGGATTTTTTGTCGCGGCTGCAGAGCCGTTGGATCTATGTACAGTTGGATGATTTGGATCTGAATCTAACGACTCTGCAGCCGTGGAAAAAGATTACGGAAAAAAGAATAGTGCAGTTCTTACTGTCTTGGCCAACGATGGAGAGTCACTACTAAACCATGTTCCTTGCATTTCAGTTTGACAGTGAGCATAGCACGAGTCTATGAACATTCCTTTGGATGTTGAGTTTCCTAGAACAGTCAATGCCCTTAGAAATTGTGTTCTAAAGCCTGAAAATCAAGTCATGGTAAAAGTGAAGTTAGATAAATTCTGTAATGTAATATCTTGCAGTTATGAAGAAAAAGAATTAAGAGCAGAATATTGACCTTGCATTAGATCTAGTTGATTAGAAGAGCAGTTGTTTATATCTAACTTGCAGCTGTGCCAGTGTCCACGAGGATCAGCAGCTCCCGGTGCTAAAATGTTCTTAATCTGAATCAAAGCAGTGCAATATCTTGAGGATCAGGGAAAAGCCTTGTTGGATATCTCATGTTATTTAGAGCTTATAGCAAAAACATCAATAACTAGTCAAATAAACTCATTTATATTGAGCAACAGAGTAATCTAACCTGCCATGAGTCGTATGCCGCATTCACAAGGAAGATTGGTGTAGCGATTTGTGATATAACATATTGAGGGAAAAAGCACTGCAAAATAGTTCAGAAATAATCACAAGTATTAGTAACAGCACCAAAAAAGGAATTGCAAATGGAGGAAGATAGAACTATAGCTCACAAACTTACCAGCCTTGGACTGAGTCTTGAAGTGCATGATCTAGGCAAATTTTTTGCAGAGCCCTAATAGAAAGAAAAGACGGAAAAAAAATCAGACTAGAATATTTTGGATCTCACTCGAAATAAAGCTTCAGAAATTATCATTCAAATGAGAAGTTAAAAAACATATGCAGGTTTCATTAGTTTGGGAAATGATCAGAGATAGGACGGTTACATGTGTTGTAACAACTTGAGCGAAGTACTGTTGAATGTGCTGTGTTCCAGATACATCCCTTCTGTTAACAGAAACATATTGAATCAAGTAAAATGATTTAAGGAACTTCAAAAAATTAGGAAAATGTTGATTAAGAAGCACACTGCGCTACTTACGTGTTGATAAAGTAACCGGCATCTGAGAGGCATTTCACTTTAGCTCCTCTCGGTAAAAGAGCTCGGAAGCGATCACAGTGCAGTATTGAAGTTAATCCACCAGCTGAACATCCTGAGATAATAGCCTGTTGTAGTTACAAGTTCTGGTGAGTGAATAACAAAATAATGAAGAAGAAAAAAAGTGTCAAATCATTAATGTTGTCATACATTTTTAGCATTTTTCATTCCCTTTGCGAGCAAATCTTCTATAACTGCATTAAAAATTCTTGCTCCTCTGAAGTGCAACTTAGTTACCTGATTTACACATCATCATAATATTAAAATTTCATCGAAAAGAAGGGGGAAAAAAAGAAGGAAATTCCTTTGAATTTTGTAAAAACTTACTGGATTGACTGCTTCCACATCACCAGTAAAAGACGAACCGTCACAATATCTAACCTTGATTCTGTTCCAATTGTAGAAATCTACAATTCACAACAATCATTAGAACAAAAATTGAGATTCATGAAGAGAAACAAAATCCATTTACTAGCACAAATACCTGGATTAAACTGTCTCCTGTTATTTAAAATTCCTGAAAAGGCAATTTGATTGGCCATATGCTTAGATGAACCTAACCGATACGTCTTGCGAGAAAGGCAAGTAGTGACATTATTGCACCATCCCCCTCCCTAACAAAATTGAAATTGAAATTCATCACCAAAAATATAGAATCTTCCAAGATTTTCATAAAAAATTAAAACATTATTATTGATGGCAATCTGTAGAAAAGGACAAACCTCAAATTGAACTAACCAATTGTTAATTCCTGTTCCAAATCCTTTATCTAAATGGTAAGCTGGTGGACTACCATCCAAACATACTGCACAAAATTTAAATTTTCAATCTCAATTATCATAAACATCAATAAAAATAGTAGACATGAGTTGAATAGCACAATCAAAGTCCTGTTTGGATTGATTTATTTTAGCTTATCTACTAGTATAAGCACTTGTGAGAATTTATGGAAACAGCTTATGACAAGTTCATAGGCTGTTTTCAGATTATTTCCATCAGCCCTTCAGGATAGTTTATGAAAACAGGTTATGCGAAAAATAGTTTAATTTTATTTGATCTTTTGTTATAGAAATTACGTATACTTAATTAAATTGTTTACCCAAACAGAATCTAATAAAACTAACTATGAACAGACACACAAAAAAGTAAGGAAAAAAACTCCTAACCGGCTCCTTTTGATACCGCGTTCTTGACTAAAGTGATCGGTACATAACCAGCTTCTGTCTTCAGCAATACCAGTACAAACACCAGAATATTTAACTTCAACCATTGGCTTAATCTTGTGTTCTTCATTCTGCAGAAATCAAACAAATATGAAACAATAAACCTATGAGTTTTCCTTTGTAACTCAAGGAATAAGGCTAGTAAATAGCCTTAATAGGGAGGGAAAAAACTATCCATTTTGTATTCTTGCATTGAAAGATAAGCAGATAAAAAGTGAAAAGAGAATATGAAAAAATATATAGAATTTGATGTCCTTATCAATCAACCAATATTCATGAAAACTTTATTTTTTTCAAAAGTAATATGGAATATTTAAACTTTATATCATGATCTTAGGACCAATGAATTGCTTCATCAAAAGGGTAACTCAAAATTCAATAAATACACAAACTACTATTATCTCAAAAATAAAAAACAGAAACCTCAAATGGTTTAGGCCAATCAAGCTAACCCAAATGCCCCATTGGTTTTCATTTTCTAAAATGAAAAATCAAATCCAAAAACTTATATTTTCACACATCAATATTACTTATCAGATAAGATCATCCAAACAATGGAGAAAATGAATGATTGATCTAATTGAGACCCAATAACAATGTGAAGATTTTAAAGTTAAAAATCGAAACTTTATTCAAACCCCACAAAGAAAGTGTACCTGAAATGAAGTTTGTTGAGGTGAGTGTGATGACTTGTGAAATGGAGAAAGAAACTACTATTTAAGAAACAGAATGTATGTGTGTATATATATATATGTAATGTAACTAACAAATAAATGAATGAATAAACAATGGTTGAGTTGATGAAGAAAGTGAGAAGTGGCTGTTGATATTCCAATGGAAAATATGTTAAACAATTGGTATTGTCGTCCAGTTTGTGCAGAGAACCCAAGAACCGACAGTCACAGAAACCATACGAAATATAAATGTGTTAAGTATTTATTTATTTATAGTATGCTTTTTTTAGAGCACACAACAGTGACAGACAGAGAGAGAATACACTGTGCAGCTTTATTTGAGATTTTTACTCTTTAAAGACCATTGATAACATTTTTAAAGGGGCATTAAGTTGTTTTTTAGTATAATAGATTTTGCATTTAAAATTGATGTATTTGAAGTTAGGATTTGTAGAACTTTATTTTAGTAGTATAATTGATTTTTATTCACATATGTAGTTCAATTCATTTTCACATGAACGTGTCAGAAACACAAATTACTTTATTTTTAACTCATTTTTTTATATTACTTTGCTTTTAATTCACGTTTGATCCGAATTAGTTAACTCAAAATCATTTCATGTCACCGCAAAACAATACATATAGTATGTTTAAAAAATAAAAAGTCATTAATTACTTCATCCGTCTTTAAATTATAGTCGTTTAAGGTTTGTGCACGATTATTAAGAAAATGATTGATTGTGTTGATTTCAATGGTAAAATTAATATCATTTACTAAAATACTTTTATTAATTGTAGTTAAGTTGGATAAAATTCAATAAATAAGGGTATAATAATGGAAAAAATAATAAATGTTGCATTTGGAATTCTAAAGTGACAATTATTTTGAAAAAAGAAAAAATGCTAAAGAAACTATTATTGTTAGACGGAGGAAGTATAAGCATACTTTTTAAATTTATAATTTCAATGAGATGGTCGATCTTTGGATCAAATGCTAACTTGGATTGGGCACAAGTTATGAATAAAAAATAGAATTGATTTTTTAATTGTTTATTCAATGTTTTAATTTATCTTTTCAATACAAATTTCATTTCTTAATTCTATTTATAACTTCTTAACTTATACCTTTAGTATGATCCTAAATTCGGCTTAAGGAAGTTTACAAAGGACGAATTGTTCAAAAGAACCCAAATTGGATCACTATGTGAAAGAAATTTTACTCATGTTATATTTACATCACGGCAAAACTCTAAATTACTAGATCCCTTTACAGACAATTGAAGATTTAACAAAAAAAAAAAATGATCTTGCTATCTAGTTCATTGGTCCTAGTCAATCGCCTAGTTGCAATGCTAAAATTTGTGTATATGTGAATACTCATTCTTCACGTTAATCTCAGCTTTCTCTAAGCATAAATGACATTATAAAGAGAGCAGTAGACACAGCTCATGATGGTAAACAAACATGCTACATACTAGGAGTACATTAGCTAGCTTTTCAACCATGTATGAACAAGACTTGGCTTATGGAATGTGAATCTCATGATTGGGTTGGAAAGATGTGGTGGCTGGAGAATTTTGTATCTTTTTTTAAAAAATTTAAGAAATTTTTAATAATGGTTTGAAAGTTGTTTATATATAGTGCATCTATACAACTGGCATACGCAATTGACGGTGTGCGGTGCTTTTTAAAATGTCACATTTTTATGTCACTATTTCACTAAACTCTTTACCTATATATAGTTGGTTGGTTATGCACATCATATATCCTATTCCTATGTATGTCAAAATGAAAATTAAGCTGTCATTCAATTTTCTTTTGTTGTTTTCCCCTTACATCATTTGTGCCAACTGCCAAACTCAAAAGTACTTTTTTAAACTTAAACCCCATATGCTAACTCTCTATCATCTAAAATGTAGTATTTAACTATTTAAGAGACCGTTTACAATAATTTTAATGATGATGATCCTACACCTAACAGAAAATTGAAAAATTAAACATAAGGCAGCAAATGACCTTATATACAGTAGCAGCTGAAAAAATTAAATGCATTGCACAAAGCATGTGATGTTGGAAGTGAAATTAATTAATAAAGAACAACTGGAATTTCATAATGTGAAAAGGACGTTAGGGTTACTATTTGGATAAAATCTTAGGCCTCTAATACAGAAATAAAGTTAGCTAGAAACCAAATTCGCAGTACCATATTGACCAATAAGCACCTAGCTTGCTGTGTTTGACAGTTTGAGGAGTTAAAATGTCACAGTTTCATTTGTTAGGATCAGTTTGGTTTAACTAACTGAAGAAGAAATTAAGCCAACAACTACACCTGTCATGTTGTTGCACACTTAATTTCTTGCTTTTGCATCTAATTATCTTAACATATGTTAACATCAAAAGAGCTAGCTAATTGAGGGAATTAATTGATTGGCACCCCATATCACACTTCTAACTAATCTTTCTCTTGTATTAGATGATATCTATTAGTATATAGTTTCGTTTTAGTTCCCATGATATCTTACTTTGGAGCAAAATATATGAATGGAGAAAGCCAAGAATATAAGGGAAACATGCCACCCAAAAAATTATGGTGTCCCTAGTTCAAGGTAATGAAAAATATTTGGTGGAATTCACAAATATTCTTTCTCTTCTATGAAATATAGGCAAATGACAAATATCTTTTGCCTTGATGTATACATTTTTCCTTGTGAAATTTTTTGAACTTTATTTCCTTTCATTTATTTAATCATACCAAATAATTTTAAAACGATCTTATTTTAACTTTATTGATTTATAAAATCATAAGGATGAATAATTTAATTTTTAAATGTTTGAAATAATAAAGTAATCTTTATATGATCGGTACCTAAAAAAATACTACTAGTCATTGTTAATTAACGCAATCTTATCTAAATGGATAATATTGATGTGCTAAGTGGGTATGGAATATTTGCTAAAAAAAAAAAAAAAAAGTGGGTATGGAATATGGATATATACATGGTGGTTACAACTTGATTACATTTAGAAGCCGTCTAGAAACATCAAATGATTCTGGAGTTGACCCTCTTAATTTAATGCAAAAAAATAATGGCAGATATACGTCAACCAATCAACATATCGTATAGAAATAAGACTCTTTAATTGCATGAACTTTCATGTTTGAAAATGATCATACCACAATGATTAGTTGTTGTAGCTAGTTTCCACTCATAAGTAAAACTTATTTTTCGTCTCTTATTTGATACGCAAGTGGAAGTGGAACCAATAAAATTAAGAATTGAGAGGTTTTATTGGTTTTAAGTCGTTGGTTGATTGAAAGTGGCCTAGTAACATATTACGGCCTCATTGGCCCCGCAAGAGCTATTGGTTAATAGAGAATGTGGTGTAATGTCATCAGCCTCTCACATCAATCTAAATTCTGGGAATTAATGATTTCAATGTTGGAAATGTTTACAGGGACCTGTTTGCACGATATTAGTTAGCGAAACAAGTATAGTAAAAATTTCTTAAAAATTATGTAAATTTAAATTTTTTTATGTAAATAAATAAATATATGTAAACTTTTTATGTAAATTTATGTAAATAAATATAAAATGTTGTTTTTAATATAAAACTTTTTTTTTTAAGTAGTGTTGCTAAAACATTAGTTAGCATGACCCTTAAATGTATCATCATTGTTCTGGTAAAAAAAACTGACATCATTGTTTCCTCATTGTCATCATATGTAATTTTGTTTTTGGTTTGATATTTTTTGGTTCCTAACCAATGTCCATGTGTTTGTATTGTGTGTTATGTTTGTGTTTGTTTTTCAGGCTAGGCATGACAACGAAACCAGTACATGTGGGTACCAACCTAAACCAAACCTGATTTGACGGGTTTTTCGTGTTTCAATTGTGTTTGGGTATGGATTTCAAAACAAGGGAACGGAATGGGTAAAAGTGATATATTACTCACCCTGAATCCATATATATTCAAATACATCCCAAATGTAGAAAGTTAATGTATTACCCTTTTATATAAATAGAAACTCAAACCATAAAACATTTCACATTTTCACTCATACGGTTAGAGTCTCAGTCAATTAGACGACATTCACTCGCATCTTTAAGTTCTATATCTTATTCTTCCACATCTCACACCCTCGGTCACTCTATTCTTCATCACCAGAGTTATTGATCACCATCATCTCTTTGTCAAATAATACATTACAACATTGCGTTTTGGGCTGAAAAAAACTTATCTTTTTTACTAAAAAAAATTATTCATTATGAGGATGGGGATGGGGTAGGGATACCCGAATCCGTTGGGTATGGGTAAGGTAACATGTAAGTATATGGAGGTCGGGGAAGGTAAAACTCGTCCCCACCCCCTAGTGTCATACCCATTTTAGGCTTGGGCTATGTAGCATTCCAGTGGAATATATTCATATATTATCCATCCAAGCTATTTCAGTTCAACTTGCCATGCCCTTCGTGGTTCATTCCTGACAGGGGCCACAAGATACCAAACACCTACATGATCTTTCTTGATCGTCTGGAGGTTGACAACATGGTCTTCTACCCATATATGACCATGGTCTGACTTGTCCATTTGATGATTTATGTTGGTATTCAAGATGGATAAAGTGCGGCCGAGATAAGATTTTTCGCCACTTGTTAGAGCGGATGATGGGGTAGTATGACCATGTGTTAAACCATTTTGAGACATCCTTTAGACACCTGATACCAAACACTCTTTTGGGTTTGGTGGTGGAGTCACCCTAACAACTCGTACCAAGAAACATTTATTGGTTCTATTGAGTATCTCATCCGAAGGTAGTGCCCCCAGTCAATGAAGAACCACCTAGGGCGAAAAATGTGGTTTTGATTGAGGAGAAATATGTCATGGATACTTTAGATACATCGAACTGATCATGATTGTTAGCACCATTACAATGGATGGTATGAAAATGGTACATTATATGACGACCTATTTGCTTGTCTTGAGTGTATTGTAGATGAAGCATTGTCAACCACTTAATATCAAGTTCCAATAAGGAGGAGGATTTTCAATTGATTTTTGTTGCATTTTGTTTTTAGTTTTGTTTTATGTAAATGATGAATGTTGGTATGCTATTACCAAAACAATTATTTTTTAGTATAGAATGAATGACTGACTTAGAAACTTGGTCAATTTTGAAAGTTAATTTTATGGTATGGATGCTTGAATAAATGACTGTTTGTGTCTAATTTTATGAATGATAAATTGAATGAAGAAACAAAATTAACGTATGAAGAAATAAATAATGTTAATTTTATGGGATGAATGAGTATTTGTGCAAGTAATTTAGAGGTATTTTTGTTCGTTTGAGGTGTATGTGAGGAATCAGTAGGTGTCTAGAGAGCAATTTCGAAGCTAAATTGATTCATGTTTATGATGGGTATAGTTTGGCCCGGTCCAGTTAAAGTGTGGAGTCTGAGACACAATGTGAAAGTAATTTAGGATGAACAAAAAACAGAAATATAAGTTTGAAAATAGAAAAAACGGCGCTGTCAGTTTCGCCTGCAGCTGCAGTCACAAATCTACAGGATATGCTAAAAGCTCTTGCTTCGCTTCCTCCTTCGCTCTCCGTAACTAGGTACGTATTTCCGCACATTAAAATTCAATCAAATAGTATAGTAATATAATATTCAAGGTGTTCCTTATTCAATTATTTTAGTGTTGTGAGAAAAATGAGCACTTCACCAATATCATATCCCAAATTCATATCAGTTGAAGGCGCCGCCGATATACATTCCAGAACCAAACCTGATGGTTCGTAACGCATTCAATTCCTCGTATACTTTTTTTCGCGTGTGATTTGTTTTGATTTTTATTTTTAATACAGGCTTCAGATTCAGCCTTGTTTCCTATAACATTTTGGCTCAGGTATGCTACTAATTTCTCATTATTATTTATTTATCAACTAAAATAACTAACTATAAGCATGTAACCTATGAAGACATATTTATGACGTGACGTACACACCTGTAGTGATTAATTATAAGTGTCAGTGTCGAGTTGGTGTAGACACACTTATTCCATATGAGGTGGTCAATGGTGCTACATTGGCCGCAAAGGCTTCAAATCTTGAATATATATAGATATATTTACCATGTAATTGCTGTAACATTATTTTTTAATACTTTGTTATGTAATTTAGGTTTATGTGAAGAGCTCTTTTTTCCCATACTCACCTCCTTCGTCTCTCAAGTAACTTACTTTTCAATTTGAATACCGATAACATAACCATTTTTTGCATATGTAGATTGAATTTTAACTGTAATAATTGATTTTGCTTTCTGTAGATGGAAATATCGTTCAAACTCGATTTTACAAGTTCTCAAGAACCTGGGAGCTGATTTTTTCTGCCTACAGGTTTTTTTCTTTTATATTTAATTTCAAATTTTTGTCTTGAGTTTTGATTATTTGATTACTTTCTTTGAATAATGTTGTTTATTATGGTGATTTATTTCAGGAAGTTGATGAGTTTGATAGCTTTTACAAAGGAAAGATGCAGGAGCTGGGATATTCTTCTATTTATATAAAGAGGAGTGGAGAGAAAAAGCGTGATGGGTGTGGCATATTTTACAAACATGACCGGTATGTACACCTTCCTAGCAATACTCAACTAGCTAGCTTTTTGTTTTACTTTGACGGGTTTATGATGTACTAGTAGAGATTATGCCTAGAGTTACAGGCGCTATAATCAGTGCTAGCTAGGAGCCTAGGATCAATGTTTTGAAAATGGCGTGGACATCAGTGTTTTGATATCTAGTTATATTTAACTGGAATTTTGTCGCTATATCAAAGATCACAATGCACGCGCGATTGTCATCTAAAACTATTGAGCAGTCCTTGTCTTACAAACCGATTTTGTGGGATGAAGTTAAGTTATCCCTCAAATTCAAAATCTAAAATGGTATCATAGTCTATCATAGATTTATTATTCGGTCAAGATCTCTATTATTCCATCTGCATCTGCCCACACTTTAGATGTCCTGTCATGGTCTTGAAGGGATGAGTTAAAATCCGTGTCATTCCACCTTCATTGATCCACGCTTTGCTCTTGAAGCGTAATACGTTAAGAGTGCCACACTGACTAAAGATATGATCTAATTAGTTTTTTTCTCGCTTGGACAATGATCACCTTACAAGTTGGTTTTGACTTTTGTGGGGTTGAAGCACACCTAAAATCCAAATTCTAAGAAAACCCTTAGCTTGGATATTGTACCGGAATATAGGCTTTTTGAATTAGATTAACTACGATTACTTTGCTAATCCAAGGGCCCAATTATTGATTTTAAAAATTGAAATCCCTTTTCTCTTGTGTCGGTATATTAGTAGAGTGTAAGTTTTAAGCATGGAAGGATTTGAATATTATTCTTGTGATCATAGAAGCACTTATATGATATCGTTCCTTTGAAAAATTTGTTTGATAGATACACTGATTCATGAATAACAA
The DNA here is from genome assembly GCA_958299785.1 of Medicago lupulina. Taxonomy (NCBI): domain Eukaryota; kingdom Viridiplantae; phylum Streptophyta; class Magnoliopsida; order Fabales; family Fabaceae; genus Medicago; species Medicago lupulina. Next base: position 10,808,722 of record OY283146.1, read on the forward strand.
AAATCCGGAAGTAATTATGGGGTAATTGAATTAAGCAATAATAATACTCTTGCTTGTAATCAGTTATTTGGTATTCAGGCAACTATGGTCCTCTTTATCTGTTCTGTCTTTCCCTTCTCATCCTTTTGAGGTTATTTGTGGTTTTTTCCGTTCTTTCATTTTCTGGAAACAATAGAGCAGATGTCATTGAATCTTCATTGATGCTCTTTCGGTTTTTGTTACCTATAATCTTTATAAAATTTATCCATACCTTGTGCTGTTTAGTGTAGAGTTGCTCTTGGAGGAAAAAATTGAATACAATGATCTTGTAAAGTCAATTCCAGATGAGAACTCTTCAAATGGTGATGAACAAAACAATGTCCAGACAACCCAGCCAGATAAACAAAAGGATGATGCGACCAAAGCTGGTAAATGCAAATTGAAATAAAATGATCTTGTAAATCCTATTCTTAATATTAAGTGTTTTCATATATTGACTCATGAGCTTGTACTGTTTTGATATTAATATTTATTGGTAAACTTGTGGAAGCAAACCTTACTTTCTGTTACTTCATTGAGGTTGCTGTATGAATTTTTTTAGCACACAAAATGAAAATTTCTGTTACTTGTACAGACTTGTGAGCATTCTGCTTCTTCATTAACTGGTTTTTTGATGCAGGACTTAAATCTGGTACAGTAGATCGTGGAGATCCCAATGATCCTCGTGTGAGACTAAAGCGTGATTGTGTTGGAATTCTGGCTGCCTTTAAATTCAACGGTCCCTCTCAACAATTTCTTATTGTTGCCAACACACATATTTATTGGTAAGGAAGTGACTTTTGTGTGTATGTTTGTTTTTCTCATTTGTTGGCTTCTAATTGAATTTTTGGCTTAGTGTTGATTGAGTCATGTGAATATGTGTTTGCGTAACTTTAGTGGTAGAATTTATATAAATTACATACAAATTTATGTACCAGGGATCCTGCGTGGGCTGATGTCAAAATTGCACAAGCTAAATATCTTCTATCTCGCTTGTCACAGTTTAAAACACTGGTATCAGATAGATACGAATGCAAGCCTGAAGTGATTGTGGCCGGTGACTTCAACTCTCAGCCAGGAGATCCGGTACCTAGCATTTCTGAAATCTTACTTAAGTTTCCCATTTCATATTTTGTCTAGATTCTCTTGTCTTGATGTTTGGTTCTAGATTAAGGTATTCCTATTTCCGAACTTATTTTTATTGCCCTGAAATCTTTCATGCTGCATGAACCTATTATCAACTAATGAGTTGATCCTCAGTCTAAAAAAGGTGGAGGATTAGCGCGTACATAGTGGCTGGGAAAGGGAAATCATATAAAGTGGCCACAAATCTCATAATTGAATGCTGTACACTTTAACCCCTTTCTTGTAAAAATGGTGACATGCCTATATAGTATGCTTATTTTAACTGACAGCCAAACTGAACCAATAATCTTTAGAACAAGAATAAATAATACAATATTATGAGGAATATGCATTACACTTGCTCTTTTGTTGTTTAAATTGGTTCATTAATATTGCTGAGTCATACTTATTCATATTCTTAGACGTGCTTTCATAATTTGAGCCGTATTTCATTCAATGTTTTACTAATCTGCTTGATCGCATGTTTTACAGGTTTATCGGTATCTCATATCAGGCAACCCTTCAACAGAACTGATTACTGATTGTATAGAGGAACGTCCAATTCCTCTAAGTAGTGTCTATGCTTCTACAAGAGGAGAACCGCCATTTACAAACTACACACCTGGCTTCACCGGAACTCTTGATTATATATTATTTTGCCCCTCTGACCACATGAAACCAATTAGCTATCTCGAGCTTCCCGATTCTGAAGCAGCTGATATTGTTGGTGGACTTCCAAACTTGAGTCATCCAAGTGATCATTTACCAATTGGTGCTGAATTTGAAATCATCAAGGAATAAATATTGCATCGCCAGTGCTATTTGAGCTCAGTTTTTCTTGAAACCCTTCCTCAATCTTGAAATAAGATGCGTGAGAGCAAGAATATGGGATCAAGTGCACCATGAGTATTATCATGTTCATGATATTGACGAGTAGAAGGCAAAATGTCACCAAAAAGCAAATGGTGTAGGTTATTTTGTTCCTTGATGAAAATTTCTTAGGATTCATTTCTTAGTTTTTACCTCTGATAAATTTGCAGCTGAATCTTTTTGAAGAAAGAAAATGGTTTTAGTGTCAAATTTGACAGTCTGAAAATTCTGTTATCCTCTGATTTATGTAACATATATCTCATTGATTTTAGACTATAAACTCTGCTGTGTATTATTTTGGGAGCAAACACATTTTTGGATTCAATAAATGCTCTTTTTAATTTCAAAGGAAAATAGGGAAAATAAAATATTCCAAGTTATTAATTGCGCTTATCAGACATGCTCTACCAGGTCGTTATCATGCTTACCAGACTCTTCGTTAAATAAATCCTCTTTGTTATTAGTAATTTTTTGATGTTATGTGGTCCTTGCTGGTAAACTTACCTGCTCAGCCAGAGATTGATGATCTCGACTGTGATGATGGCTTTAAGATAACGACTAGCAGTTTAACAGCATCCACCTGATTCATAAAATCAATGTCCATTGCTAATTCTTGTCAAAGATTATATGTATCTTATTCACTATTTTTTTACCCTTTGCCCCATGTATTTCTCCATGCTATCAAATTCCAAGTACTATGTTATGTACAACTGTAAATAGCACACTCCAGTCTGGAATTGCTATTCTGTGTAATGTTAGTGCAAAACTGGTTTTGCGTTTGTCTACATTGGCGGTGGGTTTGACAAAACCACAGTGGCATTATGATGTTGTTGAAACTTCAAACTTTAGCTTTTGTCAAAATCACATTGGTTCACCGTGATTCTGACGATTTCACTCTCAATCCAAACATAAACTTCTAGTTTGATTAGATTAACGTTGGGAGAGAGCAAATGCCCGCTACTCCACGACAACAATTTATTGTGTTGGCATAAAACATGTTTTGGGACATGCAACTACAGTAAACCAAATAGACTAGAAACATTTACATGTTTTACTATTATCTGACTGTGATTACGGTTGTTGTTCTATAGCTTATTTTGCACTGCATTATCTCAAAATTGGACGGCTCTCGTCAATGTCTATTTAAGTCTATCTTAGGTCTTGTTACTATCATATCATTTCATTATATTGAAGTAGGGTCCCTTGCAAATTCAGGTACTGTTATTGGAGCCTTTTGTTTCATGTTTGGGACCACGAAATACTGCAAGTTGCATGTTGCAACGGGCCAGTTACTGTTCTGTGTATATTTTATATTTGGTTTTATTTGATTAGGGGGGAATGGTTTTGACATGTTTGGATGCTACGCCATATCAATTAGTCTTTGGAAGACAGAGTATAATTGATTTTGTATCCAAAATTAATTTTAACTAGAAGCTAAAATTTGAAGTTTTTGTCTCCAAAATTAATATTTGTCACTGCATAATCGAACACAAAGAAGTTTAACGTTTTAAAAGTTGGTTAACTTCGCCATGCTAATTGCTTTTTTGGTCAATAACGTTTAACACTTAAACTAGTAAAGTCTCTGAAGAAGTGTGTAGACAGTGTTGGAGTTCTCTAGACATATCTTACAAAAACAGCATCTTATGAAAAAATGAGCTCAAGAACAAAATTCTCTAGTCAATGTTTGGATCTTAAAATGGTATTTGATATTATCATATTGCTTTAAAAGGCATTACGTAAAGGCTTAGAGTAACACCGAAATTGATCCTTCCTTTTGTCATTATATTACGTAAAGGTTTAGGAGTATTATGGTTTTGATTTTGAATTATAAACACGATAATGTAACATCAAATGAGTATCTTTTATACACTAGAATTATTGTAATGGAGAGTAAAAATAGAGAAGAGTTACTCCTCAATAACAGCACATTCTCTGCTCTAGGTAAAATCCTTGCTTGTTAATTAGTATTCAGATGAAAGGTGAATATCATTTTTCCCTCATGCCCTGGGAAAGATTTAAGGGTACCATGGCCTTATTCCAAGGGCCGTTATCTGAAACCTTAAATGAGGTGCTTTGTGAGGACCATCAAATATTTGACATTTCAACTAATTTTTTTATGAAGTAGAATCAATGGTGTGGTGCTTGAATTAAATTCTTCGTGTGGCCATAATAAATGTTCAATAAATAATGAAATTGGTAAATCTGAGGATAAAATTTCTTGAAGGAAAAGTTACGCAAAAAAATCTATCTTTAACAGTTATATTTTATCTTTTAATCATTCTCCTTAATTTGGCAGTTTCATTCTCATGTAAATTTTGTAAAGAACCTCCCTAGTCTTTGAAACTATGCACCTTAGTGTATGTTTAGATTAACGACGAGTTTAGAAAAATCACGATGGCACTGTGATTTTGTGAAGCTTAAAAGTATAGTTTCTGCGTGATTATGCCTATATCACCAACAAATCAATCATGGTGAGTGGAGACAGTTGATAACAACTCATCCAAGAATAGGCACTTTGACACATATGTTGATTTAAATTACGAGTTTTTGCATCTTGAAAATTCCATTTTGACAAAGAAATGGAATAAGTGTGAGCTACAATCTCACATTGATCATGACATTAACTTCAGTTGGAACCATTTTTTCAAAACCTAACCATAGAGACCTCTAGGTTTTATTTAGTTCAACCATGATCGAATCATATGATAAATAAGTAAATAAAATTATTTAAAAGTAAAAAATGCAAAAAAAAATTGGTTGAAACAACGGTAGTTAAACGGTGGTTCAACTTGTTCAACCAAACTATAATATTACCAAATTAAATCAACCAACGAACTAACCGTTTCAGTACGTTCTTAAAACATTGGTTTGAACGATCTAATATTTTATTTTGACTCTCAGAATATGTGAATGCGTTTAGGCATGGTCTGGATTTATGAAAATATACCAGTTTAGATGTCCAAGTTTTCATAGTGGTAGAAATTATAAAATGGAAAGTCCCCTTGTACACAATGTTGAACACTTCAATTTATTTGATTTGTGCATTTTGCTAAACACAAACAGCCACAATATTGAAGTTAACCAGCTTTTGGCAACAAAAAAAAAAGTTACCAATGTATAGCACCAAAATAATACTAATATTTTGCTTAAATATTACATTCATCACTTCATTACATAAATATGTAATTTTACTACAAAAGTAGGGAACATTTAAGCAAATATGTGCTAATTAATTACTACAAAAGTTCACCTAAAATTTGATACTAATATATATGAACATTATAGCTATAACATATAGTATGATATATACTTTTGGACTAATATACTAGACATTACAATCATGAATCATGCATGATATTGCTACTAATATTTGTACTTAGTTAATTTGGAATAACTGGAACAGAAAAATATGGTTCTGCCATTGGTGCATCAATTCTCGTCATCCTTGATTCACTAGCAACATCTCCAAGGAAACCATTGTAAAATGCTTTAACCTTAATTACTATGTAAAGAAAAGATGTTGCAATGTAAGAGAATCCCAACCTGTGAAGCTTTTGTGCTTGAGCTAGATTTGTGCTACGTTTTGCACCTTTTTCATGTGATGATCCCTTGTTTTTGTGTTCTTTGAAGTTGCTTTCTTCAGGGTAGATGATGCTATTCTTCTCTATTCGACGGTAACCATGGCTTTTGCGACGAGATAGTGTTGGTTTGCTTCCTCTTTCACCATAAGAAGCTGCACAATGCATTAGTGTTTGGCATTTGACATCACTAACAAGTTGTGAAGCCATGTTGTTTGGTTATTAGTGCTTAGAAGGAGAGAGGGAGTGTGTGATATGTGGAGATTAAGGAGTGTCCTCTCTTACTCGCTCTTTGTCTCTTTTAACTTTTAGTTGATTTTTGCAACTATTGGTGGCTTTATATAGAGAAGGCCAATGTAGAGGGAAAGGGAAGTAGATTGTCTAGAGTTGCTAATTCATATTGATGTAAATTTGGATCGTTCGATTAAGATCGGATAAATTATGATTATATTTTTTGTTTTAAATATATTTGCAAAGTGTTGGGAAATGGAAAATTAAGAGAAAATTTCCCGACAATTAGAAGTAGGCTTAAATGCTCTTTTGGTCCCTTAAGTATTTATTTGGTATTGTTTTGGTCCTTTAACTATAAAAAAGATTGTTTGAGTATTTTATCTTTATCTCTGTTACCTGTTTTGGTCCCTTCTGTTAAATAAATTCAAAAAAACGTTAGGGTTTATACTATTCATCTTCTTCCTTCTCCTTCCATTCTCTTCTTCATGATCTTCATCATCAACAACACACCAACTCAGAAAGAAAAAAAAAACAACTTTTTCATCATCATCTTCATCAAATCTATAAACATAATCAATAACCAATTTTTCATCAACTAAACCCTTTATCATCATCATTACCAAAACCCATTTTCGGATCTAAACTCATCATCATCAATCCTTCAAAAAAACCAACTCATTTTCGGATCTAAACTCATCTGTGTTGAATATGTGTTCTCCATATCAAAAAGCATAAAACTTTCAACTGTGAACCTTTCCAAAAAATTGAATTTTTGGGAAGTCTTGAAATTATTGGGTTTTGGAGGAAAACGAAAATGAAGATGGGGAGATAGATGGAATGGAACATAAGTGGTTGTGGTTGTTGGTGATGAAGGTTTGATTTGATGTATTTTTGAAGATAATTGTTTTTTTTTTTTTTGGGTTTCAATGATGATTGCTTTGTTGTTTGTGTTGATGAGAGAAATTAAGATAAGAATTTTGTTGCTGGGTTGTTGTTGTCTTTTTATTTTTCTGGGTTGTTATTATGATTTGTTTAGTTGGAAAAATTGGTTATTGATTGAGTTATGAAATTGATTATGTTTATAGGTTTGATGAAGATGATGATGAAAAAGATTTTTTTTTTTCTGTGTTGGTGTGTTGTTGATGATGAAGATTATGAAGAAGAGGATGAAAGAATAAGGAAGAAGATGAATAATATAAACCCTAACGTTTTTTTTAATTTATTTAACAGAAGGGACCAAAATAGGTAACGGAGATAAAGATAAAGTACTAAAACAATCTTTTTTTTAGTTAAGGGACCAAAGCGATACCAAATAAATACTTAAGGGACCAAAAGAGCATTTAAGCCATTAGAAGTATACTCAAACAAGAAAGAAAGAAAGAAAAGATACCTCTAAATTTAATGCAATTCGGCACTCAATACATACTTCCTTCGATCTTAATTATAAAAAATTATTTTTTAGGCTCATTTAATATTTATTGTATTTGGTTTGTATTTAATGAATCTAAAAAATGAACTTTTATTTATAATTGAGATCGAAGGAGTACATCAACAATCTCACAACAAAATACTATATCGCTTTAAACTCTCTCAAAGACAAACAACTACATAAGTCCCTAATACATCCCGAATATCAAACTCTTTGTGGAGAATAAAATTTAAACTAACTTTCTTAAAGAAAAAATTTAAACTAACTTGTTTATCGTAAATCTCTACTTTATTTTTCTATACAATAAACTCGACGTGAGACTTTAATTAGTACTCCCTTCGGTTAACATATGCATCCCAATACAAGTGAGATTTATATTTTTTTCTAATTCAAATTTGACCCATCAATACAAAGTTAAAATATGAATCTTTCGATTGGGATTTAACGACCGTGATTGCTAACACAATCAATTATTATTATTTATTTTTATAAAATTGCAGACACAATATAATAAATATGACTATTTGATTAAGATTGGATGATCCATAGTGATCTAATTTCGTGTTTTAGATTCATTGTGCAATATTGAATTAAGTATCGATGGTTCGATTGAGATTGAATGACTGAAATTGCGGAATTGTGTGAATACTCCAACAACAAGGAATCTAAGTCTAGAAAGGACGGGAATTTGATCTATAAGGTTTAATAATTTATTTATTAACAAGATTTAATGCTATTGGTTACTACCATGGCTGCAAAATATCATGAATATGAAAATGGGGTCCCCTAAATTAAGAATGAGTACTAGGCACGTGAAGGGTAGGACCTATTAGGACATGCAGGGTAGTATTGTCATTTTCATTTTAGATTCAGTGACATGCAAGTTGGTAATTGCATGGTAAGGAAGCATATTAGCTCACAACTTGCTTGTGGAAGGTTTCTTTCTGAAATTGAACATTCAATAGGAGGATTGGAAATTAAGTGGTTGATTTTTATTTGTAGTACGTTTCTCTAAATCTGAATCACAAATTTTCTTTCACATGATATATATATTTTTTGGAGGAAAAATATATATCAATATATCACATTATAATTAGACTTTCTTTCACATGATACATAAATATTTGTTTGTGTCAAATATGTGACAAATGCATTTACTTAATTGATTGGACTATTTATATATATGGGTTCTGCATTTTCTTCAGTTATCCTGAGTTATTTTTAGAAGTAATCGGTCATTATATGATAAGAGCGATGGTATATGGCACCAAAGAATTTATCCACAAATTGATACTCCCTTCGTGCTTATATGTAAACATCCTTTTATTAGAATCAAAGGGTACTTACATATAAGGACGGATGAAGTATGTTGTACCTTTTAAAAAATGTTTCAAAGATAATAGCAGGTAAATTTATCAACATTTTACTTAATGTTATTAAGAAAACTTACCCCATTGCAACTAATAACCACACAAATGACTGTACCAAAAAATAAAAAAATAATCACACAAATGAAATTTAATGTAGAATATTAGTTATGAGGTGTATCATTGGATCATGATCACATTAGAGGTAGTGGTGGATCTAGGACTGTGACGTACACGGTTCAAGCTTTTGAGTTCTTGAACTTTTTAATTAAGCGGTGAAAACAAATTCACGGGGTTCAAAATGTAAAATAGGGTGTATTTGCATTTTTGTTTAAGTTTAGAGGGTTAGTATTTCAAGTAGTAGCTTTTTAGGTGTAAATCGGATATTTTCATTCTACTACATCACAAATTAATTTCCTGAATTAGATAAAATTATAATAGATGAGAAAGTCATCTTTCAAAAGTTTTAACCCTGTTGCACTTTATGACATAATTCAAATTCAAGAAATTTAGTTAAGTTTAAAGAACTCCGTTTATAATGTTCAATTTATTCAATATTTTATATAGATAAATGCTAACGACGAAACTTATACACATAAAGTATCGAGAAGCTGGAAACTGTAGGTTCGAACCCACATCCAAATATATCAAATATACATACATGAATTCTTTTATCATATGACATGTACATACATATATTTTTTATACTTTTAAAAATAAACTATACATAGGGACGCATCGAGAAACATATCAAATGGGATGGGGTCCGAATAATGTTATTGATAAATAGAATTATATGAACATTTAAGAATTTAATTTGTATGCATCAACAATGTAATTTTTTTTACAAAGGTATCTTATGAAATCACTCTATGATGCCCTTTTTCTAGACTAGTTTCTAAAATAACTCCACAAATGATGCCCTTTTTTCCCAAAACTCACATCTTAAATATGGAAATTGAAGAATTTGGAGTTTGAACTTCAACCCCTGCATGTCAACGTCCTTGCAACGACCAATTAAGTTGTATTTATAAGACATCTCAACATTTAATTCTACAATTTATTAATATATATATATAGGTACATATAATGGATACAAACTATGTGAGTTGATGAACATTCTCTTTCTAACACCCTCCTTAACACACATTTTTTTATCGGGTGAAACACGCTAGTCTCACACTTTAAAAATGGATCTTAGATAAGTGGTGAGACCTACATTTCACCCATTAAAAATAGAGGCGTGTCATTTGAACAACCATTTATGAGACAAGTTTTGATACAACCATAAATTTACAAAGAAAATTATATATTGACTTGGAAACCAAAACAATAGAGAGTGAAAATAAAAACATAATATAAGTAAAAGAGAAAGTTGTTAAAAAAAGTTGTCCTAAAATAGTTATACAAATATTATTTCTCTTAAAAATATGAGTGTTAGAGATAGATTCTTTGTAGAATGCAGCTTGTTATTAGTCGAAGCTTTGATAAGATTGAGATTGAGATAAATTCATTAGTATCAGTTAATCTATGTGTGAAGGGTTGTCGTTGATCATCATCCTTCTTTTATTTTAAGCACCGTATTCACGAATAGGGATGGGAATAGGCCAGGCCGGCCTACGACCTAGCCTACGACAGGTCAGGTCAGACTTTTTTCTTAAATAGAGAAGGTTTAGGCTTTTTTAGAAGACTATTTAACTTAAAAGGTCAGGCCACATGCCATTCAAAAAGCCTCTTAGACCTATTAAGCCGGCCTATTTAAATAAATTTGAATAATATTATCTATTATCTATTATTATATTATATTTTGTATTTTCAATTAAAATAAAAATTTGTTAACCTTTACAGTAATTTAAGCTTATTAATATACATTAATTTTTTTATATTTAAATGTATTATTATAAACTAGAAATGAAATATGATACAATATATAGTTAAAATCCTTAAAAACTCGTGTTGATTATCAAAAGTGAGTTTAATTTAATTGATATATTAAAGATGTTCTTATAAAATAGGTCGTTAAACAGGCTAGCAGGCCGTATCAGACTTTCAAAAGGTCAATCGCAAGCTTAAAAAGTAAGTCTATGACAGGCCACATGCCAGATTTATACCTTAAAAAAATTTGGCAGGTGAGACTTAGGCCTTGCAAAGCCTAGTTCAGTCTAGTCTATTCTCATCCCTATTTACGAAGCTCTCCAAATTCCAAAGTCTATCCCTTTACAATTTGAACATGTTGATTAAGGAGTTAAATCCTCTTCATTTATGATTCTTTCAATTTCTTCCATTTGAAAAGATAAAGATACAACAAAGTTTGAAAAAAATATATAAAATAATTAATGATGGTGAAGTCCACTCAATGATAAGAGTTACTATCTATTTTATGTTTGTCTCTTTTCAAATTACATACTCGATTTATTTTTATAAATAAAGAGGAGCCTTACTCGTTGATGAAACCTTTGCTAAATTTGGTTTGAGTCTTTATAGCATGAGAGGTGTTGCTTTTGCACGAGGTTTCTAGTCAGATTTTGTATTTTGTAATTTATATTAAATTATAAATTTGACAACCTTCTCAATAATTTAAGAATATAATTAGTTTATATTAATTTTTTTCATATTTAAATGTATTATTATAAAATATGATAAACATAATTCTTTTAAGGCACACAAATAGAATTGACATGTGGTATTAATATAAAGTCATATTATTTAGACAAAATCGCACAATTAATCCATTAACTTAATTTTTTGAGACATCTGCAAATAATTCAGGTCCGGAGTTAGCTGCTGAAGATCCTATAACTCCAGGAGATATTAATTGTGAGAAGTCTTGAGACAAAAGAAAATAAAGTTTTGTTTAAATGTGCCAAGCCATGATAGCCCTCAAGCAAAACTGAACCTTCAACATTGGACGCCATATTTGTGAGAAAACCTATAAATCTAATACATTTATGTGATTGTTCAGAGTTCAGTGTGATTATTTTTATACCCTTTCATGATTCAACAAAAAAATATTGACTATGTTCAAGTAAATTCTTTTAAACTTGGTGAGAAATTGCCTTTTGTTTAAAGTGAGAAATTGCCCTTATAGTACATAAAGTGTATCTAAAGCTGATTACAATGCGTTAAAAATATGTTTTTATTACTAGAGGAATGCGTTAAAAATGTGTTACTAACATATTTTTTGAGATTGAAGATCAGATTTGATTTGTATACTTGTCTTTTTTTTTTTTTTTTTTCACACATGCATTCTTCTATAAATTACTTTATTAGTTTAAAAATATCTATTTAACATGATTTTTTTTCTATGTCTACTTAACATGATTTAGATAGATATATGTGTAAAAAGAATTTCACGCCAAGACATTAATCTCTTTTAGGTTATGAATCAATATAAAAATGATATCATTGTGTGGCCCGTTTCATTTTATACGATTTTTCTCATTTTTTTTTTTGAAAGGAATGATTTTTCTCATTTTATTATAGTGTGGATATTTATATGGGTAAATATCTCTTTTGGTCCCTGTAATATGAGCGAATTTCGGTTTTGGTCCCTGTAAAAAAAATAATTAGATTTTGTCCTTATCATTTGAGATTCTTCTACTTTTGGTCCCTCATTATAACATGTCAGCAGAATCTGCTGTCAGCAGAATCTGCTGACATGTCTAGCTGACTGTGTAATTCTTTTATTTTTTTAATTAGAACAGAGGCCACATGTATTAAAATGTTTTTTGATTTTAAAATTAAATAAAAACTGAAATATTTAAAAATAAATTATCTAATTAAATTAGAAAAAAACACATAAAAGAGAAAGGGGGAAAAAATTGAAACTAGGGTTTCAGATTTTTTCCCCAATTCGCGGTCCTTTCTTCTCCCATTCTGAAACCATTGTGTGTTCTCATTTTCCCCCTTTTCTCCTTCAACCCTCAATCGATGTTCCTCATTTTCCTTTGAAGAATATGGCGAAACCGTGTAGTTAGATCTGGTTGAAGGTGGTTGTGGTAAAGATGGTGACGGCGGCGACGGTCTGAAGGGGGAGATTGGGTTGAGAGAGAGAGAGAGAGGAAGAAGACGAAGGGGTGTTGAGAGAGAGAGAGAGAGAAAATGCCGGTGCCGGTGTGAGAACGCCGGTGGCCTTGGGTGTGCATCTGGTATCGGTTGTGTCTTGTTGTTTGCAACTGCGGTGATTTGTGTTTCCATTAGATTGTTTTGGCTTATCTAGAGGACTGTTTTGTGAAGCTATTTTGCGTTTGTGATGTGTTCATTTGTCACCACTATCGTGTCTCCTGTTGTTTTTGGTTTTTGGTCGCCTGAGCTTCGCCGCCGGTGGGCTGTTTGTTTTCATGGGTTTGGCCTTGTGTTTTACGCCTCTGTTTTTAGTTCTCCAAGATTTGTATGAATTGAATCAAGTAAAAGACATGGAAAAGGGAGAAGGGATTGAGTTTGATATAAGGGATTAAGAAGGGATCTGAGAGTTAGGATGAGATTGAAGAAGGGGATGAGTTTGAAGATTATGATGAACACCTTTTTTTTAAGTTGATTTTTAATTATTTTTTAAATTAAAGTTTTTGAATTTTAAATAATGGAAATGATTCTACTTCAAAAAAAAAATAATGGAAATAATTTTAAATTACAAGTGGATTAAAAAAATATTAAAATTACACAATCAGCATGCCACGTCAGCAGATTTTGCTTACATGGTTAAATGAGGGACCAATAGTGGAGGAATCTGAAATTACAAGGACAAAATCTAAATTTTTATTTTTACAGGGACTAAAACCGAAATTCGCTTATGTTTCAGGACAAAAAGGTATTTACCCTATTTATATTCTCCCATGATCAATTTTGTAGAATTATAAGATAGATGTTGATAGAGTGTGTGGAGCTTTAATCAATACCAAAAGCCAAATCAATTTGACATCGTTAGTTACTTATCATTTTCTGTTCTTGAACTCATTGAAGTAAATTGAAGGACCGTTGATAGTGCTATATATTGGCATGCTTAAAGCTAAAAAGTATGTCTAAAGAAAGAAAGAAAGTGGAACCGTTGATGAAAAAGTGCCTCCTTCCTTAGCCTGACAAGATGCTACTAATGCCTAATGCTTTGAACTTGGACACCCACTAGGAGTAGGTGGTGCATTATGAAATCTTGGTTCCCGTAACGCATGGGAAACGTTGAAGCCAACATAAACATATAGTCCGTGTCATGAATCAACAACGTGGTTTTAAAAGTGATTTATTTCGGTTTAATTAGAGGTCTTGGATTCGAATTTATTTTTGAAAATACATTTATGATAAATCTCTTAGAAATAATTTTATCACATATTATTGTCATATCATCTCGAAAAATTAATCTTTACAGTTATATACAAATGATACATAATTCACAAAAAAATCATATACATTATGTTTTTGTGACAACTTAAGCCAAGAAAAGTGAAAGTAATAGTTGGTCACAAGATATACCTAAGGGTCAAATGACCCACACTAGGGTTTCGGACCTCAAAATTTTAGGTCAAAAAGGGCCTTAAAATAAATTTAGTTATAAATACATAATGTAAATTAGTTCTAGATTTTCGTTTAGCTTAGTTGGTGATAGGGGCCACTTATCCTCCCTGGCTCAAGTTCAAAACTTTGTTTCGCAGCAAATGCCTTAGGTTTAAAACTTACATTAAGCAAAATTTGATATTCTTTATTTTATTTTTACAAGTCTTATGTACTTTTATTTTATTTTAAAAAGTCTCAATAATAATTTACTTTAGCTTTTTACAAGTCTTTCTTTTTTTCTATGTTGTTTTTGACCAATAAGGTTATCCCAAAATCTGTCATAAAATAGTTGTAAAAAAATATCAATTCTTTAATTTTCATCACCAAAGAGTGCTTACTTTAGGCAAAATTACACTCGTGTCTCTTAACTTAATTTTAAACAATGATTTCAGCCTTTATCTGTTTTCATGTCATTTTTATCGTTACCTGAAATTAAGTAAAAAATCATGAAAGTTTGAAATTAAGTTAAAAGATTACGTAAGTAATTGATTCTTTGTTTTAATTTTAACATTATAATTAAGTATTAATTTATTATTTTTATATTGGGTTAATTAACATGTGGCTAGGGGACATTTTAACATTTGTCTCACTACTAGAAAATATGCATTTTACATCAGGGTTTTTATCTTTTATATGATCTATAAATTGCATCATACCCATGGATGATTTTTTATGAGATTAAAAGTCTGTTTGCGAGTTAGTTTTTAGAGGATTTTGCATGCTTGGACTTTGGAGAGTTGTGTGTGTGATTGTGTGTGTGTGAGATATAAAAAAAATGAAAAGAACAACATTATAATATACGTTGATGCATGATATTGTTCTTTAATTTTTTTTAAATATCAATATATATATATATATATATATATATATATATATATATCAAAATACAACAATAGCCCTTCCCTTCGAAAACCAACTTAGAAATAGACCCTAAGTGTACCACATAGTAGTTGAGTCTGCAAAGGCTAAGTAGCGCAAAATAGGGGTTTATGCCTCAAAATTTTATGCAATGAAAAAATCGGAAAAATTCAATTTAGTTATAAATATATATTATCACAAGTTTTTCATAGATGTTCGCTTAGCTTCGTTGGTCAGGGCCCTGTATCCTCCTTGACATATGTTTAAACCTTGGACTAAGGAAAACTTGACTTTTTTTAATTTTATTTTGTGTAACTCTTTTTAATTTTTAAAGGTCTCACTATAAAATTTATTTGCGGTTCTACCCGATAATTACGCACAGAGGGTACCCGGTTTATACAAAAAATGATCACACTAAAAAAATTATTTTAGGTGTCTAAACATATGGAAGAGGTACTGCTTAACACTGACTAATTGGATTCCAAAATTCCTTTGCCTACCAATCTTGCCCATAGTTTTAGAATTCTTGTATATTATGATGATTTGAATCTTTGGGAATGAATTAGTGGAAATATGCCCCAACTTTTGAACAAAAGAGTGCTCTCATGAGATCAGCTTTTAATTATGAGACATGACATCATAACATGCTGATCAGTGATCACTACTCTTCATAAAGTGTAAACACAAAATATCTCAAGCAATGGTGTAAGTTTTCATCATCATGCACTAGAAACACATTATATAAGCATATGCTCATGAACATTTTAAACATAAGCCTCAAGACAAACACAATATTCCTTTGAAAAATGTCACATATTCACAATGATATTGCAGCCCAAGAATATGAAAAATTTGAAGTAAAGTTCATTAAGAAAAGTGTTGTAAAAGCTCTCAATCATTTTCCAAAGCCATTTTCAGTGATTAATCTCTCAAATCTTGATCTACTTTCAGGCCGTTTTCCAGTTACATACTTGTATTTCTACAAAAAACCAAAACTAGGTAACTTCAAATCTTTTGTTAACAATCTTAAAACCTCTCTAGCACAAATACTTAATCATTACTATCCCTTTGCTGGCCACATTGTTCAAAATCATAAAACCAACGAACCTCAAATCGTTTGTGACAACAATGGTTCATTAGTCATAGAAGCTCAAGTAAATATTCCACTAAGAAATTTAGATTTTTTTAATCTCAATGAAACTCTTGAAGAAAAGATAGTCTCGGTTGAACCAGATTTCCCCTTACAAATTCAGGTAACAGAATTTACTTGTGGTGGAATTTCAATAGCATTTACTTTTGATCATGCATTAGGTGATGCAACTTCATTTGGTAAATTCATTTCATCTTGGTGTGAAATAGTGCAAAATAAACCGTTATCATGCATACCGAACCATAAAAGAAACCTTTGCGCGCGTTCACCTCTCAAATACCAACCTTATTTGGATCAAATTTTTATCAAATGCACCATGGAAGAGATACAAAATATGAAAATGAATAAAAATATTTCACTTAAACGTCTTTATCATATCGATGCTTCGAGTATTAATATGCTGCAGAGACTTTGTTCGGTTAATGGTACCAAGAGAACAAAGATTGAAGCTTTCTCTGCCTATGTATGGAAGAAAATGATAAACACAATTGATCAAAAACTTCATAAAAAATGCAAGATGGGTTGGTTAGTAGATGGAAGAGAAAGAATGAGTGGAAGCAAAAATTCAATGTCGAATTACATCGGTAATGTATTGTCTTTGGCTTTCGGTGAGGCAAGGATTCAAGAATTGAAGGAAGGTTCATTGTCAGACATTGGTGAAATAATTCATGATGCAATTTCAAAGGTTAGTAATGAGGAACATTATTTGGATTTGATCGATTGGATTGAGTTTCATAGGCCAGGTTTGATGCTTGCAAAGGCGGTATTAGGACAGGATGATGGACCTGTCTTGGTGGTTTCTTCAGGACAAAGGTTTCCTGTTGCTGAAGTTGATTTGGGATTTGGGAGTCCTTTGTTAGGGACAGTGTATACCTCAATTGAAAGGGTTGGTGTTGGTTATATGAATCAAAGGCAAAGTGGTAAGGGTGATGGTTCATGGACTGTTTCTGCTATCTTATGGCCTGAATTAGTAGATGCTTTGAAGGATGATCCGATTTTTCAGCCAATGACTACTTCACATCTACAGCTTTAGTATAACGCATACGTAGCATCAACACTTCGAATTGAAGGTGTGTTTGATACACGAGTTTACATTCGATTATTACGTATTCTTAAGTTATTGCAAGCGTTGATGTAAATGTGTTAGTGTCGTGTTCAGTGTTTTTGGTTATATCAGTGCTTCATAGCGGTGCAATGTCATTTATGTATCTTTTGTTGGTAGTACATTAGTTATGGAGAACCTGAATCCTTAAAATTGTATTTATGTTTATTTTGATGGAGACATGTCCAAAATTATTAGATATAATAGTTAGTTATAGTATTTAGTTGCACTAGTTAGTTGTTCTTCTCCGCATTGACCACATAAGTCATATGTACCCTTGATGTAATTCTCTCCCATTATTCATATAACTTCTATCAAGAATAGTAATGCTAATAGTTCAAAGTATTTATATTTTTCTTTAAGGGAAGGGAGTTGTTAAAAAGAAACAAACAATATAAATCATAAAACACTATGGCTGAATTTATGGCACATGTGTGTTACAAATGCATTTACTATTTGCTGATTTAACTTTTGGCTTCTGCTTGTTGCCAAAGCCATCATATCTATTTTTGAAACGCAAAGACCATCATATCTTAGTACAAGGATTCTGTCCTTAATTCCACTGAGGATATAATAGTTGTACTTTTTAAAATTAGAAGCTTCTTGATAGATCATAGTGTTAAAGATTAATTGGTACTTAAGGAAGGAGTAGTTAGTACTTAGTAAATACTTATAAATAGAGATGATGTACTACGACTGTTCATAAATACATGTTGCAATCAACCACTGCATACATGCTAATATACTTTCTTGACTGTTAATATCTTTGTTTATCTATAATAAAAAATTATAAAATTTGATATTTCGAAAATATTCATTGAGATAAATCGAACAACAACTTATATGCTAACACTTGCATCAATACATTAGTTAAAAAAAAGGTCAAAGTAAGTTTTGTGAATAGTGTACATTTTCTAGAATCTTCACGATCCATTCTGATGAATAGATTCACGTGCAGAAGCAGAATAACTCGTGTCTTGATCTCCTATCTCGCGTTGATTATTCCTTGCTTTGTTGACCTTCGAACCTCCACGGGCAGATGTTTTTCGTAGCTGTTGTTGGAGTCAGATTATCTTGGTGATCCGTTATGTTGGCGTTTGCTTATGAAGAAGAATGCTTTGACAAATGTTGAAGATCAGCTTGCTTCTTCCTTTTTTCTTGATTTGATGTTGTTTTTCCTCGCGGTTCATTTAATCTATGGATCGAAAAACAGTTGATCCGTCAGAGTTTTACCTCGCATACAAAGGATTCGAACAAACTATACCAACAGTCAGTAGGCAAATCTGTTTTAATTACAGAAATAAACAAAAGAAACTAATGTAAAAATTTACAGTCCTGATAATTTCGCTTAACAAGCTATAGTGTCCCAACGAAATGGACAGAATAGAGAAAAATATTCACAGATTTAGAGAAATTGCAAACAAGCTATAACTAAATAAAACAGACCTAACAACGACGCAATTAAATATAAAGAGCGGATTTCAGTATCCACTCGCACACTAATAAGTATCATGTTGATTCATAAAAAATAATTGTACCATTAAAGGATATTTTGCGCAAACCAAAATTTGAGCAAGTTATTTGGGTTAGCTCTAGGTTGTAGCCATACAAGTTAGCCCAAATTCAAAACATATTTAACTATTTCTTTTCTCATCCTTTTATGTTTTCATACGCTATTCAATATTTTGAGAATACCCTCGTTGTGATTTTATAATCGGAACTCCTTTTTGAAGGTTTTCAGATTATATGACCCAAAAAACCTATAATCACACAATGATTTGGAGAAAAAAACTTCAGGAATCACAAAATGTGGGAGTTTCATATTTTGGTTGGCAAAAAGAGAAACCATTGAAATGAAGGAAGGTTTTGGATTCTATAATTCAAAAACCTTGAAAAAGGAGTTCAGATTATAAAATCCAAACAAAAGTATTTTCAAAATATTTGAGGGTGCGTGAGAAGTGAGGAGGATGTGAAAAGAAATTTCCAACATATTTTTTGTTAGCCCTAATTCAAAAGATATTTTTCAAGCCAGGCTAAAAGGTATGAGAATTAGTGATATTCTTTTCGTACACCCATTTCTCTCGTGTGTAGACTCGGAAACATGAAAATGCTCCACAATTTTTGGATTCTACAATTCAAATCACATTTCTTGCCATTTTGAAAGGGGGAAATTTCGAAACCATGGATAATTGTTTTTTCTCTCATGATTTTACATGTTTTAATTCTAGAATTCAAACAGAAAAACACATCCGCATTTTAGAATATGAACATCCATTTACATGTTTCGAACTCCTCTTGTACCGAGATGCATTTTCGTAAATTTTTGGCACGTGAGGGGTTTAAAACATATAAAGGAAGTGTTCGAATTCTAAAATCCAAATGTGTTTTGTTGTTCGAATCCTTTTTAAATGACAGGTACGCGGGGCATTTTTGAATTTTCAGAAGGCACACGAGAGGCATGGGAGTCGGAAAAGAATAACTTCAAAAATTATATGAGTCTAAATTTTAAAGTCCTACCTAATTTATTTTTTTGAAACCAAAGGAAATTCATTAAATAGGAATGAATAAGGTCAATTCCATAATGGATCATAATGTCTATTGGCACCTCTTCAACCCATACTCTCTCTATTATTCTCGGTTGGAGTAAGTAGAGTAATATCATGTGCCGATCTATTCCCATCCAAACGTTTCACTTTAGTTTTCTCGATATTTTTAAGGCCTCCTAAATACATATATGATAGTTATCTATCAATATACTTTTTTTGTTAAATATACATCAAATAAATAACTATCAAATGTGTATTTAAAAGACCTTAAAGATATTGGGGCCTGGAGAGAAACACCTTTACCATCCCTGCCAGCAAATTGAAAACTCACGTCCACCCAAACATCTATAGCTTTTTCCCATATCCCTTTAACTATGATTCCTACATAATTCCTGGGGAGAGCTTTTTCCCATTGTACGAGCCGAAATTTTAGATTCCATTTTTTTTTTTATGGAATTAAAGTCCAATTTTTCAATCTAATGATTAATATTTATTAAAATAAAAATATTATTTTATCTTAAAAAAGAAACCCACTAATATGTGTGAGGATTAAAATGACACTTTTTTTCATTGTAAAAAGTATATTTTATTACACAAAAAAAGTGTAATAGATTTGAGATACAATCCGCATGCAGATCCGATAGCAAATGCGCCTAAGAAATCAAAGTAGTAGATAGCAATTTGGTACAAAATGATACAACTTCCGGTTATTAATATAAGCAAAAATCTTCATTTAGATTCATTCAATTAATGATGTATATAGTCTTTAGGGTTAATTATGTTTTTGGTCCCTATCAAATAGAAAACTTCTAAGTTTAGTCCTTACTTAATTTTAATAGTTTTTTAGTCCCTATAAAAAAAAATTACTTATAATTGTAGTCCATGCTAAAACAAAGTTTGTTTAATTATCCTTAAACTTTTAAATTTTTGAACGATTTTTTTTATACAAGTTTAGAATACTATGAAAAGTTCATTTCCTAAAATTTAGAATTTTCTAACATGAAACAAATTAAATATAAATTTTTTAAAACGATAAAAGTCAAAGATAAAAAGTAATAAAATCTGGATGTAGAAATCAAATTTTGCGATAATTTGTTGTTGAGAAACTTTTAGTAATGTACTAAACATGTCTGCAAAATATTGTTCAAAACTTTAAGAGTTTAAACATAAATTAAACAAATTTGAATTGAGTAGGGACTAATACTCGGTACAGAAAAAAAATTAGAGACTAAAAGAACTATTAAAATTAAGTAAGGACTAAACTTGAAAGGTCTCAATTTTATAAGGTGTAAAAACATATTTAACCCTAGTCTTTATTATAGGTCACATACATTATTTAATGAATGAATCTATAATGTTGATTTTTGCTTATAATAGTGACCGAAGGGTATACATATTTATTATTTTGACTAGTGTTTTTTTTTTAAAGGCCAAAATGAGATATATATTAATCAACATAACAAGTCCATTTAATACCTTGTCAAAAAAATGCATTTGTTTTGCTAATATTATGGGACAAACAGATACATTTTTTAACAGACCCAAACCACATAAAGCCAAATAATATCATGGGTACATCTTGTATTAACAAATGCATCCGGAGGGTACTGTAAAAGCCAAATCACATAAAACCAAATAATATTATTTGGCATTTTTTAACAGATGCATCTGCAATGCTCCTCCTTGTGCTGAAAAATGCATCTGTTTTGCTATTTCCAACAGACCCAAACCACATAAAACCAAATAATATTATGGGACAAACAAACATTTTTCGAAAATCTCCCTAATCCAGCAAACTGTAAAAGACGATCCAATAAGTTTCCTTGAGGTGCCGTTGAGAATCCTAGCCAACTAGAAATAAGAGGTGCCAAACTCTACCAAAAAATCACATTTAACAAACATGTGATATCTGTCTTCATCAAAACCACAATTTTGCGAACAACTTTGATCGTTAATTAAGAGCAAGAATCCACCACCTGACTAAATTATCCTTTGTCAGAACACAGTTAAGAATCAAATGCCAACCAAATATAGAAATTTTAAGCAGAACAACCTTTAACCACAAAAAGGAGAGTTAGTCAGATAGATGATGTCTTCCACTTCATTCAAGTTGTTATAGGCACTGCTGACCGTATAACAGTGAAATGTCTGTAATTTCCAAACCCATCGATCCCCCATTGCCACCTGCAAAACAATTGAGGTTAATCGCTCAAAACACTCCTGCACTAACTCATCTTCCCAATCAAACAACATCGTACGCCACTTCCACACCTCATCATTCTCTCCCCAGCCCAAAGCATTCTTCTCTTTTACAATCGCCATTTTGTTCTCCGCTAATTCATACAACCTACTAAATCTAACGTTGAAAAAATTCCATCAAGCCAAGGATCTCTCCAAAATAGAGTGCAAGACCTATAACCTACCTTACGACCAATCACATACCATACACCAAATATTGTCGAGCAACCAACCTCCATCTAACATTTACCAAGTAATTCTAAGTTAAACTCCTTCAACCTTCTAACGACAATGTTTACGGTTCATAACCGACTCAACTTCATACAACCAAGATTCATTTCTAAAGTACTATTGAAACTACTAATGTCTCAAGGATTGCAAAGACTATTTCGCTGCCTTTGCAACCCTTGTCTAAATTCACTTGTTCGAATATCAAGACTCCACTCTCGTTTTATGAATTGATATTTGAGATAATGGATTAACAATTATCAAACCCCCCACTCTCGCTTCTACAGTTTGATAATGATTAATTCATGTTAAAACGGTGAATTTAGATTAGAAACTAGGGTCACATAAGATTAGGGTTAAAGCTTGGTTTGATTAGGATTATGTCATTAAGACTTATCCAACAATCCCAAGACAAGAAGAAGTCTACTCACTCATGTTCATCGTAGACATAGAGAAGAAAGAGAAAAACATAAATAAAATAACAAGAAAGTAAAAGAAGAACTTTTATAAAGAAAGACAATTGTCACTTATTGAATTCCAAGAATAAAAGATGAATATTTGTGATGGCTAGCTACTCTATTTATAGTTTACATTCGACTTAAAATCTAAGCAATTACATTACTGGAATGTTCCACAAGAAACTGTGGGCCTTTCGGTAAAAACTAAAATAGAGTAGCTTAAAATCCAAGCAAAAGCAGCAAAAGGAGATCCTGGGAGGTGGCACGGTCGTGCCAATGTTAGCACGGGTCGTGCCAAGCTTCTGACTTTGGGGAGACATATTTTTGTCTCTGAATCTTCGTATTTTTGCTCCGAATCAGCTCCAAACCCCTTTCTTTTGCTCCAAGACTCAATCCATCAAATATTCATTCATGAAATATAATAATATGCAACTGAAGTAAAATAGCTCTAAAAGAAAATAATATTAAAATAAAATAAACTTAAATCTAATTAAAACGAAACAAAATATTATACTAAAACTAACTAATTATTGACTCATCACCCAGTAAATTCACAAAAAAGTGTAGGTCAACCCCAAACGGGAAAAACACAACACAAGTGGATCATCCTCTAATTAATCCTAAAACTGATCAAAGGTCTTCAGCGCAGTGATTGGGTTGTCCGTCAACACGAAAGCGACATGAACCATCAACCCCTGCAGCAAATGGCAGCAAGCTAAACGACCCTTTCAATTCCCATAGTCCAAATCAACCATAGTTAATGGAGAAACCAAACCGGCGTATGAAACGTCTGCCAGCACAGAAGCGATTCAAGATCCACCAACTTCATGCAAAACTACATCAAGTTATAATTACCCATTCGAGCGAAACCATCTGAAATAGAAAACGACGTCAGTACACAGACCACAACACACATTAAATTGCAATAGTATCCGAGCGTTTAACTCCAAATCATACACGTTCCTCTGAAACAGTGGGAGATGAAACTGTCCATCAACACGAAAACAAGTCCTTGAACCCATCACAAAAGCCCTTTTGAGCAATATATTTTAGTCCAAAGATGAAGGATTCACAACCCAACAACATTGAACAAGAACAAACTCGGACAGAACCAAAACCACCTCCACTAGAAGGCAAGTGGCGATAGTTTGTAAACCTAGTAACTGACCACCACGGCGGCTCCAATGATGGTTTTAAGAGACCATATCCGGATCGAAACTGAGAGAACGGATCCTAGCCAGATTTTCAATAAATCACGTTTTATGGTGAAACACACGCACAAACATGTTTTCGGCAAACCAACAATCACCAACACGAAGGACAATGATGGAGGTCTAAGAACAAGAACGTACCACCACTAAGGACGGCAACAGAACCTGGAGAAACATACCCCCCGAAGGAGTTTGGTATATTGATTGCACGTTATCCTACGTCTTGCATAGATAATAGAAAAAGAAAATATTGTTTTTTGTGCAAAAAGTGAGTTATGAATTGAGAAAGAATGTCGGTGTTTCGTTGATGTGTCATAAATTTAAAATGGGTAATGTTATACTTTTGGTGTAACTTTATTTTTCAATTATCAACCAAACTTTTTATTACATTTCTTTATTTAATCAAATATGTTATTCATCTTTATTTCACTAAAACCTAACTTAAAAGAGATATCTTTATCAAACTTGTCGGAACACAAATATTTGTCTAGTTTTTATGGAAGATTGCATTTCTATATTGATTTCACGTAGTCCTATGTTTTGCATAGGTAATAGCTAAAGAAAATGTTATTTCTTGTTGCGTAAAAAATAAGTTATGGATTGGAAAAAAAAAGAGGGTATTGTTATAATTTTGGTGGTAACTTCATTTTTCCTGCATATGTTTTAACTTAATTTTTATTGAAAATTGCAACGTAATCTTACGTCTTGTTGATGTAAGTTTTGAATTGGAAAAAAAAAAAAAAAGTCGGTGTTTTGTTAATGTGTCACAACATTAAAAAAAAGGGTAATCTTATAATTTTGGTGGTAACTTCATTTTTTGGATTTAACACTCCCTCGATATGTAATTACAAACAACCATTGAGAAAAATATTTTGCCCCTAAATATACAATTCAACTTTCTAATTAAGTATCCTTAAAAAAACAAAAAAACAAAAAAACGCAAAAGGATTGTCATGTCCTTGGTACAAGTTTTTTTAATTTTTTTTCATGAGAGGATGTCTACAGTTAAAGTTTAATTCACGTGTCTTTGCTGAAAAATATGATATTTTTTATTTTCAAGCCTCTAAGTTAAGATTCTGTGGGGCAGTTTTTTTTATAAAGAATAAAAAAAAATCTAACTCCACACAATGTATGAAACCAAGCCACGTAAAGAGACACTTGACACACACACACCAACCACTTCTCTCCCACTTCTCCATTCCTCCCTCCTAGGAAGAAGAGATAGAGAGAGTGATGGCTGGACAATCAAGAAAATGGATGATACTAATAGCAACAATATGGATTCAAGCATTTACAGGAACAAATTTTGATTTCTCATCATACTCATCAACAATGAAATCTGTACTTAAAATCTCACAAGTGCAACTTAACTACTTAGCAACTGCAAGTGACATGGGTAAAGTGTTTGGTTGGTCTTCTGGTCTTGCTCTTATGTATCTTCCAATCTCTCTTGTCATGTTTATTGCTGCTTCAATGGGTCTTGTTGGTTACGGTCTTCAATTTCTTCTCATCAATAACGTCATCACTTTGCCGTATTTTGTGGTACGTTCCTTTTTCTTTACCCAATATTTCTCATTTCACTTTCTTTTTTTTGTTGGTATTTTTGTTTGTTTAGTCTTTATTAATTAATTAATGGTTTAATTTAAGTTAATTAAGTAACTACTATTGGTGTATGTGTGTGTTCATGCTATTTTTTTAAAATTATTAAAAGTTAGTAATAAAGTAGTGTTGTTGCATATGGAGGGGTCTTCGGTTGTTCTCTTGACTGATGAGTGGAGATGGTATGAATGGTTGTTATAGTGGGGTACTACTTACTCATTTTAATTCTTTTTATATTCTACCAGTATTAGTTTAATTTTTTACCCATAAATTAAAAAATATTAATTATATTTGTTTTATAATGCTCTTAACTTTGTTTTTTTTTTGTTGACAAGAATGCTCTTAACTTTGTTGTTATTATTTTATAAATTTTGAAAAAGACATACATTGTTTTATCAAAAAAATATAATAAAAAAGATTTGGGATGGAGGAAGCATAAAAAGCTTTTAATAATGATGGACTTTTAGAGTAGAAAGAACATGATTTTTTTCCTTAAAAAAAGAGTAGAAAGAACATGATTTTTTAAACAAAGTGGCCTTTAAAATATTCTTTTTTTGATGGAAAAGTTTCCTTTATAACATTCTTTATTATTTTTCTTAACGTGTTTATATTTCTTTTGTTAAAAGAACATGTTTATTATTTAAAAAACTTCCTTCAAAAAAATTATTTAAAAAACTTGATGCAGTAAGGTTAAGAAAATATGTTTTTGAGCATGAATTTAGCATGAATATATTTTTAATGGAATTTAGTGTGATTTTTTTGATTCAATGTGTTTTATACTACCAATATTTTGTTCTATAAAAAGTATTACCAATTTTTTGAAAATATATTCGAAGAATATACTAGTACTATATGTGTGGCCTCCAGCTATTTGCTATGCAACGATTGATAGAAAAGTTTCTTCATTCTCTCAAAAAAAGAAAGTTTTTTTTTCAAACATCTTTGTTTTTTCTATCTTTTTCTTTGTAGTTGATAAAATTTCAAAGACGTATGTATCTTGACAAATATTGTATTTTTCTTATGATTTGAATGAATGGACAACCTATTTTCTAAAATTTTAGGAAGTGATAACTAACTTGCCTCCTAAAAAATCTTACACGTCCTTTTCATCTTTAGGTCCTTTTCAACTGTGCTTTTCTATTGTACGTTCATGGTCCCAACAACTCCCAGGCTCCAAATGCTGATTCTTGAACTCAACCAATGTCCACACATTATTATTATACATAGATACAAAAATAATACAAGTTTTTTCTTCATCCAACGTCCACAGAACTCAACCAACTCAATCTATGATAAAAAAAATAATGATAATGATAGCTAAGTAAGAAGTATCAATAATTTATTTTTTTCATAAGCTTCTGAATTATAGGGAAAATGGGCAGAAATAACCGGAATTAAGGTCGTGAGATAAATAAAGTCTGATAACAAATTATTTCGGTTAAGAATCAATACACATCAAACAACATGTTACTTACGCGAACAATACTTAATAAATTATTGATATAGTTTAGAACAAGTATATGAATGTTAGTGATTTTTACTAGCACTTTAAATTTGAATTCTACTTCAAATGTTTTATTTCTTCGAAACATTGCTATTTGAAAGGACTCTAGTGGAGATAGTACGAAGTAGCTTCAAGAGGAGAAGCGAATATCTTAAATGGATCTCAATTACGTCATGACTCGTGAGATGAGTATCTCTATAGTTTTATGCGTGATATACTAGTATACAAAACAAAACAAGAAAACATGTTCTTAGTTGTATTATAGGAAAACATGTAGCTGAAACAAATAATTTTCATAGAGTTGGAATATCTAGAGGATTTTTAAGTGTTATAGTGAATTTGACTCGCTTTGACTTTTATGTTTCAGGTTTTTCTTCTGTGTCTGTTGAGTGGCTGCAGTATCTGTTGGTTCAACACAGTATGTTTTGTTCTCTGCATCAAAAATTTCCCAGTTAACAGACCCTTAGCATTGTCACTCACTGTGAGTTTCAATGGTGTAAGTGCAGCACTCTACACTCTCGTCGCAAATTCAATAAACCCTTCATCAGATCAACTCTATCTTCTCCTAAATGCCCTTGTCCCTCTTCTCACTTCGCTCGCAGCATTACTTCCGATTCTTCGCCAACCGCCTTTATCAGACACTCATTCTCCACATGCCGCTCGTCAGAACTCGGTTATATTTCTAACATTAAACATTTTAGCGGTTTTCACAGGAATTTATCTCCTTATCTTTGCTTCATCAACTTCTGATGAAGCAACATCAAGGCTTTACTTTGGTGGAGCTCTTGTACTTTTAATTTTGCCGTTATGTATTCCTGGTGTTATCTATGCTAGAGATTGGTTTCACCGTGCTGTTCATCCGAGCCTTCGAGTCGAAAACTCTAGCTTCATTCTTGTTCATGTTAATGATCTTGAGCTTCACAAAGAACTCCTTACGCGTCAAAACAGTGCTCGGAGCAATGGAGATGCTCAAGGCCTGCTTGGTGAAAACGGATATGGTACTCAGAGAGCAAAGAGTAGTGATGTGAATTGTGACAAGTTTTTTGGGCAGGATCAATTGGAAATGCTGGGAGAAGAACATTCAACTGCGGTTCTTGTGAAAAGGTTGGACTTTTGGCTTTATTATATTGCATACTTCTGTGGAGGTACAATTGGTCTTGTTTACAGCAATAATCTTGGACAGATAGCTCAATCTTTAGGCCACAGTTATAGAACATCGACTCTTGTGACGCTATATTCATCGTTCTCCTTCTTTGGACGCTTGCTTTCAGCTATGCCTGACTACATTAGAAAGTAAGTTTTCGTTGCAATTATCTGCTGATATAAGCACTTATTTAACTGTTTGAAATAATTTAAAATAACATGTCTTGTATGAAGAATTTGTTGTCATTTTAGACATAAGCTCTTGTATAGTAAGTTTTTAATAAATATAAGGTTTGATTAGGTTGTTTGTCAAAATGTCTTCTATACATTGTTTAAGAATTAAGACAATACTTTGAAGGAAGTATTTTTTTTTCCAAGCTCTTTAGATTTGGAAAAAATGTTGTCATTATATTCATGACATAACAATTATTGTACATATATGATGAGACTAACAGTAAATTTTTCGGTATTTGCAGGAAATTCTACTTTGCAAGGACAGGGTGGCTAACCATTGCACTTTTACCAACCCCAATTGCATTCATCTTGCTGGCTTCATCAGAAAGTGCTATGGCACTTAATGTAGGCACTGCACTAATCGGTTTGAGCTCAGGTTTCATATTTGCAGCTGCAGTGGCCGTTACATCTGAGCTCTTTGGACCTGACAGTATGAGTGTAAATCACAATATTCTCATAACAAACATTCCAATTGGATCCCTTCTCTATGGTTTTATGGCTGCAAAAGTTTATGATGCTAATGCTATCTCAGCACCTGGAAATGCAAACACAATAATGTCCGATTCATTGGTGTGCATGGGACGACAATGCTATTTCTGGACATTTGTATGGTGGGGATGTATATCTGTCATAGGATTAATTTCTAGTTTGCTGCTATTCTTGAGAACCAAGCATGCTTATGATTGTTTCGAGCGACACCGTATTTCAGCGCAACCGACTGTGTCTTAACTTCTGACAATGCAAGGATGTGAATATCATACATAATCATTGATAACTGAAAAGCTTAACATGTATAGAACATGATTTTGGTGGCTGAGTTAAGCAAGGATGATTATTGATGAGAAAAAATATATGATATAATATCCTAGCTTAATGTGGTTGAGGAGAGATCTAGATTCAGAGGTAAAAAGAGTTGGAATTTTGCTTCTATTCATCACAATGGAACAAGCAATTCAAGGATGGAAGCTTTGGATGGATCAGGTTAGAGGAAATATGGATCCTTTTGAAATTTGAGACTGTGACTTTTGACAAAGTTAGCAGATAAATATACTCGACTTTGTAAGTTTTTTATGTTATCTGAAGTGACAGACTGTAAATCGAGTAACAATTTAATTTTATTATATAATTTTTTTAAAAAAAAATATATATTTGAAATGGAATTGAAGCGAACAAGAGTTGTCACTTACAACACCATGTCGTTTATTTATGTTGTCCCAAAGGATTCTATCCACCGCTAAATGGTTATTGCATTTCAAAATATCATGCAAGGATCATCTAGCTTAAGAGTTCCACCAACAACACATGCCTCTAGGACCAAGGCCCCTTCCGTTGGTCGACAAGGAAACGACGAGCACACACATTGTTTCTAGTATATCAACATCACAACCTCAACCTCTTTATTATTTATGAGAAAAGCATATCAACATGATAAATTTTTTAAAATTATGATACAGTCATGTCATATTGAATTGAATTAAAGAAACAGAAAAAAGGAATTTACAGGAAGAAAAAGAACAGTATCTGTAGCCTAAATTAACCTCAAGGATAGGTACAAAATGTATCCCTTTTTATGCATAAGAATAGTCTCTCATATGCTAGTGCCATCTTTTTTGCTGTAAACATAGAATTTGCATATTCACGGCAAGCATTTCCTCTCCTTTCTAGCCTCTCCTTACCATCCTTCACAACTTGTTCAAGTGCTTCCAAAAGTGAGTCCACATTTGGAGAAAACATGTAACCAAATTCACCATCAACAATAATACTACCTTTGATGCTTGGAAACCTTGATGCCAAAAGTGGCTTCCCAATCATCATAGCCTCCATTAGTGTAAGATCAAGCCCTTGTGGTCTTAATGTAGGATTAACAAAAATGTCAATAGCATTATAGAAAGCTCTTAACATAGAAGGATTCATTGATCCAAGAACAAGAACTTGGTTCCCTATATCCTTATACCTATTCTCCCATGGTCCAGAACCAGCTACAATCAAATACACATTGGTGTACTTTGTTATAAGCCTTGAAAATGCTTCATGAAGTAATGGATGACCTTTATCCTTCACTAATCTTCCAGCTACTCCAAATACTAAACTAGCATTACTTGGAATCCCAATTTTGGTTCTAAACTCTTTTCCTAATTCAGCATCTTCTCTAAAATCTTCCTCATCAACACCATTGAGAATCACATGAACTCTTTTACTTGGAATTTGGTAAACATCTCTTAACATCTCACCGCAACTATCACTAATAGCAACATGATGAGAATATTTTTTGAAGAATTTTATCTCATTGAGAACCTTAGGAACAACCCCTTGTAGCCCTTTTTCAAAATCTTGTGATCTTGGCTCGTCTGGCAGACGAGCCAAGTCCTGAAAAATGCTCGATTGCAAGCTTTCCAATGCTATGCCATGCCAGGATACAACGAGATTCGGAAGATCTTTTGCAAGCCAATGAGGAAGTGCTACACTTTCTGAGTGAACAACATCAAAAGGTTGATCTCTTTGGTTTTCTTCGAGAAAAAGTTCATATGCTTTGTTGTAACGCCATTTACCGGGCTCACCTTCATGAAAATGAATGTAAGGTGAAGAAGGTGAACTTTTTGATGAGATTGAAGTTGTTGTTTTTTCATCTTCTGAAGGGGAAGTAAAGACATGAACTTGATGTCCACGGCGAGCTAAAGCGGTGTAAAGCGTGTGAGCATGGCGTTCCATGCCGCCTGGAACAGTTCCCATCGGCCATTTTCTAGAAAAGACTGCAATTTTGAGAATCACAGGTGAAGGGTTTCCATGTTGTGAAAATGAAAGGCTGTTCCATGAAAACTCGGCTGAACGAAGATCACCTGAAAAAGTTTTGGTAAGGTTGGTGCAGTTGGAGTTTGATGTGGAATTGTTTAGGAGGAAAAAAGTTGGTATAATGAAGAAGGAAATGGAGAAAAGGGTGATGCAGAGATTGAAATGTGAAGGTGAATTAGTCTTCTTGAATTTGTTGTTGAAGGCCATTAATTCTTTAAAGGGTTTATGAATTTCATGTCATATATATATATATATATATGTTTAATGATATACAAGCAAGGGATGCATGTATTGAACAAAGTGTGTTGGGTTGAATTTTTCTTTAAGGTGCATTTGTCACACCTCTTTTTTGAGAGAGAAAAGTGGATCCATGTGATAAAGGTTTCGTAACTTTGAGTCAGAAAATGTATTTAACATGCATGGACTTGAAAAATTGAGAGTCGTTATTATAACCTGAATTCCTGGTTAAGTTATGCTAGAAAGAATTTAGAAATTTAAGTACAACATTTGCAAATTTTTAACTAGTTTTTCTTGTAATTTAGAACTTGTATGTTAGTGGTACTGTACATACTAAACGTAAAGAAATAAGACACGAGATTAGATCATGGAGTTCGGTCAATTGTGTCTACGTCTTTGACTGCAGTAGCTTTCTATTATTCAAGCTTAGCATTTACATATTACAGTTTGTTTAAACACTAAGGTCTAGTTTACAAGATTACTCTTGTACCATGCCTCGAGTGATATGCCCACTTATCGGTAAACTATGAGCCATTCTCAAGAAAAACTAAAGTCACAGTAGGCCTAAAATATTGACATTAGACCCATTATTATTTTTTCTAAATGAAATCCACACTCTATCCAAAAAATGGTATAAATACTAATGTTGCACCAAATTAACATGCAACTAGCCTTTTCTTTATTTGATCAGTCCAATTATCTGCCAAATTTTCTTTAGAGGGCTATCTTTTTTCTTTGTTTGATATAAAGCATATGATCCCTGAAACATTGACTTAACATTATTTTTTTAAGAAAATTGTTGTCAGCAGAAAGTAAAAGGTTAAACTAACTGTGTCACTCAATCAACTCCATTCAGAAGCCTATTTTTTTAAATAAAAGTCAATGAGAACGGTTGAATTAAAACAAATAAAAGATTCATATCTTAGAGGATTGTTCAGCACGTTTAGGTGATTCCAATTTGTTTACATGATTTGAAACCTTTACAATTCAATCTCATATCATCATTATTAGAATGCATAGTCATGGTCAAATTATGTGACGTGGTTGTAGGGTTTGCTCAGTCCAAAAGCAGTTGGAAAATTTACTCTCCTTCCTAGCTTTTGACAACATAGCATTTACCTGTGCTAATGGGAATTTCATTGATTTGGAAACCACATGGAATAGCTTCAACTTGAAGAAATGAGCAATTCACATGCTAAACCACAAAACATTTTTTTCTTTGCTTTAAATTCTTTTAAGCACATTTAAGTTTAGATGGTTAACTCCGGTCCGAACTGGTCCTAGGATAAAACTACTAAAATCCTACTTTTAGCTTCACTGCTAAAAAAAGTTATTTGTTATTAGTTTTTATACGGCTAAAAAACTACACAGATCGTCAAAATAGACCTAACCTAAAATAAAACGAGTTTTCACAAAATTCGTTTTTTATTTCACTCACTCTTAGACAGACTCAGAAATAAAACCTCAGATGTCAAAATGAAGATTTTATTATACAATATACAGTTTACACGGCATGCATATTATATATTTTATAGATATACACATATATAGGGTGGCTTAAGAGTCACTCTAGCCATACCACATGTGAATTTTACACTTAATTAAAAACCACTCTTCTAATAATCCACAGTAATCAAGTCTTTATGCTCTTAACTGGAGCCTGTTGCTTCTGGTTTACACTAATTGTTCTAGCTTTCACCTTATTATTAGATGAAACATTTTTAGTAGATTTTGATGATATTGGCCAGTGTCCACTAGTAACTGCCATATCCTTAAGCTGTTCGAGGCTTTCAAGTGTTTCAACGATCATTGCCATTCTTGGTCTGTCTTTCGGATGCAGACTTATGCATTGTAAGGCCAAATGTGCAATCTCTTTTGCTCCTTTGACAGAATATTGACCTGCAAGCCTTGGATCCATAATGTACCTCAATCTTCTACTGCTACTCAAGTATGGCTTTGTCCAATCGACGATGTTTTGTTCTGTCTTTGGTCTTGTTTTGTCTGTTGCTCTTCTTCCTGTAAGCAGTTCTAGCAGGACGACGCCGAAGCTATAGACATCACTTTTTGTAGTTAAGTGTCCTGTAATGTAAACATTCATATGTTACATTAGAGACAGAAAACAGAAATTGGTCCATATCACATATTTAAAGTCATTTTGAATAAACCTCTCAATAAATACTTGTGGAAATATGTGTACTGGTTTTTGAAAAGTGTTGCAATAACCAAGATTTTTAACAATTGCTTCTTGTACAAGTTAATAAATAAACACTTTTAAACTTGTAATGACATTTTAATTAAAAAGCTCTTGTAAAACAGAAACTACTTCAAATTGAGTCATACTAATCTTCCAAAATGAGGGTAGTAGCACAATGAAAAATGGACTAGAATTCCTTCATTCATTCACTTGTTGAAAAATTACCTGTTGAGATGTATTCTGGGGCTGCATATCCATAGGTGCCCATAACTCTGGTTGTAACATGTGACTTTGATCCCTCTGGCCCCATTTTTGCAAGTCCAAAATCTGATAATTTTGCTGTGAAGTCCTATTTCAAACAGAACCACATGATGCACAGAAATTAGGTGAATTTACTTTCATTTTCATGAATGCCTATGTTATTTCACCATTTAACTTAAGAGTATGTTTGGACGAGGGAATTTTTGAGGTAACGTAATTTTAGAAGGTAACTCAAATTCTTTTTTGAAATTTTCATTGTTTGGAAGATAAATTTGAAGAATTCTTCAAAATGAAGAGAATTTTGTCAAAATTAAATTTAGGAAATTTTAAATACCACATTAAAACTAAGAATTTGAAAATTCCTTGATGGATATAATTCTTTCAAATTTTGCATGTTGGTCTCTATTTATTTATTTTTCAAATTTTGCAAGTTGGACCATAAAAAATTTCAAAAAAATTGTACCACTGTATTAACCAATAAAAAAATAAACATTTGTATGAATTTTAAGGTAGTTACAACTAAAGTCAAATATCGTTAATAAAAAAAAAAACTAAAGTCAAATATCTTTTAATGACTCCATGCTTATGATTGATTGACGGTTTAAATATATTTTACACTGCATACTATTTGAATCTTTAATTTGAGTTAAAAAAAAAGTAAATTACTACTTACTGAATCAAGTAACACATTGGAAGTCTTGAAATCTCTGTAAATCACTGGTTTCTCAGCTCCATGCAAGAAAGAAAGGCCTTTAGCAGCACCTATTGCAATTTTTATTCTTGTTGCCCAAGGTAGTGATGTTAGTCCTGCAATAACATGTAATGATATATGACATGCCTCATTTATTCATGTATTAAAATAAACATTAGTGATTATGATACATACTTCTAAACAAGTGATTCTCCAAGCTTCCTCTTGGCATGAATTCATAAACAAGTAGTCTTTCTTCATCTTCACAACAATATCCAATCAATTTAACCAAATTTGGATGTCTTAGCTGCCCAAGAAAAATCACTTCTGCCTGTAAAGCAAAGCAACTCAATATTATTTAAACCACTTCACTAAATTATAAATTTATTTAAATCTTTTAATTTCTTCCATCAATTATTATAATCTCACGATTATTATAATAACTTTATTCAAGATTCTTATAACAACTGTATGACAAAAGTATAGTGACAAAAATTCATAATTTACTAACTCTATAGTCTTCTTTTACAATCTTTCTTTCAATCTCTTGTTTCATTTTTAATAATACTAAATACTATTCCATTTATGTGGCCATCCCTCAATTTTCAATTATGCTTCAAAAGTATCACAATCATATGACTCTTTAGGTAATAACCAAAATGTTACCACACATATATCATCATCATAAAAATAAAATTAAGAACCTTCCTTAATTTTTTGTGTCATATAAGTTATAACTAAGATAACCAAACCTTAGATAGCGTTGCTCGTGGTTCAACCGGTTCAACTGTTTAGTTCGGTTTTTAAAACGTTAAAAAAGTACATGTGTCATAATCGATATATATAGTACTTACAAGCCATTCACGATGTCCTTGTAAACCTTCAATATCCAAAAGCTTAACAGCAACAGGTTGAGCCTTCAAACCTTGTCTAAAATTATCATCAAAATAACCCTTATGAACAGTTCCAAAACCACCTTCACCAAGCAAGAAATTACTAGAAAAATTCTGAGTGATAGCGCGAAGTTCACTCAGCTGAAAATCAAACAAATCAGAACCAAAAGACAGTGCAAGATCTTCATTGATTCGCGTTGAAGACGAACGGCTAAGATCAGAAAATGAGAGTCTCCTAAAAGATGGTAAAGGAGCAATGTTCTTAGAATAATCTGAACGTGAAGGCTTGCATTTGCTAAAGTTTCTTAATATTGTTTGGTTTTCAGTTGTGCAACAATTTGATGTGAATGGTCTCCATGGTTTTGAATTTGATGGTTCCTTCATTGCAAAAGCAAAGAAAAGAATTGTTGTTGGTATTGCAATTTGGAAGTGAATTGAGTTGTGTTGTGGTGCCAAATAAATATACCAAAAGATTATATAATATACTTGAATATTTTCTTTTTCTTTTTCTTTTTGTTAGTGAAAGAGACAAAGGAATTAGGCAGAGAAAGAAATATATTTTTTTTTTTTTTTCTTCACCTGCCCTCTAACCACTCTAGTATACATTTGAGGAAAATTATGTTGTCATGTTTTATTATTTGTTATTTATTATGTTATCATGTTGTTGTTTAATTTGATACCTAGTGATATAGTGTAGTAGTGTATTGTATTCATGCAAAATATACCAAAATCTTTTTGACTTTTTGAAGGATTGACTACTCCACTTCTATTCTAGGTGGTCACGAGTTAGATGCTTATTGAATTGCCTTAGTTATTCTATGAAATGGAGACAATATGAGTGTGAACTGTTTGATTGATCATTTTGACAAAGTATGTTGTATTATGTTTGATTAATTGTTGTATTTGTTTTCTAATCAACTGACTCTGACCTCAATAGACATCGCAAGTTATTACTACGTTTATGGAGTTAATCTTCGAGTTGACAATGGAATATTCGTTTCTTTTATACGTGGTTGGATTGTCTCCTAAATGATAATCTTAATAATCGAATTTATATTATTTTTCTAAAAAAAGTCATGTTATCAACTTTATCCGCACCATGTCAGATATTTCTTATAATATTTTTCTTTTAAACTCGATATTCGGTCCAATAATCAACTAATATGAGAGATTAATCTCATCGTCTACTAACGACGGGTCCAACTAATTAAAGACATAGCAGAGTTTTGTATGGACTAGTCCACCAATATTGACATTGGTAGTATTCGAACCTGAGACTTTAAAAAAAACATATTCTAAGGTCACAAACCGATACTGCTAGACTGACTCATATGGATTATACTTATTGTATATTTTTTTATTGAAAATAAATAAATATTAAGAGTGTTTTTTTGCCTGTTGTACTCTTAAAATGTGCTTTGTCAATGTAGAGAAGTAAAATCCAAAAATATAATGTTTATAATTATAAGCACAACAAATTATTTTAAATTGTCAAATTTGTGATTGGTTAGAACCTTATCTGATCCATTAGTGTGCATTTGTTCTAATAATATCTATCAATGATGCAATCCAAACTTCAGCTCATAATAATTTTTGTGAATAGATCATATTAAGAAAGCTTAATTTCCCCTCTTAGAATAAATATATTTTTGCTAATGATTTGGTAACCTAAGAAAAGAAACGTATAAACTACAACAGTGACGAAGGGAATGATAGCATCAATTTCTGTCTTTATTCAGAAATACAACTACTGAACAAGTAACAATTTGGTGCTAATCGAAGAGGAGCAGTTAGAAGTTGAAGTGCTGGATAACATATGGAACAGTCCTGTCCAAAAAATGTACTATATTATAATTATAAAAAGAAATTAAGGACTTAAAAATTGAAGAAAAGAAAAACAAAGCATGAATGAGGTATTCACACTAGTCTTATAGATCCAATTTAAAATCACCAAATAGAAATGCTTCGATGAGTTTAATGTTATTTATAATCAAACTTTGAAAATGTTGATCACGGGTGCATCATTTGATCATTCAGATTCAACATAAACTAAAGTATTTTCATACTATTTTAATTGGTTCTCATCTAAACCATGTATATTATGGTATTGGATTATGATTTTGCTATATTTTGTGTTCTAGGACCGCTACGAATCTTAAATAAGAAGAAGATGAAAAAATAATGATGGTTGCACAATTAAATTTCAAAGTGCATGTGAACATAATAAGCTTTAGATTTGATTCGTTCCAGCCAATTTATACAAACCGGATGCAAATGAGATGACAGACGAGTCCTATTTAAGATATTTTGAAATATTTGATATGAATTACACACTTACATCAAGTCTATCGATCAATGACATTTTATAAAGTAAAGTTCTCTCAATCATTCTTGTGCACTAGAGAAAATAAACAATGAGTTAGAAATAATTTGGACAAAAATTTGCCTCATAAGTATATGAATTTTATTCCTCAAAAAAAAAGTATATGAATTTTATGTTCCTCTTTCTGCCATAACTGTATTTATTAAAAGAGAAACTCACGGTGAAGGAACACGACTCTTAAAATTGTGAGACGAGAATAATGAATTTTAGGGGACGAATTGATAAAATTCAAGTCTCATTAGTAGGAATTCTAATGACTTAGAATAGAAATCACTTTAAGGATCTAACATCAAATATTGCAATGGTTCAATGATCAATGTATCTATTAGATGTGAAACTTCAGATAGATACAATACTTTGTATCAGATAATTTCGTTAATTTATTTAACTATTTCAACATTCAAAATATATTTTAGAAATTTGATTAGTGTCATGAACGTTATTTTATATATATAAATTATGACAGTTATTGACTTAGTTTTCAAGAAATATCATGAAAACTCTCAATTTTTATAAATATAAACGTCATTAACACTCTCAATTATTATAAATATTATAGTATAATTAATATCAAGATTATATTAATATTTCTTGTATTTTTACTATTTTTTCCAACATAAGAAGAATGAAAGTTGCAAGCATCGAGTATACAAGAGGAACACCAAAGCCTACGCCCAACAAACAAAGTCACTCGTCCAACAATGTAAGTCAGTGATCATGGTCATATTTCTTAATTTATTTAACTATTTCAACATTTAAAATATATTTTGGAAATTTTGTAAGCGTCATGACCGTTATTTTACATATGTAAATCACGATACGTTATTGATTTATTTTTCAAGAAAAATCATGAAAACTCCCCATTATTGTAAATATTATAATATTAATACCAAGATTATATTAATATTCCTTGTATTTTTACCCTTTTTTCCTACATAATGTATATTAATTAGAAGAAGAATGAAAGTTGCAAGCATTAAGCATACAATAGGGAGACCAAAGCCTTCACCCAACAAGCTAAGCCACTCACCCAACAATGTAAGTCACAAATCATGGTCTTGAAACAGGGGTATTTCACCCAGCGAAATGAGTACCTTTCCCATCGAACAAAGGCAGTCTAAAGACCACTTGAATGAGATGACAATTGGTCTAGTGAAGATGTTGTATCGCTCGGCGAGTAGAGTCAGTCTAAAAGCCCCATTTGACTGACGTGACAAGATCTTATTGAAAGAAAAATGGTTGTTCGCCCAGCGAACATCTCACTCGCCCGACGAAGGGTGACTTCCTAAATTTATAAATAGAGGCTTGCAACCTCATTCCAATTCATTCACTTAATAGTCAAGTTAAGAGAAAGAGGGCATATGAGAGAGAAAATGGTAGAAACGAGGTGAGAATGTTGAAGACTTGTAGATAAAGTCAGTTCATGCAACATCTCGACATCCTCTCATATGTCTTGTAAGTTATACATTATACGTAGGTAATATCTAATTAATGAAACTTAATCCAACACAACTTGTTTGTTTGTTTTACCTCATTCATCATTTGTCAATGAACAAAACAACTTAACTAAACACTACCAACTATTAAACTATATATATACACTACATCCTATTTAGAGAGACCAATTTCAAAAAGTTAATAAGATACATGAGCAGTTTCGCAACAAAAAAAAAGATACACGGGCTAAAAACAAAAACACGTTAACTTACATAGACCTTTTACATATTTAAACCTAAAAAAAAAAAATTGAATGTTAATAAACCAAACAACAATGATAAACCATGAGTTAAACTGAACCGAACCTTTGTACCAAAAAAACCGAACCGAACCGTAGTAATACAGTTTAGTTGTTAGTTGCAATTCTTTGGTACAGTTAGGTTCAGTTTTACAGTTTTTTTGAACAAGCCAACTTTCTCGTTTTGCGAAATTGTTGCAGAATCCTCCCTCCTCCGCCCAAGAACAACTTGCAGCCTCCAACTACATTTAAACAACAACTAAGGTCATCAATCTAAAATGTCTATTGTTTAAGTTTTGAAATTAGGTGTAACCATGTTTATCTAACAAAAGAAGTAGTGATTGCATTGAATTGGAATTAGGTGTTTTTTATTGTCAATCTCTGTGGATAGATTTGAGAATCTGTTAATGTAGTAATTACTAATTGGATCTGTTTTGCTACATTCAGAATACTTTATTTGAATGTGAACTTTTAAGAGTACTTAGGCCCTGTTTGGGTTAACAGCTTATTTGCAGTTTATCATGATAAGCGCTTATATATAAGCTATTTTTATAGTAAACAGTAAAGTAAAGTTGTATTGTTTTCATATAAGCTATCTTGGAGAACTTATGAAAATAAGCTAAAAACAACTTATTGACAATGTTTTAAGTTGTTTTCATAAGTTCTCCTAAATAGTCTCATGAAATTTATGCAAGTAGATAAGCTCAAATAAGTCGATCCAAACATGCCCTTAATTTGTTAATGTAGTAATCCTCTGTGTCACTTTTGTTTTGGATTTTCATGTCTTGTTCTTGTGTAAGAGTTGATTTCTAGAAAAAGTATGAATGTCATATACATAATCTTACTTTCAAAAATTTTGTTTCTATTTTATTATGTACGATTAATTTTGTATAATCTTGTTCTAATGTTATGCAATAGGTGACATCAAGGAAACAAGATCAATGGCAGGATTGGGCATTAAAGATGAACCTTATAACCTTTTCACTGTCAAGGATTTTGCTCAATCCTTTGACGCCTATCATATTGGTCAAAATCATAGAGAAGAGCTGGGTAATCCTTTTGACTAATCTTAAATGTTATTCAAATGTCTTGACCAAAGACATATGGTATTAACAAGACGGAGCTACTAAGGGCTTGTGCAAGCAGAGAATTGTTGTTTATGAGTTGAAATACGTCTGTCTACATGTTTAAATCCATCCAAGTGAGTAACATTCAAGCACTAATGTCATTTAAATTTGTTTGATATTCTGGTATGGTGCTGCTTTGGAATATGGCGGGGGATTTGCTCTAATGTGTTGAGGGGTAGCCTTGGCGCAACTGGTAAAGTTGTTTTTATGTGACTGTAAGGTCACGAGTTCAAGTCCTGAAAACAGTCTCTTGTGTAAAAACAGGGTAAGGCTGCGTACAATACACCAAATGGTGGGACCCCTTCCCGGACCCTGTGTATGGCGGGAGCTTCAGTGCGCACCGGGTTGCCCTTTTTATTTGCTCTGATGTGTTGCATATCGATTTGTAATTTTAATTGTACTCTTTATCTTTGGCACTTCTTGTACCTTTGGATTTTCAATAAAACAATTGTAAATTTTCTTTTGATACTTAATACAATAATGATGTCATTGTTTTATCGCTTATAAATTGCTATGTTTTTTAAATACATAGTTAT
Source organism: Medicago lupulina (assembly GCA_958299785.1). NCBI lineage: Eukaryota > Viridiplantae > Streptophyta > Magnoliopsida > Fabales > Fabaceae > Medicago > Medicago lupulina. The sequence goes on from OY283146.1 coordinate 10,850,002, forward strand.
TGTGTATGATCTTGTTGCCACCCGTCGAAACTTTTGAATTCTTCCCTGGCTTTGACACCCTCATTTTATGAACTATAACTATTGAGAGTGAGATCCAAACTCATTTAACAAACTTAACATTATGATTTCAACAAATTTTCCTCTACAATGTAGATTTTAGAGAATATAATTATTGTTTTATTACATAAAAATACTAAGTTCATGATTTTAACTACTTTGTGAAATGGCGTAAGCTAACTGTTTTGCTGCAGCTTAGGAAAAAACACTGATATAAATATCATCTCAAAAGAATTGTTAGCCCTCCCCACACACAAAAAATCTCAAAAGGATTGTTAAAGCACATCACACATTATTAACACAACTTTCTTTTCCTCTCTTTTTCCTTTGCTTTTTTCTTGTGTGTCTTTAGCGTGTAATTGCACATAGGACCATATCATCAGCATCTATGCACAGTACTCAATTATTCCAAAGTTGCATTATTGAGTGAGTAACTTTTGGATCCAATAAGTGGACGCAAAACCTTTTCATACTTATCCTCTGCCTTCACACATTAACCTGTTACAGATATTTACTTTGCAAAGTAACAAAATATGGCTGAAGCTGTGATTGAAACTGTTCTTGGGAATTTAAGTTCAGTGGTTCAAAAGGAGATTGGCCTATTTTTTGGTTTTGATCAAGAATTGGAAAGGATTTCCAGCTTGCTCACTGCAATCAAGGCTACTCTTGAAGTTGCTGAGGAGAAACAATTCACCGATAAAGCTATAAAGGATTGGCTGCAAAAGCTGAAAGATGCAGCCCAAATCCTTGATGACATCTTGGACGAGTGTGCCACTAAAGCATTGGAGTTGAAGTACAAAGGATTCAAGCATGGACTCTCTTGCTTATCCACTTTGCATCCCAAACATGTTGCGTTCCGTTACAAAGTTGCTAAGAAAATGAAAAGGATAAGGGAGAGATTGGATGAAATTGCTGAAGAAAGGAGTAAGTTTCACTTGACAGAGATTGTTAGAGAGAGGGGAACCAGAGTCCATGACTGGAGACAAACCTCCTCTATCATTACTCAACCTCAAGTCTACGGAAGAAATGAAGACAGTGATAAAATGGTAGATTTTTTTGTTGGTCGTGCTGCTGATTTGGAGGATTTATCTGTCTATCCAATAGTAGGCTTAGGGGGACTTGGTAAAACAACACTTGCCCAACTTATCTTCAACAACGACAGGATAGTCAAACACTTTGCACTAAGATCTTGGGTATGTGTTTCAGAAGACTTTAGTTTGAAAAGAATGACAAAATCAATCATAGAATCAATATCTGGACATGCTTGTGAGGATTTGGAACTAGAGCCACTACAAAGAAAGCTTCATGACCTGCTTTTTATGAAAAGATATTTTCTTATTTTAGATGATGTGTGGGATGAAGAACAGGAGAATTGGCAAAGATTGAAATCTGTATTGTCTTGTGGAGGAAAGGGTGCTTCGATTTTAGTCACCACTCGTCTTACGAAGGTTGCAACAATCATGGGAACACTGCCTCCTTATGAACTATCAAGGTTATCAAACAATGATTGTTGGGAATTGTTTAAACAACGTGCCTTCGGAGAAAATGAGGAAGAGCTTGCAGTGCTTGTAGCCATAGGGAAGGAGATAGTGGAAAAGTGTGGGGGAGTGCCTCTTGCAACAAAAGCACTGGGAAGTTTATTGCGTTTCAAAAGAGATGAAAAGGAGTGGCTCTATATAAAGGAAAGCAAGCTATGGAGTTTACAAGGTGAGAATTCTGTGATGTCTGCCTTGAGATTAAGTTATTTGAATCTACCAGTAAAACTGAGACAATGTTTTGCCTTTTGTGCACTATTTCCCAAAGATTGCATTATAAGCAAGCAACTTCTAATTGAACTTTGGATGGCTAATGGCTTTATTTCGTCCAAAGAAATGTTGGGAGTAGAATATGTCGGCAATGAGGTGTGGAATGAATTATACTGGAGATCATTCTTCCAAGAAATTAGGACAGATGAGTTTGGAAATGTTACAGGTTTCAAGATGCATGATCTTGTTCACGATCTTGCTCAATCTGTTACGGAAGATGTCTATTGCATTACAGATGACAATTGTGCACCTACGTCTAAAAGAATACGTCATATCTCGATGTATAGATGGAGGACATGGTGGGAAGTCATCCGACTACCCAATACCAAATCATTGAAGACTTTTATAACTTCCGAGCAACCTGGTGTTGACCAATTTTCACCTCATGTATTGGAATGTTATTCTTTACGAGTGCTTGATTACCAATATAGAGAAAAGTTGTCATCTTCAATTGGTCATTTAAGATATCTAAGGTACTTGAATCTTTCTGATGGATGCTTCAAAACTCTTCCGGAATCCTTATGTGAATTGTGGAATTTGCAAATTTTGAAGTTGGACGATTGTTCATATCTACAAAAATTGCCAAATAATTTGACTCGCTTGGAAGCTCTACAACATATACATTTGAAAGATTGCTACTCACTATCAAGCTTACCTTCCTATATTAGGAAGTTAACTTCCCTAAGGACTTTAACCATGTATATAGTTGGAAAGCGAAGAGGATCCCTTTTGGCAGAATTGGCGCAACTAAATCTTAAAGGAGAGCTTCACCTAAAGCACCTTGAGAGAGTGAAGAGTGTAATCGATTCTAAAGAAGCCAATATGTCTGGAAAGAACATAAACCATTTGCGATTGTCATGGGGTAGAAATGAAGAATCTGAAATGCAGGAAAATGTTGAGCAGATTGCTGAAGTGCTTCAACCTCATACTCAACAACTTCAATCTCTGGGTGTAGGAGGATATAGAGGTGAACATTTCCCACAATGGATGTCTAGTTCTTCTCTAAAAGATTTGAAGCGTTTGGTACTCATGGATTGCAAAAATTGCTTATATCTAAACAAGGAGTCCTCTAATGGTGGAATTGCAGGATGTTTTATAGCTTTGGAAGATCTATTATTAAATAATATGCCAAAATTGATAAGCTTGTCAAGAGAGGGTGGAGAAAACATGTTCACACGCCTTTCACAACTTACAATAATTGAGTGTCCTAATTTGTTAGACCTGCCTTTCCTTCCAGCTCTCAAAGTGCTACGCGTGGGAGGAAAATGCAGTTGGGAGTTGCTAAGCTCAATCCATAAACTCCATAACCTTGAAGATCTCAAACTCGGAGACAATGAAGAGGTAACTTGCTTTCCAGACGGTATGCTAAGTAATCTTACATCTCTTAAGGAACTAGACATATGGAAGCACTCCAAACTTAAGTTACTCCCAATTGAAACTATTAACCCCTGTGCACTCCGGTCATTGTACATTAGAGATTGTGAGAGCCTCGAGTCATTTAAAGATGAAGCATTGCAAGGGTTGCACTGTCTTGAGAAATTAGATATCATGGGATGTCCGAAGTTCAATCTTTCAGCAAGTTTTCGATACTTAACATGTCTTGAGAAATTGGCAATCAGTGATTTCTCTGATATAGGTGGTCTGCAAGAGGCTTTACAACATATGACGACCCTGAATACCCTATCGTTGATGAATCTTCCAAATCTTACGTCCTTGCCTGACTGCTTGGGAAACCTTGGCTTGCTTCGCGTTTTAATTATTTCTGCATGTCCCAACCTAATGTGTCTTCCAACTACGATCCAATGTCTCAGTGGTCTTAAAACTTTGGATATTTACGGTTGCCCCGAGTTAAAAAAAAGATGTAGAAAGGAAACAGGGGAGGACTGGCCAAAAATAGCTCATGTTCCAGGTTTTCTTTTGAATGACAAGATGGTACTGATTGGTAGAAAGGCTGGTAGATGGTTTGTGGATATCAAAGGTTTGTCCTCAATCTTTTTTATACATACAAAAATATATAGTTATCCGTATGTGTGAGTCTGGTCAAGATTTACTACTACTACGAATTTTAAACTTAGAATAATTATTGTTAAAAAAAAAAAAAAGTGGATATAAATTTTGAAGTGGCCAACATCAATTATAAGGTAAGGGATTTGTGTGGTTCGCTATAGAAGATTGTTTTATCTTTCTTTTATCTTACTCAATTGTTCTTCTTTTACAGATCTGTTTACAGGTTTATAAATGAAGATTTGCGTGATCCATTCAGTGTTTGATCCTTCAACCTAAGCATACAAAGAGTTCAGAGTAAATACTAATGGACTTGTATATGTCTACATGTATGTATGTACAATCCTAATGTATGTGTTTAGTTTCTTTTTGAAGGATGTATATTTGGTTTATGAAAATGGATTATTGTAAATATAGAATAACATAGAAATGTAGAAGAGAGAAGAAAAAGGTCATATCTCTAGGCAATGTGGGACTAAATCCACCCCTAATGAAAGTGTTAGAGGCTGCAATGAAGGCAACATAATAAATGCCGAAATTAGACGGTTAGCGGCGGACCACAATGAAGACAGAATTTCAAAAAAGGTAGTTCTAAAGCATCATAAGAAATATGAAAAGATTAGAAAAATTTATGAATGATTGGATATTGATGTCATTATGGTTCATTTCACATATGACCAAAAAATGATTTTACTGTAAACAAATAGCATTGAAGCATGCTTAGTTTCATTTCATTATATCCAAGTTAGTTTGAGAGAGTTAGAGTTGGCTACACATTTTTCTATTGACTTCCCTTCTTACTCTAGTATAAATAGCAATATCTTGTACTCATCACTTATTGAATCAGTGAATAATATTGTTTTTCATGCTGATTTCTCTCAACAACATTTTTCCTGTGCAGCAGCTGTTTCAATTCCTTTCAAAGCCCTCGTTTTCCTTCATTTCAAGGCTGCTACCAGAGTATTGCACTACCTAATGGGCGCACCTGGACAAGGTTTGTTCTTTAGTAAAACTCTTTTAGAACTGTATTGGTACAGTGACTCTGATTGGACTGAATGCTCTGATTCTCGTAGTCCCATCAGCGGTTATTGCTTCTTTCTAGGAGATTCTTTAATCACTTAGCACTCAAAGAACCAATCCACCATTGCTTGTTCTGTTGTTCAAGTTACGGCTATGTTATCTCCTTGGTGGGTTGGGAGTTAGTTGTGTTCCAAACCACATGTTTTATATATTGTGATAACAAGAGTGCTCTTCACATTGCAGCTAAACTCATCTTCCGGACAATAAATCTTCAGATTGATTGCGTTGTACGAGAGCAGCTTTCCCTTGGCCTCATGAAGTTGCTGCCACTTTCCTCAGCAAATCAAATAGCAGACCATTTCACTAAAGCTCTTGCTCAACAACCTGTTTTCCATCTCATTGCCAAGTTCATATTAGTGAACATTTATCAATCTTCGATTTGTGGGATGCTGTGACAAGATAAATAGTTAGTTCCCCTTTTGTTACCAAGTTAGTTAGAGGGAGTTAGAGTTGGTTACACAATTTTATGTTTTCTTTTCTTCTAAGTTTTAACTCTAGTATAAATAGCAATATCTTGTATTCAACACTTCTTGAACCGGTAAATAATACTGCTTTCATGTTGATTTCTCTCAATGATTCGTGTGAGTTCTTAGTTCATATCAACACATTATCATTTAACTAATTATATAAAATAACATGGAAATTTTTAACTGAATGTTTACAAACTTTACAAATATTTCTTGTAATCACAACTTGTAACTAATGAACCACTTCCTCTTTCTCCTTGTTGTCACTAAGAATTGATTTGATTGCAGAAACATCGATTCTAGATGATTCCTGTTTCACCCATTGGACAACCCTATCTGCTTCAGTATTTACCTTCTTTTCCTCTTCCAAAGCTTTCTTCAGCCTCCTTTCTTGTTCTTTGACCGAAAAAGTGCTCATATCAGATAATATTTCATCATTCTTTTTCCATTCAACGTGGCCTGACCTTGAAACTCCACTGCTTTTGTTAATCCTAGCTGCATCCTTTTTGTTGGAGAAACAAAAACAACATGAAGTTGATCCTTCTGAGTACTCTTGTTCCATCATATATGAATTAATTTTTGTGCATAGAAGTAATATGGATCACTTCATATATGGATCACTTTATTGATATTCTTTTATCTCTCTATACGAGATAATATATAATATTGGGACCAGTTTTAGGCAATTTCGTTGAAATTTTGATTGATCATTGTTCATACACAATATTCATTTTGGGCGGCTGCTAGTTGGTGTATTTTTCCTTCATTTAATTTCACTATTAGGGGCGCCTTATGAAGAATTTTGATATGGATCAAGATTATCTCACATTAAAGAGATTTTACAATTGAGGGGTAACCTTAGCGCAACTGGTAAAGACGTTGTCATGTGATCGTAAGGTCACGGGTTCAAGTCCTGGAAACAGTCTCTTGAGGCTGCGTACAATACACTAAATGGTGGGACCCATTCCCAGACTAATGCGGGAGCTTCAGTGCACCCGGTTGTCCTTTTAAAGAGATTTTAAAATTCTACAACAATGATATTTAGACACAAAATTTTGACATCACAGTGAAAAAAAGCGTATTAAAGTTTCGAGGAGATATACCGATTTATAAAAATCGGAAAGTGTATACGACATGCTCGGAATAAGCTTGTGATGCCAACTTCGAATGTAAAAAAAAACATTTCTCAAAATTCTAATATCCAAATAGTGATTCATTTCTTTATTTTGGTATAAAATTAGTGATTCTTTTCTAACTACTCTTTAGAGGACTTATAAGTAATGCAATTAATGAAATATTAGAGAACAAAATGGGATATTTTAGCTGAAAAACAATAATTACTGTGTCCCAACTCTAACCGTTTCTTTAAGCTGCAAACCAACTGTCAACCTAAAACATGAAAAGATATTAAAGTTATCTAATTTAGAAGATAACAAATAAATTAGCTGAGGATTGTTTACGGATTTGGGTGACTCGGTCATCCCGGTGACTCAAACTAATTCAATCCGTAATTTATTTGAATCGGTTCAAGTTTGAGTTCAACATAAATCAACTCGCTCAAATTCAAAGTTGTTAGGTTTGAAATACGAGTTTATAATTTCAAATTGATGAACTTAGAAGCTTAACCTATTTAATTTTTTATTTATTTTTATCAAGATAGTTTAAGACTTTTATATGTGATTTAAAAGTATTTCAATTGAATTAAGTGTTAAAATTTTAGATCGTTGAATTTAGTATGAATATTAACATTTTTGAGAAAATTAATGTCATTCGATTATTATTTTTGGTGAAAAATTTAAAATATTTCTCATGGATCCGATGACCCAAACCAACCTGTTCATCACAAGGTTGAGTTGATTCGAGTTTGACATCAAGAACCTGTTATATTTGTATCAAAAGCTTCATTAAGACCAACGTCAAATAATTTTAATACAAATTTATACTCATAAACAACCTGTTATATTTTTATACCTAAAAGAGTGTCATGTTTGAGGACATTTCTCGATCTTGCATACCTAAAAATGTTTGTCTAATTTCGTGGTTTTCTTTTTTTTTCTTTGGGTTTTACCCTCTTATGTGTAAAAAAAATATAAAAATTATCAATTATAAATGGTTTGACCTTCCTCAAAAAAAATGGTTTGACCTTGTCAAGTATTATCTCTGCTTAACTGCATAGATTAATCTCTTAAGCTGAATAAGATATTCCCTGAATTTAACTCATAACCTTAATTAGAAAAGATCTTTTATCATCCCATATGAATATTATTGAGTCAAAATGCACGCTTATTGGTAAAAGATGTCCTTCTTCAAAATGTCCTTCATAAAAATTTATTTATTTATTTATTTCTCTAAAAAAAACATTTTATAAAGATAACAAGATTATTAAAAAGTGAACTCTAAATTACTTTTTAAGAGCATTTTAGAAATCATATTAGTTACCAAAAATTTAGATTATTTCTCGGTTTGTGCGTTCCATCCTTGCATTGGACCATATAAAAATTATATATTTATTTTGGGTCTAGTTACTTTAAGGATTTTAAAATAAAAGTTATTCTAGTAGAAAAGTCAAATATTTTAACTTCTAGTGCATTGATTACACAATCTTAAGAAAAAATACATTGATTACACAAATTTTCATAAAATAATTATCAGTTAAAACCTTTTATAAATACTCGTTATCATTTTTCTTATATTTTACACCATCAAATTTAAATTTTGTTCATTGTATATTCAAAATTCGAAGGACTAGGTCAATTATTAATCTATTTCAAGAAATTGAAGAAAAAAAGAGTATTATCGATCTAATTTCCAAAAAAAGGAAAATGGGTACCATTAATTACTGAATCCTTGGCGTGAAGACTTAAAATTGATCCTCTCAAAAAAAAAAGACTTAAAATTGATTTTAGAAATCTCATAGAGGACTGAAACGATAATTAATAAGTGTTTATAAGGACTGATATGATAATAAGTAATTGTATTGAAGAAGTAATATGACAATATTCACAAAGTATTTTATTGTTAGAGATTTTTTTGACTAACAAAGTGCATAATCAGAAACTATTTTAAAATTTTGATACATTAAAAAATTATTATGACCATTCGTTACACATTTATTATCCTCATTTCAATAATTAATTTTAGCCTTAAATTTACTCTTAAAATCACTTTTATACATATATAAGTACATTCAAGATTTTATATTTATCTCACTTTTATTCGAAATTAATTTAAAATCGGAAATCAAAAACACTTCACACTTGTCTTGTTCATATACTCGTAGGTCAAACAGGCAGTGGGTCCCTCCTTGTAGTTGTAGACATCCTTCCTCAGTACTCACCTCAGCATAGGATGTCACAAGTAGTGGGTCTCTAAAAATACGCAAGTAGACCCCACACACTTCAACAGTGTTCCAATTAGCCGTTGTGAACTATATAGCACATTCTTCATTTCTCCATTTTCACACTCTTTCATCATTCTCTTTTCAACAACAAAGGCATGGGATTTTCTTCTCCATCTGACACTGAAGAAGAAGAAGATTCAACAATCTCAGAAATCATCTCTCAAGCTAAAGACTCAATCCTCCTTCAACAAATCTCTGCCATCAACTGTTCATCTTTTACCCATTCTCATCTTCCTCCAAACCTCGAATCCCGTTTCAACAAGCTCAAATCTTTCCCTGCTAATCACACCCCTCCACCACCTTACCCCTCCAAAAATCCCACCTTTTCAACCCCAAGTTCTTCAAACCCCCCAAAAAATCCTAATTCTGATTCTGGGTCTGTCTCTTCTCCCTCTAACCATGCCACCTTTTCAAACCCTAGTTCAACAAAAACCCAAAAAAATCTCAACTTTTCACCTCCTAAAGACAACAATTCCACAAAAAACCCACTTTCTGATTCTGGGTCTGTCTCTTCTCCCTCAAATTCTTCACATAGGAAAAAGGGTCTGAACCAAAAACCCAATAATGGGTCTTTTTCACCTTCAGATTCTTCTCATACATCTGAAGAAAGTTCAATGTCTTCATTGCAAATGAAGAGAGAAGAGAGGAAGTGTCCTAAGGTGAAGAAGTTTGTGTCTCTGAGTCCAGAATCATCGCCTCCTCGAAAATGGGGCTGTTTTTGGTGTTCTCCTAAGAAGGAACAGAGCAAGAAGAAGAAAAGCAAGGACAAGGACAAGGAGAATGATGGTGTTGTTGGGTGGGAAGAATGTACAAGTGATGAGTTGTTGTCTGGTATTGGAAGTTTGTCAAGCAAGAAACGGCTTAATATGATTGAAAAGGCATTGAAGGAGGAAGAGAAGAGGATTAACCGCGAGGCGGAGAAGATTGTCGAATGGGCTAAACATGTTTCTGGTAGGATGAATGTTCCTGATATTGAAGATGAGCTAAGTGATGACTAGGGTAATAATGGTTGAGCATTACAATTTGGATCTTTTTCTAGTTCTTACAAATGTGTTGCTAGCTATTGTTCCAAATTTGTCTTGTATTTCTATACATGTTCCTGTTTACATATATACAAATATTCTTATAGAATTAAGTGATGGTTTATATTATGTTTTCTCTGTTAAATAATTAATTGATTGAGGAGTTTATTTTGATTTGATGATCTTCTTAGTGTTTTCAGTACCTTTAGTATATTTATTCAAATGCAATGCAAAGTACTTGTTGTAGCATTACATTGTCTTGTAGAATTGCAATTTGTTGCAGAATTACAACCCTACTATGCTTTGTTCAAATTTAGAAATTAGAGCTTGTTTTGGAGTTTTATCTGATTCATGTGCTGTGTCATAGTTGAAGTTTAGGGCAGGCTTAAGTCACCGACCTGTTTGTTTTGTTTCCTTTGTGTTGTGTCATATTGAAGATTTCGTTCTTCATTCTGTCTTTTTCTTTTGTGGGACACATTCTTCAATGTAATGTTTAAATATGCTGTTTCTAGTAATTATGATTTTGACACATCAAGCATTTTTGGGAGATGCTTGTTAAATGAATATAAGGAAGTTATTTAACTTATATGCTTTTTTAACATGGTGGATTAGATTGGAAGTTAACATAACTAAATAGGAAACAATTAAATTGATGTATAAGCCTCATAAGGCATTGTTTTTCAAGTGGACTACCTGACTGGTATCAGTATCAACTCAGGGCCTAACTTTCCATGGAAACAATTAAATTAAATAAATGTATAGCTTTAAGATCTACTTTCCATGGACTCTTGCAATTTATGAAACTGCAATATATATCAGTCTTTCTTGTTATGTACATGGTATTGCTTAATGGAACTTTGATAGATTTGGATTTGGTGCAGTAACTGCGTCGGTCAGTTTAAAATCTCAACCGTCCGATATTAAATGAACGACTGAGATGGTTTATATCTGATTTTGTTATTGTGTAACTTGAGCTGTTCGTTCTCATATTAACGGCTGAGACCGTTTATTGCGTCAAAACACACTTTCTAAGGCAAAGAATCTGAATTCAAACTCTGACATGAATCACTTGAAACATATTGCATACAAGTCAAATGTAAAAAGCCAAATGGAAGTATGTAACATCAAACAGATCTGCAAAGAAAACTGTGTTTATAGGCTGAATCTGATCCTTAAAGTGCGTGCGGTTATTTGTTTATGTTCATAAGCAAGAAAGTTTATACTTTTCTTTGCCTTTATCTGACACTCAACTTTGCAGATGCATCATACATTGCATGCATGTAAAAAGCATAGAAGGGAGAATCTGATACACATTTTCAGCAGGCAGAAGACCTTTAGAATTTGATATATATTCTTCGTTTACAAACACAGCTTGCCCTGAGCTGTTTAATATAACATCAATATCCTGCTTGGTTGCAGCATTTGATTCAGCAAGAAAAAGAAAGAAGATAATATAGCTGGATCAAATTGTAAAGTACTCAAAAGTCAAAAGTAAAAAATTCTGATTATGTGATGAACTGTTGGAATTTTTTAGTTCGTTACACTATCTTATTTTTGGTGTCTTGCTGTTCCCATGTGTAGCTAACTACTTTGGATTTTTATACATCTCACAAAGAAAATCTAGGGCACCATTGCATCTTGCCCTCTAATATCTTATGATCTTGCATTCAAGATAACTTGAATGAATAAAGCTTGTTACCAAAAATATCCTCCAAAGTTTGAGCCATGATAGGGACTTGGGTATTATGGGGTGCTCAAGTTCCACATCAAGTAGTATGAGATGTCCGATGAAGTATTTAAGTCACTAATTTTTAAAGGAGGGTTCTCCAAGTGCTTGAATACTAGCTACTATCTTGAGTTTGAGTCGAAGTCTGCCCTTAAATACGGTTGATCATGTATATTCGAGCTAAAAAATGATGCCATGGAAATCTTCCATCATGGGGTAGGCAACAATCTTCATTTAATCACTGAAAAAATAACTGAATTGGCCGAACATTTCCTGAGCATTCTTACAATAATAGACTTTGTTATATACCCCGAGATGATTTTATGGGGGAGGACTCAAATTATTTCTAGGAACAACGTATCCGAGAATATAAAGACGGAAGTTTGATTCCTAAGTATTTTTTATTTTTAAATTGTTTGGCACACTCATTAATATTCTTAGGAAAATTGGAAGTTATTTTCTTTTGAAAAAAAAAGTATACAAAATTTCGTAGAAACCCACTTTTCCATCCTTTAACTCGAAAACCAAGGATCACAGTCACTTCCACTGTTATCCATTCTCATTCTCTTAGAGAAGGTAATTTTAGCGCAAACTTTTTGGCAAAACTGGATGCTACAAATGATGAGAAATTTCCTATTTAAAAGGTTTCACCTGAAGACGTGAAAACCACCCTCTTGTTTGTCTGACTCAGGAAGGGTGTTCCACCCTCAAGCTTAGTTGTACTATCCAAAAATGTACTTCTACATAGCACAAAAATGATTTTTTTTCTTCTTCCTGTTCCTAATATTATGTTAGAGTGTGGATCAAGTAATGCCGTGATTTTTGGGTTACACTTGGGTAACATTGATTTTTGGTGACATTGATACTTTATCTCTATCTCTCTCATAAAAAATAATTTATTTTAATCACCCATCTATCATTCTCTCATCAAAATACACTAAATTCATCAAAACTCAATGTTACCTAAGTATTTTCCCCTTTTTTTTCATTTTTTGTTGATGACTAGTGAGCACAAAATAAACAGATTGTATTTTGCAATAATTGCATGAATTATTTAATGGAAAATGTTTTTTAGACACTCGTTAAACACCTAGAGAGAAAAATGATTAGAGAAAATAATGTGATAAATCTGATAAGTTGATGATGTAATACGAAGAAAGAGATAGAGAAAAAAACTATATGTTAAACGAGTGGAGAAGTTAGAAGAGTGACAGGTCAATGTCTTTTCCCTTTTCTGCTACATTATATTTTTAAGAATAAAATATGAAAATGTTTAAATAGGCTAGTAGTTGTGGCTGGTATGCAATTGTGCATTGTTTATGACCTGTGAGTCTTGTTTGAATATTCATTTTGTTTCCAATAATCTACTTAAACCATTCAAATCCCTGCAGGGACCCAGCAAGTAAACAGAAGCTATATTTATTTCTGTTAGTCTAGCAACACATCATTCCACTTAAAAATGAAGATATATAAATTACTTTATACATAATGATACATTTAAAATTTTGTCAATGCAATATTTCTCACCATGTTTTCATTTAGAATTACAGACCATTCTATATAATATGGACATTTATCCATCTCAAAAACTAAGTTCCTTAGATGACCCTAAGGGCTTTAAGCAAATCAAATCATATATCAAACTACATATTTGAACTTCTATATACTGTTACAATTTATGCTTACATGTATAACATACTGCACAGATCACATAACTACCCAAAAAATATTGCAATCACATGATATTATGGCTTTCAAATGCGCCTAATCTGTGATTATGAGAATATACAATTACTGTCACATCTAATCAAAAGACCAATGTTGTCATAACTTCGATGTTATTCCGGTATCTTGTTCGCTGGTACTACGTCCTGTCTCTGTACATAAGCAGAGGGAAACCATCCAGCATTGCCATTGAATTCTCCTTCAGACCATCCATTGGCAGCAACCTGGAAATTCAACCACCAAAAGGAAAATAAAATGCAAGTCAAATCAGTTAGACTGATTTCATTGTCAATAAATATTGCTACCTACTTCTGCAAATATTAACAATGATATTATCATCATTATTATTAATTATAATAATTATCATTCTGATAACTTATTTTTGTAATGACTAAATCAACAGTAACTATTAGGTGGAAAATGCTAAACTATATGAATGTGTTAATGGCTAACTATATATTTTTTTTTTTCCAAAATTACTTAAGAAGTTCAACCATATACTGACTCGAAAATCTTCAAAGAAATACCTGACGGACTACAACATAATCGTCAACTGATAAACTTAACTCCCCTTCAGCTTGAGCATCAAATGGATGTATTACCTACAAGGCAAATCAAGACGAGCATGAATCAATTTCAGAATGTAGATAAAATATTGCACTGGACAAATTTTGAATGATTCTAAAACAAAAATTTCTTATTCTTTTCCTTTTTTGCACCAAGATTTGTCTTATTTTATGAGTTTGTTTGTGAATAAAATGAACTTCTCATGGCATTCACTGTGTCACACATTCTGCGTCCCATGTAAAAGAGGTAGCTGGATTAAGATTCATATAATTTATTGCTTAAATAAATTGGACAAATATAATATATCAAACATACAGAAATTCAAATATGCAAGTAGAATAAAGATCAACATTAAAAATAAATGAAAAAAAAGATCAAGATGTGATGTTAGTTGCAGCAAAACCAAAGCTAAATCATCTCTATAGGGTTTGTCTTGATCAACAGTCAACTGCAGGAATGTGGCTGTAATGTAATGTCGGATCTCTAAAGGAAAATTTATTATTTCTTTATATGTGACTTACCTTTGCAAAAAAGTATGTGCCCGTTTGGGTGTTGAGTTTATAACCAATCCCATTTGAATTAGCTTTCTCTTTTGCAGGTTGATTATGTTCCTCTTTTTGCAGTGGAAATGATGTAGAGTCTCGTGGTTGTCTCTCATCAATCATGATCATCTAACTCCAAGAACATCCGATAAAAGGTACAGGTTACAAATTTGATCAGAATATTAAATATTACGTTTAGAATATTATGCCAGAAGGCAACATGTACAATAGATGTAGGAACAAGGAATTATTATTCCAATTTGAAAGAATTATTGGTGGCGTAGTAACTAACCTCAGCATGTAGTTTATCTAGAATAACAAGGGCATGCCGGTGAAAAGCTCTCTCAGCGTCCACCTGCCAAAAAGGGGAACAAATGGAAAGGTGAAAAATAAGTTTTTTTCTTTTTGAGGAGGGAGGAGATAGTTCAGAACAATTTGCTTAAAGATTGAAACTATACAAAATATAATTAGAAAATAGTACAACAAATGCACAATCACATGAGTGAATCAAACATTCGATAAGATACCTCATTAAAAAAAAACATTATGAATTTTTTATTCTCAAAAATATTGTGAGACCATGGCTACATAAAATTGATCACTACAGTAGTGTGAAGAAACCTAATTACTACCTACAGTCTATCATTACAAGTAACCGAACCCTGCATTTAGTGTGAAGATTTCACTTTAATACACTCGAGTTCTACACCCTAATGGACAGATTGACTGTGGAAAGTATGTATGTGAAAGCATGTAGAATTTGTTTATCTCTTCTTGAATCATCATTAGGAAGAAACCTTGCCAATGACAAACAAGAAAATAAAATAACTTGACCAACAAATAAATTTTTTACAGTTGACATCTATTCAGCTGTTCACAATATAATATATATATATATTTTATGAAAGCTGTTCACAATATATTAACAAAGTAAAATGGCACATAAAAGTCAAATCAGCAACCAATGGGGTGTTGGTCGAGGGGAGGTAAGTTGCCCCTGTAAGGAGGAGAACCCGGGGAATCTGGGCTCGAATCCCTATCGAGTTATGCCTATTGGGAGGCTGAGAACCAAAGGTAAAACTCAACTCGAACAGTTGAACCAAGATGAGTCTCATAGGCGAGTGTCAAAAGCTCTTGGTGGGTTTCGAATAAAAAGAAAAGTCAAATCAGCTATCATAGAGCAAGAAACTACTACCATAAAGAGTTTGGCAATACCATTGTAGAAAGGCTCTGGAGAGTTATATGTTGCTGTTGTTCCTCAACTGATGACATAGCCGCAGTTGCTTCTCTACCAAGTGCCACCAAGGCAGATTTATGCTCTCTCAACTTTTTTTCTGCATTCTGAAGCCTCATGGAACTCTCTGCAGAAAGAGAAGAATCCCTCAACTTTGATCGACGCCTCAAAACTTCAGCAGCCTGATGAGAAGATATCTAAGATAAATATCACGGATTGCACACTACCATATGCAAGCCATTGTGGCAGTAAATTACTACCTGGCCTTCTACTTCTTGACGAAGTTTGTCGTAGTTGTGGGTGAGGTGGCGTGCATCTTCCAAAGGAGCTCCTGTTATTTGTGCCCGCAGTGGCTCAGAGATCTATACAAAACCTAAAGCATAATTAGAAGCACTATTTTTGTTTCAAACAAGATGAAACACTCAATATGACATGCAAATTACTCTAAAAGACAAAATAACCTTTTACAAAATCAATGGTATATTACCAATAGTTCCGAAGAACTAAGGCTTCCATTAAAGTAGCAGTAACAAGTGAAGAGAACTAGGGCTTCTTAATTCCTATCAATCAAAAGGAAATAATTTAAAGACATATGAAGGATCATGTGAATGTTTTTGTTGAAACGTACTTCTCTTAAGTTGATCTGTTCATGAAATCTTCAAAACTACTGTATATGTGATAGTCTAAAATTATAGCAGCAAGATTACCGGTAAATCAGATTAGGCATAATGCTACACTAAATAACATTAATTTGTACATTGATAACATCATATATTTTACGGTAATGTAAGGCAATATTTCACAAGATGAACTCTTAAAAACTAAAGAGTATCAAAGAAATATCCCAAAAGATTACCTGATCACCTAAGATCCCAAGCAAAGTCTCTCTTTCATTTTCCAATATATCGTACGAGTTACCGAATTGAAGAGAAGCGCTTGCAAGGGGGTAACTACTACCTTGATTCTCATTCTCCGTCCCATACTTACAACAGTCCTTAGCCAACTTCCTCACTGAAGTATACAAAACAAAACATCAATTAATTATTGGCCTTGAGGCATAAACAAAATTAATCATAGGCAAAAGGTCAAAATTAAAGTCACCTATCTCCATCTGCTTGGAACTAACAGAAATTAATCCTTCAACGCCCCGAACGATATGCCGCTGAAAATGCTGTAAACATCACATTGGTTAAAAACTTTACCAAACAAAACTCTCTAAACTTAATAATTAACTGATAAATGGACTGATAATATAAATACACCTTAGCAGTCTTTGTAGAAGTGTATAACTTTTGAAGTTTATGAAAACATTCAAGTTCAGATTCATCAGCCATGAGCGGTTCATTGCTAAGTTGGCCCAACTGTCTAAGTATAGACTGCAAAACAACAACAGCATCAACAACAACATAAGACAAACAAAGTTCAATCATGTTTACAAACATAATCTACATTATAACGTAAACAAACAATTCTACAACGACTAACACGGTAATAAAGTGAACAGTTTACAAACAGAATCTACACTTCCTGTTTAAGGATTTCACACCAACACCATAAGTTCAATCGTGAAGGACAAGCTTTAGCATGTGTTTGGTTCAGTGGTGCAAAAATTGATTCTGAATGTGTTTATTCAGTAAAATTGATTATACCTAAAATTAAGTTGAATGCAATGTGATTTATGTTTAGATAGGTTCATGTAAGAAAGGGTTAAACTATACATTCGAGGTTAAAAATCAAATGTAGAGGCAAAAGCTCCAAATTCTAGCTTCAGTTCTATTCGAGAACATCTAAACATGTCAAAATTATTTTCTACACCTCTAAAATCAATTTTGCCTCTTCCAAAAGTGGAACCAAACATACACGTGTTTTTGGTTGTGCAGTGATAAAAGATTATTTTGAATTAAAATGATATATGTTTCGGAGCTATATTCATGTAAAAGTGAGTTGAACAATAAATTTGAAGCTAAAAATAAACTCTAGAAGCAAAATCTACAAAATTTAGCTTCAACATATAATTAATTCCACTAGAGTATGTCAAACATATGAAAATTAATTCTACATCCCAAAAAACAATTTTTGCCTCTTACAAAATGGAACCGAAAAACACTAAGCAAGTGTTTGCTTCTCCGGTGACGAAAATTGATTTTGGCTACAAGTCAATATCAGGTGAAAATGATTTATCTTGGGATACATTCATGTGAAAGTGAGTTGAATGATAAATCCAAAGCTTCAAGTCATAATCACTTCTAGAGGCAAAATCAATTATATTCAATAACAACCAAACATGTCAAAATCAAAATTATACACCTCTAAGATCAATTTTGCCTCTTAAAAAAAAAAAAAAAAAGTGGAACCAAACATACAATAAGCTTGTTTAAACAGAAGTTCAATCTAAATTGATGATGTTATTACATAATAAACCCATACTATTGCAAAATTGAGAAACAACCCATCACTACCTGTTGTTGCTTGGCAACTTGTTCCCTCAATCTACTAGCTTGCTTCCTTATAGCATCCATTATTTTTACAATAAAAACAGTAACTTTGTATGGAGTAGAGAAAGGAAATGATCAGAAAAAGACAGGGGTGTGTTTTGAATTGGTTGAAAGAGAACAAATGAAGGATTGATTAAACTATGAATGAATACCTGGGACTTTCCAGAGAGAGAGAAGTTTCCAACAGAAGAAAAAGGTATAATAATGGAATGAATGTGAAAGTGAAAACTACAGTGTTAGAGAGAGAGAAGAAAAAGTGTCTTTTGAGAGTAGCACCAGACACGGACACGAGCTTGACTTACGGTCACCATTGTCACCAATACGACGTTGTTGTTGTTGTATTTTTTTTTTTTTTTTTTTAAATACGTCTTTAATCCTTATACATATATGTCGAATTTTTGTTTTAATCTGTTTAAAAAATTTCTTTAATTTTTAGTTTCTATAAAATTTTCAATCATCATTTTTTGTCTTTATTTTTAAGACAATTTATGAATTTTTTAATAAAATTTGTAGAATATTGTAAAAATCTCTCCCAAAAAATTATAATTTTTTTAACAAAATATGAATTAAATATGAATTTTTAACCATAAAAAATATATAAATTCATATTTAATTCATGTTTTACTAAAAATTCTAATTTTTTTGGGATAAATTTTTATAATATTATTAATTTTTCTGCAAAATTTAATTAAAAAAAATATGATTTCTACATATGTATTTACTTAAAAAGAGGGACCAAAAGTGAAGATTAAACACTTTTGAAAGACTAAAAGTCAAAGAAAAGTTTTAGAGGGACTAAAACGAAATATTGATATATTTATAGAAATCAAAAACATATTTAACATTTTTTTACACAATACCCTCTCTTCTCAAAATAATAATGTTTAAAGTTTATGTACGATTTTTAAGAAAATAATTAATTACGTTGATTTCAATGATAAAAATAATCTTATTTATTAAAATAAACTTATATATTATAGTTTTTTATTTACGTTTACTTATATATTGCAGTTAGTTTTTTTTTGAAAGAATATATTGTAGTTAGTTGAATAGTTAAGTTGAATGAAATTCAATAAATAAGAGTATAATAGTGGAATGTAATTATTTTGAGACAAAGAAAAAATATTAAAGAGACAATTATTTTAAAACAGAAGGAGTAACATTCATTTTTTATTTTTATAGTTTTAATAATGTAGTAATTAGGTCTAAATTATAGTTTAAAATACTTAAATACAATTTTATCCCAACTATTTTGATTAATTTTGAATTTTAACCATTTTTTAAATTCATAATTCTAGCTCTTTTATTTTGAATTTTTTTTCAAAATTTTACCCCTTCAACCATATTTGGACTCATTTTTGCAAACATGGCAATGTTTATGTGGATTATATAGTATTGTGTTATTACCCACCTATTTCATTAACATTATATATTATTTTATTTTGAATAAAAAAAGTATATGAAAATTGAACAATAATAATAAGAGTTTTTCTATTCACATCCCATATATTTTTGGTTACACCCAAATTTTCTTAATTTTTTTTATAATACCAAAATTGTCTTTTTATATAAATTCTCCTAAAACCTTAAATTCCATTCATTGTCACAGTAAAATTTCACTCACTCTCTTTCTTCCACAAACCATTGAACAGTCAATTCTAATGTTCAATCAATCTCGGTGGAAAATTAAACAGTGACACCATTCATCTATATTTGATTGCATATAAGTAAGTGAATTTCTTCTTCTTTCTCTCAATAATGCTAGTTTCAATTTTTTTTTTCTTGTTCATGTGTACCGTAAGAGACAACGGTTTCAATTTACATGTTGAGGGTTAACTTAAATTCAGTTTAAGTAGATTCATGTAAACTAAGTTTACATGAACCTACTTAAACTGAGTTTACATGACCTACTTAAACTGAGATTACGTAGAATCATTGAATAAGGTTGAACTTTTACCTACTTAAACTAAGTTTACATGAACCTACTTAAACTGAGTTTAAGTATGTACACTTAAACTCAGTTTACATGAACCTACTTAAACTGAGTTTAAGTATTTAACATGTACAGTTAAACTCAATTTACATGACCTTAAACTAAGTTTACATGTACATAATTAAACTGAGATTTCGTAGCATCATTGAACAAGGTTGAACTTTTAGATGTACACTTAAACTGAGTTTACATGAACCTACTTAAACTGAGTTTAAGTATGTACACTTAAACTCAGTTTACATGAACCTACTTAAACTGAGTTTAAGTATTTAACATGTACAGTTAAACTCAATTTACATGACCTTAAACTAAGTTTACATGTACATACTTAAACTGAGATTTCGTAGCATCATTAAACAAGGTTGAACTTTTAGATGTACACTTAAACTGAGTTTACATGAACCTACTTAAACTGAGTTTAAGTATGTACACTTAAACTCAGTTTACATGAACCTACTTAAACTGAGTTTAAGTATTTAATATGTACACTTAAACTCAATTTACATGACCTTAAACTAAGTTTACATGTACATACTTAAACTGAGATTACGTAACATCATTGAACAAGGTTGAACTTTTAGATGTACACTTAAACTCAGTTTACATGACCTACTTAAACTAAGTTTACATGAACCTACTTAAACCGAGTTTAAGTATGTAGACTTAAACTCAGTTTACATGAACCTACTTAAACTCAGTTTACATGACCTTTAGATTAAATTACAGTAGAATAAGTCTTCTCCATTGTTAAAGCAAGTCTTTTTTTCTTCCTCAAGGCTTCGTTTCACTCGATTTCAATTAGAGTAGAATCAAGTATTCTACATCGTTTAACTCAATTTTAATTTTTTTTCTCTTTTCAGTAAATGGACATTAGAGAAAAAAATACTGATGCAGAATTAGTAGATTCTACAAGTGTATTTACCACCAATGAAGTGTTTGCTACACGTGTTGATTTATTGAAATGGGCTAAAAATGTTGGAAAGGAAAACGGTGTTGTTGTTGTGATCTATAGGTCTGAAATAGCCACAGCAAAACCAGGAACAAGAACAAAGCTAATTCTTGGTTGTGAAAGAAGCGGAAAGTATAGGCCTTGGAAGAATCCTAATCCTGTGAGGGGTACGTGCACCAAAAAGTGTGAGTGTCCATTTAGATTGAGAGGAGTACCATCAAGAGATGGTGAAGGATGGACTCTTGATGTGGAACATGGTATGCACAACCATGATTTATCAAACCTATTGACTGGTCATTCTTTTCTTGGTCGATTATCTCATGAAGAAAAAAAATTACTCGGTGACATGACAAAGAGTAGGGTTAAGCCGAGAAATATATTGATGACATTTAAGGATCATAATGCAAAGAGTTTAACAACCATCAAGCAAGTTTATAATGCACGTCAAACATATCGGTCATCCATTAGGGGAAACAGGACTGAAATGCAACATCTAATGTCGTTGATGGAACATGATAAGTACGTCTATTGGTATAGAAAGGTAGATGATTCTGATGAGTTAAGGGACATATTATGGGCACATCCAGATTCCATCACACTTTTGAATAAGTTCCATCTAGTTTTGGTTATGGATAACACATATAAGACTTGCAAGTATCGACTGCCATTGCTTGAGATTGTTGGTGTTACCTCGACTGGAATGACATTTTCAGTTGCGTTTGCTTATTTAAAATCTGAGTGTAAGGATAACTTTACATGGGCACTAAAAATGTTGAAAGAACAAATTACATGTGGTGATGTTGGTGTCATTCTTACTGATAGAGATCTTGCCTTGATGAATGCAGTTGAACTTGTTTTTCCAAATGCGGTAAATTTATTATGTCTATTCCACGTACGCAAGAATGTGAAAGCCAAATGCAATCTTACCGTGTTTCCAAAGGAGAAGCGAAAAATGGTCATGGAGGCATGGAAAAGTGTAGTGTATTCTGAGATTGAATCTGAGTATCAACAAAAGTTGAAAGTGTTCAAAGAAAGTTGTATTGAATGCATCGATTTTCATGATTATGTACATGAACAGTGGTTGATTCCTCACAAGGAAAGATTTGTTAAGGCATGGACAAACAAAGTTATGCACTTAGGGAACACAACAACAAATAGGGCTGAGTCTGCACATTGGAGTTTGAAGAGGATATTGGAAGATAGCATGGGGGGCATATGTACTGTTTGGGAAGTTGTTTCTAGCATGATCACACTACAACACAATGTGATAAAATCATCATTTGAAACTAGCATATTTCAAAAAGAACATCGATTCAACACCAGATTGTATGCCCATTTATGTGGTCATGTTTTAAAAAGGGTGGGGGCCAGGGACAAGCACAAGCTTAAGATCAGTTCATGAACTAAATAAAATGTTTTCAAATTATGGAAAGGGTTCTGGCATGCCCCAAAGGACTCATATAACTATAATTGATGTTAGATAATATTTTTCAGAGTTTTCTGTCAAAGAAACATGGCAAGAATTCATCACACATGATTTACATGTATATTGTTCCAATGTATATGATTCATCATAGCTATACCCATTTACACCCTCATATGGTTAAATGGTGAATCTAATGCCATAAAATATGGTGAACCTAGGAACCTTAAAAATAAGTCGCCTATTTTGCTAAAATATGGTGAACCAGCATCCCTTAAAACAAAAAAGAACAAGCATCCTGCAATAGAAAATATGAAGCAGTAACAAAATTGATAATCATCATATGGAGAAGAACATACAACAAACCTAGAAATCGAATTAGCCTGATCAAAACGAAATCGAATTCGACATAACTAGATAAAAATCGCAGAACTAAGAAAAAGAAAAACACAGTCGCTGAAAACAAGAAATTGGGAGAAATAATCTTACAAAACTTGCTAACCCATAACAAGAAAAACGCAAATTGAACACAAAATCGCAAAACTGAGAACCCATAACAAGAAAAACACAATCGATTGAAGAACACGACTTACTAACCTGATTTGCTTCGAATTTTCTTTGGAATCATGCATGGAAGGGAGAAAGTATGGTTTGAAAATCATTGCAAAACACAATCGATGGAAGAAGGATGGTTTTGGAAGAGGGGCTTTGGGGTGTAACCTACAAAGAAGAAATAAGCTTTTTGAAAATCAAATTTTATAAAAGGGTAATTTTGTCATTTTGGGGTGCAACCAGGATTAAATAGGGTGTAATTAGAAAATCTCTAATAATAATAATAATCAGTAAAAAAACCAGAAAGATGTATAAGAAATACTAGAAAAATCCCAACAAAATTACATGGAAAAACTAGTATTATTATTGGGATTTTCTGGTATTAAAATTACAAAATAGAGTGTCCGGGGGGTTGTCCTGGAAATTA
The DNA here is from genome assembly GCA_958299785.1 of Medicago lupulina. NCBI lineage: Eukaryota > Viridiplantae > Streptophyta > Magnoliopsida > Fabales > Fabaceae > Medicago > Medicago lupulina. The sequence continues at coordinate 10,873,470 of OY283146.1, forward strand.
CAAAATATGGTGGATAAAATTCGAGTTTTAAAACAAGAGGGTTAAAATCTAAAATTAGGCAAAATATGGGGTAAAATTGAGTTTAAGCCTAATTTGAAATACCTACGTATATTTAATTCTATGTTTATTATTAAAAAAAAAATTTATATATTTATTATTAATTATAGTTAAAAAAATTCCTGTAAACAAAATACTTCCTCCGTCCCATTTTAAATGACCTAATTTCAAAATGTATACTATTCACAATACATGCTTTGACCCTGTTTTTTTTACTAATATTTAGAAACAAAATATAACATATAAGATATAGTTGGAATCGTTTCGATTAATATTTTTAACATAACAAATTTTCATAATTTTTTTTAATAGATTATTAAAGATATTTAAGTTTAAAATTGTGCATTGACATAAGTGTTACGGTCAACTAGGTCACATAATATGGAACGGATGAAGTATAATTTTAGTTAAAGGTAATTAACTTTTAAATTAATTTAATGGTGATATTTTTATGACGAATTGTTCAATGAATATAAAAATGTGGTTAGAAAATTTTCAAATTTCGTCAATGGGGTGAGTTTGATCATGGAGTTTGAAATCAGTTGATAAGCCTTTCAATGAAAATCAAAAGGGATAGTTGTTACATTCTTCTTTACCTATCTCTGAAAAATCAGTTGATACAACCATATTTTCATACTATGTTGTATCGTATTCTGATTTATGCCTTATCGTCTAACAGAAATTCCTTATCAAGCATTTCCCGCACCTCATGCAATGAAATCTTGTTTTCACCCTGACTTTGGACTTTGGTAATCAGTTGTAGAGTCTATTTCATCTAATGTAAAGATTGATTCCTATGTTTCCTCTCTTCTAAATCCTGGTGAGGGTCATAACTTGTGTTGCTCTCTCCTTAGCCTTCCAATTTACGACTAATTATCCCTCATGAACATTGGTTAGGGATTTAATCATATGTTGGAACATGAACTCCTCATTGTACTTGACAGTGATCTCTAGGGATGGCATCCCTTCTTCCACGGTGGCCTTGTCCACCTTATTTTTACCAGTTGTTTGAAACAAATGTTTGATCTTCCCCCCCAATTTTTCTATGAGAACCTTGAAATATTTTAGGACTTTACATGGAGATTTACCATTGCACTAAGTCTAGGGTAAGAGGTTTACTGGTACCAAAATCACCAAAATTGGGATGTTTGTGGTGGCTAGTCTGCCAAACAATTCAGTTTTATCTATCTGATTGACTTTTTGTATGGACTCGGTTGATCTAGACTTTGACCTCCAAACCTTATTGATCATCTTATTTTATTTCCCACGCGTTCTGAACCAAGTAGCCTAAGATAATGATACCATTGCCATCTTCATAACTTGGAAAGGAACGATGTCAATGGCCATCTCTTCCATCCTATTGTGGGATAGTTCAAACATGTCTTCCTTAATATGATTTTGAATGGCCTTATGAAAGACAACATAATTGTTGGTTGAGAGATTTAAGAGTTGTGCTATTCGTAAAACATTTTACCTTTGATCGCCTCGGCTGGAGGGTTTTTGTGATCATTTAATAGCGCCTAATTTGCTTACCTTTGAGCAGATGATCAAAGATTTGGTTAGCTTTTATCTTATTAAAGGCATATTCTGATGTATCATTAATTGTATGATGTACAAGTTGTATTTTCATTTGATATTAATATAAATATAATTTACATCGATGTTTTATTAGAATATTAAAAAGGAAAAATATACATAGACCACTATTTTCTATACACCCATTTGTACCACTGCTGATGTGGCAGGGGTAGTTTGGTAATTTCATGCATTAGGATAGTTTGGTAGTTTTCACAATCTCTTCCTCTTCTCTGTTCACAACAGATCTGTTCTCTCTCCGTCTCAATCCACTCTTCCATCTCTCTCCCTCAACCGGACCGCTCTCTATCTCCCTCAACCAGCACATGATCTCCACTCACCGCCATGTCTCCTTCCGTGATCTCCTCCCACTGCTTTGTCTCTTTTCATCTACCGTCAAGTCACAGTAACCGTCGGCGCACAGTCATTGTCGCGTTAGAGTCTCAATCGCGACCTTGCTCCGTCATTGAAATCGTTGGAAATCTCTGTCACAATCCAGTCGAAAATTTAATCTCTCTGTTGAAGGGGATGTTTATATCAAATTTTTCATTACAATTTGTGATGAGGCTTTGTATTTATGGTTTAGGGTTCTGTTTTGAATTTTTGTTTCCAAAATTAAAATTTGTTTTGAAATTAGTTTGCCAATTTTGATATTAGTTTACCCATTTTGAAATTGAAATTAGTTTGCCCATTTTGAAATTGAAATTAGTTTTGAAATTAGTTTCCCCATTTTGAAATTGCTTTGAAATTAGTTTGCCCATGTATCCAAACCTGATAAAAACTGACATTTGCTTTGAAATTAGTTTGCCCATTTTGAAATTGCTTTTCAAAATAATTATTTAAAGTAATCAGAAATCCATGGTGAAAAAATTAATCATAAAAATGACTCATATAAGTGTATTATCTAGGTTTTTTTAACCCTTCTCATATGTAGTTTGTGCTTGTTGTTTATTACAGGATAACTAAAATCCATCTATCCAACTTTATATTGAAATCTATTGCTATCATGCAAGTCTCTACCGAAAGTACAAGCTTTGAGTTTCTACGGAAATTTCCACCAGCAATTGAAATGTGTGATGTTAGTAATCTTGAATTTATCATCTGCTTGGTTTTAATAAGATGTTTTGGCTTGTTGCATAAATGTTTGATTTTAAAAATTGCCGATTGAAATTCTTGTATGTTTGATAAAAACGGGTCATTTGTTCATTGGATATTTTTGTTGTATTAGTGTGGAAGAAACCCAAGACAGAGCACAAGCCTTGCCATTGCATATCAATTTTATTACACAACAATAGAAATTCATCTTGCTTGATGTTCTGATATTTATGTAATGGATAAAGGCTGGAATTGGTTGGAAGAGTGAAATAGCTAGTCCATCTTTTTGTATGTTGAACTTATAGTGTATTAGTGTATTGATTTGGAACAGATAAAGAACATGGACTGAGACTGCTTGAAGATCCATTTTATGAGCAGATGGCTGCTGAGTTTTCCAAGTACCAAATCTCAGTAAATGTGTATGCATTCAGTTATAAGTACACTGACATAGCCTCATTAGGTGTTTTATTTTCCTTCAATTTCTATGTATTTCGTTATGCCATTCTATTATTAAACCTGTTACTCTTGATTAGAATCTGGAAGATTTCTGATTGATATATTTGATGATTCTTCAGTTGTGGCAGTGTTTTATGATGACTTGATGACATGAGTTTATGGGTTTCAACTATGATTTGATTATAAACTGATACTCTAACTCATGGATCTATTTGACTATGAACTGGTCTGTAGATGCTCAAAAAGAATTCACAAATTAAGTGTTGATTGTTGTAGTTATATCTGTAAACAATCAATGTATCCCTGTGTCCTGATGTAATTATGTTAGCATTTGCGGTCTTCTAAGCATATAGTCTTGCGTGATGATGATCTTATACTTGAAGTAAATTATGTTTGTTTCCCCTGTCTGTGTAAGAACTCTGGCAAAGTACAATGCTGGTCAAGTGTATTACTATCCAGCTTTTCAATCAGCCATTCATGGGGAGAAATTGAGTCATGAATTAAGGAGAGACCTCACAAGAGAGACTGCATAGGAAGCATGGATCACATGCATTGCAGAGATACTTAGTAACTAGTTATCTATGTTGGATTGATGGAGTTTTTCGGTGATTAATGATGATCTAGCTGTCTACAAGGCCAAATAAATTTGCAAAGCATTGATCACAAATGGAATAACACCTATGTTTTTCCTGAGCATGAGGGTTTAATTTCTTGTAGATAATATGCATTGCTTCAATTAATTTGAAATGTTGTTAGGTGTTTCTATAGAATTGGTTTAAGCAAGGTAGAGGTTGAAGTAGCTTTGCAAACAATGGTGTTAGTTTAAGTACTTGTTTTGTGGTATTTTAGCATTACATGTGTACTAGAGATTACTTCTATATGGTGTATTAGCATAAATAACTTCTTTTACAATCTGCTAGTTTATCATACCTAAAGACGGACAAGTTCTAATTTCTAAAAAGATAGTGGCCACACACCTTAAAAAATGTGGTCACGTAGACCATATAATTGGCTAGTTTATCTTTCCCATGTATAAATAATCTTGTTTTAGGCAAATCAAACACATAATCTAATTTGATCAGTGCACTAAAAGCCTTTCCAACCATAAATAATTTTTTTTACAATATGTGAGTTTATCACGCCTAAAGACGGACAAGTTCTAATTTTTGAAAAAAAATATTGGTCACGCAGACCATATATTTGGCTAGTTTATCTTTCCCAGGTATAAATAATATTGTTTTAGGCGAATCAAACACATAATCTAATTTGATCACTGCACTAGAAGTCTTTCCAACCATAAATAACTTCTTTTACAATCTGCAAGTTTATCACACCTAAAGACGGACAAGTTCTAATTTCTGAAAAAATAGTGGTCACACACCTTAAAAAATGTGGTCACACAGACCATATATTTGGCTAGTTTATACTTCCCAGGTATAAATAATCTTGTTTTATGCGAATCGAACACATAATCTAATTTGATCACTGCACTAGAAGTCTTTCCAACCATAAATAACTTCTTTTACAATCTGCGAGTTTATCACGCCTAAAGACGGACAAGTTCTAATTTCTGAAAAAATAGTGGTCACGCACCTTAAAAAATGTGGTATATTTGGCTAGTTTATTTTTCCCAGGTATAAATAATCTTGTTTTAGGCGAATCGAACACATAATCTAATTTGATCACTGCACTAAAAGCCTATCCAACCATAAATAACTTCTTTTACAATCTGTGAGTTTATCACGCCTAAAGACGAACAAGTTCTAATTTCTGAAAAAAAATAGTGGTCACACACCTTAAAAAATATGGTCACACAGACCATATATTTGGTTAGTTTATCTTTCCCAGGTATAAATAATCTTGTTTTAGGCGAATCGAACACATAATTTAATTTGATCATTGCAATAAAAGTCTTTCCAACCATAAATAACTTCTTTTACAATCTACGAGTTTATCACGCCTAAAGACAGACAAGTTCTAATTTCTGAAAAAATAGTGGTCACACACCTTAAAAAATGTGGTCACACAGACCATATTTTTGGCTAGTTTATACTTCCCAAGTATAAATAATCTTGTTTTATGCGAATCGAACACATAATCTAATTTGATCACTGCACTAGAAGTCTTTCCAACCATAAATAACTTCTTTTACAATCTGCGAGTTTATCACGCCTAAAGACGGACAAGTTCTAATTTCTGAAAAAATAGTGGTCACGCACCTTAAACAATGTGGTCACACAGACCATATATTTGGCTAGTTTATTTTTCCCAGGTATAAATAATCTTGTTTTAGGCGAATCGAACACATAATCTAATTTGATCACTGCACTAAAAGCCTATCCAACCATAAATAACTTCTTTTACAATCTGCGAGTTTATCACGCCTAAAGACGAACAAGTTCTAATTTCTGAAAAAAATAGTGGTCACACACCTTAAAAAATATGGTCACACAGACCATATATTTGGTTAGTTTATCTTTCCTAGGTATAAATAATCTTGTTTTAGGTGAATCGAACACATAATTTAATTTGATCACTGCAATAAAAGTCTTTCCAACCATAAATAACTTCTTTTACAATCTGCGAGTTTATCACGCCTAAAGACAGACAAGTTCTAATTTCTGAAAAAATAGTGTTCACACACCTTAAAAAATGTGGTCACATAAACAATATATTTGACTAGTTTAACATTCCCAGATATAAATAATCTCATTTTAGGCGAATCAAACACAAAACACTCATTTGATCACTGCACTAAAAGCCTTTTTAAACTCAGGTTTGGTAACATTTCACAAATCATGTCACAGATGGATATTAGTTGCCCTTTGACTCATGCTAAAGATATACATTCAAAATTGTGACATCGTTTATCCGTGATATGAGGAAAATTGTAAGAAGAAGAGATGGAGGATTGTTCCTTCTACTGAGTGTAGGTCATCTATTTATATAGGATTTTAACAACACATGAAGTTGAAACACATAAAAATGACCAATTTTGAATGCATGAAAGAATTATGGTTAAGTCATTGACAAATTGTGGTTATATTGTTCATGAAAGAATTATGGTTACGTCATCGACAAATTGTGGTTATATTGTTCATTTATTTGGTTATCTGTACTTTACTTGTGCAAAAAAAAAAAAAATCAACTCGAACCAATTTGTTAGTGATACATTCAAAGTTAGCACCATCCATGTACTTCATATTATTAAGGACATCATATTTTATGTTGTTAGGTCGGATATGAGAATGACGACCAATTTTGAATGTAGAGAAAAAATGGTTACGCATTTGACAAATTATGGTTATATTGTTTGTTTATTTAGTTAGCTGTAATTTACATGTGCAAAAGAAAACAAATCAATTCGAGCCAATTTGTCCGGGAGACATTCAAAGTTACCAGAACCCATATATCTAGGTTTCCATCTTAAAATTTTAGATAACCAAAACAATGAACAATGTGACCACAATTCTTAAGAGGCATCACCATTATTATATCAAGGTTTCAAAGTGTACGTCTTTACGCGTGCAAACCTCATATGAGATCAAAGACTCAATTTAGACTACAAGAAACATGGAGGGCCATAAGTTTTACGATTCCTTGTTTGTATGGCACGAAATTAAGTTTTTTTTTGAAAACTAATAATAGTTACACCAATTAAAAGGATATCACATTAAAGGCATAACATTGGCTAAAAACATATTATGTTTCACCAATACTATCACCTTGACAGGGTTTTAGGAAATTCAAAACATTTAAAAATAATTTACATAAACATTTCATCATGGCACTTCGCTATCTTTATTCCTCTTCTTCATATCACCCTTCACCCACGGTGTCCACATAAGCCCACTCTCCACACGATTGCTTGGCTTATCTTTATTTCAAGTGATCAAGGTTGATGCTTGCAGATGTTCATTACAAGAAAAATCATCTGCTGCCATGGTGGTAACTTGCATCCAATTGATACCTTATATACAGCAAAATCATCCGCTTCTTTGGTGGAATATTGATCTTCTTACTTTTTTCTTTTAGGAGGCATGATCTATCCAAAAATCAAAAGAGAATTTAGTTGATACCAACCTAATGCATTATAATCTAATATAAGACACTGCAACAATTATTTGAATATTTTGATAAGCTACCGCTACAATTTAAAAAACTAACCGACTGTTAGCCTCACGCAACTCCCGATTGTTAGAACCTAACCGACTATGAAGAATTTTGCTTCCATTTAATATACCACTTGGCGACCGGTCTAACGCCTCCCTAACAACTTCATGTGCAGCCTCTTCTTAAGTTGCGCTCAACTCTTCAATAACTTATGGAGGTTTATACGATATAAGAATTAATAAACTATCAACATGGTTGCATTTATCATTTTTCTCTTTACGGGATAAATTTACTTCTCACGCAACAACAAACCAGGGAAGTTTAGTTCACAAGTTTGACAAAAGTGCTTTTGGTTACCACTAAACTAGTTCTAAAACCATACTTCATTGGTATTTGATAAGTACTCCTATGTGGATAGTTTAGGCCCAGTTAAACCATGCCACAAAAATTATAAAGATTATGTGTTTACCGACATCTCTCAAAGGTTCAATGACACACGAATTCAACTAAATCAAATTATAATAACTTTAATATATAATAACATATAATGGACATATGACCAGTGGCACACAGGGAAAGCAGAAGCTGAAAAAAAATGAAACACCCGTTTGTGAAAAAACATACGGATTTCGCAGGAATGTAAAAAAAACAAATTACTTGCAAAATCTTGTCCTACTAAAACATTGGTATAACCAGCTCCATATATGAAAAGGAACAAGCAGAAGCACAATTATTACACCAAGCCAAAACCATAAGCAGAATACAAAGGAACCAAAAACTGCCACCAAACAAGCTTAAACTAGAAGCATACATCAAAGTGACTCTTAATATATATGAGAAACTTGACCAAAATTATCTATTTAGCAAAATGTTTATACAATAAATGAATTTAGCTAATAAAGGTAACAAACTTACCAAAATTATTTGATAAGTAACCCACCTGAGTTAGCTTCCACTCTTTTATACTCTCAACATCAAAAGAATTATGTAATGGACATATTTAAGTCTTAATTTAAAACTTTGAATCAAATCAACATCAGGAACATATATGAAGTATGGACACCCTTTTTTATTTTTAAATTGCAAAATTTTATTCACAAGGAACACTATCACAATTAGTGAAAGACGAGTAGTAGAGGCAAACGAAACAAGAATACAGCATCATAGCGCCACAACATCAGTGCAAGAAAGCCAAAAACATCAAAAACTAAACCTGCTAAAAGATGTACAACATGGGTCAAAAACAACAGAGCCTAAAAACCCTTCAGATCAAAACAACAACGCCCACCCCAATAAAAACACCAAACCAAAACAGAACAACAAAAGCGCAATGCCCCACTGCATCCCAATATATCCAACCCATCATGGATACTTGATAAAAAAAATTCATGACAGAGATGTAAGGAACTTTTAAATCTTAGGGATCAAGCTACAATGTGGTCTAGTTACCTCAACAAAAGGTTATAAAATTTCAAATAATATGTTACATAAACACAAATTGTTTGTTGATTCGATATTTTGATATATCTCATTAAATTGTAAACATATCAGGAGGAAGTGCACAAAAATAACAAAATACAAAATCATTTAAATCTATCAAGCATATGTCACTGATTTGAAAATAATCCAATCCTATGAGAAGAAAACCAAATTAGAGTTTATACAAACAATGAATTTGAAGATGACACAAAGCCAAGAAAGTATAGATGAGGCAACCACAAGTTATCACGACGGTAGTTTTGATATCAACAACGAGGAATGAAATTTATGTGTTCCCCAATTTTGGATTTTGGATTTCAAAACTAATTTTTAATTTTGGATAACTAATTTTAAAATCAGTGTTTAGGGTTCTTCAATTTTTATGTGCACATATCATAATTGTATTCCAATTTCTAAGCTACATTCAAGTGTTTACCAATGAATTGAAGAATCAACAATAAGATAGAGCTCACCTTCACATAATCAATAACAGAGACAGTCAGGACGAAGATAGTGAAGCCACCAGTAACTGGGGGAGATGAAGAGACTGAGTTTTCGACGAAGACGACAGTGAGAGAACGTGACGGCACCGCCGAGCGTGTGGGAGGAGACGAAACATGGGGTTTTCGCCACCTGAGGGTAGGAGATGAAGAGAGAACAAACATGAAGAGATGAGAGAGAGCAAACAGAATAATTCATTTTTTTCTTAATTTTTAATTTTTTTTTGTTGACAAGGCATATACGTTAGTATTTTATAATTAATTGTGACAAGTGGAAGGGTGTAGGAAGTGGTATGCCACATTAGGTGGTATACCTATCACTGCTCTATTAAAAAACATGTTTTCTATTATTCTAACAAGTGATATACTATTAACAACATTGAGTCAAAAACAATCAAACTCGTTTTTTTTTCCAGCACAAGTTTTATACTAATATAAAACTACTAGTTAGTTTCTATGAACAACATAAATGTGAATAGTTTAATTAGTCTGTGGAGTCGTGGAGATGAGAAACATATAGTATTATTGTTTAGTCAAATAAAGGCTTCAAGTGATGATGTAATGTTGGCATATCTCCATAAAATATGTTATCTTGGAGTAGCCAGACATTACAATATTCACTCGTTGTTCATATGTTCATTGCTACGTTACTTTGCAGTTCCCTCACTCTATTGACTCTCAAATATTTGTCTATAAATAACATTCAAAATCTTGACGTTCATTTTCAAGCTAAGTTTCAACCAATCATCAATCATCCCCTGAACTGAGCTGAACTCCTTTGTTTCTTTCTTTTATTTTTCTATTTTTGGATTTCAAATCCTTCACTTAATAACCAAACAGAGAGAGAGAAATGGATGTTCAGCAGAAAATAAGCAAAAATGAGAAGAACCAAAGGCAGCAGCAGGATTCACAGTCACAACAACCTTCTTCTACATTTTACTTAACAAATGTTGTTTTCTTTGGTTTTTTCTTCTCCGTCGCCTACTTTCTTCTTAACAGGTGGCGTGAAAAGATCCGAACCTCTACACCTCTCCACGTCCTAACAATCTCTGAGATTTTCGCTGTAGTTTCCTTCATCGCTTCCTTTGTCTACCTTATCACTTTCTTTGGCATTGCCTTCATCCTTCATTACGATGAAGAAGAAGAAGAGGTTGTCATTACTGCAAAAACCACTGAAGGTGTCTTGCCGAAGAAGCTACCTACATTACCTCCACCCAAAACCTCCGACCAAAAAGTTATTTCCATGGAAGACGAGGAGGTTGTCAGTGCAGTGGTGTCAGGATCAATTCCATCTTACTCACTTGAATCCAAGCTTGGAGATTGCCGGCGTGCGGCAGCCATCAGGAACCAAGCGGTGGAGAGAGTTACCGGAAGGTCACTTGAAGGTTTACCGATGGAAGGTTTTGATTACGATTCTATATTAGGACAGTGTTGTGAGATGCCGATAGGGTTTGTTCAGATTCCCGTGGGTGTTGCCGGTCCTTTGTTGCTCGACGGGAATGAGTACACAGTGCCCATGGCAACCACCGAAGGTTGTTTGGTTGCAAGCACCAATAGAGGCTGTAAAGCTATTTATGTTTCCGGTGGTGCTTCCGCTGTTGTCCTCCGCGACGGAATGACCAGAGCCCCCGTCGTGAGATTCAACTCTGCCAAAAGAGCTTCTCAGTTGAAATTCTTTTTAGAAGATCCTCAAAATTTTGATTCCCTCTCTCACACTTTCAACAAGTAAGTCATTTTCAATTTTGAATTTTCTTCTGTTTCACTTTAAATTTTGTTGAAATTAATTACTCATTTCATTTGGATAATTGATTGATTTTCTCTGCGATATTTTATTTATTTAGGTCAAGTAGATTTGCAAGATTACAGAGTATTAAAGCTACTATGGCAGGAAAGAATTTGTACACTAGATTCACTTGTTCAACGGGTGATGCAATGGGGATGAACATGGTATCGAAAGGTGTACAAAACGTACTTGATTTTCTTCAAACCGATTTTCCCGATATGGATGTTATTGGTATATCTGGAAATTTTTGTTCGGACAAGAAAGCTGCGGCAGTGAATTGGATTGAAGGGAGAGGGAAATCAGTGGTGTGTGAGGCTGTAATTAAGGAAGAGGTGGTGAAGAAAGTTCTCAAGACTAGTGTGGAGTCTTTGGTTGAGCTTAACATGCTCAAAAACCTTACTGGTTCAGCCATGGCTGGTGCTCTTGGTGGCTTTAATGCACATGCTAGTAATATTGTTTCTGCAATTTACTTGGCTACAGGTCAAGATCCTGCTCAGAATGTTGAAAGTTCTCACTGTATGACCATGATGGAAGCCGTGAATGACGGAAAGGACCTTCATATCTCAGTCACTATGCCTTCCATTGAGGTGGGCACAGTAGGAGGGGGCACACAACTTGCATCGCAATCAGCTTGTCTAAATTTACTTGGTGTTAAAGGAGCTAGTAAAGAGACTCCAGGAGCAAATTCCAGGCAACTGGCAACTATAGTAGCTGGTTCAGTCCTTGCAGGAGAGCTCTCACTCATGTCTGCAATTGCAGCCGGGCAACTTGTTAAAAGCCACATGAAATACAACAGATCGAATAAAGATGTCACCAAAGTTGCTTCATGAGCTGGACATATGTACATACCACAAGTGTGAGATAAATAATCTCACCTTATCATCAAGATCAATATTCATTGCTTACAGTTGTCAATTACTTCATTTCATTTTATTTATCATTGTACGATTATTTATGCATGCAATAGGTTCAATAAATTTTACTATTGTTGATAGAGTTATGTCTCTTTTTTCTCTAACACTCTTGACTATTTTTTACTATCTTGTTTTATTTTTTTCTCTTCATTCCATCCAACTTTGAAATAATGCAATTCTTTTGATGTAGAAATTGAAGTGTAGAAATTTTTCATAACCAAAGTGATTTTCTATCATTAAAATGACTAAATCTTTGCTAAATGTTTCGTTTTTTTTTTTCTTTCTCCCACAAACACTTTTGCTTAGCTAATTTTCTTAGTTACTCCTTGTGTTCATCGTATCTTTGAAAGAAAAACAAATAACTTGGTTATTATTAACTTAAATGACAGTGGCAACGTGTGGCTATCAAAAGGAATTCCAGATGAGCATGACTCATACAACACCAAATATAATCTTGTCCAAACTTATAGATGAAAAAGAATTTTGACGATTTTTTTGGCTGCTGCTTTTCTAGCTGCTGTTATTATATCCATTTATGATATACTGCTGGATTGGTTCAGAGAGTAGGAACTAACTAAAGAAAGAAAAAAGAATTTATTAGAAAGACTCTTCCTATGATTGATTAGGGAAACCAAACTTGTAGAGAAGCTAGAATGGTTACAAATAAAACTACAACTCAATAAGCAATTACCTTCTTTCCCTTATATTCTCTGCCTCTACTTAGATCAGGATAACTAATATTTGAAGTAAATATAGGTCGTAGCGGTCCCCCACTGCATTGTAGTTGTGAGTTACAGTTATAGGGCCACTAATAGTGGCAAAATAGATGTTGTAGCAGCCACTACCGTTTTGGTTGTCAAAAGTCCCAGGTTGTATCAAAATATATACAGCCCTGTCCTATTCTGTATTTTTCTCATGATTCAGGGATGTAATTGAACATCGAATAACAGAGAGGAGGTATCTATTTTTTATTTGTATGGGATGAAAAGGTCCTAGAGAAAAAGTATGTTCTTGTACCTGCTAATTTTTTATGAAATTATGGAGAAGGGTGCACAATGGATCTATGTAAATTGTTGAATTTTATTGTTATTTTTTCCATTACTATTAATAAAATGATGTTCATAACAAAATTAGCAAATTGTTGGATGTACTCATTAGTATAATCTAGAAATTTTAGCATGTTGTTCTTTTAAATAATCAATTATTCAAGATACAATTTTTTACTCGAATTAGCTAGGAAAAGATTTCGTAGCCAATTAGCAGCTACCATTGTTTTCATTTGCTGATTTACAACTAAAATGGTTTTGTCCGAGATTGGCTAGGAGCTAGCTACTAAATAGGTAACATTTTTCTGAATGTTACTCTCAATGTTGCAAAAGCCATTTAGTAGCATAGACTTACTTAACATTTTTTCATTGTTACCAAATTCAAATAGTAAAATTTTATTTTTACTTAGTAACATGATCTCATATATAGTGATAGGAGCATAATAGATGCTCATGTAAATAATCAACCATCATTTATCCTTAGTATTTTTTGATCACGTAGCAGTAGCGGCACTTTCTTATTTTTAATGCATATGGTAACAAATATCACATGGCAAGCATGTTATTTACCTTTTTCTTAACTATAAACTAATTAGTTGTGGGGCACATATTCATGCAGGAGAGAGAGAAAATACTTATACAAGTTTTTCATCTCAATAACAATTTCTTCTATTTCTTCTCTAATAGGGGTAACTAACAAGAACTACATGCTATTAGGAAAAACACCACCCATTGAAGATGCTCTTATTATTAACTAGTATTAATTGTATAAGAACCTTCGTATAATTTCAACGTTTGTTTGAGTGTGCAGGACATAAACAAATGAATTCAAGAGAACAATTTTATCCTTTGTTTGTTCGAGTGTCAAGATATAAGAGACGTCAATTAAATGAGAAGAATTTGTATGTATTTCATACATCGGAAACCACTCTACGAAGAACAAGCAAATAACACTAACCAAACTAAAGGAACATGCTAGACAGTCTGCATCCCAAAGTAATAAATCTACTAAGTCCGCGATTCTGGTAGGAAAACACGCCGGATGATCTTATCTCATCATGCCTTCGGTTAAGAAATAACTCCGTCAATGGTAATATTGCATGAGGACTTCCTGAAATGTACGAGGGTTGTTGAGTTCTGCAAGGAACTTTTTTTTTTTCTTTTTAGGGAAAAGCACTGCAAATTGTACAATGATATACACAACCAGTACAAACAACTGGGAAAGTCGTATCCACTCGATTGTACTATAAAGGCCATTTGCCATAAACCTCATCTGTAAAGTCATAAAAAGAAAGCTTGTCCTAGAAAGAGATTATTGTGCACGATTACATGTTCTACACGCATATTTAAAAATATCAAGCAACTAATCTAGTTCATATGTTAAGTCATGAGATCAAGATCTGAGAGCAGTGGATATGATTTTCAATTCAATGTTCCTTCTACCTAGTAGTGGCATGCTTCCTCAATGACTTGACTGTACGTACTAAGCCAATTTGATGTTTTCTCGTTTTCTTGCCTACTGAAAGACATCTTTAAGTGTGCCGAATGAACTATGTGAGCTCTCGCAACTGATCCTTGTGAAACTTATGGAGGATTGTGAATATTAGATCAAGTAACAAAAACGATTCAGAGAAACTTGAGGAGCAAGCTGGAAGCGTACGCGGATAAGATCGGAAAGGAACCGAAGGATTAACTGACTCAGTTGGCGTGGATAGACACACAAAAAAAAATCTCATTAAGAAATCACTTTCGAGTAGTGAAAAATATATATCATTTAGCTCAAGACCAGCTCAGGTCCAAATGGCAACAGCGTCACCACTGGATACATATTTTGGTGAGTGCTCACTATGCTCCATTCACAAAAGTGGGTACCCTAAAGGGCATGCACTTGGGAGTTCCTCTCCTCCTGTATAAACATTAGCAATGTGTGTGTTCTTTTCAATGTGGGACTACCACCTTTTTCAATTCACACAACACTAGTTCTAAGTCGTGTTTAGACTTCCAACTTTCACTAATTTCTTACCATATGTTCCAACAGAAACAAGCTTCAAATAGCACCTGTCTAAAGATTATGCAAAATCAGAAGATATCTACTCTTCCAAAAGTAGAAAATTGTTACAACAATCTCCTTTTTCGGAATAAACCATTAATTCTACTCAATAACATCTAAAAATGATATAAAATATTCTCCTATAACAACTAAGTTGGATGAAATATCCAATTAAATTGATGTAATAACTAAGCTAAGAAGTAAATCTTAGAATTTGTTTACGAGTATTTTTATTGTATCTAAAGAAGTTTCTAAATGTACTCTCTTCTTAAGTAATGAAAATCAGGTATTTAGTTTCAGATTTATTGTATTCGACTCTTCGCTATTCTCTGCTTCTACCTCCTTCCTTATCTACGCTTTGGTAAGTTTTGGTTAGTTTCTTTGTGTTCTAGTTTGTGTCTAGATGTTTATTTTTTATTTTTTTGGTACAAGTATCTTCATGTTTATTATTCTGTATATAATATATAAGTAATGTTGTGAAAGTGCCTCAAAATTGAAGAAATTGAAGAAATTTGAGTTCTGATGCTATCAAATTCGGTGGCCGAATGGGATGGCTAGGTGGCCGAATTTGTACTCTGTTTTTTTGGTTTTTGGTTCGTAAAAAATCGGTGGCCGAATTGTCGTGACAGAAAAATAACAAAAACGTATTTTTGGGCCAAATTTGTTACAATTTTACGAGGGTTACTTTTACTATAAATATAGGTTTTGTATCAGAGTAAACCTTGAGATAGAGGGGGCTGAAACAAGGGTTTAGAAAGGCAACAACAAAACTAGGGTTTGTATAGAGTTTGTCTCTTGACAACAAACACTAGAATTTGAGGGTTGATTCACCTTGGGAAACACTATTAGGATTGAGTCTCTTGGTTACGAGAAGAGATTGAAACTTTGGGTAGAATTAGGCGGGAGACTTATTCTTGTAACCCATTGATATCTCTTTTGTAAAGTTACTCATCATTATAGTAGAACGGAGGGCTGCTCTCTCCCCCAGACTAGGTCAATTTGGACCGAACTGGGTTAACAAATTCTTTTGTGTTCTCTCTTCTTTTCTCTCGTTGTTTTCTACTTTTGCTTGTGTTTAATTGTTATCCACTTTGATATTGGTTGCTTAATTAACTTGCTCCACACATCAAGTTGTTATTGGTGTGATTTTTCATCGAATTCTCAACAAGGAATTTTATGTTTTTCAATTGGTATCAGAATGATATAATCAATTGGTGTTTCTCTTATACATCGATCCAGGTAAGATAATAGCTTCATTCATTCGTTGAACCTGGGGATAACCATTAGCATTGAGGTCAATCACCACACTACCTCAATCCTGTCATACGACATTACATGATGCGAGAGTGCATGGTCAACACACACCTACGTTCCACTTGCAGCAAATACAAACCTAATTTGCAGAAGATTCAACAACCGAAACTATGTTTTTTTTAGAGACAAATATTAGTAGTTAGTTTGTTACATTAATATTTACTCATTCGTTTGATTTTGAACCCAAGATCTCCAAGTAATTTTCTCTTGTAACTCAAACCTGACTTATCAAAACCCCACAAAAACATCCATAGTGTTGTTAAATATTCTAACAAATGTATATTCATTAGTTAAGCACAATTTTTTATTTTAGTTTCAATTAATATTAAACACATTGAGTCAAAAACAATCAAACACATTTTTTTTCAGCACAAGTGATATGCTATAAAACTACCAATTAGTTTCTATGAACAACAAAAATATAAATAGTTTAATTAGTTTGTGGAGATGAGAAACATATAGTATTATTGTTCAGTCAAAGAAAGGCTTCTAGTGATGATGTAATGATTGCATGTTCTCCATAAAATATGATATTAAACACATTACAATATTCTTCCCTCGTTGTTCACGAGTTCATTAGAATGTAGCTATGAAACTTCTGTTACTTAAAAACAAAAACAAAATAACATTAAATATTCCCATTTCCACTCACTCTCTGAGTACTCTTTGTTTATAAATAACATTCAAAATCTTGGCATTCATCTTCAAGTACCAACCAATCATCCCCTAAACTGAGCTGAACTCCTTTCTTTCTTTTCTTTTTCAAATCATTCACTTAACAACCAGAGAGAGAGATGGAAGTTCAGCAGAAAATAATAAGCAAAAATGAGAAGAAGAACCAAAGGCAGCAGCAGGATTCAAAGTCAATACAACCTTCTTCTTCTTCACTGTACTTAACAAATGTTGTTTTCTTTGGTCTCTTCTTCTCCGTCGCCTACTTTCTTCTCAACAGGTGGCGTGAAAAGATCCGAACCTCTACACCTCTCCACGTCCTCACAATCTCTGAGATTCTCGCTCTAGTTTCCCTCATCGCTTCCTTTGTCTACCTTATCACTTTCTTCGGCATTGCCTTCATCCTTCATTACGATGAACAAGAAGAAGAAGAAGACATTGCTGCAAAAACCACTCAAGGAGTCTTGCCGAAGAAGCTACCTACGTTACCTCCACCCAAAACCTCCGACCAAAAAGTTATTTCCATGGAAGACGAGGAGGTTGTCAGTGCAGTGGTGTCAGGATCAATTCCATCTTACTCGCTTGAATCCAAGCTTGGAGATTGCCGGCGTGCGGCAGCCATCAGGAACCTAGCGGTGGAGAGAGTTACCGGAAGGTCACTTGAAGGTTTACCGATGGAAGGTTTTGATTACGATTCTATATTAGGACAGTGTTGCGAGATGCCCATAGGGTTTGTTCAGATTCCCGTGGGTGTTGCCGGTCCTTTGTTGCTCGACGGGAATGAGTACACGGTGCCCATGGCAACCACCGAAGGTTGTTTGGTTGCAAGCACCAATAGAGGCTGTAAAGCTATTTATGTTTCCGGTGGTGCTTCCGCCGTTGTCCTCCGCGACGGAATGACCAGAGCCCCCGTCGTAAGATTCAACTCCGCCAAAAGAGCTTCTCAGTTGAAATTCTTTTTAGAAGATCCTCAAAATTTTGATTCCCTCTCTCACACTTTCAACAAGTAAGTCATTTTCAATTTTGAACTTTCTTCTGTTTCACTTTAAATTTTGTTGAAATTAATAACTCATTTCATTTGGATAATTGATTGATTTTCTCTGCGATATTTTATTTATTTAGGTCAAGTAGATTTGCAAGATTACAGAGTATTAAAGCTACTATGGCAGGAAAGAATTTGTACACTAGATTCACTTGTTCAACGGGTGATGCAATGGGGATGAACATGGTATCGAAAGGTGTACAAAACGTACTTGATTTTCTTCAAACCGATTTTCCCGATATGGATGTTATTGGTATATCTGGAAATTTTTGTTCGGACAAGAAAGCTGCGGCAGTGAATTGGATTGAAGGGAGAGGGAAATCAGTGGTGTGTGAGGCTGTAATTAAGGAAGAGGTGGTGAAGAAAGTGCTGAAGACTAGTGTGGAGTCTTTGGTTGAGCTTAACATGCTAAAAAACCTTACTGGTTCAGCCATGGCTGGTGCTCTTGGTGGATTCAATGCACATGCTAGTAATATTGTTTCTGCAATTTACTTGGCTACAGGTCAAGATCCTGCTCAGAATGTTGAAAGTTCTCACTGTATGACCATGATGGAAGCTGTGAATGACGGAAAGGACCTTCATATCTCAGTCACTATGCCTTCGATTGAGGTTGGCACCGTAGGAGGGGGAACACAACTTGCGTCGCAATCAGCTTGTCTAAATTTACTTGGCGTTAAAGGAGCTAGTAAAGAGACTCCAGGAGCAAATTCCAGGCAACTGGCAACTATAGTAGCTGGTTCAGTCCTTGCAGGAGAGCTCTCACTCATGTCTGCAATTGCAGCCGGGCAACTTGTTAAAAGCCACATGAAATACAACAGATCGAATAAAGATGTCACCAAAGTTGCTTCATGAGCTGGACGTATAAGACAATACCACAAGTGTGACGTAAATAACCTTGCATGTATCATCAAGATCATTATTCATTGCTTATAGTTGTTAATTATTTCGTATAGTTTTAGTTGGCATTTTACAACAATTTATACATCACTACTAGACAAATTGAAATTAGAGACGGGCGAGATACATGTCTAAAACATTAAATTTCCGTCACTACACAGTTTAGAGATGGAATTTGAGATGAATCCAATTCTGTTGTTTATTTCGTTGTCGTTAAACTTTGAGAGACAGATCCAAATAAAATCTATCGCTGACATGGGATGACAAAATAAATAAAAAATCCTTCACTAAATGTCAATAATTCCGTCTCTATTTGCCCTATGAAACATATAAACTTCCGTTTCTGTAGAAACGGACCAAATATTCCGTCTCTAATATTAATATGTCATTTTCTGTTATTGTGTCTAAAAGATCAACCTTTGATAAAATTATTATTGCTTTTTTATTCTGTTCGCAATCATATGAGAAAATTTATTATATCCGACTTTAACACACAAACTCAAATTTTGATCATCACCAATTTTACAACATTTACATAAAAATACATGTCATTCTTTCTTGCAACAAAACATTTTAAAGTTGTCTTAAACCTAAAGTAACAAACCAAGTATAAACAGAAGCCAAAAAGTCTATACTTGACAAAGTTGGTACCTCTGCTTCATATGATAAACTTAATTTTCCTGCTTGGTGCATTAGTCCCGTACAATTACAAAGATGATGTTTAATACCTAAAGTCTAAACAGAAGCCAAATAGAACATTGTAACAGAACCATCAAAATACAAGATATGAACTTATTAGCCACATCATATTTAACATTTCTTAAATAACCAATTACAAATCAAGGTATATCAACTTAATCACTTTATAACTTTTCAAATTATTTTGATTCAAGACAAAACCATATGTAATCAACCTTGCTTACTAGCTAGGAGAAATTCTTTTGGTCACAACATTAGTCAAATTGACAAAGGCAATGCTCTAGAAGTAACCAAGAGACATTCATAACAATGTGAAAGAAGTTGACATGCATCTAGATATTACCTAGAGACATTAGAAAAAAAAAATGGTAAAAGTTTTGAAGGAAAGTGACGTGTGCAAAACAACCCTTCTTGTATTGGTTGGTGTTTTGGACCAACTTAATGAGGATATATGCTGCGCTATTATATCAAGTAAGAATGAGAATTTCATGTGACTCAAAAAGTTATTATTATGCTGAAATAAGACCCATATATATCCTCCAAGCAAAGCAAATACATATGAAATCAGATATGCACCGAGTACAGTATTTGGTTCTCTGAACCTGCGCAAATGGAGGCGATGATAAAAGGCTCGTATTCTCAAAAAGGGACAACTTGATCTGAGTAAACCCTTAGTTATCTTCAAATACAATACCTGAAATAGAAAAGAAAGAAATAAGCAATTAAAAGAATGAATTATCTCCAGAAAATGACAACTGATTGTATAATCTTATTCCGATTTCTAGCCACAAATTAAGAACACTTTGTTACTCGGCAATACACAACTAAACAAGGACAGATTGACGCAATAAATAGTGTATAAGGACCTTATTTAATAGCCACACAACTAAGCAGTTCTCAGCCCATAGAGTTTCCCCATAGCTTAGCAATCACAAAAAAGACATCTCCTAAACAAGTTTAATTTAATCAAGGTCCGCGAGCATTTGTTTACATAATTTTCTTCAAAAAATTGTTTCTATACTTTCCAAGACAATGTTCAACTCATTTCAAAAGTTCAAAACATCCCAAATAATTATTGTGTAAGCAGTTACCCTTGCGATCAACACCCACAGACAACCAACTTCAGCTAAAAAAAATTAAACAGCAACATAACTACAAGTGTAAAAGGCACAAAGTTCCTACAAGTGACAACCTAATCTTTGAGAATGTGCAGTACCATTGCTTCCAACCAAGAACAGCAACATAACTCCTCCAAAAGCTACAACCAGTGATTACATGTGGTATTTGAAATTTTAATGTCAACAATCCCATACAATGGTATATGTGAGATTTACTTCAATAGGCCACATACCTATGACCTATTGATTGGGAATAATATATAATTGCACTTCGCATTTGGTTTAAACTTTAAAGCGGTGATTTCAATTTATCATTTGATAAAGTATTTACTAGGAATATGACTCACCATAGATGCATAACTTGTTGCATAATGTGATCTGAAAGTTAATTAAAGACTTGAGAAGCATAGTTTCAGATAAAAATGAATGATTGAATACGAAGATTGAGTAAAAATGAGCCAGACATTAAACCTAAGGTTAAAATAGACATTATGAAACATATCAGAGGAACTCTCAGATCCTGGATTGAGTACTAGAATTGCATCCATTAACTTCAAGGCTTTAATAGTTGCATCCTTGCCCCTATAATTCAAAATTAAAACAAAAAGTTGTAAAATGCAAATAAAAACACTAAATTATTAAATAAAATAGTACTAGGAAAATAGGTAGTTTATTGAATAAAAAGAAATATTTGTCTTCATAGGGATTGTGCTGATTTCTTGACTTGAAAATTAATCAATTACTTAATAAAATATAAATTTGGGGGTTTGCTTAGAGTTACTTTGCAAATGAAAACTAAATAAACACTTAATTTAGATGATGACAAGTGATTAGGATTATCTGAATCTCCCTTGTGTTCCTACTTGGTAATAGAGATCCTAGCACTAACAATCAAGCTCCAGTTTAATAAAATAGACCAAGAACAATATCTTGACATAAGGTCCCGTTTATCTAATATGAACCCTAATGTCTTAGGAGAAAACTAGCATTATCAAAAGCATTATTGTACGTTAAACTCTAAGTCACAACTAATAAATTGAATATGTATAAAGTAATTAATCAATAACAACATATTTAATTTCAAGATAAAACCTAGGGTTAGTAGTGAATTAAATATCCAAAAACCAAGGGTTAGTAGTGAATTATCTATCTAAATCAATTCAATGGGTACCAAGCAAGGAAAAATATTAAACACAATATACTGAATAAACTTAGGTCTTCATCTGTATGTACTAGTGTGCTCGTGATTTTCAGGTATCAATCCATTTATTGGTTTTGAACCGTCAATCTTTGAACTCTCAATTTTTATCCGCGGGAAGGGAAAAACGAGTAAAAAACGTTTTTTAGAGATTAAGGTCCGGGGGTTGGTTTCGATTAGAGAAGGTGTTAAGCACCCTAACCGACTTCGGTACTCCGAAGGAGCCTTTTACCTAAATTAAACTTGTGCTAATTATTTGCTTAATTATTTGTAAAAAATGTTGCCTAAAATCTAAGTGTAAGAATGGAGGAAGAAGAAGTATGTTTTTTGTTGTTTTTATTGATTTGGAAAGACATAAGTCTTTTGCCTACATACCCGAAGACGGGATCAAAATCATGTAGTTCACCTCAAAAATTTCGTTTGGTGAGTTGGATTGATTTTAAAAGTTTGAAAAAATGTTTTGGAGAAGACAAGAAGCCGAAAGGCGTAGAAGAATTAAAAATGTGAGGTTGTTTGATTTTAATTAGAGAAAAGGAAGTCTAAATAATTAAACATTGATTAGAAGTTTGATTAAGAAAATAAAGGGAAAAGGTCCACTTGGATTGAGAGCCAAGGTTTCTTAAGAAAATATTTTTGTGTTTTGGTTATTTGATTTTTTTGAAAAAAGGATTTTTTTTGTAAGTTAAATCGTAAACTAAAAAAACTAAGCGTAACGACGTAAAGTAAAAACGATAAATAAGTGTGTGATAGTGTCGGTGCAAGTGTCGGTGCATATTCTCATTATATGGATATTTACATAAGTTCCTGAATACATTCTAAGGTCTTGTGCGAAAATAAATAACGAGAAATAAAATGCGGAAAATTATATTACATAAGTCCTAAATACACACTAATATCATGAAATCTAAATAGATAAAAATAATAAAGCGATAATAAAAATAAAATGCAAACACATGGAATAGACACATATGCTAAACAAACCAAATATACATGTAAAGATTTTTTTGGTCTAAAATGCATGAGATAAAAATATGGCCACTATATGAATTAGATAAAAAAAGGCATGGTATGAAAGGTGATTTAAATTAAAATGCATGTGATGAAAATTAAATTAACAAGTAAACTATATGATAGAACAAATATGATATGCAAAATTAACTTGAACAAAATGCATGAAAGTAGTTAAAATTAGCATGTGAGAAGAAATTAAATTCAAAGAAATAGGGAGGTGCATTGAGCATGCAGGGGTGTAAGAACAGCAAATCTGTAGAGAAAAAGAAAGATGAGACTGGGCTGATTGGGAAGAGCAATTCGTGGGCCTGGGGTATAAAAGCTGTTTTCTGCCCAGAATTACTCATTTCCATCCTCATCCCCTCTCTCTAAAACAAAGCTAGAGAGAGAAGCTCTGACTTCTCTCCTAGCTCCGGTCATCTTCTCCGGCGAGAAGGAAATTTCCGGCGCGGTGGCCGGTGGTGGCACCACCGCGCCGGAGTTCAAAACTCCACTTTTTCAATTTTTTTTACATATTTAGAAATCCTTTTCTTCTCTCTACCCGAATATGAACTTAGTTTTCAAAAACAATCAACCAATAAACCTAGATCTAAACTTAAAAGTAAAAAGAAGGTTACCTTCTTACCTACTCTGTGTGGTTCGGATCTGTTTGTTCTATCTTTGATTTGAACTCGGCTTTGTTCCTCTTTGATTCCAACACGGTTCAGTATGTGTGTTGTAGTGCTCGGATCGGTGGAGTTGTTGTTTTTGTGGTTCGAAATCCTTGAATGTTGTTGTTTTGAGTAATTTCGGATTTGATGTGGTATGGTTCACTGTTGTTGTATTTGTTGTGTTTGTGAGGTGAATGATTTTGTGATTTGTATCAGTTCTGGAATTTTCGTTGTTCTTGAGTGTTCTTGAGAAAAAGTTTGAAAAAAAAGGGGTTTGATCTCTTTTTGGTTGCTACCGAAAATTTTGTTGTTTTTGTGGGGATTTGTGCGGCTGCTACAGTTGTATTGTCTTGGGCAGTGTGAAAAAATGACAGTCTATTTATAGGCTGTCACCTCTAGGGTTCTCTGGTACATTGTAATGACTAAAATACCCCTAGTGGGTCTCTGATACAAAAAATGACAACAAAAAGACATGGACCAATTACAGACTGACACGTGGACAAAGACCAAAATTTGGACAAAAAAATATTAAATAAATAAAAAACGAAAATTAAAGTAAAAAAGAAGTAAATAATAAAATAAAATAAAAATGATAAATAAAAACTTTTAAATAAAACAAACTAAAAAAGGATAAAAGAGAAATAAATAAGTAAATAAAAAAACTTAAAACTGTCCCTTCGGAACCAAATGAGGTACTTCAAAGTAACCTCTCTGCCGAAATTTCGTCTGAAACGACGAGACTTCTCAGTCTACAAAAGCGAGTAAAAATGAGAAAATAGCAGTGAAAAAACGAATAGATAAAAAATGAGATTTAAGCGGATAAAAGTTTGAGAAAAGACGAATAAAATGTTTGCAAAGCGTACAGATAAAATGCTGAGATATATACATGTAGAATGTTGAGAAAAAACTGATAAAATACCGTGAAATAAAAATATAGAAATTGGAGAAAACAACTCGATAAAACGAGCTTAAATGACGAGTAAAAAGAAAACAGGTGGTCAAAAAATGGGGTATGACAGATGCCCCTATTTAAGTTTCTTCGCCACAAAAGTTTGAAAACGAAAGTTTCAAATCGATGGGTCGAGGAGACTTAAATATCAGAGTACGCCATTTTTGATCCGCATCAACCGTAAAATGCTATGAATGCCACGTTATGAATGCAATGTTAAGTGCAGTGTTGTGAATGCAAGATGCTAAAAAGACCCGACTGGGGACAAAAGTTCTCTGGAGAACAAAAGCTTGAAAATGGTAAAGGTAAATGCAATGTTGGTGTTTGATGTCATTGTTGGAGAGCAAGACACGGGTAAAAAGCTGTAAATGTAGGGTTGTGTTTGCTGTCATTGTTGGAGAGCAAGACACAGGAAAAACGATAGATGTAGGGTTGTGTTTGCTGTCATTGTTGGAGAGCAAGACACAGGTAAAAAGCAGTAAATGTAGTGTTGTGTTTGCTATCATTGTTGGAGAGCAAGACACGGATAAAAAGCAGTAAATGTAGGGTTGTGTTTGCTGTCATTGTTGGAGAGCAAGACACAGGAAAAGCGGTAAATGTAGGGTTGTGTTTGCTGTCATTGTTGGAGAGCAAGACACGGATAAAAAGCAGTAAATGTAGTGTTGTGTTTGCTGTCATTGTTGGAGAGCTAAACACGGGTAAAAAGCAGTAAATGTAGGGTTGTGTTTGCTGTCATTGTTGGAGAGCAAGACACGGGTAAAAGCAGTAAATGTAGGGTTGTGTTTGCCGTCATTGTTGGAGAGCAAGACACGGGTAAAAACAGTAAATGTAGGGTTGTGTTTGCTGTCATTGTTGGAGAGCAAGACACGGGTAAAAAGCAGTAAATGTAGTGTTGTGTTTGCTGTCATTGTTGGAGAGCAAGACACGGGTAAAAAACAGTAAATGTAGGGTTGTGTTTGCTGTCATTGTTGGAGAGCAAGACACGGATAAAAAACAGTAAATGTAGGGTTGTGTTTGCTGTCATTGTTGGAGAGCAAGACACGGGTAAAAAGCGGTAAATGTAGTATCGGAAAGGTAAGACTTGGGGAAAAAATGGGAAAAGGAGATATGTATTTGTAGACTGACGGTTTGTGGAACCTGTCACTTGAACTGTATACTTGGTGGTATCTTTGGGTTAGACACACTGGGGATGACATTTTGTTGTTTTGTTTTGTTTTTTTTTTTTTGGATTTTGTCGAATCAAGAATCAAGGTGGTCGATGCAATTGTGTATAGATGACCTCTGTATGTATGTGCATGAAAGTGTATATGCTTGAATATGTGCACGCATGTGCATAAATGTATGTATATGTGTATGTATTTATGATTTGTATGAATATGTGAGTGTATGTGTATAAATGTATGTATGTATGTATATAAATGTATGTATGTATGTGTATAAATGTATGTATGTATGCATATATGTGATTGTAGATAACTTGATGTGACAAAACTAGACGGTTGGGGTGAATGTCGGGCCCAAGTCGCAAACACAAACACTCGGCAATCTTCCTTGAAGATAGTAACGCTGGAGAGTCGGCAAACTTCCTTGAAGATAGTAACACTGGAGGGAAATCAAGTCACCGCCGGGGTGAAGCCTGGTATGAAGTAATAGTTGATGATGAAGTAAACATTCTTTGAAGATGAAGCCCATTAATTAAAAATCTGACAGAAGTCGCCATTCGTAAAACGCCCCAGAGTGCTTTCTCGTGGGTACACTTCACTAGTCATGCTTTTCTTTTGCATTGTTTTTTTGCTTCTTTTTTTGAATCCCTAACTTTTGCCTGGACCGCCCTTTCGGGTTTTCAATCCACCGGGAATGTATTTTTTGTATGCCCCTAATTTTTGCCTGGACCTCCCTTTCGGGTTTTCAATCCACCGGGACGCTCATTTTTGCCTAAGCCGCCTTTTTAGGTTTTCGACTTAGCAAGCTCTTTTTTTTTCAAGCAATGACTATGTTCATCCTGCAGAGGTTAACTGTTCTCGAGGCGAATGTTGACGCACGTCTCACCTACTAAAGAGTTCAAAGAAAGTGTGTTTGTTGTTTAAAGTCTTTTCAAAAGACATGAAGAAGTTAGAAAAAGAATTCTGAAATAATTTTGCTTTAAGTATTAACATCAAAAATAGAAGAAATTATGCAAGTAGAAATAAATGAGGATTTGAAATAAAGGGCACAAGCTCAAAGTAATTTGAAAGAGTGGTGACCCGTCAAAGGCGTGGCTCCACGGATCTTTAAAAAGTTTGAAAATGGTAATCATATGGGAAAGGTACATTGAACACAATAACCGCTATTCTCCCTGACAACTTTGAATTCTACTGTTTCGAGTCTTTGATTTGCAGCAACTTCAAAATGGATGTCTTCTGACTGCTGAAATACCCCAAGTGAGTCATATCTGACTTAATGTAGGCCCTTTTGACAATTGAAGTGCCCCAAATGAGTCACGTCCAGTCTGATGCAGTTACTTTGTCACAACCCTTAACTTTTGCATAGATCGCCCTTGCGGGTTTTCAATCTATCAGGGTAATTATTTTCATCATTTTTTGTATGTCTCTAACTTTTGCTTGGACTGCCCTTTCGGGTTTTCAGTCCACCGAGACGCTCATTTTTGCCTAAGCCGCCTTTTCAGGTTTGCGACTTATCGAGCCCTTTTTTTTGACAAAGTATTTCTTGACTGCATCAGTGTTCACAGGAAGAGGGAGTTCGTCACCATCCTTTTTGATTAGGCATTTCTTTGCCCTTGGATTCTGATTGAAAGATAGTGACTTTTTGAGCATAAGGTCTCCTTGAAATCCGCAGGGACGAACCTTCTTGTTGGAAGCTTGTTTCATTTTTTGATATGACTGTCTGGGAGAACCTTTCATTGATGGGACCTTGACCTCTGTGGTGGACACAGTCTTCATGTTGCATGTTGAGGGATGGAGGGGGGGTTGCCCCTCTTGAAGTGCGTACTGAAGTACGGTATCCATGTGTTGTCATTGAGGGACGGAGGGGGGGTTGCCCCTGTTGATATGCACTTGATGTATGACACTTCGTGCAAAGCAGATGTTAGCATCTCATGCCAGTCCTTGTAAGTGAATGCCCTTTTTGGACAATCTTCTTGGTGTCTTTGTTTGTACCTTTGACGGCTAAGATGCCCCAGTAGACAAGAACTCTCATCCGGAATACTTTCATTTTCCTCTCCTTCAGCCTCATATGCAAGGAACTCAAAGTTGGGAGAGAGCACAGGGTTAAAGTGTTCAACGGGTTTATTAATGCATGATTTTGTTGATTTTGACAAATAAATAAATGTTATGATTATGCAAACATTAAAAAAAAGAAAATTATATTTTTTGGTTTTTTGTATTACCAATTTTCCAGAAAAGCACAAAAATAAAAATAAGACAAAGTCGGGATCGAGACGACCTTTTTATTAATGATGAAAATACGTAAAGCAAAAAGCCCTAACCAAGTTCACTTCCGTCTCGGGTGGAACGAAAGGATTTTTTTGAAAAACAGAAAATAACAAACAGACATATTATTCGAACAAGAGAGTAGTAGAAAGAAACGTCAGTATCGACCCAAGTGCAGCTAACACATTCCATGTGTTGACATTAGGTACCATGATCCGGTAGCGGATTAACTTGTATGTCAGAATTTAATCTTAGAAAAGCAAGATACTGGCTTCAATCAGCTTCTGGACTTCGGCTTTCAAAGCATAACAATGCCTGATGTCATGGCCGGATGCCCCTTGATGGAAGGCACAAGAGAGATCAGATTAATACCCAATCGGTAAGTTGTTGATACTGTTGTTGATATTGTAGAAGTTGGGGTTGATAACCCAAATTTGGAACAGCATTGGCGTCGGACAAACCAATGGCAACAGAGTGATAAGTCGGATACTGTTGTTGAGGCCAACCTTTCACCATATTCACTTCCTGATCTTCTTCGGAATCATCAGTGGAAATGCTTTCTTTGACTAGCCGTCCTTCTCGGACCCCTTCTTCAAGACGAGTACCCATACCTACCATTTCGGCAAAGTTACCTGGTGCACTGGCGATCATCTTCTTATAGTAGAATGGACTAAGGGTTTTGAGAAAGATCCTTGTCAATTCCTTGTCCTGTAGTGGTGGAATGATCTGAGCGGCAAACCCTCTCCATCTTTGGGCATATTCCATGAAAGTTTCCTTATCCCCTTGAGTCATTGCCCTAAGCTGCTCCCTGTCTGGGGTCATGTCCGAGTTGTAGCTGTACTGGTGGATAAAAGCATTTGCCAAGTCATTGAAAGTACGGATTCTGGCGCTGTCCAGGCTCATGTACCACTTTTGAGCAGCCCCGGCCAAACTGTCCTGGAAGAAATGGACAAGCATCTTATCATTGTACGCCTGGGTGGACATCTACCTCACGTACATTGTCAAATGAATCCTGGGACAAGTATTCCCCTTGTACTTATCGAAGTCTGGGACCTTAAATTTGGGTGGCACCACCACATTAGGAACCAAACAAAGTTCATACACATTTTGTCCAAATGCTTCCTTTCCACGAAGAGCTTTGATCTCTCGCTTCATTTCATGAATTGTGTCCTGCAAAGCCTCTACTCTGTCAGATGCTTCAACACTATCAGAATGGAAAATGGGCTCATAGCCTTGCTGAACTGTATGAACAAACGGTGCTGAATAAGTCATGGCAGCTTGAGGAGCAGGTGCACCTGGCTGAAGATGCGACACAAAAGGAGTTGGAACTTCGGTGACAACGGGGTGATGACCTTTACCGAACATATACGGCATGCCCCATGGGTAAGCTCCCGGCATTGTGCGTTGAGGAGCACTAGTAAGCACAGTTGAAAAGGGAATAGCAGACACGACTGGCTCCAAAGTAGTGCTAATAGGCTGAGAGACCGATATCTGACTCTGAGCGGCCATCAGAGTAGCCACCATGGTAGTTAGCTTCTCTATCTCAACTTGCATGGATGCCAATTTTTCACGGAGTTCTTTATTCTCTTGCTCAAGACGTTCCATTTTCTTTTTCCTGACTTGCTCGAGTGTTGTAGATGCGAGTTAACTGACGGATTGACCTTTTATTGAGAAGACACAATGTGAGACACGGACTAGAAACTATGAATGCAAAATGATGCATGATATGTTTATGCAAAAATGTGAATTTTTTGTTTTGAAGGACTTAGCAAAGTGAATTGTAAACATTGTAGAGGAACGTGGTTTCATTTGAAAATTGCAAATATATTGCAATAAGGTCCTTTTTCAACATGTAAGAATGAAACCAAGGAAAGAAGTTCTTAGCAAAAGCTTAGTTAAGATTTTTGAAGTTGGAATTCTTGGTGTTCTTTCTTACAAGGTTCGTTCATCCGTGATGTTTACAAAAAAAACTTGTCTAAGTCCTTCAATGAGAAAAAAGTTTTTCATGAATGGATGCATGTATGCATGATTATGCTAAAGAATATAGAAAACATGGTGAGGTTAAGTTCCACAATGTTGGAGCTCAAGGGTAACAACGCCATTTGGTTAGGACTATGGTTTCACATGTACCTGTATTACGGGTTCTACCAAGGTTCCCAACTTACAACCACCCTTGTGAATGTATCGGTGCTCAGGACTGCTCCTAGTCAAATACTTCTTCACAAGGAGGTCTAGTTTGAGTGTAGCATTGTGTATGAACTAAATTCAAGACCGCTCTTGGTTTAGTCACCACACTACATCCTAAAAAAGGCCAAGATGGGTTAAGGGTGACCTAAAGGTTCTCAACGTTTGACGGATTTTGAGAATAATAGAGCCAATCACGAATGCTCATGACGACGTCATATTACTTAAAAAAATCCTCCGTTGAGTGGGGTTACATTACATGCACACATAGCGCAGGACCGCTCCTGGTATGGCACTATAATCGTACCCCGTCCTATCTTACATTTCACTCAAGCCCGGGTGTAGGACTTATCTCACCACTCACGTTGGAAAAATAAACAAGTATGTATGTACAAGGTGCATAAGCAAAAATAAAGCACAAGTAAAGAAAGGTAAGGTGGGCTTAACCCACTTAGGAAATTAATGTCCCAAGTGAAGTCGCCATTTCTGTGCTCGTGATTTTCAGGTATCAATCCATTTATTGGTTTTGAACCGTCAATCTTTGAACTCTCAATTTTTATCCGCGGGAAGGGAAAAACGAGTAAAAAACCTTTTTTAGAGATTAAGGTCCGGGGGTTGGTTCCGATTAGGGAAGGTGTTAAGCACCCTAACCGACTTTGGTACTTCGAAGGAGCCTTTTACCTAAATTAAACTTGTGCTAATTATTTGCTTAATTATTTGTAAAAAATGTTGCCTAAAATCTAAGTGTAAGAATGGAGAAAGAAGAAGTATGTTTTTTGTTGTTTTTATTGATTTGGAAAGACATAAGTCTTTTGCCTACATACCCGAAGACGGGATCAAAATCATGTAGTTCACCTCAAAAATTTCGTTTGGTGAGTTGGATTGATTTTAAAAGTTTGAAAAAATGTTTTGGAGAAGACAAGAAGCCGAAAGGCGTAGAAGAATTAAAAATGTGAGGTTGTTTGATTTTAATTAGAGAAAAGGAAGTCTAAATAATTAAACATTGATTAGAAGTTTGATTAAAAAAATAAAGGGAAAAGGTCCACTTGGATTGAGAGCCAAGGTTTCTTAAGAAAATATTTTTGTGTTTTGGTTATTTGATTTTTTTGAAAAAAGGATTTTTTTTGTAAGTTAAATCGTAAACTAAAAAAACTAAGCGTAACGACGTAAAGTAAAAACGATAAATAAGTGTGTGATAGTGTCGGTGCAAGTGTCGGTGCATATTCTCATTATATGGATATTTACATAAGTTCCTGAATACATTCTAAGGTCTTGTGCGAAAATAAATAACGAGAAATAAAATGCGGAAAATTATATTACATAAGTCCTAAATACACACTAATATCATGAAATCTAAATAGATAAAAATAATAAAGCGATAATAAAAATAAAATGCAAACACATGGAATAGACACATATGCTAAACAAACCAAATATACATGTAAAGATTTTTTTGGTCTAAAATGCATGAGATAAAAATATGGCCACTATATGAATTAGATAAAAAAGGCATGGTATGAAAGGTGATTTAAATTAAAATGCATGTGATGAAAATTAAATTAACAAGTAAACTATATGATAGAACAAATATGATATGCAAAATTAACTTGAACAAAATGCATGAAAGTAGTTAAAATTAGCATGTGAGAATAAATTAAATTCAAAGAAATAGGGAGGTGCATTGAGCATGCAGGGGTGTAAGAACAGCAAATCTGTAGAGAAAAAGAAAGATGAGACTGGGCTGATTGGGAAGAGCAATTCGTGGGCCTGGGGTATAAAAGTTGTTTTCTGCCCAGAATTACTCATTTCCATCCTCATCCCCTCTCTCTAAAACAAAGCTAGAGAGAGAAGCTCTGACTTCTCTCCTAGCTCCGGTCATCTTCTCCGGCGAGAAGGAAATTTCCGGCGCGGTGGCCGGTGGTGGCACCACCGCGCCGGAGTTCAAAACTCCACTTTTTTCAATTTTTTTTACATATTTAGAAATCCTTTTCTTCTCTCTACCCGAATATGAACTTAGTTTTCAAAAACAATCAACCAATAAACCTAGATCTAAACTTAAAAGTAAAAAGAAGGTTACCTTCTTACCTACTCTGTGTGGTTCGGATCTGTTTGTTCTATCTTTGATTTGAACTCGGCTTTGTTCCTCTTTGATTCCAACACGGTTCAGTATGTGTGTTGTAGTGCTCGGATCGGTGGAGTTGTTGTTGTTGTGGTTCGAAATCCTTGAATGTTGTTGTTTTGAGTAATTTCGGATTTGATGTGGTATGGTTCACTGTTGTTGTATTTGTTGTGTTTGTGAGGTGAATGATTTTGTGATTTGTATCAGTTCTGGAATTTTCGTTGTTCTTGAGTGTTCTTGAGAAAAAGTTTGAAAAAAAAGGGGTTTGATCTCTTTTTGGTTGCTACCGAAAATTTTGTTGTTTTTGTGGGGATTTGTGCGGCTGCTACAGTTGTATTGTCTTGGGCAGTGTGAAAAAATGACAGTCTATTTATAGGCTGTCACCTCTAGGGTTCTCTGGTACATTGTAATGACTAAAATACCCCTAGTGGGTCTCTGATACAAAAAATGACAACAAAAAGACATGGACCAATTACGGACTGACACGTGGACAAAGACCAAAATTTGGACAAAAAAATATTAAATAAATAAAAAACGAAAATTAAAGTAAAAAAGAAGTAAATAATAAAATAAAATAAAAATGATAAATAAAAACTTTTAAATAAAACAAACTAAAAAAGGATAAAAGAGAAATAAATAAGTAAATAAAAAAACTTAAAACTGTCCCTTCGGAACCAAATGAGGTACTTCAAAGTAACCTCTCTGCCAAAATTTCGTCTGAAACGACGAGACTTCTCAGTCTACAAAAGCGAGTAAAAATGAGAAAATAGCAGTGAAAAAACGAATAGATAAAAAATGAGATTTAAGCGGATAAAAGTTTGAGAAAAGACGAATAAAATGTTTGCAAAGCGTACAGATAAAATGCTGAGATATATACATGTAGAATGTTGAGAAAAAACTGATAAAATACCGTGAAATAAAAATGTAGAAATTGGAGAAAACAACTCAATAAAACGAGCTTAAATGACGAGTAAAAAGAAAACAGGTGGTCAAAAAATGAGGTATGACAACTAGGACTCAGATTACATAGATCAAATAGCTTCATAGAGGGTCATCATTCAATCCTAATATAACGAGTTTAGCTACTCATGATAGAAAATAACATAATTTTAATGAACAATACATTCAATAGAGATGGTATATGTCTTCAATATTCTTGTTGCCAAGGATTGAAAATCTCCACCTTAGGTCGCTTGAATCATTCACTATGCCTTTACTCTATCAATATTTGGAACCCTTGCATCTGGCTGAAGTTAGACATATATATATATATAGGAAAATTCTAAGCTCACGTACGTGCGCTGCGCGTCTTGCCACGCGCCTCGTGTGTTGTCATTTTAAGGTGTTGGTAAATTTTCATTTGCCTTTGGGCGCAACATGAAGGAAGTCACGCACGACACACAGACTCCAATAGCAAACAACTTTGTATAGATCTTGTGAAACAGATCACGCATGCTCAAGTAGCAAAATGTACCTCTAAACTTCAATTTTCAATCTCTTTGAATAATATAGTGGCAAAAGTTTCTTCTTTTGGAAAACATATCCTAGCTTGATTTCCAAGGAGACAACCTTCACACAATTTATTTTCACCTTATTCTTTTATCCCATGGTTTTAAGTGCACCAAAGTTCAAGTGGCCATACCAACAACATGTTTCATCTTGGACAATCATTTTGAAATATTTTGCTTCGATGCTTATTAGGTTCAAGATAAGCATTCTATTTTTTTTACATAAGAACCTCGGCGGTTAATTTAGTGTCGTCAATTTAGGGACATATGTCTCTCTTTCATGAGAATTGTATATCCCTTTTCAAGAAGTTGACCAAAACTTAAAATATTACTCTTCAATTTAGGGACATAGTAATCATCACTAATCAATTTATGGCTCCCATCTTTAGAGGAGGTTATAATTGTAAATTTCCCTTCAATTTTCACTTTTTATGAGTCTCCAAATGACACATTTTCATTCAATCTATCATTAAGCTCCACAAATTTCTCCTTGCATCCGCACATATGATTGCTTACACCGTTTTCCTAATACCACAGACTTTTTATCTTCATCAACATGATTAGCCTCTTCTTCCTATTGAATAAGAGCACTGCGACATTCCCAAGCAAAATGTCCAAGTTTATGACAATTATAACATTCAACTTAAGATTTGTCAGATCTCATTCAAAAAGATGAATGCAATGTTACTTATTTTTTTAGTAACAAAAGTATTTACTGCAAAGAGATATAAATAAAGGGAGATAATATATAGTCGAAAGTCTTATAAAGAAAACAAAGAAATTATTCTATCAAAAATAGTAAAATTTACCGTTCTTGGTGCATAAATAATTTTAAAATGACAACTAAAACAAAACGAAGTAATTAATGACTATAAGCAATAAACGATTACACTTGTGGTATCTACATTTATATGTCCAGCTCATGAAGCAACTTTGGTGACATCTTTATTCGATCTGTTGTATTTCATGTGGCTTTTAACAAGTTGCCCGGCTGCAATTGCAGACATGAGTGAGAGCTCTCCTGCAAGGACTGAACCAGCTACTATAGTTGCCAGTTGCCTGGAATTTGCTCCTGGAGTCTCTTTACTAGCTCCTTTAACGCCAAGTAAATTTAGACAAGCTGATTGCGACGCAAGTTGTGTTCCCCCTCCTACGGTGCCAACCTCAATCGAAGGCATAGTGACTGAGATATGAAGGTCCTTTCCGTCATTCACAGCTTCCATCATGGTCATACAGTGAGAACTTTCAACATTCTGAGCAGGATCTTGACCTGTAGCCAAGTAAATTGCAGAAACAATATTACTAGCATGTGCATTGAATCCACCAAGAGCACCAGCCATGGCTGAACCAGTAAGGTTTTTTAGCATGTTAAGCTCAACCAAAGACTCCACACTAGTCTTCAGCACTTTCTTCACCACCTCTTCCTTAATTACAGCCTCACACACCACTGATTTCCCTCTCCCTTCAATCCAATTCACTGCCGCAGCTTTCTTGTCCGAACAAAAATTTCCAGATATACCAATAACATCCATATCGGGAAAATCGGTTTGAAGAAAATCAAGTACGTTTTGTACACCTTTCGATACCATGTTCATCCCCATTGCATCACCCGTTGAACAAGTGAATCTAGTGTACAAATTCTTTCCTGCCATAGTAGCTTTAATACTCTGTAATCTTGCAAATCTACTTGACCTAAATAAATAAAATATCGCAGAGAAAATCAATCAATTATCCAAATGAAATGAGTTATTAATTTCAACAAAATTTAAAGTGAAACAGAAGAAAGTTCAAAATTGAAAATGACTTACTTGTTGAAAGTGTGAGAGAGGGAATCAAAATTTTGAGGATCTTCTAAAAAGAATTTCAACTGAGAAGCTCTTTTGGCGGAGTTGAATCTTACGACGGGGGCTCTGGTCATTCCGTCGCGGAGGACAACGGCGGAAGCACCACCGGAAACATAAATAGCTTTACAGCCTCTATTGGTGCTTGCAACCAAACAACCTTCGGTGGTTGCCATGGGCACCGTGTACTCATTCCCGTCGAGCAACAAAGGACCGGCAACACCCACGGGAATCTGAACAAACCCTATGGGCATCTCGCAACACTGTCCTAATATAGAATCGTAATCAAAACCTTCCATCGGTAAACCTTCAAGTGACCTTCCGGTAACTCTCTCCACCGCTAGGTTCCTGATGGCTGCCGCACGCCGGCAATCTCCAAGCTTGGATTCAAGCGAGTAAGATGGAATTGATCCTGACACCACTGCACTGACAACCTCCTCGTCTTCCATGGAAATAACTTTTTGGTCGGAGGTTTTGGGTGGAGGTAACGTAGGTAGCTTCTTCGGCAAGACTCCTTGAGTGGTTTTTGCAGCAATGTCTTCTTCTTCTTCTTGTTCATCGTAATGAAGGATGAAGGCAATGCCGAAGAAAGTGATAAGGTAGACAAAGGAAGCGATGAGGGAAACTAGAGCGAGAATCTCAGAGATTGTGAGGACGTGGAGAGGTGTAGAGGTTCGGATCTTTTCACGCCACCTGTTGAGAAGAAAGTAGGCGACGGAGAAGAAGAGACCAAAGAAAACAACATTTGTTAAGTACAGTGAAGAAGAAGAAGGTTGTATTGACTTTGAATCCTGCTGCTGCCTTTGGTTCTTCTTCTCATTTTTGCTTATTATTTTCTGCTGAACTTCCATCTCTCTCTCTGGTTGTTAAGTGAATGATTTGAAAAAGAAAAGAAAGAAAGGAGTTCAGCTCAGTTTAGGGGATGATTGGTTGGTACTTGAAGATGAATGCCAAGATTTTGAATGTTATTTATAAACAAAGAGTACTCAGAGAGTGAGTGGAAATGGGAATATTTAATGTTATTTTGTTTTTGTTTTTAAGTAACAGAAGTTTCATAGCTACATTCTAATGAACTCGTGAACAACGAGGGAAGAATATTGTAATGTGTTTAATATCATATTTTATGGAGAACATGCAATCATTACATCATCACTAGAAGCCTTTCTTTGACTGAACAATAATACTATATGTTTCTCATCTCCACAAACTAATTAAACTATTTATATTTTTGTTGTTCATAGAAACTAATTGGTAGTTTTATAGCATATCACTTGTGCTGAAAAAAAATGTGTTTGATTGTTTTTGACTCAATGTGTTTAATATTAATTGAAACTAAAATAAAAAATTGTGCTTAACTAATGAATATACATTTGTTAGAATATTTAACAACACTATGGATGTTTTTGTGGGGTTTTGATAAGTCAGGTTTGAGTTACAAGAGAAAATTACTTGGAGATCTTGGGTTCAAAATCAAACGAATGAGTAAATATTAATGTAACAAACTAACTACTAATATTTGTCTCTAAAAAAAACATAGTTTCGGTTGTTGAATCTTCTGCAAATTAGGTTTGTATTTGCTGCAAGTGGAACGTAGGTGTGTGTTGACCATGCACTCTCGCATCATGTAATGTCGTATGACATGATTGAGGTAGTGTGGTGATTGACCTCAATGCTAATGGTTATCCCCAGGTTCAACGAATGAATGAAGCTATTATCTTACCTGGATCGATGTATAAGAGAAACACCAATTGATTATATCATTCTGATACCAATTGAAAAACATAAAATTCCTTGTTGAGAATTCGATGAAAAATCACACCAA
Source organism: Medicago lupulina (assembly GCA_958299785.1). NCBI lineage: Eukaryota > Viridiplantae > Streptophyta > Magnoliopsida > Fabales > Fabaceae > Medicago > Medicago lupulina. The sequence goes on from OY283146.1 coordinate 10,910,990, forward strand.
TAACAACTTGATGTGTGGAGCAAGTTAATTAAGCAACCAATATCAAAGTGGATAACAATTAAACACAAGCAAAAGTAGAAAACAACGAGAGAAAAGAAGAGAGAACACAAAAGAATTTGTTAACCCAGTTCGGTCCAAATTGACCTAGTCTGGGGGAGAGAGCAGCCCTCCGTTCTACTATAATGATGAGTAACTTTACAAAAGAGATATCAATGGGTTACAAGAATAAGTCTCCCGCCTAATTCTACCCAAAGTTTCAATCTCTTCTCGTAACCAAGAGACTCAATCCTAATAGTGTTTCCCAAGGTGAATCAACCCTCAAATCATAGTGTTTGTTGTCAAGAGACAAACTCTATACAAACCCTAGTTTTGTTGTTGCCTTTCTAAACCCTTGTTTCAGCCCCCTCTATCTCAAGGTTTACTCTGATACAAAACCTATATTTATAGTAAAAGTAACCCTCGTAAAATTGTAACAAATTTGGCCCAAAAATACGTTTCTGTTATTTTTCTGTCACGACAATTCGGCCACCGAGCCATTCCATTCGGCCACCGATTTTTTACGAACCAAAAACCAAAAAAACAGAGTACAAATTCGGCCACCGAGCCATCCCATTCAGCCACCGAATTTGATAGCATCAGAACTCAAATTTCTTCAATTTCTTCAATTTTGAAGCACTTTCACAACATTACTTATATATTATATACAGAATAATAAACATGAAGATACTTGTACCAAAAAAATAAAAAATAAACATCTAGACACAAACTAGAACACAAAGAATCTAACCAAAAATTACCAAAGCGTAGATAAGGAAGGAGGTAGAAGCATAGAATAGCGAAGAGTCGAATACAATAAATCTGAAACTAAATACCTGATTTTCATTACTTAAGAAGAGAGTACATTTAGAAACTTCTTTAGATACAATAAAAATACTCGTAAACAAATTCTAAGATTTACTTCTTAGCTTAGTTATTACATCAATTTAATTGGATATTTCATCCAACTTAGTTGTTATAGGAGAATATTTTATATCATTTTTAGATGTTATGGAGTAGAATTAATGGTTTATTCCGAAAAAGGAGATTGTTGTAACAATTTTCTACTTTTGGAAGAGTAGATATCTTCTGATTTTGCATAATCTTTAGACAGGTGCTATTTTAAGCTTGTTTCTGTTGGAACATATGGTAAGAAATTAGTGAAAGTTGGAAGTCTAAACACGACTTAGAACTAGTGTTGTGTGAATTGAAAAAGGTGGTAGTCCCACATTGAAAAGAACACACACATTGCTAATGTTTATACAGGAGGAGAGGAACTCCCAAGTGCATGCCCTTTAGGGTACCCACTTTTGTGAATGGAGCATAGTGAGCACTCACCAAAATATGTATCCAGTGGTGACGCTGTTGCCATTTGGACCTGAGCTGGTCTTGAGCTAAATGATATATATTTTTCACTACTCGAAAGTGATTTCTTAATGAGATTTTTTTTTGTGTGTCTATCCACGCCAACTGAGTCAGTTAATCCTTCGGTTCCTTTCCGATCTTATCCGCGTACGCTTCCAGCTTGCTCCTCAAGTTTCTCTGAATCGTTTTTGTTACTTGATCTAATATTCACAATCCTCCATAAGTTTCACAAGGATCAGTTGCGAGAGCTCACATAGTTCATTCGGCACACTTAAAGATGTCTTTCAGCAGGCAAGAAAACGAGAAAACATCAAATTGGCTTAGTACGTACAGTCAAGTCATTGAGGAAGCATGCCACTACTAGGTAGAAGGAACATTGAATTGAAAATCATATCCACTGCTCTCAGATCTTGATCTCATGACTTAACATATGAACTAGATTAGTTGCTTGATATTTTTAAATATGCGTGTAGAACATGTAATCGTGCACAATAATCTCTTTCTAGGACAAGCTTTCTTTTTATGACTTTACAGATGAGGTTTATGGCAAATGGCCTTTATAGTACAATCGAGTGGATACGACTTTCCCAGTTGTTTGTACTGGTTGTGTATATCATTGTACAATTTGCAGTGCTTTTCCCTAAAAAGAAAAAAAAAAAGTTCCTTGCAGAACTCAACAACCCTCGTACATTTCAGGAAGTCCTCATGCAATATTACCATTGACGGAGTTATTTCTTAACCGAAGGCATGATGAGATAAGATCATCCGGCGTGTTTTCCTACCAGAATCGCGGACTTAGTAGATTTATTACATTGGGATGCAGACTGTCTAGCATGTTCCTTTAGTTTGGTCAGTGTTATTTGCTTGTTCTTCGTAGAGTGGTTTCCGATGTATGAAATACATACAAATTCTTCTCATTTAATTGACGTCTCTTATATCTTGACACTCGAACAAACAAAGGATAAAATTGTTCTCTTGAATTCATTTGTTTATGTCCTGCACACTCAAACAAACGTTGAAATTATACGAAGGTTCTTATACAATTAATACTAGTTAATAATAAGAGCATCTTCAATGGGTGGTGTTTTTCCTAATAGCATGTAGTTCTTGTTAGCTACCCCTATTAGAGAAGAAATAGAAGAAATATTTATTGAGATGAAAAACTTGTATAAGTATTTTCTCTCTCTCCTGCATGAATATGTGCCCCACAACTAATTAGTTTATAGTTAAGAAAAAGGTAAATAACATGCTTGCCATGTGATATTTGTTACCATATGCATTAAAAATAAGAAAGTGCCGCTACTGCTACGTGATCAAAAAATACTAAGGATAAATGATGGTTGATTATTTACATGAGCATCTATTATGCTCCTATCACTATATATGAGATCATGTTACTAAGTAAAAATAAAATTTTACTATTTGAATTTGGTAACAATGAAAAAATGTTAAGTAAGTCTATGCTACTAAATGGCTTTTGCAACATTGAGAGTAACATTCAGAAAAATGTTACCTATTTAGTAGCTAGCTCCTAGCCAATCTCGGACAAAACCATTTTAGTTGTAAATCAGCAAATGAAAACAATGGTAGCTGCTAATTGGCTACGAAATCTTTTCCTAGCTAATTCGAGTAAAAAATTGTATCTTGAATAATTGATTATTTAAAAGAACAACATGCTAAAATTTCTAGATTATACTAATGAGTACATCCAACAATTTGCTAATTTTGTTATGAACATCATTTTATTAATAGTCATTAATAGTAATGGAAAAAATAACAATAAAATTCAACAATTTACATAGATCCATTGTGCACCCTTCTCCATAATTTCATAAAAAATTAGCAGGTACAAGAACATACTTTTTCTCTAGGACCTTTTCATCCCATACAAATAAAAAATAGATACCTCCTCTCTGTTATTCGATGTTCAATTACATCCCTGAATCATGAGAAAAATACAGAATAGGACAGGGCTGTATATATTTTGATACAACCTGGGACTTTTGACAACCAAAACGGTAGTGGCTGCTACAACATCTATTTTGCCACTATTAGTGGCCCTATAACTGTAACTCACAACTACAATGCAGTGGGGGACCGCTACGACCTATATTTACTTCAAATATTAGTTATCCTGATCTAAGTAGAGGCAGAGAATATAAGGGAAAGAAGGTAATTGCTTATTGAGTTGTAGTTTTATTTGTAACCATTCTAGCTTCTCTACAAGTTTGGTTTCCCTAATCAATCATAGGAAGAGTCTTTCTAATAAATTCTTTTTTCTTTCTTTAGTTAGTTCCTACTCTCTGAACCAATCCAGCAGTATATCATAAATGGATATAATAACAGCAGCTAGAAAAGCAGCAGCCAAAAAAATCGTCAAAATTCTTTTTCATCTATAAGTTTGGACAAGATTATATTTGGTGTTGTATGAGTCATGCTCATCTGGAATTCCTTTTGATAGCCACACGTTGCCACTGTCATTTAAGTTAATAATAACCAAGTTATTTGTTTTTCTTTCAAAGATACGATGAACACAAGGAGTAACTAAGAAAATTAGCTAAGCAAAAGTGTTTGTGGGAGAAAGAAAAAAAAAAACGAAACATTTAGCAAAGATTTAGTCATTTTAATGATAGAAAATCACTTTGGTTATGAAAAATTTCTACACTTCAATTTCTACATCAAAAGAATTGCATTATTTCAAAGTTGGATGGAATGAAGAGAAAAAAATAAAACAAGATAGTAAAAAATAGTCAAGAGTGTTAGAGAAAAAAGAGACATAACTCTATCAACAATAGTAAAATTTATTGAACCTATTGCATGCATAAATAATCGTACAATGATAAATAAAATGAAATGAAGTAATTGACAACTGTAAGCAATGAATATTGATCTTGATGATAAGGTGAGATTATTTATCTCACACTTGTGGTATGTACATATGTCCAGCTCATGAAGCAACTTTGGTGACATCTTTATTCGATCTGTTGTATTTCATGTGGCTTTTAACAAGTTGCCCGGCTGCAATTGCAGACATGAGTGAGAGCTCTCCTGCAAGGACTGAACCAGCTACTATAGTTGCCAGTTGCCTGGAATTTGCTCCTGGAGTCTCTTTACTAGCTCCTTTAACACCAAGTAAATTTAGACAAGCTGATTGCGATGCAAGTTGTGTGCCCCCTCCTACTGTGCCCACCTCAATGGAAGGCATAGTGACTGAGATATGAAGGTCCTTTCCGTCATTCACGGCTTCCATCATGGTCATACAGTGAGAACTTTCAACATTCTGAGCAGGATCTTGACCTGTAGCCAAGTAAATTGCAGAAACAATATTACTAGCATGTGCATTAAAGCCACCAAGAGCACCAGCCATGGCTGAACCAGTAAGGTTTTTGAGCATGTTAAGCTCAACCAAAGACTCCACACTAGTCTTGAGAACTTTCTTCACCACCTCTTCCTTAATTACAGCCTCACACACCACTGATTTCCCTCTCCCTTCAATCCAATTCACTGCCGCAGCTTTCTTGTCCGAACAAAAATTTCCAGATATACCAATAACATCCATATCGGGAAAATCGGTTTGAAGAAAATCAAGTACGTTTTGTACACCTTTCGATACCATGTTCATCCCCATTGCATCACCCGTTGAACAAGTGAATCTAGTGTACAAATTCTTTCCTGCCATAGTAGCTTTAATACTCTGTAATCTTGCAAATCTACTTGACCTAAATAAATAAAATATCGCAGAGAAAATCAATCAATTATCCAAATGAAATGAGTAATTAATTTCAACAAAATTTAAAGTGAAACAGAAGAAAATTCAAAATTGAAAATGACTTACTTGTTGAAAGTGTGAGAGAGGGAATCAAAATTTTGAGGATCTTCTAAAAAGAATTTCAACTGAGAAGCTCTTTTGGCAGAGTTGAATCTCACGACGGGGGCTCTGGTCATTCCGTCGCGGAGGACAACAGCGGAAGCACCACCGGAAACATAAATAGCTTTACAGCCTCTATTGGTGCTTGCAACCAAACAACCTTCGGTGGTTGCCATGGGCACTGTGTACTCATTCCCGTCGAGCAACAAAGGACCGGCAACACCCACGGGAATCTGAACAAACCCTATCGGCATCTCACAACACTGTCCTAATATAGAATCGTAATCAAAACCTTCCATCGGTAAACCTTCAAGTGACCTTCCGGTAACTCTCTCCACCGCTTGGTTCCTGATGGCTGCCGCACGCCGGCAATCTCCAAGCTTGGATTCAAGTGAGTAAGATGGAATTGATCCTGACACCACTGCACTGACAACCTCCTCGTCTTCCATGGAAATAACTTTTTGGTCGGAGGTTTTGGGTGGAGGTAATGTAGGTAGCTTCTTCGGCAAGACACCTTCAGTGGTTTTTGCAGTAATGACAACCTCTTCTTCTTCTTCATCGTAATGAAGGATGAAGGCAATGCCGAAGAAAGTGATAAGGTAGACAAAGGAAGCGATGAGGGAAACTAGAGCGAGAATCTCAGAGATTGTGAGGACGTGGAGAGGTGTAGAGGTTCGGATCTTTTCACGCCACCTGTTGAGAAGAAAGTAGGCGACGGAGAAGAAGAGACCAAAGAAAACAACATTTGTTAAGTACAGTGAAGAAGAAGAAGGTTGTATTGACTTTGAATCCTGCTGCTGCCTTTGGTTCTTCTTCTCATTTTTGCTTATTATTTTCTGCTGAACTTCCATCTCTCTCTCTGGTTGTTAAGTGAATGATTTGAAAAAGAAAAGAAAGAAAGGAGTTCAGCTCAGTTTAGGGGATGATTGATGATTGTTAAAACTAATTGCTTGAAAATGATTTTCAATGTTATTATTATTTATAGACAAAGAGTGAGTGAGGAATTAGGTATATGCATGCCAACGACCAATATTAATTTAGATTTTTTTTTTTTTTTTTTGTTAACAGAAGTTGATGTTTCGTAGCTACATCGTAATGAACTCGTGCACAACCAGAAGGAATATTTTAATGTCTAGATAATAAACTAGAAGCCTTGTGTTGACTAAACAAAATTATTTCCCTTCACAAACTAATTAAACTATACTATATAATTTTGTTGTTGAATGATACTAATTAGTTTAATATATCACTTGCGTTGCAATAAAAAACGTGTTTATGATATAAAATTAAGAGAATAAAAAAAGAGATAGAGAATATGAAAGTCTATTGTATTATTCTCTTTCTTAACGTGTGTTTTTACAACAATTAATATATGAGTTCAATTTATATTACACAAGTATAGGCAATCTAATGATTAAAGACCACTACTGATAGGTCCTTAACTTTCTAGGGTGCTCTCGAATAGGTCTATGAGTTTATGAATATTTTGAATAGGTCTCTCACTCAATCGAAATTTATTTTTATTATAGTCCTTCTAAAAGTAGACTATATTGACAAATATAGGGATCAAACTGATAGTAAGCTGTTTAAAATATAAGGATTTATCTGATAGTAAATAGTTAAAGGGTCTTGTTAACAAGTGTCTAAAAGCATTGTTTAAGAAAACCATAAATAGAAATATTCTCTTGAAAATATAAGTCATGCATATGAAAAAGTAATAATCGCATAAGTTTTTATGCAAAAGTTACTATTATTGATTGACCTTTCATGATATTCATAATCTCATAGACTTATTTGATAGCGACGTAATACAAACTAAAAGACTAATTTAATTGTGTAAGCAAACATGTGTTGATATTTTTAAATTTATATTTTTGCAACAACCCGTCTATTAGCCTGTGTTTTTCTTTCCAATTTGTACAACTCATAATATCCATTTTAAAATAAGTTTATGCGCTCCTTATTTTATAAAAAAAAGATATACAAAATTCTGTGAGTTTGGGCATGGATGGTTACTACGATCGATCACAAGGTTCATATAGCGCTAACAAATGTACTTACGGATCACCTATCAATGAAGTTCTTAGGCTGGTGATTTTTAGCAAAGAAAAAAGGTCAATTCGTGGGCTATCAGAAATTGAATTGTGTGATATAAACCAAGATGAAAAAAACAAAAAAAAAAGACATAAAGTTCAAAAGTCAACAATAATTATTCAATCGAATTATAACATATAATTAGACTTGTCTTGAAATTGTTTGGAATAAGGTTGAAGTTCAAGCAAAAGAAGGTTAAGAATTCAATCACGGGTACGATAAAATGAAATCAACTGATTCTGAATGCACTAAGATAGGATGTGATTAATATGATCAAAATTGTGTGGGTACAAGGGTAGGACTTGAGGTTTACAATGGCTACACCCAGTTAGAATCTAAACAACTACTAACAAAAAAATAGGAAAATTAGAAAAACACAAAAATGAGGATACATAAAACATTGGAATCTCATATCCTTCCCTCGCTATCGTCGGACTCCAAGTCAGCCTCTCGCTGAATCCCGACGATGGTTCTCTCTAGGCTCTATAGCATATCTTCTATGTACTCACACATATAAGTGAGTCTTAAACAATTATTACTTCTCATTTTTGGAAGGAAATAGATATAAATTGTTGTGTTACTTATTTCATATTTAATAATAACATCTCTAAAATATATGATTTATTAAATTTAACTATTTGTATTATGAGGGAATCCTTTTTTTTGTAAAAGTTTTCTTCACTTGAGGCATTATTGAACACCAAATGTGTACATCTTCCTCGGGTGAGATTCGAACGTAGCGAAGTGAAAGTCTACACCAAATTATTGTTGGTGCGAATGTATCAATTAGTTTCAAGCAAGTAATAATTTATTAGCGTGGAATTGGTCATTTTTTAAAAATGTGAAGAAAATTGAAAAGAAAAATGAAAACTACATCTGATAGTAGTTTCAAGTAATTCATAAGTTATTAGCGTGGTCACTTTTTATTTGACAACCACGAGTTGTCAAATAGCATTATCTGGCTTGCCATGATTCAATTGTGCTCTACCAATTGTGACTCAAGCCTAGAATGATAAATCCTAAAATAAATGCTTGTACGGGGAGATTTCAGAAGGAACTACAATTGTTATAACATATATACCATCCCTACACCCTGCCATATATTACATTACTGCTCCTTCATGCCACCATGTAATGTGAGCATAGAAAATTGACGAACTATGTTCCTAACTGGTTAAATATCGGCTCTTTCATTTATAAGAAATGTGTTGTAGAAAATAATATCAAACTCTTCCCCCTGCCCCCTTTCTCTTTCATTTATAAGAATTACATTAAATATCTTCTTCATTTTTTTCTATAACCTCTTTCTTTTCGATTTACCGTTTCTATGCTTAAAAAAGGGAAAAAGAAATCACATCTATCATTCTTAGGGCAATTTGCTCATCTTTTACGGATTTTTCATTTTGGATTTATTTCTTGTTCAGACCATATGGATTTTTAGAGCAATTTCCCATCAATTAGAGGTACAGTGGTTTCAATTTCAACCAATTTTGAGAATTATTGGTATCATTCTCAAATTCATTATAATAATTTGATGAAAGGAAGATGAAGAGTAAATGATTATGTATGAAGTTGTGAGTTGTGACGGTGGTGAGAGAGATTTTAAGGATGATTAAGGGAGGGATTTTGTAAGAGAAATTAAGAGAAGGGAAATTAATGTGAAAGGAAGAAGACAGTGGGTACGTATGGGGTTTGGAAGTCAGAGAGGAAAAGAAAAAAGTGATAATTGAAAGAGGAAAATGAAGTGAGATGTGATATGGTGTATGCATCGTTGAAGGACTTATTTGAGCTTTCATCCTAGAATCAATGAGTGATTGATTATAAATTATGTGTTGTTTCATAAGCATCTATTATGCTCCAATAACTATATATAAGATCTAGTAACATTTGAGATTCATATGTTACTAATTAAAAAGAAAATGCTACTATTTGAATTTAATAACATCTGAAAAATGTTAGGTAAAATCTATGTTACTGAATGGCTTTTGTAACAATGAGAGTAACATTCAAAAAAATGTTACTTTTTTAGTAGCCAATTCGTAGTCAATGTCTGGCAAACCATTTTAGTGAAAAATAGTAGCGACTAATTGGCTATGAAATATTTTCCTAGCTAATTCGAAGTAAAAAATTGTATCACATAATTGATTGTTTAAAAGAATAATCATACCTAATGACTCTTAAGCCAAAATTACTAGATTATATAATGAATACAACCAACAACTTTGCATATTTTTTTTAAATAAAACATAAGCTTGTTATTAGTAATGGTAAAAATAACAGACTACAAGAATTCCCCTAATTACTAACAGATTCAAAATTGCATTACTGACAGATTTAGACCCTCAGTAATTAGTGACGATCTAAACCCTCAGTAATACAAAAAAAACCCTCAATAATTCAGAAAATTACATTACTAACAGATAAATCCGCCAGTATTGTTAATGACCAATCTTCCTTAGATTAGTGGTGGTGTGTAATGGAACAAACTACTTTTGAATAAATACTCAATTAACTACTTTTTTTATAAAAAAAAAAATTATAAATCTCAAAAGGGAACAAACTAGATTTTTAGGGTGTGCAATGGAATGGTGAAAAGGGTATACAAGATTGCTTTAGATTAGGGGAATGACATAAGAGTTGAGTCATAGCATTAGGGGAATCTAAAATAATTATAGTTATAACCACTTAACTCACAAAACTGAAATTGGATGCTGGTACAAGCATCCAACTGATGCAGCACCCTAATGCTAGAGTGTTCAAATGCACTACCTACTCCATCCTGAAATCAAGAGTGATAAAATTTATGAGAATATTTATCTTGAATAAGGGAAATCTAAAATAATTATAGTTCTAATCACTTAACTCACAAAACTGAAGCTGGATTATATTGCATATATACCAGCCCTGGCACCATGTAATGTGAGCATAGAAAATTGAAACTTAACAGTAAGAAAGTGTCCATACCTCAAATTTGTCGGTGCCACCTGAAGCTGAAGGCTGACGAACTATGTTCTAACTGGTTAACCAATTTGTTCACATATACTTTTCTACACGGTTATGCATAAATCAGTCACTAGAAATCTATGGGAATACCTAATAACTTTAAATTCATGAAGAAAAATAATAAACTTTCAAATATGCAGAATTCACCATACAAAAGAGACTATCGCATCTTCCACACAAAAAGCTCACCACAAAACAGAATTCACCAGAGCAGAACGCTCTTAAACATAATCCACCAAATTACAAAGCATGACAATACCCTAATCAAAGACACTAACAAAATTAAACAAGATTAACAGAGATACGAGTTCCAATGATAGATACATTGAGCACAAAAAGTGTAACTAGGAAAGTAGGTAAGCGACTAGTATCACATGAGAATCACTTTGGTTATGAAAAATATCTACACTTCAATTTCTACATCAAAAGAATTGTATCATTTCAAAGTTAAATGGAACATTAATTATCATTTTGTAAATAAATCTCTTTAATATTTCTTGCAGAGAGAAATAAATAAAACAAGATAATAAATAGTCAAGAGTGTTAAAGAAAAAGAGAGACATAACTACAATAGTAAAACTTATTGATCTTCTTGCATGAATAAATAATCGTAAAATGACAACTAAAACAAACAAAGTAATTAACAACTACAAGCAATGAATATTGATGTTGATGATAAGTGCAAGATTATTTATCTCGCACTTGTGGTATCTACATATGTCCAACTCATGAAGCAACTTTGGTGACATCTTTATTCGATCTGTTGTATTTCATGTGGCTTTTGACAAGTTGTCCGGCTGCAATTGCAGACATAAGTGAGAGCTCTCCTGCAAGGACTGAACCAGCTACTATAGTTGCCAGTTGCCTGGAATTTGCTCCTGGAGTCTCTTTACTAGCTCCTTTAACACCAAGTAAATTTAGACACGCAGATTGTGATGCAAGTTGTGTGCCCCCTCCTACTGTGCCCACCTCAATGGAAGGCATAGTGACTGAGATATGAAGGTCCTTTCCGTCATTCACAGCTTCCATCATGGTCATACAGTGAGAACTTTCAACATTCTGAGCAGGATCTTGACCTGTAGCCAAGTAAATTGCAGAAACAATATTACTAGCATGTGCATTAAAGCCACCAAGAGCACCAGCCATGGCTGAACCAGTAAGGTTTTTGAGCATGTTGAGCTCAACCAAAGACTCCACACTAGTCTTGAGCACTTTCTTCACCACCTCTTCCTTAATTACAGCCTCACACACCACTGATTTCCCTCTCCCTTCAATCCAATTCACTGCCGCAGCTTTCTTGTCCGAACAAAAATTTCCAGATATACCAATAACATCCATATCGGGAAAATCGGTTTGAAGAAAATCAAGTACGTTTTGTACACCTTTCGATACCATGTTCATCCCCATTGCATCACCCGTTGAACAAGTGAATCTGGTGTATAAATTCTTTCCAGCCATAGTAGCTTTAATGCTTTGTAGTCTTGCAAATCTACTTGACCTAAACACATAATCAATCATCCAAATGAGTAATTTCGACAAAAATAAAAGTAAAATATATAGGAGAAAGTTCAAAGTTAAAAATTACTTACTTGTTGAAAGTGTGAGATAGGGCATCAAAATTTTGAGGATCTTCTAAAAAGAATTTCAACTGAGAAGCTCTTTTGGCAGAGTTGAATCTTACGACGGGAGCTCTCGTCATTCCATCACGGAGAACAACAGCGGAAGCACCACCGGAAACATAAATAGCTTTGCAACCTCTGTTGGTACTTGCAACCAAACAACCTTCGGTGGTTGCCATCGGCACCGTGTACTCTTCGCCGTCAAGCAACAAAGGACCGGCAACACCCACGGGGATCTGCACAAACCCTATCGGCATCTCGCAACACTGTCCTAATATAGAATCGTAGTCAAAACCTTCCATCGGTAGACCTTCAAGTGACCTTCCGGTAACCCTCTCCACTGCTTGGTTCCTAATCTTTGCTGCACGACGGCAATCTCCGAGCTTCGACTCAAGGGAGTAAGATGGAATTGATCCCGATACCACTGCACCGACAACCTCTTCGTCTTCCATGGACATAACTTTTTGGTCAGATATTTTCGGTTGTGGTAACATAGGTAGCTTCTTCGGCACGACTCCTCCGGTGGTTTTTGCAGAAATGTCGACGACTTCGTCTTCTTCATCATTGTAATGAAAGATGAAGGCAATGCCAAAGAAAGCAATAAGGTAGACAAAGGAAGCGATGAAGGAAACTACAGCGACAATCTCAGAGACTGTGAGGATGTGGAGAGGTGTAGAGGTTCGGATCTTTTGACGCCATCTGTTAAGAAGAAAGTAGGCGACGGAGAAGAAGAGACCAAAGAAAACAGCATTTGTTAAATACAGTGAAGAAGAAGGTTGTTGTGACTGTGAATCCTGCTTCTGCCTTTGGTTCTTCTTCTCATTTTTGCTTATTTTCTGCTGAACATCCATTTCTCTCTCTCTGTTTGGTTATTAAGTGAAGGATTTGAAATCCAAAAATGGAAAATGGATAGAAGGAAAAAGAAAGGAGAGAAAAGAGTTCAGTTTAGGGGATGAATGATGATTGAAACTTAGCTTGAAAATGAATGCAAAGATTTTGAATGTTATTTATAGATAAAGAGTACTCAGGGAGTGAGTGAGGAATGAGGGAAATGCCAATATTCTAAGAAGTCAAGTAACAGAAGTTTCATAGGTAGATCGTAATGAACTCGTGAACAACGAGGGATGAATATTGTAATGACTACCTAACTCCTACTCCAAGATAACATATTTTATGGAGGAGAGAGGCCAACATTACACATCACAAGAAGCCTTTACTTGACTTTACTAAAAATACAATATATATTTCTCATCTGCACAAACTAATTAAACTATAAGTACATTTTTTGTTGTTGAAACATAAACTAATTAGTTTTATACATCACTTGTGCTACAAAAATATAAACGTGTTTAATTTTGTTTTTTGACTCAAAATGTGTTTAATATCAATTAAAACTAAAGTCCAAAAATGTGTTTAATTAATGAATATACACTTCTTAGAATATTAGAAAATATGTTTTTAATATTCTAAAACACAATCAATGTACTTTGTTAAAAAGAAAGAGAGAAAAAAAACATTACCGATATAAATTATCCATGCATTAATGTCAAATGAAAATACACGGATTTTTTTATGGGAAAAAATACACCATTTTTATCATACAATTAATAATTGCACATAATAAAAACGTGGCAAAAGAATGAATTACTTTCTATCTAATTAAATAATGTGGATCTCGTGTATATAGAAAATTTAATTGAGGGAGATCTCACCTTGTGTAACTTACATGCCGCCAATGAAGATTAGTCACTACTAAGCAAGTTGAAAACCTTATACCAATAATATAGTAACCCAAATTAAAAAGAATAACATGTATAATGATTATAGAACAATACGCATAACTAATACAAATAACTTAATTACTTTCTAATCTAACTCTTGTCTATCTAACTAGATCGAACACACAACTAATACAAAGAACTTAATTACATTCTTTTTCTTTTTTTTGGTGGTCGGGGTTTAAACCTCAATATATTATCAATTGCCCCTACCAAATGAGCTAAGTTTACGAGGACAATTACATACCAAACTAAATATTACAAATATCCTATAAAACCACACACATACGTGTGTGATTCTTGTAATTTAAGTGACCAAAATGAACAACTTAAGGGTTATAGAAAAGTAAAATATAAATTTTTGTTTGGAAACTCGGTATTTAATTCAATGACGGACTAATTCAAAGAACCAATCCCAAGAACCAATCCCACTATGCACTAGCACCGCATATGCCCCGTTTAAAGCCTATGAACAAACCCACAGAAATTGACTTTGGGAGGATTCAAACCTAAATAATTGAAAAGGAATTTATAAGTAATAGTATTAAATATGATATACACCCTCCGGTCACTAATATAAGCAAAAGTTTGATTTTTAGATTCATTCATTAAATGACTTATGTTCTTTACATACGTCATTTAATGAATGAATCTAAAATTCGAACTTTTGCTTATATTAGTGACCGGAGGGTGTAAGTGCTATTTAACAATCACTTAGAATATTAGATAACAAAACAACTTTTTTGTTGCTTGTATTCAAGACTTAAAAGAAGTATAATATTAGTGACAAAGTCGCTCCATTGGCGAACTTTCCTACACCCAAACAGGTCAATATGTTGCTCTAAAAGAAGGAATCTCAGAACAGAGAACCGCCATCATTAGATGGATTCTTTTTCTTTTTCTTTTTTTTTTTTTTGATAGAATTTAGATGGATTCTTTTATGGAAACATATTACAAAAATAAGTAAGAATCACTTGCAAAAGTGGACTTTCTGAAATTATACATATCATATACACTTAAATTGGAGTGAACAATGTGACTAAGATTACAAAATGCTAACAAAAGGAGTGGAAACACAAATGGAAGGGGGAACCACGACCAAATAAAACATGCAACACAATCAGGAAGACAAAGAAATGCCTAAAATGTCGAATGATGATATCCGTGGAATAACAACACCTTCTGTTGTGAAGTGGTCTAATGAAGGACATCTTCCATCATAAACTTACTTTTTGAATGAATGTAATTGAGGTGAAAAGTTGTACACAGATTGTTAACCTGTCTCATCACTTTTGACTCGAGTAATTTGCGGCGACAAGGATGCAAACACAACATACCATTAAATTGTCTTCGCAAGCTTTCTAGTCAGAGTTCGAATCATAGAAGTCACTTGGGCATGGAGTTACTACCTCCGATTCAAGCAACTGGACCACTCGGTGCATAGTGGGTCGATCCTCTGGATTTGAGGAAACACACTGAATAGCCATAGAGAGCAAGGCATCAAGGCTCTCCACCTGCACCCCGTCGCATAGTGGATCGACAATTTCCCTAGGCCTATTTTCAGTAATAAGGAAATTCAACTGCATGATGGCAAATTATGGCATTAGAATGGGGTCCATTCCCTTTTAAAGTAGCAACAAAGATTACATCCGCTTTGTAATTGCATAAAAAGGAACATGTACTAGAACATGATAACAAGTTTAGGTTATATTTCACCTACTTAAATAATATAATCAACACTCTCAACCACACCAGTTCATGCTAATTGTAGTGGTAACGATAAGGAAGCCCATTTTATACCGATTCCTGAGGATTCAGCTCATCTAAACTACACTATGAGATGCACTTTAAAGATTACCTCCAAGTTTATGTTCAGCTGCTTAAATAATATAATCAAAACTCTCAATCACACTCAGTTCATGCTAATTGTGGTGGTAACCATAAAGAAGCCCATTTTATAACAGACTGGCGTATTCTTACGGGTTTATCTTCTCTAAGCGAAATTATGAGATTTTATTTCATTGAAGAAGCTAAATTTGAGATGCACTTAAAAGAATAAAATGTTTCATAACTGTTGATTAAGATTTTAATTAGATACATACATATATGCACTATCACAAATAAAACTATATATTGAAATTTAGATGAAAACTAAATATACATGCACATGTATGACGTATCACAAATCAACAAAAGCTACGTCAGTGAGTATTTATGTTTAAAAACTAAATCTAAAAGTCTAAAACTAAACAAAAACAATTCTTTTAAAAGAAATAGAAAGGATTTAATAACATGCACTAAAACTAATATTATTAAACAACAAAAAAACTAATAGTAAGGTGCATCACATACCCAACCAACAACATTTAGACCCTTTTCAATGAAGGATGCATCTGTTGGACGCTTTCCACTAAGCACTTCAAGTGTCAACACCCCAAAACTATAAACATCGGTCTTCTCAGTTGCTCTTCCACTTTGCATATACTCTGCAAAGGAGTATGGAGGCTTGCTCAAATAAATATGGAGTTAAAATGTGGTATTAATAGTTTAACAAAAATCACATTTTTGTGCACCTCAAACATATCAGCCCTATCGATGTCACGAAATTGTGAAGCGGCTTAACACGTATATTGATGATTATTAGCAGCTACTTTAAGAAATAACATTTAAGGTTTTTATCATACTCGGTCATTTTCTTCATGTTCTTTTGGTTGATTTGGCAACAGAAGTCCTATATTTCTCTTTCTATATAAAGGCCAGAAGAAAAAAGACAACACTTGCATTTACTCTCTTTCAAAAGTTAATCTTGTATAATTTCACTAGCACTTACCCCATAGAGATATTTTGTTTAAAAACATCAAAACAAGAGACAAGCAGATAAATATCCACAGTATTAGACCACCTAGCAACTAATTATAGATACCCTCGACAATAAGAGACCCTCATTAATATTTCAAGTGCTAAATAGTAAATACCATTATTCATGCTCCAGACAACTATCTGTAGGGTGATTATCATTATTGCTTACCTGGAGCTAGATAACCAAATGTTCCAGCAACAATAGTGGTGATGTGAGATTCTTCATCCTCCAGAAGTTTGGCAAGTCCAAAATCAGAAACTCTAGCATCCAATTTTCCATCAAGCAAAATGTTGCTCGATTTAATGTCTCGGTGTATGATCCTAGGGGAACAGTCGTGGTGCAAGTAAGCAAGCCCTTTTGCAGCTCCCATGATTATATTCAACCGCGAATCCCAGTCTAGTTGCTCAGATCTTTCTGTGCAGTGCATCACAAACATCATTATTCCCCAATAAAGATTTAAGCAGAGATACTGTACTAGCTTCAATGTTAATTGAATTTACATCAAATAGTGCGTAATAAATAAAAATGCCATATTTAACAAGCAAAAGAACCCAAACAGATAGAAATATTATACCCTAATCTTGAAACATCAAATGTTAACAAACAATTCCAGGTTGAATTGGTATTACAAATCCAAAAAACATATATGTTCAGATCTACTATAATGTTCATCAAGAAATGCAGTTAATGCAAACAACATAACCATAGATATATTTGTCGTGATCTATTTTGAGAGTAACCAAGGATTCTTAATCAGAAGTTTAATTTGTTACAGGTAAATAATGATTACCACATG
Source organism: Medicago lupulina (assembly GCA_958299785.1). Classification (NCBI taxonomy): domain Eukaryota; kingdom Viridiplantae; phylum Streptophyta; class Magnoliopsida; order Fabales; family Fabaceae; genus Medicago; species Medicago lupulina. The sequence continues at coordinate 10,928,409 of OY283146.1, forward strand.
TTAGCATTTGACTTTGTAATCACCACATGCCCTCCCTAAAATCTCAAGCTTAACCCAATAATACAGATTCAGCTGCTTCACATACTAATATGATGGAAATATATATTGTAAGTATTCAAATAAAGATCATACCATGAAGAACTTCATCAAGACTACCACCAGGTAGGTAGTCATATATTAACAACTTTGATGTAGGTGAATTACAATATCCACGTAAGTTAACTAAATAACGGTGTTTGATGCTTCCAAGAATTGCAAGCTCCCTCTCAAAAAAACGATCAAATCCCTCATTCAACTTTACAATCTTTTTCAACGCAAATACATTCCCATCATCCATTGCAAGCTTGTAAACAGTTCCAAATCCCCCTACGCCTATTATGTGTTCCTCATTCAAAGTCTCTAGTTTCTTAATAATGTCTTTCGAAGAATATGGTAGGTCTCCATGAAACATCACTATCGAAGCACCTACAAGACATTATTTAGAGATATTAAATTTCAAGGGTGTTTGAATATAAGGATATATTTTATTATATTCTAACAAGGTTTTTCAATGCATAAAGTAGAAAAAGCTAGCTGAAACAGGTCTATGAGCAAGTCACAGAAAGATAAAGAGTGTACCTGGACCAACATCCACTGCAAGACTGATTCTATCATTTTTACCAAACTTTTTATAAAGAAAACAGCCCCAGAAGCACATAAGTGCCACCAAAAGTAGTGCGCCCACAGTTGCTGTTGCACTGATGAGAAGTCGGCCAGAATATTTCTTCTTTCCATTTGAATTTTGGTCTATAAGGAGTAAAACAATAAAAGTCAACATGAAATTAATGACAACTTGCTCTGAGTGACTATGCTATATACTACTCTGTCAAAAATATAGTTGGGAAAACTAGAAGTAATCGGAGTCCAAATATGGATGTACCAACATACCAAAAATCAGACAAATACTACAACATTTTATCGATTTTAACAGAATTAACTTATACTTGAATTTTAAACTTTTCTATTTCTGTTGATTGATTTAGGAGGATAATTAATCTTCCTTAGCTCTTCTAAAACACTTGTAAAATTTCTTCTTTTTATCAAATTAGCCATGCATAAATATAGGTAATAAAATAGGTCCAGGAAGAAAACATAGGTCGATATAGGTATTATTAAAAAGCCTCATGATACTACCATTACACCCTCGAAAAGAAAAGTTTTAGCTTCATTTTGTTAGAAAAGAATATAAGTTCAGGATAGAGGTAATACTAAAATGCCTCATGGAACCACCATTACACCCTCGGAAAAAAAGTTTCATCTAAAATGAAGTATAGACCTTCCTATGGCCTTATCATTTTAGCTTCATCTAAAAGCAATTGAGGAGTCGAATTGCCACCTTTTCCCAAAAAAAGTAAGCCAAATATCTATAGAGCTGAAAGCTCAAATGTTTTAGTAGAAGTATTTTATATGAAAAGATAATACATCATTAATCAAAGAAACAGAAACAAAAAAAGAGAGCAAGCTTAGTATGAGAATATGAAAGATTAAGGAAAAGCATGCAGCTCTACCTGAAGAAGAACTATTCCCAGGCGAACCATCATCTTTACATGTTGAATCGATTTGCACGCCACACAAACCACGGTTTCCAACAAACCTGCAACATGACATTTTTGTCTCAATATAGAAAAATATATTTAAATCCTCAGGGATAGACTACTTCATCAGGACAGTTTAATATCATCGATCCGCAAGGTAGAAGTATAAAAAAATAAAAAAAAAATAAAAAACGTAACACAACTATTGATGATATTCATGTAATGACTTGGTATATGTATAAAAATCTCGGTCACAACAACATAGGAGGTAATACATAGGTAGACTCAGTATTGATTTATGCCTACAGGAATCTGTATCCATGGGTAACAAGTAACAGCTAATCTTTAGAATATCAAAACTACAACGGATTTCAACATAAAAGTGCACCAAATATCAAGGAACTGCTGGACGTTACTTTTATGATGCACGTCTTGTTATTCCATAATGCAGAAGATATGACTATCTCGATACCTTATTAAATACGTTGTTTTATAGAATCAAGTCAAACCTTGAGTCTTCGTTGGGAGAGGACAAAAAAAGAAAATGCAGAATGCTTACAGAAAACAAGCATGACTTTATCTATCTCATTACATTCAAACAAAGCATAAATGTATAAGTTTAAAAACATGAGTTGTGAGCAAGTTAAAATAGCACATCACCACTAAAATGTTTAGAGGCAACAAAGTAGGTAATAGGCGTTAATTTGTTGTTTCTTTTTCAAATGGGGAGAAAAAGAAAGAGTCGTTAGATAAAGGAGCAGAAGAAGCATGGTTTTAATACATATATCATACTACAACCATCAAAAGAAGATAAATAGAAGTGCACCAGAATTCACATGAGATTAGAATATCTACAGTTTATGATCCATTCTCAATTACATGTTTCCTTGATCTTAAAATCTTAATTTTCTTCAAGTATATCTATTCAGTAGTCTGATTAGCAGATCAAAAATACTCCCCCCGTTCCTTTTTTAAGAGTCTCTTTGTAGAAAAGTTTTTGTTTCTATTTAACTGTCACTTTCAAAGTTCAATGTAATATTAAATGTCATTTTACCAATATTACCCTTAGTTATTTATTACAGAGAGAGAAATATATGAAACAAAATATTAAATGAATGAGCCTATTATTGGAAAAGAATAAATTATTGTATTAAGAGTAGTAACATTTATTGATTGTCTTGGTTTTAGTAAAAAATTAAAAAGTGACAATTAAAAAGGAATGGAGGTGGTAATTAATAATTATGATATGCCTTTGGCATGCACTCCATTTGTTGCTTGAAACTATCTCACAATGCTGATCAAAAATTTGAGAAATGCAATCACCCTCTAACAACTCATAATTGTGATTTCATAAATTACTCTCGAATAATTTCAACTAATCTATTCAATTTAGTCATAATTACTTATAGGGTTTGTCTAACATGTGCAATATTGCACATGTTAAAGTAACTAAAAATAGCAACTATTTATTGAAAAACAACCATTATTTATTAAAAAGTTATATATTTAATAGAAAATACAGAAGTTCCAATATAAACATACTACATTAAACTTCTTAACATATGCAAATTTGCACATGATAGAAAAACCCACTTATATTACCATTTATCAATTAAGACTCTAAGCTAAGCTTTTACTCTAATCTTTATTTAAGCACCAAACCTCTTTATTCCTCTTAAAATGAAATCAAAATACAAGGCAAGTCCACAGCTCAAGGTATAAAATGTCTCCATATAATTAAATTATTGAAGTTTCAAAACACAAGGTCATCAAATTATTCTAGCAACGCCCAAGAGAAAATAAAATGCGTGATTTTTAAAATTTAACTTGTGAATGGCAGGCCAACTAGAAAAAATATATATATATATACTCCTTTCATCCCATTTTGTTTGACATTTAAGATTTCAGCACAAGAATAAAGAAATACAATTAATATTATAGATTTCTTGCGGTTCAAAAATATATATAATAGATTTCATAAAAAATAGTACTCCCTCCGGTCTCAAATACAAGTACAGATCTGCTCCATTTAGTGTTGTTCATTGCATAGATGCACAAAACGTGGCAAAAAAAAATATCAGTGGTTAAGATTAAAAATGAGAAAAATCAGTATTTTCTCATTTCAGCAACTCAAATCTGAAACGGCACCACTAATTTCAATCTATCAACACCGATCTTTGAATTTCACCAACCACCGACAAATCAGAGTTGAAACTATTCAAGGAATTCCATTCTCCACCTCTGTTCTTAATCCAAACTCAAATCAAATATAAAAAAAAAATGGAATTGAAGAGTTTCTTTTGAGGATAAGAAAGAGGGAAGGGAATGAAGAAACTCGCTATCTTTGATGCGTGTTTCAAAACCCTTCTTCTCCTCCAATACACGCTCCCTCTTCCTCTCAGTGCCGCTGTCACCCCTCACCGCCCCAGGGATGCCCCTCTCCATCCCAGAGCTGCCCCTCTCTGTCCCAGCAATTTGGGTTGCAGTGCAAGAAGACAGAATGGTGATTTGGGTTGCTGTGCAATCTGGGTCTTCTTTACCGTGGGAAAACGCCGCGGCGAGGCGTGGCGGTGAGGGTGAACATGTGCGGAGCAGAAGGGTTTGACGGGCGTGGCAGAGAAGAACATGTCTCCGTTTTTTTTATTAAACAAATACTGATTTTTCAATTTTTAATCACAGCCATTGCGTTTTTTTTTCCATGTGTCGTGAATCTATCCAATGAACAAGACTAAACAGAGCAGATCTGAACTCCTCAAATATAAGCAAAATTTTGGACCAAATATATCAACTTTCATTGACCAACTTTTGATTATATTAGTAATACAGATTTTATCTCTCGTTAATTAGGTTCTTTACCACTTACTCCACAACAGGAACTACCACTAAGTTAAAGGTATGGTAGGAAAAGAATATTTAATACTTTATTGATATTGTAAAATGACAATCAAAATAAGACAAATATTTTACCAAAACATCAAACAAAATGTGATGGAGGCAATGATAGAAAATTTAAATTATATAAGTATTAATAATGAAAATTGTATGCACAAATAAAACTGTGGCTTCCTTCAAAAAAAAAAAAAACTGTGGCTAAATAATATTGTGACGTGTGAATAGAATAACATGTTTATTTTTATTTAATTTTTTATGAAGTCATTAACATGTTTATTTAAAAATTAAAACTCAAATTTATTTTAAATATAAAAAAAATAGGCACGCGTAATTTAGGAAATTACGATTGTAAGTTGTTTATTTGAAGTGTGAATAAATAGTAGAGTATCATCCCTCAAAATATAAAAATTAATTGTAGAGTATCAATAGCCCAACCAAAGAAACCTAGAACTTGATAAAAGTCACACTTACGAGCTTCCAGTAAAGTGGGCAAGGACACCGTCAGAAGGTATTGGTCCGACCAGAAAATTGGTTGATACATTGCTGCAAAGTATCCAACAAGAAGAAAATGTTAAAATATATATATTTAAAAAATAGAAATTAAAAAAAATGGGCGTAAAGAAAGAACAGCCATGGCAGAAAAGAAGTCTACATACAAGTTTTTTAGATTATACAACTTTCCAATTGACGCTGGAATATTCCCACCAAGGGAATTGCTTGATATATCCCTGTAAAATAGGAAGACATGTTGATGAATATAACCTCTGTAACACCAGAAAATTTGATTTTTTTTTTTCATGTATTCCTTTTTCTTTCCTCCTTTTTTCTTAAGTCGTTTATTCTTGAAATGAAAACAGAATGAACCATACAATATTTAGTGTTTGATCCGCACACAAATAATAAAATATAAATAATAAGTATAAACTGAAGTAGAAACTCACAAATTTTGAAGCTGTGAGAGATTTCCTACTTCACTTGGAATCATTCCACTAAGGTAATTACCCTGTAAAAAGCTGGACAACCCAAAATGACAGTTATTGTCGAATTCCAACATAGAAAAATTGGATTTGCCCAAATTAAACCACAACATAAGAAAAAGATCTAGCAGTTATAATGGAGAAATTTTCTTGGTGACAGTAAAGTCATACAAGACATTAACTTTGCAACAAAATGCTCCAAGTCAATATGAAGAATATAAGAACACATTTTCCAAAGGCTGTGAAGTATGTGCAATAGATTGAACATAAATGTAATAAGCAATTTGAACATGTACATGCATAATATTAAAGCTAATAAATGTGATATTAGATTTTATTTTTTTTATAAGCGTGATATTAGATTGTTAAATTGAATTATCCTAATATCATCATAAACCAAATAAATGCAGATAATTTTCCAAAGAAAATAGGAAAAATGGAACAGCAAGTGGACCAAAATGAATACGTACATCGACTGCAATTCGGTGCAATTTCCCAATTCTGGTGGAATTTTGTCATAGAGGTTGTTGTTATGAAGAGCACTGCAACAGGTACATTAACATTGTCATTACATAAGAAATTATGTGATAGTATCAAATAATTAAAAGAAAATATATATGCAATCCAAATTTTTAAGACACATACAGAACTTTCAGACGCTCTAACTTCCCCAGGTCAGGTGATAAAGACCCAATTAACTTATGGTGTGATAGAATCCTACAATATCACCAATGAAAGCAAAGTTAGATAAAGAACTCCATATATAATTGCCAACAAGTCTCCTGTCATATCTTAATGTAAAGTACTTTTTTCTAAAATTCAGAAGGTAACCAAAGTGTCGTGCAGATGCAATGTTTCAACTTTCAAGGATGTTAACATATAGAAAAAAGTTATATCCTACCCTGTATTAATGAAAATACTACTCCAACACAAAACCCATAAAAGAAAACAGGGGAACACAAAAAAAGAGTTTAAAAAACGGTGGACTTGGTAGGATGGAAGAATTTTGAAGTCTGTCACTCAAAATGTTATTTAACCATCAGAGACTAGAGTGGTGAGAAAATGAGGAGGAAATTTGTATTATGTGAAATTTACAATCAATACTAGCTATAAAAATCAGATAACATTTGTTTACAGAATTTTAAGTCAAAATCAGAACATAAATGTATATGTTCCATACATGGTTGAAACATTCCCATGAAGCTTCATAAAGCTATGCTTTGGCAACCTTATAAATACAAGACTAACATAATATAATTCATCTACCCACAACAATTTTATTTTTTGAGCAGCATCTACCCACAGCATAATACATTTGACAAACTACACCAGCCAATCAAAACAAAATGATGCATGAAATGCTTTCATCTCAAAACTAAAGTCTTATAGCATGTGAAAGACAAGAAATGACAAGTTTAAAAACTCACAGATGTGTCACTCTCTTGGTTTTTGGATCACATTTCACTCCTTTCCATTTACATGGGTCAGGATCCTCAGGCCTCCATTGTAACAGGATACCATCGGAGCTACCGATTGCTGTCCTGAAGTTGATAAGTGCCTCACCTATAAATATGACAGAATATAACAATCAATTCAATTATGCAAAAGAAAAGGAATCTACCTCGTAAAATTTATTAGATGTTATTTTAAACAAAGTCCCAAGCGAGAACAAACACAAGTGAGAATAATGTAACTAGAATTCGTGAAGCTTTGACTTCTTTCAACACATTTGTTATAAAGGAATAACCGAAAAAATAATTAAATCAAAATCAGACTAATATCCTAAAACAGTATCATACCATCAGGAGTGATCGCTTCTATGTTATTAATTACAATATGTATCAACAAAACATACAGAAGCCACGGCCATTGGCCTTTGATAAGACAAATGTCCATAGCAACAGTGTATAGTCGAACTAGTAAAATTCATCTGAGGCAAAAGTATCTGAAATGTCTCTCCACCATGTAGTTATCTGGTTGGTATATACATCAGCAGTGCAGATGAACGTAGATGCTGCCTGCAACATCAAACCAACTAAACTGAGATTAAACCGTACAAGAACCATCATTATGACAGATGTATTAAAGTAAAAATACACCACACAAGAACCAAAAGTTAGTCCAACAGTTACAAATATCAGCAATTTCAATAGCACTTTAAAAACACTTACAACGACGGTTAACAGTTAGTATGTGTTCGATTTCACTTTTGGAGGAATCAAGATTGATTCTAGAGGTGTCGAATTGATTTTAACATGTTTGGTTCCTCACGAGTAAAATTTATTTTGCCTCTAGAATTGATTTCTAACTTGAAGTAAGAAATTGGAGTTATTCAGTCTAGAATTGATTTTTACGCACACATTTATAGTTCAGCTCACTTTTACATAAATGTAACCAAACATAAAGCAATTTACCTTCAAACTCACTTTTAGCCAAACTCAATTACCTCAATTAATTTTTGCCACCGCAAAACCAAACACACACTTACACACGTAACCTCACCAAGTAAATAAAAACACGAGAAAATTCTAATGCAAGTTTGGATAAACATCTAAATTTAGTGCTTGTAGCATAAGAGTTTAACATATAAGTGCCTATGTATACGCTATTTCTATAACAAGATAAAATAACGTCAAACTATTTCATATAAGCTATAAGTTGATTTCACATGTCATCTTCGAGAAAGCTCACGCAAATAATCTGACACTTATAAACATGTTATAAACTATTTCCACAAACTCTCCCAGAAAGTCTCTCTCTGATTGTCAGTAACTAAGCTTAAATAAGTCAATCCAAACAAGTCCTAAGACGATGACTAAGGGCCTGTTTTATTCCGTTTTAGAAAACTGTTTTCTCTTCTCCAAAATTTGAAAATTCTAAAACTTGTTTGGTTGACTACTTTTTAAAAATTGTTTCCCAAAACTGTTTTATGTTTTGCTGTTTTTAAAACTAAAAAATGAGAACTGCTAAATAGTGTTTTGATTTTCAGTTTCCAGTTTCCAAAACTAAAAATACGGAAATGTGGTATATTTTCATTAATGACATTTTAGTAAATAAGTGGCAGAATTTTCTTATCTATAAAACACTTTTTAGAAATAAGATTACCAAGCAGGTATTTATTTTATTTTCTTCTTAAAAATAGTTTCTAAAAACTGATTTATAAAATGCTTAAACTGAAAACACAATCAAACAGGCCCTAAGAATCCACAAACAACCATTCTCTATAAACAAATCATCAAGAATTTTCCTGTAAACAACACTTATTTTACAAAATTTCCAGCTCAAACGCAAAAGCACTTTTTACCTATCACGAATGAAAAAAGTAACGCAAAATTTCAACTGAAAAACTTAAGCTAAAGAAGCTAATCTAAACTGAATCTAAGTAAACAACTACTAAACGAGCTTCACAATTCACATCATCATTATACTAATCCAGATTAACTTTCAACTTAATTATTGAATTGAACTAATAAGAACTTCAATTCAACATTTCAAATCAAAACCACAAGCAATGCAGAAAAATCAAATCCAGATTAACTTATCATCAACTTCAATTTCACGAACAGCGATAGTGAATTTCAGCAAAATCGAAAAAGCACAGAATAATTAGAGAGAGAGAGAGAGAGAGAATGCATACGAAGTAACGTTGATTTGTTCGATCTGAGATGCAAAAATGAGAGAGAAATGCAAGTGGAGGTGTAAATAGAAAACGATAAAACCACCGTTATCACTATCACTGCTTCGTTATGTTTGTTCTGAGATTTGTGTGATTCCAATTCTATTCTTCAAAGAGTGTGAGTGTGAGAGTGTAAAGCGTGTGTGAACTAAGAAGATGCTTTTTTGGGAATTAAAGTTGAACCAAAGAGATTAAATTAAGAGCTATAAGCTGTTTTCGCACGTGAGAATTTTGACATATCGCACGTGCAACCGACGCCTTTCAATCCCGTTATACAGCTCATACAAACATACATTGCGTACAGTATAACAACACTTTCTTTCTATCCTTGCTTTATTTTCACGAGTTTTTATATACTTTTTGTATTTATGTCATTTTTGTTTCTTTTTATTAGTATTTTTGTATGTTTAATACTATCATGGCATGGTAGTAGAATTTCATAATTGAGGCTACATCAGTAGTGACTTAAACACACCATTAAAGTTGACCTTATAATAAGGTTTAAAGATCAAAAGTTAGAAAAAATTGAAATAGGGGACAAAAAAACTTAATTTAAAAATATGGGTATCAAAACTTTTAAAAAAAAAAAAAAAAAAAAAAAAAATCGTATCACAAAAATGCATTTAAGTTATTATTTTATTTTGAAATTAATTTTTTGAATTTTGTGAGTAAGAAAAGAAATAAGAAGGAAAAAAGTTAAGTGAAAAAATGAGTTTAATAACAACTATTGTGCTTTCCTTTAAAAAAAAAAATAAACTGCTGTACTTGAAAAGTGTTATAAGTTTTATTTACAACAAAATGTGATGTAATTAATTAAAAGGTACATTCAAAGTTTGTACCCAAGAAAAAAAGGTACACTCAAAGTAACACACAAAAAACTTACATTATTTTTATATATTTTTTATTTTATGATGGGGTTGAAACACCCCAAAAACAAAATCATAAAATTGAAAGACATATTTTTTAAGCGATCCTGGGAGACAAACATGGTTTTAATGGATTCTTCATCACAATAGTAAAGGATTGTTTCTCACTCAAGTCAACCTCACACCCATTTTCAATGGTCCATTTAAAATCCCTCACCAAATTAGCCACAAAGTACCCAAGATGAAATGTTGCAATATTAATTGCTGGACAAACTCTTCTACCTGCACCAAAAGGCATCATTTTAATCTCTTTAATCCCTTTTAGATCAAAATTAGCATTTTCTTCACTCAAAAATCTTTCAGGCTTAAACTCCATAGGATTTTCCCACACACTAGGGTCCCATCCAAATTCGGCCACAGGAAAATTAATCATCGCATTTTTTGGTATTTTATGACCATCGAAAATAGTCTCTTGTATAACAGCCCTAGGCAATATAAAATGACCTGGTGGATGTCTCCTAAATGTTTCTAACACCACTGCCTTCAAATAAGGCATCCTTTTCAAATGTTCCTCTTCAATTTCTTCCTTGTGTTTCACAACTTGCTTAATTTCATCATAAAGTTTCTCTTGAATCTTTTGATTCTTTACTATATTAGCCATGGTCCATAACAATGTGGTAGCTGTTGTGTCTGTTCCACCTAGCATAAATTCAGAACACATACTCACTAACTCTTCATCATTGAAATTTTCCCCACTTTCTGGAACTTTTAGATCAAAAAGAGTATCAGCATATGCCTCAAAATCTTCCTTATCTTCTTCATCTTCAATGCCAACATTAATCTTGCTTTTTATTTTCTCTTGGCGTGCTTTTATAATAGGAAGAAACACATTCATTTGATTTTCACGAATTTGCATGATCTCTCTCCATAATCCTCTAAACACAAACCTAGACAACATTGGTGCAAAATTCAACACATTGAACTTAATGAAATTGTAAATTAAACAATGTTGTACCCTTTGAATACTCTCGACAATTTTTTTATCAAATTTCTCCCCCCATAACATGTATGTGAATAAAGTATACAATGCAAAATTGAAATAATCATCAATATGTATTGCCTTGTTTCCTAGTTCAATTTCAGCTAAAATATTTTTCTTCAGAACATTTAATGCCCATTTACGACAACGAAAATATGAATTTAATCGAGAAGGGGACGTCGCTTGCATGAAATTTTGGCGCAGTAATTTCCAAATGGTACCATAAGGGGATTGACTAATAGTGCGTTGTTTCGGAAAGAAAATGTTGGTTGTTAAAAGAGCTACGGGACGATTAGCAAAAATCGTACCATTTTTAACAAGTGCTCTATGAGCAACTTCGTGGGATGTTATAAAAATTGAAGGTCTTGAACCTATGTATATGGTAACAATGTCACCGTATTTGGAACGTAATGAGCGAAGGACAAGTTCAAGTTCCGCAAAATTTTTTGATGACTTTAGGAGCCATAAGATGTTACCTATGAAAGGTATGGTTGGAGGGCTTGGTGGTAGCTTCTTGTTGCGGATTGCATTGAGAAGGACTTGAAGAAAAATGCATAGAAGAATAGATGCTACAATATAGAGCCACAATCCCATGATCTCTGCTATTATTTTTAGTTTTTATTACTATTATTTTAGTAATAATTAAAACTAAAATGTCTTGTTATGTATATTCTATATCCGTGCTTTAACACACTCAATCCATTTAAATATATTGCTAGTTATAATGTTACTTTTTTTTTTTAAGGAGTTATAATGTTTTTTATTTTTTTAGGGAAAGGAGTTATAATGTTATATATGTAGTTTACATTTATGTTATATTTGCCACTGTTATATACGTAGCTCATTTAAATGTTTAGCAATAACTAATAGAACTATTTATTGAAAACTTCTTTAGATGTCATAACAACTTTGTTGAGTCCGTTAATCATTGTTTGATAAATGACATTGGCAATATAAATTTTAACCAATATAATGTGAAATGATGATTGTAACTTGTGTTAAGAAAAATTTTAGCTGTTTCAATTAACAAAGTTAATTGTTCTTGGAGTTTGCAAGAATTTCATGAATATAGAGTTACTTCTCATTAAATAATTGGCAACTTAATTTTTTTTGGTTACAACTCTTCTATCCTAGTGTTTTATTGGATATATAGTACAAAATATTCAATTATTTGATGTCATTTTTTTCATATTAAATTGCTTCTGAATTTAAATTTAAATTTAATTTTGCCTTAGGAGTATTAGTAATTATTTTTTCTCATGGGTATATAAGATTTTTTTTTTTACTTATTGTTTAAATTCTTCTATAGTAGAAGTAATATCATATGACATTAACACTTCGTTTAACTCAAAGCCTCCAAACCTCTTTTCATATAAGTTAATGGTTGTTCACCCTTCAATAGCCTTCATGATATATTTTCAACAAGAAAAATATCCGTCGTATCATCATATAACTGTTATAGTACTTGATTATTTTGTAAATTAATTTCCTTTCAACTGGTACATCCATAACAATACTCCATATTGGATTATATACTTGTTTTGGGTTGACTATGCATTTCATGCAAAATGAAAATCCAATTTTCATCACTAGAGATAAATTAATTTAAGAACACCTCATCCCCTTATGTTGTTAGTGGTCATCTCTCTTTCCTAAGATATGTATTATTTAATTTAAAATATATTGAGATTTTAGAATATGAAATCGTACATACATTTTATTTGTTTGAAAATTGATTCATTTATAACTTATTACAACTGATTTTGTGCAGACCTAAAAAAAATTAAGTTGTTAGTCGAGCGCGGCAAGCAATTGAATTATATATAATCGTATCTTTTATAGACGAGTGAATGATAATAGAACTATAAACAACTGAATACGAAATAGGTGAATCTTTCTCAAGTTCACGAAGGTCGTAGGAGCGTCAAAATCAGTCAAATAAACATGGAATTTGACAATTCAACATTTTGCTTTTGTTTACGATTTGTAGTTCCACTAATTGGAACATCTGTTTTTACATAGGCATGATATGCACGCACATGAATAAGAGAAACATAAAAGTCATGAGGCATCGAGAGTTCGAGCCAAATGTCGGGCACAACACACACCCAACAACAAGAAGAAACACACTATAGCCGCAAAAATAACTTAATAAGTCAAAGTCAAATCCAAGTTTTGTAGTCCTTGTTGTTTTGGTTAGTAAAATTAGTTGTGCCTATAAATACATATTGTACAATTCATTTTAACACGCACAATCAATTCAACAAATATATTTTTCGCAAAATTTTGTCTATTTTTCTGCTTAATTTTAACTTATGTATTTCTTAACTTGGTAGCTCACAAAAAACCCAACACAACACGTAACGCTCTTTGGAGAAGACAAAAAACTCACAATCGAGCGACAAAGTTCATTCCCCAACATAATAGTTTAAGCATAAACAAAAACACATTTGAAAACTATTAGTTGATTTCTTAACTAACTATTAATCTTGACAACATATACTTTAATCGATGAAAAATGTTGTATGCTAAGGCATCTTTTTTCACATTCTATGTATAATAAGTATACATTACCAATATTCAAATGTATTTAAAAGTTCTTTTATGATATATTTTTAAGTTTATTTTCTCAGGGTAAATGAAAATTTGACAACAACAATAATGTTTTTGAAGACTTTGCTCTATTGCGCATCATTCTTAGTGGCTGCATCCCTCTTACGATTTGTATCTTTTACTTGTGATGGTTATCTTAATTCGAATTTGCACACACTTATTGTGAAGAGTTTTCTCAAAAACTACTTAGTTATTTTGATATTCATTTTTCTAAGAAGGTAGGAGATTGTTCGATTACTCTTGTGGAACCGTAATTCAACTTTCATGGTTTAAAGTTGGTTTGACATAAAAAGAAAATAGAAAGTTATGGTGCAATTGAATTCTCAAACTACCCTCCATCTTGCCTCCATCTTGTTCGAAATAGATGTTGATGTTTTCATTTGCGTCACTCTCTCGTAGTTGCTTTTGATGAAAACTTGCATGATCAATACAATGTCACTTGAGTTCATGTGCTTAAGGAAGCAAACCAAATTGTTAGTATGTTAGCATATGACAATCATTTTCTAAGAAGGCCAATTTCAAATTGGTTTCTAATTCTTTTTAGGCATTAATGTTTTTGCATTCATACACAAAATAGCTACAAATATTTTTTTTAAAAGAAAAAAAGCTAACTAGATATTCGTATAAAAGATGAATCTCATATATCTCGATTTTAAGAAGAAAAAAAACAAATTATAAAATAAAAAAAGACTAAATTAATTCAATGGTCTCTCAACTAATTCTCAATTTTCATTTTGATTTTATAAGTCTTAAAATCATCAATTTGGTTCCTCAACTTCTGAAACAAATTTTCCTAGATCTTGTGATGAAGGTATGAATACATGACGATGAAGATGAAGAAAAGGTAGAGGAAAGAAGATGAAGAAAAGAAAAGAAAAGGTGGTGCATCATAAATATAATAAACCTGTGTAATCTAACGGTCCTCTTTAAAACAAAAAGATCAAAAAATTTAATAGGATCTATGGTAGACCACTTTAAGGTTGGTCCACCATAGATATTTGAGGTTAAAGTTAACTGTAAAAGACCTTTTTGAATAACAAATTAAACGTTGAGGAACCAATATATTTATTTTAAGATTTATGGACCAAAATGAAAACTAAGAATTAATCGAACAACATTGAATTAATTTAGAAAAAAAAAATAAGTAAATTAAAAAGGTAGTCATAAGGTGGGACCAAACATTTTTTTTTAAAGTGGGCCCACTTGAGTCTCATGTTTGTTCTTATCAAATTCATTGGTCATTCTTTTTCACATTTCTTCTTCTTTGTGTGGTTGGTCTCCTTTGAGGTTTGATCGATCACAAACAACAACAAGATGACGCGGGGAAAGCAGAAGATCGAAGCGCAGAAACGAAACGCAGAGAAGAACCAGAAATCAAAGGGTTCTCAGATTGAAGCTAGAGGTGCTGGTCTCAAAATCACTTGCCCCATTTGCAAGGTTTGTTTTTTTCCTTCTTCATATTATGTCATGTGAACAAAAAAAATCAAATTTTTATTATTGGGTCTATTTTTTTTTCCATTTTGATTTTGCCCCTAATAGCTACTTGCTGTTTTTTATGGCCTATGTAGTGATTTGTTGTTGAGTTATGTTATTGCATCGATTTAACCGATCTGGGTCGTGCTTGTTTCTTTTTAATTTTTCATTTATCTGTGTTTTCAAATTTCATTGAATGAGTTATCATACGAACACCCGACACGACATCAATATGTATTATAATTTGAGAAAATAACATAGTATAATGTAATTAGAACTCACATGTGTCATTGTCGTATCGGTGTCTGACACTGGCCCATGTCGGACACATCTTCGATCAGAAGTGTTGGTGTTATTATTGAGGTTTCAGTCCATGATGATTTGGTTTTAATTTTTAAGCACAACTTAAATGGGTGGCTTCATTGATGATGCAAGTGTTGCTAGAAATACTAATTAGTTAGGCCTTAAATGATTCAATTATTGATCTGTTATTAATAATCATAAGCTTGACTGCTAGAATATTAATTATTTTGAAGATAATGTCCTGTTTTGTTGCATTTTGCTCTTATTTGGCTTTGGGTGTCAGTTTGCCAACTAATGCTTTGTACTTTAGCAATTCAGCCCATAATTACTTTTTGAATAATGAATGTAAAGGCATGCTTCTGTTGTTGGCTTGTTACCCTGGTGGGACATATGGTCAGAGCAACTTGTTCAGCTATCTTATTTAGATATACCTATTTTTGTCTTCATTTATTGTGATTTATGATAATCTCTTATGCATCTTTTTGATGTATAATTGAAATTAATCATCAATCAAATGGTACATACACTAAAAGTTAAAAATTACTATGATTTTTATAAACGGTTTCTTTATGGTTTCCGGTGTTGGGGCCGCAATCCAAAGTCATGTGAATTAAACATTTGTATTTTGCAACCTTTGCTAGGGATTGGAATTAGATTAATTGTGGCATTGGAGTTTAATTGCTATGATCTTTTCTAACATTTTAAGTTTTAGCGACAAACATAGCTTAGATCTAAAGCATTGTTGTTCTTTTAATATGAGAATTCATTGGCATCCTTTATTTGCACGGATTGCTTTATTCTTTCTAAATTCTAAACATCACTGTCTTCACAGAGAGGAAAAACAAATCCCGTAACTTGACTATTACTTTTGAAAAAAGTAATTAGTGGCCAAGTGCATTGGCACATAATTACCAGTAACTACAATTACTTTTGAAACTAATTTTTTTGGTTCAAGCTCTGCTTTAGATGACGGTCCAACAAAAGTGAAGCTTGAATCTTTTTGATTTTATCCTTTTTCGTAGTGTAGTGAGTTTCGTGTGTTGATTCGCATGTTGCTGCTTGTGATATATGGTTCTCTTATAATTTCTATTCACTCTTCAGAATTGAAGTGATGCTGAGAGATGCCTGGTTTTCAAAGAACATGCTTTATAAGCTTGAAAGTTTCTAAGAGCTTCTTAGATATGTGGGTTGGCGCAAAGCCCCGTCTCTAGGAAATAGAACATCTAATACTTCATTTGTTAAACTGAACTGCTGAAGTATACCCTAGAGGAAGAAACTCATAAAATCTCTTCTCTCCATATACCTGGTTAGACAAACAACATAATTAAGAGCTTATAATAAGTGTTTATGTATAAGTTATTTCTATAGCAAATGGTAAAATAAAATCAAACTACTTTCATATAAACTATAAGGTGTTTTTATAAGTTATCTAAGGAATTTGTGGAAATAAGCTGAAAACAGCTTATTGACATGACATAAGTTGTTTTCATAAGCTCTTCCAAACAGCCTCACAAGTGTTCATGCCAATAAATAGGCTCAAATAAGCCAATTCAAACATGTCCGTAGTAGTGATCAAATGGTTGTGTTTATATTATTGTTGAAGATACCTATCATATCTTTACATCAAAACTTTCATTGTGACAAAAATTCTTAGCTTGTCGGAACTTATGTTAAACACAATAGAGGCCATGAAGGGAAATTTGAAGCTATAAAGTCCCTACTATGGTGGGTTCAGGGAAGAATCAAATCCATTTCGGTTCTATAGTAATGCAGTCTTCTTGCTTTGCATTAGCAGGAGGCTAACTCCACGACTTGAACCTGTGTCATCCTAATAACTCTGACCATTTTGGCAAGAGTCCCTTTCAACAAGCACAACAAAGGACCTAATCTTTATATTTAAAGACCTAGTTTTTGGTATTTACATGATCGACTAGGAATGCATAAATTATTGTGAACAAGTAATTAGGTGTATAGTTCTTTAGCAAATAGGATTATTCCTCTGCAGCAACCTCTGTATAAGTTCAACGTTGCTATATTAGCAGGAATTACGTGGGTTGAAAGAACTTTTGAGGAACAGGGAGTTGAAAACTATTGTCTTTTTATATTCGTTTGAAACATAAATATCGAGGTGTAAGGAATTGAAAACTAATACTTTCATACAAGTTCAATAGTATAATTAATGTTGTTCAGGTGCCTAATTAACTGGGGGTAAGAGTGGCTGAATCAAGGATATTTTATAGGGTATATTATTTATAAATCTGTCTCTTTTAGATGCTATGTTGTGAAACAAGACTGTGTAATGGCTATGCATGTCTAGATCTTGGACACCTCTTATGCTTGTAAACATTGTTTACTGCTTGTACCAAACTTGAAAAACTTTATTCCCACTTCAGATTTCAGGTTAAAACATTCCTAATACCAAATACCACCTTAGCCTTATTCTTCCATGAAAAGGAACTAGGTCAGAGAAACATGTGCATAGAGTTATAGAGACAACTGTTCCTTCTTATGATGAAATATTCATCTCAACACATTTATGTAACACTCCTTTCTTTGAAATAATTTACTTTCATACTTATCATTCTTAAATTGATGGGTCAAGTAACAATACTCTACTTGTTTTTTGAGTATCGCTCTTGATATCACCATTTTTACAATTTGACTTCTATAATGTTAGTTCGATACAATTCAAAGAATCATGTATAGTTGGTGGCCGTCCTAGGGGTGACACTATGGTTAAATAGGTTAATGGGACCATTCAATTTAGACTTTTTTTTCTGGAATTTTTTTGATGTTATTGAACCATGTGTTTGTGGAGATGTTTTGCAATTTTAAATGTTATAAAGTCTAGTGAGAACTTTTGCGTATCTATCAGGATTCTTCATACTGTTGTTGCACATTCTTTTTCAGGTCCAACTTGCAAATCCAAACCAACTTGCTGATCATTATGCCTCCAAACATCCAAAGGAGAAACCTCCTGCAGAGTCAAGCTAGTGATCCTTGGAGCAAATTGTACAAAAGTTCCAAAAGAAAATTTGCTCAGTGTCTCTATGTTTCTGCTTCCAAGCCAGATTGCACCATGTTTAGTATTTTTGTTTAAATGTGCATTACTGTAAGATGCTTCTGTCATTATGAGAATATTATCCGGTTGTATCAGTGCAGGCCAACTTAAGGAAGTCTGCAACATAACATGAAGTAACATCCCTTTGCACCGCCTCCTAAAATGTGAGGCTCCTTCGTATGAATAACAATAAGGAACTGCAAAATGAAAATATTATGGTTATGCTAAAAAGGTGGAATGTTCATTTCTTTTGTTGTTGTAATTCACTGATAGTCATTAAGGTTGTTTAAATCTTTTTCCCCTCATGCCCTTGTATTTTTTCCACTCTCTCTTTTTATTTTATTTTATTTTTGTTTTGATTTTTACAACACTGAATCTGATATTTGCATCACTCACATAGTGTTTTGGAATCATGGGGTTCCTTTTTTAGCACTAACCTCCATTGATTCTAATTATAGGTTGATGATATATCATTGTTTGGATATTTAAAACAAAGTGAAAAGTGGTGACATCCATTCAATCTTATTGAACTGTTTATTCTAATTTCTATACAAATGTTGTTTTATTCCATCATCATAATAAATACTCAAACAATGGAATGTGACCCTATATTCCATTTAACCCAACTCACCTGCATTCTATTACACTTCATTCAACAACCAAATTAATCTCTTAATGTTGCAGGCTCAGCTCATCTATGTGACATAGCATAATAAATCCATGGAATAGTACTCTACATAATTTGAATCATACAATCTTCCTCTAACATTTTTTTTTTAAGGTTTTGGATTAAATATAAGTCATTCTTACAAAATAGTTTATACGGTTTCACTTTTTACAAACTATTTTCATGTTTTATCTCTTTTCATTGTGAAACTTAAATTTGGCTAATATTTTCGTGTGTTATAGAGTGTGATCCTAACATTTCTCTTCTAGAGAACAATTATTTTGTAGCGTTTTCCATTCATATAAACGAAGAATACATATGAAAATAGTAACCAAACTAATGATACATATGAAACAACAGACAAATACACAACTCACTGAGAACATGTAAACCAGCACTATCTGTCACAGACCTTTTCTCCTGCACTAATACATAATTTTTCACACTTGCTCAAAAAATAAAAAAGTCCCATGGCAGTTGCAAATTTGCAAGTGGTCCTGCATCTATGATTGCAAGTATTTCCATGCCCTTAATTTGATTGCTAATGTATGTTTGGCCTTTATTAATTTTGTTCCATTTTTGCTTTGTTTCACTCTCCCTTCTCTATAAATTAACTTCTCAACCACTTTCATTTCCATTCTTTTTTTTTCTTCCTCCTACACTACACTAGCTTCATAAGTTCATAACCCTCTTGTGTTTTTTCTTTCTTTTCAGTTATGTAGTTTTTGTTGATTTTTATGTCCTCAACCATGGCAGAAAGGAGACCAAACCAAAGCTTGGCATCTTCATTGCAGTGGCTGCTATGTTGTGGTCTTTGATGTGAGTTTTGTTTTGCTCGATCACAAGCACGATAACTAGTTTATTTTCAAACTTGAATACCTCAATTTTGATGAAATAGTCAACTCTACACATCTATTGTAATACTCCTTTCTATGGAATAATTTACTTTCATGCTCTATAAGTTACTGATCATACTTAAACTGATTGCTCAAACAGATTTAATACTTTAATGCCTGTATTTGGTGTCTTGTGCATGCAATGTTCTTGTAAAAATGGCGATATTAGGAGAACATTTCAGAACATGATTCTTCCATTTCTGTTTTGGTTACAATCTTCACTTTATTGGTTTGATAAAAGGTTAATCCATTTGCCTCTAATTATTGTGCACTTCTACTTCTACTAAATAGGGTAAAACATATATTTGATTTGGTGGTTATTCCATTCGACTGAATTGTAGAGGTAAGGGTCAGAAACAAGGGATCATAGCACAAACATGGGAACAAAGGAACCTACTGAGAGACTGATATTGGTCTTGAAGCTTCCCAAGTGGCTTAGAGACCATAAGCTTCCATAATTTGAACCATAACGATTTTCCACCAACATTTCTTATTAGATTTTTTATTTATTTATTTACAAAACCAGCTCACAAAGAGTATGACGTCACTCTTTATAAACTCTTTTCAAACTTAATAAATTAATAAAACATATGAAAACATGTTTACAACTCAATAAAAACATGTTTACAACTCAATAAAAGAAGAAAATACACAACTCAATGAAAACATGTAAAAACACCAGCACTATCAAGACCTTTTTCTCCTACACTTAATGATGGAGCTAGAAGGGGGACCAACACAGGCCATGGCTCCAGATTTTTATAATTTTTTTTTCATATTAATATGTTATTATATTTTTTGGTCGGTATATTTATTTTATGTTAACTTTAAATGATGTTTTATAATGAATTTTTTATCACTCAATTTAATTAGTCTTGAACACTTAAGTTTCTAAGCTTAATTGTACCAAAGCCCTGTTTGGATTAACTTATTTTAGAGCTTATGCAAAACAATTTATGCAAATAAATGTCTTTATTTGTTATTTATAAGCTTGTTAATGTAGTTTATGAAGGTAAAATTTCCGTTAGTGAGAATTTATGTGAATTAAGATAAAAACTTATTTATTTGCATAAGCTCTTTTTCATAAACTCAATTAAAACGGGGCCTAACTATTATTTAGAATGCACAACAATGAAAAATAAAGTAAATTTTTGTTTGCAATTTTAAAAAAAATATTAATCCTTAATGAATATTAATTTATGATTCCTTGTTACAATTTTGCTCAAATTTTGTTACTTATTTTTTACGCACACTCATACCAACGATTTAAGGTCGTGATTTTATCTTGAATTCATCCTCTTACCTTTGCATTTTGTTGTTTCATGTTTTCTTTCTTTACTATTCAAAAATCTTCTTTAATCTTGTCAATTCATCTTTCTTATATCTTTGAAATTTCTTATAATTTTGCTTACATATTAATTTTGGATATATCATATGATTTCTTAAATTTCTTGAATATATTATGTATATAAAAAATTGGTTTTTTCTTACTAAGTTATACTCTTAAACTCGGTCCCCCTTAAGTTAAATTTGTGGCTCCGTCTCTGCGTGCGCTAATACATAAATTTTCACACTTGCTAAAAAAAAATGTTGACACCCCAACGACCCCGTAGTTCAATTTGTTATTTTTTCTAGGGTTGATCTAGTTTTGAGCCTTAATTTGTTGTTTGGTTTTCCTTACAGCATCATATGCTTTAATGAACAAGAATATTTACTTCAAAATCATGTTTGGCTGTAATGTCGTATGCTACAAGAATTTGTTTTAATTTTTTTTTTTTGCTTTCTTATACTTGCTTGCTAAGCTTGCGGGTATTTTTTGTATTGAATTCGAAGATGAGAAACTGACACTTGACATAGCCCTTGGTTTCACGTTTTGCTTTGCTACTTTCTTCACCCACTAGGTGAATTATTTGAGAGTATTGAATACTTAATGTTAATTTGTCATTGTACAATTACTATTACTATCCCAATTGGATTCATATGTAATTAAAGGCTGTAAACTTAAAATATGATGGTGTAAAGTTAATTTGTGTATGGCTCTTAAAGGAAATTGAGGTAAGACTCTTTGTATGCTTATCTTTTTTTAGACTATGTACAGCTAATAAATTTCACTCTTTGTGCAATGACATGCCCTTAATTTGTGTTTTCATTGCAATTGCAAGTGGTCCTGCATCTACAATTTGATTGGGAGCTTAATTTTCATTGTATGTTTGCCTTCGTTAATTTTGTTACATTTTTTTCTTTCATATTTTTCTCCTTTCTCTATAAATTACACTCCCCTCCCCTCAAAGATGCATGAATTACACTTCCCTCCCCTCTTAAGTTAAAATATACACTCCCCTCCCCTCTTATTCAAAACATATTAGAATAAATTTCACTCCCCTCCCCTAAGAGAAGCTTGAATTACATCCCCCTCCCCTCTTATGTTAAAATCTACACTTTACTCCCTCAATATTCTTTTTTATTATTTCTAATAATCTAGCAAAGAATAATAATTTATCACACTTAAAAAAAATAGTATTGTGGGTCTATTTTAATATAATAAAAAATTGAATACATATTTTTTGCTATTTTTTATTCAAAATTTATTAACATGTAGTTTTAAACCCTATTATAAAATATGAAACAACCCAAAACAAAATTAAAATATATGAAAAATTACTAAAATCATTAAAGCATGATTATTTAAAATTTAATTTTATACTCTAATTTATAAAATCAACAGCAATATATTTAAATTTAATTATCATTGACATTTAAACTATAAAGAAATGAATTAATTTTTCTTAAATGGTGATTCAAAATTAATATATATTATAAGAATATTTATTTATGTTCAAATAGATTAAAGTGTAGTGCATATTTAATTATTAAGGGAGGGGTTTGTAATTCAAGCATCTTATAAGGGAGGGGAGCATAAATTTTAACATAAAAAAAATATTGAGGGAGTAAAGTGTATATTTCAACTTAAGAGGGGAGGGGAGTGTAATTCAAGCATCTTTAAGGGGAGGGGAGTGTAATTTACTCCTTTTATTTCCACTCATTCATATATTTTTCCCCTTCACTAGCTATCATCATATTCATAAGCCTCTTGGTTTTCAATTATATAGTTTCTGGTGAATTTTTGTCCTCAGAGATGGCGGAAATGATGTATTATGTTTGTGAGGAGACCAAATCAAAACTCGATATTTTTCGCTGCAGCGGCCTCGATGTCATGGTCTATGATGTCGAGTTTTGATTTGGTCTATCACAAACACAATACTGATGAGTCCATTCTACGCATTATATAAGCCTGATTCACTCATCGCTTAGAGCATCACGGTAACTAGGAACTTGACTGCAATAACTAGTTTGTTTTCAAACTTGAACACCTCTATTTAGCTCTCCCTAGTCACTATTAACTATACTTTTTGCTTGTTCCAGTCCCTGAATTATAGGTAGGAAGATGTAGCAAGTTTAGATATTCAATGGAAGGCCTCCTCCAAATTTATTTTTCTGTATATTTGGTTCCTCTGAGGATCCTATATTTTTTCAGCATGTTGATTATTACCATCAACTCAAAATGCCTATAAAGTGTAAAACTCAGTCATGCATCGCAGAAGCTAGCAAATCAAAGGCGTGAAATGCCTTATACTGATAAGATCTAAAGATTTTGAACTTCCAATCATTTTTTTTTTTTTATTCTGAATTGATTGGTCAAAGTTCCTTAGAATTGATTCTTGTCAAATTTATAGATAATGTCATGAATGAAAAAAAAAAAGTTTCATCCCACCATGCAATACATAAAAGTGAATAGGGCAATATATAAGGTACGTAAAGAGAATCATACAGAAACAGTGTATTTTACAACCAACAAATCCCTGGACTTGATGCCCAAGAGATGTATCCCTAAATAATCAATACAAAAAGCTTTTCCTGTATCAACTTTCAAAAGAAAATATTCATGTACTCCTATAGTATTCAAATCCTTTCCTATCTCCTTTCTTCATTCACCAAATACTCCTTTCCAAAATTCTCTGTAATCAAAAGCTACTATAAAATTTAGTTCATTCTCTTTGCCAAACTTAAAATCATATATTTAAATTGAAACAACAAATAAATCAGCTGTGAAGAACCCAAGCCATCTGACTCATTTAGTTAGATTCATGAATGAGTTTGTTTAAAAGGGTCGTCAACAAAGCATCCCTTCTCTCTGCCCTATTCTCTTCCCTCAGTCTCCTATGCTCTTCTCTCTCCCTCCATTCCTGTTCAATCATTAATCTCTCCCTCTCAAGCTTCTCCATCGACTGTCGCCATTCTTGTTCAAACAACTGTTTTTCATGTGCCCGCCTTTCCATCACCTCCCTCCACTGCATCTCCATTTTTAGTTGGTGCTGGAAAAATTCCTTGAGCATTTCTTGAATATTACTAGTACTATTGCTTGCATTGTTTGCCCTTGAAGACTTCTCTGTTGCAATTTTGCCAGCTTTCCTTTTACGTGTATTGCTTCTCGCAGGTCTTTCCTCTTCACTGTCATCTTCATTTTCCTCATCATCTTCTGAGAATTCGTCAGAGGATCGGTCCCCACTTCTTATTTTCTTCACTCCTTTCTTTGTTTGAGTTGAACGAGTTTCGGATTCAAGAAGTAACCGTTGCATGTTATGTGCTCTTTCGGTAAAAACTGCATGCAATTCTTCAAAAAATGGGCATTGCTTGCCATGTTCTGGATCAGATGTCTCTTTTCCCTGCATAAACATCATCATGTGATTTTTACTTGGTAAAGCAAACATTCCCCAATATTCAAGATATAGCTTTTTTCTGCATTTGAAATAAAAGAAAACTGATGCACAGTTGCATGCACAATGATATTAACCGACATGATTACATTTACTCAAACTCACCAAATACCAAATCATACATATTAAGGTTTTTTTTGCATATGCATAGGGGAGATCAATATGCACTAGTATGACCGTTTGGCAGGTTGAAGGAGCTATACTGGTTTTTTGATAAGCAAATGTTGTTAATATGCTATCTTACTATTCAAAATTTGATCCTAGACCTCCTTTTCAAACTCCTTCAATGTCTTGGCTAAACCAATTGAACTACACCTTGGGGATTAAAAAGCTATATTGGCGAGTTTCAACTTTCAAGCATTGAGCTTACACTCTGAAGTTCAAGTTAGCGTTTGATTGAGTTGAGTGAGCGATAAGAAATGTTGTGTATCATTACTATGAAAGAATGACCTCCCCTGACCAGGTTTCTTGATGGAAAAGTTGGTTGAGGCACATAATGGTGCACGTGAAATGGGCCAAAGGAGGTGGATCATTGTTGGATTGATTGTGCATTTATGTGGAAAGCTTTTGAATCATTCCAAATAGGGCTGGGCTTCTCACAATGAGGTCCAGTTTAGATGGGCTCTGACCCAATCCATAACACACACCCTCCAACCAAATCACATCATCACAATGTTTCATATATATGAACTCAATCCAATCATCACAACGTTTCATATATATGAACTCAATGCAACATTATGGTCCATACTTATTTATCCACAGTCCAAATGGTAATAAAAACAAATGTTGGATATAAATTAAAAAATGAATGCTTTTTGTCTTTGTAAGTTTTTTTGTTGTTTGGATTCAGTCCCCGCAAATTCAAAAATTGTTTAAGTCCCTAACAAAAAAAAAATCCCTAACGTCGGCTTGTTGGCCATGTGATGTGATTTGATTGTGCTACGTATGACGTCAGAGACTATAAACAAAAGTTTCTGAATTTGCAGGGACATAATCGAAACGTACTGAAACCAAAAAATGTTATAATTGTGTGGACTGGAATCATATTTAAACCTAAAAAAAAACTGAGATATAAGATAATGAGATTGCCCTCTTAGTTCATCTTCCAAATGAAACTATAACAATGCATTATGATTAAAAATTACAAGTACTACAACATTATTAAACACTACAACAACCAAGACTTATCCCACTAAATGGGAATCAAACGACATTATCGAAAAATATGTCTTTCTGCAACTCATTTCTCCAACTACATTATGTTATGATTCAAATAGCACATGAGAAAATACACTTGGCAAAATGTAATTGGTTAAGGTAAATTAACATGTGGCTAGTGATTGTGCATAAATATGGAAAGGATGATCACTAAGGGTTAGGAAGAAAATTGATGAAGTTTCTCTCCTCTCTCTCCCTTTGGACTCTCGTGTAGAGTAATCTATTCTATCTTTCCTTTTCTTCTTGTACTAAGAACACCAATTCTAATTGGTTTCTCATCTATCAATTTTACATTTGAATGAATACTCGATTGCAATTATCTATTTGTTCCATTTCATCACATTGTCATTTTTAGAACCATTACATTGGTGCTTTCATTGTCACCATGGCAGCCCTGCTTGAGCGCTCCCTCCATGGTGTTGAGAACTCCACTGTTGCAGCCCATCCATGTCCATGTTTCTGCAACTCTTGTATGGATGAATCAGACCGACAATACAGTCTGCGTATGGCGGAGAATACACGACAAATTCAAGAGTCTTGTGCAACAATTCTTCAACTACTAAAAGAGGAGATTGAGGCTTCAGAATCATCAACGGTTCATGTGTTGGAAGATTCGCCTCTCTGTGTGGATCCAATCGAGGAACATTACGTCGTCGAAGTTTCTGAATGCGTAGAGGAAGCAATTGATGCTTTGGAAGTGTTGAATGTTGCGCTTCCGGTGTCGGAGGATTTCCTACCCTCTAAGGAATCAACGTACTCACCTTTCGTCATCGATGAAAATTCCGTCATCCATCGCATATTACCACATCAGGAGGTACAACTCACACAAATTTCAGAAGCCTTGAACGGCCAGGTTTCGGTCACAATCGATGGGGATAACAAGCATAATAGCTCCTCAGTAACGATCCACTCATGGGTTTTCAACCTCGTTGCTGTGCTTACCCCGCCTTACATTCTTCAAACTGATCCACCGGACTTAGTTCCTGTTCCGCTGCCACCGCTAGCACCACCATGGCTACAGGATCACGAGGTACTAACTGGATCTTCTTCTCAATTTGATTGTCCAATTGCTCAATTCGCTAATTTTGGAACAAGGGTATCAGAATACAATACATCTTCACCACACACCTGCCATCTGTTTGTTGAAATGCCCCAGCGAACCACCTTAGTTTGTAATGTTGTTCTGTTTCAAACTTTTTCTTTACATTTAATTAATCTCAATTTGGGCAGTGTTCTCTTTGCTTGTAAACATTTTGAAAGCTTGATATTGAGTACAAAAGGCATTGCATCTTTGATACAAAATTATAGTGCAGTCTTCGAATTGAACCTAAATCGACCACCAGAGAAACCTCCATATGGGGACTGTCACACTGAGAACACAACTGTGATAACAAACTCATTACAAACATGCTTATTTCATGCTCGACGAAATGTCCCAACGCAGCCACTGTCACCGAAACCACCTGATCACAGTTTTCAATTGAAGCCAGAGGAGTTCCAAGTGTTATGGGAATTCATCGTGCCTCCATTACCGCCTCCACTACCTCCTGATGTCGATCATTGGGTCGTGGTTAGTGAAATTCCTAGACCTTGCAAAACAGGGGTTAGGATTTTGCTTCAAACTGCTAAAGGATTTGGGTATTATCTTATGTCGATGTGGAACCTAAAAGCTCTGTGTCACGTTGGAGATTTTTTAGGTGTAGTGAAATTTTCATATTCAAGTTCTATGCACTCAATACCCAAGGAGACCATTGTAATGATCAAGACCTTACTAGTGCTTGTAGCTTTTGCAGAGTCAAAGGTGCCCCAAATTGCAAGTATTTGAATGGTTTTGTGCCTATGTGTCCACATGAAAAGAATGGAGGGCCTGCTGTTATTATTGTCCACATCAGATTGCATGATCTCATTAGTTATGTGTATCATATTTGGTTGTCACTATGTCAATTACATACGTTAAGCTTTGACAAGATTTTTCCTTGTCTTAAAGTTTATGCAGCGCTCTCAAAGGAGTTTATGATGAAGTTCCAAAAGAAGCAATTGAAGAGGAAAGAATATGAGGCACTTATATTTGAGGTTTGTTATAGATCAGCTATAACTTTTCCATCTGATAAGGTTTTTATTGTTGGTGACTTGGGCGTTGTTGATTTTGATGTGAATGAATTGATTAATTTGGTAAAGAGATGGGTTGAGACTACAAGAATGTGCTACCAATTATCTTTCTATTATGGGAACTTTTGTTGGTATAAAGGCTATTTCCTATGGACAGAGCATGCACAGTTGAAAATGCATGGTCATAAAGTATTCAATGAATCATATGGAAATTATGGAAGCTTGAATAAGGCTTATAAGCTATTTCATGATATGGAAAAAAGGGATATGGCAGTGTATTCTCTAATGTCTCAGGGAAGTAGAATGAATGGCAACACAACTGGTTCAACTGGATTAGTTGTGCACATGGTTAGCAAGGGATTTGACTTTAACTACACCACTTATACTGGATTTTGCATTGGTGAACCTCTTGATATTGCTACTTCACTAATTCATGTTTCTAACAAGACTTATTATGTTGTATAGTGCAATTCTTGAGTGCATATCCTTCCTATAGAGTGGGTGTTACAAATGTTGAGATAACTAGAATGCTTGCATATCAGGCACGAAATGCAAAGCTTTGTCTAGTTAGAGTTCGGCTTTTGGTTTTCGCGTGGCACTCCAAGAAATGGGATCTGGGTGGCGGTGATTATTTTTTCCATACAAAAGGGTCCTTATGATTCAAACAATGGGATCCGGGAGGAAATTTCTAGTTCATTGGAAAGTTTCGCATGACAGTTGGTGACACTTGGAAAGATATGCATTATCATAACTTCAACCTTGAGGACAAGGTTGATTTTAATGGGGGGAGTAATGTTATGATTCAAATAGCACATGAGAAAATACACTTGGCAAAATGTAATTGGTTAAGGTAAATTGACATGTGGCTAGTGATTGTGCATAAATAGGGAAAGGATGATCACTAAGGGTTAGGAAGAAAATTGATGAAGTTTCTCTCCTCTCTCTCCCTTTGGACTCTCGTGTAGAGTAATCTATTCTATCTTTCCTTTTCTTCTTGTACTAAGAACACCAATTCTAATTGGTTTCTCATCTATCAATTTTACATTTGAATGAACACTCAATTGCAATTATCTATTTGTTCCATTTCATCACATTGTCATTTTTAGAACCATTACACATTATTAAACACTGCAAATGCATATTTCAATTTCAATCAATTACAATTATAAACGATCATAAACCCTAAAATCATAGAAAATGGAAAAGAGAAATATACCTTATAGCGATTAACAAGATTCTTCCACTTGCATTTACACTGTTCAGGACTCCTCCTATACCCTCTCTCCCTCATCTTCGAACTCACCACTTCCCAAAGCGTCTTGTTCCTCTTGGAAGCAGTAAAATCCCTCTCCAGCTCCGCCCTTATCGCTATGAACTCTCTTGTCTCCTGCTGACTCCACTGCGGCTGAGCTGGAACTCTATCCTCTCTCACCGCCGCCGGTGACATCAACGACGATGTTGGAATCAGAAGTGATGGTGGTACTATCCCCAGGCGAGCTGCCAATGCATCGTCTCCTCCACCGCCGCCGTACATTTTCGGTTTCTGTCACAACGACGTCGTGTTGGTTGAAATTGGAAGTGATGAAACTAAAAAAATGAAAATGAAAAGGAAAAGAAAATTGTGTTGTTTAGAACAAGTTTTCTTTCTTTGTCGACAAGAGTGGAATCGTTGACTATGACAAAATTTCAGAATGCGCTTTTTCTGGAAAACGGTGATATGAGTTTACGGTTATGCCCTTCCTTCATTATTGGCGGTGTAAATGACGCTCCTAATCACGGAAAATATCGATAAAGTCGGTGTCCGATGTCGGGCATTTTGTTTTATTTTTCTCAAAATAAAGTGAACAACTATTATAACTTCAAAATCAAAATAGATCGGTTAAAATTTAGAATTTTTTACCGCATATTTGTTCGGAGAACATGTAGGATATATAAGAAGAATTTTCTCTGTATTTGATTCGGCGATGGAGACAATTGGTTTTGACATAATTGATTTTGATAAAATTGATTTTAGTTAAAAGTGAGTTGAATGTGAATTGATTTATGTTTGGATACCTTAAAACAAAAGTAATTCTTATAAATTCATGTTGTTTGGATAACTTGGATCAAAATTGATTTTGAATTCATAATTATCAAAATGGGTATGAATTTTTTTTAAGATTAGATTTCATTTATATTTTAGAGTTATTCAAATTTTGTTTTGATAATTCACAAGGAAATAAAAAATAAAAAGCATATTCCATTAAAAAAATGTATAAATTATAGATAGTTTAATTTTAATTAGATATATTATATTAAC
Organism: Medicago lupulina; assembly: GCA_958299785.1. Classification (NCBI taxonomy): domain Eukaryota; kingdom Viridiplantae; phylum Streptophyta; class Magnoliopsida; order Fabales; family Fabaceae; genus Medicago; species Medicago lupulina. The sequence goes on from OY283146.1 coordinate 10,958,850, forward strand.
TTTTTACTCATATTAGTTACCAAATTGTGTCAAACGTTTTTTTAAAGGGTTTTCAAGCCTAATTTCAACCTTTTCTCAAAGAAAGAGAGAGAGAGAGAGAGAGAGAGAGAGAGAGAGAGAGAGAGAGAGTTGAAGGTTGTAGCTATGCAACCTGAAGCTTGAAGCAGCACCATGAAGGAAACGATTTACATCTCTGGGGAAAACGAGAAAGGGTATTTACGAAAAACGAAACTGTTACCACAAAATTAATTCTCAAATCACGTTAAGTCGCCGCAAAAGCTCTGAATTGTCGCTTCTCACAAACGCGAGTCTGGGACTATAATCACGTTTAATTGAATCGCTTATGAAGCTAGCCAAACATCAAAAAGTATGGTGAAACCATGTTTTAAAAAAGCAAACTCGCGTTTGAGGCTTCCAAACGCGGAACCAAACAAGCACTAAGTCATAATAATTTAGGTTCGACGGTCATTATGGAGTAGGGACGAAACTCTGCCATTCTCAAGGTTGCAGTAGCAGGTGCGGGTAGTTCCAGCATAGGTCAGTCATGCTGGCAGCCACCGTCACGAGGTAGAGTAAAATGCAACGTCGATGAAGCCTTCTTTGATCAATTCAACAAAACTGGCATTGGTAAATGTCTCCGTGATGAGGATGACACTTATATATTGGCTCAAGCAATCCATATTTTCCCGAAGTGTCCAGTTGCATTGGGGAAAGCTTTGGCTTTGTACAAAGCAATAGAATGGTTAAGCTATATGTCCTTCAACCCTGTGGATTTTTGTTCTGATTCCAAAGCCATTGTGGATGCACTTAGTCAGAATCAGGTAGATGTCACAGAGGTTGGTCTTATTTTATCGAATTGTCGATGATTGTTCACATCACACTTTACGAACTTCAAGGTTGAGTTCAGTAACACGACAAACAAATGAGGTTACTCACACTCTAGTAGGGGCTGCCACATTATTAGTTAGCCTCACTATTCATTACGATGTTCTTCTTTGTATTGAAAACTTTATTATTAATAAAATATTATATGTGCTATTCTTTCAACGACAAAAAATATAGTCTCTAAATCTCTTATCACTTAGATCAATATATTAAATATTTTTTAAAGAATTATTCCCTTATTAATAACGTACTATTGAACAAAATATATTAAAGTCCCATGGTTTTAAAAATATATATATATCAAAGTGTCATACTTTTAAACTCTTTATAGGACCTCAACAAACCATATACTAGCAAAATTTAGTTGATACAAATATTTGAGTTTTGTATGGTCTTGTGATCATGCCATTTGAAATGAGAGGCTTGAGCTTCTTCTAAACTTATGAATCTTTAGGACCTTGACATTTTAATTGGGGAGGTTGAGTGCTTCATTTTTATATTTTCATTGCTTTAAATGCAGTTTCGATCCACTATTTTCACCATTTTATAATATTAGTCTCCCTATTTTAAAATTCGACAGTTTTGATCCCTCCATATATTCGATAGTTTTGATCCATCCATATAATATTTTGTCTAAAATATGTTGATATAACATGTTTTAGATGATGTTTTCATGAGAATTTTCTTTCGATTTCATCGATGTTGATATTTTCTAATCTTCATATCATATACCACAACATTTATATTTGTTATATTGTTTGTATCATTGAAAAAGATAAGTATAATTTGTTACGATATGAAAGTGCAAAACATTGATTATCTATAGCCATAATTTTAATCAAATCAAATTAATTTTAATCAAAATTTCATAAAAACTATTGTTCGTGATTTATATGCATTTGTCCAGTAAGAAAATTAGACATAAATAATGTTAGTATTTTCAAAAATAAAATTTGAATATTTAATTCACTTTAAAATAAGTTTTTGAAGCCTTTAACATTTCGTCTCCCAAAAACCATCAAAGTCTTATAAAAATAAATGCAGTCAAAACTTTTTTCTCTAATGAGCTCGTAACAAAAAAGAAAAAAGTTATTGAATAAAAACTTATGGATATAGAAATAATGTAACCAAAAAATTAATACACTAATTAAAAGATTTGATTTGACCAATGAATTTAATTTAATTGAAAAGATAAATGAGGTATATAAGGAATGATTAGTGAAACACATAATCGGAAACAAACTTAATTTACCTCTCCTCATCCTAGGGTTTCACATTATATTCCTCCTCAATCTCCTTCTTCATAACCTTCCCTTCAACTCTGCAATATCCCTCTCCTCCGTTCCAATGAAACCAGGATTCATCTGATTCCGATTCCGATTCATATTCACACCCCCTTCCTTTTCCCCAATTCTTCTACCCTAATTCGACTACCAATTATAATGAATCCAATCTTCGTTGTTCACAATCTTCGCGTTTTCGGTCCCGGCTTGAATCCCTTTGCACCTTATTGTTTGGCCAATCATTCCCGCCAGACTCGTTAAAAACCTCTTTGCTTCTAATTTCGAAACCCTTTCTCTTGAATCAGATTCAGCGTTTGTTATTAAGGGTTTTTGTTTGAACGGAGGATTCAATTCAATACACTTTGGGAATCTAGGGTTTGGGTCTTTTTTTTTTTTTTGAATTTGTATTATTTTGATTATTATTATTATTATTATTATTATTATTATTATTATTATTATTATTATTATTATTATCATAGTTGCTGCGATTTCTGTGAGAGAAGACATGCTTCAGGAGAGGCCAATTTCGTTGCGACAGAGTCCTTCGAGAAGGAGGTTGTTGAGGCCTGGTGTTGATACTGATGATAGAGGTTGGACCTCACTTCATGTTTATGCAAGGAAAGGTGATATTAAGCTGGTAAGTTCTTTTCTTTTGTTCATGTATATGCAAATTGACTGTGTTTAATTACTAAATTTTGTGGATAAAATTCGAGAATTTATGTATATGAATGTTTTATTATGAGGGCAAGTTTGATTTTGATGTGCACAAAGATAAGATAATGTATGTATAGAAATTACTTTGTTTGATGAAGTTAATAAAGTTGTAGTAACAGACATCCGGATACTAATACACCCATCAGCACTCTATTAGCAAATCTGCAGTAGGTTAAGCTCCAGATATAGGCCACGTTAAAACGAGATTCATTGCTCATTGTATTGGGTTGAGTCTTTTATCCTTTTACGAAAGGATAGCCGAAGATAATATTCACTTAAGGTGGTTTTTTGCTATAATATACTATCAGTAGGAGATGAGATTAGTTGATGCATTTTATTGGTTAATAAATATGAGATTTAGGTGTGTAGCACAGTTCTCAACTTTTTTATCACATAATCCAGCTATATGAATTGAGGTACAATTATGAATTCTCAAGTTTAGGGGCTCTGCTCAGGAGAAACGTAGATGAATCTAATGATAAGGCAAGGTTATTCGTATGTTTGAATAGTACCTTTGTGGTGGGCAGTTAGGACTAAAGAGGGGCAGGACAGTATGCAAACAATGTATAGAACAATTTTACAGTGTGCTATATTGGGGCAAATAACTTGCAATTGAAAGTTGTTGGTACAGCAAAACATTGGAAGGGACCATGTTGTACAGTTATGACCAGAAGAGGGGCTTGGCAGTATGTCAAACAATGTGCAGAGCAGTTCTAGACGGGGCTATATGTATTGCCAAATAACTCTAGATTGAAATCCACTGAGTATAGCATAGCATTGAGAGGGGTTGTTTGTAGATTCATTGTCAGAAGTTATGACTAATGAGTTCAGGGTCACCAGGGGTTGGTGAATTTGTAGAATAACGGGTATTCTCCAGTCTAGAAGTGTGACTCTGATTCTGTCGGACTTGTAGTATTTACATTTGTAGAGTGTGAAGTGGTCCAACATAGAAAGCGTAGAACAGATGGATAACAATTGTTTGATGAGGTTGCGTGACTGGCAAGATCCTTAGATCGTTGCAATTAGTTAGGAAGTTACGCAGTCTTGTTCACATGGACCTAACAGGATTTTTAAGTATAAATGTTTTATACAGCTCTTATAAAAGGTGCAAGGAATGGTTATGGTTACTGCAATTTACCGAAGTGATTGCTGGTCTTATGAGACCAGTTGGCACAGTTCTGGTTGTGTAAACAGCCATGAGTTATGACTATATGCAACCGTTGATGCTTGCAACCAACTTGCCCCAAATTCCCCAATGCATCTTGGGAGCTAAAAACTTGTGCACTGGTCACCCTTTATGCCTTCCTTGCTGTATTTACAAAATATTCAAACTTTTTGCTACTAATTTCTGTTGTGTTTAATCTTTTTTCCTTAGTTTAGTTGATGATTCATGAACTGTTGGATTATATATGATTTAAGAGTGGAAATTTATCACACTTGAAGTGGAAGGGAAGCATCTGCTTATATTTATAATGTTTCTGAACAGGTAAAAAAGCTTCTCAACGAAGGAATGGATGTTAATGTGACTGCATGGGGCCCTAAATCTAAAGGTGTGACCCCTCTCCACCTTGCCGCTGAAGGTGGTCACCTCGGAGTGATGGATGAACTGCTTGAGCGTGGTGCTAATATTGATGCCAGAACTAAGGGTGCTTGTGGCTGTAAGTTTTTATGCTTCCCATGTAGACTTCAATACTAGTATATTCATCTGTCTACACATTCAAAAAAATTATTTTATGTTCATGATTTTGTCTCCTTAAACCAGGGACACCGCTCCACATTGCAGCTAAAGAGAGGAATAGGGATGCTGTGAAATTCTTGGTAGAGAATGGAGCATTCTTGCCACCGGATATCAACGATAGCAGATTTAATCCTCCTCTTCATTACTGCCCAGGACTTGAATGGGCCTATGAGGAAATGAAGAGACTTCGACAGGAAGAATCGTCTCCGGAGGAGACATCTTGCAGCTCTGAAAATTAATCTGCATTTCAGTGATTTGGTTGATGTTCGGCTCTTCTGTGTGAATTAATGTAGACCCAAAATAAACAAATTACTATGCATAAGTTGCATATAGTACGGGATGTATTATTGTTTGAATATGTTGGACGGAAACAGTGATGCAACATTGTTTATGTGTAATCATTTATTCACGGTGTGCACCATGTTTCGTTCCCAGGTGTGGAATTACAATTGTTATGGATTTGTTTTTTATTGTGAACAATGTTACGGTTGTGCACTTTTAAGGTGTCTTTGGTTGAGTATTTACTTAAGAGTAAATTTTCAGATTTTAGTTTTTGTTAACACCTTCGGTTTCATAGATTAAAATATGGATGAAGCTAATATGTTGCTCATAATCTTATTCATGTGGGTCATATACAATATCAGCTTTCTGCTTTATTTCATTCTGCATTGTATTAATCCTTTATATTTAATGAGATGTTTAGTTTTCTTTTCTACAAAGAAATCATACGATCCATTTCATTGTGAATAATTATTTCGAGGATTCCCCTAAAAAATAATATTTCAAGGTTTAAAACAAGATAGAGAGGACTAAAAAACAAGACACAAGCCAATTGCAAATGGTGAAATATTTGCAAATTGAATTCTCACGTTCCATTTTCCCCTCCATTCCTATCTCTCTTTCAATATGTTTCTCTAAACCTCTATTTTCACTCTTAATCTCACAAATATTGGTGACTAAGTAAACAATTTTATGTGGATTAATGTCAAAATGATATATTTTGTGTACTGTATATATGTACCAAAAATGTACATTAAGGAGGTGCATTGAGAGTGTAAAGTGCGTTTCCAACATTTTTCCTAGTCATTATCTTGAATTATAAGATAAACATTTTTATTTGACAAACACATAAAACTACTACCAAATAATCATAGTAAACTGAATTGCAGATACGGATCATCTGTGACAGTTTTTACGTTGTGAAAATGAATACTCAAATCGTACTGATTGTCACACCATTTTGTGTCAAAAACATGGCAAATTAAAATTATGATTGTTATTACAACATCAATGATAGAAATGTAATCACAATTTTCTACCAAAAAAGGAACGCGATAAAAATTAGCAAACAACATTTAAACAGATAACCTGTTTCAAAATATTAAACATATAACCTAACACAATAGTTATCTTGACATTTAAAAAAAATAATTGTATACGGTTGTGATTGTTATATATTTTTTTTCCACTCCTCAAATCAACACGTGTTTTAATTGTAATTTTATACGATTTTCAATTTTTGAAATTCAAATATAATTACATTTAAATAATATCTAAAGATGTTTCACAAGTTATAAATAAACTTACAAAAATAAAAAATTGATACACATGATGTTGTGACCGGGGTCAAATCCCGACCTCTCCACTTGCATGTATGAGTTGCAATTGTTATTTATCATTTCATTTACCTACAAAAAATATTTTTAAAATTAACCAATATAATGCGACACAAAAGTATATATCCATCATTATATTGGATGATCTGATCCCTAACTAAAATATGCATGCACGAGTATATATGTTGAGATAGCTCAACATTTTAAATTGATTTGACTGATTGGAGAGATTAGTTTACGTGATTACAAATGAAAACTGATAAAAGTTTTATGGTTTAACCAAGAATCACTAGATACAAATTATAGCATATCATTAATAATAATAGAAGGAATAAGAAACTGTGTACCTTTAGGTTTATGTTGATGAAGGAATCAAAGACAATCGTCAATAAGTATGAGAGGAATAACTACTCTCATCGCCGTTTAGGTTCAGAGTTTCACCGTAATGGTCAGAATGATTAACTGTCTGATGGGATGACGTTTAAATAGTTAAATGGTTGAGGGCATAGACCTCTCATTGGGCTTAGTTAAATGGTCCAACCCATCACGGTCCATTTAGTAAACAATAATCAATCACACATATTCATCAATTGACTAATGCTTAACACAATAGACCACAATTTATATTAAGATTAACTTATAATAATTGATTATTGTCAATTCATAATTGATTAATTAAATAATTAATCCAACAAAAACTACTTAAAATTTATCAAAAACAAATAAATTAAACATCAAACAACAATTCATAATATGGTCCATCATATTATAGCATTGATTAACACTACTAGAACACGAGTGTGGGTTCAAACCTATAATGCAAACACTCCCTTCCCCGTTTTTCTTTTACCATATTATAAGTGCCAATTTTCCATCATATTATAATATTGATTAATTTTCGTCTGAGAAATTTGTTTTGTTGGATACATAAGGTGGATTTTTTCATTCCATCCAAAAAAAATTGATACACAGTCTCAGAGATCAAACTTATGACCAATTGTTTGGTTATAATCTCTTATCAGATGGACCAATTCATTAGTGACAACAACTCAAATTTGTCTTTTCCCTCTAATTTTATTAGTTATGTGTTGACCACTAGATTAATCAATCGCAAAAATAAAATAAAAAGCAAAGCATATTTTGAATAACAATTAAAGATTTTATTAATAACAAAATAGATTATCAATATTATTTTAAAATCATCTCTCTTTAAACCAACAAAATTGTTTGAAATGGCCAAATAATATATTAATGAGGTAGCTATATATTAAACTATGTTAATTATTGAAGTGTTTTTTTTCCCTTTGAGGTAGCCAATGCTACCCCATGTCAATACAACCATTCGCCCCTGAAGGTAAACTAAAACAATTTGAATTAGTTCAAAAATTACTATAATATAATGTTTTATACGAGCATATCCACAAGGTTCTTAGAGCAAAAATATCAGTTGTTTTTGTTAACATTACATATACAAAATAGAGAAAGAGAGAATAAGACAAAAAGGCTAGGGTTTCATTAAAATACCAACAACTTAATATTACAAAAAGTTACTAGATAATATATATCAAACCTAATGAACTCTAGACTAACACTTTCATAGCATAGCACATTACTTTTATTATTATCTAACAGTTTTCAACCATGTCTTCACCAAAATCTAGGATACGAGTTTCATTGATATTTATGAATCGGAGTTGGTTTTATTTTTGCATTGTTCCTCTGCGCAACTACATATCTTTTGTGCTTTTGTTGGAATAAAAAACGAATTATAACATATTTACAAAGCCAACCAAAGACTCTTTTAAAATATTGTGGATTTTAACATGACCAATTTAAAGTTTTAGAGAAGTGGTATGAATATTTAGAAAATATTGTTGAATAGTTTAAATAATTGAAAAATATAAAGTAATATATTTTATTAATTGAAGTCAATTTATACTAATCATATAAGTGGCATGGATGTGGGTGCTGATATTGAAGTGAATTATCATTTATAGTCCCATATTTGTACTCATGCACCCCAACCCCACAGACTCTATTAGACAAAAGTAGTCTTTACTAAAACATATGTAAGTGTTTGATATACCTTTTCTCAACTTTAACTTTTAATTTTTTTCAACTTTATTCACTTAAAGTATATGGCGAAAAAAAAAATCACACTTATTAGGACAACTAAAATATAAAATTTTGGAGTATAGTTTTTTGTGTTTTTTTTTTAAAGGAGTTTTATAGAAAGATATAAAAACAATTTTTATTGGCTATTGGTTATAGAAAAAATGAAAGATAGAGAAAATTAAATGTAATTTGTATTTAATTTTATGAGAATAAATAAAAGTTTTTTTTTTAAAAAGAGATTTTTTTAAAAAAACAAGATTAATTAGGATAAAAGTTTGTCTTTTTGTTTATATTTTGGGACAAAAAAAGAGAGTTTGTTTTGCTTATATTATGGGACGGAAGAAGTATGAAATAGTGAGATTGTTGGGTTCAAATGAAAGTAATAAATCCAACATCGACTATTGAATATATAAAAATGTGACATATATACATAATGTTTAAGATTTTGGATGGAGAAAATGTGTCTTCCTCTCTTGTAATTCAATTACGGTAAATATGTTTGAATAAGTTTTATGGAAAGTGCAAAAACAATTTTGAAGTTATAGAGAAAATAATATATTTTTTAGTGAAATTTCTAAAATAAACAGTAAAAGTAACTTTGTGACGTGGGTGTAAAGAGGGACCTAAAAGATTAATTAAAAATATATTTAAAGAATACACAATATGTATCTTAAAATTTGATTTTTTTTGTTTTGTTTTAAAGATCAACCAATTAACGCATGCCCTGAATTCAAAGAAAAACACTCATGCAGATACTCATACTCCTCTATTTTCACATTACTAATTTCATATCTTATATCAAATGTAGAGGCCATAATTCATTCAGGACCATTTTTTGGGAGTAAGTAACATTGCATGAAGTTTCTGAGAATCATCTAAGTTCTAAAATATGCATTAAAAAATGGTCCCACACCACTGGGCTCCTACTTATGAATACGGCCCCCCTGCTAGTGCTAGCTGGACGACTTGTCTAATCACAGATAGTGAAATGGAAAGTGATTTCACTTTTGAAGCTCAAGTTGGGAATCAAATTCAGTTTATGGCTGCATCACTTTTCAATTAATTTAAGAACCACGGCACCATGCAATTTTACACCACATGATCATATTAGATTTTGAACAATTTATTCAAAATTTCAAAACTATGTATATATGTATGATTCTTGTTTAATTTTATGATGAACCAGTGATATACTCCAAATAAAATACTTTTGTTCTTTATCAAATAACATAATGGTTAGAAATTCACATTTAAAATAAATAAGTATGGTATTCAAAGTTCAAATCCTAACACCTATATATATTATACATTGTCTTTTACCAAATGAATTAAGTTTACATAAACACAAATGAAATAATTCTATGATGCATAAAAAAGATAATTTTTGCATTAATAAATATTATTATTCGGTCAAAGTAAGATGTGATAAGACTTATTAATTAAAGGGTGAAAAACACACTTATATATACTCCTTCAAATCTTGAAAAACAAAAATATACAATAATGAATACAAAAGCGAGTTTTCATACTTAAATTTAAACAAAGAGTATATAAAATTCACACTTATATTTGGAGAAGATGAGTAGTGGAAAAAATTAGAATTAAATTAAGGCTGTTGAGTTATACAATTGCCCTTCAGGTTATTTGTTTTTAAAATGGAAAAATAAAGACTTTTTTGTCAAAACATGAAAGGTGTTCAATGCCAAAATACACCTTCACAAAAGTGAGTGGGTGTGTTGCAGAATTTCTCATATATATATATATATATATATATATATATATATATATATATATATATATATATATATATATATATATATATATATATAGTTTTGCTATAAGCCGTCTATGAAGATGTCTTTTAGCAACTCACACCTCAAGGTGTGATTTCCACTTTTTAGTTATAACTTTGCTAAAAGACACCTTCATAAAATGTGTCTTCTAGCAAAACCTATATATATATATATACACACACACATACATATGTTCACTATTTAGAATTTCACAAATGTGCAAAGAAACAAATAAGTAATATAAAAAAAATTAACAAATGCATAATCAGACCATGAACTCTTTAAAAGGAAACCATACACATTTGTTATCATTCCAAAACTTCTAGTAATTATTTTTACAACCATTATTTTGAGAGAGAGATAGAACTACTATATGGGAAGGAAGGAGAAGATTGATTGAGAGAGAGAGATCTACCGCATGGGAAGGAAGGAGAAGATTGATTTCAAGCCACATGCTATTGACCTTACAACGAGTTGTGACCTTACATCGAGTTGTGATTGCCAACATAAGAAGGTTTGACGTTTGAGCAAGAGATCATAGAGGTGGTCCATATAGACAATGCGAATCCAAATGTTCATAGAATTATAGAAGAATTTGTCGATTGAAGAAGTTGAAGTAAAGATGCATGATTCAAATGTCACAAGATTTGCAGAAAGCGAGCACAGAAGAGGATAACAGAAAGGATCCAGAATAAAGAGAGAGAGAGTTATGATTGATGAGAGAAGAATAAATATGCCCTTTTCAGAAGAAAAATATGAGATGATAGAGAATGGAGGTTTTGGTGAGTTCATGAGAAAGGAAGATGTTTGAGATTCATCAAGGAAAAAGAAAGAGATATGTTTTACTGTATGAATAATATTTAGCTTGTTGCATGTAATTCTCTTGACACTTATTTATTACATGTATAACAATTGGGTTGTTGCATGCATTCCTCTTGACATTTGAGTTATTGCATGGGTAACACTTGGTTGATGCATATATTTTTCTTGACACTTGACTTGTTGCATGTATTTCTCATGAGTCATGACACTTGATTTACTGCATGGGTAAGAGTTGACTTGGTGCATGTATTCCTCTTAACACTTGACTTGTTGCATGTATTTCTTATGAGTCACGACACTTGGTTTGTTGCATGCATTACTCTTGACACTTGGGATGTGTTTTAGGCATCCAAGGGTACAAATGACAATGTCTTTTTGCTAAAGGAAAATAAGGGTAGGGTTGTCATTTTGAAATGCTAGGGTTTTGGCATCAATGAAAGGCATTTCAGTAAAAAAAAAAGAGTTAGGGTTAACTTAGGGTTGTGTTAGGGTTTGGGTGCATTACTTCATTGCATTTGTATTTAGTATTTATTAAGATTGAGAGATGGTCATTATCAACTACTACTCATCACTTCGATCAACACCAACCACCACTTCGACAACCGTTTGCCAACGACCACCGCTTTCACATATGGTTATTAAAATTACCACTAAATAAATATATCATTTATTTTAAATATATATTTTTTTATTTGTAGAACTAAACTCGACCGAAATTGATTTTAATTTTCAAATTTTGTGAAAACTCAACATTGAAACTGATTTCAATTTTTAAAAATTTCAAAACATAAAATGAAAAATTACTTCGGACGAGAACTTAGTTCGTGATTTTTGTAGTTATTCTTTCTTTTCTTTGAATATAAATTTATGCTTTAAATAAAGAAATTCATTGTGAGTAGATTGACGATATGGAAGTAGATCAACTAAATCTCTAGTGCACATGACATGAGGGTCGAGTTTTGCTCTTTTCTAAAGGAAGCATGTAGAAGCACCTCTTAAGAAAGATAAAAACCATTCTGAGTCGATTATTAAAAATAATTTAATCATCATATTTGGTATAGTACAGAATAGATTTAAAAATGGGACTTTATACTTATAAAAATTATATTAACATATACTTAACATTAGAATATCTAACAAAAACATCATACTATTTTATTTTTATTTTTAAATCTTGAACAAGCAACTGTGAAAGACTGAAACAATAAAATTAGAAAAAAAAAGAATAAAATGAGGTCGACATATATTTCAAAAAAAGCCAAGAAAATAAATTTGTGGATTCATGTCATCTATCCAATGAAACAGAAACAGAAACAGGCAAACATGATTTGGTAAGATCTCCTTTCCAAGATAAATACAAAGGACACTCATTGTCTGATAAAGATGGACATCTCATAAAATCTCATCCCTCACCACCTCAGATTATTCACAACTCACCCCCTACAGTTGCCACGTGATTCCCCATATCTCCTGCTTTCATATTGCCCCTCAACATGGGTTATGTAGGAACACAAACATTAATAGTAGGATAAACCGTTATCTTAGTCTCTCCATGTGTAATCCATTGTTATTGTTGTTACGATCTGTATTAAAATTACAAATATTATTAAAAAAAATAAAATTACAAATATATCATCAAATGTTTCTTATTTTAGGGGAGTCATCAATTTTTTTTGTAATTTTATATAGTAAATTATTTAACTAAAAACATAATTGAAGATAAAAAAGATTAATACATTTGAGTTGCTCTAATCATATTAGTTTGGGTCGACTTTAGAATATGATCTTCATAAGGTTTTAGGTTTAACTCCTCTAATACTGTAATTATTGTGTGTTGAGTCTACAAAACTATGATCTGACTTTAAATAAAGTTCCACATGTACACTATAAAATTGAACTCTTTAAATTAAATTAATTAGTTTTTAAGCTAATACCAAGTTTTCGAAAAAATACAAAGAGAATGTGTTTATTTATAGTTTTTTGAGAAATTCTATTATAGTCACAAACACAAATACATAGTACTTGGGTATACACATTACAAGATATTTTTAAATAATAAAAAAAAAATTTATAATAAAATGATTTAGTATTTTAAAAAATGACACTTTTACATACGTGTGACTAAACACTATTTATCTGTCTTTCCGACTATAGAAAAATTGATCAGTTTTAATATATTCAACTACTCATTTTTGAAGGGTAAGATGATTGTTATCTACTAGAAATAATGTTGTCATAGCCAATGTCAACACTGCCACCATCCCCACTGTTTCTTTATTATTTCTATAAAATCATCAATATTCAATTCACATTTTCATACATCACAAATACACATACTCAGTCAAGAAATATGGAAAAAATAATTAAACAATACCTCTTACCCCACAGATTTCTTCTCTTAAACACACTTGCAGACAAATTTTCACTTTCAGCTTTTCATTTCGAATATACAATGTCAGCTCATCCCATAAACCATTAAACAAATAAAAACGACTATTCCAACTCAGGTACAACCAAATATACTCTTTTTTTTTTCTTTGACAAAATAAAAAATAAACAAAAAAATTGTTAGATTTTTATAAAAAAAAATTATTATTTTTTTAATTATTCTTTTATACAAAAACAAAATAATTCACTCAGTTACCGGCATCCTCGGCAAGACATGAACAGCCACTGCTTCAAACCCTTCCGGCAACTCAACCGCCGAAATTCTCGGCGGTGCCGCCACTACATCCACCACAGATATCCCGGCGGTGGAAACAACACAAATTCTACCTTGTTTTGCAACCATTTGTTCAGCTCCTTTGAGTCTTTCAGACTCAAAAATCTTTTCCCAAATATCATCTTCTGAATTGTATCTACTAAGAATACCTTTAGCTTCATCCACCACATACATCACTTCCTCCTCCATCGCCGCCACCGGTCCTCGAAACCCTAACAACACCCCCTCTGGCATCTCCTTCCAAGTATCCTCTTCAACATCATACACAACTCCTTCTTTAGCAGCATCTCCTTTTATGTTCACCAAATAAAGCTTGCCTCTCCATCCTACAGCATCTACAGCTTCCCTGCTGAATCTGCCATCTTTCATATCAGTTTTCTTCTCCCAGGTGGGATCGTTGATCGGGTCCCACTTCTCTATTGACTTTGCTACATCAACGGAGAAATGGGACCCGATACCACTTGCTACATAGACCACACTGTCTGATGTGCCTAATGCACACCAGCGGCGTGGATTAGTTAGGGCTGGTCCGATAGACCAGCCCTGACTTGGATTGAAAATCAAAGGATGGGTGAGTGCTGGGGTGAGATTGTGGGTGGTGGCGGCGAGGAGGATGAGATTATCGGAGACGGAGATTGATTGAACGGAGAGATTGCGAGAGAGGAAGGAAGGGTGGTGGAGGAGAATATGGTGGAGTGGTGGATTTTGTGGTGGTGGAGGTAGGATTTTCCAAGTATTTGATATTGGATCAAAGTTGTGGAATTGAATTGAGTGAGAATGGTGTGATTTGGGTGGGGAGAGAATTGCATAGAGAGAAAAGAAAGGTGGAAAAGAAGGTGAGTAGATAAGTCTACGCCATGAGTGACATACTTTGAAGAGAAGAGAAGGGTTGATTGATGATAGACATAGTTGAGCTATGTGGTCAGGGAGACCAGGTATGAGAAGATCAGGATCATCATGTTGATGGTGGTGGTGGTGGTGGCAGTGTTTATGGCGTTTGACGGTGGTGGTGGAGGAGGAGGAGGAAGAGGAATTGTCACATGTTGAAGAGGTCCTCCATGATGAGTTGGCCATGAAATTAAGGTATGATATGAGAAAGTGTTATTTGGTTTTTATGAAGAAAAGAAAGAAGAACTAGATAATGAAGAAAATGGAAAGTGGGGTTAGGTACTGTTTGGTTAAAAGGTGTTGTTTGCTTGTTGGTGTTTGCATGTGGAGTTTGGTGATTGTGAGGTGAGGGAGAAGAGAAGAGTTAAAGGAAGAATGGCTTTTTAAATTGAAAAGCTAAAGTAAAAAAGAAGGGACATTGTGCCGATTTCAGCTTTTTTCATTCATTATAAAACATGCTACCTTTTCAACTGTTATGCTGTCCAATAATAGCAAATAATAAATACTAACAGTCAATATTCAATGTTAGTGTATACCTGTACGACTTTATCGCACATTTTTTATGGAAAATGATTTTTTGTCCATGCATACACCGTATCTACGATTCCGAGAGAGAAAATAAAATAATTTTTTTTAAAGGAGAAAATAAAATAGATAATGATGTAATAAATATTGGAGTCACGTTAATAAATGTCTAAAGACATACTCTCCGGTCACTATTATAAGCAAAATTTGACTTTTTAAATACATTGAATAGTTAATGTATCTAGTCTTTATTATAGACTTGATACATTAATTATTCAATGTATCCAAAAAGTGAAATTTTGCTTATAATAGTGACTGGAGGGAGTATACTACTGTGGTTTAAAGGATTCATAGAAAGAAAGTTTTATCTTGAATATATATAAGCTAATTTACTTTTCAAAGTCATGAATACACGTTTTTTCTTAACAAAATTATTTATTTTGATTTCTTAAATAAAATCCTCAAATAAAATCCTAAAGTTACCTATTTAAAACTTTTTAAAATATATCATGTTAGTTGCTTTAACATGTACATATTAAACAACCTTATAATACAAACTTGATGGATCATAGGGGGATCAATTTAGGAAAACATAAAGAGTAAATTATACTCCCCTCCCCTCAAAGATGTTTGAATTACACTCCTATCCCCTCTTATGTTAAAATATACATTCCCCTCCCCTCTTATTCAAAACATATTAGAAAAAAATTCATTCCCCTCCCCTAAGAAAAGCTTGAATTACATTCCCCTCCCCTCTTATGTTAAAATCTACACTTTACTCCCTCAATATATATTTTTTTTATTTTTAATAATCTAGCAAAAAAATAATAATCTAAGACACTTCGAAAAAAACAGTATTGCAAGTCTATTTTAACATAATAAAAAATTGAATACATATTTTTTTGCTATTTTTTATTCACAATTTCATTAACATGTAGTTTTAAACCCTATTATAAAATATGAAACAAGCCAAAATAAAATTAAAATATGTGAAAAATTACTAACGACAATAAACCATGGTTATTTAAAAGTTAATTTTAAACTCTAAATTATAAAATCAATAGCAAAATATTTAAATTTAATTATCATTAACATTTAAATTATAAAGAAATAAATTAATTTTTCTTAAAGGGTGGTTTAAAATTAATATATATCATAAAAATATTTATTTATGTTAAAATAGATTAAAGTGTAGTGCATATTTAATTATCAAGGGAGGGGGTTGTAATTCAAGCATCTTATAAGGGAGGGGAGTGTAAATTTTATTTTTTAAGGGAGGAAATTGTATATTTTAACATAAGAGAGAAGGAGAGTGTATTTCAAGCATATTTAAGGAGAGTGGGTATAATTTACTCAAACATAAACTTTCAATTTAGGAATTATACTTATTTTTTAAAAAAGCATACAATTACTTTTTAAAAAGTGTAACATCAGCCAAAAGTAAAACAGCAAATCAGCTGAAGCATCAACTTTTTAAACAAAAAGGTAGTAGTTGCTTACTGCTTAGACAGGCAACCAAACGGTGCAGAAGAAACAGACAAAAAGACGAGTTATTAATTATAGTTTTATCTTAAAGGCAAATTTAGGTTTATCTCTTTATGACACCTGCAGTGTTACCTGCTCACTTTTTAGCATGCGTGCCAATAAACAACATAACTGAACTCAAGTACTCAAAATGTGTGGAAACCAAACCAAAGCCATATCGATATCTAAAGCTAACTTTAAAACGAAGTGTTTTTGAAATATTTTGCTTTTGATATTAATGTTATTTTTCAAATATTTTAGAATACAAAATTATTATTTAAATTAATGTCATTAAATTCGATTCAAAATCTTTTTTCAGTTGACTTAACCTTTAATTTTAGAGAAACAACATTAATTTTAGAGTTTTATTATGTAACTAAAAATTAGTTTGCAACCAAAAAGGATAGGGGATTTTATTAATTTTATTTTTAAATTGTGAAGTTTTAGGCTGCAACCAAAGAAGTTTATCTCATACCTTTACACTCAGATGCAGAAAAATAATATTTGTAGATCCAGATCCTTTATATTTTTAAAATGCTTATTTGCTCTATAGCAACAACAATATTAACGTACGTCTATTATTATTAATATTTACTTTTGGAAATTTTACTAATTCTACCAACAGCAATTAACAACTCAAACCAAAAAAAAAAACTCAAACCAGATCACCATAGCTCAAAAACTCAATTTTCAATTTCATGACTTGATAACAACCAAGTGCCTTCATTTCTCAGTGGGATTTAACATGGAAAAAGAAACTTATTTTCCGTCATGGAAAAGTTGAACCACAACCATAGATTTAATAATTTTTTATTTGAATGGCTAAAATTTGTGACCTGGTAATGGTTTTAACTTGTTGCTTGGTATTGTGAACCTCAACAGTAGACCCCACCAATTGATTAAACAACAATTTTTCATTTGTTTTGGGCTTTTTTGTTCTAACCCAAATTTTTGGATGGGCCTGGCAATTCATTATTTGTTAATATAGTTCCTATATAAATTTAAATTTATTTAGTTCTTAAAATGATATCAAAATGAAAAATAATGTTTTACATAAAATTAATTAATTTAGATTATTTTATATGTGACATAAATAATTTTGTTGACATAGAATTAAATTATAATGTTGATTTAAACTTTTTTTTTAAAAAATGACGTAATATTTTAAATAACATGATTATTATCTTTATAGTCCACTTATAATAATAAAAACAAAACGGAAATAAAACAAACATAGAAAATAAGATTAAACAGAACAAATTGAAACTTGAAAATATGAACCCTACAAAAACTATAGAGGCGCTGTGTCTATAGTCCCTCAAAAAATAAAAATAAAACACTTGTCACAACTATTTCTGATTTCTTTTTGATTTATTTAACCCTGTGTTCTTCAATGAAACTTGCAACTTCATTGCTCTTCCCGTACACAGCATCGCATCTCTGCCGTCTAACATGCATACAACCCCTTCCCTTCCTTCTTCAAATTCCAAATTTCCAAACTATGGCTTCTTCAAGCAGTACCAATTCTAACCAAATCAATAATCAAAATATAAACATGGTTCTATCTATCTATCCAAACAGTGAAACTAATTCAATAATTTTACCAAAATCTTCGAAAATTTGAACAAAATCAAAAACACAAAAGGGGTTTTTGGAACCTTTCGTCAATCATCACCATTTATGTTTCAAATGAAAATTCATCAACAGAACAGTGTAAAACCATGCCTTGTTTGATGAATTGACTTTATCGTATCTTTTTCGATTTTATTTTTTTGAGAAAGTGGTAGGTGGGTATTCCATACTGGATACGGAATTTTGTTTTCCTTCTTCAACTCTATATTTACAAAGGCTATGGCATCCTCAAAACTATCGTTGTCGAAATTATCAAATAATCGAACAAAAGAAGAAGAATAATTGATGTTTAAAACAAATCTTCACTTGAACAATTGTAGGAGAGTATACTTCGGATATTTTTAGTTTTTTTTCTGGGTTTTGGTATGTTCTGCAGTGTTCTGGAATGTTTAAGAAGAAGAATTGATGTTTTAATGATTCGGTAAAGGTGAGTGAGTGTACTTTGTGCTATTGTGAGAAAATGGGGAGGTGCAGTAGTAATCTTACAAACAATATTAAAAAACTAAGCTAAGAGTCTTTTTTTCTCTCTCTCTCTCTCTGCAACCGATTGCAATGGACAGTTGTCCTGGAAAAAGCAATTTTCCCATGGTGGGAAAAAGTTTGCTTTCCCAAGTTAAACGGCACCTCATTTCTCATCCAGACTCGTTTACCTCTGTTGGATGATGTAGAACCCGATATTATAATACGAAATACATTACTACTCTGAATTATAACATTATACAATAAAAACATAAACTGGAATTAGGACTAAACATATACTAAAGTTATAAGTTGTCATGCTTCATCTTCACTACTCTCAATAAGAACAAGGTTCTTCTTGGTCTTCGACCTTTTTGCAGCTCTACCATCATTTACTTGTTCATCAGTCGACTCAAAATCAGAATATTTTACAATTTGCTCAAGAATTTTATTTCCATACTTTTCCGTCTTCAATTTTCCAATTGCTTTCTCCAACTGCACAGGCACAAACACGGAAAAC
The DNA here is from genome assembly GCA_958299785.1 of Medicago lupulina. Taxonomy (NCBI): domain Eukaryota; kingdom Viridiplantae; phylum Streptophyta; class Magnoliopsida; order Fabales; family Fabaceae; genus Medicago; species Medicago lupulina. The sequence continues at coordinate 10,978,086 of OY283146.1, forward strand.
TTAGAATCTGGATTAAAGCAATAGAAGTGTCAACAACTCAAAAGAGTTGTCTTGTACCCTTGTTTATACTTTAGGAGTGTACAATTTTATATTTTATATTTTATATAATTGTAGTCTAATATACAAATGAATTAACTGCGATAATTTGATAAATTATAAAATCTATTCTATCTATATTGATTAGTGCTATCATTAACCTTTGTAATCATTTTATGCCTTGTATGATCCTATAAATTTTTTAATTTTTCCTGCATTACTAAGCACGTGTCATATTGTGTGTGCCCTGTGTAGTGTCCAAGCTGCAGATTGACCAGTAATTCAGAGTAGAACAAGGCATAAAATGAATGAAACTTAAAGTACATGAATGAAACTTGCCTCTTCCAGTGAGTTTGGTTTTTGAGAACATAGTAAGCTGATTTGTTGAGTAGACAAGACAGAGTGTGGGAGTATTCCTCCATGAGTGGAAGAAAGTTCTTTTCTCAGCTCGTCAAGCTTTAGCTCCAAGCCAGATGACCCGAGGCTGCGTTTCAATCTTGCAGAAGCTTTTGTTTTCTCCTCTGTAGAAATCTCAAGCTTCACAGTCTTCTTCTCTACACCAAAAATAAAATCGAAACAGGCACAAGCAGTAGGTAATCAACATACGTGTACATGACAAATTGCAAACTGAGTGCAGGTGTATCACACAGCATCTCAGAGAAAGAACCAACAAAGTAGAGTCGGAAAAATTAGCCTAATTCATTGAGCTAGTTTCTTATTTAGAGTATTTCATGGTTGAATGACGAGACGTGACTCGGTACAGATGTAAAACACAAAAACTCAATAGCTTTTGCCATAATAAATTAGCTTAATGGATTGACATCTACAATGAGAAACTTGTGTACCTTGCAAAATTTGCTTCGCCAATGGCCCCACAGTAATGTACGCATTTGTAGAATAAGCTGTATGCTGAAATTCTTCTTTCTACACCAAGAAAAAATTGTCTTCAAATCACCCACTAAAATGGAAATATTAAATTTTTGCACTGGCAGGTAAGCTCAAAAAGTCCAGAAATTTAAAACTACAACTGATAGCCAATGCAAAACAAAGTACAGTTGGTGTTGACTGTATTACCCTATATTTTAAAAGGATTTGAACTCAATTGTGACACTAATTTTTTTATTGCATTGAGGTTGCAATTATTGTTTCGTAAATAAATTAAAATGGAACAAAAATGTGAACACTAATTTTTTAGCACAATCGTAATTGCAACACTGGTTCCATGTGTGCAGAGATGAAATGAAATATAGAAAAGCATGGTTAACTAGTTTCATTCCAACTTGCAATATTAAGACAAAACAATATTACCAAAGCACGCTCCAGTAAAAGGTGTAAGATGAGCTGCTCCATTTCCTCTCGTTTTAAGTCAGAACCTGCAAAATTCAATGTAGAAAAAATTGAGATACAAATTTGTAATAAATTACCTTTGGGAAACAGGTCACACAAGACATATGTGCAATTTTAAGGGGTTATAGCTAATGAGAACGAAAGGAAGGGGTTCCAATCATTCATAAAGTTTACAGGAGCAGTTCACACACACCACAACCTGCTTTTGGGTTATTGGGTCTCTCCACACTACAATTGAACCAATAAGGTTACAGCGTTACACCTCCAACTTTTGGGTTAAACTGACAGGAACTCGGATAAAAAGTGGGAACCGATAGAAAGAAGAGAAAGAAAGCAAATTTATGAATAGAATGATAAAGAATAGGAGAGATGCCTCTCCTCCAAAGGTTTTTTTGCTTCAGAAAGGATTTCTTCTTTCAAACACAAACTATCAAATTCACAAAATGAATCTGTTGAATGAGAGAAAACAGAGGCATGAGATGGTGAAACCATGTTGAACGACCCCAAAGAGACTCTATTATATAGGGCATCGAGAAAATCAATATACATTCTCGGTAATAAATACATGATAACTATGATAACATGTCTATCCTAATTACTTAACATTCCTCTTAACAGGATATATTATTTCCTCAAATATAAACATAATCATCTCCCCATTTTTCTAAGTGATATTCCCCCTAACAAACTAACCACACTAACTAATCCTATTTCGCACTCAAAAGTCAAAACTACAGAGTTACATCTGCCTTCACCTCCTTATGCGACCCACCTGCATCAATTGGCAAGTTTACTATCCCACTCCCCTATTATCAATCTCATTAAAGTGTTACAGGTTTCTTACATTCAGTTTCCTCCTCATGTCATCTATGCTTTTGCTTCCTCTAAACTGGTATCTTCTCCAAGAAAATGCCCACAGTCACTGCCCAGTGAGTTCTGCTTTACCTGCCCCTTGCCTCACAGTCCAATCGGTATCCAAGCATTAGAGAAACCAAGGTAGACAAACTCGAGATCCTAAGTAAGATCGGGTAGGACCCATGAGATCGTGAATCGGGGGATCGTAACACGGATCGTAAGATCCTACCAAATTTAAAAATTTATATATATTTCATATAAATTCATACATATGCATATGAAGCAACCTAATTTTATAGAAAAAAACTTCAAACAACACTCAAATTCATTAACAGTAGCACATTAAAAAAACTTAAATAGGTAGAAGACTGATTATAAATAAGTGACGTGAGGGAGTTGAGTACTATGAATATGGGAATTGCATTGGTAAGGTTCCATAATTTATGGGTGTATATTGGAAAATTTCTCTAATTATTGATAGTTATTGGGAAGATTTTCAATAATCAATGGGTTTAATGAGGGAATTAGAAACCTTTTCAAGAATAATAAGAGTGAAACACGTTTTGTTGCCTTTCTGATTACAAAAATGCGTTTAGGGTGAATGCGGGGTCATGAACCTGACCCGGAAATCTGGATTTCTGGAAAGCGAAACAGAAAGCGGGTCACAAACCGACCCGTGAACCCGGTTTTCTGGGTTTCAAAACTGAATCGTCTGAAACGTACGATACAAACGCGTTTACGTTTTTCAACGGCGATCCAAACCGCGACCACCAAAAAGCGATTCCGACGACTTTCTGGCACGGCGATGTGAGATCGCGAACTCGGACGATCCTATGAGTTGGATCGCGAGTTTGTCTACCTTGAGAGAAACTCCCTTAAAAGCTAACTATCAAGGGAAAGAACCAAGCCGCTTAAAAACTCAAACAAGCACTCCATACTACTCAATGTGGGATTCGAACACCCCATACTACCTAAGTCCACCGCTCCTGAGAGCGGACGGCCGCACTCTATGACTCTTTACCCGGCCTTTCCGATCAGCCCATCCATAGGTAGTCCTTTTTGTACTACCCACTGACAACCAGGCTTTGATACCATTTGATAAGTATCAAAGCACTTGGGAAACCCTCCCTTACAAGCAAGCTATCGGGGGGGAACCAAAATAGTACATTGAGCATCTCATACTGCTCGTGTGGGACTTGGGTACCCCAAAATACCCAAGTCCCCATCACAATCTTATATTTGTCTCTCCAGACCTTGACCCTTGGTATATTGATTTCACCAATTCCTTTGATGTTCTTCTCGAAGAGTGTACCTCCAATGTTAATCACAGTCAATATCTACATCGCCATGAACCAATCCAACATCTTAATCCATTGCCATGAACCAATTCTAGACTCCACAAACAAGGTCTTTTTTTTTTAATGGCATATGTAGTATGTTAATTGTTGGCAAATGTTAGTATGATAAATCTAAGAGTTATGTTAGTATTTTCTCCCTTTCAAGGATCCAAACCCTGGACCTTTATCCAGTTAATCCTTTTAATCCCTTAGCTCACCCAAGGGAGCTACCCCTCCATGAAAAAAGGTTTTAATCCATCATACTTGGTCATCTCTTCCAAAAACAACTAAATTTATACATTTATTCCTCATAAGAGATCCAACAAGTCAGACTGGTTGATAGGAACTCAGAAAGAAATATAAAAAATTATTAGAATCAAAATAAGATCACAGTTTTATTTAATAAATGATTGTGAATAGGAGAGAGGTCTCTCCTCCAAGGATTTCCTCTTGATAAAGGATATCTCCTTTCACTCACAAGCTATCTAGTTCACATAATGAATCTATCGGTCCTAACATTCCTAATTTATCTAATTGATATCACCTCTAAAGAACTACTCTAACTAACTCTATCTACTTTGACTCCCATTCTTTTTAGCCTTTTACCCTAACATCAAATGTGTTGGCTGGCAAGAAGAAATCAGAGGGGAGGACAGATTAGGCCCAAGAACCTTGCTACTTGGCAAAAAACAATATATCTAGCCAAATCAAAAACAGGAGAGGACAAACCAACCTATTTCCTTCTGTTTTGTTTTCATTTTTTCAACTAATTGCAACATTGTTGACCTCTGATCACTTGCCTGAATATCTTGCAACAAAGAAACCATCAATTTTGCATGCCCTGCAAAGAGTATCCCCGTGTAAAGGCTTGTATGAATAAAATGGGATGAAGAAACTACCGGAAAAACAGAGAGATCAGAAGAAAAACAAAGAGAAAGCATTGCCATTAAAAGAAATATATGTGGGAAAATAGAAGAGAAGACAAAAATCAAACAAAAAGTCAAAGCAACATACGAGAGACATCCACTTCCTTCACCTCACATGAGAATGCACATATGTCGCACATCCCTGTAACATCAAGTATATACAATTTGAATATATTCCATAAGCCTGTAATGAGGCACAAATAAAAGGAGAAGTAAATCAAAATATTAAAATGTACCATTGCACTCCTGTAATGGCTCAGCAAAATGCCTGAAAAAGGCACTTCGTCGGCATTGTCTTTTGGACTGGAATAAAGAGTAGGATGACTATAATTAGTTGAAATTTCAGGGTTTTAGGAGAGAATGATGAAAAGAGAGGGAAAAGGAAAACACTAATTCTTATATTATTGTAATGTGATCTAAAATATTAACTAGGTTAGGTGGACCTATTTACGCTAATACTAGATTCCTAATCCTAACTAAACAAGGAACAAATAACTTAAATAACTTTTAAATAAATGCTAAAATCTTTAAGAATAAGAGACGGGTCCTATAAATATAAGAGCTCTAAAAAACTCTAACATAATAACCTAATATTATGCATCAGTATCTAAATCTCAAGTTATTTCATAGATATTCTAACAAACAAGCATACTTCGTAATAATTCGATTACTTAATGAGCATAATAAGGTTCTAGAATAACGGAAAAGGCACTCAAGCTGGTCGTTGTGCAGCATACAAATAGGACAAAAGCTATCAGGTTCACCAGCATATATGAAAGAGAAGGATGGCTAAATGAGTATGCTCATTACATAATCAACGATGAAAACAAAAGTTTGTTATCTGTTTAGTGTAATCTTAATTATTTATAATTTCAGGAATTGGCCATTAATAAGCTTAACTTTTAAGAACCCTCAAATAAACAAATGGGGAATAATAAAGAAGCATTAAAATCTTTGAAAAGTAAAGGAATGAATGGGTGTTGACTGACATCAACTACCAGTAGTATTAAAAATCATAAAAGAACACACCTGACAATATCGTACTATGTCATAGAGATTCTGCAGTCCTGAATTTTCATAGAAGACCATTGAGCTCTGAGAAATGTGTTATTTATAAAACTTGTCACATAATTTAGCAATCATCTTGCAACAAACAACAATATAATATTATTTACACTTTTAGATCCTAGATAATTTCTTGCAGCGTTTGGCACAAGAACAGAACAGGACATCCTGTTCTGTTTTGGTCTTTCTGGTTCCATTCATTTTAGAACAACTTTTCCACATTGTGTCTTGATTTATCATGTTTTTAATATGCACAAAATACACAGCCTTAAATTTAAGAATTTTTCAAAGTTTTACCTGCCGGGGGACATCACCGGGTCTGAAGTATAATAGGCATTCAGAAGGAAGCCCATCTCGACCAGCTCGACCACTTTCCTGTTGAAAAAATTATTTAATGATGTTAACTAAAAGCTAACCTTAGGCTTTTAACCACCAGCTGACGTTTTTAGGATGAATGGTCCTTTGGTATTAAGGCTTCTTTGGCCGAGTGGCATAAGTTTTTGTTATTTTTAAGAAAGTGGCATAGTATTGATCATGGTAACCCTCATTTCTCTTCACTAAATTGCTTTTTAGCATAAGGTGTGGAAAGCATTGGGATTTTTTACCGCTTATCAACCCGAAAATACATTTCAAATGAGATTGTGCAAGATTAAAAAAATTCCAAGGCCTTAACCCAACAGCTTAAGCTTCTAGAATAATCGGTCCTCGACAATAACATAAAGGATATATGTAACATAAGAAAATATTTTCAGGATTGGAGCAAAACCTGGTAGTATGTTTCCATTGATTTACTCAAGCTGTGATGGATGACAAACCTGACTACATGAAAATATTTAGCATTAGATATGCTCAGCTTCAGTGGAGGTAAAGCAAATACAATATGCATGTCCACCCAGGGACTTCTCACTTGCAAAAAATTGAAGCAAGATTCTCTATTCAACAAAAGAAGGTGTATAATCCCACCCATGTGAGCATCAATTTGAAACAATTTTGCCATGCAACGAATATCGAAAAAGATATCACAGAAACTCAATAGAATTCAGATTTCAAAAGACATCACGTCACAAATAGCAAGTCATCACATCGATACCTAAAAGGGGCAAAAAGAAAATTGATTTGCACACAAAATCCTTGCGAACAATACATGGCTTACTCTACAACACTACATCCATATCTGTACTATAAGCAAGTAAAATAATATTTTAGTATGAGCCTTCCGGTCTTTGGCCATCCTATTTCGGTGGTTGAAGTCTGTGATCGAAACAATTTTTTTTTTTTTAATTGAAACTAGTTACCGATGAAAAACTACTATCAATAGTGTGAAACAAGATAACGCTGTGTTTAAAAAAACAAGATAATGTTGAGAAATTTTATAAAAGCATTAAGAAATTTTAATACTAACCATCTGGTTTGTTGATTCCCATACCAAAAGCTACCTGAAATGTAAATTATAAAATAGAAGTTCAATGCTTTAAGAGGCCATAAATAACAAATGCATGCCTTACGAGGTGACACCGATAATGATACATACCGTACCAACTATGACCTGCAGCTTGTCATTGCTCCACCTGCATAATCAAACATCACATCTCCATTAACTCGTTTGATAAATAATGTCATCATCATATCATTTACATCGACTATATCTTCATAAATATGAATGAAAGGGAAGCCCGGTGCACTAAAGCTCCCGCATACACAGGGTCCGAGAAGGGGTCCCGCCATTCGGTGTATGCACAAAAAACCAAAATATTTCTCAAATTTCATTGGACATCACATGATAACAAGATGCAAGACTGAAAAAGGTCTTCTTTATAACTAAATGTTTCTCTAATAGCTGGTCTGCTTTAATGCCATTAAGCAGGGGCCAAGACTGCCAATTGGAGCCTATACTTAAATCCAGTCAAGGTCTTCTAAAATACGGTTCATGGATTAATGGGTAAAGATAGAGCTCACAACCAATAGTAAAATCATATGCAACTCTACTCGTTTAGTTCCTAAAACACCAAGCATAACTTCAGTATTCGGTGACATACTTAGCAGTCAGCACAATTAATCAAGAACTCAACCAACGTATATAAATAAAGCATTAACATATAAAAGTCACAACATTCTGATAATTACTTTACCGCATATGTACTTTTTCACGATCATTCACATCCATATCTGCATGATAATGACCGGCTGAAATTCCTCTCTCCCTTAGCTCCTTTGCAACCTAAAGTAATGTTGGCATTACATAGGATAAGTATCTACTCTACGGTCTCCACCTTACTTATCTTATTGGTTGACTTTTCCTATTTAAGTAATTCTAGTTACAAAGCATATCTTTCATCTTGCATTATTTAATATCATGTGTGTTAATTTCCTGTTAAACACTAATTAACATTGATTACAGTTTCCAATATTTCCTTCTTTGTTATGTACGCATATGCTGTTTACAGAATAATGCTAGCGAGATTGTAGCTTTAGCACAATGAAGTTTTTCATACTAAAATTAATTAAATCTTATACAAGGTCAAAAATGTCTCAATAAAGATTAATTATATTGGTCTTATTATCAATTGATAAAGAATGTTAAAAAATCGATTATAATTTTTTAATAAAGAATTTTGTATTCCGAAAAGCACAAAAGGTAATCTTCAAATAGAACTATAATAATTCTAATAAATTATTATTTCACTTAATTTTGAAAGGCCTATTTCAGATTTCACTTTAGGCCTTGATAAAAACTGGTCCAGCCTTGCATAGTGACACTAACATATGCAAACACTACAACAGAATTCTAGTGCATGCTGGATTAATTTTACATACTGGGATAATGATATAAGAGAATACAAATTTCTGGAAACTAATTATCTCTAATGTATTTAAGCATATGGTTAACAAAGAATAAAATATACAATAATATTATTTTAAAAGCAATAATCATCAAGTATCTACCTCATACTCATGCAATTATTCAAGGTTCCTTCTAAAATATAATAAAGTATGATTATTTGTACCAATTTAGGATTTAACATTTAAGGTGCCTCCCTATTTCCTAGAGTAGTTTCAGTATCTCCACTGAAGGAGAAAGACAGTATAAATCCAACCCTCCCTAAACCACACAAGGCGGGGATTTGTTCAATGTGCTACCCAATTTCACCTATTTGAGGGAAGTACGCCAAGCATGTAGCTACATGTCTTGACTTTGGAAACACTCCACACTTTAAAAAACATAGCACCTTATTCCTAATGAGGCAATTTCAACTAACAGCAGACAGGACTTCGGGTAATATATCAATTTGCTCATAGTGCATTTAGAGACCTAGTTCGGGCAATTTTATTTTTCTTACGAAAAGAAAAGGAGCTTTGCTACAGACGAAAGAATGTGCAACAAGGGCAAGGATACGGTTTCCAAGAAAGCACAAAAGGAAAAATAAAAATAAGAACAAGAAGAAAATACAACGCAGCAAGGGCGAGGCTAGCAAAATATCAGCATAACAGAGATGGCAACTCCCTTGAAACAGTCATGTGCATAACACCAAAGAAGCTGAAAACTTAATCACATCACAAAGAAATTCAAGGGCAAAGAGAAAATCTTGAAATGTGTGCATTATGCTTGCTTTCTTGAGGGCAATATTTGACATTCAAAATATACATCTAAGTGTTGGAAGAAAACCATAATCAGACGTACCTGTTCACATTCCTTCCTAGAGAAGCAATAAACAATCCCTGATTCGTGATTTGGATAAGATTCTTGAATGAATTCAGCAATTTCGTCAACAACCACCTTACTGACGGATGACTTTTCCTTAACCTACAGTGTATATATGAAACAATATGATTAGAGATAATGAATTACTTTAACTTGTTATTGAAGCCAGGGGTATATGTTTTATTTTTGCGGTAGGGGGACGGAGGAGTAAAATGCTGATATTGATTATAAATATACCATATAAAATAAATTTGGCCTATTGACTGTGCTGACAAATTTGACACATCTACGAATGTGCAACATCTCTACAAGATCATTTTGGACCCTCTGAGTAGCAGTTGCCTGACAAAATAAGTAATGTAATGTTAGAAATCAAAATTAAGTATGGAAAGCAAATGCAGATCTAATAATTTTATACTTAGCTGAAACTTTAAGATAAAGACTTACAGTTAAAGCAACCATAGGAACATTAGGGAACTGAGTCTTGAGAATACCAAGGTTCTTGTAATCAGGTCGAAAGTCATGACCCCACTGACTACAGCAATGTGCCTCCTGCAGTGCAAAACAAAACCAGAAATAGTACCTATCATACAACCAACAGAGTATTGCTCTGAAACACCAAGACATGTAGAGCAAACAGTGCATTGGATTTCATATGGTTGGATAAATGTGTATAATACTAAAAGCCAATAATACTGAGAACATACAACATGCTAGAATCCATAAACAATAAATAAATAAATAAACAAGTAATCAAGTGTAGGAGCAGTCAAGAGCCAAATCAATCCAAAAGCTTAAGCAATTGGAACGAGGCACGTGAGTAGCTCTTAACCCTCACACAAACCCTGGCGCAAAAGCTCTTAGATCTTGAAGAATCGTAACGCATTGCACAAGGCCATTTTACATTGTAAATAAAATAAATTCAATAGTGAAGAATGCGAACATCAAAGATCAAACTCATTCTCACTTGCCCGTAGAACACTAGTATAATATCAAGAACTAAATCAACCCAAAAACTTAAGTTACTAGGTGGAGACACATAAATGGGTTTTTGTTTTAATGTATAACATCTGATTCTAATGCCAATCAAGTTAGTGACAAACATATTTTCTAATTCAGGTTTTAAGAGTGTCTCTTCACAGGGTACTCTACTTCCCACAAGGTGTATATATCTCTTGCCCTGATGTTCGTTTATATCTGCCAATAATTTCCAGTTTAATGTATAACATCTTATTCTAATGCCATTCAAGTTAGTAACAAACATATTTTCTAATTCAGGTCTTAAGAGTGTCTCTTCATACGGTACTCTACTTCCCACAAGGTGTATAAATCTCTTGCCCTGATGTTCGTTTATATCTGCCAATAATTTCCAGTTACAAAAATGTTGTTTCACCGATTCGTGGACAAATAATTGAAAATAGGGAGAGAATGAAAATCGGATGGCATTTTTGTAATTATTAGTAAAAACAGAAAATGAAACGTATTTTTTTCAATTTCTCCTTAGTGTTGTACAACCTATGACGGATCCATTAGCCATATGTTTTTGTATTAGTTAAAAAAAACTTAAAAGCAAACCAGCAAATGGAGCAAAATACAACAATTTTCCGGGTACACTTATCCATTCATTCTGAAAATTAACAACCAATGACGTTCATAAAAATTGTGAAATGAACAAACATAATTTAAAACAAGTAACAACTCTAAAGAGCATGTCATTATGAACTCACATCAATTGAAATTAGAGAGAGACGACCAGCATGATGGCACTTTTCAAGTTTTGACATAAATCTCTTGCTTTTTGATATCTTTTCTGGAGTAACATACAATATTTTGAGTTCCCCCTCGCCCTTCTCCAAAGCTTTGTATATGAACTTCTCATTGTCCTTACTCGTTGTTGAAGTTAACATATATGCTGGGATTCCCAAAGCAGTCAAACCCATTACCTGAAGCAACCCCACCAGCCGGTTGAAAAGGAGGCAGATAAATAACCTTTTTTAAACTCGTGGAAATGTTTATGAACCAAAAAAATGGACTGGATTCAAACAAAATGAAATGCACCTGATCTTGAATTAGCGAAAGCAAAGGACTGACAACTAGAGCAACTCCATTGCGAAGAACAGCAGGAAGCTGGTAGCAGAGACTCTTGCCACCACCTGCAGCCATAATCACCAGCACATCTCTTCCACTCAATATGGCATTAATAATCTGCGGTCGATGAGACTTGCTCATTAATAAAATTGTACACAGAAGACAATAATTCTTCAATGGGAATAAAAAAGACAGACAAACTAAAGTCTTTGATGTCAATAGTTCAACAATTGATACACTCATGAGTCATGACAGCATCACAAATCAGAAAGAATACACTTCATAACTTTAAGAAGAAAACAGTGTCTAAAAACTGAGAGCATGATAAACCAAATTACTTTAAGAGTCAAACACAGACTAACCATTATAACAAGTTAATCGGGTAAGTAACCCTGTACAAATACAATGTCCCTACTGAGAAAATTCTAACGAGCAAATTTCTGTGTGTACAAGTTCAGAACTAATAACACCCACCCAGACACCACACTATAGAACATGAACCCAAATCACAAAGTTAAGAAACAAGTGCTAATCACAATAGCAAAAATATTAATAAATTATGCGAAAATAACAATTCGAGTTGTCTAACATATTAATATTCTTAACATGAAAGAGTTGTCTAACATATTAATACTCTTAACATGAAATAATCTGCATAAAGCAAATGTTCCTTGTATTATGATCTATATATAACACCAACGCTGCAAATTGAAGGTGTGGCCCATTTCTGACACGTGCCAATCTCCAACACTTCTGAGATATGTCCAATGTCCGATAGCGACACATGTGATTACATCATACCATTTTCTGTCAATCATATCATTTTCTGAAATTATTATCAGATGTCTGGTGTCCGTGTCGTGTTCGTGGTTCTTAGGTGTCAAATGTCCACGTCACTAACAAATGTGAGTTCATTCAATTACTTCCATTTTTTCAAATTACTATCAGTGTGTCGTATCCGTGCCTCCTAGATTATGATGCCTCACTTCATTTCTCGTAAATAAAACAATGAACATGTTCTTGAAGGAATAATAATGTCACGTTCTTATTTTTCTATCCCTATGAATAGTAAAAAATTTATAAAAACAGTATTAATTCATTTTACCTCTTTTTGATTAGCACGATAAGATGAAATACCAAAAATATTCAACCTAAGATCATCAGCTTGAGAGTCCCATTCAAACGTCCCATTCCAATTCTCCACAGCACTGGAACTGGCAGCATTATTAGCCTGATTTTCAGATTCTTTACACGCTTCCAAAATCGAATTTAGTTCAGATTTTCTCTCGTACAATCTCTCTTGCTTTTCAATTAACGCCCTAATTTTTTCTGCAGAAAATGAAAAATTAATCAACTAGTTTAGTTATGGCATTACCATTAGGATTGTTATTATGATTTGGAAGAAAAATGGAAGAAAAAAAGCACCTTGAACATCTTCGATTTCGGCTTCGACGTTGTGAAGCTCTTCAAGAACTTCGTAGTTTTCCATTTCTAAGGTTGTGATTGTGATAGTGCCAGTGCAATGTAACTAACCCTAGATGCAATGCATGATTCGGAACTTAACGTTGCTCGGTTTTTTTTTAACAAAATTTATTTAAAAAATCAATATTTTTTTTCAAATAAAACTTATATAGAGTGAAATAAAAATATAATTATAAAAGAATGATTTGGTTGATATATACATGTGATAGTGTGGACTGATCCAGGGACGGAGCTAGAAAAATATGAAAATATGTTGAGGGGGTGAAAAATATAATACATAAGACCAAGTGTAATGGGGTTATTGAAAGGGTGTTGAAGGTTGTTGAACCATTAGAGGAGAGGGTGTTGAAGATGATGTGGAGGAAAGAGGTGATGAAGATGTTAAACATGTTGAAAGAGACCACGTGGCGCATTACGGTTGGTTGGTTCGATTTTTATCATTTTTATGTTTTGGACTCAATTATTTCATTGCAAATAATTTTTTTATTTTTTTACCAAAATTCGTGATTTTTTTTTCTCTACAAATAGAGACTTGGATCATTTGATTTGGACACAGAAAAAAACCAAATTTTTCACTCTCTTAATCTTATTATTAGCTTTTCTGCGTGTCGCGTGCTTAGTTTGTTGTATTGCATTTTAAGTTAAGAAAATAAAAATAAATTATTTAAATAAATTTTGTTTTTACAAAAAACAAAAAAAAATTGTTAAGTGTTTCTTTATTTAAATTTAATTATAATTGATAATTGTAATTTTATGTAATTATAAAAACAAAAATATAAAATTAAATAAGAATAAGAAATAAAAGGTGGTGGGGGTAGAGTATTGAATGAGAAAACCATTAGAGAGGTAAAAATTGAATGAGTGTTGAATTAAGAGAGAAAAAATGATGTGGAGTGTTGGGAATTGAAAAAATGGATGTTAAAGGTTGTTGAATATGTTTTACCATTGTACATGGTCTAATAGATAATATAAATAATAACTAGCTTTGACTATTAATAATTGTAGAAAATTTAATTTAATATAAAACTGCATACCATATATCCTACAAAAGAAAATACACACGAAAATATATAGTCACGAAAATTATATTGTCATTCGATTCTTTATTTGATAAAACTCATTCGTCATTTTTTTAATGACAACGCGATATCATTTTCAATATAAATGGTCAGAATTTCAACAAGAAATTCATATTTCATGAAATCTTATTTTCACTAAAATTGCGGGTCATTTTATTGGGTTGAAATCCTCTCCATTTTCTAAAGAAAATGAAAATCTCTATTAATATAGTTTTCAAGTAAATAAATGATATAATGCACACATTCTATAATTTGATACATTAATCAAATATTTATACACAAATTTTTTGGTAATGAAACAAATGCAAAGAGTTATAAATGGAGAGGAGAATTGTTGTCGTTCAATCGCTTACCGTTTAGTTTTGTTTAGTCGTTATAAAACGAGAATAATGGTAGACATCGAGCCTTTGTTGTTTTGAATGTTGAAATTAGATTTAATGGTAGACATTGAACCTTTGGAGTATTTTTTACTGTTTCTTTATTGAGCTTAAATACTAAATGATGCTATCCTTTATTAGTTCTACACTTCCAAATTTAAATACAATAGTGCACCTTTTAAAGAATGGTAGTCTTAATAAAATATTACTCTTATTATATTATTTAAGTTTAAGAATTGAGGTTGTTTGCATTGATTACTCGTATTATTTCATAGGGTGGCGAGTACTATATTTTTTTGTTTAGTTACATGAAAAGTAATATATCTTAATATAAAGATAAGTAGCACTTCACAGTTTTGGGGTGGCGGCTGCCCCTTTTGCCATTAACTTGGCTCCGCCTTTGGACCGATCGTCTTTAAATGACATGAAATTGATACATAAACAATACAATATAAATTTTTTTGGTTATTGATTTGAATATGGAAAGCACCAAATCAATTTAATTGCTTTCACTACAACATCTACATCTGTGTTAGGCTGCCCTGCAGACGAATTTCATTTTGAAGGAAGTCAAGGTGACCCAATTTCGTCGTTTCTCTTCTTAATCACGTCGGAAGGTCGTGGTGATTGCTCTTGCCCGTGCTAATTTATTCTCAGGTTACAAGGTGGGTCAAACTGATAATGTAAGTATTACTCATTTGCAATTCGTTGATGATGCTCTAATAGTAGGAAATAAAAGTTGGGCAAATATTTCGACTTTTAAAGGCCTTGCTTATGCTTTTTGAAACGACCTTAGGTCTTAAGGTCAATTTTCATAAAAGCATGATTGTTGGTGTCAATGTGTCGGACTCCTGATCGAATGAGGCTTATATGATTCTCAATTGTAAAATTGAGCATGTTCCCTTCTTTTATCTAGGTCTTTCCTATTGGCGGTGACTCTCGGAAACCGAATTTTTTAAAACCTTTGGTTTAGCGGGGTAACTCTAGACTCTCATGGTGGAAAAGTCACAACTTATCTTTGGGTGGCCGCTTAATTCTTTTGAAGTTTGTTCTGTCCTCTATCTCGGTCTACTTCAATGGTCTTTTATCTTATTTTGTTATAACAAATTGCCCTTTATCTTTATTTTTGTCTTCATAGATCCTTTATCATTATAAATACACACAATTTAATTATTTTTTCTATTTTATATTATAAAATTGATGAAGTGTCAAGCCACACAGGATAATTTATTTATTTTAATATAAAAAGGGTAATGTTAACTTGTGCCCTCATGACACAAGTTAAGGAGCTAAAAATAAAAATTAAAAATAATTTTTATATTAAAACTATAACTTTTGCATCTTTTAAGACATTAATGCACAAGTTCCAAAAAAAACCTTTTATATTTGGTTTCTTAACTTATGCCTCAATGACACAGTTAAGATTTTTTTGCAAAATAATGTTATCATCTAACGAGTCAAATATCATAACACATAGTAAACGTACACCAAAAGTTAATAATAATAATAATAATAATAATAATAATAATAATAATAATGAAAAAGAATTGTCATCAATAAAGGAACCGCTAATAAAAGAAATTGCTATCATAAGGGCCGATGTGGCTTTTTAGGAAATGTTAAGTTGTGCTTTTAGGGCATAAGTTAAGAAGATAAATGTAGAAGGTTTTTCTTGAAACTTGTGTAGCTTAAAAATAAATTAAAAATATATATACCTATATATATATATATATATATATATATATATATGTATGAGTTTTGCTAGAAGCCACCCATGAAGGTGTCTTCTAGTAACTCACATCTCGAGGTGTGATTTCCACTTTTGAGTTACAAGTTTGATAAATGACACCTTCATAAAAATTAGTTAGTGTGTTTTAGCAAATGTTAACTTGCTAAAAAGACAGTTCATGAAAGATGTCTTCTAGCAAAACTCTCTATATATAAAATGAAATGATATAAATAGTCCACTGGCACAGGAAACGATGAAAGAAGCCTTGAGTTGTATCAGTTACAGTGGCAGTTACTATAAAATCACCACCACCAAACCCATCGCGATTCCATTTTCACCACCGTCGATATCTCCGTTTCGCCACCGTCGTCTTCACCAGAACACTCCACTTTCTTCTTCGATCATCACCCTTAGGTTCTTTCTTCTATTCTTTCTACTTCACAGCACGGAAGTTGCAGGTCCTTTTGCAATGCTACTAGCTCGTTCTTTGAATTTGAATTTCCTTTTTAGTCTTGCATGCTGTTATCCCTGATCGATGGATCGGAATTTGTATTGTTGAAGTTTGAGTAGCTTATCCATCAATTTTACGTGATTTTTGCTGAATTCAACTAAAGAGACTGCATGTTTAGTTTCACTTTTGTAGGAGTCAAAATTGATTATGTGCATGTTTGGTTTTGCAGTGAGAAAATTTGATTTTGAATGAATAGATTTTACTTTAAAGTGAGTGGAATGTAAGTTGGTTCATATTTATATAAAAGTAACTTGAGTTCACGTTTAGACTCGTAAGCTACAAATCTTAGCTTCAAGTTAAAATCAATTATAGTGGAAAAATCAGTTCTGCTCGGAGCAATCAAACATGTCAAAAATTGATTATAAAAGTGTAGAATTGATTTTGACATGTTTGATTGCTCTCGAGTAAAATTGATTTTGCAACTATAAATGATTTTAACTTGAAGATAGAAATTGTAGCTTTTGATTCTAAAGTATATTTTTATACTCAATTTTTCTGAGGGGATTTTTATACTCAAATTTATTGTTCAACTCACTTTTACATGCTGCATGTTTCCAAAACATAAATCACTTTAGCTTCAATTCACATTTAGACAAAATCCATCGTTACCTCAGAACCATAGAAAGAGAGAGCTAACGTGATTTTGCTTTTGTTTAACACAGATTGTAACTATGATTATTGTTTTCTTAATTTACTTTAATTCTAGTCAAAGCATTTTTATGATCATCAATTTTTTGGTTTGCATGGCTATTAATTGTGTTTATGCTATTTTCGGTTTGCAGAAGAAAGAGAATTACTGAGAAGTTTATATCCAAAATGGCTAATGACGACGGACAAATCTCTAGTGGTAGTAGCGATGTGAGATCAGGGAATATGATTTTTGAGCCTATTTTAGATGATGGAGTATTTCGATTTGATTGTTCTCTAAATGATAGAGATGCAGCATATCCAAGTGTTTCTTTTGTGAATAGTAAGGATAGAGAGACTCCCATCACTGGTACTCACAAGGTTCCTTCATATACCCCTACTTTTGAGTGCCTTCTAGAGCAGCAAGTTGTTCAACTTCAGGTCAGTTGCTTTTTTTCTTTCTTTTGGTTTCTGACATCAGAACTTTTGATTGTTATATTATAAGACTCTGCTTTGTTAAGTCCAAATTGGCGTATACACTCGTACAATTAAATTAGAATGATTGAAGTATAGTTGTTTGGTAACAGTCCTTATTTCACAGCTTATAGTATTTTTTTAACTTACTTCCAGCGTTTTTTGAGATGCCAGCGTTTGAGCTTATAGTGGATCATTTCTCTCTCTCTCTCTCTCTCTCTCTCTCTCTCTCATTTTTACCCTTATTATCTTGATTAATTTTAAAAAAAAATCATTAAAAATATTTTTGTCATTTTATATTTATCTGTTAGTTCATCCAGTAATTTTCCGAACACTTCAAATTCTATCTACTAGTTTATCCACCATCTATAAGCTAGCTTATCCGTTATAAGCTCATTTGTTATCAGCTAGTTTATCCACCATTTGCTACTTTTTACCAAAGAGAGTCTAAGTCTTGGTTGCCTTTTAGCTCAAGTATTGTTTGTTTGTTTATCTTTTTATTCTCTCTTTTAATTTTTGTCCTGGTCTAGTTTGCTGCTCATGCAATTCCATTTCCCCTGCTTTCCAAAGTTGATTGAATTTGTTTTTGAAGCAGCTACCTGTAGGTACCTCCCTCTATGGAACTGGAGAAGTTAGTGGACAGCTTGAGAGGACAGGAAAAAGAGTAAGTCATAGGAAATTTTTAATTTCAAAGAGATTTTCTTAAGATCAATATGCTCATGAGTTATAATTTTATTTTAAGGTTTTCACATGGAATACTGATGCATGGGGTTATGGTCCTGGGACTTCATCGTTATACCAATCACATCCATGGGTGTTAGCTGTTCTTCCAAATGGTGAGGCCCTAGGAATTCTTGCTGACACTACAAGGCGCTGTGAGGTGCTGTTGCATTTAGCTTTATGTCATATATTGAAGTTAACCTAGACAATACACATATGTTCTTTGATAATGATATAATTATCTGTTTGATGTCTTTTGCTGTGCTCATGAGCAGATAGATCTGAGGAAAGAATCAATAATACGTTTCATTGCTCCATCCTCATATCCTGTCATTACATTTGGTCCTTTTGCTTCACCTACGGAAGTGTTGATATCTCTATCAAAAGCAATTGGTAATTTTATAAACAAAGACTACAATTATAAATGATATAGCTTCACATAAGATGTTATGCACTCTTTTTGTTGGACAAACTGATGTCCGTCTTTGGTTGATGAACCTAGTACCTAAAGTTGACCCACATGAAATCAGGATTCATATCATACGCATTTTAATATGTTGCATGCATGCACAAATATTCATAACATACTAATATGCAATGCAATGGGTTTGGGATGGTGCCTCAAGTGAATAAAAGAGCAAAATCCGCAAAACTGTGGTGGAAATGGATTCTCTGAGCATGCACTAAGATTCAGGATGTTTATGTTTAGATTCAAGAAAAGGCCAATTTTAAGTTAAAACTCCATGCATGTGTTAGATGTCAACATTATTCTGTGCAACAATTTGCATCATCATCATCATTTACTTTATTCTGGTGGTGAAAGATACTTCCTTACAGATTCTTTTATCATCAGGGACTGTGTTTATGCCCCCAAAGTGGTCGTTAGGCTATCAACAATGCCGTTGGAGCTATTTATCTGATCAAAGAGTTCTGGAGGTACTTCGTCTGCTCCTACTTGCTCTCAATAGTGATGAGCCAGGGATCAATAGCATTTGTATATGTAGAAAGCTTGAGCTTGAGATGCTGAATATGACATGTATTCCAAGTTCTGACTGCTGTTGACTGTTGTTGTTATCTTTTCCTTCTGTTATTTTTTGGATAAGAGTGAAAGGAAATCCTTTTAAGAACTATCCGGTGCGCCATGCTGTGTGCCTGCATTTAAATATGCAAGATGTCTGGGGGTTTTTTCTATGTGAAAATAGTATGTCAATGCTTGTTATTGACCAAGATATCTAAGTAGAAGAATATGGATGAATATCGGCATGATGTCAAATTACTCCATTATTAGGTATACCTTTAAATAGACATGGGAATCCAGGATGCCTGCGTATCTTAATACTGTTTAAATAATAATACATTTATTTATAATTGAATATGAAATATGTGTATGTGCTATAAAACATGGACAGCACAAAGTCCTGAATCTTGAATAACTTTCAGATCTCATCATGAACCTGGAGTGTTTATTTTGAGGCATGCAAAAGTATTACCGTGAAAGTGAGATCTGGAATATAACATTATCATGTTTGGTACAAATTTTTCAAAGATAATTGTAATCCTGGGTATCATGGATTATCGCTAATATCTTTTATCCATGCTGTACTTTTTTGTCCCTCTGTGATAAAGAGTGGAAATCCAACATTACCATGGGAAGCAAAATCATTTTAAAACTCAACTAACTAGAACTTCTGACTTCCATCTTATTCTACCTCAATTTATTTATTTATTTATTTTAATCTAACTAATTTAAAAAGAGTATAACGATGCCCATGTATAATGTTCCTGCAATATTATTCCGAGGAACATTATTCTTGGTAATATAGTTCTATAACTTGAAACAAACATCCCCTGGGTTCTGAAATTCTGATGCACATCATGCCAGATATATTACAATTTACATGCTTATATGTATTGTAGACACATTCAAATATTCATTGCCATCTTCTTTTAGGTTAGTTTTGCATAAGATTGCTTCATATTCTATTTACCTGTTAATAAAATCTGCAGGTTGCAAAAACATTTCGGGAAAAGAGCATACCTTGTGATGTGATATGGATGGATATTGATTACATGGATGGTTTTCGTTGTTTTACCTTTGACAAGGCATGTATTTCCTCTACAATCAACAATCAATTTACAGTGTCATCGTTGTGATTTTCACACAAGGTTTTCTTATTCGTGCACATGAAGTATTCAAATGATGAGTACGTCTAGTCTGCAACACATAAGTTAAAGTGATGTATTGCGAAATTTTCTTTTGGTGCCTAGCATTAACTCTCCAACCTGCACTTGTAATTTGGAAAATGCTAAGTTAAACTTTTGGTTTGGGCTGGCTGGCCATTTTTAATGTCTATATAATAATAATTTTTTGGCTAGAAAAGTAAGTATTATGCTATCTTTCAGGAGCGTTTTAGGGATCCCAAGTCTTTAGTGGAAGGTCTCCATTATAGTGGTTTCAAAGGTATTTGGATGCTTGATCCTGGGATCAAGCAGGAAAAGGGTTATTTTGTATATGACAGTGGTTCTGAAAGTGATGTTTGGGTCCAAAAGGCAGATGGAACACCTTTTGTTGGTAATTTTTCTTTGTACATTAACACTTATTCATGTCCTTTTGTTCCCTTTTCCTTTTGGTGATGCATCAAGCCCATATATCCAATCTCAGGGGACGTGTGGCCTGGACCTTGTGTCTTCCCTGACTATACACAGTCAAAAGTTCGTGCATGGTGGGCCAATTTAGTTAAAGACTTTGTTTCCAATGGTGTTGATGGTATATGGAATGATATGAACGAACCAGCTGTCTTTAAGGTAATTAATATTATAATCTCACTTGCTTCTTTTCTCTGAATATATAACAATATATGCACCGACTCTCACTATTTGAGACTCCTGCTATTTCCGATTACAATCTTTTTAAATCCCTTTCTTTTCCAGGCTGTAACGAAAACAATGCCCGAGAGCAATGTTCATAGAGGAGATGGTGAACTTGGAGGTAGTCAGAATCATTCGTTCTATCATAACGTAATATTCTTTTCCCTTTATTATGATTTTTGGAGTCGCATATTAATTTACCATAAACTTATGAACAATTGCATTAATCATATTTCTTAAGAAAAGTTGTTAATGCAATTAATGTGTTTATTTTGTGTGTTAATATTACCAAGTTGTCCTTTGTATATGTATTAAATTTGACTTTTCATATTTCAAGACAAGTTGGTAGTATTAATTAGGGGTATGTTTAGGAAAATAATAATAAATGCATATAGTAATTTGAAAAGAGCTTTATATTTAGAGACAAATTTTTAGTCAAATTGGTGCTTATATATAGGGACGGAGGGAGTAAGATACTGTTGTGTGACTTGATTCTTATCTTAGTTTATTAATTTATAGGTGTTGAATTATTTTAAGCCTTATCCTGTAATGTGGTGTGCTGTGGACTTTTATTATTTATTACGACTTTTCACTATAGGTGTATGGTCTGCTGATGGCAAGATCAACCTATGAAGGCATGAAACTGGCTAATGAAAATAAGCGTCCTTTTGTTCTCACAAGAGCTGGATTTAGTGGAAGCCAAAGGTATGCCGCAACATGGACTGGAGATAATCTTTCAACCTGGGAGCATCTTCATATGAGTATCTCCATGGTACTTCAGCTGGTAAGGATCTTCGTAGCACACTGCTACTTCCCTTGAACAACACTG
Source organism: Medicago lupulina (assembly GCA_958299785.1). NCBI lineage: Eukaryota > Viridiplantae > Streptophyta > Magnoliopsida > Fabales > Fabaceae > Medicago > Medicago lupulina. The sequence goes on from OY283146.1 coordinate 11,000,136, forward strand.
TCATTCGAGATTCTCTTGGCACTATTTAGTTCTGCAATTTTTGTGAAGCATGATTTAAGTATTTGTAGTCCTTTCCTTGTCATGCCATATCCATTTTGTTCTGCACTTTTTGTATGCACTGGTATATTGGATACGCAGTGTGTCTAGCTGGATATAAGTTGTTATGCCAATTAGCTACAATAATGATGAATAATACCATTAATTAGCTGCACATTACTGTATCCTCATAAAACAAGATGGCTGCAACTAGCAGTTACAAAAGCGACATTAGATAATGTCATGGACTAAATTGACTATCCTTTCCAAATTTTCTTTGGGTTGTGGTTATGACTTATGATTTATTCTTTATGATGCTATTGGAACTAGATCTTATTGCTACTTTCCTTTTTAGAACTATAATCAGCGAAAGCTAGATTTTTTTCTTTCTTTCTTCAAGGAATATTTATTTTCACCTATGTTTTTAATTCTTCAGTTCCAGAAGAATTAAAATGTCATTCTTTTGTTATGATCTAGTATTTGCTTCAAATTTAAATATAAACTATCACATTAAATACATTTTCATTTTTTTTTTCTTCATAATTTGCATTCATTGTGTTCAGGGGCTCAGTGGTCAGCCACTTTCAGGTCCTGATATTGGTGGATTCGCTGGCAATGCAACACCAAGGCTTTTTGGAAGGTGGATGGGTGTAGGTTCCTTGTTTCCCTTTTGCCGAGGGCATTCTGAAGCTGGAACCACTGACCATGAACCCTGGTCCTTTGGGGAAGAGGTTGGATCAACTTTAGCTGCATAAAATCAATCATTATAATGGTTTCCAACTTGTCATATAAGGGACACATATATAAATTCCAAGATGAAGTTGTATGTCTTTATATATCACCCGGAGTTAAAATTATGAAGGTTGTATAGTTGAGCTTGATCATTAGCTCGGCATCAGGTTAAATTTTTTTAGTTAATGAATAAAAAGCAAGGTTAATAATTTTTAGTTACTGAATAAAAAGTAAATAATGTCATATATGCTTCAGGTTCTCTGTTGCACATATGTTGTGAACATATTTAGTCTCAACTTTCAACCTTGTTTTGCAGCTTCCCCACCCCCTTCACTAAATATGAACTTTTAGTGGAACTTTATAATCAATGGATATGTTTTTATCTCATTTAAGATATATAGAGCATACAAAAATATTTGCCTTACCCTTCTGACTAAATTCTGAATGAATGGCATGTTTCTTTAATAGAAAACCCTTTAATTCTTTACAATGTGTCCCTAGCACTCTCAGATGAGAGCCAAGAACAAGTTTGTCTATTGAATCAGAGGACAGGACAACCTACAGTTTTCATGATTTTTTTTTCCCCATATAACGAAATTGTGTTCTGTAATTTCAAATTACCTATATGCTAAAACTGTACACTAATTCAGCTCTAATTTTTAGTGTGAAGAAGTTTGCCGATTGGCATTGAAAAGGCGCTACCGCCTTATCCCTCTTATCTACACACTTTTTTATTTCGCGCATACAAAGGGCATTCCAGTGGCAACCCCTACTTTCTTTGCTGGTGGGTTCTTGTTCTGTTGATTACTTCTTGTGTCTTTGGTTTTATTAATGATATTTGAACTTTCTTCTTATGCATCATGAATTTTTATTTTTGAATTTGCAGATCCAAAGGATCCTAGCTTGAGGAAACTTGAAAACTCCTTTTTGCTTGGTCCAGTTTTAGTGTATGCAAGGTTATAATACTTCCTTCCTCTGTTTATGCATGCAATGTTATATTACTTCCTTACTCTGTTTATCATCAATCAAGCAGACATTGATATATTTTGTGAGCTGTCTTTGCACGAATTGGGCTTGTTTTTCCTGATGCTATAATACATTTTAGCAGAGATTTTTTATATATGGGGAATGATAGGAAAAGGAAATTGCAAGTCATCTTTTCTAGTTGTAAAATAAGAGTCATTTTTATCATCGTAAATCTCCTGTTAAACCATACGATGTCCTTCCTTCCTTTTCTTTTACAAGGAATATTAACGATGATGACAGTGGTGGAACTGGTGGTTTACCGTTGTGAATTGTGATCAGTTCCAAACTTGTGGTTAGGACCAATTGAGATTTGAATATGCTGAAACTTCTAAAACTGAAATTTAAGTCTGATATGAAATCTGAATTGGAAATTCAAATCTTAATCTGATCTAAACTAATTGAAACTTTCATCCTGACAAACTTCTACACTAAAGTCAAGGTTTTCTATATTTATTGAGCGTGTTTTTTTGTATTTAAAGATGAAGTGCCTTATCCGACATTGGTCATTTGGCATTATAGAGGCAAACATTAAAAATGGAAAAGTAGCGTTTTCTCTCATTTATGACTTTATCATGCAGGTTGTGCTGATTTCATATTTTAATGTCTTACTTGTTTCTTGATCAGCACCACGCGCAACCAGGGGTTGGATAAGTTGGAGGTTACTCTACCGAAGGGGATATGGTTGGGTTTTGATTTCGGTGATGCACATCCGGTATATTTTTTTTTCCTTCTGCTCATTTTTTGTTCTATTTTTTCTTTGAGAGGATTTTGTATGTACTGATAATTATATGTTCCTCTTTTTATTATCTTCACATATAATATTCATTTTATTCTATTTGGTATGTGCCAGGATTTGCCAGCTTTATATTTGAAAGGTGGCTCAATTATTCCTATGGGACTCCCTCTTCAGCATGTTGGAGAAGCTAATCCATCAGATGAATTGACACTTCTCGTGGCTTTAGATGAATCTGGTAAGTCCATGTAACAAATTTGACCTTGGCATGTTTGAATATGACAAGTCTATAACTGATATTTTTAATAAGGTCTTTACTCTTCAGATTAGTGTCTTGCTCTTGAAGATATTTTGAATAAGATTTGAATCATTGACAGGTAAAGCTGAAGGTTTTCTATTTGAAGATGACGGCGATGGATATGAATTCACTAAAGGCAATTATTTATTAACACATTATTCGGCTCAACTTCAATCAACGGCAGTTACTGTGAGTGTGCACAGAACTGAAGGATCATGGAAAAGACCTAAACGCAACCTCCATATTCAACTATTACTAGGTGGGGGTGCAATGGTATGTTATTTCTCATAAGAGGAAACTATGAAGTAGATGAAACTGCAAAATATTGTGCCTCTTCTTTTCATTAATCTATCTTTTATGAATTCATTGATCTTAATGTTTATACAATTTGGTATTGTAAACAGCTAGATACATGGGGAGTGGATGGGGAAGTTCTGCATGTAAATTTGCCTTCAGAAGAGGAGGTGTCGAAGCTGGTATCTACTAGTGAGAAGCAATACAAGGAACGTCTGGGTATGTGCTTGTTCAAATCCTTACCTGGTCAATTTATGAATATCATCTTATATATGTTATATATTCTTATATTACACTTAAGCTCTTATTTTCTTCACCATCCTTTTATCTGCTGATCTACATTTTATTCTGTGGTATCAGTTTAGTGTTTTCTAGGTTATCCCTTGAAAATAAGTCTGCTTTTGACAACTATAATACGATATTTTTACCTTTTATATGGGTTTTCCACTCTCTTTGAGAATGAATATTTATTGAATGGGTTTTAGTTCTCGTGTCCCCTCTCCATGGGCAGAGTGGAGCTTAAGCACTAGCAGTATTCTGCCTATTATGTTACATTTTACTTCCAAATTGTGTCTAATGTGCATGCCAAATTGTATCGAAAAAATGCCAAATTTGTATTAAGTTGTGCTACTACTTTTTGAATGTCTTGCAGAAAAAGCAATTCAAATTCCTGATGTCGAAGATGAAGTTTCTGGACCCAAGGGTATGGAGCTTTCAAGAACTCCCATTGAACTGAAAAGTAGTGACTGGCTTCTTAAAGTTGTTCCCTGGATTGGGGGTAGAATCATCTCCATGATACACTTTCCTTCAGGTAAATTGATTACCCATTAGCACTTCAATTAATATATATTTTTAAATATTTTGGAAGTATACATGAAGTTCCTGAAATTTTCCATTTTTTTTTTAATACAAAATAAACTTACGGTTTGTGCAGTGCAGCAGTTAAGCATTTAGAATATTTGTTTTCCTCACTCAGCTATAAGGAACTTTCTTGTAATAATACTCAAGTGACTTAAACCAATTTAAATAAACTTTTCAACAAGTACTTATAAAATTAAAAATCAAAGGGTCCTTGTAATGATTACGAGTCTCCTAAATACTGGCTTCCTGAATCAGCTGAAATCAGCTCTTGATCGCAACTTTTTTCAGAAACTCCCTTATCCAACTTCTCCTGTTCTCCAGACGCACCCACAAAATGGTCAGGGTTTTTCCGTAAGTACGGAAGTCTAACAACAGTTTTAGAACCTTTTACTCTCCCTATGACTTATATTTTCTGTAGTTTGCAGTAAACCCATATAGTCTAGAGGAGTACAGTGGTACAGAATATCGTTAAACTGGCTGTCACAATAAATGGATGTGTTTTTCTTATGCTACATGAATGCAATTATTTATATTTTTGTATAATATTCATTTTATTATTCATAACAATAAACCATATGTTTTCAGGAACACAATGGCTTCATGGCAGGATTGAAATCAGTGGATACGAGGAGTACAGTGGTACAGAATATCGTTCTGCTGGGTGTTCTGAAGAATATTCTATAATCAAGTAAGTTTCCCTTGTACTTCACGACTTCATTGGGGAAACATTATTGTTGAAGATCTACCGAAGGCCACTTTAATCCTTGTATATGCCCTTCTATTACCATGTTCTTGTATTCTTGCCCCACCCTTCCCATCTTACATTTTAGTATTCAACATGTCCCCTTTTTAGTAAATTTCTTTTTCCTTGCAGTCGAGAACTTGGGCATGCTGGAGAGGAGGAATCTGTGTTATTAGAGGGTGATATTGGTGGAGGATTGGTTCTTCAACGGCAGATATGTTTTCCAAAGAACGCTGCCAACATCATCCAAATAAACTCTAGCATAATAGCACGCAATGTTGGAGCTGGTTCTGGAGGGTTCTCAAGGTTTTATTTGAAACTTTTCTTGTACAATAATGGCATTGTATCTCGTTTATGATAACTGTTGTAGTTACATGGTTTTAAACAAGGAGAAGAGAAAGAATAAAAAATACTTTGAATTGTTATTATGGACCATGGTTGATTATGGCATTTTTTATTACAAAGACTAACCAACAACGCTTTTTTACATTTTTATACTGATCAGATTTTCTAGTGCAAAGTTGAGGCTCTAATGAACCCAGCTAAATATTTTTTACATTCCCTGTTGTATGTTATTTTCTAATTAGTGACTACAGCAATTCTTAATATATCCCTGTCATCTGTTATTTCTTCTACTAAATGCTTTGACTCTTGCTGATTCAGATGCTCTAATTTCTACTATGTTTCTTGTATACAGGTTGGTATGCCTAAGAATTCACCCAACATTCAATCTTTTGCACCCATCAGAATCTCTTGTCTCATTTACTTCAATTGATGGATCGATGCATGAAGTCTTTCCAGATGGTGGGGAGAAAATCTTTGAAGGACACCTTATTCCTAATGGTAGGTAGCGGTCATTTTATCTTTTTCCTGGAATAATAACCAATAATATTAGACAACTCACCTCATTAGAGACTACAATGACCAAACTAAAAAGCAGTGGGTGAGATGATTTTCTTCCACATCCCATCTTTCCATACTACCCCCACCAAAAATAAAAGGAAAAAAGTTAAACCCAACTTCCATTTTAAGACCAATGTACTTGTAGGTGGATTTTTAACCAAGTTAGGTACTTGTTGCAGCACACAATTGTTTTGTATAAAATTTTCGTTATAATTTCATTTCAGGTGAATGGAGGCTCGTTGATAAATGTCTTGGCTTGGCACTTGTCAACCGATTTAATGTTACTGAGGTATCAAAATGTCTTGTTCACTGGGATTTTGGCACTGTCAACCTTGAGCTTTGGTCAGAGAGCAGGCCTGTCTCAGAGCAATCTCCTATTCAAATTTCTCATCAGTACGAGGTTATCCGAATTCCTTAGGTTTTTTAGTTGGTCAATACACAAGGTGTCGGAGTGTTTGATACGGCAGAATAGTGTGCTATGACAGATTATTTTCTGACTAAAGTACCACTACAGATTATTTTGCATATAAAACTATGTATCTAAATTCAAGCGTTATTTCATTCTCCATTTTCACTTAATGAGTGATTGGTTGGACTTTGATCAGTAAATAAATAAAATGGATGGAGAATGAGTGATTGGTTTGACTTTGATTATTAGTAAATAAAATGGACGGAGTTATGGAGGAATTGATAGTAGATGTATTGTATTTGCTCTTTTACCGGCGGTTTTATGGATGTCATGCCATGTCTTGTGTCAAAATTTAGATTATAACAAACAAAAAACTAGTATTATTTTTTTATACACTGTTCAATTTAGATTATAACAAAAAAAAACTAGAATTTTTTATATACACTGTTCAAGAAATGCTTATGAATTTTGTATTTTAAAATTTTTCTTGCAATAACTACTGCTTTTTAACAGTAGTTCTTTATATAAATGAAAATTAATTTCTGCATTTCACTATTTTTTTTATTAAGCCTTTTCATCGAATTATTCGTTACAAGTTTACAAATCCTTTTTTATCAAGCTTATTCAACATGTTGAAACTTTAAAAAGCAATTTTTTCTACATAAAACTTATCAATAATTTTCATTTTTGAATCCTTAACCAATGTTTCATAAATTTAACCAATGTTTCATAAATTATAGTCTCTACACTCTGTGGTGCTCCTCTTGCAGATGTCAATCAACCCAGATTTGTCACATTTTTAAATGCACAACACCATCACTTTTAAACGGGGTCCCTCACTTCCTTTGAGTTGAGTTTCCACTTGTGATACGTTTGCCGTGGTCATTTTTTGATCTTTCTCAAATGATTCGCATGATCCCCAGCTATTGTCTGAGAATTTTTCCACCTCCATACTCAAACAACTCATCTGTCATATAACTTTTCTAATAATTAGTGTTCCCAAATCCTTGCCTCTCCACTCATGTAAAACACAGTTGATTGAATCACGAATAAATTCATATAGAGCAGCATACATCACCTAAAGATTGCAATTATTGCTCCTCCAAGACCAAAAATACGTGCAACCAACAGCAACAAAGGGTATAAAATATGGGGGTTAGTGTTCGGACTAACGAGAAAAAGATAGAGCATAGCAAAAGTAAACTTAAAAATAGTTGACCATAACAAACCCTCATTGTGATGGTGTACCCCTTTAAGCGATGGCTGTTGGAGCTGGAGCTTGCCATAGGCGGAAAGAATGATGAGGGTGCAATTATCTTTGTAACTGATTCTGTTTCACCGCTTCCAAACAAAAATGCTATAGGGTGGAAAAGGATGAGAGAATGCTATCACAAAGAGTCCCTCGTAAAGGTTTGTTCAGAGTATTGATAGTGAGATGATGCTTGCCTGATTAAGAACATGTCATATACTTTGTTTTTTAAACGGAAAATTAACAAAAATGGTGAAAATTGAGATGATGTTTGCCCAAAAGTTTTACATTAGATAACAATTTATCAGGCAAACGTCATTTTAAATCTGTGTTTTTCAAGAAAACCACAAGATACTTTATGCTTATCTGAACATTTCAATAGATTTTAAAAGATTTTGCAATATTTGAAAGTAACTTAGCAATTCACCTCAATTCCAGAAACCTAAAGAATCAATGACTAGATTAAACTGCCTACATTAATTAAACATGCAGAAGTGGAAAACAACATGAATTAGCAGGAAAGTAGTAGCACCTGGCAACATCATGGTCAAAGAATTATCTCTTTGTGAATTACATCAAGTTCTTCCAAAGAGAAGATTCTTCCACCTCAACATTCTGATGACTCACTCTACTAGTAGAGTAAGTTTTTTCCATCATTTTCCCTTCACTTTGCCTATTTTACAACATTAAGGGCAGGGCTACACTTTTCCTTGACTGTTGTTCCTTGAGTTTCACCATTACTGTCATTATTTAGACACAATTCTTAAAGTCAAAGAAGATATGTAGAAAGAAATTTTGTTTCCAAGTGGACAAAATTCCTCAACACATCCTCGCATTGGTTCCACATTTTTGCTTTTCCAAGATTTCAACATCACAAATTCATTCTGCTCATTGCTCCTTAAATTTGAAATCCAATTTCTCACTTGAAATAATAGTTATGTACAATGAACTATGAAGTAATAGATACTTTTATCAAATAGTAATATGTCAAGGAATCATTAAGCAAAATTTATCACGAAGCTCTCAGAATTGTCATATAACTCCACCTGCACCCTCAAAAGTGTACAGTAGAAGTATAAGCACTCTCATGACTTCAAACAAATAAAAGATTCCACCCTGTTTTATACATTGGCATCATTAGATAAACCAATAAAACAACTAATACTAATTGTCATCAGCAATTTTATTTATTTTTTTGTAGCCAAAATAATGACTTCAGAATTTGAGTCTTAAACTTTTGACAGTTCACCACCACCAAAATAGGCCCACAGATTGATCTCTAGTGATAACCAATTGGAGCAGCAGCCTCCCTTAACTCTCGTCCTTGGTAATGTATATCCTGCAATTTATTCCAGCAAAATACAATCAGTACCCTTGAATCCCATTCAACATACTCACATGAAGGTTCTAAGATTTTTTCAATTACTAAAAAGAATATGAAAAGAAATTGAAAGCTCTCTATTACCATGATTTTGAATGTATAAAGACTTAATTATGTCACAGTTTGAGAAATGTGTACTTTATACACTCTGAATCATAATAAATCGGGTACATTATGTTTGGAAAAATAAAAAGACAGATCATGGACATGCATCTAGCTGCCTCTTGAATTTTTAGGCAATCTTGCCTTAGCACACAAGATTGGCATGGTTGACATAAAACCAAACACACCATTAGTTTCTGTTGAAAAACTGATAGGATAACCTTTACATTGAGAGGATAACCTTACACAAGTTTACTTGATCATTTTATTATTGATGTTTAGATAAATAAACAGATAGATTGAGCGAGAGCGAGACAAAGGGATAGACAACATACCGATGCAAAGTGGTTAACATCGCGATGATGTGCTTCATCAGCTCTGACAACCTCTACAACATCCCTTAAAGTAGAGTTTTGGGGAAGCTGCCAATAGTCAATAGCAATAGCTGGAGCAGGGACATTTTCAATATTACCCTTGTCAAGCTCCTTGAGAAACTCGGTGTAGGAATGAATAGCTTCTTCCTCAAGGTAGCCAACCATACGGTGTGCAAATTTGGGTGAGAGCAAATAGCCTAAGAAATAAGCATTGAAGAAAACACCCTGGACAGTTATGACAAGTGCACGCTCATACCACTTTGGTTTTGCCACTTCCATGAAAGTCATTAGGTGCATGCGCTCGTTCTCTGCTTCTTCTAGCAATGCTTTGATCCATCCACCACTGTGCTCAAATCGGCGCAATGATTTGCAGTGAAGCAGCATTCCTCCTACCATACCAGGGACAGCAGCTACTGTCTCAAGCATCATTGCTCGGCATCCATACCTTCTCTGTTTCAATTGAATACAATTTAAGTTAGAAATTACATAAAATACTTTTGATCTTGGTGTTAGCAACTAAAAGAAACTTTGAACATAATTTATAGGATAATAAGTTCATTAAGGGGAGAACATATTACTATAAAATTCAATTAAAATTTCATTCAAACCAAAAGGTAAAAAACATCATCTTGTGGTGGATTTTTTCAAACCAAAAGGTAAAGAAAACATCATCTTGCGGTGGATTTTTTCAAAACAAAAGGTCATCATTTTGTGGTGGATTTTTATTTTGACTATATAGTATAAAACATTGGATCATTATTTAACTTCTCCTTTCATGTAGTTCTAGTTCACCAACTGACCTTACCAAAGCACATGCATGCCAAACAAGCCAAACATCACATGCATTATGCATGATTGAATATTTAGGAAACACAAGAAACCTAATTAAAAATATGATGGCGGCCTTAAACAAAAGTCCCTTAAAGGCCTTTTCAGGAGTTAGGTGTAACTGATTTTAAATTTTTCAATACAATTCATTTTTATACATACTCTTAAAATAATAAGTGCTTATATGATTAATAAAACCAGCCTTTCAAATCCTGACCATAAAATATATAAATACAAACTCACAAAATCACACCAGTAATTCCTGAAATCCATTTTTTTGTCTTTCACAAGAGGTAATGCTAGCACCTATTCCGATAAAGATTCAACGTGAGAGTCTAACCCTTCTGCTAGATCCAACTCTCATCGATCCAGAACGCGAAATTTGAAATTATAATAATAATAATAATAATGAATAAAAATGACACTCAAATATTAATTAAAGAGAACATTACCTGGAAAAACATATCAGTTGGAAGCCTAAGACTCTTAACAGTCCAATAAGCCATCTTGTCCAGAAAAGTTGTTGGTTTATGATGTTTAGTCAGATCAATCGTAACATCTGCTTTGTATGTCTCCCATGGCTGTAACAATCAAAATCCACATTAAAAAAAAAAAACACACATTTTTCACAAAAAACAAGATCAAAAGACGTAACATAACATACCCTGAAGCAATTCCACTTCCATTCAGTACCATCTGGTTTTGTGATCTTAGAAGGTTGAACACCCCAATAACTCGTAATCCCTTTTTCATCTTTGTTATCACCAGCACCACCCTCAGACGACGAAGGAGTTTTGTCGACATTCTTATCATCCTTCTGATCTGACAGATTAGCAGTAAAAGTACTAGCGTTCCTCACAAGAGGGGTTGATGATCTAACCAAATAACCCCATTTGTTTGGAACACCAACTTCACCACCTAATAAACCCTTCTTTGCAAACAACATTGCAGTGTTCATAGCACCACCATGCCTCATCATCTTCGATCCGAAACGACGAAAACGGCAAGAAAGAAAGAAAGAAAAGAGAGAGAGAATTTGTGAAAGAATGAATATTAGAGAGAGAGGTTTTAGGTTTTGTTTAGTTTTGTCTTGTGGAGAAAGAAAGGGTTTAAGAAGGGTCTATTTATATTTATATTTACGGTTTATGATTGCGTTATTATTTGGCATCTTACGCTGTCCATGTTAATTGATACCCATTCCTATTTATTTTTTTATTTTGCTATTTTTAGTTATTACACTTCTTTAAAAAATAATTATTACACTCAATTTGTCAAATATATCTGCATATAAAAATAAAAAAATTAGTAATTTATATACCATGTAAAATATTTATTGAGATATTAAGAAATTAATTTAAGAATATAGTATCACACGGTAAGGTAAGGTGGTCTCAAGTAAATACCATCAGATCAACTCAAGTGATAAAAACATTATATAATGTATGTAGAGATCGAAGTTCAATCCTCAGACAAACCCAATTATTTGTCTGACCATTGTGCCAAAAAAAGTGATATTTGAAAAAACATCTAGAATTTATTTATGTCAATTAAATATCAGACAACCAGAGGATTAATATAAAAAATATAATAAATTTGTTGAAATTTTTTTTTTTTGGTGATCTATAAATTAAAAATATAACAAATCAAAATCAAACTTTTATACTACCTCTTGGTATATTTATTTACCTTTTTTATTTGATTCAGGCAATATGTGATTTTATTATATTTACATATTTTAGTGTGTACGATACAATTTGAATATATGTCGTACCGATGAAGATATTTTTTGTACTTTTTTCTGGAATAATTTTTTGTACTTCATAACAGCCATAATTGATAATTAATTAATTACTATTTCTTGGAGTCCAAGTTCGTCGGAATTTCGTGTTGGGCAAGTAAAAACCTCTGGCGGTCCCACATTCATGGGAAGCTTTAGAATCATCATAGAAAGTTCGAAACCGACTTAAGAATATGGTGGATATTATAAATACGTAGTACACTTTATTTTCAATGCAAATTAAAATATCTTTAGGTTCTCTAAAAAAATACTCCCTAATTGTATGTTGTTTCGGGAAAAAATTTGTCTATGTCGCTTTAAATACAACGTTAATGTTACTTTTCTTATTATAATTTTAACTATTTATTACTCTTTTTTTTTCTTTCAATTATTTAATTTATTTTTCCCATATTATTTATTAAGGACAATTTTGTAAAACAACTCATAATATCTCTTTTCCACACAATATTAATTGCATTATTTAATATGTATGAAATGTCAAAAACGTCATACAATTTGGGACGGAGGGAGTATATAATTAGGTTTGGCTTTTTTGAAAGAATATCATTAGGTCTGTTTGTCAAAAATTATGAGATGATTTTCCATTCGACACATTTTGAGGGTAATTCTCAAACAATCCTTTTTTATATGTTATATTTCTTCAAACAAAATAATAATAATTATATGTTAGATTAATATGAGTTATACATCTTTCTCGAGTCACTATTATAAATAAAAATTAACGTACATTTTAAATTTATAATAAATGATGTATATAACCTTTATTATAGATTATATAGATCATTAAATAAATGAATCTAAAATGTTGATTTTTCTTATAATTGTGACCGAAAAATGTACTTTCATTGCTAAAATCACACTCAACTTTCAATCTTCTTAATGAGTTCGAGATTTTGTGTGTTTTTTGGCTTTCTAATTACAATTCTTTCTCAATAGGGTCATTTTTCACTATTTTGCGATCAAATACAAGGTAAAAGCTTAGAAGTGCCTTTTACACTGTTTTTTTTTTTTGTGTGTGTAAAGCAAACCTTGAGGAGATACGAACCAAACTGAGTGTTTTTTAACTTTGTATCATTTACACTAATTTTCCTAAGTGTTTGTCTTTTTTTTTTTTGTTGGTTTTTAGCATGAAATTGTTTGAAAGATGCTTTTAATGTATTGACGACTTTGCTTTTGTTTTGTGATATATGTATATATGGTTGAACATCTTGTTGTTTCAAAATCGGGCAATGTTGAACCAGAGGTCCATGCTATTGATAGTGTGAATTACTTTGTCATTGAAATGAAATATCAAGATCGCGATGAGTTGATTAATTGGTTTCATTGACAAGCAACAAAGTAGGATTTACTATTAAAACAATAATATGATAGTTGTTTCAATCGTAGAAATCAAATTTATTGTATTGGGTTGTGAAATAGGCATGAGTACAAATGAACAAAGAAGAAGGTGAACATCCCAAGAAATGTGGATGCTCATTTAGGTTTCTTGGTTATTTTAAGGATTCCAAAATATGAAGTTTTAGTGTTGTTTCTCGATTGCATTACCATAAGACGAAGCAAAAGTTAGAAGGTCATATTTTGGCTTGTCGTTTAAATGTGGAAGTGAATGAACTTGTTGTTGTGAAGACAAGATAGATGGTGCAATCAAGAAATATTTTGTCTACTTTAAAATACGAAAGAGAATATGATTTTATAGATGTAAAACAAGTCTACGATGCATGTCAAATATACAAAAAAGACTATCAAAGCTTCAAGAACATAAATTCAACATATGTTTAAGTGTTGAGATGACCACAACTATATTTACACGTATAGAACAATTGGCGAGTCAAAAAATGTTCAAGATATTTTTTGGGTACATCCTAAATCTGCGAAATCATCTAACACTTTTCATATTGCTTTGTTGATGGATTCCCTTTTGAAAATCAACTAGTACAAAATGCCTTTGTTTGCGATGGTCGATATCACCTTGACATGGCTAACATATTGAGTCTTATCATTGTATATGGTGCACTAACCAAAGAGAGTAGATAGGCTCTGATACACTAGGTCTGGTGAATATCTCTGAGGTGCTCATATGCACATGCAATTTTGCATCTCTCAGACTGTCAATGTAAATTTGATCAAGCCATCCAAATGTAATACGACCCAAATGAAGTTTGTTGCACTATGCAATGTCATCATCTACATCCACTCCAAGATACTAAATAAAATATTCAACCTCTTCTTCTTTGTTTAATTATTCTTGATAGAGAAGTCTGCCACTAATGGTAAATGTAGTAAGCATGACACGCCATCTAGAGTGATGGTCATTTTACCAATAAGAAGATGAAAACTGCATATATTTATGTGCATCCTCTTTGAAGATGCATTGTTGAGATCGTGACCTGCTTGACTGTTATATGTCTTTGTAAGACAGTAAAGACCATAAGCACTAACTACGCTCCAAAACCAATCGATATCTTCTTAGGGTCCGTTTGGTGTACATGATAAGATAGGAACATGATAGGATACGAAATTTCATAAAGATAAGATATGATAGTGACTGGATAAACTCTTATCCTATCATGTGTTTGATGCACAAATGATATGAAAAAGAATATTATTGTTTTATCTTATCAGTTGTTTGGTGTATATTTTTTTTACATAGGGCTAAGACAAATGAAAAAACTCAACCAAACAAACAATTCCATTTTAATCGACGACAATTTTATTTTTTATTTTTTTTGTAAAAAGTGGATTAGAAGTAAACTAAACAAAAATAAAATAGGAGAATACAATCGATTAAAAAAGAAATTGAAAAAAGAGGATTAATTTTTCAAAACAAAAAGGGGAATTCAATTGATAGAAAAATGGAATAGCATTGCAAAAGAAAAGGTGAAATCGATGCACCAATTGAACAAAAAGGGTGATTCAATTATCTTATCGATGGACAGAAAAATTGAAAAAAAAGGTGAAAAATGATCAACAAACCGAACCAAAAGAAAAGAAATGGAAGGTTGAAAATATTATAAGATGTGCTGTTATTGGCTTGAGATTTAGGAGTGTGTGGTCTCATGTTCGATTCTCTCGAATGTTAATTTGGATGGGTGAATTTAACTTTTTAAAAACAAAAAAAAATATACGACGAGAGCGGGATGAGAATAGAGGCAGCAGAGACCAGAGAAAGAAGGAGTGTTTATGTGTTTTGATAGGTTTGAGAAAGCACAAAACTTAGGTACAATTCATTAGCAACTTTTCCTATGATTCTTAACTAAAAATAATTATTATTTGGCTTAAATATGTAAATCATCCCTGTAAGTTCGCGTGTTTTTGCTTTTCGTCCCTGTATCTTTTTTTGTTCTAAAACAAACCCTGTAAGTTACAAACGTTTTGATTTTCGTCCCTCCCGTCAGCATCTGTTACAAAAACGCTGATGTGTCTAACGGTGGCTGACGTGGCGTTGTTTGACGTGGCAAAACAAGCTTATGTGTCCTTCCATGCAAGATTACAGGGACCAAAATCAAAAACAAAAAATTACATAGGGACGAAATTAAAAATAACTAAGTTACAAATTTGAAATTAAAAATCCTTGATGTTTCCATCTTCTTCCTCTATCATCCGTATTATTATTCTTCTTCTGCTCAGACTCTCTTCACTGTGAAATTATAAAGAAACCATTTGTAACTTCTCCTGACTTTGTATCGTGATTTCTCCATTCACCAAATATATACTTTATCATTTTGAGGCCAAAATTTGTCCCATTTTTTGTCCTACGTCACATGAATGAGTACATGTTTATGGGAGAAAATTTAGAAAAAGGTGATAAGTTGGCTTTGAAAACCTAACTAGTTTTCAATGCACAAATTTTGGTTTTGTTATTCAAGTTTTTTTTTTTGTGAAAGTATCACTACTGGAAGTGTCACTTTAGTTCCAATGTTGTCTTGTTGTTGTCCGCAGATGAAATAGAATGGGTTACCACAATGGAATGCAAGGAAATAATGTTACAGGTTCATGTAAGAAGAATATGAAAGAGAGAGGAAGAAGACACACAGAGAGATGAAGAAGATGGAAAGGTTTTTAATTTCAAATTTTGTAACTTAGTGATTTTTAATTTCGTCCTTCTGTAATTTTTCGTTTTTGATTTTGGTCCCTGTAATCTTGCATGGAAGGACACATAAGCTTGTTTTGCCACGTCAAACAACGCCACGTCAGCCACCGTTAGACACATCAGCGTTTTTGTAACAGATGCTGACGGGAGGGACGAAAATCAAAACGTTTGTAACTTACAGGGTTTGTTTTAGAACAAAAAAAGATACAGGGACGAAAAGCAAAAACACGCGAACTTACAGGGACGATTTACATATTAAAGCCTTATTATTTTTTGGATATAACAAACTTTAAGAAAATTAAGGATTTGAGGAAATCATCCTAAATTGTACTTAAGTTTTTTCCTTTGAGAAATTCTATCAATTGCTAACCCATAAATCCAACAAAAAAACTAAGGATAGAAATAATAAAGAGTAAATATGATAAGATTAGTAACATGTTTAATTTATCAAATCTTATTGGTGCAATACACAAGAGATTTAAATAAGATAATATAATTTTTTTCATATCTTATCTCCCTATCATGCCCACCAAACAAACCATAAAGTATTTTGAGGTTGGTTACTTTTTTACGGCTGTCGATACACCTGAGGGCTTTTTTCATGTTCCTGAAACAAATTATTACCTCCGTCCTTAATTATAAAACTCTTTTGAGAATTTTTTTTTGTTCCTTTTTATAAGACCCATTTGCTAATTTCAACTACATTAATTATTTCTTTACATACATGCTCCTATTTATTATACATCTTTTTCTTCAATCAGCAATAAATAACATATGGAAAACATAAACTAATTCTTTTTCTTAAGGATAAAATTGTAAAAACAATAGTGATTATCAACTACTTTAATACAAATATCCACTTTCTTAATTCCCGTAATTTTAGCAAAAAAGTCTTATATATAAGGACATAGGTAGTAAATAAGAATACATAAGTCAAATAATTATTCATATAAATTAATTAGCAATATAATTGAATTTACGTTCATGATACACATGAGGGATTCTGAAACAAATTAACAACAAATTCAACAAGAACTTGTAAAAAAAAAAGAAGAAATTCAACAAGAATACATAAGTCAAATAATTATTCATAAAGTTTAATTGTGATGAGCTGACGGTATAAAACAATTTTGCATAGACAATCACTCAAATTTTTTAGTTACGCTATATCAATTAATTTTTTTTTGAAGGAAGTTACGCCATATCAATTAATGTTTCTAATTTACATGAGAATGTAATTCTAACAATTTTTCTTTTAAAAATAAAACTCTATAATTTTTTATTGATGGTAATGTAAGTGTCGCATTTAATAATGACCCGAGGAAGTAATAAAATACTGGCAGTATTTAACAAAATTTTGAACAAGATTACCTCACCTCCTATGGAGGATAAAAGTTGGAAAGAAAGAAAAAGTTACAAATCCATTCAGATGATACGATGATTCATATTTCTGATTATCATTGATTTGAAGAGATAGAACATTATTGCTTCAGCTAACGTATTGGTTCAGGATTCTCATCACATTCTTATTCTTATTATAGTCATTGGTCAACTTTTTCTGCTGATTATAAATTGACCACCACGACAATAATAATAACAACAATAATGAATCCAAAAATGAAATGCAATAATTGTGCAAATATTAAAGCTTTTGAGAGAGTTTTATCATTTGTTGCGGTCTCAATCGACTTGAGTGATTAGTCTCTAAAATTATGTGTGGAAGATATCGATTTAAGCAAAAAATAAAATAAAGGAGACTCCTTAGGCAATAATTGTGTAAGAAGATTCAAAAGTTGGACCCTATGAACGGAATCCACCCTTTAGATTCCTTTGAGATTTCAATAACAATATTATACTTACATACCTATATTTCTTAGTTTGACTTACTACTCAATAGAGATAAGCCTCTAAATTTCCGCTATCATTTGTTAAAAAATGACTCAATACTTAGGAAAAAAAGCTGCTGCATAGGTATTATAGTTTCATTGAATGATGATAAATAACATCAAATAATTAAATCAAACAGTTATTTCTTTCATGGCTTCTTCATCACAGTGTCCACCCTTTGAATTTTCTAGCAAATACTATCATGAAAATGGAGGTGGATGTGTGAGACAAGCAAGTTTCTTTGAAGGCAAACCTGTGCTTAATCAAGGAGTTGGATATTCTATCATTCTTGGTTTTGGTGCTTTCTTTGCTCTCTTCACTTCTTTCTTGGTTAGTAATAATCCTTAAATAAGTGTCTTCCTTTTTTATATGTTGTACAAGTAGAAAATCACTTCATAACATTCCAGTTCCACCATGTTTTTCTCATAGTAAGCACACTTTCATAATTCGAAGACATGCTCAATTTATTTATTTATTTTGTTTAAAACCATAATCATAGCCCTTGGCTCACCAACAGAATCCGAGGTATCTCACAGTTCCGACCCTTTGGCTGACTATAGGACTAATCATCGGTTTGAGGCTTATGGCATATGGATTGGTTTATTTGAATTTTTCGATTGCCATGTGCATTCTTGAGATTGTTTGAGAGAGAGCTTACAAAAGAGGCTTATGACATGTACATAACCTGTTTTTACCTTATTTTCGTAAGTTATAGTTTATGAAAATAACTTAAAGCACACCTTCCTTCCCCGAAAATGTGAAATGTGGGGGATCAAACCTTAGTCCTTCCACCTACAAGTTTAAAGTGTGTTCCAAACTAAACCAAATTCATTCATTTGGTGCCATGTTGAATGTGTTTGATACAAACATTCTTATTGGACAGGTATGGCTAGAGAAGAGGTATGTTGGGTCCCGCCACACCTCGGAATGGTTCAATACAGCAGGAAGAAATGTTAAGACAGGACTCATTGCTAGTGTCATAGTGTCTCAGGTGATAGATTCAACAGTCTCTTATTCCACACTTATACAAACCTCAAATTAGTTACATTTTCTTATCCCTTATGGTAACATTCAATTTGTTTGTTCTGCAGTGGACTTGGGCTGCTACAATCCTGCAAAGCTCTAATGTTGCTTGGGAGTATGGGGTTAGTGGACCTTTCTGGTATGCTAGTGGAGCTACCATCCAGGTAAGGAGTTTATATTATAAGGCTAAGATATGTAAAGTTTTTTTTAACTCAGTTTTGATATATTGGAATTTGGAAAATGGAAAGTGTAATAAGGCTGAGATTTGACTGTGATCAGGTAATGTTATTTGGAATTATGGCTATAGAGATTAAAAGAAAGGCTCCATATGCTCATACTGTGTGTGAAATTGTCAAAGCTCGGTATGTTGCTTTTTTTACATAGACATACGATCATATTTCATTATTATGTCATGGGGTAAACATGTTTTAAGAAGTAATATTATGATGTCGAAAGATAATGAAGTATGATCAAACATGTCTGTAAAACCTATTTAGCATAGGTGCATAGTTATTACTCTTTTTTTCTCCATGTTTTGCAAAATGCTTAAGCCAATGTATTGTTATTTTTTGTTATTCTAATGTAATATCAATGTTTGTTTACCTCAGATGGGGGACTTCAGCACACATTGTGTTCCTTTTCTTCTGCTTTATGACAAATATAATTGTAACGGCTATGTTACTTCTCGGTGGTTCTGCTGTTGTAAATGCATTAACTGGAGTCAACATTTATGCTGCTAGCTTTCTAATACCACTTGGAGTAATTGTCTATACACTAGCCGGTGGACTTAAGGCCACATTCTTAGCAAGCTATATACATTCTGTCATAGGTACAACTTCAACTTGATCACTTTTACCTCAAAAGTATTAACATTGAGATTAATTTTGATACATGGTCGATGTAAACTTTCTATACATTTGATCAAAATCACAATAGCCTTTCGTATGACTTTTACAGTAGATATGATTAATATCAAATATTTTTAGTGATCTAATGGTTATAATTGATGGACAGTGTAAAAAATATTACACTGTTCCATTAACATTCTGATTCATTTATGTGTACCTGGTCATTTTGATTCATTTAAGTCTTATACTTAAACTGTGTATTTCTTTATTTTCAATTTTCAGTGCACGTTGTTTTGGTCATTTTTGTGTACCTGGTCTATACTTCTAGCAGTGAGCTTGGTAGTCCGAGTGTTGTTTACAACCGCTTGCTCGAAGTTGCAAGCAAATCAAGAACATGCCAAGATCCTATATCACACCATGGGCAATCTTGTGGTCCTGTTAGTGGAAATCACAAAGGCTCTTACTTAACAATGCTTAGTTCAGGTGGCTTAGTTTTTGGGATTATAAACATTGTTGGCAACTTTGGCACCGTTTTTGTTGACAACGTAAGCATGACTTGAATTTCTATTGAATAATCTACGGTTTACAATTTGTTCGTGTCAGTTACTGAGCAACGATGACGTTTAACAATAAATCACAATATCACATTAGACATACATTAAATACCACTTTTTATATGGCTAAAATAACATGATGAAATAAAAAGTATGATTAAAGGGATAGCATGATGAAAGGTTTATATAGCTAATTAAGTCATCTTATTCTATTATAATTTGTTTAGTCATTATTGATTCTTTAAATGTGAAATAATTAGGGCTATTGGGTGAGTGCTATTGCAGCAAGGCCTTCATCAACTCACAAGGGCTACTTGTTGGGAGGCTTGGTCTGGTTTGCAGTGCCATTTTCTTTGGCTACATCACTTGGTTTGGGAGCACTAGCCCTTGATTTACCACTAAATGAAAGTGAGGCTGGTCGTGGACTGGTTCCTCCAGCTACTGCTGTAGCTTTGATGGGGAAAGGTGGATCAATTCTTCTTCTTACCATGCTTTTTATGTAAGTTACAATCTGTTTCCTTTTGGAAATACTTTTGTCTACACAAGATTGGAATATCAAAAAGGTTAATAACATAGTGAATCATCAATTTAGTACATGAACTCTAGGTTTAAGTAATTTAGTTCCTGAAATTATTATCATTTTAAATTGACCCCTAAAATTGAAATTTTTGTATCACATTAGTCCAGAACAATTTTAGACTGAAATGACTTCTGCTGATTAATAATAATTATTCTCTTTCCTGATTATTTTAATATACTTATTATCAGGGCAGTGACTTCTGCTGGTTCATCAGAGCTGATTGCTGTGTCCTCATTATGCACATATGATATCTACAGAACTTACATAAACCCTAATGCAAGTGGAAAGAAAATCCTCAGAGTATCAAGGATGGTTGTCCTAGGGTTTGGATGTTTCATGGGATTGTTAGCAGTTATACTAAACAAAGCAGGAGTTTCTTTAGGATGGATGTACCTTGCAATGGGAGTTTTGATTGGTTCAGCAGTTATTCCTATTGCTTTCATGCTTCTATGGAGAAAAGCAAATGCAATTGGAGCCATTCTTGGAACAGTATTTGGTTGTGTTCTTGGAATAATCACATGGTTGTCTGTTACAAAGATAGAGTATGGAAAGATAAACCTTGATACAAGTGGAAGAAATGCACCAATGCTTGCTGGAAACCTTGTTTCTATACTAACTGGAGGAGTTGTTCATGCTGTTTGTAGTATGTTGTGGCCTCAGAACTATGATTGGAGTACTACCAAACAAATTACTGTGGTTGAAAAGGAAAGGACTGATTTGCCAGTGGAAGAGTTTAAAGAAGAAAAGTTAACAAGGGCTAAAGTTTGGATTGTGAAATGGGGTATTGGCTTCACTGTTTTGATAGTTATACTATGGCCTATTCTTTCCCTCCCTGCAGGTAACTTTGAGTTGCATTATGATTTTCTCTTCACATTTAGGCTTTTTCCACCACCTTACATTTCACAAAAATCACATATAATTCTGAAGTATACTTCTAAATGGTTAAAAAATAATGTTTTCGTTAGGAAGTACACATCGAGACGAAACCAAAATTGTGTTTTTTTTTAGCCGTGTACATCTGAAATGACTCGCGGGTGGAAAAAGTTCCTCCCAAAATCCCTCATAGTAGTTTGAATTATAATTTTTCTTCCTCTACACATTCTAAATATTACATTATTTGACGCAAATATAAGCAAGAAAGTTTGTCAAACTTCAAAACAGGTAACATATCTCATTTGGTATCTTATACAATCAATGTGACAACTTGCAAAATAACACATGTTTGTTTATTCATTATCACAGGGGAGTTCAGCAAAGGGTACTTCTTTTTCTGGGCTGTGATTGCTATAGGATGGGGTACAATAGGTTCTGCTGTGATTATTGCTTTACCAATAATAGAGAGCTGGGATACCATCCAAACTGTTATTCTAGGAATGTTTACAAATGACAGACTCGTGGAAAAGGTGGATGAGTTAAATTTCAAGTTACATACAATCATACAGGCAATTCCAGAAGCAGAGAGACTTTACTTGCTTGAAAAGGAAAAAACAAAAAAATTAGAAGCCTCAGAGCAACAATCTGTTTCAATTCCTATGTAAGATTTATAAGGTGCCAAATTGTATCAAAATCACCAACATTTCTAGACCTTACATTCTTCTTTCACATCCAATTGTACACTTTGAACAATTATATTTTATACGTGATTCTGTTAGTATTTCAAAACTGCAAAACTTCATAAATAAATATAACCAATGTAATTAACTCTAAAATAACCAACATATCAAAATTACATTTTTCAAGGTAGAATCAATTCAAAATGGTTTTTGAGTTCAAAATGTGAAAGAGTTTGTGAAAGAAAGCTAAAAGGAACTCATTATGGGCAAAAAAGAAATTGTTGACATATATATACATGAGAAGACCGAAGAACTCATCAGTGTATAAAAAATATTATGGCCCCTATTCTAAAGAGGAGCAAAATGCCTCATGAAATATAACTAAGCATGAGCATAATGATTTTTCTATATTAGACATTAGTTGCTCTGTGGTATAATTACAAAAGACCTCCAGCTTGTTGATTTATTTCCCCTTTACCACTAGCACAAGGGGAGATGCACGCACCTTGATCCAACGGCCAGCATTGTCATAGAACATATAGATCCCCAATAGTGCATGCATGCAAAAACGCATGAATTGCATTTGAGTGCAAACTGTACAGTTCAACTTCAGCATGCTTGAACTGAAAGTAATCGTGCCTCATGCTTGTTTATAATATATCTCTATCGAACCACGTCTTTTCTAGAATGTGTGTTATTTGCTGTCTTTTCCTTCATGGCTTCTTTCTCTAATTTCTTTTTCTCCGCATCTGCTAGCCTTTCATTCTCCTCCCTTGACTTGTTGAAGGTCTTTACAAAGACAACAAGTATTTGTGTCACTGCAACAATAGCACAGGTTTGAAAGTCAAAAAATCGTGACAGAATCTTTAAAATAAAACAAAAACAGTAATTCATGTGTGATCAGCCGATCAAAGCATTAGGCGACTATTTGCTTTGTGATTTAAAACCGAATAACAGACCTTGTTCAAAGGGGCACCTGGCTGGATCCTCCCCAAAGTATTTGGACAAAGAATCGGCATTTCTTCCCTGGAAGAGAAAGTTTCAAAACAAAAAACAATAAGTAGCAATTCGAAGAGTAAGTTATCAACATAGCCCTGTCTATATTTGTATATAGTGCATTCAACTCTTCTCTTAGTAGGCAATCACTCACCATCCTAGAACAACACTCTGAAAAAAGGAGGGAGAAAAGATATAAACTATAACAGGACTCACCACATCGGCATACAATGATATAAGTGACCTCACATCAGCTTCGGCAAAGTCAAGAAAATTCTTCAACACCTGAGCAAGAGAAAATTACCCAGAAAATCATGAGCACATACAGTCAGTTGTTTTAACAAAGAAATCAAGGATTTCCTCATCAGGCAATAAAACATGTTATACAAAAACAAAATTAGCTCGATGCATGATAGTTGAAAATTGGACTCAGTAAGAGAAGCATTTTTCTAGCAGAAAAGTATCTTTAATTAACAGCAATATATCTCATTTCAGATAAGTATAAAAGCTACCATTTGTATTCAATATTCAGTACCTTGCGAAATCCTGAAGATATAGAACCATCATTTTCAGAAGCAGTGAGTTCTTGTTCAACTTTCTCTAAACCTTTATGCACAGCTTGCATTTCTTCAGCTAATGCTTTTAGTTGGATCTAGATATTGGATTGGGCACCAATCAATAAACAACTAACTTAACACGTGAAATTATAAAGTGAACGTAAAGCATTAGTATCAAAGAGAATACCTTAGAAGCAGCTTCCAAATGGACAAGATCCTTGTCAAAATCTATCAATTCTGGCATTTTTTCAGCAAGAAGCTAGCATGAAAGTAATAAAATATTTAGAATTAGGGGGAAAATTCTGCGAAGGTATAGCATCAAAAGCAACGTCGATGGAAAACAAATGGCAAAATTTTGATAACATTGCATGAAATAACATTGAACCAAAATGGATAAAATACTCCTATATTGAACACAAAGAAAATATAAAAAAGTAAAAACTTGAATAACATAAAGTAAATATAAGAAAATTAAATAACAATGTGAAAATAAGCTGACATTTTCGTAATCATTTGTGAAAACAATGTCAACTAAAAGCAAAAATCACCAACAAATCAAGCATGACCCAAGAGTTACATAAACTCGATTACACAGGCCTCGAATAATACCCAGAAAACGAACAAAATAGCCTTATTATCAGAAGATAGAGCAACAGCTTTTTTCAAAAAGGAAATGGAAATTCTTGTCTTTCACATAATATTTTATGTGGGTAATATTATATCGGGATTGTCCACGACTACCTTAAAGATAAAATAATATAATGCAAGTATTATTTGAAGATTTTGACATATATACCTTACACAAATAATGCATTAAAGTCATTTTGTTATTTCTTGCACGGGTATCAGATAATTTGAGAAGGCTGTCCAATTTGAATCCTACTGCTGAACCTGCATTGAGCAACATAGAAAATGTAAGCTAAACGGCATAAGATAACTTTTCTTATTTTGTCGAATATATTGAGATGAATCTGGAAACCAAATACCCAACTCAAATAAAAACACATTCAAGTAAGGTAAGAGTTCATAGAGATACCTCGTGCTGTTCCCTGATTCAAAGCATTGCCCAATGTAAGAATAGTTTGCATTATTTGACGCAATTTTACCGATTCTTTAACCTGCAAGCACAAGTAATGATAATATGATATAACGATGCAGCCCAATAATGGTACATGTTTGTCAATGACAAGATCCATTAAACAGTACCTCTCTGGTTGCATCATTGATTGTATTCAAATTTTTCCTTAAATCGCTCACCTGTAAAAGTACAAAAAAAACAAGTCTTTAAGCATGTCTTAATAACAGCAGTAGATTGCAAAACTATGCACGTGTAACGGTAACCTAGACACCATACCTGACCAGAAAAGGTGATTTTAAAAGCAAACACCCTTAACTTAGATTCTATTCGTGGAACCTTCATCAGCTCCATGAAAAACTGATTAAAATATTAAAATAAAAATTTGTTAGAATCGAGATACAGAATTTGCAAGGATTCTTTGACAAAAGAGTATCAAAGAGAGAACCTGCTCACACTTCCCAAGCATATCCTTGTTCCCAGTGTAGTTCTGAAAATAGAAAGATTTTTAGCCAAGAAATATAAAAAGACTATTTCCTACTTCCCCATTAAAAAACACAGCTACTCATAATTTTAGTATCTTTTTCTATTAATATTCAGTTTTTCTACTTTCAAATGTATGAAATTAAATAATGTCACAGATTGCAGTTCACAAAACGTTTTATAGGTTATTGTGCGAGAGAGGAGAGGAGTACCTTCAGTATCTCCATCTCTTCCTTTGTGGGACAGAACTTGATGAGATTCTCAACCTGATCAATATCCAGAACACAAGAATCCAATGCCAAAACTGCGTTCTGGAACCAAAACAAAACCAATAAAAATGAAAAATGTTAAGAGGAAATATGAAAAAATAAAGCCATCTAACACCAAACTGATTTTCCTAGATGTGAGTCTCTTGTCTTAATCTCTACTTAGTTACTCTCTTCCAAAACCTTATAGCAAGACTCATGATATTAACACGCTCTCTTTATTTTTAAAGATATATATTAATATTAATAAATGTACTTCAGTTTATTAATTCTAACGCCCGTATACTTCAGTTTATTAATTCTCCTATGCAATTCCAACATAGAGTATCCTTTAAAAGGGTTGAATTGAGCATTAACTCTACAATATTGCCCATAAATAACATTCAATATCAACAACACTAATGAGCTACATGGATAAATCAACACTATAGGACTCTATCTAAATATAGCATGCATATATCTCTGAAGACTCAAAAGCGAAGGAAATATCTAACTATATATTTGTGATATGGTACAACAGAGAAAAACCTCTGAAACATGAATAACAGAGGTGATTTCATCCGGTAAACTACAAATTCCAAAATAAACTGAACGCAAGGATAAAGAAACTTACAAGCATATCTGGCAAAGGAATTTTGATTTTAGAGAGCATTATTTCACAATTATATGCTCTACGCAAGTCAACCTGGCAGTGGAAAAAAAATGAAAATTTGGATTTAGTTACTGATTTATTTTATCAATCAGATACTAAATAAATCAGACAAAGAAATTTTGTCACAAAAATGGAAGAATTAAGGTATCTTAATTTAATTAAGTTAGAGAGGACATAATAATACTAAGGTAACATATCTTAACACCCATGCAAATTGCAATATGAAATATTTGTTTCAACAGAAAATTGCATACCAATAAAATCCAATATAAAACATCAGTAATCAAATTTCCTGTACTCAGTCCCTTTTTTGAAAGATATGCAATTAGCAATACCAGAAAAAGTCTCTGGATCTCTAGAGACTACAGTTTTGATGCTTAATATCGGTTTATTGCCATTTTAAACTTCAGTGATACTGATACCCAATCACAATTACATAATATTACAATTATAATCAAGCATATTGCATATAAACTCTAAGCAAAAGGTAGTAAAATAATTTATGCCAATGAGGAGTAGCTTACCAATTGTACTTTCTCAGGTTTATTAATATTAGGACCACGCCGAATTCCACCTTTAGTACTATTTCCGTCAGAAATAGATGCTGCTGAAAACAGGGTCTCAAGTTCTGATATGTCTATGTCAGGGGCCCTAAGAAAAACTTTCATTATCTGAATCAGAAATACTAAAAGGAAATAACATCCTATCCTCCTAAGTCCAATCCAATGAAGGATTGGGGAATATAGTACATTAAACAGTAAATCCCGCAACAAGTTCAAAGAAACAAATCTTTAATGACAAATCATGACTATGAAACAATTCTTAGGAAAATTAAGTCTGGTGATATCCAGTATGAAAAGTCAATAATCAGTACCTTGAACTATTGTCTTGTTTCTGTGAATCAGCCCATAAACTCCCTTGCACTGCTCGAGAAACTTTCACCCAATGCAAAGGCTTTAACAAAGTTTTTTTAACGGCAATACCAGTCGTACCAGTACCACGACCTCTTCCCACATTTGTTGTTGCTAGAGAAGCTTTGCCTGGTGGTGGAGGCACGCTAGGGGCTCTGCCTGCAATAGGTGGAGGTGCCGGCAACGAGCCACGACCAGGTGGTGGAGGAGGAGCATTAGGAGGCTGAGGTGCTGGCGGAGCTGAACCTGTTTGTCCAGATCCTGGAGGAGGTGGAGGTGGTGGGGCTGAACCTGTTCGAGGAGGACCTGGAGGAGGTGGAGGCGGTGGTGGGCCTAATCCTGATCGTGTAGAACCTGGAGGAGGTGGCGGAGGTGGTGGGGCTGTACCTGTTCGTGTAGAACCTGGAGGTGGTGGCGGAGGTGGTGGGGCTGTACCTGTTCGTGTAGAACCTGGAGGTGGTGGTGGAGGTGGTGGGGCTGAACCAGTTCGTGCAGAACCTGGCGGTGGTGGTGGAGGTGGTGGGGCTGATGTGGTTTGTGCAGAGCCTGGAGGCGGTGGGGGTGGAGGTGGTGGGACTGATCCTGTTCGTGTAGAGCCTGGAGGAGGAGGTGGTGGAGGCGGCGAGGCTGAACCTGTTCGCATCGGAACTGGAGGAGGTGGTGGAGGTGGAGGGGCTGAAACTGCTCGCAGCGGAACTGGAGGAGGTGGTGGAGCTGAACCTGTTCGCAGCGGAACTGGAGGAGGTGGTGGAGGTGGCGGAGCTGAACCTGTCTGTGATGGAACTGGAGGAGGAGGAGGAGGTGGTGGAGGTGGAGGGGCTGAAACTGTTTGCAGCGGAACTGGAGGAGGTGGGGGAGCTGAACCTGTTCGCAGTGGAACTGGAGGAGGTGGTGGAGGTGGCGGAGCTGAACCTGTCTGTGATGGAACTGGAGGAGGAGGAGGTGGTGGCGGCGGGGTTAAACCTATTTGTGTTGGACATGTAGGAGGTGGAGGTGGAGGTGGTGGGGCTGAACCTATGGGAGCAAATCCTGGAGGAGGTGGTGGGGGTGGAGGTAATGGGACTGAACTTGTATGGACAGGTCCAGGTGGAGGAGATGAATGAAATGTTGAATCACTGTTAGCATTGCTGGTCATGGGCGGGGGAGCGGGTGGAGGTGGACCAGGAGCATTATTAGTGTTACAACCTAGAGGGGAACCACCAGCATGATGAGGTGGTGAAACATTATTTACACAATTTCCACCATTGTTTTCAAAAGCTAAATGATCCAAATCAGGGGTGTCGGATGTCAATAATTTTGAAGGAACAGCAGACGATTTGGGAGTAACATCAAAGGCTTCATCTGAACTATCAGCAACACTTGATCCATTATTTTCTTCTTCAGAGTCAGCTGGTGACGAAAACCAACTTCCTTTACCTTGCATCCTTGAAAACTCTTTGGCTTCATTTAAGACAGTAAGCTGTCTAAGCAGCCACACTGCTGCAGCATCACCACTGTCAACCCATTCCACTCCACTAAAAAGTTCTTGAACTCTTGAAAAGGCTTCAATAGGCAATCCGCCCTTCTCCTCACCATTCAAAATGGCTGTTTCTGTCGGAGCTCTCTGAGGACTTATGTTTTCAACCTCCCCAAATAAAACCTAAATTTAGAGGTTTAACACAATCAGGACATATACCAAACTTCCTAGAGCAAAATCACAGCAATCACAACTGGTCCACAATTATAATTTCAGTCGGATCCAATCACATATTCCTTACACTGTAAGACAATTATAACCATTTGATCATTAAAAGCGTTTAAACTTCAAAATTATACAAATAATGGTTTGTGATTGATTGACGGTGTAAAATGTTTTACATTGACAGTGCATCAAAATTATTCTCTATAATTATCTATACTATGCTAAAACAAGCCCTCACCTCAGCCCTGAAGCCTTTCGGATACCGCTCCTTCGAATCCCAAAGAATGTCTAAGTTTTCAGTGTTCAGCATCAGTATATTCGATCGAATAAACGCCGTATTGAACATCACACGAAACATCATCACTTCCCTTTCTGGATCCAAATCCAAATGGACACACTCCAGAACCACATCTCCTTGCACTAAACATTGAATATCAATCTTAATCACATCACAGTCTACCTGAGATTCAAAAAGAACACAACACATTCCAACATCAACAATATGAAGCAACAAAACTAACACAACACAATAAAATCAAAGCATAAAACTTAGATGCAGTCCTTTACCTACCATTCAACACTACATATGCATATCAACGGTCAAAAACTAGATCAAAGGTGCATTGTAAAACTGTTTTTTCACCTTATATGTAAAATGAAAATAACGGTTTTTTATGTTTAGCACAATACCAACAGTACGTAAGGAACTGCATCTAAGTTTTACCTTAAACTCAATCACTACCAAAACAAAAAAAATCCATAAACCTGACTATAATGCCTCAAATGCTTCTTCTTCTTATGCATATTATAAATCATCTGAGTAGAAAGTCCGCCTCTACTAAGCAAATTCCTCCCAAAAATCCTAAACATCGGTCTACATCCATTAGATGAATCAAAACTAGGAATCCCCCTAAGAATAACACAATCCAAAGACAAAGCTCTCTCAGGAGGAGGCCATTCCGGCGCAATATTCCTCCTCGCGACATATTGAATATACCGAAGCTGCGAAGGCTGTGGATTCAAAGGTGACAACAATTGCAACAAACCCTTAGGTGCTTCTCTATGAACCATTTCAAGTGTTCTACGTTCACCACTATGAACCCTTCTAAAAATCAACAAACTTGCCAACAAAAAAGCCAAAAGTGGCCACCCACCTCTTTCACAATGAAACAAAATCACATTTTGATGATTTCCAAGCAAAAGCCAACTCTCACAAACACGAAGAAAATGCTGAACAAGTGAAAGTGGCAAAAGAGGACAACCCTCATAGTTTTTTGGATAATCCATAACAATAACATCATAATCACACATTAATTCAGCGAAATTGCTTCGCTTTTCGCCGTCGCGGAAATTGAACGCAAGAAAGGATGATTCTGGAAACTCTTCGTGTAATTCAGTCACGATTTCGTGAAGATATAGCTGGTACATTCCATCTGGTAATGCTTCAGTAGAAAAACACGAATCGAAAACTGAAAAAAACAAAAAAACAAAAAAAAAACAAAAATTTAGGAAAATTTGAAGAAAATTTAAAAATGGGGAAAATGTAAAGATTGAATTTTTACCGTAAACTCTATCAATGAATTCGAGTAAACCATCTGGGGGTCTTTTGTAGAAGAATCTGCTTAGAAGAGACATGGTTTTCGCATGTGGGTCGGTTGAAGAAGAATGAAGCTCAGAAAAGTGAAGTTTGTAGCTATGGAGTTTAGAGAGAGAAAGAGAGTTTTGAAATTTGAATAATAGATTTTGCTAATGATTATTTTTTTCTTACATAACAGAAAGAAAAATTGATGTATAAAGTAGCAGAGGTTGTTTAGATTTCATTATCTTTGTTATCCTTTGGTTAAATTTCAGTTATTTTAATAATATTGTAATCTACTTAAGATCTTAATCTACTTAGTTAATTAACATTGATAAGGGATTGTGTTTTGACAGTAATGATCAGTAATTGTTGTTGCTCTAAATTTTTATAATGAGAAATATAAGAAAGGTAAAGTCATAGAAGAAGATTATCGGTTGGTTTAAAATATGTTTTAACTTGTATGGTTGTAATTTAATGTTGTGCTAATATCTTCCATTGAATTTAAAAAAAAAAAAATATATATATATATATATATTCCATTGAATTTCCAAATTCAATTGGAAGATGAAAGTAACCGTCAAAATAAATTGTATGATCACTAAAGGTAGGAAAGTTACTTCATGAATCGATGATAGTTAGTTCGAAAGATATATTCAGTTAATAATAAAATACTAAAAATTAAAATATTTTATTAAATAGAATAACTATACAAATTTCATAAAATTTTAGGTCAAATACCTTTCTAGGTTCTTTAAGTTTCACGTTTGTTTTAAATATGTAATTTAAGTTTATAAGGTTTGTCCTTTAAGTTTCGAGTTTGTTTCAGATAGGTCATTTAAGTTTCTAAGGTTTCAGATAGGTCATTTAAGTTTCGAGTTTGTTTCGGATAGGTCGTTTTTATCAACCTCTGTTAAGCCAACGTTGTTATATCCGTTAAGTCAAAGTTGATATGTCTGTTAAGTGGGTGAGTTGGTTCTCTCTGACACTCAATTTTTTCCCCAACTAGATCAACTTTGGCTTAACGGAGGTTGATAGAAGTGACCTATCTGAAACAAACTCGAAACTTAAAAGACATATCTGAAACAAACTCGAAACTTAAAGGACCTATCTGAAACCTTAGAAATTTAAAAATCTATCTGAAATAAACATGAAAAGAACTCGTTTGGTGCATAGGATAGGAAGACATGATATGATAACACTATCATATCCTGATTCAATCTGTTATTTGGTGCACCAATAGGAAATGATAACTTAAACCAATTTTTAATCATATCATATCCACCCTTTGTTATTTTTATCATTAATTTTTGATGAGTCAGCAACCTGATATGATAGCTTAAACCACCAAATCGCGTGTATCCTTTGTTCTCACCATACTGCTTTCGACTCCCACTGCTTTTCTTTTTCGTTTTTTTTTCCTTTCCCAATTTTCTTCCCAATCGATACATATTTTTTATGTTAGGAGTGTCACAGTTCCATACTCAAATAGTGATAATTCCATTTTCTTTCATCGTTCATATCTCTTTCTTCTCTTTGGTATCAATTTTTTGTTTTCAATTTCTTTGATTTCAATTCAATTCCTCAAAGCGTCACGTTATTGTTGAAACTTTTTATTTCAATTTTTTTCTCAAATTAATTTAACCTCATCAAACATAATTTTATTTATAGGATATGAATTTTTTGTTCTCAATCAACTTCAATAGGCTGTTCCATATGAATCGGGGATTGAATTGTTGCATCCTAAACTGTTTTAATGTCAGCAACACCAGACAATTGTTATGCCTGCAACGACGGTTGCTTTGCAATGGAGAGGAGATGAGTATGCTACACTGTTGTTAATTTTCTTTATCATGTCAAAAATAAGTGGGCACCAAACACGTGATAGCATAAAATAATCATATCCTAATCATTATTATGTGTGCACCAAACACATAGAAAGACAAGTGTCTATCATGTCACTATCATATCCTATTTTTATTCATTTTCTAATCATATCATGTTCATATCATATCATGTGCATCAAACGGGACGAGGTATTTGGCGTTTAGAATTGTTTAAGGGATGTTATAGATATTTATTTTTTTAGGGAAGATATGTGTTGTTTTTCTAGTTTCTCACATTTCTAACGTAGTTGATGTGAATTTTTTGAAGTGAACTTATGTGTAAACGTAAGTTTGATGCTTGTTTCATATTGTTCCAAATAGACTAATGATTTTTTATCGAATAAATTCAAAACCAAAAAATTACCAACAAAAAAAATCAAATAAAAGTCAAGTCTTCAAAATACAAGTAGACATGGTTGTCATGTGAATTTTGGATTGACATGAAAATTTATGAGTTTGGTCATTAATATAATAATTGACGATTGATTGTACAAATCATTTTGTCTTATTTTCGAACAAGAAATAAATTTATTTGAAAACATGTGAGGCTAATAGAGAGAAAACATTTTAATTTCAATTTATAAGAACAATGGAGATATATAAAATTACACATGTTATAAAGGGGATTGAACATATTAATTATATTGTGAAGTTATGAGAAAGATTGACTGAATGGAGATTAAAAAAATGAAGTCAAATTATCGACAATCAATTTAGCTTTATGTTTCAAATGTCGACCTTGAAAATGATCTAATTGCTACATGTCATGGAGTGATATCAGATATATCACAAAGAGTTGCATATTTTTTCTAAATGATATAGTTCTACTTGGAGAGTCCATGAAGAAATTAAATGAAAGCTATAAATGGAAAATAAGTTTTAGAAGTGTATGATTTTCTCTTGAATAGAAACAAGACAAACTATATAGAAGGAGATTTTAACTAAAAGCAAATTATTTAAATAACTTGGATCCATAATACATAACAAGTGAGAAGTAGAACATAAAATATCGTCAAATTCAAACTGGATAATTGAAATGGAAGAAGACTTCGAGTTTTTTTATGTGATACAAAAGTATCGCTCAAGATAAAGAAAATATTTTATCATACGGAATAAGACTAACAATGTTGTATAGGGCGAAATATTGAGTGGTAAAGAACCAACACACCAATAAGGGAAATGCTAACCGGTGCCCCCATGACACTGGTTAAGAATATGAAAAAGAAAATTATATAGTAGTTAATGCATTGAAATTGCGTAATTAATTTATAATAATGTCAAAAACAGCTTCATTTTATGGTAATAATTCCCTTTTATGGTATGCTTAACCAGTGCCCCAGAGACACCGGTTAGCAGGACCCATAAAATAAGTGTAACAATATTAGGATGTTGCATTAAAGTGTGGTGTGATATAATTAAAAAGACAATACAGTTGGGATAACATCTAACGTAGAAGAGATTGTAAAACTCAACTAAAATGATTTGAACATCTAAAGAGAATACTTATAAATTGTCTAGCTTTGAGAGTAGACAAAATGGAGGACAGTCAATCACTAGACGGAAAATGACCCAAGAAATTAAAATAAAAACTATTAAGAAATATTTAATATTAATAAATTAAATAGATATATGATATACAATTTAACATTATTATGACTTCTCTTAATCTACATGGTCGCCCTACTTAGTGAAATGTGGTTTGTTTGTTGTTAACTAAAAGTTCTTAGCTGAGGATATCATGTTTGAAACATTATCAGACATTAAACGTAAGCAGAATTCGATCTTCAATTCATCACACCATAAACTAGCATCTTCAACCAAACTCAACCCTTCTGATTAATTGCTAATTTAAATAACCATCAAGTTAGACACAAGAGATTAACGTTGTTAAGCCAAATGCTTGTGTTAGTTTAAGGCACACTTTGTCCGCCATACTGTGACAATATCAATGCCAAAGGGGTGTGTGGACCCAAATAAAAAATTGCTTCAAACACTAAAGAATAATTCGGAATTAACAACAAAAAAATTCGAAATTTCTTTGTTCGAGTAATTATGGAGAACGTTGACATTATTTCAAGTGCTTTCTTTTTCTTTATTAATAGTAAGCCTATGTCTATAATTGGTATTAAAAGAAATACTCTTATGTTCACCAATCTGCAATCTGCATCCTGCTATATTTTTTTTTCTAGCCCCAAAAATTCTTGAGGGGGCCATTCTCAGACTACATTGTTACACACGAAAAAATTCAATGAGCCACACGGTGATACACTAATACTATCATTATCACCATGTTTCCATACAAATTGCAACGCTCTTTGACATTTTAAAAGAAAAATACAAAATTAATTTCCATCTATTTTCTTACTAGTACTTACACTATCTACAAAAAAAAAAACAAAAAAAAACTAGAACTAACACTTCATTCAAATATATGCTCTGAATTTGACATCACTTAGAAATCCTTAGTTTCAATACCGGCTTCAGCAGCAGTGAGACTATCATCATTCTCATTCAACAAATAATCACAATATTCCAAAAGCATATCCGCAACCGGAGGAATTCCAGGATTTCGCCCATCATTATATTTATGGGCATTAAAAGTAATTTGCCATACATCATGTCTGAAGTCTTCACGACTTTTGTACTCCATATTCCGCACCCTCTCCCTAATTTTGGAAAGATCCATTGGCCTCTCTATGATATCCAGGTAGTCAGGGGCAAGCTTCTTGGGCACTGGTTTCAAAAAAAGACTAGACAGGTCATACCTATCTTTCACAATAGCATCAACAATACTCTCCAAGATATTTGCCAAACCAACCTTCACAAAAAAAAAAAAATTGAAGTTAACATATAACTCAAGCCAAGTAAAGTAAACACACGCCTGTTATGCTACAAATAAATAATTGTAAGGAACAACCACAAATAATTTCTTACTAAAATCGTGTATTTACAAAATAAAACATAAAGCACCCACAATTAAATGATGTTCTTTCTTTTAGGCACTTGTCTAATTTATTCACCCCAAAGGAATGATGTTCTCTTTCCAAAGCCTACCAAAAAGATCCTAAAGAAGTAAATCCTGTCAGCAGGTCTCTGTCGAGGGAATGAAGGGTATGTTCCTGGCAGGAGATACCGCCCGGCATCCCCACCTTGTTACATCCTCAAATGACTTACACACCAAAAATCATTATGATTGCAGCATAACTTAAACTACTTTAGAAGAAAAACAAGCTGCTAACTCTTGAATTATAATTCTGGAAGAACCCACAGCAAAAATAACCACAAATCAAAAACTCAAATGACTAGTTATTTCTCCTATATAACACGTTTGTGTGTTGTGTATGTGAAAATGGAGGTGAAACCACACCCAAAATAACAGACTTTCCTCAAAACTGATAGAAAGATGTCACAGTACTATTGCTCCTACTTGACACGGATGCTTACATGAAGGTGAAAGAAACACACAAAATAATGAAAATGACATGCAAGAAATGTACCTCTCCTCCTCCCCCTCTTCGGCGTTTTGTTGGCGGCATAAAATCTTCACCAAACTTTCCTAACTCAACAACGGATCTCCTTTTTCCACTCCGTTCTCTTTCAAGCTTCCTCTTACCATATCTTCTTTCCCGAAGATCGTCTACATACTCATCTCTTAACTCGGGCTTTCTCTTTTTCTTTTTCTTATTAGCTTTTTGCCGTTCTTCCTCTTCCCTCTCCCTTCTAATATCTTCTTCATATCTTCTTAAATCATCTAATCTTTCTTGTTCCTGCATTTTTAAATCATTTAATCTTTCTTGTTCCTGTATTCTCATTTCTTCTTTGCGATACCTCCTTGCTTTGTCTTCCCTGAGTCTCGCTTCATTTCTTCGTTTCTCTTGCTCTTCCCACCATCTTCTATCCTCTTTAGAATTCCGTTTTACCAAACTTTCAGTCGAATACATGGTCTCCTGCTTTCTGTGCTTCTCAAAATTTGCCAATTCCACAATTCTTTTAGTTTTTCTGTGTTCAAATCCTGTGTTTCCACCAGGACTGTCAAGTTCCAGATCAACGACATCCTTTGTACGTTTTATAACAATCTTTTTGTGACTTTTCTCCCTATCTATTTCTGCAGGTGGGCGGATTTTAATTGGGAACTTATGAGAATCAACCTGACCTCTACCTGGATCAGTAGGAGGACGTATAACAATAGCATGCTTAAGAGATTCAGCCTGTGTATCATCTGATTTCACTTTGTTTGGAATAATTATCTTACTAATTTTAGCAGACTTGGCAGTTTCTGAGTCAGAAATGACAGGCTTGTCAGAAAT
The DNA here is from genome assembly GCA_958299785.1 of Medicago lupulina. Taxonomy (NCBI): domain Eukaryota; kingdom Viridiplantae; phylum Streptophyta; class Magnoliopsida; order Fabales; family Fabaceae; genus Medicago; species Medicago lupulina. Next base: position 11,036,827 of record OY283146.1, read on the forward strand.
AACTGGCTTGTCAGAACTCTGCAGAGTTTCTACTGCAGGTCTATCAGAAGATTTCTCTGTCGAACTACATTTGAACTTCAATGGAATTTTTGTTGAATTCTCAACTGGAGCAAGTTTTGTTACAATTTTGGATATTGACTTTTTGGAGGGGAGTTGATGCTGGGACTGGCTCGAGGCATCACCAAAGCTGGATTTTCCAGTTGGTTTTTCCATGTCTGTAGATTCAAGTTGTGCCTCTGGATCTTCACCATATTTCGGACAGTTCTTGTTCGTTCGCATGTGCCCAAGCTGGTTTATCAACAAAACAATTATTTTTCATAATACATTTGCAAAGTTACAATTTTAACTCTATATCTGTATTTCATAAACAAAAATCATAAAACCTCAAGCAACAGGTGTCACAAAAGAGTTCTCTGGATAAAAGGACTACAAGGGAAAATTCCAGATACGTACCTGGCCACATGCTCCACAAACGAAAGTTTCCCTTGATGGTTTTTTCTCCTTAAATACCTGGTTCTCCATACATGAATTCAAGATAGTTTCAGGATTACAATGCAGTTAAAATATTCACACAAACATGGAGAAAACAATATCAAAGATTATGGTACATCTGTAAAACGTGATAATATTTTGCAATTTTTGAACAAACATAAAGAAGAGACTTATTCAAAGCATTTGTTTCTGTTCATAAATTAGTGGAATATTTCCATAAAATAATAGAGAAATTAGAAACGTACTTGCTCTAAAAAAAAATCAAAATATCCCTGTGAAATTCTTTGGTAAACCATTATGAATTTTATCAGTGATCCTAGAATAGAACCATCTACATAGAAATACTATGCTTGTCGATGTGAAGTACTTTGGCATATGAATGTACATATATGGTATACATTATTTACAGGAAAGAAAAATCAAAACTTTGATACAGGAATATAACCAATGTATCTTCATCAGCAAGCACCATTAAATGAATAGTTTTGGAGTCAAGTACAGTTACCTTTTATGTAAATTTAACCATTTAAAAGGGTCTTTTAATATAAAGAAAAGAGAAGAATGAAACACGGAAATGTCAATCGCTTACCTTAATTCCTTCTCCCATATTTAATTTGATTTTTTTATTTGGTACACTAATGGGTGAAATGTCATTCTTCTTTACTTTATTGACCTTCACTGATTTGCTTTTTTTAGCAGAAAAATTTTCCTCCTGCCAAAAGCATATATAATAAAAGAATTAGGCCTCACAGTTGAAATTTATTTGTTTACATAACTATTTATGATATGATCTTCAGAGTACAAATTGTGAAATAAGTGCGCCAAAGGAGAAGATGTGCATTGACATTAGAATGTGACTAAACTACTTTTTGTCTTACCTCCCTATGATCTGTAAATGCATCCTCTTTAAAATGATTAGATCCATTGAGTTGCAATGTATTTGTTATTTGCTTTACTTGTTCAGTGTTGTCAAAGACAAATTTTGGTTGTAGTTTTGGTATCAATCTTCTTGGATTCACCATAACCTTGCCTTTCTTCTTTTTCTTCCGGTAAGCTTCATCATCTGAATATAATATTGCCAAAAATAGTCAAATCTGACAAGATCTGAGTTCATTTCAAAATAGTTCTTTTTTTTTTGTCAGCAGTTCATTTCAAAATAGTGATCCAATTAAAAATTCTGGTCACTTCATTAGAACAAGTGAACAACAGAGATAAAATTCAGTTCTGATAAAGGCCTGGATTAATATTCTAAAAAATGGCCTGGAATAATATTTCAATGATCAATAAGATATCATACCATCCTTAAGCAACCTGCATAATTCAGCGGCCTCAGCTGCTTCATCTTGTATTTCCTCCTCTGTCTGGGCCAATGTTGTTCGTCTTCTCATTTTGAGAGCCTTAACACCATCTCCCTTGTCACGTTTTAAGTCATTAGTACCTTCTTCACCATCTTCAAATTCCTCAGCATCAAGCAAATTTTCCAGATCTCCAGCAAAAGAATCTAGATCACTATTCCCTTCTGAATCACTCTCATTATCATCACCATTGAAAGTTGACAAACTCTGAGCTTGTCTATCCCAAATCTCCTGGCACTTTTCTCTGGTCTGCTGCTGTAACTGAAGAAAGGACATTCGCTGACCACCACGAGCATATTTTCCTATAGTTGTTGGATCAACCTTAACCCCAGATGCAGCTTGCTCACTTGAAAGTTTGCGTATCGTAGCAATGCGATGCCATCTCGTTTGGTTTGCAATGTCTTCCTCAGGAACATTGAACTTAAGAAGTACCTGGAATAAGAACATGTCTGAAATTAAAAACATGGATTAAATATGCTATGCTATTCCCACATGGTTCAAGCAGCCAGAAGCCAAAAAGGCGCGCGCACACACACACACACACACACATATATAGAAAATTCATTTGCTACATAAGTTATGCGTGAGAAAACAAAAGCAACTAGTAATGGTGAAATTGGAGATAAGCAAAATAATCATATTTCGAGAGAAAGGACAGTGAAATGAACAACATCAGTAATGCTTCGTTTGTTTCAAGAGAAATACAATAGAGAGAGAGAGAGAGAGAGAGAGAGATAGAAGAGATAGCAAACTTCTCCTGTTTGGTTGGCAGAGAAATAGAGAAGAGAGACAAAAGATTAATGGGGACCACACCTTTCACTGAATACTCATCAGCAAAGAAGGGGAAAAGAGAAGCTTGTTATTTTCTTATTCCATTTATACCCCTGTTGCATAAGACTTTTTAACGTGAATGTACCAACATCCGCTCTGCAACTTCATGATGTCCATTTTCATGTATCGATTTTTTTCTTCTATATATTTATTATTATTTATTTATGTGCGTGTATCGTCAATTAAAAAAAAGTGCACCGGCGCTAAGATATTTTTGTTAAAAGGAAAGCAACTAATAAAATCTAAAATATACAACTAAACTAAATTGAAAAATAATTTAATTAAATTATTTGTTCCTTTTTTAAACTATACTGGTAATAAACAATAACTAATTTTGATTAATACAAAAATGTATGATAGTTTTTAAGTTCTAGGGTACTTTTGTCGTTTTAAAAATAATCACTTTTTTCTCTTCTATTTCCCTCTTCTTTCTCTTATACCAATCAACACATTAAATCTAATATATTTCTCCCTTCTCACATTATCTCTCACCTATTTCTCTCTTCTCACTTTCTTCTCACAACCAAACACACCCTAAAGGTGCTTGCCTGTTCAAGTAAATGAACTTCTTGACTGGGCATCGTTGAAAATTAATTTTCCACTTCTGCTTTTTAGACACCATTATTGATTGTTGACATACATAACAGATTAAAAATATTTGCAGCGCTAATTTTTTTTATCCCAATAAATATTCCCTAGTTGTCTCAACTTCACTCACTATCGAAGATACCAAAAACTTGAGCACAAAAATTCTCCTGCCAAAAAAGGAAAGCCATCTCTAATTTATTTTTATTTTAAAAAAAAAATCTCTAAAATGAAGCTCTATGATTCACATACATAGTTTTTTTGAACAAGATTCACATACATAGTTATAGTACACATACAGTTCAAAGCAGACCACTACAATACAACACACCTCTCGTGCAGCCTCCATGCTTAATCTACGTAGATCAGCGTCTGTACCAGTAACAGTGGAACCTCCTCGATTAGCAGCTGCTTTCTTCTTCACCATTGCATTAGACACTGGTGCCTTTGGAGGTGCCCGAGCATAGCTAAATCCCAAGCCACGACCTGATGGATCACCAACACCTGTGATTTCCATCCGTTCAATATTTTCCTTACCCTGCCAAAGAGAATATTCCACCGGTGGGGGAGAAACTTTCCGTTACTAATTTAGTCAATTAGTGAAAGAAAAAAAAAATTATGAGAAGGCAATAGTCAGTGTAGTAAATTTAGTTTATATTATAGAGAAGATAGAGACGATATAATTCATCATAAGTCATAACCCCTATCTTCTGAAAATAATTTGTTTCAAAAAGCAAAAAAATTTAAGATAAAAGGACGCCTACTCAATTCTATCCATAAAAGAAAGTTATCACAAAAACAGTGGAAAAAGGATGCATGAATTATTTTGCTTCAGGAATCTAATTCATAAATAATGTAGAATTCACTTGCATTCAAACTTTATTTGATTGATATGACACTCAAATTGTACAACAAACCAAGCCTTATCCCACTAAGTAGGGTCGGCTACATGAATCAAACGACGCCATAGTGTTCTATCAAAAACCATGTCTTTCTCCAACTCATTTATCTCTATATCAAAATAAACAAATGTGTAAATACACTATGAAGCATTAACGACCTGCACTAGTCATTTACTCGTTCGTGAAAAAAAGCATGTACAACAATAATATCCTGCAGTAAGCTCAATCTGTAATACTCGGTTCATTACTAGCAGTTGATTCTTTTGAAAAGAAAAAAGAACTCTTTTTCTCGTTCCCTTTAAAACCAGATTAACTTTCACCGTAAAAAATCAAATACGAAGAAATTGGAACACATAATGAATAAGCAAGATATATGCTGAAGCCAACTAATCTAAAAATCGAACATAGATCACCTGTCTTGTACAGGCAACAAAATTGCTACTCAAGTTCCATGGAGTAATTTGCAGTTCCCTCTCAATGTGTGATGCAGCAGCCAGTGCTATTGCTTCATCAGGAAGCCGGCTCATTGCAGATGAAATATTATTAGGATGTGTTTCAGTAATTCCTAAATGTTTTAAACGGTAGAGGCCAGCTTGCATGCTTTCAAAGGCACAAACCTAAACAATGTAAATCAAACAGATGGACAAAGAAGGAATCATATTAAAGAAATGAAATTCATCTTATAAAAACAAACAATAAAGCATAAGTATGCCGATTCTGGACACACGTTGACAGGCAATTAAAGCACCATCGGAACACACACCAAGATAATAAGCATCAAGACCCTTAACCTCTGTCATATAAAAAGTGCCAGGCAGAGAGCGGAAACATGCATATTGAGTATCTGATAAAAACTCGTTACAATTTTTAAAACCATGCTTTTTCAATAACTCAAAGAGAACAGTATCATGTATGCAACTCTGAACCGAGCAGCTGATGGGATAAATTTTACTACGTAAGTTTGAAACCATCACATCGTGCTTTTAAGACAATTCTGTGTTACTGTTATGCTGTTAACAGCGCATTTCAGCAGAAAGAGATGTATTATTCATAAACAAAGGAACAGAATGTCAAATGATGGAACTCACAAGCTCTGGCGTCACCATTTTCCTCAATTCATCTTCAGACCACATGCGGAAATTTCTCTTTTTAACAAAAATTGACTGTCCATTTGCGCCCCTCTGCAGTAATACACATTGAATGAAACATTCAGGTATCCAAAAGATATAATAAAAGTTAGAAACAATATTGTGTTACAAAAATCACTTTAAATACAACGCAAAACATCTTATAGAATTTTCATTCAATCGCTTTGAAGTAATAAGGAATTCCATTAGCATCCACCACTTCATACTCTAACATGATAATGAGCTATGTGAACCACCAATACCTGTAAATTAGCATATTCCTTGATCCTCTTACGAAATGAGGCTTCTGAAAGAAAAGGAAACTGCGAAAGAAAGTCGTCAATGCGAATGTAGGGAGACAAGTGCTGCTTCTCTGCTGCTTGGAATTCACGGCACATGTGTACCAATAACCTGTTCATCATGAAAGTCTGAAGATTCTTACTTCCAGGCGAGAACACCTCCATAAGAGGTTCCTGCAAAGAGAAATTGAATAAACCATCTATCAACAAAATTTCAGTGATGTATATTTGGGATGCAAATGGCAGTATCAAAACAAATTTTAGGTGATGTATATTTGGATTGCAAATAGCAGTATCAAACAAGGAAAAGATACTAAAGATTAACAACATATTATAACAGTTCCAAATATTCCATCTGTTAAGGTTTATATCAAACAACGAGAGACATAAGAAAAATTCCTTCAGTTTATCAGTAAGTTAAATTCAAAGAATTAAAAGAAAAATATTAATTCTACAAACAACAATTAACAAGGATGTACTGACCTGCTGTCCAACAACATTAACTTTATCAATGCGTCTTAACGATAGCCTTCCCTTTGGAGAACGAACCAGCAGATAGTCAGTTGGTGGAACTTTATGAGTAAATATGGGTGCTCTATACATATTGGTCTCAAGCGATGACTGACTGCTACCAGGTTTTAAATCACCAAGAAAAGGAGATTTATCGGCAGGGTCCAGAGAAATAATATGCCCCAAGCTACTATCTGTATTGCGTAATAAGGCGCCAGATTGGTCATCCGGAGAACTTTTTTGATAGTATGTACAAAGTCTTGCACCCATTCCAACATTGCTGAGAAGTAAAGGCCTTTCTTCACAGTACCTAAGGAAAACATAGTCAACAAGTTAATGATAAAGTATCCCCAATCCTCATTCATTTAGCAAAATATCAAGGAAAAACAAAGTAAAAAGGGTACAGCCGTTGAAGAAAAAAAAAATATTAACAAAATAATAAAATCAAGATAGTGCACCGCCAAATCAATATTTTTCTCTTGGATATATCAGATTTGGTATCAAGAGAACATGCTCACAATAAATATCAGGCAAAAAATAAATATTGATTTCAGTGCTCACAATAATTTCAGTTTTACCATAAGGACTATAGATACTACAAAGTACCATCTCAAAATCATTTAAAACTAAATAGAGCAGGAAAATGAGCATAAGAGTTACTCCCTCTTTCCTTATTTATATAAAACATGATTGCAACACACAAGAAATAGATAAATGGAATAGTGTATATTGATTGTTAATTGTGCAAAAGGATGATGACAGGTATAGTGAAACAAGAGCTAAGGCTCCTACCAGAGATATATTTACCTATGTCAACAAAAACAATAAACGTGCATAATCAATGCTACACTACTCTCCTCAATATATTCCTCACTTCTAACAGAATTCCCTAGATTTCGGGAGCACGATGTCACCAACAGATTCTTCTTTCTTTGCGGACATACACTCTCCACACCTCAGGTTCGGGCCTCTCATTCTTACAAGGCCCAATAGTCCTTTGAAAACCCTTCGGCACTTTCTACACATTAAGAAAAGTCGGTGTTGTAATTAATGCGTATAATTTGGGTATGATTATTACTAAATTACCCTTTGTGTATAGAACATTCAATGTTAGCTAACATTGATTCTACCAATTTGTTTTGGAATCTGAAAGGCTAACATTGCGTCAATTAATACTATTAAGTTTCAGAAAATTACACGTAAGTGGAAGGCAAGCGGGCAAATTGTGCCGCTAAGCCTTTTTGGATGGCAAAACCAATCCTAGTAAACACATTGAATAGGTTGATTATATCACGCATGTAAAAATAAATAACTATGAACAACTGCTAGTGATGGTTTTATGGGGAAGGTGCTCATTAATCAGAAGAGAACAAACTATAGCATTGTATCCCTCACAGTAGTGCCATTCTCAACCTTAAAAATTGAACTTTCCCTTTGAAGCATGTACGCATGCAAAATAGAAAATTATTATGTTCCAAGAAAGATCACACATACAAAGTAGCAGAACAAAAGTTTCAAATCACTCACTCCATAAGAAAAACATGTCCGTCTTTTACAGAAAGATCAGATTTTTTCTTGAATGCTCCGGGAGGACGCAGAGACTTATTCTCACCAGGAACCCTTTGTGCCCTAGGCCATAAATGTATCTTTGTACGGACAAGATGTAACAAGGAGTTTGGCTGAACATTTTGTGCAACGAGTGATATTTGATCATCAAGCTCCCTACCCAAATAAAATATTTTCACTGTTTCTGTTGCCTTGAAATCTACCAAAAACAAAAATCTCACGTCAATCATATGAGGAAGTAGAACTAAAGACTAGGATAAGACCCAAAAAACTAAAAAAAACATTAGGGAACTGAACAAAAATGACAGCTTATCGTGATTTTAATATACATTTTTATTGAAATAAAAAAAATTACTGGAGATCAGAGAAGAAAAATTGACAACCTAGTTTTTTGGAAGCTTTTGCTTTAACAGAAGAGAGAGTTTCTTCAGCACCAACATGCAGCTTACACCCCTTGCCACCCAAGCTTTTCATAATAATTTTCATGGGTCCATGAGTAGGTAATTTCCCTTGTTCTTTAACAGCCACCTCATTGTCATGGGGATACCATAGTGCTCTAGGCCGGTGAAAATTCGCAATATCTTTACTGCAAAAGAGTTCGTAAGAATATAAAGACATGAAATATCTACCATGCACAATGGAAAACAGAAAATGAAGGACAGAGAAAAGGGGCAGACCCCACACGTGCAAATCAGTTAAGGTTTTACAGGAACTTGATAAGTGGCATAAGCAAATCCAACATTAATATAGCCAACTGACGGATAAAAGAAAGAGATAGCGCATTGGTGACTGATTATGGGCATGACATGGAATGGAACAGATTTTACAAACAACGAAAAATCATATGATTGGCAGGCATGTTTTTCAAATGTGTATTGAACTGACATAGCATTACTTCTTTTTAACAAAATGTCATTCTATATATCCTCAAACATCAAACAAAATTATTATTTTAATATTAAAAATTGAGAGAAAAATTGATAAATATCCTCAAACAAAATACTGGATAGATCGAGGAGCAAGAAGAAATACTCAAGAATACAGTAATGATTCCCAGTCTATCGATCTGCATGACAAAAATAGCATCACCCATGATAGAGACATGAGCAGAACGCCTATGTGATTCTACAAACATAATTATATCCCTAATAACAAGTTTGCGGTCAAAGAGAAACTCTTTAAGTAATTCTTAGTAACGTATGCACTATTATTCCTTTCAGCACATTTAAGTTCTTATCATTCAATGTAAACGGGCCTTTTATGTTAACCTTTCATACGTGGGGATAGTAATTATTTATCAAGACATTTCTGTACAAACTAATGCCGCCTCTACCGAAACAGATGATAAAATACACTTCTTCCATATGCACCTGACTTGTAAAAAAACTATGGACACAAGTTACGTCCTTCAAGAATGGGGCTAATAAACCAAGAAAAATAGAAAGCCCAAAATCTTAGGAAGAAGGTACCATATTTGAGAATCAAATATCAAATAACCACACAAACATTAAAACAAGCTTGCCTCTAAACTTTACCGGAAACCTTGATTTCAAAAAAATAATACACTAATAAACAAAAAAACATCTCAAATCCAGGCAAAACATGCGACAGGCAAAAAATTGATACTATCTAGACCCCATCCCTCAAATGAAAAATTCTTACTTGCTCAACTTCAATTTCATGGTCTGCAGTTTCAGTGCGGGTTGTGAGTGGAAAATTTTGACACCATGAGCTGAGCGCTTCTTAGAGTTTGATTTCAATTGCTGAGAAGTTTTCCGATTTGAATAGTGTTTGTCATTAGCAACATGCCTCCAACCATATTGACCTCCATGACCCGGTAGCTCAGAAGACTCCACGCTAATTGATTTCAAAGAGCGAGTTAAAATCATAGCCCCGGCATGAAGGTGAAGATGGGTACCGTCATTGCTATCCAAAACTTCAAAGTGCATTTGATTATCCTGAAGATCAAATATAAGCTTTGGCTTCATCTTAGGCATGTCAAGCTCCTCCCACATTATTTTGTCTACCCACGAATCATCCATGAGGTCTCTGTTTTGTGACATAACCTTGGCCAAACGTTTTGCTTGACCAATTTGATCATGCTTCTCGGATATATCCACCCCTCTTCCGTCTGCAATATGAGAACTGTCCACTTCTAGCCTCAAAAGTTGGGGATGAAAAAGACTTTCGGATATTGAATTGGTTTTGACCCCATTAGAATCCCTTGAGCCTAAGGGATCCAATGAAACAGGAGAGCAGCACGTGAATACATTATGATCTTTCTCCTCCAGTATCTTATGGGGCTCTGGCTGAAGATTCTGTTTCCCGGTTTCAATTTCTATTTCACCACCATCAGAAGTTCTCAATTCAGATCCAGAAATTTCACAGCTCTCAACATTATTATCATTATCACTTGCAACAGGAGAGTTGCCCCAAATGATTTCATCTTCCCAGTCTCGCTGATCAAGAGGATAAAAGTTGGCTAACATGAGGGTATGATCTTTCCAGGAAAGATCATCTGCAAAATCCCCTTTCATTGGTTCACCACTAAGACAAGAGTCCTTTGGTTGTCGATCATCTTTCACAGTAAGTGAGGCATCTCCATGAAGAAATCCAAATTTCGGAAATTCCAAGTCAACATTGTTTTCTGATACATCAGTACGGACTACACAAACCTGTTTGTTAAGTGTTAGACTCTGGGAGAAGCCTTTAAGGAACTCCTCTTCATCTTCTTCTACAATATCATCTGATAAATCGAAAGACTTGTATCTATCTGGAAATACAAGTGAAAAAACAGCCAATTAGGACAGAAACCATATTGTAATGCACCGCAGAGAGGAAGCATCTCATTTCTTCATTCAAAACTCTCACCAATGCAAGTTATAAATTTAATTATTCGTAATAGTACAAAATTGTGGCAACTACTTAAGTCATACCTCTCTTGGAAAAACACAACAAATTCTAACATTTGCAAAACGAAATTCAGGTAAATATGCTATCTCTAGGTATATACCTCTAGGAGTGGAATGCCGACGCTCTTTCTTTTCTCCCTTTCGGGGAGGTTCCTGAATACCAAAGATTTCAGAAAAGCGTAACACTGCCTTTCCATCGTCCACGTACAATACAGGCAATGGTGTAGCCATAGACCTCTTTAAAAATTCAGGTCCTTCCTGTTTGTTTCATTAATTAAGAGACTAACATGTCAATAGAAAGTCAACTATGATAATTTTATAATGCTGTCAACATAAACTTTTTGAAGATAAAACATAACCAAGACCAAATGGCGGTTATCAAACGCTATGCTCTGCGACAGCACAGCTACCCTATGCTATTATTAATAACTATATTTTGAAATATTTATTAGATTTTCTTTTTCAACAAGTTTAGCAAGTGAACATAATAAAAATAACAAAACTGAGCTCCAAATAAAAAAATATACATCACAATGATTCCATTAGGCTTCTTTTTAATCTTGTCTACGACTGCAAGACAACACGGTATCCAGCACAACATATTCACTAGAGAGTTTGGAGGTCATATACGGTCAACCAAATATTTTTATTCATGAAATCATAAGAAATATACAAAACTTAAATATCATTCAGGACCTATGTTGCTAATAGTGCACAATAGAATGTGTTTTGTTCACTGTCATGGACCCTATTGCAGCATAATAAACATCAAAAAGGCTAGAAAGAAAGAACATAAAACCACTTAGGAGACGGCAAAACAAACAAAAACTGACCTCAGGTTCTTGTACATCAGCGTCCAATTCTTCAGTCTGCAGAGACACTTGTAAATCATGCTCAAGAGCACTCCCTTCTTTAGATGGGTCTACAAAGCTCTCTTCCTGCTCCACTGAAAAAGAAAAGCTAACATTAATAGCAAGACCCCAGTGTGAAACTCAGTGCCTTTCTTAAAAATACATGCTTCAACCCTCAAATTATTATCAGGTGTTACATTGAGCCCAAAACTTGGGTGTTAAATCATAGCTCAAAAGCACAGTTGGTATACTCAAATTCAAGCTGCACAACTCAGGCTCAAACTTGATAGATTTAATATTATATCACACAATATAATTAAATTTAGGGTCTAGCTAGGCACCACTCTTTAGGGATTCTAAATTAAGAAACTATTCATTGAAAAGGTCTAATACTTCAATTTCCGATGCATCGAATGCACAACTTTCCATAAAAACTTACTATCTGAAGTCCTTAAAAAATGCCCTTAGGGTACGCATTGGCATTTCCCTTAAATTTACTACACTGAAAATGGCAATTAGTAATGTGATTAATTTACTGATTCTTAGTCAATCAGCTTTCAAGCTTATGAACCTACAAACTTCACATACAAATTTGAATTCAGCATATGATACATTTGTTTATATTAAATAAAGAACGTGTGATTTTATTATACAAATTTATAGAAACTTTCAAAAGATGCCAATTTTCGCCAACAAGAAGACTACTAAAAGAACATTTTCTGATGTTATTTCAAAAACGTATAATAAGTATAAATTTTGCAAAATTTAGGTATCTTTTGAATGATATTTCTCTTAGAGGGAAAAAAGCGACCAACGAGTGGAATCCTTTAATTAATCTACCACAATGTTGCATCAGGTCAAATCTACCTACCAAGTCGACCGAATGACTGGATTTAAATACCACTTTTAATCAGAATTTTTTATTTTAATATGTATTTCAACACAGTGCAAATCTAGCTCCCAGACAGGTGTTCTTTCCCTCGGTGTGTTACAAAATCATACAACTTCCAACAATACCGTGCCTGGTGACACTGGCGCACATTCGATTTCTAAATGTTATGTATCAAGCATAATACAAAAGTATATTCCTACTGATTAAACAATCACACCACCAATGAAAGAATGTCAACAGACAATCTATCAAATAACATTTACCGCCAAACCTGCCCTTAGAAAAGGAAAGAGAGATCTATAAGTTGTGAATAATGAGATGCACAAAAATAAAATAAATAAAAATGCTTTCATGCATTATCGGCAAGAGAGATGTTTCCAGATTATATTTGAACAAGGCTGCAAAGAAGATACTAGCGCCGGATAACAAGAACCAACTTTCTAGCACTTCTATAAGAACCAGAACACATGTAAATCTATACCTTAAGTTATAAGTTCATGAAGTACAACAGCTTAAGATACCCAAGCCAAATAAAAAACACATTACCAGATAGAGAGATGTTATCAACTTTAGCATCATTGTTCACGAAGTCTTGTTCCTTATCAGATTCTTCATCATAATTTTCATCATCGAAGACAGAAGTTTTGCGCTCCAAAGCTTCAAGAGAGGCTTCGGCAGTGGAAAAATCCATTTTTGGCAATAAATAGTCCTCTTCATTTGCAGTTTCCGTCTCCGGACCATCATACTCTTCATCAATATCTTCGTAATCGACAGCATCTTCAGCCTTTTCCCCACAATCTAAGATTATAAAAATAATCCGAGTTAATAAACTACCAGAAAACTTCACATGAAACCACATACCAGACATGAAGCAAAATGTACGTCTGTAGCACAAGTGCAGGTGATTGCAAAATAAATTTTATCTTAAGCAAGATTCGCACAACTTTGCAATTTTGTTGAGTTTCAAAAAATGTAAATGATCAATAGTTTCTACTATTGTCTTCTGCTATATTCTATTATGTAGGCACTCTCTCCGGTCTCATATATAAGCGCAAAAGCTACTTCACATCGCTTTTGAAAAGTGGTTAGGTTCAGTTAATTTTCAAAAAGTAATGAAAAAGCAATTGTATTTTCTAAATTACCCGTCTTGAGAACTTGTTTCATAAAAATTAGAGTTATTAGATAAAAAAAAGTAATAATTGAAGAGTAACACTTGGGTAAATACGACAGAAGTAGTAACATTTGCTTATATTTTAGATCATCAAAGACAAAAAATTGCTTATATTCAAGACCGGAGGGAGTAGTCAAAATCAAAATTTTACATATGATCAAGAATGGAAGACAAAATTGTACATCGTGGAATCGTAACACGGATAGCTTGATCCTACAAAATTAATAAAACTCATATTATATCATATCTCTGTGTGGGTCCCCGCATTAAATTCAAGAGTCGTATGGGAGACATAAATATTACGAAAGTCATGAGTCAATTTCCTAACGTAAGCTAACTAAACAAACAGACCAAACCATGAAGCAATTTTATTGGGGCTTTCTAGATCGTGTGGCCCAAGTTAAACACACAGACCTAACCCCACCCTACAATCAATTTTAAGCAAAAATTACAAAACAAACGTAATATGTTTGAGAGAATAGGTTTTTATTTAATCCAGAAACCCCAAAATTCAAAAATGTGCCAAGTAATAACATGTGAAGCAAGATTGTGAACTATCGCCAACCCCACGATTCCACAAGCAAGAACGGTGATCCCGGCCAATTTTGCTGATTTTCAATTATGCATCCGAACAGGACCGACCACAAGGTGGAAAAATTTGTGAGGTTGCACAAACTTACGATCCAACTCATGATTTTGACTAAATATGTATGCATGCATGTGTTTATGAGATGGCCTATGTATTACTAGCTTATGAGGTATTCTGCTATTGTAAATAGTTAGCATCATTTTGAGTAGTTATGTAACTGCTAATTGGTTAGCATCCCTAACTAGCTTAGTTGTGCACTAACAAAGATCACAATAGAAAACACAATTTCAGTCTTACAGATCCAGATTTACTTCAATTTTCTTTTCCTCTAAAATATCAAAAGATTTCACTCTTTTAATATAAGCTTTGCTTCATCAAATATGGGGAGCCTAATGAAGAATTTAAGGGGCACTATGCAAGATAAAAGCCATGCAAGTTATCTTAACCCCAAAAAAAAATCACTAGCAGAACTGCAGAACCCACTCTTTCAAATTTGCTTGCATTTAAAATCCACAAAACAGGAGGAAAAAAAAATTAACCCCCTATTGACTGAATCAACAAAAGGGGTGCCTTTTTAAAAGGCAACTAGTTTCAACAAAAATGCACTCCACCTGAGGAATAAAAATCACCATGGGTGCATCATACAAACAGAAAGCCGAAGCACATACTGACACCATATTTAGGAAGCCAGTGTATAGCCATGGAACACCATACAGCCAGTCCACCACTGGATCGCTATTACCCATTCATTCATGTAAACAGCTACAAACCATCACTAAAACTACACTTCAGCTAGCTTTATTAGTATAGTTCTATTGAAGTGCACCACTAGCCCTTACAAATCCCTATCATCAGGCATGACTACCAGTTTTAACAAAAATAATAATAATAATTTATAAAATATTTCTAAAACAAAGTGTACCGCCAAAAGTTCTCAAATCTTATTCCCAAAAAAGAACGTTAGCAAAAAAATCTTTAGAATACACTCTTTATGATTGGTTCAATTTTTAAAAAGTAAACTCTTCTTAAGAAATGACCAATTGATGTGATAAGTGTACTGAGTTTAAAAAAAAAAGAAAAAAAAAGGACAAATCATAAAGAGTATGATGAAGACTGTGATGCTAGCCTTCATCTATCTACCAATACTATGGGGGAATGCATTAGACATTTAGGAAAAAAAATCAGTGATAATGAAAGAAAAATAGCTACTTCACGTGGTATTTCCCACCAAGCATACTTCATGTGGGAAACAATTCCAGTAGAAATAAAACACAGGCTTAGTGCTCTCAGTTGATGAAGGAAAAAAAGATACCAACAGAATATCAAAAACTGCATGATATAGTTTTTCCTGGCAGACAACTTCACCTTGTTCAACAATGCCAGGCGGTGTTCGTGGTGACTTTCCTGACAACTGCAAACAGTGCATATTCTTATCAAGGAAAATTGAAGAGGTGGAAACAATGAAAATACAAGGTAAATTTAACAGTTAACGCTTGTTAACCGAATCAGAAGATAACATTTTGATTTCTAAAGTCAACACTACAGACCCTGATAATGATATCTTGATATGTACTGTAAAAAATAATAATAACAATAATAAATTTGATATCCTTACATCTATATCTGTCAATGATGGACCCAGCTTGTCAGCCAATGCAGAGAGATGCTCCTTTGCATCCTAAAAGGAAAAATGCTCATTTAACACCAACTTTACTGATTTTGACCAGAACACATTAACATAAACAAATGAAGAAAGCATAAACGATCCAGAACAAGAAAATGTGCATCCCACAATAATTATAATTCGATTTTTCAAAATAAGAAAACACAATAATTATAATTCTATTTTTCAAAATAAGAAAACAAATCCTAAAATAACAATTATCCTGGAACCTCCAACAGATCCTACAAAGAATAATTGATCCTGGAACCTCCAACAGACCATTAAAAGTAGTTCAAAGTATAGGCATTAACATCAATCTTGTTGTACACAAACAAAGGCAAGCTTTTATCGCACTCTATACTCAGTTGAAAATTCTGATGCCTAAAGTCTTAACCCTATTTAATAAAGATCGATTTGACTTGTAAAGTAACCACTTGACCTTAACAATTGTAGCAAATAAGAATCTATGCACACTACTAAATCAAATCTTCCAAAGCTGAATCTCAGGTAATTCTTTAGTTTAGACAACCATACTGTGCCAATATGTCCAAACTGCCTCCTTTTTTGTTTTTCAAAAAGCTACAATGCAGGTTTTTGTAAAAACCTGTCCTCCTCCTCCCAAAAAGAATATATCTGAAAACAGTAAACATGGTTTTTTCTTTTACAGAAACAGTAAAAATGGTTTTAAATCTTCTAATATAAAAAAGTTTAGCAACTTCAAAACCCTCCACATACCAATCATGATGATAGTACAATAGCTTAGAAATTTCAGGAAACTACTGAGAAGGTGTGTGGGGAATCAAGCAAAATAACAAACAATATATGCATGCAGAAGCCCAATCTTGGTTCTCAAAACATTTCAACAAGCAAGTTCACAGAAACATCAAAGGACACATTAAATTACCTCATCAAGATAATCAACATCGAGATCACCAGAATTATCAACATTTCCAAACATGAACCCGAGAAAACGATTACCCTTGCCAGACTCCTCATATTCTTCTTCATCATCTATCAAGCCAAATTTATCGAACATACTGAGTTAATGAACTATATAAACCAAAGAAAACTACGCCAAATAAATCAACACCACGTCAAACTCACAAACAAAGGGCTTGGCATATTTCAGCACATAGCCATTAACAATGATGCCAACAAGTCAATCCTACTTTAGGGTTTGTTTGGGAGAGAGATTTTGAAGGGGATGGGAGGACTTGTTTTCTCTTCTAAATTATGAAAGCTATAAAGTATGTTAAACAAATGAAAGAAGTGCAATGAATTGTTATGTCATATAAATGAATAAAGTGATTGAATTGTTATTTGATCATATATCATGGCATTCTGTCAACTTTTTTAAATCATGGCATTCTTTCAATTTTTTTAAATTCTCAAATATATACTAAAATATAGACTTATCCCTCCAAAATCCCCCTCCCAAATTTACCCTTAATGACTAAACCTATTCTTAAAGTGCCAGTACAACTAGAAAGCTTAACTTCCATAAACAGCCATTACAGGCAAAGAAAATACAGCTAGATACATCTATCGATAATTTTCACAAACCGCTCCTTGTTCGTATTTGACATTACTTCACTCAGTGCCCAGATTTATTTATTGGAATAAACTAGGGTTTCATTACATTTCTAGCTTCTAATAGTGCTCCTTCAAAAAAAATATATATTGAATCTGAGAAACACTATAATTAAATTTCACATTCATACACTTCCACTTTCTCCTAGTTCCTTTAACTTCTGATACTCCTATTCTAAAATCTTCAATAAACAAAGTTACCTTCGTCTCTCCCATCTTGTGAATTATCAGAATCATATCCCATTTTGTTGTTGAGCAAATCTATAACACAGTTCAACACCGAAATCGATAACAACTCATCAAGCACAGTTACAGCGCATAATCCAATTCCAATAACTGTCTTCTTCTTCACACGATCAAATACAGAGACCTCAAAAAACCCTAAAATTCGAACTTCAATAACGCTAATTCACCCTACCTTGCAACTTCCTCTTCGTTCTCGAACAAAAAGGTAAAGGAAAAAGACGAGGTTCACGAATTAGGTTTTCTCCCTCACCGCCGGCGAAAAACCCTAGCAAAATTCGTCGGAGTTTCTGAATTCACCGTTCGTCGATCAATTAGGGCACAGAAAGTAAACCGGAAGAAATCAAAACTCTCCAATTTTTTGTGGCGTTGAGGCTATTTACGCAATTTGATTCACCGGAAATAAGAGCGACGCCGTGATCGGAATGAACAGAGGCGGTTATCGTTGATCGGAGCAAGTTTTTGAATAATGATGAATCGTTCTTTCTACGGAGAAGTGTTGTTGGAAATAAAAAAATCTTGGTTTTGGTGATCCCTTTATGGGTATATATAGCTGAAAAACGAGAGGAATAATAGGAGCAACCATTTTTGTTTTTTGTTTTAAAATATCTGTTTTTTATTATTCTTTATTAGGAAAATATATATTTTAGTATATTATTTATTGGAAAATCATTTTAGTATATTATTGAATAATAAAATTTTGGATATTTTTTCTTTATTCAAAAAAAAAAAGTTTAGGTGTTTTTTCTTAAAAAATCCCCTATTAAAAAATATTTGTTAAATTTTTCTCTACGCATTATTTATAATTTAAAAAATAATAACTGACTTTTGATACCCTTTATTTTTATCATTTTGAATAATTGATTTTTCTATTTTGAATTGACAATTTTAATTCTCCAATCAAATATATAGTCTCCTTTCCAAAAATTAAAATCAAATATATAGTCTAGCATTTGGTGGTATAAGATGTTTCAAATGAAGTCTAGAAGAAATAAATTTACAAATTCATTGATGTTTTTTTTTCTATCATTAGATTATATATCACGTCATTTAAAACATGTGACATTGTTAATTTTTAGGTCAAAAATAAAATAAATTTAAGTCTAAAATAGATGGATAAATTCCGAAAAAGGTGAAAATATGAAGACTAAAACCGAAATTAAGATTAAAAAACAAAATAAATTATATCTTTTTTCAATAACAAGGAAAAAATTAAAATGGATTTGGTTTACGGCGATAAAACGAAATTGATAGTTTCTTAATGTCGAAATTTCTATTTTTATTATATTTTTATATGGAAAATATCCATTTTAGTATGTTAAAATTGATAGTTTTTTAATGTCAAAATTTTCATGTAAAAATATCGTATTGTATATACTTTTCAATTACGAGGATTGAAACAAAATAGATCTGGTTTCATAATAAAATAAAATTTATATTTTTTCGAAGGTTTGGCTAACGAATGCAATGGACACTCATTAAGGATGCTAAAATAAAAAAGTATTTCATATATAAACTAAGTATTTCAATCTTCAATGTTTAAATACTCATACAGAAATTACTATTTAAAAGGTCTTAACAAAATCTCAAGGACACCGTGAGCATTTCCATATTTTTTTAAAAACAAATAAAACAAAATTGATATTTACACCGCAATGTTCGATCAAGAATAAAATAAATCGGTAACATGGTATGTACCTAAAAGGTGTTCTTATATTAATGGACAAATTGAGTGTTTTTCATTAATGACACACATTCTATATTTTAATATTTATTATAAAATTAACTATATCACACTAGTAATCATATTCGTTTTTATTTAGTATATCATTCATGAAGGTCATCCAGGTGATTTTGATTTTACGGTTAAGATAAAATCTTTTGTAGAAAATGATTTGTATATTTTTTATCGTTCTTTTGGTGACATTTTTTTACGGATTATCTAGGTTTAATTTGGGGAAATGAACTAGGGACGAGAGAGTGAGATAATAAAAGAGATGGTGAAATGTCTCATATGCAAAATGATGAGACCAATCTCTTATTTTTTTAAGATAATTTTTTTACCCACGATATCAGGTATAACTATAGGTGAAAATAAGTTCGAGTGATATGGACATTACGAGACTCAACTCAAGTCACGACAAAAAGTTCAGGGCATAAGCCTCGTGAAAAATAAATTGGACTGATATAGACTCTACAAGACTTAACTCTGACAAAGTCAAAAAAATGCAATGTCCAAGCCCAATCTTTAGGCAAGAGTCTAGCTTATTCGAAAGTCAAAACACAATATTGTCGTGTCTTGAGGAGGAGGAGGAGGGGAAGAGGGGGTATTACTTGAAGTAGATAAAATAGTCACAAGGAAAGGGGAGTTTGAATTGTGACCCTTTAAAAATTATCATGTAACTTAAAATTAATTCTCGAGTTGTTTACTTGGAATTGTTAAGTTAGTAAACTGACTTCAAAACGTTCTGAAGTAGTTGTGTAAAAGCAGTTTATCAAAGTAAATGTGTTTGTGTGTGTGTTGTGTTTGCGGTAAGTAAAAGTATAAAGAAGAGAAGAAGAACACACAAAAATTTATAGTGGTTCCCCCAATGTGGGTTAGTCCACTCTGTTGGAACAAAATATGTTTAACAATAAACCCTAAAGAGTTTTGATGATAACAAAGTATTAAAAATTGACAATTGGTATTGCTAATATTTGTTCAAGTGTACAGGACTGTAAACAAAGTGATATATCTCATCAAGGTTCTGAACGAACAAATAAAAAGCAAAGGAAGTATCCTTTTAAATCTTAAAGCGCTCCTGAAGAGTGGCACTCCTGAAGACTAGCACTCCTGAAGACCAGCGCTCCTGAAGACTAGCACTCCTGAAGACAAGAGCTCCTGAAGAGTATGACGTCATCAGAAGCTGAAGGTCCTCAGAAGCTGATTCTTCGAAGCAACAGTATTTCACCAAATTTCAAGATTCAAGTGTTGTATTTTGGAGCGAAAATTGTAGAGCATTGGCAGAAGATTAGTGGATTAAAGCAACGGTTGTTTCAAAAGGATTTGAAGTCATTTTGTTGCAAATAGACAAGAAGCGTTGACATTGTACTTTGTACGAACTGTACAACCACCTTCTCCACTACTCTGATATTTGTCTCAGCAAACAGACAAGAATAACAGCTCTTATGTACAACCAAGCCTGCATCCTTGTTTCCTCTCAATTGGAATGGATTTGAAATTGATTCTTTATAGGACAATAACTAAATCAGGCAAAGAATCACTGGTGAAAGATCAAGCTTCAGCAACGACTCTTTTTGAATGTGTTGGCACTTACAACGTTCACTTCACACCTCAATATAAAGGAGTGAAGACTTGAAGAACAAAAGGACTCTACAAGTTTTCAAAAGCGCCAAAACTCTGTTAAATTGTCTAAGCATTCAAAGTTCACTTAGAATTTCAGTTTTCAAGTTCATATCCTTGAAATTCTTAAGTCTAAAGAGTCTGTATCTGATTTGTATTGTGAACACCACTGATTGTATATCAAGTGTTCAATCTCAAACATTCTTCTGTGTAATTTTGTTTGATAGAAGTCTCTTGCTTGTGTGCTTGAGCATTAGAAGTCTCTTGATTGTGTTCTTGAGCATTTGAAGTCTCTTGCTTGTGTGCTTGAGCATTTGTAATCAGATATTACATTTAGTGAACTCTCCTTGGAAGTGCAAGGGGGACAGGACTACTTCCGAATTGTGGAAGGAACCTGTATAAATCTTTTGTGTCCTGCTTCTTCTCTTTTCTCTCTGTTTTTCATTCCGCTGCATACGCTCCTGAACAGTATCTTCAGAAGCTGTCTAACTAGCTTCTGATCATTCTGGTTCTAAGTTTTGAAAAGAGAAAAAGAATAATTTTTTTTTTAAAACACAATTCAACCCCCTCTTCTTGTGTTTTTCTCCCCTTCACACTCCTCACAATCTTGTAAAAGTTTCCACTACGATGTTTGAGATAACCTCTCAAATCTTGCACCTTACAACTTTGTTCACCTGAACAATTACAAGAACTGTATTCTCTAAGTCAGTCCTTCTTGTTAAGTTACCCACTTAGACTTTTACAACATTTGCTCAAATTAACACTTTAGTACCCCTAAAGCAAGATGAGACTTTGATTACAATTTGCATGGAGGTTGGATGTTTGAAAACAAACAAAGAGGAGAATAGAAGAAGTTATCTTTAACAAGATAACAAAAATAACTGATTTACGCTACAAGAAGATATAAAGAATCACAACAATGATCAATTCAAATTGCAAGAGCTTTAAACACGTTTCAAATGTTTTCTTGTATGCTTTGCAATGGTGCAAGTAATGATGAACCTTTGATCTTTATTTATATAGTTTTTGGGCTCATATAGTCATTGTAGGGTCACCAATGGTTTGTTGCCACGTGTCTTGGGCCCTACTAATTTTTACTTGAAAATCTGGGTAAACATTTTGACCATCAAAATGTTGTTGTGTTATTCAGGATGAACATAAGAATGTTGTTGTGTTCTTCATCAGAATGTTGATGTTCATCGTGACCTTCATTTGGGTTCATCATGTATGAATGAACACGTGAGTTTTTGGGCTTGTCATATGCGTTTCATATGAATTTTTGGGCAATATTCATAAGCAGTAACTTTTCCACAAACATCAGAAAATTGCTGAATAAAGGTGGATAAAGTGATCCAAATCTGCATTGGATAATGTGAAGGAGAGAGAATAATGAATCTGCAATCTTCAGGCCCATACTTTTGGGAGATATGCAAGATATTGCACTGTATCATGTCTCATGTTTGTCCATCTTTGATTGATCGGAACAAGATCTTCATTTGCTTTGCTTTTTTTAACTTGTCAACCACTTTACTGTTCATAAAATGAAGCATGAGATGAGTTGAACATTCTGACCATCAGAATGTTCCATTTGTTTCACTTAGGATGATTTGTAAGACTTCTACTTGATGTAATCAATCCTAATAGTGAAAACGTAACTGAAGTGCAGTAGTTGCAACATTTAGGATCATATTCTCATTGGAATATTCATAGTAATTCAATGTTCACAGTCTTAAATGAACATTGAATATCTTTTAAGACATTAACCTTGTAAATGCCTTTATTGCCCGATTCGTCCACGCAAACGTACTTTTCTGGACATTTGTTCATGTCACAAGTGACTTGCATGTTCTTGATAATGTTCTTAAGATTCTTGGTTTGTATAAGAACAATTTTCTGACCTTTGCTTGAACATTCTGATCAACTCTCTGAACAACATTCTGAACTAACTTTCTGACCTCAGAATTAGTTCATAAAACCAAATGTCATTTGATTTCTTGAATCTTGGTATAATTTAACCCTTGTTCCTGTCTTAGTAAAAACACTCAAGAACACATGTTAAATACCAAGAAAATAATCAAAGTCCATTAATTCTTTAATCATCGAAGTTTATTATCTTTAAAATTAGGCTTAATTACACTTTTGGCCCCCTAAGTTTCCAAAAGTTGTGATTTTGACCCCTTAAAAAAACAACTATCTCCAAGCCCCCTAAGTTTACTTTCTGTTGCAATTTTAGTCCCTCAGACCAATTTAGACCAGTCAATGCATATCTGGCGTACACATGGACACCACATGTGTATTTATTTTTTAAAAAATAAATAAAAATGCCACGTGTAAATTTTTTTAAAAAAATAACAATTAAAAAACAAACAAAAATTTAAAAATATAAAAAAATTAAAAATTAAAAATTACACACGTGGCGCCCACGTGTTCGTTGATTGGGTCAAAATTGGTCTAGGGGCTAAAATTGCGATAGAAAGTAAACTTAGGGGGCTTGAAAAGAGTTGTTTTTTTAGGGGGCCTAAATCACAACTTTTAGAAACTTAGAGGACCAAAAGTGTAATTAAACCTTAAAATTAATTAGAGAGTTTGCCTCAACATTACTCACAGTATAATCCTACATTATTCTAAGAGTCATAAACCTGTTTTAAAATATTGGGTCAACAATAACTAAACTACCAAAAGTGATAATATACTTTATGTGAGATCTCTTCATGCAAACAAACAAGACGTACTTTCAACAATTAACGTTATACGACGGCTAACTAATCATGTGATTTACTCATACCTGGTATAAATCCCCACCCATAAGTGTGCAAAAGTAAAAGTGTGAAAGGGAGCAACAAGTTAAAATACCCAAGGTATAAAACAAATATAACAAATATATACTAAATGTGTAAAACATTTATGTTATAGATTTGATGGCAAAAAACACAGAGAGCAAAACCGCATTAGACATTGCAACTATTGCAAGGAAGAGGAGAATATTATTAAGTGTTGGAGCGAAATTTGCCTCACAAGTCACTGATACTCTTCCCGCAGTTACACATAGACTAAGATCATCAAACCCCACGAGAATAAAAAAAAATGGTAATTTTTATGTGTCACATTATAAGAGATATATCAGACAAACAGCGTATTTGTGTTTCATAATTAAAAAATATCATATTAAATATACTTTTTAATTACGAGGAATGAAACAAAATAAATTTGGTTTACGACAATAAAAAAAATTATATTTGTTGAAGCTCTTACTAACGAATGCAATGTTCTAAAATAAAAACTATTTTATACAAAGGTGAGTAATTCAATTTTCAATGTCTAAGATTTCATAAAAAAAATTACTATTTAATAGGTGTTAACAAAGCCTCAAGGACACCGTCACTCCGTGAGCATTTCATTTAAAAAAAAAAACAATAAAACAAAATTGATATCAGCACCAAAATGTTCGATAAAAAAATTAAAATAAAAAGGTAGCGCGATATGTACCTAAGAGGTGTTCTTAGCATAATGGGAAAATTGAGTATTTTTCATTAATGACACACATTCTATATTTTAATATTTATTACAAAAATTAACTATATCACACTAGTAATCATGTTCATATTTATTTAGTATATCATTCATGAAGGTAACCGAAGTGATTTTGATTTTATGGTTAAGATAGGATCTTTTTGTTAAAAATGATATGTTTATTTTTTATCGTTCTTTTGGTAACGTATTTTATGGATGATCTCGGTGTATGGGGGGAATGTACAAGGGAAGAGAGAGTGAAATAATAAAGAATATGGTGAAATGTCTTGATGATAACTATCTTTTATATTTTTTAAGTTAATTTTTTTTACTCACAATATCACTTCTAATTAGAGATGAGAATAAGTTGAACCGATTTAGACTTTACGAGACTTAAATCGAGGCAAAAAATCCAAGGCATAAGCCTCGTGAAAATAAATTGGTTTGATATAGACTTTAGGAGACTTTAACTCTGAAGTCAAAAACTGCATGGTCTAAGCTTAACCTTTAGGCATGAGTTTAGGTTTTTCGAAAGTCAAAACACGATATTAATTAATTTCGAGAAGAAGGAGGAGGAGGTATTACTCAATACAATCCTAAACATTGTTCTAAGAGTCTTGAACCCATTTTAGAATTTTGGGTCAACAATAAGTAGACTATTAGACGTGATAATATCCTAAAAAAGAATATACTCTATGTGAGATCTCTTCATGCTACAAAAACAAGACGTACATTCAACAAATAACACTACACGACCGCTGACTGATCATACGATTCACTCATACCCGATATAAATTTTGGTTAGTGGTGTGTTTTTGCATTGTTTTTGCGGGGCTTTGGTGTTTCTTTGTGTTGCTGCCTTGTTGTGTTAAATGCTTTGTTATTGTTGTATCATTGTTTTTGTAAACACACTATTGTTTATGTGTAGTCGTTGTTGCTCTTTTGTTATTTACGTGTTTTCTACTTTTTAAGGCCCTGTACTCTTTGATGGAAGTTGTGTGCATTGTTGTTGTTTCGTTTTATTTATGCTAAATAATTGCGTTGTTGTTGACGATTAGAAGATTATTTGTTAAAGTAATGTGCCATAAAGATTTGAATGTTGTAGTTTGTTGATGGTGTTTATTGAATGAGTTTGGATGAAAATTTAAGTTGAGATGATAACGATCTAGATGAACCTTGATGAAAATTAAGTTGTGAAGAGGTTGATGATGAAGATATGATTTTTATTTTATCTTAGGTGTTGTCTTTTTTTTTTTTAGTTTGATTTTAAAATATAATTGTTTGTTTAAAATAATTGTTAATTTTTCAAAGAGGAAAAATAATCGTTAATTAATAGGCTAAAACACACTTTTTGACCCCTAAGTTTGCAAAAGTTGCAATTTTGGCCCCCTATTAAAAAAAATAGCAAAAATGACCCTTCATGTTTACCCCCTTTTACAAAACACCAATTTTGACCTAGTCAATCCTACTTGTCATGCCACCTGGTAATTTTTTTATTTTTTTAATTAGTTAATTCCACGCGTATATATTTTAAATTAAAAAAAATCAAAAAGGAAAGGCAAATTGGAAGGGACACGTGAGTAGAGGAAGATCTGGAAAACAGTTCATCTTCATCAATTGATTGAATCAAAAATCACCAACTTTACCCAACCAATGAACCAAAACATTAACACTAAAAACATAGGTACAACCCCACAAAACGCAATACACAAGTTTATTTAGGCAATCAAACCAAAGACATTGAATTGATACAAAAGGGTATTCCAGGAAGGTAAAGTGGGAACAAGAGCAAGAGCACACATGTGAAGAATGAGAGAGGCAGTGAAGAATGAAACATAGAGATGGATCTTTTGGTGGTGAGCTAAAAAATGAAATCTTTATGGATTTGGGAGGAGAATCTTCGAGTGATAGGTTTAGGGTAAAAGAATCTTCTAAGTCTGGTGGGGGTGGGGTGAGAAAAAGAATATAAGGGTGTTGGTTTGAACCCTTGTCTTCAATAGCATCTGGTCGTCCCTGCCCTGTTCATCTTCTTCACACACCTTAATGCCCAGATCCAAAAACATAATTATATTGGCCACAAAAAATTCAACAATAGCTTCGCCAGAGAGTATACGAATTAAAGACCTAAATCACCTCATCTATATGTTTTTATTTTTTTTCTCAGGAGACATGATAGGTTCAGGAAGATTTTTTATTTTTATTTTTTGCTTTTGCTTTGTAATTTGAATATGTGATTGTAATTCTCAATAAGATGATGTTTAGGTTCATTTGTGACATGTAATTCTCAATAAGATGGAAGCATATTCAATTTTACATAGTTGAATTTGAAATCAAATGAAAAGTGGTATTGGTTTGTTTGATGGTGATAAAAAAACTTCTTGATCTGTCAAGGCTACCCAGAAAAAACTTTGGTGTAAAGGTGACAGAAGAGGGAAGAACGTGCCTGTCCTTTTTTTTTGTTGCTAATTTTTGTTTTTTTTAATTAGATAATTATACACGTGGAATAAAAAAACAAGAAATACACAGGTGGCGTGCCACATATGGTTGACTGAGTCAAAATTGACTTTTTGCAAAATGGGGTAAACATAGGGGGTTACTTTTGCCATTTTTTTTAATAGGGGGCCAAAATTGCAACTTTTGCAAACTTAGGGGTCAAAAAGTGTGTTTTAGCCTAATTAATAATGTTGGATATTTGTACGTTGGCTTCACTTTTGCCTAAAACAAATATTCACTTCCTTATTTTACGCACGCGTTTGTTTGTTTAAGGAATCTATGCCTTCATTAATGTTGGTCAACTTGCGTGTCTTTATGAGAGAATCAAAACATATGTGATTTTATGAGGAAGTGCTGAAGACTTAGGAAACTCTTGAAGGTGATTAGTATGTTCCTAAAGATGTGCCTACATTTTAGGAGTTTCCTTATCATTATCAGGTTCTGTTGACTGAGAAATGGTTCACCGGTTTATTCTGAAGCCCAACAAAATGATCTGACCCGTATTGCTTCGGTATTTAGACAAGACTGCAAGACCAGGTTCAGGTATTCAAGCCGTCATTTGAAGAATAGATCTTTAGGGTTTTGAGTCTGTCATTTTGTGAGCCTTTCGTGTGTCAGATTGATACATGTTTAGGATTGTGTTTTGAGTTGTATTTGTTCACTACTCTGAAGCTCTTAAGCAAAGAGTTAGGTAGATTGTGCACTACACCAAAACTGTGAAGTACGATGTTAGTTGTTGTGTTTTGAAGGTAACTTCGCATTATTAATTGTGTATGTATTGTGAGAATCACAAAGTCTGTGATCAGTTGTAAGGAAGTGAGATGAGATCTCAAATCTAGGAGTTCTTAGGTTGTAGTCAGTACAGGTAGGTCCTAGGTCTATAGTGCAAACCGTGGTTTGCTGAGAGCTATTGAACAAGGACTACACTAGTGGATTTCCTTTCTGGCTTGGTAGCCTCCAGAGTAGGTGTGTTGTCACCGAACTGGGTTAACAAACTCTTTGTGCATTTTTACTTTCCTGTTTGTTTCCGTTCATTTGTTTTATTTGTTAGCTTAATTTTCTAACCTTTAATTGAACATCTTATTTCGTCTAACTGGTGTTGGAACATCACGAAGAACATCCTAAGTCTAACGTGCCAGAATTTCAAATAAAAAACAGTCGAAAAAAAAGTTAAATGAAAAATAATTATAAAAGATAAGTCAGCGTGTCACATCAACAAAATTACACAGTCAGCATACTACATCAGCGTTTTTGTCCACCCAAATGATCATATGGACTACAACCAAAGTATCTTCATATTACATGATTAAAATCTAAATATATTTTTTTACAAATAATAAACAAGAAATCCCGTGTACTGTGGGATATTAACACACATTAACCTTTTTTTCAATTTGTGTTTGTGATAAATAACTATTTATTTTGAAATTATGTTATTTGAACAACCATTTTTATGATAACTTTTAGTACAATCATAAATTTACAAAGAAAATAAAGTATTGACATAAAAATCAAAACAATAAAGAAAAAATAAAAACTTAATATAAGTTTAAGAGAGAAAATTATCATTATAATTATAAAAAAAATAAAAAAATAGTTGTATAAATATCATTTTTCTTTTTCACGAAATAGAAGGACTATGACATGAAATCAAGCTGTGTCAACGCCATGTGTCATAGTTTTTCATGGCTGTAAACTTGTCATCTATATCTCTTTCTGCTTTTTGGTTAGAGAAATGCTAACAACACACTCTCTAACACATACTTTTCAACACATTTTTTTTGATTGATTAAAATTTACACAAGTCCCATCAAATCATGTGAGTCCCATGTAAATTTTAACCAATCAACAAAAATATATTGAAAAATATGTGTTAGAAGGTGTGTTGCTAGCATTCCTCTATTGGTTATGTCTCTCTTGTTTTGCTTTAGTGCGAAATAAAAATGCTAAATGTACAATTCTTGGTAAAAAACAAAGCAATAGTTATTAGTAGTGGGGTTAACCAATCATTCCATCTCAAAGCCGGTCATTTTGGTGAACGCTATACGCTACATGCTTCCTGTACATAAATTAGCACATCTAATTTTTTGATGCGAATGACTAATTTTTTTTTTTTGAACGAATGATTATTTTCATTAATAGAACCGCTTATTGCCTTTAAAAAATGAGCAGAAGCAAACATAGAGTAACTATATGTTTGGCTGTCAGAGACAGAACAATCTTGTAATTAATCACCAAACAGCAAACACATTAAAACGACGTAGCCAGCCACCCACTCTACAAACCAAACGACAAACAGCCACTGTCCCCTTTTTCTGTTTCTCTAACTCAAATAGTAGTAAAATCACAACCAAAAGAGAAACACTCCTTTTCCTTTTTCTTTCTTTGTTTTCATTTCACTCTTTACACCCCCACCACTAAAACCAAACCCCCCCTTCACTCCTTTCTCTTTCTCTCTCACACACACTCTTACTATCACCATCAATGGCAGAACAAGAAGAAATGAAGAAGCTGTTTTCTTCTTATATAGGTTTAAGCTTCTCTGTGTTCTTAGCGTTGCTTCCAACCAACGTTCGCGAACATTCTCAACGTACCATTCGTGCTGAAGAAGAGCTACGTCAGCTGAAATCACGCCGACAAGAAGACTACAAAGCAAACGCAAGAGTCGCTGAGATCTTCGCTTCACATAGAAACTCATGGCGCGATGAGGAGAAGCGTCTCTTACGGCGAATCGACGCCGCGTCGGAGGAGATCGTGAGGTTGAGAGCGGTGGTGGAAGATTCTAAGGCGCGTGTGGAGGATTTGGAGCGTGAGGTTGTTGAGAGAGATGAGATGATTGGGTTTATTTCGAGAAGGTTTCAGGAGGAGGAGGGTTTGGGTGGGTGCGGGAGTAGGGAAGATATAGTGGGGAGTACTGCTGAGGAAGTTGATGTTATCTATCAACAACAACAACAACAACAGCAGCAGCATAATCAGCATCTTCCTAGTAATGCGTTTGATTCTGAGTTTTCTGGTGGTTCTAAGTTCTGGGCTGAGAAAGCTTCATTATGGCAGGTTTGTTAAAGCACTATCAACTTTTTAAATTACCATGTGTTACCCTTTTCGATTTGATTCTCGTTTTTTGTTCAATCATTGAAAGTTTATTACAGTAGAAAGTGTTAGTTGCAGTTTTTTAATTCTTAGTATTTTGTTCTTTTGATACATGACAATTTTATATGATAAAAAAATCTAAAAGCAGTTGATAAATGACAATTTTAAATGAATATAATATGATGATAGTGATGATGGCAACCACATGCTATGAAGTTTAGTGACAGACCCGAGACGCGACAACAAGTGGACACCGGTTTATAGTTTAAGAAAATGAAAGTGATTGAATGTAATTGCTTTGTGTAATTGGCAGGTTAAACACCTGACACCTTTGATTGGAGGTGTTGGTGTTACATAGATGATATGACACTGACATGTAGACATCGGTAACAATTTAAGAAATTAATATGATTGAATATAATCACGTATATATGTCAGACACCGGACACAGGTTAGGCAACATATACTAGTACTTCTTTATTGTGAAGTGGTATCTACTATGTAGAAAGTAGGTCAGGGGTAAACTTTTTTCTTTCATGTTCTTTTACCACACAACTTTTTACTCAATTTTCAAGGTGACTGACTTTAGGAGATTCCTTTTCTTAGGTACGGTAGAATTGGACCCAACTTTTTTATGTATCTGTTGTGGCAACTGGGGTCCTTGGGAGGCCATGTTTAGTTCCTTTTACCTTTCAAGTTTATAGTGGTGGAGCCATGTACATCCATTTGTTATTTGTCTGTTTTTGCACCTTATATTGTAGAAATGTGTACCCTATTGTTTTGGCTTTGCTGGTCCACTTTAATTTTTTAGCAGGCATTAGTCACTGTTTATATCTGGTGCTGAAATCTAGGGTATACATCTCCGGGTTGTTTACTGTCTCTGCCGGTCACATGGTTGCAACTTCAACTTGCTAATATTGTTTGGTTAGGGTAGGGTGTATTATTGAGATAGAGAAATATCTTTCCCTTTGATTGCTATTTGCTAACATTGGCTTCTTGCATGTTTTTCCTGTTTGCCATACTGCAAAGTGCATGTGGTTGGCACTAGGAATATACATGTTTTTGCTTCAATAGTGGTTAAATAAACCAAAAGTACACAGTAAAGAATTAGAAAATTCAAAAATCACCCACCAGGGGGTAATTAGTTTTATCTACTTACAACTCTTTTGTATAATTGGTGTTGTAGTCTTTTCCTCTTTTTAACTTTGATTTTTCTCCTCAAGCTCTAGTGCGAAAAATGAGTAGTTAATAGGCTTAATTGCAGTTTTAACCCCCTAACTTTCACAAAGTTGCGATTTTGGCCCCCTAAGAATAAAAAACCACAAAACAGCCCCCTATGTTTTGCATCTGTGGCAGTTTTGGCCCCCAATGTCAATTTTGACTCGGTCTACGTTGACGTGGCACCCTAAGTGAGGTGCCACGTGTAATTTTTTTTTTGCCTTGAGGGGCCAAAACTGCTGCAGATGCAAGACTTAGGGGGCTGTTTTGTAGTTTTTATTCTTAGGGGGCCAAAATCGCAACTTTGTGAAAGTTAGGGGGTTGAAACTGCAATTAAGCCTAGTTAATAATTAGGTTTCTTTACTCCTTGTTCTCTCGATTTGAATGTCCTAGAAATGTGGTTAAATTCAAAATTGTAGGATCAGTTATAGGATTTTACAATCCGTGATACGTTGCCTAGAACACTGTTTGTTTGTGAAAGATGGCTTTGATGAGAAGAACCAATCAAACATAAATAGTAACATACATTTATAGGATTTTACAATCCGTGATACGTTGCCTAGAACACTGTTTGTTTGTGAAAGATGGCTTTGATGAGAAGAACCAATCAAACATAAATAGTAACATACATTTACCAAACTCCATTGAGCACCCTTCAACTATATGACATTGCACTTAATTTGGAAGGCAGCTAAGAGCTCTTCTGCCTTAAATCTTAAATGGCATTACAAATGAGATCCGTTTCAACAATGTAACATTATGACCTAAGGTCATTTGACTCAACACAACAGTATTTATTCCATCCGAAATGAAAACCATAATGTTGTTGGGCATTGTCTCTATAATTACCTGGCAGCTAAAAGTTGGTGCTGGTTTCTGATCTTTAATGTTTATTACACCTGCAGGATGTACAGTATGAATCCCTTGAATCAATGTATAATACGAAACAGTTTGTAGCAAGGTAAATATTTGATAGTCTAAATGCAGATGCCTTTTGTAGCATTCGGCATTAATCTTCAACTAACTGAAGGGTAAATTGTTTTTCCCTCAGAAGGGAGTCCCCCTGGAAGGTAGATGGCGATTCAGCTGGAGTTTCCTCTAAACTTAAACTACTTGAACAGGAATTATTAAATCTGGATAAGATTGGTAAGGATGTTCCGTCCAAGGTATCATCCTCGATAAAGAAGCAGGCAAAGAGATATCAATCACTGTCAGAAAAAATTGACGAGTTATGCAGACGAATAGTAAGTAATTTGTGTTTTATTGTTTTTGTATTTCGTATTTATTATCTTGCAAACTGTTGTTACCCGAAACATGGTCCCATTTACAAACTTGCTTATATTGACATTATCTTTTATTGTTTCACTTAAACCTGGCACATGTCTTCCTGTCATGGGACACCATTTGCTGCTTTGGTCCTGATTTCTCTCTTTTCGAACAGGCTAGTGATCCATGCGAACCCTCCCTCAGTTCAGAATTTCGAACCCAAACTCAAACAGAGTTTTTACTGGAAGCATTCCGGCTTCAACAGGATGCATCTGAAACTGCACAGAAACTAATGGCGTTGCATACTGAAGTTGGGAAGGCCCATTACAAGGATGAGTTGAGAGGTGAGATCACACTAACCACAAGACGGTCTATGGACTCAATTCGCAACAACTTCAGAGAACTACAGCGAAATTTGGAGATATGGTTGGCCAGAATCATTGGCGATCTCGAGGGGATTCTGGCAAGGGACGGGGCATCTCGTGTAAGAGAATATTACATTTCTAGATATCCTTTTGTTCAATAGAATCTGAGATTGGTAGGAAACCTCACTTTTTCAATCTAACATGTTAGCTCTTTTGGTATGTAAATTGTTGAAGTACATAGAGGTGGTAGTTGGATATTCATGTGAAATGTAATCATACCACATTTGCTAATATTGGCATCTTAAATATATGCTCTTCTTCACACCCCACAAGCGCATCGTTAAATGCATTTTTCCATTTGCATATGAAACTGTAGAAATGTAACTGCAAAGAAACAATCATAACGGTGAAGATTCTTTATATAGCAAATCACAAGAAAAAACTCAAAACACACATATCCTCATCCATTTCTCTTTTCCTTGTTTGTTTTCTATCATGTCTTTTGCATGTTCCTACTTCCATATTTACTTGTCTCCTTATGGTTGTCTTGTTACATTTCAACTTTATAATTTCTCATCAGTAAATCAATGATATATAGATATAGATTTAGATATCCGGAACATCTTGCTTTTTTGTGTGCATATAATGGAAAGGATGATAATCAAGGGATTTTTCTTTTGGCCTTAACAAGTTCTAACAACTACAGCATAACGAGTTTCAACGGCATTCACCTTCCTTACTTGTGAAATTGTTACCTTTACCATCTTTACATCTTTCATAATTATGCGTTAAACTCGACGACACTATTTTACTAAGATTGCAACTTTTTATGGTAGCTGCTTCAAAGCTTTATCTTCTGGTTTAGGTCTGAGTAAACAAGATTGAACGGGAAGGAAACTTAGCTTTGAGTGATACCTCAGCTCAAATAGAATCATATCATCGGAGTTACGTTGATGTACTTGTATTCATAGACAGCCAACGCTAAACCTATTCTTACAACTAGAACCACTTGAATCACAACCAACTTTACCAACAGTTAATTCCTCACCTATTAGGTTTCCATGGGAATGCTTGAAATTGGAGTTGATTAAGCTGAATTCTACCTAGGCTGTGTGGCTACAAACATATTTCTTATGTATATCTTATTATGTAGTCAGATTGAACTCAAACTTTTTTTTATTATGTCGAAGTCCTTCTACTTACTATTAAAAAGTTCACAAGTATTCTTAGAAAAAAAAGTTCACAAGTAAATTTTTCACTCAGTTAATTAAATAAACGAAGAAACTTTTACTGCAAGTGGTTTAACCCAGACCTTTATTTATACACTTCATTACCACTTTTATAGAAGTAAAAAAACACCCGGAAGGTGGTAATGTTACTTTCAACTTTCAAGCACTCTTAGAGAAAATAATATCATCCTTATCTTTATTGCTTATCTTTTTTAGTTTGTATGTTTGTTTGTATTGTCATTCTATGCCATGAATTTCCTATCAATTGTAATTAATTAATCAACCAGTAACCACATTTTTGTTTCCATTATGATCAAACCAAGAAAACGGGTGATAAACGTTGTCACTGGCCGGCTTGTCACTTATAAGGTTCAATTAACATCACTATTACCATTTCTTTCTTTCTCTCTGGTTTCACATGATCATTGGTCATGGCAAATGATGACGGTGACCATCCTTTTTACAAGAACTTTATTGTCCTACTTATTGTCGCGGGTTCATCTATATTTGTTGTTGCTTCAATGTACCGTGTCTTAGTCATTTGGTTTTGTCACCAGCAAAGTACCACCACAGATCAAAACCTCCCACAATCACTGCGATTTGCCGCGACACCAAGTCTTGGGGAACGCACATCCTCATCAATACTAAACCTAATTCCGACACACAAATATCACAAGAGAAACAAAGGTGGCGTTGTTTCAGATGACGAAGGCGGCACATGTGCGGTGTGTTTGGGAGATTTTGAGGAAGGTGAGGAATTGAGGACTATGCCTGAGTGTTTGCATTCTTTTCATGTACAGTGTATTGACATGTGGCTCCATTCGCATTCGAATTGCCCCGTATGTCGTTCCAGGGCCACCCCTTCACCAGCAGTGAATGCACATCATCACAGTATAGATATGAGTCGATTGGTGCGATAGTGAAATTGACAAATTGTTAGCCTTGTTTTTATATGTAGAAGATTTTTGAGGAGTCACACTAGCAAAGTATAGACCACAGTTTTAGCTATACCAAAACATGCTATTCTGAATATATTATTACAGTTCAGTTTTTTTTATAAAATTTGGTTGCTCCTTTAATTTAGTGCTGATTTTGTGTACATACTTTTTAGCAATCATAATATCCGTTGTCAGTTACCAGTTTACTTGACTTTTTCAAATGATTCACTTTGCTTAATCTCTTAAATTGTAGTAGTACTAATATTCAAACCACATCTCATTCACATTTTTTTGTTTTAACCACTAATTGTCAGGGGAACGAAACCCTATTAATTCATAATTTGGTTATAAGGTAAGTAAAATATGATCAACAAATGTTCCAACTAGTATTGGAACTCAAATTACATAGAACGATTCACTAATTGATGATTAATCACTTAGTTCAATTACTTAATAATTTTTTTCCTCACTAGAATAAGGAAAAATGGTCTGGTTAAGCTTTAAATTTCTAGTGACCAGAATCTCTTTTGTGTGGATATCTAAAGTCATGTAACAAGTCATCTTAGCCTTGTCACACACTTTCCAGCTCTATAATCAAGCTTAGATATGTGAGTCAAGTTTGGAAACAAAACATAAACCACCAAATGTTTCTTAAGTAAGCAAAATATGGCATGCAACCACATGTCCCCAACTGTTGGTTTTGTATGAAATAACCCTAACAGAAAATTGGTTGAGCAATGTATGTCCTTAGTCAACTTGGATATTGAGATCAAGTTAAAACTTGAGAATGACAAATAAAAAACTTCTTTCAACACAATTAAACCAGTTCCATCAACTATTCCTATCCATTTGACAGTAGCACTAGTTTCAATAGGCAACTTAACTGGAACATAGTTGATTCTTTTATAAGAGCTAAATAGGTTTAAAGAGGAACAAATGTGATTCCCTACCCCAATGACGCCATATCACTATTCAAAGTATTTATTACTCTTAATTTTATAAAAAAAATCTAATAGTTAAGAGAACAAAAAGCGGAATATCGGATTCACAATCATCGTATATTTGATAGTCATTGACCGCAATCACAACCTCAGTGATAACAAATGGATTATAGCTCGCGAAAAACGACGGGCAATCAAATTTCTGATTTAGGTTCCTTTATTCGATTTAAGGCGCTTAAGGAGGATGAAATGCAAGTACACACTTTTGTTACAACCTAGGATGGTATTAATAGAACAACCTAGGATGGTATCAGTAGAATCAATAAGAAGAAGACATGCAGGTCACGTGGATCATAACGCGTTGTTCTCGTTTCTCATAATAATCAAATGTTCACACCTTATCAAAAGTTCCCAAGTAAAATTTTTATTCAGGAAAGTCAACAGATA
This sequence comes from Medicago lupulina, assembly GCA_958299785.1. Lineage (NCBI taxonomy): Eukaryota > Viridiplantae > Streptophyta > Magnoliopsida > Fabales > Fabaceae > Medicago > Medicago lupulina. The sequence goes on from OY283146.1 coordinate 11,073,245, forward strand.
GAAACTTGTACTCCAAGTAATTAATTTACTTAATTTGTATACCTCATTGGCACGGAAGGTGGAAATACTATTTTAAAGTAGTACTATATTAGGTAAAAGAATATTTATGAGTCCCGTAAGAGTAGCTCAATTGTAGCTGCCAGAGACAATATTTGCAGGGACTGGGGTTCGAACCCCGGATTCCCCACTTACCCACATTTTAAAAGGTGTGATCTTGCCACTAGGCTATTGAACCAAAAACAAAAAACATTTATGCTTATCTGCTTGTTTGTTTGTATGTTTGTTTGTTTTATTATTCAAATGTCATGAATTTCTTACCAATTGTAATTAATTAATAAATCAGTAATCACATTTATATTTGTATTTTGTCCAAATCAAGAAAACGGTGCAAAAACATTGATAATGAATACTCTTGCATTCACCGTCTTAGGCCGGCTTTTGTCACTTCTTACAGTCTTACAAGGCTTGATTTAATTAAAAAAATTAGACTAATCTTAGAAAGCTTAATTAAGATCACTGCAACTATTTCTTTCTAGCATCACATACATGATCATTGATTTATGGCAAATGATCATGGTGATAATCCTTTATCTGACAACGTTATTGTCCTACTTATTGCCATGGGCTCAGCATTATTTGTTGTTTCAATGTATCATGTCGTAGCCATTTGTTTTTGCAAACAACAACGTACCACCAACCTACCACAACCAACGCGACACCCCGCGACACCAAACCTCGAAGAAAACACATCCACATCAGTAGTAAACCTAATTCCAACACACAAGTACCGTAAGAGAGATAAAGACGATGCTGTTCCGAATGATGAAGGCGACACATGTGCCGTTTGTTTGGGAGATTTTGAGGAAGGTGAAGAGTTGAGGACTATGCCTGAGTGCTTACACTCTTTTCATGTTTCATGTATTGACATGTGGCTCCATTTGCATTCGAGTTGTCCCATATGCCGTGCCAGTGCCGCCCCTTCACCGGCGGTGGATGGGCAGCAACACAACATAGATATGCGTCAAGTAAATATGGTTCCACTTGCTATCATGCAAAGTGGATTGGTGAGATGGTGAGAACATTTTTCTTTTATCTTGCATAGAGCTAAATACCACATGAAACTTGTGCACATAAATGATGAGAATTTGATTACGAGGATTTTGAGGAGTCACACCGGCAAGTACACAACTAATTTAGGAATATCAAAACATGTTTATTGCAATTTGAATTTTTATTTTTTTTGTATATACTACTATGGTTGTTCCAAGAGTGTTGATTTTTTCGTACGTGTATATGCTTTTCAACAAATCATAATATACTTTGTAAGTTTCCAGTTTACTTGAATTTTTTAAATGATTAATTTTGCTCAATCTTTTAAATTGTAACCACATTTGATCCATTTAGTTTCATACATATTTTCTCAACCAAATAAAGAAAAGAAACATTGATAATAAAATGTTTTTCGTCACAAAAACAGATGCAAAAATAAAATCCAATTTGAATTTGTAAAAGATACAAATGTTCCATGAGGCAACTAATTAACTGGAACATAATTGATTCTTTTATAAGAGCTAAATAGGTCCAAAAAGGAACAAAGGTGATTCACTACTATATCGCACCATATGCACTACGAAAGATGATTATTTCTCTCAATCTTATAAAAATATATTATAGATTATTTGACAAACAAAATATATTATAGTTAAAAAACCAAAAAGTGGAATATATATATATATATATATATATATATATATATATATATATATATATATAATATCATGTTCACAATCCTTGGGATGTAAATTATTAGATACCCTAAAGTTTGGTCAAGTACCGATATTCCATAGACAAAACTCGTTTAAAATTTGATTTTATTTTTGAATAAATTAATATAAAATATGAGTGTTTTTTAGAGAGAAAAAATAACGCAACATTGAATAAGGGATACATATCAAATCAAATTTGAGAGGTATTATTGTGTTCACCTCCTTGCGCAGTTGATAACCATTAACATCAATTTGAAAATCAAAGAGGAATTACGCTCAAATATAAAATTGGATTAAAGATTAAAATAAAATTGATTTTCTTGACATTTTTTTTACTTATATTTCTCAAATATTTCTTTGAAATTAGTAATGTCATGGGTTAAGTATGTTAATTATCCAGGTCTAAATGGAGGTGGAATTGAACTTGAGGATAATAAGTATTATGTGAACTTTTAATTACCATCTTGAGGATAAGATGTTTGTGCAAGATTAATGGAATGTAATAATAACCCAATTTAAGTCTAATGTAATAGAAAAGTCAAAATAGATAAAGATTATAATGAGTTAGTTGCATTAGATATTTTAGAGGTGAGTCATCGTATTCTAGAAGGATCTAGAAAGATCCTTTGTGACGAGTCATGTCAATGTTATAAATAATGGTTTGATCATTGTAATCACTTATCAAATGAATGAATGAAGAATTTAGTTATGTTTAGTGTAGTTCTTACTTTTAATCCTTACTAGAGTAATTTTCCTCTATTAATGAACAACACCAAAAGTCGTTCATAACATTCTACTTAATTTGCTTTAATATCTTAAGCAAATGATGTAATTAGAAGAAAAATGTTATACATAAAGCTAATATATTTTCATATAAAAGTATAAATATTTGAAAAAAAAGAATCGATTAATCAAATGATTAATTTTTCCTCAAAAAGTATAGATATTTGTTTTCCTAGAAAAGCATAGGATATTTGAAAAGTTGAATATTTAATTAAATAAAAAATGGTTAAAATTCAAATAAAATAGTTTATGTAGAAGGTAAATTGAAAAAGAAAAAGTCAAACCAAATTTTGTACTTCTATATAAAAAATAATAGATGTCAAATTTCTTACCAATTGCAATCAATTAATCAATCACTAATTTATATTTTGACCAAATCAACAAATGGGTGCAAAAACAACGAGCCGTCACAGTTAGAAAAAAACAACGAGCGTCTTTTGCTGGCTTTTTGTCACATTTTATAAGGGCTTAATTAAGATCAGTAAGAGCATTTCTTTGTTTCTTTTCAGTATCACATTATCATAATTGATTTATGCCAAATGATGGTTGTGATAATCCACAACGTTGTTGTCATGCTTATTGCCATGGTTACAGCAGCATTTGTTGGCTCAATGTACCATGTCATAGCCATTTGTTTTTGCCACAAACAACGCACCACCAATCCGCCACGGCACTCCGCAGCACTGAGCCTCGACAAAAGTACAACCACAACAGTAGTAAACCTTATTCCAACACACAAGTACCACAAGAGAAGTAAATTTGACGTAATTTCGGATGACGAAGGCGGCATGTGTGCCGTTTGTTTGGGAGATTTTGAGGAGGGTGAGGAGTTGAGGACTATGCCCGAATGCTTGCATACTTTTCATATACCGTGCATTGACATGTGGCTCAATTCACATTCGAATTGTCCAATTTGCCGTGCTAGTGTTGCCCCTTCGCTCACGGTAAATGGGCAACATTATAGCATAGATACGAGTCATATGGCTCCTCCACTTGATACAGTGCAAAGTGGATTTGTGCAATTGTGAAATTGTTAGCCTTGTGTGTGTGTTTTTTTTTTCTTAGTTAATTACATTTTTTTATCCTTTAACTTAATTTTAAAATTCATTTTGTTCCTTTAAAACAAAAAGAGGGTGTTATATTGGTCCTTAATATTTATATTTATTAGGCCATGTTGAGACCTCTTATCTATAGTGGTGGGGTGTGATAGGATCCTTCTTGGTTGCAATATTCTCTCGTTAGGTTTAGCCGAATTTGTTGTGAGGTTGCTCCAGATCAGTGGCGGATCTCTTCAGAGACCTGCGGGGGCCACAACATCTCCCAGATTTACCTTAAATACTATATTAGATGTATATTATCAGTCAGATTGTGACTGCTGTAGTCGAACGGGGGTACCATTTAATATATATTACATAGAAGTTTGGCACCCCCAAAAATTTAAGTCAAGATCCGCCACTGTTCCAGATATCAGAGTAATCAATCCTCTAGATAGGCAGAAGAGTCTATATGATTTAAATGAGTCCTCTGTTGTAAGTAGGAACGACTCATACATATACGAGGATACGCTTGATGTAACAAAGTCCGGGATAGGTGAAACACATATTTCTTAAAAAATCTGGCTTTACATTGAATAGTCTAATTATCTATTGAACTAAATAACTTCCAACAGAGATGAAGAATTGTTGCTTCATTTGTCTGGCAGACTTGAGAGACAAGCCACCCTCATGCAAGGGAAGTATCCCACAATTTTGCCATTTACCAAAATAAAGAGCTTGGCAAACTTTAAGATAGCAAGAATCCATAGGCAAACAATCTCATCGAAACCAAAAGCTGGAATGAAAAAGCGTCAATCCAAAGTATCAAAAGCCTTTCTAACATATTTAATTATTTCAAATATATGTAATTTAAACACTTTCATACTATTTAATTATACAATTCCTTTTGCAATTTTTTTTTATACAACGCCTAAAATGTTTTTCAATTAATATAAGTTTTACTTGTTAACCTATTTCACTTTCATGAAACAAGTCTTTTTATAAAAAATTAAAAATTAAAAATACGCGTATTTCTTACTATGAGTAAAGAAAATCAATGATATTTTAACTAAACTTTTTAATAAAAATGATTGCATGTGACAAGACGGAGCATAAACTTGCATGTGACAATTGAGAGAAGTTATTGTTATCACGTAAAGCCATGTGATGCTGGATCTTTCTATGTCAATGTCAGATCTTCTTGTATCAGTAGGATCCTGACTTTGCCAACTACTCTTTGTCCTTCCATTTAAAACAACAATAGTAACCAACCACGCATCCAATCTAGCAAAGTACAAAACATGTCAATACAATTGTAGAAAAAGCTAATTATAAGTGATGATTGCATTTTCATTTCGCGACTTACATCACTTATACAATGTTTCTATTCAACTTCTATGGATAGCAAAATTATGATTGGAAGTTTTTTTTTTAAAAAAAGTTAAATTAGTTTACTTAAATTATTATAATAGAAAATAGGATTTGAAACATTAAATAGGAGTACACTTCATTGTTTCAAATCAATATCATCAAATCAACTCAAATAAGTTAAATACGATATTATTAAAAGCGATCAACCATATTTTTTAAAGAAAATTAATTATCGACAAAGCATTCATTAAATATATTCTTGTTTAGTAAATAGTTTGTTCTTCAATTACATGAGGAAACACTATCTAAAATGTGCTTCTACTATCTTCCCTAAACAAATGAATAAATGGTTTATACAAGCACTCCTAATTGAGAATTAGTGAAAAAAGTTCTTAATATTTTTCTACTTATAGCACTTGTTGAATTACGAGAATTAACAAAATTGAAGGTAATATTAAATTTATTAATAGTTTTAGTATTTTTAAAAAAAGACTTTTTTTTTACAAGTTAAAAAGACTTAAATGTACTTTTGATATTAATTTTTTTTATACTAGTTTAGGAAGCATTGGACCATAGTGAGCAATAGATATTGGTATTGATATATACAGGTCGCGTTTAAAATAACATTCATATCTTCTCCAAATAGGAAATACATGTCATCACCACACCTCAATATTGATCATGTAAAGATTAGTTGTTGTAGGTTGGATTTCTGACACCCCCGAGTCCCTAACCCTTATAAATCATTAGAAGGAAATACATTGTTTTTATCGCCACAAGAAGTAGTATTAGTTGGATATTACGTAAGTGAATTCAACATATGATTGTTAAAAAAAGTGAGTTCTGAAAGGAAAAAAATATGCAGAACTCGCTTTTTTTTAGAATTTCGAATGGCATGCAAGAAGCATGTAGGTTGGAAAAAAATTTAATTTTTTTAGGGTCTATTTTATTTTGCAAATATGTGCCCATAGACCCTAGAACATGAAAAGTGAGCGAGTTCATAACACAACACACCATCTAAGACTCGAATTTCTGACTTAATTGATGGTGTTAATTTAGATAGTGCTAAGTAGAGGAGTGACCACATTGAAAATGTTCTTTTATATCTTTGGGAGACAATTCTAACTTCATTTATTAGCTTTTGAAATTGAATTACACTCAAACCAAAATTTTAAGATGATATCAAAATTTATACGATAAGAACCAAGCCGCCAACATATGACTAGTCGTGCAAACTGGCCGTTTAGATGCTAAATCTTTGAAAACACGAGAGAATTGATTAAAAAAAAGTCCAACCAAAGATAATCTACATACTTATAAGTTGGCTTATAAAGCAAGGTTTCGTTTACAAGGAACTAGTAAAAAAATTCTTTTTTGATGTAAAATCGTTTTCTTATCTCAAAAATTGCAGTATGAAAATAAAAAGAAAAAGGTAAAAATGAATGATGAAATTATATTAAAAAAAAGGTAAAAATGTTTTAGCCGCAAACTCGGTTGGGTTGGTTTGGTTAGAATATGAGAGTGCATTCCTTTTTAAGGTCTCAAAAGTCTTAGGTTTGATTCTCTCAGTGACAATTTGAGTAAGCTAATCTATGTTCTTAAAAAAAAAAATTGTTTTAGCGGTGCCATACCAAATATATGCGAGATAAGAGCAATATTTGGTATGGCACGAATTAGATTTGATTCCTCTCCGATTGGAACTCCAATTGGAATTTAACATGAATGATTATGTTAGTGATATCACCATTTAAACGCACTTATACATTTTTTAAGTTGTTGAATCCTATAAATTTTAATGGTGAAGATCACTAATATATCACATATTCAAATCTATGTTCTTTTCCTATATAGGTTCAAAACTTCAAACATGTTTTACAGTCCTCTCTTATTGAATCCCAAATATATCACAGATTCAAATCCGTATGAAATTCAAACTATTGTTTCTCTAGCTATATTCAACAGAGGTTCAGGAGTGCTTGGTTTCCTTCTATTCAAACATTACTTGTGACATACGCACATGAAAATGTTTAGAAATGCTCTTGTGACATACGCACATGAAAATGTATAGAAATGCTTGTAAAAATATTTTCAGCTATAATGAATGCTATGAACCTTTGCAGGTTTTAATCCTATGAATCTAAATTTCCACCCGATTTGATGCAGACTTATTAGCATGAAAACTTTTATGCAACAAGTTTAAACTGCTAAAATTCAAAATTTCAGAAGAAATCTTGCGTGACAGATGCAAAATCATACCAACACAGGTAATGGTTGGTACAGGACAAGCATGCTGTTTATTTTGTTCTAATACAAGAACACGCCTTGTGCCATGTGCATAGTTAACCACATTGAGGCTTCTAATGAAATTCAATTCATATCAGTGCAAGCGCGGGATCAAACAATTAAGATGGAAAGCAGAAATAATTTTAATTAAACTACATAGAAAATTTCAAGTTTCTAGCACATGACATTTTCAGCAAAAGTAGTGATGAAGTTAACTGAACCCGCTGAAACATATCTAATTCAATACTGAATTATTCAGATAATATCTTTATAGTTTAAGATCAAACAACAAACACAGAAACTGTTTTATTTTCCAAACACTTAGAAACTTTTAGCATAGAATTAAAAAGGAAGGCGTGACAATGTTGTCAAACAGCAACGCCAGCTGCTTCCAGTAGCTGTTTCACCTTAGTGATGTAATCGCTCATTGCTTCCTCCTTGGATTTCCCTGCAAATAAGAAAAAATTGATGTCTCTTAGAAAACTCCAAAAAAAAAAAAAACGATATAGCACTAACAATGATACTTCAGATTGATGGCGTGTCAGTACGACACGGACACTTTTACTTTCGGTTTCTACGTGTCAGTGTCAAAATCTTATCAGGTGTCTCTTTCAGTGTTTCGTAACATAAAAGCACCATAAGGAAACAGAAACTAATCTAGATAGCTGTACATCAAACTTGAAACTGAAGTTTATATTTACCTTCAACGGCCTTCCATGCATCCCATTTAGCTCTGTCCCTCATGTTGAACATTCCAGGACGTGCTGTAAATTCATACACAGATACATGAACAATCATAAGCCATCTTTGGATAAACAACTTAATTAAGCGCTTATAGCATAAATTCTTATCATGTAAGTGTTATGGATACCTATTTCTATAACAAACGATAAGATAAAGTCTTCCTATTTCATAAACTACCATTGAGCTTATGGAAATATGCAAAAAACAACTTTACGACATGTCGTAAGTTGTTTCTATAATCTCTCAAGAACAGTCTCACAAGTGCTTATGTCATTAGTAGATAAGCTCACATAAATTAATACAGATAGGCCTATAGAACAAAAGGAGGGTCGGATTTTAGAAAGAAAAGAATTCCTCGGCCAGCCAAAAGGCAAAGTGAGGCTTTAAGATAGGTGGGTCTAACAATGAACAAATATATGAGGAGGCATCATACACAATATTTTTTGCTAGGTATCAAAATAAAGACGAGGCTATGGGTTACGCGGATAGCTGAGTTGGGTAGGTCGAGGAACCTAAAGACTAAAGTAAGTGCTTGTTTCTCTTAAAGCTTATATCGGCCCTGACCTCACAACCCCTTATTGTAGGAACGTGACAGAGTGAACTCAAGCTCGAAATTATCACTTACCAGTGTCAACGTTTCCAACAGTGGCTTGCTTGTACAATCCATAAAGGATAAGCAAATCCTCATTTGATGGGCTCTCTGTCAAAGTCTTGACTTTGGCGGCATGCTGCTCAAAATCCTCCTGCATCACATTAACCAACAAATGTGTGATGCTTGAAGTACCATTTACTTTTACTTGTAAGCACAATATCAAGCATCTAGCTAAGTATATATAACTAGTTCAAATTGAGAACATAGGCACGCAAAAAGTTTTGATACAAACTAAATTTCTATGAGATCAAATTTAACATTCATGCATAAGATTAACCAAGCAGCTTTCAAGCACATCGTTTGAACAGGGTTCTTTCATAATATAACCAAATTAAAATTTCCCTTTACAAATTTCCAAGTCAAATAGATGCTAATAGCATTGGACAAAGCACTGTCTTTTGAATTTAACCAAGTGGACAATCAGGGACTATTTTGGAATTTTGATACATTAAGGGACTAATATGACTACTAGCTACACATTCAGGGACCAAAGTGACTATTACCCCTTTTCCTTAATTCAAAACAAAGACACTAAGAAAAATGTGAAGGATTGAATTTGGGACTCACAATCCAATTTCCAACAACGAATCAAAGGATATCAAGCAACAATTAAATTTCAACAAAACATCCACCAATCTTAACCGCAGTGACATAGACACCTGATACACAAAATTGACTCCGACACATGGACACGGACAACAATTTAAGATAATAAATTAATTGAACGTAATCACAAGTATCCGTGGGACGGGACGGGACGGAGATCAAAACAACAACGGAACAAAAAAAGGCATTTGTTTACCATAACTACATGGTGATATTTGATTGAATGCATGTGTAAAATAGTTTTACACCATCCGTGTAAACAAATTATTAAATCCCAATAATAAACAGTGTGACAGATCTGAGAAAGCATCACAGAAAGTCGAGATAAGGTGCAGTTGCTAACAGATATCACTTAAACAATATCATTAATCTGAACCAAATTGTTTCATATGATAAATACAAGAACGTAATTAAAGTAAGGGATTAGTGAAAAACAAAGATTGAAATTGAAACATAATAGAATAGATTAAGGAGATAAACCTGCAAACCCATGATGTGTGTGTTTTGGTTGGGCGATTGAAATAATAGAGAGGGGAAATTTGAGATATGCGTTACGTTCGAAGCGTGTATTTATAAAGGATCAGAACCAGAATAATATTCCCACTCACGCGCGTATCATTAACGCGAGCATGAACCATATTCGTCTCACCGTTTTAAGAAGGTCATCAATTTTCGTAGGTGGGGGTTTTATCTAATTAATTAATTTAAGAAGGTCATCAATTTTCATAGGTGGAGGTTTTATCTAATTAACTACTAACTAACCAGGACCCCCATCACCTAAAATGGTCTTGGTTTTGTTTCATTAGGGTAGATGGATAGATGCGTGATTTGGTAATGGTATGAGGGAAACATGTTAGAAGTTAGAACCTCTGTTGGGGCAATAACTTTACCAAAAAAATATCATCAAGAGCATGATGAAAAATGTGCATAAATTCTAAAATGTGTGTGAGAAGTTAGGTTTGATTTCATGATCAAACAAACATATTCTGTGCATTTGTATTTTCACATCAATTGTATCGATCAATGATAGTTTATAGAATAAAGTTCGGTTAATTTCTCTTGGGCATTAAAAAAAATGATTATTATTTTCGGCTTACATGAATGTGATATTCCCTCTCTTTTTTTGAATGATTTTCTGCCTCAAAAGTATCTCTATTATAGAGAAACTTATGTCATTTGACGTAGATAATCAACCCTTTGGAAGAGTTTAATCATTAATTGTTAGATTGATTAAAGGGTAAAACATTTCACTTTTTCTCTAAAAGATCTCTATTTAGCCCTTGGAACTTTTCAAATATATTTTGGAAATTCTCTCACGAAATATGCGTGTGTGATTTTGACTAGAATTTCCCCCTTATAGGATTGAAACTCAGGGCTTTACTGTATGATAAATAGTCTTTAAATTTCTATTAAAACAAGTGATCTACATAAGAAAACAGGTTCTCACTACCATTTGTTTTGGCACTTTAAGTTTTCTAACACTTAAGTTGTTGACCTTCTTAAAAGAGTTCGAACGGTCATGCATAACAATGTTATGTTCTAAGTCTTTAAATGTTGTGTTTAACATGATTGAGTTTGTCATTTAAAAAGAGATAATGGTGCAATTTGTTGTCTCTTTACCTGTCCTCTGTAACGCAATGTAAATATATTTTGCTGTTTAGCATCCACCTCCATAACTGATTATTATATAACTATATTTAAGGACAAAACTAAATTTCAGCATGCACACCATATCATTTACGAGAAAGAATCAGTCATCTCTCAATAACAAAAAAAGGTCAGTACGGTCCAACATGCACACTTTATTTGAACATAAAATTATGTTCACTATAATGCACACTTATATATAATTCACTATTAAAAACAGACACTCCTTGAACTGTAAACCCGTTTAATTCAAATCAAGCTCTAAAACGCAATCATAAAGTCATGTTCGTATGACCTGATAATCTGGACAATTACGGTACATTTTCCAATCCAATTCGTATGATCTGGACAATTACTGTACTGCTTCATTATTTTCCAATCCAATGCAATTTCACAACAGCAAGTTATAACACCCAAGTTTGATTCAAACCATGAGAAACAATAAACATGGAAGAAACCTTTAAAACAAAACAATCAAATCTACTATTGAAGAGATGTCAAAAATACAAACTGAGATTCGTCTTGTCAAGGCTTAAGAAACTTGTGTTCAGATTTAAGTAAAAAGAAATAAAATCCATAAACAAGAAAAAATGTGATATTTTTTTAACACAAAATGTGATACTTAAAACGACTAGTATTTTAAGCAAAATATTATTTGCTATTAGTAGCTATGACAATACTAGCAAAAATTACCAACCTTTCAAAGATTTTTGTCTGCAGAAAAAGACTTGATATTATCCCATGAAAAATAAAACATGCTAATCTGACCAGAATGCTAGTTATAGCAACAAACTTGAATAGCCATAGTTCACAAAATAACAACAGCAACAGTGATTCATGTCTTAGACTAAGCAATTTCATAATAAAGAAAAACTCAAACAAAAATTGTCTTGCAATAACTATCATATGGGTGGATTGGGAACTCGGACTTCCTGAAGTTTTCACTTCTTGTCTTCCTTCTCTGCCTCGGCAGCCCTCTTCAGTCTGGCACCCAAGTGGCGTTTGTTTGTTCGCTCGAGGCGAAGCTTGTAATAAGCCTTAAATGCCTTCATTTCATCAGTAATCTTAACAAGCTCTACAGCTGGCTTCTCCCTCACAATGGGCAAGTATGAACCTTGAACCTGTGTGGCATTTGCAAGTTCCTCAGGAGTGGAATCACCAGCCTGCGTATAAGAAACAGGGCCATAAGAAATTAAGAATAATGCACAACTTTTTCTTTTTTCAAATTTATCAGCAATGACGGTACAAAACTTAAGAATAAGGCAATATATTAAAAGCATATAAATGCAATTTATTTACCTTGACCTTGCGTGCACGTCTTGGGAAGACAACCAACTTGGCCTTGTATGTCTTCAGCCTCTGGACATTGGCTTGAAGACCTTCCAAAGATCGGTTCTTGCGGCGATGATCAACGGAAATGCCGATAGTTGGAGCAAGCTTTTCGGGAATACCTGCCGCCTACAATGTAAAATAGAAGAAATAATAAATAAACAATAAAAAAGATAAGTAAAAGCAGAACATCAAACCTACAATACATTATATTCTATACTAGATGCACTCAAACTTCAATGGCCTTTTACTCTTTTATCATCTTGAATATGAAACATCAAAGTCACTAATGAGAATATTCCGAGAACTCAAACTGTCTATAATATGATTAGTGTTTTCGGTGGAGCATAAGCAAATAAATCATGGATAATACAAGGAGGTAAATAAAGCATGGATACCACACGGAGATTCACCAATGTAAATTGGATATTGGTGTAACATCATAAGTGTAATTGTATTGTAACAACTAAAATTGATTTTGATGGTCAAGCTGGATATAAAGCTCTCAAGCATACGAATTAGGGCCAGCTATAGGCCTTAAAAATAAACTCAACTAAATTAACTAGCCTATCCTAAGGGTAAAAACACTCCATATGGACAAGTTGGTTCGCCTGACAAAGGTGTAGAGAATTTCCATGTCGCTGAAGGACAACCAACAGAAAATACAATGACCCATCAATTCATTCTATAGGCAATGAAACTAAAAACAAACTGAACCTCAGTTCTACTAAGATTGCAAAAATGCATAGAGACAGGGCACATTATGTTTTATTTTATCCAATAAGATTAGCTTATATCTTATATATCATAATTTCAATAATTTCACAAGGTAGAGTTACTATAATTTCACATAGAGGTTGTTTGTAAAAAAACATTTTCAAAAGTTTTTGTCCTTTTATTACATATTCTAAAAAAAATGAGAACATGAAAATTATCAAAGCTTCAAATGAGAAGCTAAGCTGTAGCTTTTCATGAAAACCATTGTGGTTAACTGTTTTATAAGTGATTTTCACTTTGGTAAACAAACAAAGCAAGTTCAACTCTATTTTTAAATCTCCATAAATATATCTCTAAAATTATACAACATCAAATTCACTTTTTTTACAATGTACAACAAACAGGCCCGTAATTACATCGTAAAAAAACACAAATGGTATACCTTCAACTCCTCGAGAGAAAAGCCTTTACCAGCCCTAAGTTTCATGTTGTATTTCTGAGTCTGTCCATGAACAATTGGCCTAAGAGGTCCAGCTGTAGGCCTTGGGAAAATCTTCACCGCCTTCTTTTGTCGAGCTGAAGAATGCATGGAACCATCGTGTCAAAGAAACAAATTAACCATCAAAACTAATCCCAAATAAAACTGATTTAATCAAACTAATAATTCATAGAACCGAATTAATCAAAAAACAATATTATTACCTAAGCGTCTTCTTGTCTTCCTAGCAGGTTGGTTAAACCATGTCTTAACATAGTTTTGCCAATGCTTGCGGAAGTGTTCGTTAGGGATAACATTGTTATGCTTCACCATTGTTTACCTTACCTTCAAAATAAATTGAAAATTAAAAGCGAAAATAATGAAAAAATTGAAGATCTACGAGGAGAAAAGCACGAAGAGTTGTGATTGGAACGTGTAAGGAGAAGGTGAGAGATTGAAGTACCTGAGGCGATTTCACGAGCAGGAGCAACTGAAGAAGATGGAGGCAGAAATGGTGACTAGGGTTAGGGTTTTAATCAGATAAATGGATTCTTAAAAGAATGGGCCTACGTAACAAAGCTACAATTGGCCCAAGATTCAAAATTTGCTCTTTAGACACCCATACTTTACTTCCAGACACCCCGAACTGACCATTTTTTCAAGCCTTGGTTCCTTTTTCTATTGTCTTAAATAAATTGAAGCTTCCATAAACTCATGCATATGTGTAACTCAATTTATACTAGCAAATGTCGATCTTCTTATGAATTATCCAACAAACCTTGCGATATTACATTGATTACACCACTAATTGTCAAATTTCAGGCCTTCCATGAGATTTTCTGATGATGATATTGCTTATGATTTTTTTTTTTACTAGAAAAATACATGGAACAATTTTCCACCCGCGATTTTAACTGCAATGACAATTCTTTAAGAAAATGAAAATACACATAATTTAATGTTGCAATCCAAATTCATTACACTCATACACTCTTCCAGCTAGATAGTTTATTAACAACAAGGGCATCATGCTGCATACACTTCTTCTCCCACAAATGACCTTATAAATTTTGTTCAATTACTTATGAGTGTGAGCTCCTGAAATTCAAATCAAGAGGAAGCTCATTATTGCCTTTGTATTTTGTAGGTTGGGAATTTTGATAAGCAATTAATCTGTTAGTTACGACTAATGAATCAAAATAATGAGCAGAAAATGTGTTAATTATCTCACCTACAAAAATAAGAAGGAAAACAATTTATATTGTGTTTTAATTAAAAATATATTAATTATTTATAAGAAAAAATAATAAAAGAAGAAAAGCTGGAAGATGGGAGTTGAACCACTGAACCACATGTGCAAATAAGTTGTTGTAGCCACGTTGTTGGCATATATTCCATTTTTCGTGCATTATATATATAAAAATATATTTTAAACCCCTAAATTTTGAGTTTCAGCTATATAAAATTGTTTGCACTTCCATAGGACAACCTTGATAAAGAGACAACTTTGAAGTTTAGGAAATAAGTGCAAAAATTACTCCACATTTGATGGTCAAGAAAACCGATAGATGAATTGGAAGAAAAAAGAGAGGTCATTATGGTATAATAAATAATTGTCTAATAGAGTTAAAAGAATGTTAACCACGAAATATAAATTTAGATTAAAATATATGATTTAGCTTATTTGAAAGGATAGTTGTGTATGTTTTAAAACAAGAGAGAGAGAAAAAAGGTTGTGATAATTTACTCTATTTTTTCTTTTAAATTTAGAAAATACAAACAAAATTTGTTAACGATTTTTAAGACATAAAATTCTTACTTTTTTTTTGAAGAAGCTAAAATAGAATATAATATCAACACAAACTGTCCTTCCTTGCACAAGGTGTGCAGAGAAGAAATAGAAAAATTTGTACAATAATTACAAATTGGGGAAAGAAAAAACAACAAAAAGAGCAATGAAATAAATAACAACTAACTGATGTCCATCATAGCGAGAGGACTAAGCCACCAACCATGGTAATTGAGAGGTAATTGAACAAATTTCTCCTTCAACCACGAAAAGGAAAGAGACTTTATTTTGTCCAGAACACACATAATCAAGCATTCTTTGTCCTTGAAAATTCCGTTATTTCTTTCTTTCCATATTTCCCAAACTGTAGCAAACCAAATGGTCTTTAAAAAAGTGTTATGCACTTGAGAACCACCGCCACCAAGAATGAACTGAGTAAAATGATATGAGCCATCGAACGGAGCGACCATGGACATGCCAACCCAATGAAGAATACCATTTCACACCGATCCAAAGAAGGAGCAGTGTAAAAATAAATGATTAGCAGATTCCTGAGAGCCGCATCCGGAGACACACATACAAGAATTATTATCCTAAACGTTACGTCGAAACAAGTTATCTTTGGTTGGTAATCTATTTCAAAACAGACGCCAAGCAAAGACCACAACCTTTATAGAGATATGTTTTTGCCACAGCATGTTCACATCAACGGGGGCGATAGCAACAGGTTGAGTAGACTGAAAAATGTAAGCACTACGAACAGAGTACACATTAGATTTTTCCAAATTTCAAAGCCGTCTGTCCTCCTTTTCAACCTTCAAAGTTACATGTTGGAGTAATAATAAAAGTTCCCCCACCTGCTCCTCCTCCCACACAAACAACCTCTTCCTCCACTTCCACGCCTCTCCATACTCACCCCACCCCAACTGACACATATCGTACACAGACACTCATTTGTCCACTGCCAACTCAAACAATCTGCTAAACCTTTCCCTAAAGGACACCCCACCAACCCATACATCCGACCAAAAAAATATTTGTTTCCCATTCCCCACCAATCTACCGACATGAGATTTAAACCACTCCTCCCTCCACAAGGCAGCAATAGCACGCCACCAAGCCGAGTCTGACCGCCCACCATCCAACAACCATCCTCCCTTCTCGTTGTATCTCGTCGATAACACCCTATACCACAAACTCTCCTTATCAATCAATAACCGCCAGCACCACTTCCCTGATAAAGCACTATTAAACTCCCTAATTCTCCTTACCACCAACCTCATTTCTCAAACAAACAGAATTCAAGTCAACCCAAGTTATTTTTTTGTGGTTGTCACCCCCCCCCCCCCCCAAAAAAAAAAAAAGAAGAAAGAAACAATTTAAAATAGATTCAATAGAGGAGACAATACCTGAAGGAGCCTTGAAGAAAGGAAGAGCATAAACATGCATAGATGACAAGACAGATTTCAACAGAACCAATCGACCACCAAAAGATAAATGTTTAGATTTCCACCCTGACAATCTAGTTTTGATCCGGCGAATCATTGGTTCCCAAAAAGACAACCGCCGCACATCACCACCTATAGGCATCCCCAAATACACAAAAGGGAGATTTCCAACCTTACACTTCAATACCAACGTTGCCTCGGTTAACCAAGACCCATGAACATTTACACCAAACAATTGACTCTTTGTAAAATTCACCTTCAGCCCAAATATAGTTTCAAAGAGACTGAGAACAGCACGCATCGCTCGAACATTAGCCCAAGATTTCTCAACAATTATTAAAGTATCATCCGCAAATTGTAAGTGAGAAACGACTGTTGCATTAGCTGGACCCACCTTGTAACCGTGAAAGAAATGCTTCCCGGACATAGAGTTCATTAAAATGTTAAAGCCCTCTGCGGCCAATAGAAAAAGGAATGGGGACAGCGGGTCGCCTTGCCTCAACCCTCACTTCATAGGAAACTCGTCCGTTGGGGACCCATTAACCAATACTGAAGCCGTAGCCGTTCCTATGCATTCTTTTATCCATTTCCGCCACAAAACTGGGAACCCCATCTTGTACATCACCTCATCCAAATAACTCCACTCTATCAAATCATAAGCCTTCTCGAAATCTACTTTGAAAAGAAGAAATTCCTTTTTACTTTTGCGAGCATCATCGACAACCTCATTTGCCACCAGGATACCATCTAGAATTTGACGACCTTTAACAAATGCATATTGAGAATCAGAGATAACCGATCCAATAATAGAACGAAGACGATTAGCCAAGACCTTCACCTTACTTAGTTATAGTAATTAATAATGGTTTAGTTGTAGCTCAACATTAAACCTACAAAATTAATAATATTATCATAAGTTTAACTTAGGTTAGTTAAAAGAAACTTGGTGGTCATTGCCTTTAATTAATATGTATTGGTAGTAGTCTAGTAGATAAGTTCCTTTTTTTTACCTACCATATACAAGCTTCTAATTTTCATTTTTTTCAACATATATTTATCCTTTACTAAAAAAAGAACACACATTTTTGTACCAAAAAATAAAATAAAAATACATTTAACATTAAATAAATGTTTTATATCTCTCTTGTGAGCCGTTATTTCTAACCTTAGTTTTTTTATCCTTCATCCATCAAAAATGAGGATTTAAGGTCAATTTTTGACTCAAAATTATCATCTTAAATCATATTTTCCTTCGCTTTTTATCTAAATAAGTAATTTTCATAAATATTCGGCTTTTTCTTCATTATATCATTGTTTTAGTGTGATGTTGTTTTGTTTGTGGTCTTTGTGCGACTTTGTTTATTTTTTCGTCTTATTACTATGTTTGTTCCATTCACATTGTCATATCAACTTTTGATTAAATATACATTCAATCAATGATTTTGACGTCGTCAACGTTACAGATCTAGATGCCCAAATATTTTAGACATCTGAATATAGTCATGTCCGTAAGTTATTGTACTTTATCATATTATGTCATTAACATACATGTTGCGAGTTTGTTGACAAATTAATTATTTTTATTTTTTTACGAATTTGCATCGTATATATACACTCTATCAATTTGAAGGAATATAATTTATTTTCGATAAAAAAATATAAAAAAAACATAAACTTTTGTAGTTAGACAGAAAAATAAACTTTTCTAGTTAGACTTGTGTGTGTTACATACTATATGCAAAGTCCGAAGTTGAAATCCTCGTAAAAAAAAAAAGACTCGTGTGTGTCGTTCCACTATATTTTTAGTAAATGTTGTTCCACTTTTATTTTATTTTTTGTAGCTCGTTCTACTTTTGTTTTCTGATCAAGATTTTTTCTTCGAGGGAATCAAGATCAAGATTTACATTGTAACGCCCTCTTTAATTATTTAATTATTTTATTAGATGATATGGTATATGTTTATATATTATGTGATTTGTGACGATTATGTGACGTATTTGTGACGTATATGTGACGTGTGACGTGTTATTATTTTATTGTTTAATAAAATAATATAAGTGATGTTTATATGAATATTTAGTTGGTAAATAAATAGATGTGGTGGAAAAAGATAGAATTTTAAGAGATGGGGTTATAATTATAATTAAGAAGAGTTGTGTGGGTTAAGAAGGAATTAGTTAAGTTGTGAGGGAGTATATAAGAGAAGTAGGTTAAGAGAAATAAAAACGCGTGGTCAGACTTGGGAAAAGAAGAGGAAACGGTTCAAGAGGGGAGAAGAGGCTAGGCTGCAATTCTGCACAATTTTCCAGGTAAGGGTGAGCCTAACTTCAGTAATTTTAATGTTAAATCATCTGTTTTGATTAGCTTAGAGATTGGGAAGAATTGAGAGGAGTTTTGAGAATTAGGGTTATGATGAATTTAGTGAATTTGATGTGAGATGGCTGTGAATTGGTGTAGCAATGTGTTACAGAACCTAGATTATCCCCTAGGATAACATTGCTGATGAATTAGAAGCCTAACTTGAGAGATTTGAGATGTTTAGGTGAGAATTGGAGTGAACCCGTAGCGGTTCTGAGATCGCTCGCCTGTGGCGAGTGATCACTCGCCGTGGCGAGTAACCCTTGGTTGCTCGCGAGGCGAGCAGTATAGCTCGCCGTGGCGAGCTTGTCCCTTAAATTTTAGGACTCTGGCCCAGATGGTGATGGTTTTGAGTGCCCTTATATTTATAGAGATGACCTGTGAAGTTGGTTTAGCCAAATTGGATTTAGAGAGCTTAAAAATGAGGATTTTGGTGAAAAATGTCAAAAAGGCCGAAGCACCCAGTATTTCTCGCCTCCAGCTCGCCCCCAACTCGCCTTTGGCGAGTGAGCTGATGTGAGTACTCGCCTGTGGCGAGCAGATGCACTCGCCGTGGCGAGTTAGATGGTTCAGGACTGTTTGTTGTTTTGCGATCTGTTTCGCATGGAACTTTGAGAGGAGCCCTTTGGGTAGTATTGGAGAGGTTTTATACCCTTAGATGCATTCTGTAATGAAGATTGTTGATGATTCTTTTATGACGTGAATAATTGATGTATTGTTGATAGTAAGTGATGTTTAAATATGATGATATGTGATTATGATGATGTTACGTGTTGCGATGTATATGATTAATGAGATGATGTCCTGCCATGTAAATATTATACCTGCATGTGTCAGTTTTGCATTATGAATGATGGTATTGAGACGGTGCAATAAGTTGTTAAACGACGAGTCCATGCATTTGCATATTTATGAGACGGTGGAGCTTTATGCTCAAAGCGACGGTGGAGCATTTGCTCAAAGCGACGGTGGAGCATTTGCTCAAAGCGACGGTGAAGCATATTAATGCTATAATCATATGGTACCACATGCATGATGTTGAGACGTTAGGTGTTGCATTTAGTCGAGTCATTTGTGACATATATGAGATGATGTTTGAGACGTTGATGTTCGATGTGATGTTGTTTGTGATGTTGTTTATGATGATGCCTATGATGATGTTATGATGTGCTATAACATATATGTGATGATGTTTTGAGACGTTGATGCTTGATGTGATGTTGTTATGATGAGCTATAATGTATATGTGATGAGTTGGATTTATGATTTGTTAATCTTGACGTTTGATTTATATATTAATGTTATTGTTGTGAATCTCACCCCTTCTGCTGGAATTGCCGCCTTGTGGGCAAGTGCAGGTACCCAGTCTTAGATGCGTTGATGCGAGGATGTGTGAAGTAGGGTTGCTCTGATATGTAACGGGATGGGGTCTTTTATAGAGTCTATTCCTTATGTATCATGTTTGATTAAGTGTTGACTTTCAGTGATGTTGAAAATAGTAATGTTTGAGACGTTCAATGGCTTTTAAGCCAAGACTATTTATGAGATGAGACTATTTGAATTCCGCTGCTTAATTGAATGTTTTTGTAATTTGATAAATTATTATCCAAGTTGATTTTAAAGAAGAAAATGTGACACTCCTTTGTGATGAGTACTCTGATATATGATTTATTTAATGAATCCTTTAAGATGGGAAGATGGGGTGTTACAATTGGTATCAGAGCAGGTCGGTCCGTCCGGCCAAGTAGAGAGTCGAGTGACGTTGTCTTAGAGTTAGAATACTATAGTTGTATTATTCTACCTTATGTTTGCCTTGTAAGAGGACGAAGATGGCTGGAAGAAACGACGCTGCGATTGCTGCTGCCTTGGAAGCTGTTGCTCAGGCGGTGGGGCAACAACCGAATGCGAATGCTGGTGCTAGTGCGGAGGTCCATATGCTGGAGACCTTCTTGAGAAACCATCCTCCTACCTTCAAGGGGAGATATGAACCAGATGGAGCCCAGACTTGGCTCAAGGAGATTGAGAGGGTGTTCCGAGTGATGCAGTGCACGGAGGTGCAGAAGGTGCGTTTTGGTACGCACATGCTAGCTGAGGAGGTTGACGACTGGTGGATTAGTCTCCTACCTGTTCTGGAGCAAGGTGGTGTTGAGGTTACTTGGGCCGTATTCAGAAGAGAGTTCCTGGAACGAAGCCTGTGTTTATGACGCCTTATCGTATGTCAGCTTCCGAGTTGGCTGAGCTGAAGAAACTGTTAGAGGATTTGCTGAATAAGAAGTTTGTGAGACCTAGTGTTTCACCATGGGGAGCTCCAGTGCTGATTTTGCCGAAGTCTGATGAACCTTTTGTGGTATATTGTGATGCGTCCAAGTTGGGTTTGAGAGGTGTGCTTATGCAAGAAGGTAAGGTGGTAGCATATGCTTCGAGACAATTGAGGATTCACGAGAAGAATTATCCGACGCATGACTTAGAGTTGGCAGCTGTGGTCTTTGTATTGAAAATATGGAGACATTACTTGTACGGTTCGAGGTTTGAAGTATTCAGTGATCATAAGAGTTTGAGATATTTATTTGATCAGAAGGAGTTGAATATGAGGCAGAGAAGGTGGCTTGAGTTATTGAAGGATTATGATTTTGGTTTGAATTACCATCCTGGTAAAGCAAATGTGGTTGCAGACGCCCTGAGTAGGAAAACGGTGCATATGTCCGCGTTGATGGTGAAAGAATTTGAATTGTTGGAACAGTTTAGAGATTTGAGCTTGGTGTGTGAAAGAACACCTCAGAGCATAAAACTGGGAATGTTGAGAATTGATAATGATTTCCTGAAGCATATCAAAGAAGCACAAAAAGAAGATGTCAAGTTTGTAGACTTGTTGATTGCTAATGATGATACTGTGGATGGTGACTTTAAGGTCGATGATCAAGGAGTGTTGAGATTCCGAGGGAGGATTTGCATTCCTGACAATGAAGAGATTAAGAAGATGATTCTTGAAGAGAGTCATAGAAGTAGCTTGAGTATTCACCCGGGAGCTACGAAGATGTACCATGACTTAAAGAGGCTGTTTTGGTGGTCTGGTTTGAAACGCGATGTGGCACAATTTGTGTATTGTTGCTTGGTTTGCCAAAAGTCGAAGATTGAGCATCAGAAGCCGACTGGTATGATGGTACCTTTAGATGTGCCAGAATGGAAATGGGATAGTATATCCATGGATTTTGTGACGAGTTTGCCCAATACTCCTAGAGGGAACGATCCTATTTGGGTAATTGTTGATAGATTGACGAAGTCTGCTCATTTTCTACCAATCAACATTACTTTTCCTGTGGCTCAGTTGGCGGAGATTTATGTTAGAGAGATAGTTAAGCTGCATGGTGTTCCTTCGAGCATCGTATCTGATAGAGATCCAAGATTTACTTCTAGATTTTGGAAGAGTTTGCAAGAGGCGTTAGGATCTCAGTTGAGGTTGAGTTCGGCTTATCATCCGCAAATAGATGGTCAGTCGGAGAGGACGATTCAGTCGTTGGAGGATTTGTTGAGGGTTTGTGTACTTGAACAGGGAGGAGCTTGGGATAGTCATCTTCCATTGATAGAGTTCACGTACAACAACAGTTACCATTCAAGTATTGGAATGGCGCCGTTTAAGGCTTTGTATGGACGGAGATGCAGGACTCCGTTGTGTTGGTTTGAGTCGGGTGAAAGGGTGGTCTTAGGACCGGAGATCGTTCAACAGACTACCGAGAAGGTGAGAATGATCCAAGAAAAGATGAAAGCGTCGCAGAGTCGACAAAAGAGTTACCATGATAAGCGTAGAAAGGACCTTGAGTTCCAAGAGGGGGATCATGTGTTCCTGAGAGTGACTCCTTTGACGGGTGTTGGACGTGCTTTGAAATCGAAGAAGTTGACTCCGAGGTTTATAGGACCGTATCAGATTTCAGAGAGGATTGGACCGGTGGCGTATCGTGTTGGATTACCACCGCACTTGTCGAATTTGCATGATGTTTTTCATGTATCTCAGCTGAGGAAGTATGTTCCGGATCCGTCTCATGTGATCCAAAGTGACGATGTGCAAGTTAGGGACAACCTTACGGTTGAGACCTTACCCGTGAGGATTGATGATCGAAAGACGAAGACGTTGAGAGGCAAGGAGATACCTCTTGTGAGAGTTGTTTGGGACGGAGCGACGGGTGAAAGCTTGACTTGGGAGCTAGAAAGTAAGATGCTGGAATCCTATCCAGAGTTGTTTGAACGAGGTAAATTTTCGAGGACGAAAATCCTTTAAGAGGGGGAGAGTTGTAACGCCCTCTTTAATTATTTAATTATTTTATTAGATGATATGGTATATGTTTATATATTATGTGATTTGTGACGATTATGTGACGTATTTGTGACGTATATGTGACGTGTGACGTGTTATTATTTTATTGTTTAATAAAATAATATAAGTGATGTTTATATGAATATTTAGTTGGTAAATAAATAGATGTGGTGGAAAAAGATAGAATTTTAAGAGATGGGGTTATAATTATAATTAAGAAGAGTTGTGTGGGTTAAGAAGGAATTAGTTAAGTTGTGAGGGAGTATATAAGAGAAGTAGGTTAAGAGAAATAAAAACGCGTGGTCAGACTTGGGAAAAGAAGAGGAAACAGTTCAAGAGGGGAGAAGAGGCTAGGCTGCAATTCTGCACAATTTTCCAGGTAAGGGTGAGCCTAACTTCAGTAATTTTAATGTTAAATCATCTGTTTTGATTAGCTTAGAGATTGGGAAGAATTGAGAGGAGTTTTGAGAATTAGGGTTATGATGAATTTAGTGAATTTGATGTGAGATGGCTGTGAATTGGTGTAGCAATGTGTTACAGAACCTAGATTATCCCCTAGGATAACATTGCTGATGAATTAGAAGCCTAACTTGAGAGATTTGAGATGTTTAGGTGAGAATTGGAGTGAACCCGTAGCGGTTCTGAGATCGCTCGCCTGTGGCGAGTGATCACTCGCCGTGGCGAGTAACCCTTGGTTGCTCGCGAGGCGAGCAGTATAGCTCGCCGTGGCGAGCTTGTCCCTTAAATTTTAGGACTCTGGCCCAGATGGTGATGGTTTTGAGTGCCCTTATATTTATAGAGATGACCTGTGAAGTTGGTTTAGCCAAATTGGATTTAGAGAGCTTAAAAATGAGGATTTTGGTGAAAAATGTCAAAAAGGCCGAAGCACCCAGTATTTCTCGCCTCCAGCTCGCCCCCAACTCGCCTTTGGCGAGTGAGCTGATGTGAGTACTCGCCTGTGGCGAGCAGATGCACTCGCCGTGGCGAGTTAGATGGTTCAGGACTGTTTGTTGTTTTGCGATCTGTTTCGCATGGAACTTTGAGAGGAGCCCTTTGGGTAGTATTGGAGAGGTTTTATACCCTTAGATGCATTCTGTAATGAAGATTGTTGATGATTCTTTTATGACGTGAATAATTGATGTATTGTTGATAGTAAGTGATGTTTAAATATGATGATATGTGATTATGATGATGTTACGTGTTGCGATGTATATGATTAATGAGATGATGTCCTGCCATGTAAATATTATACCTGCATGTGTCAGTTTTGCATTATGAATGATGGTATTGAGACGGTGCAATAAGTTGTTAAACGACGAGTCCATGCATTTGCATATTTATGAGACGGTGGAGCTTTATGCTCAAAGCGACGGTGGAGCATTTGCTCAAAGCGACGGTGGAGCATTTGCTCAAAGCGACGGTGAAGCATATTAATGCTATAATCATATGGTACCACATGCATGATGTTGAGACGTTAGGTGTTGCATTTAGTCGAGTCATTTGTGACATATATGAGATGATGTTTGAGACGTTGATGTTCGATGTGATGTTGTTTGTGATGTTGTTTATGATGATGCCTATGATGATGTTATGATGTGCTATAACATATATGTGATGATGTTTTGAGACGTTGATGCTTGATGTGATGTTGTTATGATGAGCTATAATGTATATGTGATGAGTTGGATTTATGATTTGTTAATCTTGACGTTTGATTTATATATTAATGTTATTGTTGTGAATCTCACCCCTTCTGCTGGAATTGCCGCCTTGTGGGCAAGTGCAGGTACCCAGTCTTAGATGCGTTGATGCGAGGATGTGTGAAGTAGGGTTGCTCTGATATGTAACGGGATGGGGTCTTTTATAGAGTCTATTTCTTATGTATCATGTTTGATTAAGTGTTGACTTTCAGTGATGTTGAAAATAGTAATGTTTGAGACGTTCAATGGCTTTTAAGCCAAGACTATTTATGAGATGAGACTATTTGAATTCCGCTGCTTAATTGAATGTTTTTGTAATTTGATAAATTATTATCCAAGTTGATTTTAAAGAAGAAAATGTGACACTCCTTTGTGATGAGTACTCTGATATATGATTTATTTAATGAATCCTTTAAGATGGGAAGATGGGGTGTTACATACATCACATCTAAAACCACGTGTATACTTTTTTTTTTATCGCTTTCACACCGGTTTCTGATCCACCAATGGCGAACGACTAATCCGGCTCGTGCGTAGAGGCATGCACACTGGTCAAGCGTTGTTTCCCCTGGGAATCGAACCTGGTATTCCCCGGGTACGTCCTTGGAAGG
Organism: Medicago lupulina; assembly: GCA_958299785.1. Lineage (NCBI taxonomy): Eukaryota > Viridiplantae > Streptophyta > Magnoliopsida > Fabales > Fabaceae > Medicago > Medicago lupulina. The sequence continues at coordinate 11,098,870 of OY283146.1, forward strand.
AGCTCCAACACTCATTCGGACTCCGTCGCTAATCAATCTAAAATCCGCCAAAGAAGACACCATAACTCAAAAACTCTAGTCTAAAAGCTGACTCCCGATCTCGAAGCAAAAACGATTTGCCCACCATAATCGAGAAACAAATCACCAAGACACTCCTTAACTTCTATACCACCAAAGAAGACACTATACCCAACCCAAAAAATTGAAACGATACATTAACTCCTGATCTCGAAGCAAAGCAATCGGTCCACCATAATATGTAAGCCAAATCCCTAAGTCAGTCAACAAGTAGAGCGACAACGCAAATAAAACAAAGTTAAAAAAGAGGCCATCTCGAAAACACCCCAAAATCCAACCACCCAAAAATCAAGAATTAACAAAATCGAAAACAACCTAAAACCAACACGAACTAGTAGCGACGGAGATGGATCAACGAAAGAAAAACTAAAAAACACAAACCATTCCACAAGCTCCTCTTCGTCACCAAAAACTCACCACACAACACAAACAACCACCCAAACAACTGTTAAACCAAAACAACATCCACGACCACCTCGTTGTGGTACCAACAATGTCAACTCTCATCGATGATTGTTACAAAATACGGTCAATGTGAGAGCCCGCTGCCGAAAACCAAAACATTGTTATTTTCAATAAAAAAAGAAAGAAAAATGAATATATTTATTTTCAATAAAAAATTCCTTTTTAGCTTGACTTTTCGTGCCGTTCCACTCTTATTTTATTTTTTTGGTACAAATTTTATTTTTAATTTATAATAAATAATAAAATGTTGTCCCATTTTTATATATTTTTTGCTGTTTCACGTTCCACTTTTATATGTCACTGATCAAGATTTATATTGCATCTAAAACCACGTGTATACTGTAGTTGATGATTTCTTATTTATTTTGTTGATTCGTTCAACAAAAAAAATGTAATTTTTTAACGATGCAAGGGATAGATGACGGTTATAGTACAGCTATTACTGGAAAGAGCAAAAAAGCCATTTTATTTCTCCATCACCGTTTAACTACCACTTCAATAAATCCAAACACATCCTTAACCCTTTTTCCTCTTCGATCCCACACAACCATGGTTGTTTTCCTTCAACATCAGATTCCACCCCCAAAATTGTTATCTTCTCGATCCTGACACTCTTCCAGTTCTTCCATGGTTTGTCTCTCAATTACTCTCATTTCTCTATTTTATTCTTTTTCAATTCATTTTGTTAATTCTTTCAAATTCGTCTCCAAGATCTGTTTTTTATACCTTTCTGTTAATTATTAAAACAAATTTTGTTCAATGCTAAAATTCACCTAGCTAGCATGCCATATTCACCCTGTTTGGATAATCAGCTTAATTTGCAGCTTATAGCATAAACGCTTATGTATAAGCTATTTCTATAATAAGATAAAAATAAAGTGATTTGTTTTAATTCAATGGATTGAGACTCAAATTCAATTCCTTTATTGGTTATTTGTGTTATGTATGATTTGATTTTATGATTATGATGATATGATTCTAAGAAAATAAGTAAACTTGTTTAGCTGGGTGCAGAAACTGAGGACTACAGCATATAATAGACAACAAGGTTATAGTGCAATGGCAATGGGGGAGTTCACCGAGACCGGGAGCGAGTACGTGACCGTAGGTGAAATGCCTTCCCCAAGAGCAAATCACATGAGGAAACTTTCAGTTCTACCACTTGTGTTTCTCATCTTCTATGAGGTATCAGGTGGACCTTTTGGTGTTGAGGATACTGTGAAAGCAGCTGGTCCTTTGTTAGCTTTACTTGGATTTTTTGTTTTTCCGTTCATATGGAGTGTTCCTGAAGCTTTGATCACTGCTGAAATGGGTACCATGTTCCCTGAAAATAGTGGTTACGTTGTTTGGGTTTCGTCTGCTTTAGGACCTTTTTGGGGGTTTCAACAGGGTTGGATGAAATGGCTTAGTGGTGTGATCGATAATGCTTTGTATCCTGTTCTATTTCTTGATTATCTTAAGTCAGCGGTTCCAGCGGTAGGTGGTGGTTTACCTAGAGTATTTGCAACATGGGGTTTGACTATTGTTCTTACTTATTTGAACTACAGGGGTTTAACCATTGTTGGACTTGTTGCTGTTTGTTTAGGGATTTTCTCGCTTCTGCCATTTGTTTTCATGGGGTTTTTGTCGATTCCAGATATCAAACCTGAAAGATGGTTTGAGACAAACCTAAATGACGTTGATTGGAATTTATATTTGAATACGCTGTTTTGGAATCTCAATTATTGGGATTCCATAAGTACTCTTGCTGGTGAAGTTGAAAATCCAAAGAAAAATCTTCCCAAAGGTTTGTTTTATGCCTTGATCCTGGTTGTTGTGGCATACTTCTTTCCTCTTCTGATTGGTACCGGTGCTGTTCCGGTTGAGCGCGAGTTGTGGACCGACGGGTACTTTTCTGATATTGCTATGATCATTGGAGGAGTGTGGTTGAGATGGTGGCTTCAGGCTGCAGCTGCAATGTCAAACATGGGAATGTTCGTTGCCGAAATGAGTAGCGACTCTTACCAGCTTCTAGGAATGGCTGAGAGGGGAATGTTGCCAGAGTTTTTCACCAAGAGGTCTCGTCACGGAACTCCTCTTATAGGGATTCTTTTTTCAGCCTCTGGTGTAATTCTACTATCATGGCTTAGTTTTCAAGAAATTGTAGCTGCAGAGAATTTCTTGTACTGTATTGGAATGATTCTGGAGTTTATTGCATTCATAATGTTGAAGATCAAACACCCCAACGCACCTCGGCCATACAAAGTACCAGGCGGAACGACCGGAGCAATTATTATGTGCATCCCTCCTACAATTTTGATATGTGTGGTATTAGCTTTCTCCTCCCTCAAAGTATTTCTTATAAGCGTCACTACTATGGCGATTGGTCTTGTGATGCAGCCTTGTCTCAAATTTATGGAGAAAAAGAGATGGATGAAGTTCTCACACAGTCCTGAGCTACCTGATTTTGTCAATGGAGAGGACACTCAATCTTTGGTGCAATAAATTTGTGATGTTTCAATCTGTTCGATAATAATGTGGAAAGGGCAGCTTTGTATTTCATGCTTTTGACACTTTAGCTATTTACCTGTCTGTAGTTTTGTTTTTTGTTTTTTTGGTAACATCTATGTCTGTAGTTTTGTAATAGATGAGATGTCAGTTAGAAACCTGGAAGTTAGTATTTAGAATGTCTTTATTTTTGTTTGGTTCCCTGCATCAAATATGTTGATGTACAAAATTTATATATTTTGAACATTAATAAAATGATGTTGAGCAACTTATTTCAGCTGCCATTGTGTAAATGTTTTCATACTCTTGTAGTTATTATAGTTAAGTCTTAAGATTAACTATAGATATTGTACTAGAAGGCTTTGCATGTGTTCACAAATAAAAAGGGTGTACATGTTTGTCTATATTTTGTGTACAAAGTTCATTTCTGTTTTAGATTTTTGGGGTACGGACACAGACGAGCAGGCTTGTGTTCCCCTTACACAAGAATGGGCTAAATTGCACCAAGAGCTGTTATCATGGTTTATGTTCAAATGTAGTACTTTTTCAGAGTTGTGTGTTGATTTGAATGTTATTGAAGTAATGATAAACCAGAGTCAAAAACTCCTAGTTAGAGCTCTAAAGCTCCTAATCAGAGAGAAACTCTCCTAACAATCATCCACCATAACCACATTCCTATTATATTAGTACCACCTGTTGACTCCCACTTTCTTCCACAATACTATGTCATTCTTCTAAAAAAATGTCTACTTTTATGTCGTTTTATAATATTAATGAAACATAAAATAGAAATTTATCCATTTTATAAGTTTTATAATATTTCGCTTCAACTAATAAATATAAGAAAACATGAACTCAAAATTTCTGTTTAAATTTTTTTAGAATATATCTGAGATTTTGGGAAATGTAAAAACATTGTTTGTATAATTGCATTCTTAGTTTATCTTTCATCTTCTCAATGTTACAATTGTCTCACTACATTAGTCTTCATCTCCTTATTTGCAATTTAAAATGAACACAACTTTTTTTTTTTAAGGAAAAATGAACACAACTTTTAAAAAACGAAAATGAAAATATTTTGAGAAAATAAACATGTATTAGGATTAAATTTTTTCTTTTTCAAAAATATATAAAATATCACCTTGTAATTACTTTATTTTAGTATTTTAACTATTGTTACGAAAGAAGTTTCCATGACTGTTCAACAGTGAATAATATTCTCTCAAAAAAAAAAAACAGTGAATAATATCAATTGGATACATGGTGAGTGCGAGATAAATCCTTCTTTTCATTTTAAATACATAAACATGTTTGACACTTGAATATTTAACTTAAAACGTATACATCAATATTGAGGAACTCATTAATCAGTTCTAAGATAAACTTACAATTTTTAATTTTTTATACTATGCAAGTTTGCACATGATAAAAAAAACAAATCATTTATTCATCTTTTTTTAAAAAAAAGAAAAAAAAAACATCATCTATTCATCTTAATTTTGTTATCTACAAACATAGCCGACAATTTGCAAAAAATTACTTAATGAAGTTGTTAATGAATTATATCAAATCTAGGTTTATCTTTCTTTTTTGGTACAAGGTGTATCTTTTTTTTTTTTGAGAGATGGTACAAGGTGTATCTATTAACCATACTTTTGCATATCGTTAATATCAAATATTGCATTTGTTGAAATTTTAGAGTGTCCAAATATAATTTCTAATTTTTTATTGACATGTATACCCATAAACAAGAAAAGAAAACTAACATTTTATTTTAACAAGAAGAAAAGAAAAACTAACATGTTCTACCTTGTTATTTTCTTTTTTGGTAAAAAGGGGCGTTTTTTTATATATAATAAAAAGCGTATTTCTCTGTGAATTTTATAAAAATAACACTACTAAATAATATTCACAAAGAAGTTCTCCTAAAAAAAAATATTCACAAAGAAGTTTCTACCTTAACTTATGGTTTATCTTGGTCTTAGATATAAAGGCTCAACCTTCCGAAAAAAGATGAATTATTTTTCAGCTAGCTTACGATAACTCAGTGTCTACCCTCTCTATGTTCCACCACCATCACATGAAATCCTCTCCTCTCTTGTTATCGATGTGGTGATGGTGGGGATGCATTCACTCTAGAAACCTCAGACTCAACCTTGGTTCTCTTCTCCCAACATTTATACAACTTAGGATAGTCGCACCGCCAACCCTCTTCTCAATCACATTGTTGCAGGTGTTTGGTGGGCTCGGAGAAGCTGAAATTCCGTGTGATTGGTGGGCTCGGAGAAGCCGAAATTCCGTGTGTTTTACTCATGAAAATATTCCAATCTTTGGGTCATCCTTAATTGCTTGTACCATGTCCGGGACATTGCACTCTTGCAGTCACTCCTCTCACAATGGTTCCTCAAAGGATAAACATGCAAATGAATTTTTTTTAAATCACAAACGTACTATGTTGATAGAAGGTGTTTTGGTATCCCTGTTCGAACCGACTTTGGTGGCATAATCAAAAACTCTACAAGTACCCTCTTCTCGCTGAGCTTCTTGCAATCTCGTGTGTATCTGTAGATAAAAGCATGGGCTTCGAAGATGTAGTTTGCTACAAAGACCTCTATCAAGGCCTCTACCAACAAGTTCCACCCGTATGTTGTGCTTATTCAAGACATTAAAGATTTGCTCCACAAAAAATCATTTTTAAAGTCTTTCACATGTTGTGTGAAGGCAATCAATAAATTGATTCCATGGGTATGTTTTGTGCTTCTAAGCATTTCAACATCGTCTGTTCACGCTTCTCCTCCACATGACGTAAAAGATAGCTTGTTGTTGATGCTCGAGAGCCTTATTTTTAAGACTTTAGGCTTTCTTTTTTCTTTTCTTTTTCTTTCTGTCTTAGCCTTGTAACCCAAAAACAAATATTCACTAATTTTTGCTTTAGTTTTTTTGTCAATTTAAATATTATATAATATTTATTAATATCTTTCTCCTTAGTACTTTTTTTTTTTGAATAATCCTTACTACTTCTATTTTCTTTACCACTTTGTAACAAAGTTTCAAAACTCGCAAATTGTGATTAATTATATTTTCAAAAATAAAATAATATTTCGCCACCATATAAATACCCACGAATTTAACCGCGAAATCTAAACTTCAATTTGAATTTTCAAAAGAAGAAAGAATTCGATGAAGAAGAGAGGAAGAAAACCCAAAGTTTCCGATCTTCTCAAAACACCGTCACCGTCGCCGGTAGCTTCTCCGACGGAAAGTTCACCGAAATCAGCCCTCTTCACGAGAACCGCTTCCACTTCCAAAGGCGTGAAGAGAGTAGCCGCCTCTCTTACCACCACTTCTCCACCACGCACCACTCACAAAGCTCCGAACAACATCTCCGATCTCAAAAGCCTCGCGTCTTCCGCTATCGACGAACTCAAACGCCGCATCGATCGTTCTCACTCTGAGATTCTCAAGGATCTCGAAGCTTCTCATTCTCGTCTCCATAAGCGTTTCAAGGTTTCTTCTCGTGCTTTCTCTCAATTTGTATAATCGCTTTTCTAAATTTGATCTATTCTTCATAAATCGTTGATTCTGACCCGAAAACGGTTTGAATTCTGTGATTTAACGGAATATTCACATTAGCATGTTCAGATCTGATTAAGTAGATAATTAGATTAGTGTATTTGACGAATTAATTGAGATGGATCTTAATTAAGATTAATCCTGTGATTTATTCTTCGGTAGTAGAATTAGATCTAGTTTACAAGAAAATGGAGAGAATGCAAGTAGATAATTAGATAAGTGGATTAGCGTAGTTGATGAATTTTGATTTAGTTAATAGATCAAATGTTATGAAATTTGTTTTAATCGAGATAGAACTTAATTAAGATTAATCGTTGATTTATAACTGTGATGTTGCTAATTTAAGAAGTTTATAGATGCAGAGTCAAGGATGCCAGCAAGCAATGGATGAAGCTGAGAAGGATTACAAGAAGTTGTCTGAGCGGATTACGGAAAGTCGAGAGGCTATGAAGGTTGATCCTTCTTTCTTCACTGTCATAAACTCATAATCATTTCAAAAACTTGATTAAGAGTGGAATATAATGTTTTTTCACCATTTTTTTCAGGCTTCTTATGAAGAGTTTATGGCTGAGGCACAGGCTACGGCATCTCGTGGTATGCATAATCGAATCAGTTTCAAAATAACGAAGTGCTTTTGATCAAATTTTTGGCTGTTCTTCTATACTGGCTATATAATATTGCGTTATACTGCATCATTGTTTTGTATGAAAGAGTCATGAATGCTTTTTATACATGAGATAAATATACCATACATGAAATGAAAGGACTCGAAGGAGTGATTTAAAAGCTATGAAGCATTGACACAAACACAGGACACCATATGACGCTGACACTAGCAATTATTTTAAGAACTTGAAGTAGTTAAATGCAATTGCATCTAAAATGGCGGTGTTACATAGTTTAAAAGTCGGCCAGTTAGCATTCCTATGCTATTCTTTTTACAATGTTTTTACTGATAAGCATTAATCATTATGCCAGATTTACCTTCATCATAAGATGGAAACTAGAATTTTGTTTTGTTTGGTTGATGTAGTAAATTACCTGCTCATTGTTCAAATATTTGTATTGAGATGTCATACGCATAATTGTGAATTTCAGTCTACATGCACACAAATGCCGCATTCGTTTGTAGGATGGTACTAATTTTCATTCAAAAATTTCAGCATGCAAAACTTCCATAAATGAGCTTTCACAGAAGTATGAGAAGGCTATTGATTCTCTTCGGAACCGTCATGGGATTTCATCAAATTAGCTATATCATTTGGTGGGTGTGTACTGATTGCTTTATGGTAAGTATTAATTATTGGTATCTTTCATGGTTTATGGGATTACACTGTGTCTGTGTCTATTTATTCAGCCGTTCTGTTTTTCAATTCTTGATTCCTTGAATGATTGCATGCATGTTTTGTTGAAATATTGACGGGGCTCCAAAGTATCACAAGTATTTTTATGATTAATTTGACTAACTATAAAATTAAATGATAAAATCTCATATTTATTTTCTGTTTTATTTCATTTGTTGCTTTCACCTTCCTGTAAGTGAGATTTTGAAGTAAAACAAATATTGCAAGTGTCAGTATGCAGTATAAACCATACCACCAAAACTTATTTTTTGAAGTTAATGAAAAAATGCAGCCATGTCAAAGATGTCAGCATTCTCATAGAGACCAAATTTGATTTGTTTGTGCCCTCCAATTATTTCTAGTTTATAGAATTTTGTGATTATTCATTCAGTATTGGTTCTGGGTGATGGATTTCTGCACAGTATCATCTAAATTTTTAAAAAAAATATCATTTGACTACTGCTATCTAAAATTACAAATTTTGATGTTCAGGAACGATAGAAGAAAAGCTGCCAGTGGTTTTATATTTTCAACATCGTTTTGTTATTCTCATATACTTCTACATTGCAAAAGAAAGAAAAATTAGGAAATACTCAGTTCATTATTACTACTGTCAAATATTAGGCTGTTGCACCACCAAAAAAACAAATACTTGGCTGTTGATGATTGTGATCTTGATGCATGTAAGAGCATGTAGCTATGGTTTTAGTTTTGGAGGAGGCAAGATTGAATCTAGATTTTGACATGTCGGATGTTTTTGAATATAATTGATTTCGTCTCTATAATTAATTGTGTTAAAGCTAACTTTGAGCTTATGCCTCTCTACAATTGGTTTTTGACTTTAAATCTTTTGTTACCCACTTTTACATGAATTATGAGTATATCCAAATTTAAGAGAAATTCTAATACTTCATAAGTGTGCCCATCGTGAATCTATTGTTATTTTAATTAATTCAGGGTTTATCTTGTGTACTAATTACTTTAAATACATGGTCATTCTAAGCCAACCCAAGGACTATGATTTCATTAATATCAAAAAGGATGAAACTGATATCGGTGGTTAAATTACAAGGACGCAATTGATAATAATCACACTTCATGTTTCATCTTCAACCGCTTGCCATTGATCCACTGATGGTTACACACGCTTAGTAAGATATTAAAAAGACTCACTCGGAAAGGCGTGACTCCATTACAATGGTAAGATATTAACAAAAATATTATTCCTATCAAATACTACTTAATCTTAAGAATGAAATCAACCTTGCCCTCCAAACCTCTTCATTGTCACTTTTCTTAACTATTAAATGAACCTTTTCCATCAACCTTGCCCTCCTTTGTGACCGCCATCAGTTCCATTGTTTTTAAGCTATTCTAGTTCTTCAGCTTCCTCAACCCATACAAAAATTTGCAATTATCTTCATCATACGACAAAAGGAGAATCAATCAAGACAAAAAATCATAACGTTAAACAAGTCATGCCCATTTTTAACAAATTATTTGGTCACAAACCCAAATAAAATACATTTGACACACTGACATAGTTGCACAAAATTTAAAAAGAAAAAAAAATTAAATAGTGTTACATGATGTGACTAAATTACTTTTCTTTTAATTTTTTTCATTTGTGTGAGTGTTCAAATATTGCTGATTTGGGTTTGTGACTATGGAAGACTTCTCCCCATTTTCACAAACCTTTAATAAAGGGCATGTGTAGGAATACTTTTTGATTCTTGGATGTATTGGTCTTTCTTATAACACATATTCTAGGACACCAACAATCAAACATTTTTACCTCACCATTAAACATGGACGTCCAAGATGAAGCTTGACTTTGAGAACTATTTTTGAACACACAACCACCGCCTATCATTTTGATTTGAGTTTGCACAAGTTTTGTTGAACAAATTTTGAGGATTTTCATATGAGAGATTTAAAAATTAGTGTTTCAAATATACAAAATTGGGGAAGAGTCGTTGTACAACAATCATAAATAATGAAAAAAGTTCGCTTCCCAATTTTTTTGGATAAAATATGTCCTTGTAAACGTGGAAGCTGACTAACGTGTTAACGTCCGACGCCAACACTTTTTAACGACTCAACTTAATGATGAACTAAATTGACTATTGATTGAATATTACTCCTCCGCTTCATAATGCTTGTCCATTTTAGAGAATAATTTTGTTTCACAATATTTGTCACTTTCAAGTTTCAATGCAACATTAATTATTGTCTTATCAATAATACCCTTATATATTTATTGTATAGAGAGAAAAAATAGAATGAAATAATAAATGATTAAGGGTATTATAGAAAACACATACATCATTTCATCAAAAATAACAAAATTTATTTAGTTTCGCGAAAATGTTCAATTTTCATAAGGTCTTCTTGACTCTTATTCAAAAGTTCCAATAATGTATGTATATTGGACTTTTTAAGACAATTATAGATCCTGGGCGACAATTCTAATTGGTCAATAAAAATGGATTTCAATGCAATTTCTTTTTTATTTTTCCTTAGTTTATCCTTAAGCAATCTATGAAAAGTGAAAAGGGGTAAAGTAACTTTGTGTTGATTGTTTTTAAAATTTAAGTTTTCTTATTCGGCATGTAAAAAAGGAATAAATAAATCAATCAAATTTCGGGAGGCTTCATAAAATAAAATGCTTTTTTAGAAGTTAAACTTTCGTTATAATTTCTCTAAAATGGACATAATATTTGAAACAGAGGGAGTATAACATTGAGGACATTATAGCCATTTCAATTAACTTAAGAAAACGGGTAAAAAAGAGCATATTGGTTTTTAGGACAAAATTTGGGGGCAAAACCGCGAGAAGAGAAGGAGAAAAAGGAACACTGGGCAGAAACAACAGATGGGTAAAGCAAATCCACATAAATCAGGGACCGGCGGCGACCTTCACGCGGCGGCAAGGTCCGGTGATCTGATAGCAGTTCAGTCAATTTTGATTTCAAATCCTCTGGACGTCAATTCCAGAGACAAGCACTCCAGAACACCGTATCCTCAATTATCAACGCAACCCTAACTCTTTTTCATGTTCACCTTTTATTCAATATATTTCATTAGCTTTTATGTCTTTACAGTTTATTTGCAGCTTATACACTTAGTTGTTTCTGTAGTAAAAGGAGAAATTAAGTTAAAGTTATTTTTGTATAAGTTATAAGCTGTTTTCATAAGCTATATTTGAAAATAAGCGGAAAATAGAATAATGTCATAAGCTAACCCACTTGGGTTTGTCTGGTGGGGTTGGTTTGGGATCTCATAGATGTGCCATTGGTTATCACCCCCAATTTTGTTACTGTATATTATTCTCTCATTGTACTGAACTGAAATGCTATTTATCTGCTAGTTAGGGTATGCTTAAATGATCCTGAGAATTAAAATTGCCTCTGTGTGTATGTGACTATGTGTCTATCGATTGTTGAATATTTATTCAGTTACATGATTGTGTTCTAGAGAGAAAATAAGGACGAAAACTTTATCTGGGGTGAAGTTACTAGGTTTTTCTTTGGAATTTTAGCATTGCAATACTGTTTCTTCAACAATCACCTTTGGAGCATAGACTACATTTTACATGATTGTATTTTGGGGAAAATTGGAAGTTAGGAAGATAATTTAGGGTCTGTTTGGATTGGCTTATTTTTAGAGCTTATGCAAATCAGCTTATGTAAATAAATAAGCTTTTATGTGTTATTTATAATCTTGTAAATGTGGTTTATGAAAAATAGTTTATGAAGACACAATTTTCGTTAGTGAGAACTTAAAAATTAACATAAAAGCTTATTTATTTGCATAAGCTATTTTTCATAAGCTCGATCCAAACGGAGCCTTAATTTGGTAAAGTTAGTAGTTACTGGGTTTGACTTGGGAATTCTAGCATTGTCATATTGTTTCTTTAACATGCATATTTGGACCATAGACTATATTATAGATGACTGTATTCTGGGTGGATTAGGAAAGAAGAAAGAAAACATTATCTAGGCGAAGTAACTGAGTTTTTCTTGGTAATTCTAGCATTGCCTTGTTGTTTCTTTAACAACCAAATTTGAACAATAGACTACATTTAGCAGCATTTTCTGGGCAAACAGAAGTAGTCAGTTACCTCTGCAAGAACAAGGCTGATGTCGGTGCTTCTGCTATGGATGATATGGCCGCAATACACTTCGCGGCACAGAAGGGACATTTAGAAGTTGTTCGAGCTCTGGTTTCAGCTGGTGCCTCCTTCAAAGCCTCTACTCGGAAAGGCGTGACTCCATTACATTTTGCTGTTCAAGGTTCCCATCTGGAACTTGTCAAGTACTTATCCAAGAAAGGGGCAAGTCTCACTATCAAGACAAAGGCAGGAAAGACCCCATTGGATCTTGCTACCAATGATGAAGTCCGCGCCTTTTTAGAGGGATTTGAAAAGTCAACTAAGAATGAAGAGTCAAAGAACGGAGATAAAACTGAAGGTTCTGATCCAAAAGAAAACGAAGAATCCGATCCAAAAGCACCTGAAGAATCTGATCTAAAGGCATCATCCTCTTTAGGATCCGAAGGTAATTTGAGCAGTGAACCTCCTGCAACTGCTGTTGATGAAGAAAGCGGTGAGAAAGAGAAGAGGAAGGGTAATGAAGATGATGCAAGAGAAAACCCTTCACATCCGAAAAAGGCGAGAGTTCAACTAAGTCATCTCCAAAGTTCAGATGATGTCCAAGAAGAAGAGACCCTGTAGGTTGGTAGAGGCATAGTTGAATGGATTTTTTTTCTTCTCTCATAGTCTGTAATATACTAATAGTATCTGATTTGTAATGCCTTTGTTGGGTTGGTAGATTGGGCCATCTAATGACTGTTGATGACACTTTTCCTGAACAAACACAATATTATCGTTTGACAATTTGTCCTCTTGTTGAGTTCCTTTTAAGTAGAAACCCTTAGTGTATGTTTTGTTCTTGAAGGTAGCAACTTTCTCTTTTTTCTCTCTTAAGCAATTAACCACGATGGAATGAGTCTTCAGTAGCACAGTTTTCATGCACTAACTTCGGTGTGTTTGGAAAAATTCAATTCGACGGGCAAACCGCATGTGGAGTGTGAAGCTACTGTTTGGAGCTTCTAAATATCATGTTGGTTTGTGCATCGGACGCGAGAATTATAACTCTAATGCCAAACTGAACATTGGCTTCATTGCATGCATAAGCAGGCATTTGTGTACATAGGAGTAAATATTCATTTTGGTCCTTAAATTTGAGGCATTTTCAAAATAGTTCATGAATGTATTAAAATTGCAAAAAAATATTTAAATGTACCTCTCATTGATCAGTTTGGTTCTCAAACGTGTTATTCGATAATAGTTTGGTCTTTGGCGTATTTTTGTTAATCGATTTGATCAATAAAATTACCAATATTCTTGTTCAAAGAAAAAAAACCAATAAGACACTTGGCAACAATTTTTTAATCTTTATACATTTAAATACTATAGTATCAGTGCTTCACATGTTTGGGGACTAAAATAACCTTTTACTCAACAGAAAATATGTATGGGCACAATATTTGAACACCGCAAAATACACCAAATATTGTGTCCACTCTTACTCGACTTGTAATATATAATACAAGTGAGATGAGACAAAAATAGTGTGATGATATATACATGCCATGTGCACTGTACAGGGGGCAGGGAAATAAACCAAGACATATAGATGCCCTTTTTAAACGGAGAACATAATTTTTGACCTTACACAAAACACAAGCTAAAACAACCAAGTTCAAGATAATAACAGAAATTTACGTAACAGCACTGCCGGTTGCATTTCAGTTTAACTCATTTCAAATACATTTTTCCTTAAAGCCTTGTAAATCTAGCTAAAAAACTAAGCACGTAATTGAAGATAAATGAATCTATACTCTTGCAACATAGAGACAGCTCGATTAAGTGACATAAATTTACAAAGTTGAGCAGCTACTGAACTACATTAAAATCTCTGCCGATCAAAGTTCTTTACAACTCACCATACTCACTTTATTTCCTAAATAATGTTTCATTTCTTTTTCTTTGAGCCTAGTTTGTGATAACAAATATTTTTTTTCTTCAAAAATTGGCAAATAATTCCTAAAACTGTTTCTATTGTGTCTCCTTGAACCCAGATGATGTATTAACCAAAAATCATAATGGTATAGATCTCACTGAAGGCTGCAGCATCAACGATTCCGAATATTCAAAGTAGGGTGCTGAAACTTTCAATGGGATCAAATTCTTCCAGCATGGAAGCTGCCTGGAAGCAGTCCGCAGCATCACCCATTCGGCCGTCGTGCTTGTGAACTAATCCCAAGTAATACCAAGCCATGCGATTGGTAGGTTCTACTCTAAGCGCATCAGACAGCATGCTTCTCGCAGCAGACAAAGCCTTTGAGCCCATTTTATGAATCAAAGCACTCATTAAGATTTTGCTTGGAACATGGTTTGTTTCAAGTAGTATAGCATTGATAGTAGCATTGAGAGCTTCTTGATTTTGCCCGCGTCCTTCAAACAAAATACCTGGTAGCGTATAAAAGAATATATAAGAATATAAATATAAATATCATACAAGTTGATAATTCTTAGCTCTTGGCTTCATTTTTTATGCACTATCTCCACATCCTCCATGAATGTGGCTTTACAAGTTTAAACATTGATTTTTTAAAAGATTATAACGCGCAGATCTAGCACCAGCCAGTCATAAGCACTTTTCCGATATGGACATGAGTTTTGAAAATACGAAATCAAATCTATAAATTCAAGTTGCTAGAACGAAAATACTTAAACAGCACAAAGGATTTAGTCTTGCCTTCAGTGCGCAAAATTTCTGCAGAGTACTCCTTCAACTCTCTGGCCTTTTGCAAACAGATTTCAGCATCCTTCCAACGAGAAAGGCTGGCATATAAATTTGCAAGACCATGCCAAATATCGAATTCATTAACTTTATCATCTTCAACCTAGAAAGAGTTGAAAAATAAAAATAAGAATGATTTTGCAGTCAATAATCAACCAGTATCTCAAATTTTCTTTTGGTGAGGGAGAGGCAAAACAAAACCGAACGAAAGAAAGAAAGGATACATCGGTAGGAAATATTAAAGCTTAAGAACAACATAGATGGAAAAATACATGAAACAGTTTCCTTTTAATATCTAACGGTCTTTTATTCCAAAAGCAATATAATGGTTCATTTGTGTTCAAAATAACGATTCTATCATTCTACGAAACAACTTTATTTTAGATCTTCAGAAAAAAAAATATTTAGCCAAGAGAGAAGTAACAAAACAGCTCTATTTGTTGAGGTTGTTCCCCTTTTCTAAAAAGCAGTTGTTATAATTTGTTAAAACTCAACAACCAAGCTATTCCCACTATGTGGGGTCGGCTACATGGATCAAATTACGCCCGATCATAAACCATTATTTTTCACTGCATCCAGGCGACGATGCAGCGGCCCTTTCTCATTTGACACTGCACTCGAGCTATACAGCATGTTGCTTCTGGGCAACGACCTAGCAATTTACACTATTCTGTATTTGGTCTATGTCATAGAGATTTGAAAAAAAATTATGTTGGCTGTTGAGGCCTAACACTACCCTCTCCTTTTACGCGGGCTTGGGACCGGCAATGTATAGCAAAGGTTAACATAGGCAAGATTTTTTAAAACTCAATCTTTAATTAAAAAAAGTACTTTCACTTATATAAAAGCACAAACAAGCTTGGCCCTATGAGGAAATGCAATTCCCCCATGACGTTTATTAGCTACTACTACAGTCTAAAGCAAAAACCATTACGATGAGATTGAACTAATCAAATGAAGAAAAAAAACTTATATAACCTGCTAAGCTCACATCAATGTCTCGCTCATATTAAATTAAAGAATCCCTCAAAGAAGACAAGTAGATGGAAGAATCTTACCTTCGAACAAATTTGGAAAGACCCAAAGGATTTCCTCCGGGCTTGAACCAATGCAAGAAGGTAGCGATATGTTTCGATAGCATCTATCGGTTTTGATTGGGAGATCTTCAGCTTCGCTTTAAGCTTAAGCAGAGGCCCCTGCTCCCATCTCACAGTTTGATCTAAAGCAGCATCTGTCACCACTTCAGCTTCTGGAAATCTTTGTTGTGCCGACAAAATCAGAGCAAGCAGTATCCAAGCTTTCACTATTGAGCCGCCAGTTTCGTTGAAGAAATTCCGCGCAGACCGCAAAGCAGCGGTCAGATTACGGTGCTCAGCGTACTGAACCGCCAAATCAAAAATCAGATCAGAATTATTTTTCTCCAATCTAGTTGCCTCCTCCAATGACTCCAGAGCTTTGGACTGAAACCGAGACCTCTCGAAGTCAGAGGAAGCAACTTTAGCTTGCTTCCCAAGACAAAGTCCCAACATGCGAAGAGCAACACCCTTTAAATGCTCATTTGGACCATGAGCATTCTTGATTGCCCTCTGCGCATGGCTGACTCCCTCACCGGCAAGATAGGTATACTCACTGCAGATCTTAGCAGCTAATAATAACGATGCAAGGTCATCTGGTCGTTCGTGTTTGTGCAAGGACTTCCTTAGCAGATTCAAAGCACTGACATTTTGTCCGGCAGCACAATGACATAAAGCTAAAGAATTCCAACGATCGATACGATGGTATACTCCAGGCATCAAGTCTTCAAATTGCATTGCTAAAATGGAAGTTTGGCTACATGCGGAAAGTGCAAAAGTTAGGTGCTCCATGATTGAAGGATCCCATTTTATCTTACCAAGACCAAACTTTCTTATAAGAATCATTAAAAGCAAAATGGCCTCTTCGAGATTATTTTTGGGCACATAAGAACCATCAACCTGAACTGCTAAACTAGGCGGACTTGCCTCCACACCACTGTACAGCAGAAAAACAACAAATGATTTCTGAATTCTTGAACAGCAATCATTATCAAGGTTCCATTGACTAAGAAGGGCACGCCTATAAGCCAAGATTGCCTCGTCATAGCAACCTCCTTGTTTCCAAAGTTCTGGAAGGAGCTCTACTGCATGGCTGACTATCTCTTGCAGTTTACCGTCCACTTGAAAATCAGGTATGCGCTGATAAAATATCTTCTCGACAGCATCAAGAATACGTTTACAGTCATTAGCAGCATCTGCAAAATACATTAAATAAGTATTTCAATGTTTTACATCTGATTCAGAAATATCAAATATAGCATTACTACCTATGAAGCAGTGACACAACACTAAACTGACAACTAAGGGTACTAAGTTAAGAAAATAAAAGTGGTCGAATGTAACTACACGTGTCAGTGTCGTGTTGATGTCGGACACGGACACACGTCGAACACCAGTCACGTTCGATCTGAAGTGTGGTGCTAACTACACTATTACTATAGGAGGAATCATGTCAGAAGATAAAGTAAGATTAAGAAAGTAAACAGGTGGAGAACAATTTTCAACAGTATTCAATACAAACAACTTTTTTAGAATAAAAAATAAAAATAAAATCAATACCAGCAAATTTCCCCAGTTTTTGTTGAGACTTGGCTTTTAAGTATATGGCTTCAAGCACCAAAGTAGCAGCATGCTGAGAGACTGAAGAAGGTGATTCTATGCGAGTACGACCTTTTTTGACGGGCGATTTTTCAGAAAACGAGGGTTGCAACCGTTGGATGGCAGCATGGAGATCGATCCCATCAAAGACACGAAGAGCACCTTCTACATTACCTCTCTGATACTCCAACTTCCCAAGAAGAGCCCTTGCTTCCTGTTAAAGTTTCAAAAGAAATCATGGGCAAAAACTTAGACATCTGATCCATTTATCCAGAAATATGTTGTGGAAGATCTTGAAAAACAAATTTCTCAGGGATACCTTGCATTGGTTTTACATATTTGTACCAACTATTAAGGTTCATTTCTTCACTTGGCACATTTATCAAGTTTGAAATCCAATTAGGTAAGCAAATCATAATCTATAGCATAGTTAATGTTTACGTAAAATACAATCTCAGCAGTGAAGCATTAAAAGAAAGAGAAAAAAGTTTACACTTGAACATGAAAGTTTTATTCTTTGTGAAGGGAGTGCTATACTATAAGGTTTTACTCATATTCAAATAAATTTATCACCTAATTGTTTGGTGTTAAAAATGACAACTCAGTTGCTATTAGCTAAAGAAGATAGGCATTAAAAAGTTTCTATACTGAAGTTTAATATTTTTTCTTTACTAAAACTTTGTTATTTTTGTCCTGATTTCTCAGCCAACTCCAAACTCATACCATCAAAAAAGACAATCCTCATAAAAAGGGTTGCCTGGTGCACGAGGCTCCCACCAAAGGGCGTCTAGGGAGGAAGGATTTACATGTTACGTGTTCTTACTCCCGCATGCAGAAAAACTGTTTGAAGACAACAATTTTACTGCCGCGTCAATGCTCGCCCTCAAACAAAAAATTTGGGTTGTGCAAAACGTAAATGAGAGATAATAGAGCCCAAACAGCCTGAGGAGAAAAACTTCTACAACCCAAAGAAATACTTGATGAATGGCAGGTATGAACATATTTTCAGCAGAAGGTTCGGAGCCAGGACCAGATTCTTCTACACCAAAGTTATGGTACTAGAAAAGCCTCGTGTCCTCCGAATCTCCAACAATTCATTGTTAACATAATTGATAACCTTGCAACTTGTTTCAGTCGATTGCCCCAAAATGGGTATCCATGTAAGACAGCATAATGAATCTTAACTAATTAGCAAAATGAAAGTAACAATCACATGTCATGTTCTTTTTAAAAAGGCAACCTAGAAGGGGGAAAACATGGCAGGCACAAGCTAGCAAATTATGTGATCATCAACAAACTAACCTCAAAATTGAGTGACAACCCTTCTCGCAATGCAGATTCTGCTTCTTGAATATTTCCTTCATCAAGCTTAGCCTCAACTTCTGATGCAGCCATGCGACTTCCATTTGCATGAACCTCTCTAACCGACAACCTTTCATGCTCACCGGAGGACTCCATGATTCATCTCCCCACTACCTGCACACACAACCACACTTTTCACATAAGTTTCACACTTTCTTTGTCCCTTTGACCCTTCAACGCCACTGCAAACTCATCATTCACATTTCAAAAAAGCCAAGTGCATGTTTGAATTGACAGTGTGTTTGACATAATCACATTGTGTCACTGTGATTCCGACAAAAGCTACATTTTGGAATTTGAACAAAATCACGTCGCCGCCATGATTTCATCAAACTCACCGTGATTCCAAACAAGCACAGAACAAAATTCCATAAACAAAGCGGTTGGAAGTTTCAAAATCATAAAAAAAAAAAAAACTCCATTTCCTACGGTAACGGATCCAAACAAAGCCTAAAAGGACTTCAACTATCCAACAAAACTCATTATTCATGAAATGGGGTTCCATAATAACACAAAAAGAATCAAACTTTAAAAACAAAAATCAAAATTGCAAACAAAAGATCATTGGGTAGAAAAAAATTAGCAGATCTTGGAAATGGAAGAAAAAAAAGACATGATTTAACGACTAACCAAAGCAACGTGGAGACGGAGCAATGGTGAGAGATGCTGCAAGAGTGAAATCAAACAAGATCTAAAGGACACTTGGTTGTGATCAGCATTGGATCAAATCTTTTCTTTGAAAGAAGTTAGCCTATGTTGTTGTTGTTAATGTTTGTGTTTGTTTTTGTCTTTTGTTTGAGAAAAGAACAAGACAAACGGAAAAGAACAGAAACATAAGAGTAAAGGTCAACCGCTTTCACAGCACAAACGCAGAATCTAGTAAGAATCTGCACAAAATGGAATGCCCAAAAAATGTTACAAATAACTTATAACTTATAAATTGTCAAAAAAAAAACTTATAACTTATAAGTTAATTTATAGTTGAAAAGTTAATTTATTAAAATTAAAATGACATGTTTGTTTGATTTTTTCCTTCAAAAAAAATGTTTGTTTGATTTTTGATAAATTATATTTATTAACATTTTTTTATTTAATGTTTATTATCTTTTTAAATGTTTTAATTTATTTCAAATTATTTTCATGTTAAGATGATAAATGTGATTTATGAATTTATTTTAAATTTTTTGTTTAACAAAACTTATTTAACTTCATTATTTTATAATTTCATTTAAAGTCAAATACTTTTTAATCATAAACATTTTATAAATTTTATAAATTATTTTGTTTAACTGAATTTACTTCACTACTTGTAGTATATTTTATTTAAAATTATATATTTTATGAATCTCAAAAAATGAGGCAACGTTGAATATAACAATCAAGAGCAAGGTAAAAAAAGGTGTGCAAGATGCACAAAGAGTATTAACCTATATGGGAGATTTTTATTTTAAAAGAGGCATAGAAAAACATATATCAAAAAACCAACAAAAGTCTCTCTAGCAAGCATAAGAAGTGTCACATGAAACTTAAATTCCAGAGTTACACAACAACCGTCCAAGCTACATTAAGTAGCCGTAAAACAAGAAACAACAAAAACCAAAATTACAAAACAACATGTAAACACGTTAACGGATTTCATCTTCAAGTAGGATAATTAAAATCGAATAAGATGTAGTACGATTTTAACCAGCGAAAATTTGACTATTTAATTTCTCTTTTTGGACTATTGATTATACTTCATTTCATTTTTTCCACGTACAAGTACAAATATTCATATTGTCCATCTTCATTTAGAGAACCACTCTCAATTAATATTACACAAAAAATTCAAAGATTATCTCTTTCCTACCATTTGAACGTTGCATGCAAGTTGCAACTATCTTTGTCTCTAAAAATGGATGACCTATTCTAATGCTACTCATCCTTAGCATGGAAATTAACTTCTGCTTCCAAGTTCCAACTATCATTGAACTCTCACTTACTTAACCAAACCACACCATGACAATGAGAAATTACAACCTGTAGCTTTAGCTTTCAATCAATTCTAATTTTTGGACTATATGCATCTGGTTTTCCATACAAGTCATAAACCTCAACGTCCTAATTTTTTAGAGAACTCTCCCACCAACTGGGACAGAAACTTGAACCTACAACCAGGAAACCGATCTCCATCTCAACAATCCAAGGAAAATTTAGAGACAGGAAAAGACAAAATATGTCAAGTTTTAGAGATGCCAAATATGGTGACCAATTTTATTTATTTGTTTATATTTTTTCGTCCTTGTTTATCGGGAAACTAACATAATAAGGCGAGTTCTCCGTGTGTCCACCACTCTTCCTTCCGACCTCATTCCAGAAATCCTATGTAGGCTACCGGTGAAGTTCATCCTTCGATTCCGATGTGTTTGCAAGTCGTGGAATTCTTTAATATCCGATCCCAAATTCGTCAAGAAGCAACTCCGTGTGTCCATCACTCGGAACCTCCACTTCCTAAACTACATCCGCAAGTACATTCTCACATCTTACCCACTCGACTCTCTTTTCACCAACATAACCTCCAACTTCACACAACTTGAGTACTTTTCGAAGCATCATAACAAAGATACTTGGACTTGTGCTGCTTTTTATAGCTTGATTGGCTCTTGCAACGGCATCGTTTGTATTGCAGACGATCGTAAAGGCTTAGTTAGTTATATTGTGGAACCCTTCCACAAGAAAATTCAAGGAGTTGGCCCTTTTTGAAAAGCCTAGTGATCACACTCTCATGACGTTTGGCTTCGGCTATGATTCTTCAAAGGATAATTACAAGGTGGTTGTTGTCCTTTCCTACCATCTTCTTCATGAGAAGGTTTTACAAAACTGAAGTAAAGGTTCATACTTTGGGTACCAATATTTGGAGAACCATTCAGGATTATCCTTTTGGCGGTCTTATTCTTCCCGTTATGAAGGGGAATTTGTGAGTGGCACTATTAATTGGTTGTTCTCTAAAGAATGGTGTTGGGAATGTTCACGCTTTATTGTTTCTTTGGATTTGGCGAAAGAGTATTATCAAAAGATTTCACCTCCTAATGTGTCCCTTGAGCATGAGATTCAAGTGCAACCTATATGTTAGTTTCTGTTATTTATTCTGTATTTGTCTTGGTTACATGTTATTTCTTGGATTATTAATTAATGGATGGATGATTTTGTAGCTTCAGAAATTTCTGTCATTTTCATTTAATTATTTGTTTGTTAGATGTTTTTCTTCTCTCATCATACAATACATTTGATATAGTTCACAATTATGCATTGTGTTATATGGTTCTTCGTTTGATTTTCTATGTTTATAAGATGTTTTTCAAAGGCGCTGTAAATGCTCAAGGTTACACAAATTTTATAATGTTTGCTACAAACCTTGCACAGTACATTATGAATTGAGATACCGCAATGGTCACAATGTCAATGGGTGTATAAAGAATGAGGAAGTTATAGGAGTGTTGAGCAAAATGAATTACTTATAACTGAACTGGTTTTCATTTTCCCAAGTCATCAGTTAAGCTAAAATGTTTCTATCACTTAAGTTAAAATGTTGCTAAATTATATTCCTTTTCTGTTTTTGTTTTATGTTTGCTACAAGCGTTTTCATTCTCACGCATCCTGTAAAATTTTTAAAAATGTTCCTAAGTTTTCGGATTATAAAATCCGAAATCATCCAAACTGAGTTCGGATTTTATAATTCAAATTATGCTTATGTATAATTAACAATCATAATATATCTTATTTCAGCAGTTTTGAATTTTGCTTTTAAAAACAACAAAAAACAAAGTAAGAAATGATAAAACCTATCAAATAAAATTATGAAAATACCACCAATTTTTTTTAAAAATCAAATAAAACTAATGCAAATTTTTTCAAATTTTTCTTAGAGTATAAAAATTAAAAAATAAAATGAAAAATGAGTCTAAACAATATAATTTTGGATTTTAAAAGACAGAGTCCCTTAAGAAACATTTTGACCCACACTTATCAGATTTTGCATTTTTTGTGTAGTATAATGTACCAATAGTTGACATTTTCACCACATAACCCACACTTATCAGAAATCATTCCTCTATTGGTCCACAACTATAATCATATATCTCAATTCCTCTATTGATAATATGAATATTATCAAAAATCGAATACAAAATCGAGTGAGAGATGATCGATTATGTTTAGTTATTTATGCTGAGAAAAATATTTTTATTGATATTGAAAATACGAAAATCATTCAAAGTATTCATAACATAAAAAATCATAGAAAATAATGATTATTATTACAAATTTTTATATATTGTGTCTCACTATTCAAAATCCTAAAAAATAAAAATATTGATTTTAGTATAATTTGTTTGATAAATAAATTTAGTGAGGGGATTACTAGTATATCACAATTCACTCTCTCCCATTTCTCTCGCAATCTCATAACCACCGCAATGGATTTCTTCACAACTTCCCTTCCATCTCTCTCACAACGCATTCCCACCCTCTTTTCAAAACCACCCATTTCCTCTTTCAACCCTAAACCCCATTTTCCTTCACAATTTCTCCAATTTCGCACAACTCCAATCAACTGCGTCCTCACAAACCCATCAACAGAACCCTCCAAAGATTCAAACTTTAACCCCCAACTTCAAAAACCCACTATCACTTTTCAACTGTCTTCTCCGCAGACGCCGGAACGGGCTATGAGAGGTGCTGAATCTGATACTATGGGGTTGTTGTTGAGGGAGAGGATTGTGTTCTTGGGTAATGAAATTGATGATTTTGTTGCTGATGCTATTATGAGTCAGTTGTTGCTTTTGGATGCTCAAGATCCTACTAAAGATATCAAGCTTTTTATCAATTCTCCCGGTGGTTCTCTCAGGTTAGATAAGGTTTTTGTTTTGTTTCATTGTTTGTGTAGTTTTTTAATGTGTAAAATATGTGCCTTGGAATTGGATAAGGTAGATTGGGAAGATCAGTTTAAAGGGTTGGAAATGAAATTGTAAAAAAATAAAAAAAGGGTGATTTTTGTTTTGTTTCATTGTTTCTGCTGCTTTTGAATTGGATAAGGGTTTATCAGAATTGTATGTGATAAGGTGGATATGGAAGATAAGATTAAAGGGTTGGAAATTAAATAGGAAAAATATATGTTCTTTTGTTTTGTTTTATTGTTTCTGTTGCTTTTGAATGTGAATATAACTTGGAATTGGATAAGGGTTTATGAGAGCTGTTGGAATTGTATCTCAAGCTGAATTCTGAAGATAAGGTCAAAGGGTTGGTAATGAAATAGAGAAGAGTGACTTTGTGGTCTTTTATGTCTTTGTTATTAGTTTTTCTGGGGAAAATAAGCATATGAGAAGGATAACTGACCAATTTTGGGGGTGGCTTGGTTTGATTTTAGTGTTTAATTTATGTTTCTTTGATTACATTTTGCTAAGAAAATACTTAATCGGTGATGGTATGATATTATATATCCTACTACTTGAAACCCCGAGTGAACGGACATGTAACATAAAAAGGTTAGTTTCATGAATAACGGGTTGTGTTTGGATAGGAAAGGATTGTGTGTTTAATATGGGATATTTTTTTAGGAGTTTAATGGAGATGCACTGTCAGTATATCCATATAAGACATCCAATTAGAGCTAATGTTGTTTCTACGTTAGCCCACTTTGTAACTGCAATTTAAAAGTATCTACGAAATGTTTGATTCTCATTGAACATCAGTGTAGAACTAGTTTACATGGACGGTGCATGTCTCATTTTCTCTTTTTTGTGCCCGTTTCATTTTGATTCTGATAGAATATTTTGATGCATGTTAAAAATTCACTGGAAATTAGAAATCCTCTTATTTGCTCCAATGTTTTATACTATTATATTTATGCAATGTGATGATTTTCGCCTGTTGATCACATCACAGTTTTCCTCTAGTTTAATTCAGGAAATAGACTCTTTTCTTCTGAATATTTTGTTTAGTTTCCAATTTTTCCTTTTTGAAGCATTTTACGGGAGGATATTTTGTCCCCTTACCGGGAACTTTTATCTACTAGCGTTGTTTTCCTCTTATAAAAAACAGGCACAATATGAAAGGAAACACCGTGTAAATAAATTGCGAATATGGTCCAAGTAATAAAGGCCCAAGTTTCCTTTGGATCCCAATTCCAATAGGACCCCCATGCCTCATTAGCCCATACTGCCCCTGAAAGAATACCTATTGTTAAAAACAGAAAACCTAGACTAATAATACGATAACCCCAACGATCCAATTGTTGAATAAATTGAGACCTATAGCTTGATACATGATCCATCTTTAAAAGAATGGCACATTGATTTGAAGTTATTTTAGAGGGGATCTATTTTCTCTTGATTTTTACCTGCTCTGCATAAATAATGATTTCTTTTATACTCTTGAGGGTTCTGAATGCATCGGTATTTGTGTTCATTGTTGGAAAAATATCTGAATCATATATTTGCTAAATTTGAGTTCCTCTAAAAAAATTCTTTAAAAGTAAAATTGAAGTAGGAAAATACGTGGGGGCTGCATTTATTTTTCTCATCTTGTCATTGTTTTATTATTTTTTTCACTAGAAACAACCAATGCAAGTACAAATCCATTTGTGTTAATATATTACCAAACCTTAGGCAGCCATCCATTTGCACCTTTGAAGCTCACATTCTTAAAGAAAGAGCCTTGCTTGTATGTGACATGTATTAGACACTTGACTCTTACAACACTTATGTTATGGAGACTTATAAAGCTCTCATAAGAACAAAAAGATTATGCATTTAGTCTTAGTAGGTGTGTGCTACCAACACACTCTTTCGATAACACTATCTACTGTTGGGTTGAATTTTACAGGGTCCCATACAAAAAGAGTCGGTTGGAAGTCCAAATGAAATTTATCCAATAATAGTGTTGGAAAGGATGGTCTAAACATGGCCTACGAAATACTGCGCTGGATTAAAGATAGGATTATAAACACAATCATCACAGAGAAAAATTAGGTAGCTTCCATTATAGAGATGGTAGAGTATCTTTTTAGGTAGTTTAAGCATGTATAGAGTGGTTTGTGAGTAGTGAGAGCCAATTTTATAGATAAATGTGTAAAAGGAGTCAAGATTCAATTGGGAAGTAGAGACTCGCTGCCATGTTAAAATGTTTAATGCATCGATGTTTGTTTCTTGGCATTTTGAACAAATCTAATAATCTAGACTTGTTCTTCTCGTTTGTTACATAAGATTGCATTTCCCACATGTGTGCATTGTGCACACATACATCTCTGTTATTGTTGTCTACGTTGTGTCATTTGTTAGTACATTTGATATTACCATCATAATATGCTGTGTCCTGCGCTGTGTTCATGTGCAATGCCATTTCTATGTTTTTTTTTACCTCAACTTGCTAAAACTATTCTATCTTTGATTTGTTTGAAATCCATCTAGTCACAATGCTAGTAATTAGTGCTTTGGTGGTTTGAATTAAAGTTGCATCCCCCCCACCCACTCATGTGGTTAGCACCGTGCAACCATTTTTCCTCCTGTCCTTTTGTAATAGCACATAATCAGTCCCAAATAGTAAACAGCATGCCCCCAGAGTTTCCCAAATGATTTGTAATATCAAATCCTTTATCCCCTAAATCTCATGAAAGCGGACAAAGTCTTGTATTGCTATCTCTCAAAGGAAGTATGCACTTGATATTTTGGAGGAGATAAGTCTTATAGATTGTAAATCAGGCCAGAGTCTAAACTGAAATGTGGTTAGGGTTAGCCTTGACCGCGGCTGAACCTAAAGCCTAGGGAGTCCCAAGATTGGAACCAGGGTTATGATATCTACTTGAATCTGAATATTTCTCTCTTACCGTTAGTAAATTAGTCATAATAAAGTTTGTGGAATCAAATCATTATCCCTATAAATATAAAAAGTTAATAAAAAGGAGAGAATGACAAATCTGATTAGTGATTACAATCAACGACAATATCTCAACAATCCCTTTCAAGAAATCACTGGCCACTCAAATTTTAATTTTAGGATGCTGGAACCTGGATATTTTATTGAATAATATGGGAAAGACCTTTTGGTTGTGTGCAATGTTTGCTGTTATTTATTATTTGGTGCCTATAGTTGGAGAGGAATGCTAGAACTTTCAAGGACAGCTATGGGATAAAACTTCTTCATGGTCCCCATCTAATAATGATTACTCGGAGTGCCTTTGGTTTATATGTAAAGATACCGGAGACCTCCAGTTAGATGAATTTTTTTATTTTTTTTTCCCTTTCCTTTAGCTGTTTTTTTGTTTTGTTTTTTTGTTTTTACTCTTATCTTTCTCCATTCTAGTAATGAAAACCAAAGGTCATATTGAAAGGGCCATATATCTGTTTCATTTCCTTAATTTCATTTTGAGCTAGTGTCTATTCTTTTTGAGTGGATTATTGATGCTGATCCAACATAGATAGACATGTTCTCATTTGTATCCTCTATGCTGTTCGGCAGCTAGGAAAACTGAACAGATGACTATTTAGGTTTGCTTGGAGTCATGTGTCCGATGGCTTCCTTTTGTTAACTTGTTATTAATTAGTGATCTTTTCTGCATGTTTTTGTTTTTCGTTGCAAGTGTTTGTTCTATCTGAAGCCTTACATCCTTTTTCACAGCCGACTTATTTTGCCTGCTATTTTTTGTTTAGTGCTACAATGGCTATCTACGATGCGGTGCAGCTTGTTAGGGCGGATGTATCCACAATTGCAATGGGCATTGCAGCATCACCAGCCTCAATTATCCTAGGTGGTGGCACCAAAGGTAAGCGGCTAGCTATGCCCAATACGCGAATCATGATTACTCAACCACCTGGAGGTACTAGCGGAGAAGCTATAGATGTAGAAATTCAAGCTAACGAAGTCATGCACGGCAAGAATAATGTGGCCAGAATCATATCTTCCTTCACCGGCCGCTCAGTTGAACAAGTTCTGGAAGATATCGATCTGGATAACTATATGTCTCCAATTGAAGCAGTGGAATATGGAATTATTGACGGGGTAATCGATAGAGAAACAATTATTCCTCTCCTGCCATTGCCAGAAAAGTTGGAAGAAGAAACACTAAAAATCTATGATAAAGATTTCCTAACCCCACATATCCCAGATGATGAGATATACTAGCCTTTAATGACAGATAGTGGTATGGTATATCATTGAATATGTAAGATTCATCCCCTTGTGGGGCTTGCGGTATACATCATTTTAGGCCAAAAAAAGCGATGTTGTAACAAACTCTGAAAGTTTCATGCTTATTGTGTGTAGGATGCCATGGCAATTTTATTTGTCTTTCAACTGTGATCCAGTAACAGAAATTTGTTGATTATTGTTATATTGATTGTTCTTTTATTACGTCTTTAACTACTACAAAAGTTGTTTTTTAGACCCTTGAAAACAATACGACAATTTAGAACCTCAACTTTTCCTCTAGAGCCCTTTGTATCTATGTTAGGGGCATTAAAATTGTCTTAGGATATGTTTGGATTGGAGTGAAAAGTCGCGGAAGTTGTTAAGTTTGATGTGATGTCGTAGTACTTATAAGTAAACAGCTCAACGCTCTTAGCGCAATATCTGGATTTCACTATGAATGCACTAGCAGATGGCATGAACAACCAACCTCTCATGAAGTCTTAGTTTGGATCTGCTCATTGGGGAGAGATTCGACATCAAAGCCATTGCTAGAGTCCAGCAGAAACATATCAATGAGAGTTTAAGACTTTACACAAAGGCATAAATAACGTTGTAAGTTTTAAAATTCATTGTATAATTTAACCTAACCAGGTCTTAAGCTTCGTTTAAAATTGTTGAAAATACTGATTATAAAAGAGATAAGGGATATAAATATCACACACAATAATTTATGTCCTCACCCCTAAATTACATAGGGCTATATCTAGTCCTTGATGTCACAAATCTATGTTTACTATTAACAGCTAGCTGCTAACAAGTGAAGAACAAGTTCGGTTTGATTTTCTGAGTTTTTCAATTTAATTTGGTTTAGGTTCAACATTTTTTCCCGAATCAAATTATTAACGGACAATTACCTAGGCTAGAATAGAAAAGTCACTAAATTGAGGTAAAATGATAGCATCCGACAGAAAACATAAAAAAGAAACAAAATATCAAAATAAAATAACATTATTAAACATAAAATGTCAATAATGATAGGCACTGTTATGTAGGTCAATCTTTGACTTTCACCAAGAAATGCAATGCTGCCGACTCATCAAAGAAGGAGCCTTTAATTAATTTTTTTGTTTACTATGATACCGGTACACCGTGGTTTAACAATAGCTAATTTTCGTTGGAGAATCTATGGAAAACATAAAGTAAATTCTCTCATTCCAATCAGATTTTTATATATATATAACCTAAAAATTGAAGCTCTGATCGTATGCTTAAGGAGTTTAAATCTCCTACTATTTTTATGGAGCCTCTAATTACTAGTTAGTGATTTAATCAAATATTAAATTTGAAACCAACTACAAGCGTATGTCACAGTGTGACAAAAGCTAAAAAGAGTAGCCTTGTCTTTTTTGTTGAAAATTTGGGTAACTTATTGCCGGATGAACCGAATATTCCCTTTGAAGTTTGAATGATAACACCATATCATGTTTTGACTCTAATATTCTAAACTCAAAAGTCCAAAGTAATACATTATTTTTTTATTAAATAATATTAGCAATCAAAGTCTATTTCTTGTACTAATTATGCCTGCAATGATGCACATGTGAAGTGTGAACCCATTATTATTAAAGCTACTATTTTTGAAAATATTATCTACAATCATAGTTGATCATTACTTTAAATAAACTAAGGTCCAATTTATTTAGACTAGCTTTTGATATACGAGTTTTTTATTTAAAAAATTGCCCAATTCTTTATTTATAAAAATATTCTTATAAATTCCTTCAAAAAAAAAATATTCTTATAAATATTTACAGGGAATGAAAATTAAATTAATCTTAAAATTTGATTTTCTCGAAAAACCATTATATAGAGATACATAATTATTTGGTGATTGTTTTAATCATTTTTAAAATACTTTTCACCTTTACTTCAACGAGCAGCAGTTAAAACAGGGAAACTACTAGTAAACTGTCGTAACGATGTGACATACGAGATTTGTTTTAGCAAAGCCAAGCCTTAAAATCTTTTTTTTGCTTATTTAAATGCTAGCTTATTGCAATTGATATCAAAGGATGCAAGTAATATATTTTTTTGTTTGTTCAATATCATATCATTCACTCGAAAGTTAGAAATTAATCTTTCGAAACATGAAGATTCGTTTAAGAAACTAACATTTCTCAATAAAGGCTCTTCCATACGTACTAACTAGATATCATACTCGTATAGTTATTTACGAACCGTGTCATATCATGTTGGTAGATGCAAATAATATATATACTGTATAATTTTTATAGCAAGACTAGTTGCATGATTAGGAGACGTGCCTAATCATGTCCTTATCTTTTTGCCCTTAAAGTAACCAAAAATAGAGTTGCAAAGGTGTTATATCTACTTGTTATAATATGTTTAATTCCACAAATGATACCTCACAATTTACATATATAATAGATTAGTATTTGTTCAAGTGTGTGTAGGTACATGTATCTTTATAAGAACGTCATATTATTCTATAGCCACCATAGACTCGTTTATAGGATCATTTTATCATGTACACTGCACTGTAATCACACTAACTAGTTGAATAAGTTGCATGGTTAAGGGAAAAAAAATAGTTGAATAGATTAAACCAATGTGATTATAATTAGATCAGATCAGCTTTTTGAATCGGTTGAATCGGGAATAGGGGTCTAGTATGGCTCATGCAGTCCATGAGAAACTAGCCTATTGTGATTATTTACTCGATGGCAAATTTCTAAGACTTTCACCCAAAACATTGCTCTCAAATTAAGTAGATTGTGATAAGGAAGATCGGAGTTCCAACTTTAATTTTTCTATGCGTTTGATTTGCTAAAAAAGAAGGATAGGATATGACAACTTCAGTTGTACGGTATTTAATTTGTAAAATTGTTTCTGGGACATGACAAACTAGAGGTAAGAGATGTGACGAAAACTGAAATTCTTGACCCTCACTAAACTACAACACAACTTTATGTCCCACGTGTAAATGGTCTAAAATACTAAAATAGTTTTTTGTCCATAAAAATTTGTATAATACCAAAAATTATTTAATATCATAAAAGTTTGTCATGTGCTATTTTATCTTGTATTATAATGTTTTTATCATGTAATGTTACATCCAATAATTTCTGTATAACATATAAACGCACCTAGATTGAATTTCAAATAATTATGTTACTTGACCGAAAAAAAAACTCACCCAAAATATTGCTCTCAATTCATATGTTGATTATAGAATATATCAGGTTCTTAGTATACTTTTTTTAGAGGAGGTTGTTGATATACTTTTTTTTTAATGACTTGTATCATATACGACTCACTTAAATGCAAAAATTCTCTCATAAAAATTCTTGTATATTTTTTATAAAATTATTATAATTAATTAAAATGATATTAATAACAATTTTACAACCATCTTCAATGTAATTTCAGTTAGATTCATTGAGGTTACAAAGTCAAACACTTACTATAAAGACAACACTTGAGCGTATGCTTTCGATTTTTTTTCTCTAGTTTTGATTATTTTCATTAATAGTTTGAGCCATTTAACTTTATGATAGCATGTGAATGGAGTGGGATTAACAAAATGAGATTCAATTAAGAACAAATGGATTTGGATAATTCGAATATAAGTCATTACAACGAACAATCTCACTTTAACTGGCCTTTTTTGTGAGAAACAGATGGTTAAGACATAAAACTACAGTTTTGAAAATATCATTAAAAAAAAAAGTTTGAAAAAGATCAATTTATTATTCAAAATTAAAGAGAAAACAAGATAGTATCCAAAAAAAAAGAGAAAAGAATATACATAATTTTTTTTATTTTTTTTGTAAATAAGTCTAATGGTATGACTCCTGAATTAAGGATACTTTGATCAAACATCATTTAAACAAAATCTTTAAAAGAACTAATTTCAGCAATCATAAAATCTTTAAATCTAAAATTTATCTACCCTAATCTTTTAGAGCTTCTTTTGGTAGCTTTCATTTTCATTTTTTTTTGGTTTTATACTTTTAGGAGTATTTGCTCCATCCTTTCCCAACACCTCTACTTCTTCGTGATTTCAACATGTCCATGTAATTATGTTAAGAAAGTCAACTCTTATGGCACCTTGAAAGTTGATTCTAATACAGCTTTGTCATCTATGACCATGATAAGACACCATTGATATCAATGATCAATATGACAAATATTGGAGATATAAGATTAGGTACTTCCCCTAAAATAAAATTAGGTACTTGGTTAGTATTTAAGATAGTATTAGTAGATTTAGTGATACTTTTGTTTTTGAAGAAAGATTTAGTGAGACCTATTTATTGTTGTAAATTGTAATATAAGTATATGACCTCATCATCAGAAGACACTCTTTATCATTTATAACATACTAATTACCATTAATACAACAATTATATTCTTCTTTCACCAAGTGGAGTCAAGAAATAATTTATATGAAACCAATGAAAAAATATGTGGATATAAAATGTATTTTTTATACAAGAACGTATCTGCACACAGCTTAGCACTTGTATGAGTTGTCTTTATTTCATTTTCTATGTCATTATAGTGACTTACACAAACCTCTTCACATTAATTCTAACTTCTTGATACTCACAAAAATTATCATATTCAAAAAAATATTTTAAGAAATAATATCACAAGTCACTTATACGCACACTACATAAATCAAATGTAAATATTTGTATAAAGTTGTACGACACGCATGAATTTCACTCGATAAAAAAACAAATATTAAAAAAAGTATTCTTACTTCATCTTAACACTCATATATAACTTAATAATTTATATTACATAACTAGACTTTAATGTTTTACATAACAGAATTAATTTTCACAGTCCTATCAAGAATTCATGGACGTGAGGTGAACAAACATTGCTGAAACATGCTTAGCAAACAATGAAAGCACCACCTTAACAGCTTCCTATTTTAATACAAAAAACAACCAATCAATGTTCCTCAACATCTCTTTCATAACACCATCATCCAATTACATCACCTACGGCATTTTATTTATTTAATAATATCAAAAGGTGACCAAATTGTCATTAAATTAATAAAAATGACCCTCTTTGCTTGATTCAAAAGCTACAAATTTTTCTCATTTTTAAACCTGCCCATTAAATTTCCACACACGGTTTTCTAACCTTTGAAGATTACTTTTTAACATCACAATCTTTTCTCTTTCAATGTACACAAGAGACAAATGAATGATACATGGAATCTTTTGAGTATTTTTTTCACTCTTAGATGTCATAGCCACTGCTCTAATATTTAGTATTTATTAATTCTATTGACAAAATCAAAAATCAGAAAAATATTTACTATTAGTAAATGCCAAGTTCTAAGACAGTTTATTTATCTATATGCAAGATTTCTTTCAAGTTTCACGTGTAAATTTTTGTAGGAAGCTGTTGCTTTAACTGTTTCATGTTAATTAGTTACTACATGCTTTTGGAATAAAACAGTTCATAAAGTCTTAATACTTGAGTCTTTCTTTCATTTCCTTGGTTTTTGAGAAGAAATAATAGTTGCTAGCTTAGGTTGAATTTTCATTGAGTATTCAAAATTCTTTCCCTTTTGTTTTTGAGAAGGGTATTGTGATGGATGATAAAGATTTCAGATGAATATTCTTTTATGAAACCTGAAAAATCTTTAGCCAAAAACCTGTGTTGAAAATAAGTTCAAGCATCATATTCAAGTGTTTCTTTTTAATCAAGCATCTTTGAATCGTTGAAATGGAAGGGAGAGGATTTTCTGGTTTGTACAAGAATTCAAGTGAGGAGTTATTCTTGAAGACAGTGATGGAGAGTCCTATTGGTATGCCTGTACCTACCATGGAGATGTTAGGATTCAAGACTGTTTCTCAAAGCTTTCGCACCGATAGTGAAGAGCTTTTCAAACGCTGGCTAACAAATGATCAAGAGGCAAGTTGATACATGATATATGATTACATAGTTCTTCAACTTTATATCTTTGGTTTATATGTATTTGAGCACATATATACCAGTTGACTACGATAAAAAATGAAAATCTAGGACCATCTTTCTCAGTCTTTTCTCATTCATGATAGATATATATATGATCACATTATTTGTAAGATGATTATTTGTCTTTTGTTTACTAAATATAAATTCTTTGACTATGGAACATGTAATTGGATTTTACTTTTGTTAACCTTTGCTACATTTATTAGTACAATTCCTTTGAATTTGATGTATCTTTGTTTCTTAAACCAGGGATACAATTCATCAAGCATGGGACTTAACAGTCGTTTGTCGAAGAGGTGAATTTGCACTCTTTTTTACAACAAATGTTGGTAGTTTAGTGAAATATGAACATTCTAAAGAATTAATTGGGCGAATTTCAAAAGTAACCTTGGCTTTCTATCATAAGTATTAATCAAGATGTGGCGATTTTTTAAGTTCTTTCAAATCTTATTGGTATCTATATGTGGCAATTGTTTAGCTTTTCTCGTTCTGATTTTATGTTTTTTATGATGCATAAGTTCTGATTCTTGTCCATTTTCATATTGTGACACTATTTTAATATGTAACTGCAGAATATCCACTGAACTAGTTAATATGTCTAATCACCAACACATTGGTGTGGCTTCAGAAGGAAGAAACAATGATAAATCATGCTTACAAAATAACTTTTTGGCAAATGATGTTTCAAGTGAATTCAATTTTCCAATCAGGTAAATGATGTAGTCTTTCACAAGTACAGTAATTTATTTTATTTGGAAAGTTGTTCAATATTGTAACTTAGTTTGGTGTCAATTTTCATCAGAGATCCTGTTGATAGAGAACTGCAATCTAGTAACTTGTTTCTGGCCAAGGTATGTTAATATTGAACTCTTTGCTGAAGCCTTAGTTCAATAAATCTTCATAGTCATTAGATGTTTAATTATCAATGCAGGCCTGGTTTATTACCGATCAACGAATGACAAGAAGCCGGTCTTCTGAATTGCGGTACGACTATCACACCTTGTATATTCTCTTTAAAACAATGTTCAGGAAAAGCACTTAGATGATAATTTACTTAACTATATCCCTAATTTTCACCGCCATGCACTACTATATTAGCTCATCTGCTAATTACTTAGTTTCTTCTCTTGTTACATTCATGTAAAATACATACTTTAGATCCTGAAGTTTAGAGTTCTATTTCCTTGTTATTGTGAGTAATTTCAGATGCTCAAGAGAAATTCCAAACCACTTAAGGTCTGTTTGGATTTGTTTATTTAAACTTATCTACTGACATAACACTTGTGATATTGTTTGAGAAAACTTGTGGAAACAGCTTATGAAATGTCCATAAGTTCTCCAGAATAGCTTACGAAAACAAATTGTAGCTTCTAGAAAAACATTGACTTTATTTTGTCCTTTGTTATAGAAATAGTTTATACATAACCACTTATATGGTAAGCGTTTAGTTAAGTTGTTTATCCAAACATGGCTTAATCTGTTAGGCTTATGTGCAGGCGAAGGTATACTGAAATGCAAAATTCTCAAGCACCACAAGGATTGGATTCTATGTTCATGGTTCCTGAGCATGATACTAACACTATAAAAGAAGAACTTGCAAATTTTAATGGTTTTGATTACCTTTCCATGTGTGAGTTACCAAGCCAAAAGGGCACATTCATGTCTCCATCCAACTCATCTTCGTCCACCTTCAACACACATCAATTGGTTGAAGTAGATAAAGTTTCATCTTGTGTAAGTATGCTAAAAGGTACATTACAGCGCAAGAAACTTGAATGCCAAGTCGAGAAAGAAGCTGCAGAAGATGGCTTGAATGAAATATTTTGCATTCGAGAACCACTTTTCCAATCAGCTTTTAATGAAGAAGAAAGCTGGAATCAACAAAAGCTAGTAAATGTTCAAGGAGATTTTACTGATCAAGTTAACGATCCTGGAGTCATGCAAACCCTTGAAGGAACCACAAACTTTGTCTTAGATGGTTTTGCAAATCAGACGAACCAAATACAAGGCGGAACAGCTTCCGGCGAACCTTCTCAAAGTGAATCTTCTGCTGCTGCACCAGTAATCTCATCTGGTTTAGATGCATGTGAAGGTCCCAGCAATTCAAATCAAACTCTTTGTGATAGCTCATGGAAACAAGTGGGAGAAAGCACTCAAAATAAAGTCAGAGGTATAATAACTATTAATATATGACTATGGAATTATATTAGTTTACCTAAAGCATTGTTCATTGCGTACTTCGAATCTTGCATCATATTCATTGTGTCATTCTTTTTTTTTTCTTAGTTCTTAAATTATGAAAAGGTAATATGGATGGACTATTAGTTAAGTTAAGAAATTGAATCTGTTCAATATGGTAGTTTTTTATGTGAAACATCAATCCACCAAAGAAATGAATACAAAATTAGAGTCTCCACCATAAATATGTAGGAACAGAAAGTTTCTTGATTATTTAACTTTCAAACAATGTCTATTTTTTTTTACCAGACTGTAAAAGTGTGCCTTTTGTGAAAATGCAGGTGTCAGAGAACAGATAATGGATAATCTGAAAGATGACAGAAAGGTATACTTACCTACTCTTATAATAACATGTATTGTCTAGAACTATTTTTTACCTTGAAATTTTGACTAATAACTTTATGGGGGTTAATCTGGCTTAAATTATGCAGAGGAAAAGTCTAGAAAGATATGGATCTGTAACATCAGCTGTTTCAGGTAACCATTTATTTTCAAGATTACATGGAGGCATTGTGCTCTAAACTGAAGTATACATTGAAGTTTTGGTTCTCTTTATTGTTTGATCTGTTCCAAAGCTTTTTACCTTAATTTTAGAAAATCCAGGTTCTTTTTTCTGGAGAAATTTTTGCGAATGACAATAACATCGATAAATCATTATTCACTAGCCAGCATGAATGCACAGAAAAGACAACAAATATCTTTGTTCCTCTCTAACCAAATGACTTTGCAGATGGCAAGATGGATAACACAAAAAAGCGGAGGGTGGAGCGCTCAAGAAAGTACGTAATTTATCCCTATAAACAGATTAAGAGAGTCTGTTCTTATCTAATAATGCATTGGATGCATGTTTCTAAATGAATAACCATGTAATGCAGAATGGCTGAAGCAAAGGAAAGAAATTTGACACCGACAATTCCCTCTGATATGCAAGCTATCTTGAAGCGATGCGAAAACCTTGAGAAGGAAGTTCGATCCCTAAAGCTTAATTTGTCCTTCATGAATAGGTAATCAAATAAGTTCCAACTAAGATAAATAGTAATGCTCTTTTACCTGTTAAATTTTTGAATGCAAAATAAACATACAATACAATTTTTCAGGAAGGATTCTGAACAAACAAAGCAGATAGAGGACCTTCAGAAGCAGAATGAAGACTTGGCAGATGAAAAGGAGCGCCTCCTCGAAGAGATTGAAAGAATTCTATCAGAAACTGGAAAGATTTGATGTTTTGTTTCCCTATTATATCCTAATCCTCGTCAGAAACAATGTAGTGCTCAGACAAGCTAAAAATCTCGCCACAGTTAACTTGTGGATGAAACAGCTTAGGTAAAAGTGAAAAATAGTGATTAGTAGTGAACCTATTGGAGTCTATTAGCAAAATATAAATGCATGGAATCTGAGTTATCAGTAATGACATTATATATCTGGTAAAATCTATCTGTTTTTCAAAATTTGAGGAGCATGCATCATGCATGAACGATGGATTGGAGCCATATATATGAATCCGGTAAATTTAAACATGCTCAAGTGTACTTACCAACCTCAATCATATGTAACAAACAAATATCTTCAACTTTTTATGTTCACAGCATTTTTATTTCTATAATAATAAATTTGTTATTTTCAAAATATTTTTTGTTTAATAAAAATAACCAAACATTTTTTCATCATCACAACAGGTATCTTATCTATTCATTCAATTTAACTTTTAGTATTTTTTTGTTTTCATCAAACTTAATAATCCTCAACATCAATTAATAAAACATCCTAAAAACTGAATTGTTTAATAAAAAAGGAACTTCACCCCTACGAAAGGATACTATCCTTTGAGCATATGTGTGTGAAAAGATGACTATTCCTTTATAATGTTAGCAATAACCATCACACAAAATAATAATAAATCCTCTTAAGACAAAGTTTAGTGATAATTTGTAACATCTAAGTTTATTAAGAGCAAGTCAAAGATAACTAAAAATTGATAAACATTTCTGTTGTGGCGTCGTTCAGCCATCACAAAGCTACGTCTTACAAAGCTACGCCGTATGATGGTCAACCACAGAAATAAAAATGAGCTTAATTTGACTCTGATAGAGTACACGTTTCTACTAAAATCATTCCATCAATCCAAACACGGACACAATGGCTTTTACAACACTGTTAATTAAAGTGTGTTTGCGACTCGTCATCATTTGTAACGGGAACTTAAGAGACATATTTGATGTAAGACAATTATGTAAACCATAAACCATTATTAATGAACATAATATTTTAACCAAGAGCTTGCATTTTTTTTTCTGAAGTAATAACAGGAACTCGGTAACTGTTAGTACATTCTTCATTCTCACTCGAACTATACATGACTTCCTTATTGGTGCAGATGGGACAATGGTGTCATCTACTCCAATTATAATACACGGATTCAACCAAAAGGCCATATCAGTTCACAAAATAAGTGCTATAATATTGGCAATCTGAAAATTTCTGTGAGGCCAAGCCTTTTCCCATATTCAAAAACTAACCAAGCCACAAAAGATAAGTATGCAATAAGAAAACATGTGCGCCTGATGAGAACGACATTGACACGCCAATAAAGTATCCATGCTGCAAACGGTCGATGTAATGAAGATAGAAGTTGTTTGACGAACATAATAAAAGTTATAGTGATCAAAGATGTTGAGAATCCAGATATGACACCAACTATTATTTCCCACCTCCAAAAATTGGCCCTCCTTCCCTTGTCTGAAAACCAATAATTTATCGTCTCCATGGCCCTGATACGATGTACATGTATAATTAATAGGAAGACAAAAATATTGGAATTTTTCCCAAAATAAAAATAAAAATAAAAATACCTAGATCTATATGAAAGCTAGTCAACAATACATAATTATTGTAACACAAAAATCACTATGAAGTATGAACAATTTATAATTTTGGAGGACCTTAGATGTCAATACTCAACTGTTCTGAAAGAATTTCTTATTTGTAAAACAGAAGCATCTTCAGGACGACAGAGGGGTGGGAGAGAACCCTTTATTGTGTAGATGCACATCAAATTAACAATTCAATTAAACCTTGTTTTCAACAAAGTTTGTTTAAAGAATGAGATATAGCTCAAAATTCACTGGCTACAAGACATGGAAAAGAAATAGCATACTATCCAGCTTTATATAGCATGTAATCTAGACGAATAAATAAAAAAGATGTGAGACTGGGAGTCCAGTTCAGCAACATTCCAACTACCCTATCCTTCAATGGGAACACATATTCTTGTCACTGCCTTGTATGGATCAATAGGGATTTTCACATTTTTCTCAAAAATAATAGGCTTGCCATGAGAACTGATCTTTTCGCCATTTTAAATCTAGAAATAACATTTCCATTTCTTTGTTCGCAGAACCTTTTGAACAAAGATGTCAACTTAACATTTATATGGGAACCAAGATTAACTGAACCAATTTTTTTTTTTGCCATAATTTTTCAGTATGTCGAGGAGTAGTTGTCATAATTTAAACTGATGGTTGAGTTTTTGACCTAGATCTCCATCCACCAACTCAAGGCTATGCCCAAGCCTTTTTCTCCATCTTCAAGTAAACGAGCCTCACACATTTGAATGGCCATAAAGAACTAGAGAGGGTGTAGATCTTTTTTATTTGGAGATTTGACTCCTAGGGGTACACTTTAGCAGGAAAGGTGTGGGATTACAACATTGAATGAGATATCAATGGATGACATCATGACTAAGTACATGCATATGTATCACAAATTATGAAGTTGTTGAAATTTCATTAATAAAAATTTAAATCAATAGTTATAAGCCCACACTCTACTCTCAAGTGCATCTCTTACTTTAGAGGAGCCAAACCCTTTGCTTGAGATTTAAGTGTCTAGATTGAAAATAAACCAACTTAAAGTTGGACACAGTAGCAGAATGTTAAGTCTTAACAATGTTCTACTTACAAGCATTAAATTATGAATTCTCACACTACATAGTTAAGTAATCTAAACTATGATATCATAGAAATTATGCAGTCAAATATTAAGTAGATTGGGAAAATAGTGTAAGGTACTCACTGGGTAAAATATTGTATAATCTTCTGAATAGTAGACTGCTCATCAGCACGGCAACCAAAGAGATTGTCTTGATATAAATGTACTTTGGAAATGCCAGATGTGTACCAGCAATCATAAGTCTCATTAACCTAGTATAATAAATGAGGAAGAGAAAATAAAAATGAAATAACAATACCAAAGACCTCTAATGACTAGTAAATGGTAAGAATTGTTAACTTTTACTATACTGACAATTGACAACGGTACAACACTATGATGTTTGACATAATGAATGAGGTTCAGTATGATAATATTGTTGAAGTTATAGGCTTTCAGAAAAGGAGCAAAGAGAAGAATAAAGACTTTGAATTGTGAATATGGTTTGATATGATTGATAATTTAATATAAAAAAAGACCAAACATGTGCAAAACAACAACAATGCCAAAACAATTGTGGAATCACAACTGAGACAAAACAAGTGCAAAACAGCAACAACAAGTGAGGCAAAAAATTACTGACAAACCGTACATGAGGCAAAACCGTGCCAAACTACAACTAAGACAAAATCAGTGTTTTCAAATAAACACATTGAATAGTAAATTGCATTGAAGAAAAAAGGATAGATCTGGGTAGATCATGTTGAAATGTTGAAGTGTCATGCACGCAATAAACGGTAGCGAAACCAAAGTCAAATGAGAGATCCACAAGCTGAATGTGGTAATGTGGTATCAATAAAACCGTAAAGGGACAAGTACAAAGCTTGGCCAGTGGCATGGAGAATGTTGCGTGTGGACTTCAAGCACCGCGAAGAACAAAAACTTGATGATCAAAGTGCTATGGCGATGGTTCGAAATAGTGATAGAAAAGATAATGGAGGATGGGACCACTTTAATACCATGTTGAAATTGGTTTTAGATAAAGAGGAAAGAGAATGAATAAATACCTTGAATTATGAGTAGGGTTTGATAAAATTTGATATAGAAAAGACCATGCATTAACCCTTAATTATACTAATATGGAAGACTTCAAATCCTAATCAAATAGGGAAACAAATCATGATAATAACTAAAATATGAAACCTAATCTTAAGAGATAATCTAATATACTCTAAGACAATAAACTAATCTTACGAATAATCTAAGATACGCTAAAATAATATCCAGTTGGTATAAAGTCAGACAATAAACTAATCTTACGAATAATGTAAGATACACTAAAGTAATATCAAGTTGGTATAAAGTCATATATGATAATAATCATAATATCAAAGACCACAAGTTGAAGGCCCCACCTTAAATTTGTACTGTGTCAACCACGCAGCACCAAAATTAGGTCTGCAATATAGAGGAAGGGCTTCGCTTGGAGCCTCAGCAAACGCAACTTGTCTCTGACCTGAAAAGTGATCTTTGTATTCTACCTGAAACAATGTTGACATAAACTATTTACAACAACCCAAAAGAATTACCTATGTTTATAATTATTAATTATCATAACCAATAGAGGATAGACCATATATTAGCTAACACAAACATGCACAATTAATTGGTTGTCATACATGGGAGCACGCTTTCTGTATAGGTTGATAAATGTTATTTGTACAAAATGAGAAAACTGTGTATGATTCTGAACCAAACAGGACAAGCACGCAAAGCAAGTAAGATCATAAATGATTCTGAAACAAATAGGACAAGCATGCAAAGCAAGAAAGATCATAAAGGACATTATTCAGTGATAATAATTAACACCTAAACAGTCAAGTTTTTGGTTTGGACAGAGGTGCGTAAAAGGATTAATACTATCTGTATGCTACAGGTTCATAGACCGCTTAAAACTCCTTTCACTGATTACTATTAATGCTTCATGACAATATAGCTTAGAAATAGCACAGTTTACTTCTCTCAAATTATTCTGCAACCATTTTTATTTGGAGAAGTTCTCATCGATTAATTTCAGAGAATATGCCGGGAAATAAGATAGTGAGTAATTTTAGAGTTATTTGGTGTATTCTGATGGAAGGAAATGCTCGTACTTTCCAGGGTGTTTCTCTGTACTTACCAGGCCATCTGACTACGGTTTCTTTGAGTAAATCTCCTTTATAATGAACTCGTTTGTTAGTATTATTTTCCTTTTCATAGTCATTGTTAAGGAGAAATGGTATTTTCCTTCTTACCCGTGCCTTGTTTTTCTTCTAGCAAGTAATATATTTTCTTTTACATAGGAATAAACAATACCTAAATTGGCAAGAAGTTATAATAACCTTGAATACTGAAGCCCAGTAGTAATCATAACGGCAACGAAATTTGCTACTTTCAAAATGACGAAAAACATCCTTTGCTTTATAATTTAACAATCCGAGTTCACAAATCTTAGATGATCTAATATCAACACCTGTAAGAAAAATGATATTGTGCAATTTAGAATGAATTAAAACAAACTTTAATGCCTCCCATTCATCTCAAAACTTCTTAACTTCAAACTAAATGAGTATGAGTATTACTAATCAAACGAATATGAAAATGGAAAAACAATACAAAAACACATTTCTTGCTTTGAAGATTAAAGAAGTAAAGTAAAAAACACTGCTCTATTATTTCCATAAAACGCTCAAAATAGCTTCTCTAAGTAATGAAAAATCTGATTTATTATTTTCTTCCAAAAACTTAACGAACTCCTCTAAATTGAGCAATTCAAATTAGAACATAATGTAAGTAATCTCAACCGCCGATAAATTGATCAACCACATTCATGATTTATTACACAAGGGTTGATTCATTCATCAACTATCGAGATTACTTACTCATAGGTACTAAAGTTTATTACCAGTGATCCAAATCCACACTTTTAAGTGTTGTTTTGAACAAAAAGTAATTCAAAATAGTTTCTCTAAATAATATTTTTGGACATTTTATCCAAAATCCTAGCATACTCCTCTAAAATGAGTAAGACTCTGTTTTGAATAAACAACTGATTTTGCAGCTTATATCATAAGCACCAAAGAATAAGCTATTTCTATAACACAAGATAAATTAAGACACTGTTTTTGTATAATCTATAAGCTATTTTCATAAACTATCTGCGAGAGCTTACAGAAATAAGCTGAAAACAGCATATGAACACGTCATAAGCTGTTTTCATAAGTTCTCCCAAACAGTATCACAAGTGCTTACGCCGGTTGATAAGCTCAAATGAATCAATCCAAACCAAACAATCCCAAATTCACCTTAGAAGCTAAAGTAAGTAATTTCAACAGCTGATAAACTAATCAACCACATTCATGGTTTATTACACAAGGGTTAAATCATTCATAAACAATTACAATTACAATTACTTACTTAACTAAATCTAAGGTAAACACAAGAAAAACACAATTGCACTAAAAAATTCAAATTTCGCAAAATTCAGAAGGAAGAAAAAATAGAAAACTAACCGGTGGAGACGATTTTGCAGTGTGATTGAAGAGAAACGGGGTTTGGGACAGAGAAATCGGAAATGACGAGAAGAAGCAAACCCAGAAGAAAAGGAATGGAGAATAAGAAAACGAAGGGTAATAGAATTGCGATAATCCATCGGAGTATTACGAAAGCGATGACGCCACCGTTCCTTTTAGGGCGAGGGGGATCTTGTTGGTTGGATTGGGAGGGAGAATCCATGGAGGAAGGGTTGGTTAGGGTTTAGAGGTTGCCGGAATTTGAGGGTGTTGACGCCGGTCACCGGAATCCGGTGATCGGAGAAATGTTGACAATGTGTAATGAAGAGTATAGATATTTTGTTTGTGATCATATAAAATGAGATTTGGTCCAAAAAAAACACACACCAGTTATTTTGTTAGTTATTCATTTTTTTAAC
This sequence comes from Medicago lupulina, assembly GCA_958299785.1. Lineage (NCBI taxonomy): Eukaryota > Viridiplantae > Streptophyta > Magnoliopsida > Fabales > Fabaceae > Medicago > Medicago lupulina. The sequence goes on from OY283146.1 coordinate 11,143,043, forward strand.
TGACCAAACGCATCCTTAACTTTAAAATATATTTTATTGAATCTTTTTTCTGACTTTATCAATAATGTGAAAAACTCTTATTAGGATCTCTTATATTGGTGGGATAGTTATGTGAAATTTCAGTCATTCATTTCAAACTACTACATGTGATCAACGACATTGATTGGTAGATGAACGACTGAGATGAGAGCAGAATGAGGATCATGAGAGAGATGATTAGAGGTGATTTGCTTCCAAAAAACTTGTTGTATATTTGCATTTGTGGTAAGTAGGGTGAACGACGGTGGGTTCATGTGTGAATCTTCAATCTTGTCTAAATTGTGGGTTGTATATAAACGCATAGTTTTGCCAATTTCTCTTTCCGGTTGGGTGGGTTAGGGTTCACAAATTACAAGTTTATATATAGGTTTATGCAACAAGATCTTAAACAAACAATAAAAATTCCAACAAAAGAAAGGTGTCGATAATCTCATATTTGTATCGTCAAACATAATCTGATAAAATCAAAAACTTGAAACAAAAAAGTAATTAAAAGATGATATTTATTTGCTCGAATTTATGTTGAAGATGGTCATAAAGATGGAACAAGATGAAAATTTGTAAGACTCTAAATATTTTGTAGAAAATCATAAATTTCCTTTAAAAAAAAATCATGTTGAAAAGATAATGAAGAAAATGGTGAAATTGCAAACAAGTCGGTTTTGTTTAACAAAAAATATAAGGAAAAAATGATAACTTTATCCACATTTTAAAAGATAAATTACGTAAACGATAAGATGATAAAAGACTTGAATGTTATTAGAGATAAATGATTCTTGAAGTGTTTTTTACTTAAAGAATTAATTATATATGCCTTCTTTTAAAATAAATAAAGATGTCTATATCCTTGAAATTATATAGGTTTAAGTAATTTAGCCTTTCAAATTTACAATATGATAAGTTAATTTCTTAAATCAAGTCAATAAATTTAGTTTTTCTACCAAAGTATATCTTATTTGACATCCATCAAAATCTATGAAGCACTTGCATAATAAGTTAAACTAGATCGCCGACCCGTGTTATCGCACGAGTCATTTTGACGGTAACAACCACCATAATAATAATATAAACATAACCAAAAAAATGTCCAATAAAAGGAATATGATAAAAATTAACCCACATTAATAATTACATGATCATAGTCGTTTTTTGAAATACTAAGACAAAGCTGCATCTTAGACCCATGATATCACATTGGTTCGATGGAGTTGAAAACTCTAATATATTTTAACAATTGATCTTTAATTCGTTATTAATATATTAAGTTTTATTATAAGACATATTATACGACAGAAATTGATCTCAATTAAAAACAAAATTGAGAAAATAATACGAAGGTCTACCATTGATCTATATAGTGTCAATGACAAAGACTAATGATGGTAATTCTTAACCAATGATAATTTGCAACTATCAATGGGAGAAATCTCAACATTATTTCCTCAACTATGCATTATTATAGGACATTCTTAGTCATGCTACGTTACAATCCCGTCTGCAAAATAAAATTTAAACTATGCAATATTAATTCTATAAAGATATAGACTAAAGATTAGGATAATATGAACAAAAAAATACCTTTAGTTAAAGAGTTTTTGTAAGTCTTCAGTCCACTGAAACATGAAGGTTGATTGACTTATTCAAAAGTGATATTCTATTACATTAAAAGCAGAAAAGTTTTTCTTCTAAATTTGCTCCAATAGAAAGGTGCCTAAGTAGCATGACTAATTAACAATGTACAATGAAAAGGAGAAAGCATGAAGTATACAAAGAAGTTATTTTAGTTCTTCTGATGAGCACTAACTAAATCATGATTGGCATGCATCTTCTTTGCATTGCCGGTTGAGTTATAAATCACATAACCCACCACATTATCATATACTACCTCCGTCCATAAGCATTTTTTTATTAAAGAAAAATGGTACTTACATATAAGGACAGAGAGAGTACATTCAATCTCCAAAGAGTAAAAACATAGAAACATATTAAATCGATGGTAATCTTATACTTCCTCCGTTCCTTTTTAAATGTCATTTTAAAAAATTAACCCTAAAATAGCGATGTGTATTTTTGCACATTTTCTTCCTATAATACCCTTATTTTAATCCACCAATAAATTCCTATTTTTTACAAACACTTTATCTTTCTAATAAATTTAATATGTTATCTTTCTCTCGTAACAAACAATTGTCAGTTATTATCTTTTTCGCCAACAAATTCCTATATAAAAATTATATTGATGAAACTTCTTCTTCATCGTCATCTTGTTCTTGTTCTTGTATCTTGTCAAATGAGTTTTCAACTATTGCTCCATCTTCACCCCTCTTCAGCAATTCCAACTAGTGATCTTCTACTTTTTCTTTCTTTGAACATTCATGGAGTTTTTTATTTTTCTTCACTCAAATCTATTCTTTTACTTTACATTTGAAATTTTTAACAATTGTTACTCATCTTATTTATAGAATTTTAACTTTTCTTGGAACCATTGTTTGTAACAAAATTTTGTTTAAATTTAAAGATAACAAGAAACAAACTTTGTTTATAAAAAAAAAATACTTTAGTTTTTTCAAATAGATAGCATTAATTAGTTTTATGGAAAAAAATAAGTAATTGACAAAGGGTATAATTGTCTAATCATACCCTTAAAATACTAAAAAGACAGTTAAATATGAACGAAAATTTCACTTTAAAAAGACACTTAAAAAAGAACGGAAAGAGTTCTTACAAATGTTAAATTAAGCTATTTTCTTTACATGCTTTGACAGGAGCAATTGGAAATTTTCTTTACCTGCACATTTTTTTTATTCTTCAAACTCCTTTTTTGCCTACTCTGAACCAAGGACCCCATGGTTTGAGGCATAAACCCCTAACCAAGATCACATGGGAGCATGTGGACAGATGCACATCAAATAAGGGGAGAGCTCAAAATTAATGAAAATCAATTCACACAAACTTTTTTTAAACAACTGATAAACCACTTTTTAGTAATTTCTTCCTTTATTGTTAAACCTCTTATTCCTCTTTTACCGGGTCCAAAAAATAATAAAGGAAATAAAAACAAAATTAGAACCTATGTAGTTTTGATAATAAGTGAAAGGAAAAATAAACCTTCAATGGTTGACTCCGCTGTAAAAACGCCGAAAGAGAAAAAAAAATATAGGAAGATAAGAATTACGTGTTTTTTCTGACAATCTTGAGAGATGGTAGGATTAGAGATTTAGAGTTTCCGTTGCGGTGGTTTTGGGGAAGGATGGTGAAGATGGTGCCGCAAGCCTCAATGGCCATGATGATGAAAAAGATGGAGAAGTAGAAGAGAAGAAAGGTTGAAAAAAAATAGGTTGGGGGATCCTTTCTTGGTTGAGGGATGGAAAGGTAAGAAAGAAAATTATGGAAAAGTGAGAAGGTTTGTGCGCAGCCTCTTCTAGGAATTGGAATGTGCATGATCATTAATGGTTGTTGGAAGAGGCAAAGAGTAATCTTGGAAATATGGCATAATGAATGAATTGCTGACCATGAGTGATATGAAAGGGTGAAGTTATAGGAGAATTTAATGCGATGAGATGGTGAAAGTCTTTGCCCTCCTAGGTGGTCTAGATGACCTAATACGCATGGGTCTTGCAGTAGTTGGTACTGGCAGCCTCTGATAATTTTTCAGCTTTTCTATGTAACACTCTAGAACCTGCCTATCAGGAACGAGGTACTCCATAACTCTGTGAGTAGCCACCACTTGTAGAGTTTGTCTTGCTTCCATCATTGAATCCACCATGATATTGTTTGGCATCGCCCTCTCTGAAGTGTGATCAAAGATTCGAGTAGTCGGCACATCCCTATCGAGAAATGGCGGGATGTTTCCATCATCGTGGTCAGCTCAAAGATCAAGAAGTTTGTCATAGTCTAAAGGGGATTATGTATAGCCAGAATAATCAACAACAATGATCACCAATCCAAAAATGACATACTATGCATGTACAAAGCAGATAACATGTGCGGTGTAAGCAAATTTTACATGTCTCGAGTAAGTATCGTCAGTGCATATATACCTTAAGTGATGAGCTAGGTGGGTTCCTCTTCGATAATTATGTGAAATGTGAATGTGAAATGCATGAGTAAGCAACTCTCACATATACAAATCATTTGTATATATACCATCAAGCATAGCCAAAACGATTCTACATTTATTACCATAATATGTAAAACGATTAACATATATATATATATATATATATATATATATATATATATATATATATATATATCATTTAAGATGTTCCTGCGGGAAAGGCTATGCTAGGGCATGTAGTCGACACGTTGGATGTGTTGACAATTTTTTTTTTTTGACAAAGTATGTGTTGACATATGTTAAACTATTCTCACCTCGGAAGATATTTACCTGTGTTGTTTAGAGGATTGGACTTGAGCTTTATACAAATTGCACCCAGAAACTCCAAATAGCGACGGGTAACACGAGGTTTACAACTACTCATCTATAAAAAGGAAACTTGGTTCACCATACTTTTCATAGATGAGGTCAGGCTCACCAGGAATGCATGAAACTTTGAAGAAGTATTTTATTGAAAGACTTGTGGAGGAATAAAACAAGTTAATGAAACCCCGAGATGGTTGTCCATTCATGGAACAAAGACCGGCCTCACCTTCGACCTTAAGGGTACAAAAGTATAAGAAAATGGCAGCAGTGCGAGGCACCTTCTAGTGTGCATATACTACCTCAAAACACCTAATATTTACTCAACTATAAGGGCAGATTTAAGAGGGAGTGAAGTCCGACCACCACATCATTGATCATTCAATCGGTAAAAGGAAGACAAAGTTCAATCCTACTGAAAAAATTTGATTGGCATAAAAGAAGTCTAATTCATCATTATTATCCTCCCTAAAGAATACTCGGGTAGTGTTCTTACAAGAAAAGACATGAAAATCAAAGAAATGAATGATATTTTTTAACATAGGAAGAGAAACGACAAAGGAATTAAGGGGACCTTCGCCCATACATGCAATGTATGTCTCTCAATGTCGATAATTTCAATACCATGGGTAGTGACTATTTTCATAACAAGAAGCAAGAGAAGTAGAAACAAAATGTACCATAAAATAAAGGAAAAGCCAAAATGAGCAACGATGTTGAAGCACGAACTTAGAATAAACTTGAAAGTTTTAATAAGAGCAAACAATGTAGAAATGGAAAACAAAGTGAAAATGGTAATAAATTAGAAGGTTTATAAGAAGAAGAAAAAAACAGGGAATTGTTGATCAAAAGTTGCAAACAATTCAATATCTATCATTTCATTCAAACGACATCACGAGAAACCAATAGATCCAACAATCCCGATATCACTCAAGAAAGCAAAAATCATGTCATTACATCATGTATATGAAACAACATAAACACATGTTAAAGTGTGGGTCACAATGATATGCAAAACAATGACTTTTCATGGGAAACTCTTTGACTTCCACATCACATCTGAGCTGCAAACTTGGCAAACCTATATTTAACCGTTTTTTAGTTGAATAATGCTAGAGTCACATTCTCTAACACACTCCAACAATAATATGCCACATCACCCACTCTTATTGTTCATTTAACAGGCTAACATATCGTTTTGGTTGCTAAACATTATAAAAAAATAAAAATAAATCGCAATAGGGCTACAAATTTTTGAACTTGTAATTTTTCATTGGAGTGCACAAATTTTTGTCTACAATGTACACACGATGAAGTAGCAGTGAAATTTTCAATTTTGGAAGCCTTACTTGAATAAAAAGAGAAATTTTTCTAGGGATGTTTATAATTGTGACACCACGCCATTAATTATAATTTGAGAAAATATAATAATTCAATGTAATCACATGTGTCGGTGTCTGACATTGACACGTCTCTAGTGTCAGACACCGAACATGCCTTCCATCGGAATTTGATTACTTCAGGAGGTAGTTGAAAAGATTCATTAAAGGAATTGTTGTTTCCTAATAGTTCTTTTGAGTTTTGACATTGTTGAACTAGTTGAATGATTTATTAACCAATAGAAGCAAGTTTTACTCCTCTTATAACCAATCTGTTTCTAGCTTATGTGTCGGTGATTGGTTGACGATTTGGTTTTTTTATTTACAAACAGAATTATCATTGTAGTTGAGCTGAATGTTATAATGGACAATTGATTGGAGTACCTGTCCCGGCACCAAAAGAAGCACCTGCACAATCTTCTGTGAGTCATGCAGGAGATGTACAACCAGCTGCTGGTCAATTAGAAAGCACTGCTGAAAAACCGGTTATGGCTGTGAATCTGACACAGGGTGCGATAATGGATAAGCGTTTCACGTCGAAGGAATTGTTGTTTCGTGTTAGTTTTTTGAGTTTTGATATTGTTGAAGGCTTTATTAACCAATTGGAGGAAGTTTTACTACTCATTATAGCTTAATTGTTTCTAGCCTCTATGCCAGTGATTGACAAATGATTTGGTTTTTGATTTACAAACAGAATTATCTTCTTTACTGAGCTGGATGTTATACTTGACAAATGGGACTTGATTGGAAAACCTGTCCCGTCACCAGAAGAAGCACTTGCACAATGGCTTAGTGCATATTTGATTGGAAAACCTGTCACTGCACCAAAAGAAGCACCAGAACTAGAATTTGCAACTAAGGAGGATATTGAGAAGCAAGCTGAGAAGATAGACCAGTTCATTGAGATCTCCAACAAGTGGCATGAAGACGTGTTAGCAAGTCAAGCTCATATTCGGAACACCCTTGCCCAGATCTTAGCCAAACTTGCCTAAACCTTAGATATTTTTTAGGCTTTTGCTTAAACTTTGTTTAAACTTTTGTTCGATTCACAAGTCTATATAACACAAGTTTTTCACCTACATCATCATTGAGTTTTTATATATTTATTTTGGTTATGATGTGTTTTCATTCTATACCTTTTTGTCTCGTGCCAAAGGAGGATAAACAATATTGAAAAGAAACAAGAGAAGGTTTTCACCCAACAGAATGCCAACTAATAACAATCACAAGCATTCATTCATACATAACATAACATGCTCTTTGAAACGCTTACAAAAATATATTTTTCTATATGTAAAATTGTTCATGAATGCATGTTATTTGTCTTCATAAAAAAGGGAAGATTGTTGGAACCAAGTTAGTTCAAGAACAATGACCTTTAATGGTTTACAGTGAAGTTAATTATTTGATATCCTTCTTTTCATAGTATTTGCAGGTTTGAGATGAAGATTGATCACCCTGTGTCTTAATCATCATGCTTTTGCATTTTTAGACTTGTGATGAATTTGATTAGTTTAGGGCCTGATGGGTTTAATATGGATTCCTCTTATAAATCACCTAAGCTAGCCATATGGATCATATTATTCATTATTTAAACCATGAATTCTCCTTCAACTTTTAGGTTTTATAACATGTACAAGAAACCTCGTGACATCAAAGATTATTCTCTGGCAAGTCGTGTTTCTCCAAGAAACCCAAGAGTCAAGTACAAGAAGGGGAAACAACAAGAATTCCTTTTCGTTTTAGAGTTATAATCATTTGTCTCCACTCATTTTATGTTTGCTCGGTATAACTAATGATCCCTTTTGCTATTTAATCTTTAAGTTTTCAAGAAAGATTTTCTTTAATGTCTTTACGAAAAGCTGAAACAAAGAAAGGTTCAGGAGGAACCTCACCACGAAACCCTTATTCATAACATTTCAATGATGCCCCGATTTATTTATTTTTATTTTTTAATCTTAACGTATAAAATTACAATGTTATTGGGTAAATCTAATGATCAGAATATATCATATCGAACTCGATCTTTCGATTTTAGTAAGCCCTAAACTCGTGTAAAGCTTCCTCAAGAAGTCTTTCATTTGATACACGTTTGGCATTTAAGGAAATCCAAACAGTACCCTTTCTTAAAAATGAAACCTTCCTTAAATTATGGCGCCTTTTTTAAAACCGTTTTAGGGTTTCAAATTTCACACTTCAAATTAGGGTTTCATTCTTTCTCTTCTTCCTCTAATTCACGAGAAAGAAAAAGCGAGTGATCATGACTGTGAATCTGACACAAGGTGCGATAATAACAATGTGTTTCACATCGGAAGAATTTCAACCAGTGTTACAAGTTTTCGATTTGAAGCTTGTTCAGTCGCAGCTGAATAGTAGCACCACTGAAAGGTACCGAGTCGTTCTCTCAGATGGTTTGCATTATCAACAAGGAATGCTTGCTTTACACAAGAATGAGTTGGTTCATTCTGGAAGGTTGCAGAAAGGTTCAATTGTTAAGCTTACTCAGTTCATCTGCAACGATGTTCAGAATCGCGAGTAAGTTTCTTTTTTTGCATGCCCCTTTTTTTTCTAGTTCTTTATTTTTGTTTTTGATGTTTTTGTTTTTAGGTTAACTATGTCTTGAAGGTGAATTATGGGTTTGTTGAATGTTGTTACAATTTTCAATTTTCTAGGGCTGATTATAATTGTGACACCTATAATAATTTGAGAAAATGACATAACTTGGTGTTGGACACAGACACATGTTGGACACTGGATACGCCTTTCATCAAAAGTGTCGGGGCTACAAAGATAATTGATTTAAATTGAAGTTTGTTATTTGAATTATTTGTTTCATAGTATTTGCAGGTCTGAGATTAAGATATCTCACCCAATTTTTTTTAATCATGTTTTTGCATTTTAAGACTTGTGAATTTGAATACTTCAGCAGATTTTTGAAATGGTGGGGTGGTTATTCTATGATAGTTGAAGAATTTCATTAAAGGAGTTGTTGTTTCCTGTTAGTTTTTTACTTTTGATATCTTTGAAGGCTTTATTAACCAATTGGAGGAAGTTTTACTACTCATTATAGGTTAATTGTTTCTAGCCTCTGTGCCAGTGATTGATAAATGATTTGGTTTTTGATTTACGAACAGAATTATCATCATTGTTGAGCTGGATGTTATACTTGACAAATGGGACTTGATTGGAAAACCTGTTCCGGCACCAAAAAAAGCACCTGCACAATCCGATGTGAGTCATGCCGGAGATGTACAATCAGCTTCTGGTCAATTAGGAAGCACTGCTGAAAATTCACAGTATTTGAACGGTGGTTCCTATGCAGCTGGGATTAATGATAGACCAAATGTGGCTGTGCCATCTATAGATCGTCCTACTGTGAATCCTTCAGCTAGCAGTGTTTATTCTAACACTTCTGGATCTGCAAGATACAGTACATCTAATGGAGCCAATTTGAATAGACCGGCGCCAGTCAATGGGTCTTATGTTCGTCCTCCTCAGCCTATGTACCGACAGCCATCTCCTATGTACGCCAATAGAGGGCCTACAGGAAGAAATGATGCTCCCCCAAGTATAATTCCAATATCCGCTTTGAATCCATATCAGAATATGTGGACAATTAAAGCCAGAATAACGGCTAAGCGAGAACTCAGGGTCTATAACAATGCCCGAGGTGAGGGAAAAGCATTTTCTTTTGATCTTTTGGATTCCGACGGTGGAGAAATACGGGCAACTTGCTTTAATGTCGTGGCTGATCAGTTCTATGATGTAACTGAAGTTGGTAAAGTCTATCTTGTTTCTAGGGGATATGTGAAGCCAGCTCAGAAGAATATCAATCACCTTCCTAATGATCAAGAGATAACCCTTGATATCACATCAGTTATACAGCCATGTCTTGACGATGATAACTCAATTCCACAGCAGATTTACAATTTCCGTCCCATTGGTGACATTGAAAGTATGGAAAACAACAGCATTGTGGATGTGATTGCTGTGGTCACTGCTATCAGTCCTACAGCTTCAATCATGGGAATTTATGGCACTGAAACACAGAAGAGATCTCTGCGGTTGAAAGACATGTCTGGCCGAAGTGTTGAATTAACTGTTTGGGGGAATTTTTGCAATACCGAAGGGCAAAGGCTGCAAAATATTTGCGACTCTGGGGCATTTCCAATTTTGGTTGTAAAATCTGCCAGAGTACATGATTTCAATGGGAAGTCTATTGGGACCATTGCCACCAGCCAATTATTGGTAGAACCCGATTTTCCAGAGGCTTTTACACTGAGAGAATGGTTTGACCAGGAAGGGAGGAACGTCCCAAGTCAATCTATTTCCAGAGAATCATCTAGTTTTGGTAAAAGTGAAGTGTGGAAGACTATATCTCAAATTAAAGATGAAAAGTTAGGGACTTCAGACAAGCCTGATTGGATATCTATCTGTGCAAGTGTTTCATTTGTTAAAGCGGATAATTTTTGCTATACAGCTTGTCCTATCATGATAGGAGATAGGCAATGTAACAAAAAGGTTATCAACAATGGAGATGGGAAATGGCGATGTGACAGGTGTGAGCAGACAGTTGATGCTTGTGATTATAGATACTTGCTGCAAATGCAGATACAGGATCACACTGGCATGACTTGGGTTACTGCTTTTCAGGAGGGTGGCGAGGACATCATGGGTATGCCGGCAAAAGATTTGTTTTTTCTTAAATTTGAAGAACAAGATGAAGAAAAATTTGCAGAAATCATCCGTAAGGTTCTCTTAACTACATATGTGTTCAAGTTAAAAGTAAAAGAGGAGACATTCAATGACGAACTGTGTGTTAAGTCAACCCTACTAAAAGCAGAGAAGGTTAACTTTGCATCTGAATCTAGACGTTTTCTGGATTTGATCGATAAGCATAAGTCTGTGAAAGCAGAAGGTACCACTATCAACTCTGTGATCAACAAAACTGAACTGGGAAGCCTTGTGACTGGACAAGCTACACCACAGGTTAATAATCCTATAAAGAGCAACACTAATAGCGGAAGAGATTATGGGACTCCAGCAAATCAAGTGAGTCAGTATGGAAACCAACATAGCAGTTCTTTTGCTTCATCAGGTGCTCCTGGTTCATATATGTCATGCAGCAATTGTGGAGGCTCTGATCATAGCTCTGCACAATGCCTACATCTTAGAAATCCACCTGAACAGTCTGCTGGGGGGGCCTACGCCAACAGGGTGTCTAGTGGATCAGGTGGTGCTTCAGGTAATTGCTGTAATTGCCAACAACCTGAACATTGGGCGAACAACTGTCCTAATATGAGAGCAGCACCTCAGTCTCATGGAAACAGTAATGCAGGGCAAGGAAGATATGGTATTTCTCCAAATCAGTCCGCTGGAGAGGCCTATGCCAACAAGGTTTCTGATGGATCAGGTGGTGCTTCGGGTAATTGCTATAGATGGCAGCATATTGGACATTGGGGAAGAGACTGTCCTGCAGCATCTCAGGATCAGCTTTTGCAGCGCCCATCTGCTGGATCAGGTGGTGTTTCTGGCGAGTGCTATAGATGCCATCAACTCGAGCACTGGGAGAGAGGACAAAAGCTGAAAAGTATTTGCGAGCCCGGAGCATTTTCAATTTTGGTTGTAAAACCTGCCAGAGTAAATGATTTCAATGGGAAGTCTGCTGGCACCAATTTTGTTGAAGTTGATAATTTTTGCGACACAAATATGCTGATGAGAATCATATGGGGATTTGGTTTTGGTATTCTCCTCCTGATGGCCTTCTTGTGCTTTTGCTAGCAAACTTATCAAGCCCTTAAGGCTTGTTTCTTTTGTTGTTTTACTTTTCTTTTTCTAGTCCGTGTATCCACGGGGTTGTGTTGGTACAATAATAGTTTTTTACTATTTTAATTGATAGATTACGTTTTTTTGACAGCAACGAAAGAATACATTTAGAATATTAAAATATCAGACAAAAAAATTAACAATTTAAATATCATTAAGCAACAATTTTAGAGATAATTATGAAAAGCTACTGTTTTAATAACAGCACAAATTGTTCTAACTACAATCATCGAATACAAAGTTTTAATTGGAATGAAAAGGCAGATAAACACATTGTGAACCATAAACCTTTTCACTCCTAACACATTTAACAGCAGACTTATCAATAGATATAAATAAAACATCATCATGCTAGTTCTTATATTTACTTTAAGGAAAATGCTAACAACTTGTATTGCTCCAGTTTAAAATAAAAGATCCTAATGTCTGGTCGTAACAAATTGTAGTTATAAACAAACATACCCTGAATAAGCCATCTCTATTGAATTTTAATAAGCCAACAGTTATTATGACAATATTGGAGATGCAGAAGAAAATTCGGTTGTGCATGGCCATTATGTATTGAACCATTTTATGAAACTTTTTTAATTATAAGGAGATAAACTTAAATTTGTAAAAGCGTACACGGTTGAGGTGAAAGAAGAGAGCTAAATATTTGAAGATTATGCTAGAGAAAGTTGAAAAGAATTACCACTATCTTCAACTACATTTCTTTGACATCCTTAGAAGCTTCCAAGAAAGATGTTGAAGAACATCAACTTGTCTCACTTTGCCTTGGTAGGAGTTAAAAAGAGGCCATAAAACTTCATAAAAAAAAAAGATATTAAGTAAGTTCTACATTTGTTTAGTCTTCAAAATAGATTCATTAATCTCACAAATAGTTTTTTTCTAACCTTTCAATTTTTTGGAAGAGATCCGGATAATCCGAGGTTCGGTTGGGAGGAATGTAAAATATATAATAGTTATTTCATCTAAAAATCAAACTCAAATTCTTTAAACAGTTTATCATTGGGCCTATTTGTTTTGGATATTTTTGAAAAAATATATATTTTTTTAACTAAAAAATCACTTTTTTATTTTTGTAGTGTTTGTTTTAGATTTAAAAAAAAAATCATTTTTAGCCTCAAAATGAAAAGCTATTCCAAGTAGCTTTTTCAACATTTTTTTTTTCTAATACAAGGAACTCAAGTGTAAAAATTTCAAATCTTAAAAAAATAATTTTTATGATAGTAAACAAATAGAAGTAGCTTTAGATTTTTTTAAAAATCTCTAGATTCTTTTAACTCAAAATCTATTTTTTTTTAAAACCGAAACAAACGCACATATATACACTGACACTGTGGCGACTTCTATAAGAATGTTATAGTTTTTGTGTCATTTAAAAAGATAGGAAGTTATATTATATTTTTTATATTGTTGGTTCCATAGAAAAAAGATAACCATAGTTTGTTACGTGAAAAATATTTATACCTAGTAAAATTAAACTCAAAACTACCTCTTGGAATGCATTCTTTTATGTGATGACGGGAATGGACCTCAAAAAAGTTCCTTTGAGCTTGATCATGCTCCTCTGTCACTTGAAACTTGTCTGTTGACAAGGCAGTAAGATTAAGTTCAATGCAGCCTATTGGAATGCATTCCTTTGTGTGATTACTCATCTTATATGAGAGAATTTAATGTGAAAATTTATAAAGTTGATTTGATAGAACACATGTGTTGTGTTCTCTTCATTATTTTGACTTTTCAATTGACGCTGCAAATCTCTACCCGAGGTATAAGACACTTTAATCCCAACATTTTGAGCAAACTTTTAACAATTTAATTTAAATCCAACATTATGATGATACCACGTATATTTAGGGAGAATGTAATGTAATGTAGATGAAATTAAAATCAAATAAAGTTGTGTATTTATTTAATTGATTTTGGGTATTTGGGCCACTTTATTCGAATTTATTTATTCAATACGCAATTTTTATTTGAATTCACGCTGAGTTTAATTAGTATTCGAAGATATTATATTATTTAGATGCCAAAATCATAAAATAAATACAAACATAAACAAAAATAAAGGAACAAAAATATAGCACATAAAATCTCATTTTATTAATATAATTGATACTTTTACAATAAGGTATGTTTCTTGTCTAGGGAAGAGGGATTGAGATAATACTGTTTCAGAAGAATATGGAGGTGAAGAGGTAAAAAGAAAACCACAAGAAAACCAACCATCTTGGGGTAAAAAGAAATTAACCCTCTTGGGTAAAACTAAATTTATCAACCATCTTGGGGTAAAACTAAATCTGATTTTTTTTACCTTAGGAAGGTTAGTCCAACCTTTTTGGGGTAAAAAGAAATCAGCCTAAAAAAAACATTCTTGGATAAGGTATGTTTCTTGTCTTATGTGAAGAAAAAAAAAACTTTCGATGTCAACCTTCTTTGCAGTGTGTTGCTATCTCCATTGACCGTTCATACAACCTCTGAAATTTCCAAAGAGACCTTTTTCTATGAAAGGTCAATGATGGAAAAACATTGTTGTTGTAGAAAGAAGAGGAGGAGAGAATGTGAGATGATGGTGTGGGAAATGGTGAAGGTTGGAAGGATATTTATAGGGGGATTGTAAAACATAGGTTTTAACTACACTTAATGCAGTCAAAAAACGTGTAAAAACTTATAAAAAAAAACATGTAAAATCAATTAAGAAAACTTGACCACCGTCCAAAAAATGTGATCTTTGTGCATGAACCACCGACCAAGCTGCGTGAGTTAATTCACGCCACCGTCCAAAGGTGTGAGTTAAGTCACACTACCGTCCAAAGGCGTATGAGTTATATCACGCTGCATGCATGAGGTGAGTGAGTTGCGTGAGTTAACTACGCATGGGCATTATGGTCACTTCATTTTAGAATGAGCATTTTTGGTTGGGTAAAGAGTATAATTCAAGAAAATTTTATGTTTTTCTTCATGAACCTTTTGGTTGGGAATGCTTTAAAAATCGGGTTATGTTTTAATGTTTTATAATGTAGTTTTGGTGAAAGAGAATTTAAATTAAAAGTGTGAATTTAAATCCATCTCCACTGGGATCGATAACATCGAAAATTGACGACTCTTAGATTGGCTGCACATTACGAGTATATCACTCATGTTCCAAACGTGCAATCAAACTAAATCTTACAAGAACATTCCATTCTTCTGCAAACTTTAAATCTTCTAGTAACTTCCAAGCTCTTCCAATCTTCTAAGAAATTCCAATATTCTATGAACTTATTATAATCTTACAATCTTGCGTGAGATTCCAATCTTCTAAGAACACATCAATCTTGTATGAGCTTACAATTTTCTAAGAACATTCCAATATTCCATGAGCTTACAATCATACAAGAACATTCCAATCTTGCATGAGCTTACAATCTTCTATGAAGTTCCAATCTTCTAACTTCTAATCTTCCAAGACCATTTCAATCTTCTAAGACCATCCCAATGTTATAAGAACTTCCAATCTCCTATAAACTTCCAACCTTCTAAGTACTTTCAATCTTCTATGACCTTACAATCTAATAAACATCCCAATGAAAGCAAGACGTAGCAAAAATGAATTCGTCACAGGAAAAACATACATTATTTCTCCAGATCTAAGATTCAATGAAGGAAAACAATGTTTTAATTAATATGAATTTCTAAATTGACCCTCTAATATTAATACCAACAATATTTACGTGAAACTGCTGTGAGAGTTATTTAAATACCTTTGGCCTGCTACACTAGGTAACGATTGTACAACACCTCAAATCAAAGGTCATCTTAGTGGAAAAAAAAAGTCTCATCCCGCAAGAAGCTTATTGAAGTCTCGCACAATAAAAAGAAAATTAATACAATTAATTAAATTAGGGTTAAATATGTTTTTTGTCTCTATAAAATTGCGACATTTTAAGTTTAGTCCTTACTTAATTTTAATAGCTTTTTTAATCCTTACAAAAAATTTCTACACTCAATATTAATCCTTACTCAATCCAAATTTGTTTAATTTATGCTTAAACTCTGAAGTTTTTCAACAATTTTTTACAGGCGTGTTAAGAACGTTATTAAAAGTTCATCCGAAAAAAATATCGCAAAAATTTGATTTCTACGTCCATATTTTTGTTACTTATATCTTAAACTTTTGTTGTTTTAAAAAATTCATATTTAATTTATTTCATATTAATAAATTCTAGATTTTAGTAAATAAATCTTTCATAGTGTTTTAAACTTGTATAAAAAGAATCATTAAAAAATTTAAGAGTTTAAGGATAATCAAACAAAATTTGTTTTAACAGGACTAAAATTATAAATAATTTTTTTTGTAGAGATTAAAAAAGATATTAAAATTAAGTAAGAACTAAACTTAAAAGGTCACAATTTTATAAGAACTAAAAACATATTTAACCCATTAAATTAAAATAATAACTTTGAAGCCTAAAAAATTAATGCTAAGCCCAAAATGGCCGGCTCATTTCCCACCCCCTTGGGTCGACCTTGTTCACCCTCTCTCAATATTAGGCTTTCTAGATATAAATGTCAGTCTTAAGTACATAAATGTTACTTGAAATTTGTAATCATATTTCCTGCAATCAAGAAAATCTCAAAGACGCGAATGAGTGAAGTTGTGATCGTTCAATCAATATCAACAACTTAAAGAAAGGAGGAATTCAAAAAAATATATGTATTACTATACAACTATATTGCAATATATCGAGACCATACATGGATAATTCAATTCAAATCTAACGAATATCAATTTTGTATTTTTTTAAGGTATCGATTTTCTAAATTTGTGAATGCATAAAACTACAATGACATGAGATCCAGATCCTTTGAAACTAACACCCCTAAAAGAGCATAAATAACAATTTTTTTTTAGCAACATAAATAACATTTTTTTATATAAATAAGAAGTTCTCTACGCATAAATAAAAAGATTAATCCTCGAACAAATAGAATCACAAATTTTCATTGCTGTATTTTTCTTCTCTACTTATAAATAACATGTGTTTAAAAAAATCTTTAAATAATTTTTTTTGAAACAAAAAACTTTAAATAATTATATTTACATTTAATTTGGATTTAAATAATTTTGTAACTGATGCCAATTATTATTATTATTATTATTATTATTATTATTATTATTATTATTATTATTATTTAGGTTTAAATAAGTAAAATGTCCCTGTAAGTTGGCGCATTTTTGGTTTTAGTTCTTGTAAGTTTTTTTGTTGCGAGAGAAACCTTGTATTTACCAAACGTTTTGGATCTAGTCCATGCCGTTCAATTCCGTGAAAAAAAACGACGAGTTGGTTGACGGAGCAATACGTGGCACTTCGTGAGTTGGGGCTAGTTGATGACTGGGGTTAGTATAGGGACTAAAACCAAAAACGCAATTTTTAATTTGAATTCAAAAACTTATGGAGGAAGCTTCTTCAAGGCAGATGATGATGCTTCGGTTGCTTGTACTACTACAGGACGAACATACGGAGGATGTCCTTCAATTTTATCATCCCATATGTACAACTTACAGCTATTAGCAGCCTGAGATGAAAACAAACATATGCAGCAAATTAAAATGTGTGAAAATAAGAAAAAAAACCAAGTATTAAAACGGCAAACTCACGTTATGTGTTGGGCATTTCCAATATCTCCTTTTAGGATTTTCAATTGAATTGGATATGAACATCCTCATGGTTTTGTTGCAACCACAAATAGGCAACTCATTTGATGATGGTTGATAAATGGAATGAGAAGACATTGTTGAATGAAATGAGTTTTGAGCTCAAATAGAGGAAGAAGAAGGAAGGAAGAAGGACAAAGAGTGAGAGAGAGAGAGAGAGAGAGAGAGAGAGAGAGAGAGAGAGAGAGAGAAGAAGAAGAAGAAGAAGAAGGGATTTTAAGTTTTTGAATTCAAATTGAAAATTACGTTTTTTTAAATTAGTCCCTATATTAAATTACGTTTTGTGTTTTAGTCCCTATACTAACCCCAGTCATCAACTAGTGTCAACTCACGAAGTGTCACGTATTGCTCTGTTAGTCCGCTTATCGTTTTTTTCACGGGATTGAATGGCAGGGACTAAATTCAAAACGTTTGGTAAATATAGGGTTTGTCTCACAACAAAAATTTTTATAGGACTAAAACCAAAAATGCGCCAACTTACAAGGACCTTTTACTTATTATTTATTAAATGTTTTAACCTTTCCAATCCAAAATCAACCCAAGATTCCAATAACCCCATCCAGGATCTCATCAAATCCCTAAACTCGTGTAGCTTCCTTGAGAAGTATTTAGCGAAATCTCAATAACACCCTTCTCAAAAATGAAAGTTCCCCCCTCTTCTCGAAACGGTGTCAATAATGGCGCGTCTTTAAAACCTTATTTAGGGTTTCAAATTCACTCACTTCTCATCACTCTCACACCACAATCATTTCAATCAAATTAGGGTTTCGTCCTTTCGTTCTCTTATTCGTCCAATTCGCGATTATTTCAAACGCGATTGTTTCAAAAAGCGATTATGGCTGTGAATCTGACACAAGGTGCGATAGTAACGATGTGTTTCACATCGGAAGTATTGGAACCGGTGTTACAAGTTATCGATTTGAAGCTTGTTCAGTCGCAGCAGAATAACACTACTGAGAGATACCGCCTCGTTCTCTCCGATGGTTTGCATTATCAACAAGGAATGCTCGCTACGCAGAAGAATGAGTTGGTTCATTCTGGAAGGTTGCAGAAAGGTTCCATTGTTAAGCTTTCTCAGTTCATTTGCAATGATGTTCAGAATCGCAAGTAAGTTTCTTCTTTTGCATGCACGGTTTTTTTTTTTATTTCTTTATTTTTTGTTTTTGATTTTTACATTAATCGCAAATGGTATCTGAAATTAGATTTTTTTAGGTTTAAGTATGTGTAGAAGGTGAATGATGGGTTTTTAAATGTTGTTACTTTGCCTTGTAGCAGTGCAATTTTCAATTTTTTGAAGCCGGATTTGAATAAAAGAGGAAATTTTTCTAGGGCTGTTTATAATTGTGACCCCAATAATAATATGATTCAGTGTTATCGGATATGTAAGTGGTCGTTTTGATGTCGGACACTAACATGGATGTTTTTTTTATTACGTTTTTGCATTTTAAGACCTGTGTATTGATGACATTATGTGGATATTATATAGTAGTTGAGGAATTTCATTAAAAGTTTTTTTTTCTTGGGGTGTTTTGATCTGGTTAAATGCTTTATTAACCAATAGGAGGAAATTTTACTCGTTGTAGCTTAACTGTTTATAGCTTCCGTGTTAATAATTTGGTTTTTTGATTTACAAACAGAATTATCATCATAGTTGAGTTGGAAGTTATAATGGACAAATGTGACTTGATTGGAGTACCTGTCGCGGCACCAAAAGAAGCACCTGCACAATCTGCTATGAGTCATGCAGGAAATGTACAATCAGCTGCTGGTCAATTAGGAAGCAATGCTGGAAACTCACAACATTTGAACAGTGGTTCTCATACAGGTGGTGTTAATGTTAGACCAAATGTAGCTCTGCCATCTATGGATCGTCCGACTGCGAATCCTCCAGCTAGCAGTGTTTATTCCAACAGTTCTGGATCTGCAAGATACAGTGCAACTAATGCTCCTCCATCTTATCCTAAACCTGAGCCTGGAGTCAGTTTGAACAGACCAGCATCAGTGAATGGGTCTTATGGTGAACAGAATACAAATTTCCGCAGTCCACAATATGAGGGTTCAAGACCAGTGCAAAATTCTTATGTTCGCCCTCCTCAGCCTATGAACCGACAGCCATCTCCCATGTACACCAATAGAGGGCCTACAGGAAGAAATGATGCTCCTCCAAGGATAATTCCCATATCTGCTTTGAATCCATATCAGAATATGTGGACAATTAAAGCTAGAGTAACAGCTAAGGGAGAACTTAGGACCTTTAGCAATGCCCGAGGTGAGGGAAAAGTATTTTCTTTCGATCTTTTGGATTCCTACAGTGGAGAAATACGGGCAACTTGCTTTAATGCTGTGGCTGAGCAGTTTTATAATGTAATTGAAGTCGGTAAAGTCTATCTGATTTCCAGGGGAAGCTTGAAGCCAGCTCAGAAGAATTTTAATCACCTATCTAATGATCAAGAGATAACTCTTGATATGACATCAGTCATACAGCCATGCGTTGAAGATGATAACACAATTCCACTGCAGATGTACAATTTCCGTTCCATTGGTGACATTGAAAATATGCAAAACAACAGCATTGTGGATGTGATTGGTGTGGTTACTTCTATCAGTCCTACAGCATCAATCATGAGAAAAAATGGCACTGAAACACAGAAGAGATCTCTCCATTTGAAAGACATGTCTGGCCGAAGTGTTGAATTAACTGTGTGGGGGAATTTTTGCAATACGGAAGGACAAAGGCTGCAAAATATTTGCGACTCTGGGGAATTTCCAATTTTGGTTGTAAAATCTGCCAGAGTAAATGATTTCAATGGGAAGTCTATTGGGACCATTGCCACCAGCCAATTATTGGTAGAACCTGATTTTCCAGAGGCTTTTACACTGAGGGGATGGTTTGACCAGGAAGGGAGGAATGTTCCAAGTCAATCTATTTCCAGAGAATCATCTAGTTTTGGTAAAAGTGAAGTGCGGAAGACTATATCTCAAATTAAAGATGAAAAGTTAGGGACTTCAGACAAGCCTGATTGGATATCTATATGTGCAAATGTTGCATTTTTTAAATATGATAATTTTTGCTACACAGCTTGTCCTATCATGCTAGGAGATAGGCAATGTAACAAAAAGGTTACCGACAATGGAGATGGGACATGGCGCTGTGAAAGGTGTGATAAGTCTGTTGATGCTTGTGATTTTAGGTACTTGCTGCAAATGCAGATACAGGACCACACTGGCATGACATGGGTTACTGCTTTTCAGGAGGGCGGCGAGGACATCATGGGTATGCCTGCAAAAGATTTGTATTCTGTGAAATTTGAAGAACAAGATGAAGAAAAATTTAAAGAAATCATCAGTAAGGTTGTCTTCACGAAATACATTTTCAAGTTAAAAGTAAAAGAGGAGACATTCAATGATGAAGCGCGTGTTAAGTCAACTGTACTGAAAGCAGAGAAGGTTAACTTTGCATCTGAATCTAAATCTCTTCTGGATTTGATTGATAAACTTAAATCTGAGGAAGCAGAAGGTACTACTATTAACTCTGCTATCAACACAACTGGACCGGGGAGCCTTCCAACTGGACAAGCTACGCCACCAGTATATAATCCTATGAACAGCAACACTAATACTGGTAGAGATTATGGGACCCCAGCAAATCAAGTGAGTCAGTATGGAAACCAACATGGCAGTTCTTTTGCTTCATCAGGTGCTCCTGGTTCATATATGTCATGCAGCAATTGTGGAGGCTCTGATCATAGCTCTGCACAATGCCTACGTCTTAGAAATCCACCTGAACAGTCTGCTGGGGGGGCCTACGTCAACACGGTGTCTGTTGGATCAGGTGGTACTTCGGGTAATTGCTATAAATGCCAACAACCAGGACATTGGGCAAACAACTGTCCTAGTTTGAGTGCAGCCAACAGGGTATCTGGTGGATCGGGTGGTACTGCAGGTAATTGCTATAAATGCCAACAGCCTGGACATTGGGCGACCCAATGTCCTAATATGGGTGCAGCGCCTCAATCTCATGGAAACAGTAATACAGGGCAAGGAAGATATGGTATTGCTCAAAATCAGCAGTATGGAAGACATTGAAATTTGGCAAAACACTACTTTTTGAACCGGGTTTATGTGGAGTTCATTTGTATTTTGTTTTTTTTTAAGTCATGTCTTAAAAGTTGTCTTTACCCTTAAGTACTACTATGTAGATATAGACGGCATAATTATGTGGTATTGATGTGGCATTTCTTGTGCCGAACTTTTGCAAAATGCCACTTGCATCTATTAATTTCAGCTCTCAAGTTTTTCCTTTTAGCTGTTTCAATTGATCAAAATAGTGATATGCATATTTAACTGCTTGCTCATTCATCACTTCAAACAATTCAGTGCAAATTCCAAAATTGGTGCCTAACAAAAAACACGGGTTCCTATGTGGTTTTTGTTTTGTTTTTGGAGGGACCTATTTGGTCTTTATACACACATTTTCAACTCATGTGCTGAATAATACAAACAAAATTATACTTACCATTCTTAATATTGATCGTGTGTTTGCCGTTTTTAGAAACCGAATAGCTTGCTTTTAAAATATTCCTTGGATCGCCGTGCGCATAACTCGGTTGGCAGGGATATGCATTATTATATACAGGGGCTGGGGTTCGAACCCCAGACACCCTAAAAAAAACAATTCCTTAGTCTACTACTTGACGAAAAAAAATTCCTTGGGCTAATATTATGATTGCATGTTGGTATTTGTGGTAATGCCACCAAAAAAAATCTCTAACAATATTCATCTTCCCTCTTCAATAAAAAAACTCATAAGATTTTTTGTTGGCACTTTATTAATTTGGGTTTGACGTTTTATATATTTTTAGTGGGATGAAGGTGGTTTGAGTTTCTTCAACAAAAAAGAAAACCAGTTAATTTAAATCATTTGTTATTCAATTAAGACAAGAGTAACAATGAGTTATATGTTGTTGTGTATACGGAAGAAGATGATGGAGAAGGTCGATTTTTTTTTTTTTTTTTGGTTTTGAAGAACCTTAAAAAGATAAAGAGCATAAAAGGGAAATCATTTCATTTCATGCTATTTAATTTTTTAATAATGACTCAGTCTCCTTGTCAATGTTTTTGGACAAAAAAAATTGAATATAGAGTTAATCCTTTTTTTTTGACACGGAACAAACAAACGACATTCATTCATTCAAATTGATTGAGTACATCGATGCAATACAAATTCGCTAAAAACAAAATGGATGAATCTGTGAACAAACTCACAACATCCATGTTAATAGCATAAAACGGCAAAATACATAAGCCTACAAATATGACTATATTAAAATCTTCGGAATAGCCATGCTTCCGGATCTGCAACGTTGATGACGCCAAAGTTATTGGTTGGATCTACACTAGATCGAAGCTGATCTGACAATCTGAATCGAACAAACACCTGAACAAAAGGGAAAAGACAAACAACGTCGCACAAAGGCGACAAACAAAACAACGTCGCACTAAGACGACGAAATCACAAAAGGAAAACCTAATTCGATGTGAAAATCATTTATTTAAATAAAAGGGACGGAGAAAAACGGTGTAGAGGGGTGATTTAGGGTCAAAAATTGACCCTAAATCACCCCTCTTTGGTGGATGAAGGAGAAAAAATTAGGGTTTCGGCCGACGGCTCACAAAAGAGAGAGGGGGAGAGGAAGGGGAAAATAAGGAATCTTTTGTACTTCCTAATAAAAATTTACCTAAATGTAAAAACAAAAATAAAAAATTTAAGCATTACAAATGAATAAGATAAACGATCTCTAAAACAATTTTAGCTAAAATAATATTCTACACATTTTATTAAGATAAACAAATTTATTACACTTAAACAAATTCGTTATAAAAATGCTAGATTGAGCCCGTTTGTTTCAGATTTTTTCCAAAAAAAATATTTTTTCCCTTAAAAAAATCACTTTTTTCATTTTGATGTGTTTGTTTAGGATTTTTAGAAAAATCATTTTATCAAAAAATATATTTTGACCCTAAAATGAAAAGCTAGTAGGATTAACTTTTCTTAAAATCTATTTTTTTCAACAACAAGGAGATAACACATGTGCATGTTAGAACTCATTTTTTTTCAAAAAATAGATTTTTATGGATAGTCGGCAAACACAAATAACTTCAGATTTTTTTTTCTTCAGAATTTCTAAAAAAAAATCTCTAGATTCTTTTGACACAAAATCTTTTTTTTTTTTAAAGTTTAAACAAACACACCCATTATTTGTAGACATGGCAACAAAACCCGCCCCACCCTGAATTTAACATGGAAAAACTGATACAATTGGGTGCGGGTGTGGGGGAAATCTAGATTTTTAGTACGAGGGAGGGGCCGGGGCGGGGGATGCTTACACCCGCCCCGCACCCACCCCCGCCCCCGCACCCGCCTTTTGAAGTTTACTTTATTAAATTTTATAATTTTATTTCCATAAGCACCCAACCTATTTTAATATATTATTACTCTTTAGAAACATATTAATATAATTATTTTGATCTTTTAAAAAAAATTATTAGATCTTTAATTATTAATATAATTATTGTTTTTTGTTGCTATGAAAAAAAATGAAAAAATATGCATATGTCAAATATTTTATAAAAAATAGAGTTTTCGTGGGTGGGGGTGGGACCGGGAGACCCGTCCCCATTTGGGGCGGGGTTGGATGTTCAATTTTTACCTTCGATATGATTTGAGGACGGAGACGGATGCATGGAAGCGGGGACGAGGATGCTTAAACCCACCCCCGATGCCCCGTTGCCATGTCTAATTATTTGATTTTTTTTTTTTTTTACAAAAGATTATTGATGTGGTTTAAAATGATAAGAATTCATATCCTATTTTAGCATAACCCTTATATATATTTGGGTGAAAATATAAATATAATTTGTTAAGGAGTAAATAGTCAATTACCCCCCTGAAATTGTAGGTTTCGTCAATTACTCCTTTGAAATTAATAAAACTTTCATTACCCCCTGAAATTGCACAACATTAATCAATTTATCCCCTCCGTCAAATTTTTCTGTTAGTCAACATCACGTTTTGTAAATACCCCCCTAAAGTTCTGCATTTATGTGCAAAATGCCCCTTAAACATGATTTTTTTTCTTATTCTTAACTCAAAAGATATTAAAGACAAACAATTAACAATTAACTTTAATACTTTAAACTTTACAATATTACAATCCAATATTATAATTAACATTTGGATCATTTATTACAATCCAATATATTTGAGATGGTTTAGATTGCATAACAAGAATAAGAAATATCATAGAAAGTAGAAGAACGATCACAATCACAACTTCTTAAGGTTGTTATAGTGTTAAATTGTAGGTTACAATTGTGCTTTGATACATTGGAAGGTGGTAGAAAAATGAAAATACATGGTTAATGTTTGATCGTTTCAAGGAACATATATGGTTGTATACCGTCAAAACTTAGCTAATATGTTCCACAATTTAGTGATAATGCAGTCACTTTTAAAGATAAGAAAAAAATATATAAATTTTCAAGTTTATGAGGCATTTGCAAAACTTCAGGGAAATATTTGTAAAACGTGATGTTGACTAACAGAAAGATTTGACGGAGGGGTAAATTGATTAACGTTGTACAATTTCAAAGAGGTAATCAAAGTTTTGTTAATTTCAAGGAGTAATTGACGAAACTTACAATTTCAAATCGGTAATTGACTACTTACTCGTTTGTTAAAAGGCACCTGCATTGATTCATCTCTTTAAACCATCGCGTTCTCGACACACGCGCATGTGGCAACCACACGTCTTCGAAGCTCTTCTCTTCGCTCGGTACTCTCTCTCTTTCTCTCTCGATTTTCAATTTTCGAATTCCGATTTTCATTAGCGTGACTTTATTTTACCAATTCAATCCTATCAATGCATTTTTCGTTTAGTTTTTGTATATTGATACATTCATCATGCTTCAGAATTTCTCGATTTTCTCATATTTTCAGTTATTATTGTTGGAAACTGGATTACTCTTAATCATGTTTAATTATTCATTAAATCATAATTGTCTATTATAATTCATGTGTATGTGTTGTTGTATTTGTAGCTCTAGAAGCTTCCAATCCTTCATTGTTATGGAACTACGTGAAATGAAAATTTCTAATGTAAAAATTTGGAAATAATTTTTTTTCTTCTTCTTAAGTTCCTTTGATTAGTCAGAATTGTTCTTTTTCTTTAAGCTTAAAGCTACTTGTGTTTGGTTCTACTACAGTGACAAAAATTGATTTTTGGTGAAATGATTCTGGCTAAAAGTTAGTTTAAGGTTAATTGATGTAAAAGTAAGTTTACCGATAATTTTGAGCGTAAAAATCAATTCTAGAATAAAAAACTACAATTTTGTAGTGCCATGTTAGAATCAATTTTGACACCAAAATGAATTCTACTAGAGAGCAACCAAACATGTCAAAGTCAATTTTATACCTCTAGAATCAGTTTTGGTTCCTCCAAAAGTGGAATCAAACATGTGGACAACTTTTTTGTAATTTGTTTAATTTAGAAGATAGTGATTGAGACATTATGTTTTTGTTCAATCTGACAAATTACACATGTGATTGGGACAAATTTTTTGTTCAATTTGAGAGAATGGACACATTATGTTTATAGTCAACTCAATCTCTTCCTTTTGAAGTTTTTACTACCTTTGTAGTAGTTTTGTTGATGCTAAATATGTTGTTTTTCAATTTCATTCAATTTTAGGTGCCTTATTTATCTTAATCTTATGTTTCGTTGTATATTATTGTTTAACGTCATGTTGGTTCCTTGCAAAAGAGCGTAGTTGATATGTTATCTAATGTGATTGGTTTCATGTGATTTGTAGATTTTTTGCATTGTTGCTAGAAGAAATTGTTTCAACAAAAAGGAGGAAATGGATTTCTTTTTGAAGGGAATGAATGGAGATGGATCTGATTGCCCCTTTGATATGAGAGACATCCAAAGGTGCCCGTTTTTGAGAAATATCGATGAACCTACAAACTTCTCCTTTGCTTCGACAAAATTCTCCATTCCTGTAAGTTAATTCATCTGTCTCCTTTTCACCTATCTTCTATCCTGCTACTTCAAGTTCCAGCTAATTTACTCATTCTCGTTGCTCAGGTGCGTGGAGCCACGGGTCCAATATTTGAAGATGGTCCAAGTTTTGATATGGCTTTTAAGCTATTTCATGGGAAAGATGGCATTGTTCCTCTTTCTGAGAGATCTGACTTTCATAGTGGTAACAAGGAAGCTGATTCTAAGCCTGTTTTTAACCCTTTGGCTGGAAAAGTTGCTTCCATTAGTCTATCATCCTTTGGATTAGGTGGCCCATTTAATTTTGGGGATTTTTCTGAGAAATGGAAGAAACAGAAGAATTCTGAATCATCAAACAAAAAGGAATATTCATCTCAGGTAAAATCAGTTTCCTGATGCCAGCTTTTCCATTTTTTTTATATTAACACATGCTTAGGAGTGTGTTTAGCAAAAGTGAAATCCATTGTGATATTTAACACCTGTGCATGCAATTAGTTCCTGGTAGGATACATGTAATGTGGTTATGGGCCTGATATATTCTAGTCGTCTTCATTTTGATTTACACCCAAACAACTAGCAATAATTTTACTGTCCCTGTTGTGGATCACAGGGCAGGTTTCAATATACTTAGAGCATCCACAATGGTAGTTCCCTAATAGGGACTCCTTAAATGGACCCCACGTGACACATCACTTATTTATAATTTTTTAATAAAAGTATCTATTAAGGACTCAATGACTCCAATGACAATACACTAATAAGGACTCCAAGTAGTGCACATTTTATTACTTTTTTAAACATGAGACCCGTCAGTTGCCTATGAGAGAGAGGGTCTTTATATAGTTACCCGTTCCTTAATAGGGACTCATTTTTTCTTCCTCCAATGGGGGGTCCTTAACGGGGAGTGGTCCTTATTAAATAAGGAACTCCCATTGGAGATGCTTTTATGTTTTTCTTTTCTGCTGTCTATTAATTATTTAAACCTTTGAAACATATTGAGTTTCATTCAATATGCCTAGTGTATTTTAGGTAATTTGGTTCCACTTTTGTAGGAGAGGCAAACTTGATTCCGGAGGTGTAGAATTTATTTGACATGTTTGGATGTTCTCGAGTAGAATTAATTTTGCCTCCAGAATCGAGTGCATGTTTGGTATCACGGTGGGTTTGCTAGAATCTAGGTGAGCCACTGTGATACAAATAAACACCGATTCTAACTTGAAGTAAGAGCTTTTGCCTCTAATATTAGCCCAAATTTCTTCTTCAATTCACTTTCATTGAACGTATGTAAATTGTAAACACAAATCACTCTACGTTCAACTTACTTTCAGTCAAAATCAATTGTCATCGCAGAACCAAACATATGTTTTATTTCTTGCTACCTATTTATTATTTTGAACATTTGAAACGTGACATATATTGATTTTTCTTTCTTTTCTCTATCATGCTTCATTTCCAGAAAGGAGAAATGTCAAAGCACGAAGCTCTTGGAAACGAATGGTTGGAAAAGGGAAACTGCCCGATTGCCAAGTCTTATAGAGCCGCAAGCCGTGTTGTCCCTCTTGTTGCAACAGCTCTGAAGCCACCAACTGCTATGAAATTTAAATGCCCAGCAGCAGTTGTTGCCGCAAGGGCCGCCCTTGCTCGTACAGCTTTTGTTAAAAACTTGCGACCTCAGCCTCTTCCTGCTAAAATGCTTGCTATTGCTGCGTTAGGCATGGCTCTTAACGTGCCTTTGGGTATGTGGAAGGAGCATACCAAGAAATTCTCATTGTCTTGGTTTGCAGCTGTGCATGCTGCCGTTCCCTTTATAGCCATGCTTCGGAAGTCGGTACTGATGCCTAAATCAGCAATGGCTCTGACCATCGCAGCTTCTATCCTCGGACAGGTTATTGGCTCTAGAGCTGAGCGTATCCGGATGAAAGCAATAGCTGAGATGGGACAAGTGACGACACTAACAGAAACCACAAGCAGTGTCACAACGTATAATACCAGGCAGCTTGATGACTTCAGGACCCGTCGCTGTGGTGCAGAAGGAATGGTTCTCGACTCAATTCCCATAAAAG
The DNA here is from genome assembly GCA_958299785.1 of Medicago lupulina. Classification (NCBI taxonomy): domain Eukaryota; kingdom Viridiplantae; phylum Streptophyta; class Magnoliopsida; order Fabales; family Fabaceae; genus Medicago; species Medicago lupulina. Next base: position 11,171,533 of record OY283146.1, read on the forward strand.
ATGCTGGTACGAGTTCAACTGCCAATACATGTTATTGACCTATAAAATCAATTCAAGTTTGATTTTTAATAATATTGATGATCTGAAATGATAGGAAAATAATGTACTGTCTATGTATACAAAGAAATCAAGACATGTAGATGCTTTGCATGCAGAGTATACATACTATACTATATACACAAAATTAATTACTGAACTCTGATAAAATTTCCATTGTATTAAGAACTATCTGTAAGTATATTTTCTGGTTTATGTGTCTTTTTTTATATAGAAACGGGGGTGTTAAAAGAAGCTCTCTATTTTTCTTAACATATGCATGAAAATGGACCAAAGCCCAAATGTGTAACATCCATGCAATAAATGACGTTTATGCAAAACAAAACAAAATTAAATTCCTATCACTTTCACCGAACAAGGAATTGTAATTATCTTCATGAATAGTAGCGGCTGTAGCGGAGATAGGATATAAATGCCCCTTTCAATTTCATGTTTTCCCATTTCATAATGTTCCTAACCAACACCCTCACATCTAATACTGTCCCATTGAAAGCTCAGTTTTGTCGTACCTCTGAATCTGGTACCTATTTCTGAACTAGATAATCTGAATAATATTTTGATACAGATAATAAATATCTCGTCTATCATATAATGTTTAAAAAATCAGTTGTCAAAATTAAAAGACTGGGGAATTCATGTTTACACCAATTCTTACCAAGGTAGCCTTGAATAGAGTCAGCTTTGAAAAGCTGATTTCTCACCATAATTTTAAAAGTAAAAATTAGTTGAAAAATCGACAATGAAATGACGACTTTCTCATAATAAAAAAAGGTGGATCCATGGAAAATTTAGGATAGGGTGCATGGTGGTATTTAACTTTTTAATGTTAAATGTTTAGATATATTTTTTTTAATGAAAACATATAACTTTATTTATATATAGGAGTCAAAAGAAAAAAGAATTGCAAAACATGAAAAAACGATTCGAAAAAGACACCAATAATGTCCATGAGAGTATGTAGACATTGAATAAATTGTAGTGTGCTGCTAACGTAGGTAGACGTGGTTTTCATGTTCAAGTACGCATATGAAATGAATAAATTATGACGTGAACATGTCCCCGATCAAAATCCCACTTCTTCACAACAAATACTATTAACATACTTGATTGTATATATTATTATACGAATGTAGGCTTGTATGAAATGGATATCATTATTGTAACATTGAGACAGTACATTGAGGATGTGCTTTTTGTAGAGTATTGGTGGTCCAGATAAACATGTCTTTAAGACGTGGTTTCCGATATGGTTCATTATGCCATCATGAGTGGAAGAGACGTTATTCCTAGGTTCTTAACGTAACATATTATGGCTGCAAAAAATCTTGTTGATTTTTTTTTTGAGCTCTACCAAAGTGATAACCATTTAGTTGTACATGTTTAACTATATCATTAACTATGGTAAAAAAAACTTGGTAACTAATTGCAATTGGGCATATATAGTTGAGGGAAAAAAATGGTAAGTAACTACTTGGTTATTTGTTTGGTTAATCCAATTTGTCCAAATTCGGATTCTTCTCATTCTATCGTTGTCACATGATGAGTGGATATAACGTTTGCATGCACATGCACTAATGGTCATACCGTGTTTTTTTTTCCAAATAAAAACAAAGGGAAAAAGTTAGGAATTTGGTCTGAAATGAAATGAAGTTGTGACATCAATCTCTAACAAAAAAGGTTACATCCATACACGTTCCTCGGGTCCCATAACATGTTACATCTCTCTCCATAATTAGCTTAACCCATGTGAGAATATTTATTTAGCTATGTTAATTCCTTTAAAAAAATTAATCTTTAGTGGGACTTTTTTTTATAAGCATTCTTTAGTAGAACTGTTTGACATACCAGCAAAATTGTCGGTTGTGTTTAGTTTTTTTTATTAATAGTTCCATCAAAAAGATGAAATTAAATGATACTAATATTTTCCCCACTCTATGTCTTGTCATACTTATTTTTAATTAATATACATGAATTAATTGAGTTTTGTTTTGTTCTAAAATATTTACCAAACTACCGCCTCTTTTTTAGGTAGAAAGTTTAAAAAGTAGAGCAGATGTACAGAACAAACACAAAATAGCTGCAACAAAGATTTGGCTCAATTTCAGTAAATCAAGATCTCTGTGTTTTGTTCACTATTGGGCCAACATATTCATCCAAATATATATAGTTTTTAATCATGCAAATTAAAATATTTTGTGACGTCCTATTCATTCTACCGACTCTTTTAGAGTATATATCCGACATATCTTTCCGTATTTTATAAATTGGTAACTGAAATAATGGATAAAATCATTCCCATTACAATAATTTTTAAATGCAAGAAAATGTTAGAATTTCACGATAAGCAAGACGAAATTCTACCAACAAACGACGGAAACAAAACTAAGACACATACTTATTGACGGAATCATGTGACTTGTTAAGTTCGTTGGAAGAAGGCCATATTAAAATTAATGTAGACGGTTTTTCTTTTGATAACCTCGATAATGTCGGTTTTAAAGGTCTTTTATGAATTTTGTGGTAGAGTCTTTAATTTACTTGCTAAACTTTCAACTATTTGGAGAGGATTTCAATTAGCTTGGGATATAAGATATCGGTATATCATCACTGAATCTGATTCTCAAGCAGCTTAGGATCTTAATGTGAATATTAATCAGAATGACTTTCATCCAATGCAAAACTTGATTTCTTTCATTAGGAAGCTCTCTTCTCTTTTTTGGGAGGTATCATTTAATCATATTTTGAGAGAAGGTAACGAATATGTTGACTATTTGAGAGAAGGTAACAAAAAGCAAAGGCTAAGTTTGGTTCTACCAATGTTGATTCCTTGAAATGTGGATGTCTGCTCCTCCTCAATTAGATTTTTTTTTGAAGGATCCTCCTCAATTAGATATCACCATGCTTGCCGATATATCAAGGGTATTTAGGCAGCATGTTGCTTAGTTTTTTTTTCCTTATTTTCTTGTTCGTTATTTCCCCTTGATAAAAAAAATAAAAAATAAAATGCAAATGTTATAATTTCACGATAATCAAAACGAAATTGTACCAGAAACAATGAAAACGGAATTAAGACATATACTTATAGTAATTGCTCTTGCTTAAAGATGTCGAGACATTTTAAATTTTTCACGGTCTCACTTTGATGATGTAAATTTAACTCATATGAGACTTTAGGCTTTAGGAAACGGATAAGTTTACATAGACACCTTTTTATCAACTACACTCTTTTGACCTCTCATGACATGGCAAAAAATATTAAAAAAATTCACCCTTGCCGACATGGTTAAAGACATATTAAAAAAAAACTTCTCTTCTCCGTAATCACTCTCTTTCAATCTGTGCAATTATTCTCCATCACAAACACACCTCCACCTTCTATCACCACCACCACAGTGGTCGTTCATCCCTCTTTCTCTTGTCGGCATCCCTCTATCTCTTCGGTGTATCTCTCTCGGTGACTATGTTCTCTCTCTCTCTCTCTCTCTCTCTCTCTCTCTCTCTCTCTATTCACACCAGCCTCACCATCGTCCTCCACCAACACCGGTGACCTTATCTATCTTCTTCCATCAGGTCACCGACGAAAAACCCATCAAAAGATATTTGGAAGGATTGAAGATTAACCCCAAAAAAAACCTCGTTCTTATTTGGAGAATGTCGCCACCATCGATGGTGAACTTAGGAGATGTTGTGTTGGAAAGATGAATGAGATAACATACTTGTTGTGTTGGAAAAGATGATAGGAAAAACGACAGATCTGGAAAGATTTATGTTGGAAAGATGAACGGGGAGAGGTGGATGATGTGGTTGGTGTGTGACAGTGGTGGTGATGGTTAAAGAGGAGGGAGGGAGAGGGATGGAGAGAGAGAGGGGTTTGTTTCGACCAAAACTGCCCCTCATTTTTTTATAAATGGAAAAAATTGTACCCATGTCACATAAGGGTGTAAAATGGGGTTTACTACATGGAGGTGTACATGTATCACCACTCTTATGAACCAAAACCAATGAGCTATACCGTTATAACTTTTGTCCATCACAAAAGTTTGGAAGGTGAGCAACCACTCCATTATTTCTCAAAGAGCAATTACTAGAATTAAACATGAGAGTAGAAGATCACTTTATGTTCGGGGGGTAATTACCACAATATGCATTTAGCGAGGTAATTACCACTTATTTATGAATAAATAAACAAAGCACATGGATCATAGTGATAGGTCATCAGTACTCGAGTTTGTCTTATATCTATCATATTATACCGTGTCTTTATCAGAATTATAAAACTTAATGAATAAGCTCGTATCATTTATGTTTATTTTGGTTCCAAATTGAAGCGATATTTCTCATAAATCAAATGTGTGCATTTTAGAAATTAAAATATGAGAAAAATACCATGAATTGAGTTTTATAAAACTAAAACTGTTCTTACAGCGAAAACCAACTCTCATTCTTTCTACACGAACCTTAAATTTTGATTGTTGCATGCCTTTAGTCAACAATTTTTTTTTGGCTTAATTGCACTTTTGGACCCCTATCTTTCCAAAAGTTGTGGTTATGGACCCTTAACTAATTTAAATACAAAACAGCCCCCTATGTTTTGATTCTTTAGCAGTTTTGGACCCCCAAGACAAAAAAAAATAAAAAAATTGACACGTGGCACCTCACTTAGGGTGCCACGTCAGCGTTGACCGAGTCAACAATGGACTGAGGGTCCAAAACTGCCAAAGAATCAAAACATAGGGGGCTGTTTTGTATTTAAATTAGTTAGGGGTCCATAACTGCAACTTTTGGAAAGATAGGGGTCCAAAAGTGCAATTAAGCCTTTTTTTTTTCTTTTGACAAAACCTTTAGTCAACAAATTAGCAATCATTAATTCAGTGCTAATAGACCTAATAAAAAATGTTTGATCTTTAACACGCTCTCTTACAGATAAGTAGTTAATGTCGACATGCTTGCTTTGATTTCCACTTTTATTATTCTTAGCTATAAAACCTACATTGAATTGTCATAATACATCTTCAATGATCTAGAAATTGAATCCACAATTTTCAATTTCCATCGACATACAATGTGACATAGTCTCAAAACAAGATAGTAGTATTAACTTAGCTTTTATTGTGGAAGTGTCGATGAAAGTTTGTTTTGCGCTTTTCCAAGAAACAACCCGGTCGGCTAACATGAAAATATTACCTGATATCGATTTCCTTGAATCAATGTAACCAACAAAGTCTGAATTAGAGTAGTTTTTCAGTTCGCTTATACATGAACATATAGTCTCTTGTTCCTTAAAGGTACCTCGTCATTTTTATTTCAACTTTCCGGTGTTCCATGCTTGAATTACTATGATATCTTCCCAACATCTTAATTGCAAATGTAATGTCAGGCCTTGTGCAAACATAAGCATACAAATGAAAATTAAGCATTTGTTCTCTTTCAAGATCGTTCTTCAGGCATTGGTCCAAATGGAATCTATCATCCCTCAGAATAGGTGCTACATTTGGTGAATAATATTTCATTTGAAACTTCTCATACGGTGCCAACATAATTAGCCTTCTATAAAAAAAAAAATCGTAGTATGTAGATCATGGATTAATGAACAATTTAACTCCTAACATATGTGCTCTATTCCTATCACCAAGATTCAAATCCCAAGGACCTGTTTACCGATCATGATAAGTGAAACAAAATATTGTAAAATTCATAACCTGACTATAATCATTATCTTTGACAAAACCAACGAAATATGATAAGTCAATCTTATCATAATGTGAAAGCTGAAATTTTAAGTTACCCATAATTTTTAAATCTCAAATTTTTTATTTTGCAGTGTAGTCAACGTCTTTTTACTTATTTAATATTTTAGTTTTTTCTTAATTTATCAAATTTAAGATATTAAAAAATTTAATATAAGAAAACAAAAAAATATAAATTTAAAACTATACACTTGGTTAATGGTATTTTTTTCCCTTGACCCGGAAATGGTATGTTAACTAACTCAAGCACACAATCCCAGCAGAGTTCCACTCCTTTAGTCACCTTTTAATTATTACTACTATATTGCTCTTGTGATGTCCCAAGACTGGACACAATTCGTTGCTTTTGGTAGATTTTGACCATTCTTTTCCATAGACAAATAAAGCTTTTAGGACCATAGTCTATAAATATACTTCCTCCAATTAAAAATTTGTTTGGCATATCACAAATTTGGTAATTTTCCGATAAGGGAATCAACTCCTAATAAACTTCTAAATATTTTTTACAAATATATTGTTATGTCTAAGAAAGAATTATATAGCAAGTGTGGGAAATTAGGTGTAATAGTCAAAACATGGAGTCAAAAAAGAACAAACCTTAGTTGGATTTGAGTAGAAAAAGCTATACACAATAATGCTATACCAAGGAAAAATTTGACCACAGCATCTATAATCAATTGGCCTATAAGAAGAAGAGAAAAAAATAGGGCAAAAGTTAAAGAAGAATAAAATAGAACTAGTAATAGTGTATTATATTAATTATTATAGTTACACTTTGATGATAGTTTGATGTTAGATTCTCGTTCTTTAATTAATTAAATCGGTCCATATGCATACTTTTTTTTAGGGATGGTCCATATGCATACTATAGTGTTTATATTACATAAATGCATGTCAAACAACTGAGAATTTATTTCCCTAGATCTGGCACAAGCCATTTGATTCTTAAATGTACAAGAAAAGGACATGTAGCAAATAAGATGTCAATAACTGAAGCAAGGAATAAAGTAATCAAGAACCAGAATATTGATAAGAGTCGGTGATGGATTCTTTTGCTATATAGCTTTTAACATTTTCCTTTCAATGTTTTGTCCAAATTGAAAAAACTTTCCTAGTTGCAACACAAAACTGTTTAATAAACAAAGGAAAATTTATTCTTATGGTAAAAATTACCTATTTATTTTTGTTTAATCAACTAAACTATACTAATAATAATAGTACTTTGAGTTGATAATTGAGCTAGCTTTTCAAGTGTAGGTTTCTCTCCATTTGGCACAAGAATTTGCCACTAGCTAGCTTAGTTGTATTGTTTCTTTCACGCGGTATTATTGTTAGGTTTTCTATATTTTTAGTGTGTGTGAGAAAGAGACCTCTAATTTCAAAGTTTGGTATTAGATCTAAAATTTGATCAAGGAGACAGTGGCTATATATTATATGTAAAAAGTCCACATATATTTATAAATGGACCCAATTTTTTTTAACTCTATAGACTTAGGTCGTCCCATGAAAGAAATCCTAAAGAATAGGAGATTTTTTTTTGTTGAAAAAGTCATAAGTTTATTAAAATTGACATTGAAGAGGATTAAACATAAAATTTCAAGAGGAATATACTCCAAAGTTTTAAATCAATACCATCAGACTAATTTAACTGAGCTAAGATTTCGAAAAATAAGAGAATTGAAACGTGAAAGTCAAAATTAAAAAAATATAAAATTTAAGATTTTAAAAATCTGTTTTCTATTTGACTAGGTTGACTTTAACTTTTTTTTGGTTTAAAGATTTGGTAAATTTCATTCAAAATTAAGTGGGAAATACATAGTTTCTTATGATAAAAATCAATGCTAAAACATATGCTCCACCATTTGATAACTGCCTAACAAAATTATCAACATAGTTTGTAAAAAGAATTTAGAAGGAACTTGCAAGAATTAAAAGTAACACCTAATTCACATATATGACCAAGAGGCTCATGAAGAAAATTAACTATCCTTTGCTTACTTAACTCGAAAAAGTCATGTAAACATGTAATACAGATGTGCCACATGTTTTCCTTTCGAGCTTTGCTATATCGAGCGACTAAAATTATCGCGAAAGCATAGCGAAACAAAAATTAGCCAATGAAAAAGAGAGCTTAGCGGAAATCAAGGGATATTGGTGAAAAACAAGTGAAAGGTAACAATATAAACCAAGTGAAATACAAAGTTACAGAAATATATAAGCATTTTTTTCCCTTTCACTATCACAATGGACAAGTGTAGGGAAACAAGCAATACATATGTATTGTAACTAGAGCCTTAATGGTATGCAGTCTCTGCAATACCGCTAGAGAAAATTATTAAGAAAAAAAAACATGAATAAAAGACAAGTGGGCAATAAGCTGCGTCCCGAGATTTTTTGGATGGCAAAATCAATCCTCGCAAACACAACATTCATGGACCTAGGAGAAATGACATTATTATGCATGACATTTGAACTCTATGTAGAAGGTCAACAATCTCTGATATTAGGAAGCTGAAAGTATCGAAAGCAAATGGTATTAAAACATGTTGATTATCAAAACACGTTTTCTCATGTTTGACCACTTTGTTTAACGCAACTTTTAAGGTTGTTTGTCCTACCATAAAGCCCCGACCCCTAATCCCACAAGTTGTGAAACCCCAGTCAAGTCCACACATACATGTTTTCCTCCTACCCATCCGTACATCATAACATCTACATGCAAAAGAGTCGATCTTCTATCCAGTGAGTCAATCAGAAAGTTCACAGACACCTCATTCTTAACTGATACTCACGACCGCCTAAATATATCAAAAAATACATCTCTAACAAAGTCATGTCTGTACTTAAAGTCGAGAAGCTCCTTACAATGATCGACATGCTCCCCAAAAGTATTCATGCACGCCTTACGACAAACAAGACACACCTCATCAATAAAAAATAATGGAATTATAAGGCGATATTTAAAGATAGTACGGTACTCCACCGGTGACATATGCTGACTTGACCCATCAATCAAAATAGCTAAAAAAAATAATCTTGAGCAAGTGCTGCTAACAAACATCTTAAAATTGTCTTATGTCTGGTGGTCATGTCAAACTTAAATTCGATATCTTGAACACTTTTATCATTTGAAATTTTAATTATATTACTTTTTATTCTTTTAAAAAAAATGCATTTAAACAAGAATAATATAATAAAAATGTGATGACAATGTCGGTGTTGATCGTTAACAAAGGGGAAGAACATGAAAAAAGAAACATGCAATAATAATTCAGCAAAGTCAATATCAAACAATCTTTGAAAAATAAGCTACTATATTGCTCTTTGAAAATAATTCCATAAAGAAAATGTACAAAGCTAAAATACAAACTGGGAACCTGAAATACTATATTAGAAACATCATGTTTTTAGGAACAAAACAAAAAGTACAAGGTGTAAAAGATAAAAATACTACAACATCTATGCGTGCCTCACAAACCTCGAGAAGACAGGATTATGTGTACATAACATTTTGAATTGTTTTATCCATAAAAGTACATTATTCACTTAAAAGGGAATTGAATTTTACTGTAACCACAGTGATTAAAGAATTCACAAATATAAATTATTGTGTAGCACCACTAAACAAGTAGCATCATAAAAAATAAAGTAGCATCATAACAAGTAGCACCGTCAGGGACGGGGACAAATAAAACTATATTATATTATATAAACCATACAGTAAGTACGTTATACATTGCATAACATTTTTTAAGGGACATTATACGTTAACTTAACCGATTCTTTTTTTACGATCACATTAAATTAACGAATGTAGCATAATTTAGTTTATTGAATTTGGGGTTTAAACGCTAAACACCTCCATTTATTCACTTAAAAAAATGAAATATGGTCACTAAGAGTACTTTACCAAAAAAATATAGCTTATTAAAAAAAATAACAAATGTAAGAACGTAACTGCGAAGGTTGTCATGCTCTGTTTCGTCCTTGTGTTAGCTGTCAAAACGGGCGGCCCGGCCCTAAACGGGCCGGCCCTAACAGGCTTCAGGCTTTATCGGGCCGGACCAAAAAGCCTGGTTTAAAAACGGGCTTGAAATATACTACTCGAGCCCGGCCCTACACGGGCCGCGGGCTAACGGGCCGGCCTATATTAAAAATTACATTTTTTATATATAAAACAAGTATTATAAAATACTCCTATAATTTTTTTTTATAAATAATATTTTTAATATGTTTAAATAATGTCTAGCACAAAAATAAATTGTACATATTTTCGTACACTAGTCGTAAACTAAAACGGCGAGGAAAACAATTTTAAATAAATTAGATACGTTATGGTTATAGATATTTATATATTCGATCTTTAAAATTATAAATAACGAAACAAGTAAATATAATTTTATATTACATTTATATGTGCTAATTCATTGAATTTTCACTTTTATTTTTTACTTTGATAATCAACTAAGTAAAGAATTATTTAAAAAACTATATATCATTTATAGGATTTTTTTTGTTATGCGGGCTAACGGGCTACCCGCGGCCCGTTCGGGTTAGCCTTAATGGGTACCGGACTTTTTAGGGCTGGGCTAAAAAGCCCTATTAAAATTCGGGCTCAATATTTAAGGCCCAAGCCTTAAAATTAATCGGGCTAAACGGGCCGGCCCGTACGGCCCGACCCGTTTTGACAGCTCTACTCGGGTATGCCATTATTCGCAAATATTGGTATTGTTAGGAAGGGTGTTTAAGGTGCCGTTTGAATCAATTTTGAAGTACAAAAGCTATCATATTCAAAATAAAAATAAATTGCGATTTGATTTGGTTTGGGTGACTTTTTAAAAAAATTCAATCAGATCCAAATGAATATGGTTTTATATAGATCAGTTTTTGGATATTTAAAATATAATTGTAATTTTTATATTAATATTACATAAATACGGTAAAATAATAAGTTCGATAGAAAACATAATATAAAATATATTAGAAATGAAAATGATTTATTATGTTTTTTTGGTAACAAAAGGGAAGGAAAAAAAAACGAAGAAGAGACCTTAATTAGAGTCAAACAAACTCAATGTCCATGGCCCACTAAGAGTATAGATGACATGTCAGAAGGGGCTTCATGGAAGACAACATAGTCACTGTCACTCAAGCACCCTTCTTAGTTAAAAAGTTAGGTGCAACATTACCCTTACGCATAGTGTGTTGTAAATTAACCACCCAATATCTAAGCATACGATATCAATTGATAGTCCATATAAAATTTTCATATTTGTGAAACATATTCAAACCTTTCTGAACAAGGTCAACCACAATCCTTGAGTCTGAGAGACACAACACGTGCTTATAATCAGAATTCCAACACAACTTCAAACCATGATACAAACCCAAAATCTCAGCATGCAGAATGCAGGGTCTACTGATGTTGCCCAAAAACTCATGCAGAAAAGACCTTGTACAATCACATATAAGACCGCCAAAAGCATCCAAATTAGATTCGAGGAACATGTTGTTATCTACGTTAAGAGACACTAAGCCAAAGTTAGGTCAAATTCAAGTGACAACACACATAGACGATTGAATAAAATGGGGATCATGAGAAGCAAATGCTTTAAAAATATAATGCAAAAGGGAAAACACTTCAACACCAAATTCCTAAATAGAATGCAATATATTTAAAAACCAACCAACAATAGATTAATGCAATTTTTTGTCAAAATAATAATAATCAATGCAATATATTATACTAAAAAAAATTAAGTAGTGAAAGTTATTTATACGGTTTGGTTTTGTTTTGAAATGGTGATTCGAAATTCGATATGATCCAAGCAATTTTTACAAAACGATATCTAAATGCATTCAATAATATTTAGTTTTATGTAATTTTTATTTTTTTAATTGATTTGTGGATTTATTTTAACTCAGTTTAGATTTGAACACTCCTGTTAATGGAGAAGTTGTTTGATCTTCCAATAAAAATTCACAAAGACCATTTTATGACTTTAGTTTGTGAAATATCAGAAAAATTCATTGAAGTTCTCGTTCATTTTTACCATTGTTCTAGATTAAGTTTAGACCCAAATTAGATTGAATTTTATCTAAGGGGTACATGTTAAGTGGTGTTGTCGTAACTATTAAAATTTAAAACCTCTCAAGTTGTCGTCGTTGTCAAGTCTACACTAGCGAATCTTCTCAACTAACAAACACCACATGATCAACATCACGCAGTGATTCGTAAATTATGTCGAGATTTCCTCAATAAAATTTACCCTAATTCACTTGAAACCTCCCTTATAAAAGACACATGTCCAAAGAGAAATCTTCACAATCTTTTTTCAAATAACCTATCCACTTTACTCAATAAATATTGACTTACGAATCAGAGTATTTGCAGACATATCATCTCTCGTCTATGAAGTTCTACCATCGTTCTCCTCAATATGCTTTAACCCTGGTCACTACCTCATATCCACTCTTTATTAAGCCCTAATAATTTTATAACTTCTTGTTACGGGAAAAACGTATTGTATTGTATTATGCAAACTGGAACATAATTCAGATCAAGACAATAACATAAGAATATAGACACCCTCGTCAATGATGATCAATCATATTACCGTGTCGCATAACTAATATTCACTTTAAGGAGATTCTTTGTGCACTCCTAAATAATTATACCAAACTCTGTGACCTTCATCTTATTACTGTTAATACTATCTACAACAGTAACACAATCAAGCTCCAAAATAGTAACATTTTACGCACTCCATTTCAAAGCTAAGAATAAATTTACAATTTGTGGCATGCATTTACCAAATGGCCCCGAGAATCCATATTAACCAAATCAACACCAATCTTTGCATTCGAGACAAATAATTAGTCACTATAATATTGATTCAAAACTCTCTTCCACTCTCAAATGATCATTGGCTTGAAGATCAAACTATTTATAGTATGCACCACCATTGTATGCTGTTGTGTTCACTCTCAAATGTTCGTATTTTTTTCTCAAATATAAGTAAAATATAGCTTACTTTCGGTCAATTTATTGATGTCTATCCTGAAGTATCCATCGATCAATATAAGTTTTTTTTTTTTAAAGAATCAATCAATATAAGTTTTGTATTTCAACAACATTTTGATACCAAATAATTTGAATAAAAAAAAACAGCTTAAATATATAAAAATTACTCATCAAAACAATTACGTCAAAATACATTTGATATACTAAATATAAGAATAATATTGATGATATAAATTAAACCATGTATGCTTAGTTTGGTGGAAAAAAAAAGCTAGCAGATACTTCTTAAAGTTAACTTATAGTGGATAGTTATGGGTATGTCGAACTATGCTCTACACTCCTCTAGCCATACAATTTGCTATTGATAGGAGCATGATGTCTACTATTTTTGAATCTGACTGCAAGCTTGTTGTTGATTTGGTAAACTCCTCTTCCATACCCATGAATAAGATTGGAGATAATATTACTAGATGTAAGGTTTAATTTTGTTGTGAATTTTGTTACGAGACAAGTAAACAAGGTTATTCATTATATAACTAGAACTTCTTTATCATTTCTTAGCTTTCATATATTTTATGATGTACCGTTTTATTTATATCTTTTGATTATTTTATAAAAAAAATTACTTGTTTTGATTGTTTAAACAATACTTCAGAGTACTGTTTAACATACCCAAAATTATAAGCTCTGAAATGTGTCTTGTATCAAATGTTCACCAACTTTTAATTATGCAATGGAAACCGAATGAAATAATAATGGGAATAGTTTTAGATGGTTGTTATCATGACAAGCATGAACGTATCACTTATCTTTCTTGAATTTGATTAATATATTGACACATCTAGGAAATTTTATGTAAAGTCTATACATGTTTCTTGTGGTCGCCGTAACATATTAATTATTCAGATATTAATCATGATTTAGATCTCAATAGCATAACAACTCGTTTATCAATATCCTTAAAAAAAACTCTTTTATCAATATCATCAATCGATCGGAAAAAAAGAAAGAAAAAAAAAAACTTTAATCATCAACTTATATTTGGTGAACATGCCATCATTAACATATTCAATAAGAAAAACATATTTAATTCATAGCTTATAAAATGAGCAATACTTTTTTCTACAGAAGAAGAAAAGTTTAATTATATTTTTGACCTCTTAAGTTTTTTAAAGTTGTGATTTTGGTCCTCTAAAAAAACAACTCTTTTTAGGCTCTGTAAGTTTACTTTCTGTTGCAATTTTGGCCCCTACGTCAATTTTGACCCAGTCAACGGACACGTAGGCGCCACGCGTGTAATTTGTTTATTTTTAAAAATTTTAAAATTATTTTATTTTTTGTTTAATTTTAAAAAAATTGTAATTAAAAAAAATGTTTTTTTTAATTACAAAAAAATAAAGTTAATTACAAAAAATAATATTTTGTTTTTTTATTACAAATAAACAAAAATTAATTACAACTTTTTTTTTATTACAAAAATTAAAAAAAGTTATTTATTTTTTATTTTTTTAATTACAAAATAAAAAAATTAAAACTTTACACATGTGGCGTCCACGTCAGCGTTGACTATGTCAAAATTGACGTGGGGGTCCAAAATTGCAACAGAAAATAAACTTAAGGAACCTGAAAAGAGTTGTTTTTTTAAGGGGTCAAAATCACAACTTTAGAAAACTTAGAGGGCCAAAAATATAATTAAGCAAAGAAAAAAATAAAAATGATTCCAAATTTTGATATAAATGATAATTTTATCACAAATGTGAAATAATTTGCATCAATAAAAATATTCGTTCAACTTTTTAAAATGGATATATAGCTAGATTTCTAAGTCTTTTTTATAATTCGTTCAAATACTCGTTAAATTTAAGAAAAAACAATATACAATAAAAATGATGACCATCTGACCCAAAAAAATAATGATGACCGAACTTCTTCAAGAATGAATTGTTTGAAAACTAAGTTTAATTTATGACTAAAATAATTATTAATCAAATTATATTTACGTTTCAATCAAACTTCAAAGCAATAATACCACAAGACAAATTCAAATGGGTTTAAGTTGAAATAATTTTAAAATGACTAACAAAACTAATATGTTAATGAGATTAATTTCTCCTTTTTTTTTATCAAAAATAATAATAATTAATTTCTCTTTTTAGATTTAATATAATACTCCATCCGGTCACTATTATAAGCAAAAGTTGACATTTTAGGTTCATTCAATAAATGATGTATGTAGTCTATATATAGACCACATACACCATTTATTGAATGAATCTAAAAACTGAACTTTTGTTTATAATAGTGACCGGAGGGAGTAATTTATATTTTTAAACCAAACTATTGGAGTTACCTATCTATAATAATATATATCTTTAGAAGTTAAATATTTAAGGCTCTTTTTTTTTTTGTTACAAATTTAAGGCTCCTTTTATTATTGAGTAATTTATATATTTCCTTGTATGTGTAAATAAATATTTGAAGATAATGTGAAATTGGAAGAGATGGAAATGAAAGTGGAAGGAAGTTGAAGATTGAACAAAAAGAAGGGACAGCAAGGCACATGGCAGAGCAAAAATAGTTTATATAAATGGTTTACCTTCCTTTACTTTAGCCTCACACACCCAAACAAATCTCACTTCTTCTTCCTCTTTTCTCTTCTCACTTTCCACCATTCCCCTGTTTTTTTCCACATTCCACCATTCATACACACAAAACAGAACAAAACAAAACAAGGGTTTGTACCATTTTCATTCATTCTTTTTCTCTTTCTTTCATTGCTATTTTATCTTAATTATCATCTTGAATCATTTCTATGTACTTTCTCTTCTTCTAACAGATCCATTTGGATTTAGAAAGCTATTCTCTCTGTTTTCCCCTGTTTCCTCTGTTTTCCTCTGTTTTTTTGTTTTTCTTTTTAGTATTTTTGGATCTCATAAACATTTATTTTGATGAGTTCATCATGTTTTTCTGACACCCTTTTAACCTTTTTACAATTATACAATCAAAACTCAAAGTGGGGTTCCAAGATTATTGAAAAAGATCCTTTTTTTTCTCTGTTTTCTCTGTTTTTCTCTGTTTTCTACATTATAACCAATTAGATATGATAAACCAGAACAAAAAGCATTGCCACTGTTTCTTCATTAGTTGGAATTTGTTTTGTTTTTTTCTCTAGTTCTGAATTCTGAACAGAAAACAGTAGATCAGAAACCACTGACAAAAAAAAAACATGATAGAAACTTTTCGTACGTGTCAAGAAATGTTGACAATTACGTGATACCCTTTACCTTTTTTGTGTATAGGAATATTGTACAACATAGTGTGAGATCCAGCTTCACATTATGCTTTTTTTTCGTTGAGTCAGTGATGGGGGCTATGTCCTTATTGGGTCCCAATGTCATGTGAACATAATGAAAGCAATTATGTGTGACATCAAATGTAAAGTAGCTGGTTTTGAATTTTTGAATTTTGATTATGT
This sequence comes from Medicago lupulina, assembly GCA_958299785.1. Lineage (NCBI taxonomy): Eukaryota > Viridiplantae > Streptophyta > Magnoliopsida > Fabales > Fabaceae > Medicago > Medicago lupulina. The sequence continues at coordinate 11,187,836 of OY283146.1, forward strand.
CGGTAGTTATTATATTTATAGAATCAGATTTCATTCATTTATTTACCTTACTTTCTCACTTTCTCCCATGTTGTTTTAATGGTCGGTGTGGTTTTATTCATTAGCTGGAATTAATCATTGATTACCTTTTTTTTTTCTTCTTTCTCTTTCCTTAAATTGGATCTGTCATTGGTATTTGTGTTATGTCTGTCACATTGATCTGGTTGGGGAACAGTGCTAGTTGTTTTCAGTATTGTTGTGTGTTTTTCTTGTTGTTGCAATTAATTCACCTCCTTTGTTGTTTTTCTTTAGTACTGTTTCCTTGGTTCTTGTTCCTTTTCACATTGGTCTGATCTGAATAGTTATTATTATAGTCATATCCTTCTTAGAGATTGTGGCAATCGAAAATTTTATGTCGTGGTTGCGCTAAGATCTTTGATATTGTGTCGAATTGCGATCAATTACGGGTAATTGCAGTTTTAATTACGGTCGCGCGTTACATAGATACATAATTCTTGATGTTGCAGCACAGATCTCTTTTTAAAACCTTAAGTGTTAATTCAGATCAAGTTTTTTTCTCAAAGTTGAATGAGACCATAATTCTAGATGTTTGTTCTTTGTTTGTTAGAGTGATTTTTTCATAGTGATTACAATGATATGATTCATGATATGTTTGTGGAGGAAGTGGCATTAGTATAGTTGAATTATACTGAAGTTTGGTTGTTCCTTTTGTGCAGATAGTTAGTGGGATAAAAACCTAGGATCATGAAGCATAAGGATGGAAAACTGATCCACCAGCCGAACAAGAACCGATCTCTGACTGCGGCGATCACTATCATTGTTCTGTGTGGTTTTTCATTCTACCTTGGTGGAGTTTTTAAATCTGGAAACAATGGTGTTGATGTCATCAACACCATTCAGAAATCACTTGATTCTCCTAAGCAATCCTCAGGTTCTTTGCAAATTAAGCCCTTTAGTTTCCCTGAGTGCGGCAATGATTATCAAGACTATACTCCATGCACAGATCCAAAGGTATTAATTAATACTAATAGTTTTCTTCAAAAAAATTGATGTTTGGATTTTTTGTAGAAGAAAATTTCGTTGTTTTGTTGATTGAGTTTTGAGCATGGATGATTTTACAGAGATGGAGAAAGTATGGTACGTATAGACTTACTTTGTTGGAACGCCATTGCCCTCCGATTTTTGAGAGGAAAGAATGCTTAGTTCCTCCTCCACCTGGTTACAAGCCTCCAATCAGATGGCCAAAGAGTAGAGATGAATGTTGGTACAGGTATGTAATATATGGTTTATAAGTTAAAATAATTATAGTTTGAATTGATTTTAAGTTGCTTGCTACATGGATATATATTGTTGTTGAACATTTTTTTAATTTTTGTGTTATATGAATAAATGGCAGGAATGTGCCATATGATTGGATTAACAAACAGAAGTCTAATCAGCATTGGTTGATAAAGGAAGGAGAGAAATTTCAATTTCCTGGTGGAGGAACTATGTTTCCTAATGGTGTTGGTGAATATGTTGATTTAATGCAAGATCTGATCCCAGGAATCAAAGATGGGTCAGTTAGAACTGCAATAGATACTGGTTGTGGGGTGAGTTTTATCCTTCTTTTCACTTTTACTTCTTTTTACAGTTGGCCGCTTTCTTTGTATTTTTACTTATTACCGGTGTCTATTGTTAGTTCGTTGTTGACTTGTTGTGTATGGTGTATATCCACATAACTCCGATTTATGTTAGGTTGCTAGCTGGGGTGGTGACTTGTTGGATCGCGGCGTTCTAACAATTTCTCTAGCCCCGAGAGATAACCATGAAGCTCAGGTTCAATTTGCTCTAGAGCGCGGTATCCCAGCAATTCTTGGTGTCATCTCTACACAAAGACTTCCTTTCCCTTCAAACTCCTTTGATATGGCTCATTGCTCTAGATGCCTTATCCCATGGACAGAATTTGGTAATTCTTCGATGCATTTTAAAATTTTCAGCTCTTAAAACAGATTTCTTTTTTTTTTTGCTTTCTGTTTAAGCAATGTTGTCATGAACTTTACCAGCATAATAAAACAGTTTCATTCATCTAAGTTATAAGTAGTTTTCATAATCTGTCTTGTTTAGAGTTGATATAAGTTCAGTCAAAAATTTCATCCATTAACTGATAGGAATATTCATATCTTATGCTTTTAGGTGGAATTTATCTCCAAGAAATTCACCGAATTCTTCGTCCCGGAGGATTTTGGGTTTTGTCCGGTCCACCAGTCAACTACGAGCGTAGGTGGCGCGGATGGAACACAACAGTGGAAGAGCAAAGAACAGATTATGAAAAGCTACAAGATTTGCTCACATCAATGTGCTTCAAATTATACAACAAAAAGGATGACATATATGTATGGCAAAAGGCCAAAGACAACGCTTGCTATGATAAGCTTTCTAGAGACACCTATCCTCCAAAATGTGATGACAGTCTCGAACCAGATTCAGCATGGTACACTCCGCTTCGCGCTTGTTTCGTTGTTCCAATGGAAAAGTACAAGAAATCAGGCCTCACGTACATGCCGAAATGGCCTCAAAGGTTGAATGTTGCACCTGAAAGGATTTCACTTGTTCAAGGTTCTAGTTCTAGTACTTTCAGTCATGATAACAGTAAGTGGAAAAAGCGCATTCAGCACTACAAGAAGTTGTTGCCTGATCTTGGCACAAACAAGATAAGAAATGTGATGGATATGAATACAGCTTATGGAGGTTTTGCTGCTTCCTTGATCAATGATCCTTTGTGGGTTATGAATGTTGTTTCATCTTATGGTCCTAATACACTCCCTGTAGTTTTCGATCGAGGCCTTATCGGTACCTTCCATGACTGGTATGTTTGAAACTCTAAATATGAACCATAAGTTTATGTGTTTATGAATGTTTGTGTTAGATCATATGGTTTTCTTTGGTAATGATTTGAATTTCATGATGACTTGTGCTATTAGGTGTGAAGCTTTTTCAACATATCCTAGAACCTATGACCTACTTCATGCTGATGGATTCTTCACTGCTGAAAGCCACAGGTGAATATGCACTAAATCAATACTTCAATTTTGACTGCTTAATTAGTCACTTCTTGAATAAGTATTAATAATATAAACACAAGGAGCATACTGAACACTTTCACAGTTGCTTTTGTTATAAGATAAGTCTAAGGGGCTGTTTGGATTGGCTTGTTTGAGCTTATCTAATGGCAAAAACACTTGCGAGATTCTTTGAGAGCTTTTGGAAACAACTTATAACATGTCAATAAGTTGTTTTTAGTTTATTTCTATAAGCTCTCTATTATAGCTTATGAAAACAAGTTGACTTTATTTTATCTTTTATCACAGGAAGAGCTTATACATAAGCACTTATATGATAAAATTTTATGCTATAAGCGCTTAATTAGGCTGTTTATCCAAACTTGGCCTAAAAAAGATTTTCAAACGCACTTGTTGTGAGATCGCTCTAACAGTGGCTGTTACTTTGCAGATGTGAAATGAAGTATGTAATGTTGGAAATGGACCGGATTTTGCGACCAGGAGGGCACGCTATAATCCGAGAGTCAAGTTATTTTGCGGATGCCATCGCAACTATTGCGAAGGGTATGAGATGGATATGTCATAAAGAAAACACTGAGTTTGGTGTTGAGAAAGAGAAGATATTGGTATGCCAAAAAAAGCTGTGGCAGCCATCCAACTCAGGATCAAGATGACAAACTCGTGAAACTGTGCAGCGGTAAGAAAGAGCGGCTTATCTAGAAATCGTAATTCCAGAAGTAGAGAAACAAAGGGAAACGAATTCGAGCCACTCTTAACAAAAAGATTGATTCATTCTTATTATATAATACACACACCAAGAATCAGTCAAGTTTCAAATTTTTATCAAGTGAAGAAAGTAGTAACTCAATAATTCTGATTTTGTTAAGTTATATATAGAAAATTTTCCTATAGATAATTTATTCTTTGCATGGGATTAAATGTATAAGGTGTACCACTTTTGTTTATCTATTTTTTTGTTGTTGTGTGATATTTAACTTCCAAGTGATTCATGTGAAGAATTGAAAGTTTCAAATCCCACAGAAAGCATAGAATATGATATGCAAATTTATACATTACTTTATAATCTTATGATCATTTATAATTCAAGGTTGCAATATGTTGATTGAGTTCACCTTAAGTTTGTGACTGGAATTGTCATAGTAGATGGATGTGTGAATGAATGTGAAACGGTTAATATTGTTATTTTATTGGTAAAGTTAGTTTGTTACATAGTACACACAACATTGAAATTCAACATTGTAAAAAACGCAACAAATCGACGATTTGAATTGTGTTTTATAAATATTTTCGTTCAATTAAGTTCTGAAACCACTAACGTTGATGATGTGCACTTGAGGTACTAGATGCAAGATGCCAAATAGTGAGCAGAACTTGATGTACCATATAGATTTCAACACTTGATGCGAAATAACTATCAGATGATCTTGTAAAATTCTGTGAATTGTTTTTTATGACATTAATCTGCACATTTGAGCAAACATCAGATGATAAATTGTTCTCTTATATATTTTGTTATCATCAAAATAATTACGAGTCATTGTTTCCGGACCAACTTGGTTTCAATAACCTCCTCCTTTTGATGATGACAGATACATGGATTGATGAACAAGTTTCCTTTTTAGAAAAAATACATGATACAGATTTTCAATCTTTCCCCCTAAATTAACTGTATAAAATATTTTTAGTGAATAACTCATATCACATACATGACATTGTTATCATTTACCAGTGTCTTTCATTTATTAATCAGGTTTATCATATAATTAATGCAGTGTGTTATTAGATGCATATACTCAATGTATGCATCTATGATCATTTATAAGTCAATGTCAATATATGTAGTTTGTGTTCATCTTAAGTTTGTGGCTGAAGTTGTTATAGATTGATTGTGTTTGATTGAATGTGGAACGGTTTATATTGTTTACTTTCACATTGGTTTTGTTAGTACACACAAGTCAACTGACACAACATTGAAATGACATTCTAGCCAAAGTATGTTTGCTGAACTAAGAAACCATCAGATTCAATGCCGACATGAAATTTGCTAGTCATGCAAATTCTGTAAATGTAATTTATTTATGTGAAAAAATATTTTTTTTTTAATTTCAGAATAGATTTTCAATCAATCAAATGAATGACTTTAAAAGTAGTTATTAATAAAGAGAAAAAATCGTCATGATATGACGACTATGATTGATTGACAATTGTTAAGGGACAAATGTATGTTTGTCGAGTGAAGGACAAATGATATTTATAAAGAAACAAAGAGCATTGAAGAATCAAGTGAAGAGGATCAAAATGCCCGACAACGAGATGCGTTCGAGAGAATGAAAGGCGTGTCAAAGGACAACATAACCTTAAGTTAGAAACTATTGTCAAAATGTTGGTTTAGTGTGTCAAGATAATGTGGCACGCATGCAAGCCCACTGGACAATTTGTAAATTTCTATAAATAGTTGTCAAGGGTTTTGTTTTTAAGGCTACTTGATTTTCAGAAATCACATTATAACTGAAACGGATGATTGCTTTTCGCAGATGATTGCTTTTTGTTCTTTAAGGAAAAAGAAAGTCAAGCACAGGCAATGAAAGATATCTTAGCAATTTATGAGAGTGCGTCAGGCCAATCAATAAATTTCCAGAAGTCGGAAATTTTCTGTAGTAGAAATGTGGAGACTACTCTTAAGAATTCCATTTCTTATATTCTTGGTGTTCAACAGGTTTTAGGCACAGGAAAGTACCTGGCTGCTCCATCTATGGTAGGACGAAGTCGCAGAGCAACTTTCAAGTTTATCAAGGGAAGAGTATGGAAAAAAATCAATATTTAGAGTAGCAAATGTTTATCTCAAGCGGGTAGAGAAATTTTGATCAAGTTTGTTCTCCAGGCGATTTCCTCATACATTATGAGTATTTATTTTCTCTATTCCTAAATCTATTATTGCTGATATAGAAAAAATGTTGAATTCATTCTGGTGGGGTCATAATAGACAAAATGCGAAAGGAATTAACTGGATGTCTTGGAAAAGATTGAGCATTCCTAAGAAGGATGGGGGATTAGGATTTAAGAACCTACGTGCTTTTAACAATGCCATGTTAGGCAAACAAGCATGGAAGTTCATGACTGAACCAGACAACATGGTCACTCGTTTATTCAAAGCAAGATATTTTCCGAAGTGCGATTTTATGGATTCACGGTGTGGGCATAATCCTAGTTATGTTTGGAGGAGTATTTGGGAGACGAAGAATATTGTTAAAGCTGGGTATAAGTGGAGTATAGGGACAGGCCACCATATTCCGGTATGGAATCAAACTTGGCTCACAGATGGAAGTAGCGTTGAGACTCCTGAATGGCTGCCAGAAGAGCTCAAAAATATCACGGTAGCTGATGTTATGCATGCACCTTTGAGAGTTTGGAATGTTGGAGTAATCCGAAATCTGGTAAGTGTTGAAGACACAACTCTCATTTTGCAAACTCCCTTATTCGAGTCTGTTCATAATGATAGGAGAATATGAAAACTGGAATCGAATGGCAAGTATTCAGTTAGCAGCGGTTATCGCATTAGCTTGCAGCAACAGGTTGACTTAAGCACGTACCAAACCGCTGGCAGCTGGAATGCTATTTGGAAACTGCAAGCACCACCGAAAATTAAACATATGTTGTGGAGAATTTGTCGAAACTGCCTGCCTACCAGAGTTAGACTCCAGATCAAGGGGGTTAATTGTCCGGATAATTGTGTTCTGTGTGACGAAGGAACGGAAGACAGCATGCATATTTTCTTTAAATGCCTCAACAGCGTTTTCTGCTGGCAGTATGTCGGTTTATGGTCTAATATTCAACCTATAGCTCAGTCAAGTCAGAATGTCAGCACTGTTATTTTCAATGTGCTGCAAAGTATAGGTCCAAATAATCAAGCAGTCTTCGCCTGTATTCTTTGGTCTATTTGGAAACAAAGGAACGATTTCATTTGGCGAAGTGAAACATCACTTTGGGTAGCAGTTTGTGAGAGGGGATTGACATTGCTTGCGAGCTGGCAGAATGCACAGGATAGTCGTAACAGAACAGTGGTTCAGGTGCAGGAAACGGTCAATCACAAATGGAGAAAACCGGCTGAAGGGTGCTATAAGTGCAACATTGACGCAGGATTAGGAGTATGCATTAGGGATGATCAAGGGAGTTTTGTTCTAGCTAAAACCGAATGATTTCCCTTATTCTTAGTGTTGACGAAGGAGAAGCGATGGGTTTGTCATCTGCAACTTCAATAAATAATGAAACATTGAGACAACTTCTTAACTTCAAAACAATTGCTTAAGCAAATAGTAAAAGGCTCTATGGCATAACAACTCAAACCTGCCTTCTCAAATTGCATAAATTCATCTCAATTTTTCATATGTAGCTATATATTCATAAGTTGGCAAAGCCACACCAAATTAATAAAAATTATTCAACTAGAAATTGCTCCACATGTCATGTGTGTTTGAGAAGCTTAAAAATACTAACTAAACAAAAATAAAGGATTAAGCTTAAATGATAACAAAACCACCATAGAACACAATTAAGTATATTTATGAAAATATTGACGTAAATCAAAGATGAAAAACATGAAAACAGCTGGTATTAGTGAAAATAAAAGAATATGTGACATTGTAAAGAAAAAAGGAGTAGAAGAACCTTCTAACAGTAGTTGTGAAGATGAATCCTATGAGTAGAAACTTAAGAAGGTAAGGTTAGAAATGTTGGAACAAAATGCTTTGTTTTGTGAATTTTTGAGAAAATAGAGAAGAGAGGAGAAAAGAGATTGGAGAGTTTTTAGAGAATTGCATGTTTGTATATCATCTCTTACTTGCTATGCAGTGCAGAATTGCTTGTTATACAAGCTAACTACCGAAACAACTTTATAACCAACTTTCTAACTAACTAAAAACATAACAAACTGAATTACTATTCTTTACACTCTTCCTTAATTCATGTTTGCTGAATTCACCATGCCCATCATGTTTCTCAATCTTTCAAACTTTCAATCTTCAAAGACTTTTCATTGACATCTGCAACTTGAACCTATGTCTTGCAATGCTCCAAAACCAGCTTTCTGTAAATGACTTGCTCTCTAAGGAAGTGAAATTTTGCTTCAATGTGTTCGCTTTTCTCATGGCTAATAGGATGCTTTGCTGGATTAATGGCAGATGTATTGTCAACCCTCAACATCACAACTTCTTCTTCATCTTTGATTATGAGTTCTGCCATCAGTGAATCAATCCAAGGAGCTTGACAAGCACTCATTGCAGCAGCAATGTATTCTAACTCAAAAGTAGATAGAGCCACTACTGTTTCTTTCTTAGAACACTAGGAAATTGGTGTCATGCCTATAGGGGTGGAAATGGGCTAGGCTGGGCCGGGCTTTGTAAGGCGTAAGTCTGGCCTGCTTAAAAAATTGAGATTTACTTTTCCCACCCTGTGTCGTGCGCCCTATTTTTTTTTTCCAAAAATACTCTTGAGTTTTTGGATTTTATAATCTGGAATGGTGTTTTCTTTTGTTAAAGGGTGAAAAAATGAGTAACGGATTTTTCCGGATTTTGTAATCTGGAAACTTAAAAAAATAGGGCGCGTTACATGATGTTTCCGGATTAGATAATCCGGAAACCCCCTAAACACCCTTTTTCAAGGTAAAACAGTTCGGATTATGTAATCTGAACTATATCAGCACAAATTCTAAACATATTTGTAACATGTATAGTCATTTTAGAGACAATATTAATCTTCCTAACTCTCATCCTTCTGTTTTTGGGTCATTGTTACCTGTTCTTAGTCAAAAATCGGGTTTTCGGGCTACTTGATCGGATTGCTCCGAAACTTCCCCAGAAAATCAGAAAAAATTCAAGGACCGTGACTCCCATTATGGGTCTCCGCCCCTCAAAATCCAAAATTCCATCGTTTAGACCCATTTTTCATTTTTTTTAATATTTCATATTCCCAGAAAAATCCGAAAAAATTTGCATTAATTTTATTTGATTTTTAGAATTTTTTGGTGTTATTTTTATATTTTTATGATTTTATTTGACAGGTTTTTAGCATTTTTTACTTAGTTTTTTTTGTAGTTTTTAAAAGCAAAACTCTAAACTGCTGAAATGTGAGAGAGTTTGATGGCTGATAATACATAAGAATTGTTCGAATTATAAAATCTGAAATAGTAAACATGAATCCGGATTTTAAAATCCGGAATGCACAAGGGCATTTTTGGAAATTTTACAGGGCGCGGGAGAAGGCCATATGGTGGGAAAAGTAATTCTCTAAAAAATTATAAGTCTTAGTCTGACCTATTACCCGTCATAGGCTTATTTTCAAGGTCTGGTCTGACCTTTTTAAAGGCATGATGAAGCCTGAAAGCCTATTTTACACTAAGGTCTAACAACACATGTAAGCCTACTACCAAATAAGTCAAAACTTATGAAAGCCTAAAACACATGAATATGTATGCTACTAAATAATGAAATCTTACGAAAATCTAATCACACCAATATATCTACTACTAAATAACCAATCATATGAAGGCTTAAGTTTATGGAGAAAAAAAACTTCAAAAATATCAATAATGGAAGATATATTATATAAAAAAGTTTAATAGACCGGTCTGACAGACTTAATAGGTTTTTTTATAAGGCTTAGTCTGGCCTATTTAATTAAATAGGCTTTATAAAAAGCTTGAGTCTGGCCTTGTTAATAAACGAGCTGGGCCGAGCTAGGTTTTTAATAGGCTAGGTAGTAGGCCCTTGTTGGACGGCCGGGCATGTTCCCACCCCTACTTGCCTAAGAAGAAACAATATATTTAAGCATCCTTTTTCTGTAATCCTTATCCCCGCACGAGTTTGCATCAAAATAGCCAATCATCCTACATTTTGACCATTTACCCAAAAAAGTTGTATTCAAAATCAATTGGGTCGTATTTTGATAAAAAAATATTATAAATTAAAGGTGCATTCCATACCTTTATAGATTGTTCAAAAATATCATTCACCTTCAAGTGAGTCAAAGACACGTAAATAGTACTATCAGTTGTAAAAAATAGTCCGTCTTTTAACCATGGTGCGCCAAACAATGGGATATTAGCACATGTTCCTATTTGCCATCTCGTTTATTGTTTCACAACCATCTCCACAGTAAATATGTTCGTCACACATAGCTCGGATTGTACCCAAGTCTTGACCCTATAAAATCGCTATTAGGAAAATAACGAGCCTTAACACAACCGAGTTACAAGACTAGTAGGATCGTTTGAAATTTCCAATGACAACTTTTCCCATACCACCATGATTATTATGAACAGACAACTTTTCCCATGACAACCAAAAGCACCTCTATTCAGAGATCCTACATGCCCCCACCAAAATGAATAATCATTTTCCCTGTGGCATCAACTAATTTATTTGGAAGAATAAATACGCTCAGTATAGAAGAGGGAATGGATTGAAGGACCGATTTGATCACTACCTCTCTTCCAGTTTTTGACAAACACTTTTGCTCCATGTATTGATTTTGTGTCATGAGGCCCGGATACTTGAAACACTAAGACATACCCGTATCATATACCAATACTTCATGGATACTCAGAGATACGTACCCACGTAATATCAAAATTAATTATTTTAATTTTGGGTTAATAGTGTTTTACCCCTTGTAATATAGGTCATTTCTGATTTTTCCCCTGTAAAATATTTTTTTTTGGATTTCGTCCTTGTTATTTAAAGATTTTTTGGTTTTAGACTTTCATGAAAATTTTTGCCTCTTATAATTTGAGGAAATTTCAGTTTACCCCCTGCAATTTGAGCAAATTTCGGTTTACCCCTATTAATTTGAGAAAATTTCGGTTTACCCCTGCCATATCATCGATTTTGTACAGTCAAAATTCATGAAGGTCCAAAACCAAAAAACTTCAAATTACAAGGACGGAATCCAAAATGAAAATTTTACAGGGGGAAAACCAGAAATGTCCTATATTACAGGGGGGATAAAACACTATTAACCCTTTAATTTTTAAAAAATATTTTATTAGATATTTATAGGATACTTCACAGATACACGAGGATACTTATAAATTACTTCAAATATAAGTATCCTAAAAAGGATAAATAATAAAAAATTGAGACAATATTGTGAAAATTCAATGGAGATGTTGTTTGATTTGTCTCAACGAGTATTTTTAAAATATTAAATTTTTATAATTTTTATTATATATAATTAAAGATATTAATAGTCAAAGTTGTATATTGGCATGTTTGGCGTAGTTGACTGTTACATGTATTTTACCACACAATGAGTATATTAGATTTATATTTTCGGTCTTCTAAAAATAAGATAAATGTAAATATTTGTTTTAATTTTTCTTTGAGCTGTAATTACTTTTTCCTTTTGAACAAGAAAAATAAATATGTTAAGACTAACAATACAGACACAAAGAATGCCATAATTATTTGTTTACTATAGACAGATACATCATCTTTTAACTTTTTTTCTTTCTTAAAAGAATTGAAAGTAGATTGTTTTCAATTTAAAAACAAGTTGGCCCAAACACGTTTTTTAGCTGCCCATAACCTTTTAAAAAAACTAAATAAACATCTTAAAAAAAAATTTGACTTTATTTGTTTAAAAAAATAGTCTGACCTAACTTGAATATGATTATGTTGGGTCATATACTCGTATCTTGTAGCCTCTTTCATTTAATCTTACGATATGTGTCTTCCTTATTGAGTTACACCTAAGAGCACACGTTGGAGAGTCGTGGCAATGTGACATGGCTGCAATTGTCCCCTGAAACATATATCTTCACAGCCACCCACCACCAAATGAATATCATAATTTCTTTGAGCTTCGTAACCACACACAATTCACTCTTATATATGTCGAAAAAATAATGTTGTCAATTTTTTTTACGGGAATGATGCCAATTATTTGACAAATAAAAAACGCAGAAAATATCATTTTCATTTATCAATTTGTGTTAAGAGATAATAAATATATAAATTAGTGAGAACCAAATAAATAGGATAAGATAGAATATATGATGAAAATGGATTGTCATATGACCTAACCAAAACAGCCAATCACCTACTAGCATCTACAATGATAGTTTCCTAGTAGAGACCGACAATACACTAATAAGAACTCCAGTGAAAAATATTTAAATGGGTCTCACTATCTTTACATCATTAAACAAAAATAATTCACCAATTACTCATTTTTACAAGTGGGATCAAATAATACACATTTTCTTGCTCATTTTTGCAAGTAGGGTCAAGTAGTACACATTTTATTACTTTTTTAAACGTGAGACTCATTAGTTGCCTAGGAGAGAGAATCCTTGTATAGTTACTCATTCCTTAATAGATACTCGTTTTTTCTTCCTCTAATAAGGGATCCTTAACGGGAACTGATCCTTAAGTAAAGACGCTCTATTGGGCATAGCCAGTGAGTGGCCACTGACCTGACCGAATTTTATCCGTTCAGTTTCTGGTCCCAGATTCCAAAAGACATTGTACATGGACATACTGTTCTTTATTCCAAGCGAAATGCTTCTTCTTTTTTACGTACGCATTTGTTATCAACACTTCATGCTACACAAATATTACTTCCAGTTCCAATAATTTAGACTTAACGAAAGAAATGAAATAACAATTTTACCGATAGAAATTTGGGAAAATAAGGTGATATTTTGTTGGATCATCATAGTTGACTTTGAACTCTCATTTTGGAAATCCACTATCACCATAATGAATATGAATCATGTACGCAACATGTTACCTCTTCTTTAAAAGTAGAGCAGCACCGAAAGTTGGATTGAATAACACCTTTATTGTATAAATGGTATTTTGTATCGTTGCCTGACCTGGATACATAAATTGAGAAAAAACAACTTGTCAAATGTTTATAAAGTCAGTAACAAAGAAATTGTGACATGATCATAAAATAAATATACCTTAAAAGATCTTGATTTTGGTTAAGAGGACAACAACAACAACATTGTCGGTTTCACCAGATGCAAGAAAAGCATTCAACTCATCAACATAAGAACCAAACAGGGTGACCTTGAAACGAAACCTAATACAACAATTTTTAAAAAAACAAAAATACAATGTTATTTACACAAATGTATGTGAAAATAATTTTTAAACATATTTAAAATACTAAAATATAAAGAATGGTGTACCCATCATAATCCAACTCAATAGGAATCATCTTCGATCGAGATCCATTGCGGCTATAAGACTTCTCAACACTGATAGCTTTCAGCATACCCATAACATCTGAAAATTCATTGATATTCCAAAATAATGTGCGTAAACACAAAAAATATTGAGTTTTGTTTAAATGTTTAAGTTAGATTTTCACTATTGCTCAAAAAAAAAAAAAAGAAGTTAGATTTTCACTAATATTTTAAATAGTACAAACTCTTTGTCATGAATGATGTTTTATAAATGACAGCTTATCACGTGTATCAAAGTTAGTTTAGTTAGTGACAACTTATCGTGTTTATTTTAGTTAATTCTGAACATTTATCAGTGTAAAATTGTCAACTACATGATATTGTAATTTAATCAATGTCATCTTCTCTTGTGCATTTTATTATGGATAACTTATCTCGTGCATGACTGTTCTATTTAATCAATGTCAATTTCTCAACTTTCATTTTGGTTATTTATAAAATTTTAGTTAATGTTCACATGTCTCGTGTATATTAGTCGATGAAGGTTCAATATCATTGTAGAATTGAGGAGAGAGGTGATATTATAAATAGTAGAAATGTTTTAGCATATCCATTTTTTTTTATAAATAACGACTTGTCCGATATATCAAAGTTAGTTTCGTCGATGACAACTTATCTCATGCATTTGAGTTAATTTTGTTATTTTATTAGCGAAAACTTGTCAAATGCATGATAATTTAATTTAATCAATGTGAACTTCTCTTGTGCATTTCATTAATGCCAACTTGTCTCTTGCGCCCATTTCAAAAACAAAAAAAAAAGTATCTTGTGCATGATTTTTTTTTAAGGGGGCATGATATTTCTATTTTTTTTGTTGGTGAGATAGTTCTATTTATCAATGGAAAATCTTTGTCACATGCTTATTTGTACACATCAGTGACAAATATTTGTTCCAAATTTTTATATGTTAACGAAAAATATTTATGTGGCATTTTTTAAAATTTATAAGTGACAAATATTTGTCTCTTGCTTTCTTATATCTATCAATCACAAATCTTTGTGTTTTTTCTTGTGACAAATCTTTTTCCCATATTTATTTGTATGTATCACCGACAAATATTTTTATTCTTTTTTTTAAGGAGACAAATATTTATTCCTTTTTTTTTACAAAAAAATATTTATTCTTGATTTCTATCTATCAATTAAAAATATTTTTCTTATATATTTGTTTTTATATTCAACCGTGATAAATATCACACATATTTTTAAATAGTTATCAATACACATGTCTTTTTGTACATATCAGATGATCAATGTTTTACCGTTAATTTTATTATGTAACAATGAAATTTATTTATTTTATGTTTTTATAAATATAAAAAAAGTTTCAATATTAATTAATTAATGGGACAACATGTCGTTAGATATATGTAAAATAACATTAATTTAACTATTTTTTAGAGGTTAATTAAACTACTACTATTATTTTAAATATTTTATAAAAATTATTATTATTATTATTATTATTATTATTATGTTACACTACTTTGTCAATTTTGCAATTAAAAAAACACATACCCCTTTCTATCTCGTACAAACCTAGGAGTCTTTTTATTATTATTTTTTTCATTTATCTTTATCCCCCACGCACTATACTCATTTCATAGTTATTTTTCTCTCTCTTCACCAAAGAAAGTCTGAAAAACTCTCTCATTCACAAACAAACCCTAGCCGCCGCCTCCCTCCTTCAGTGTGTCTCCGGCGGCGGCGTTTCATTGTTCCATCATCTTCATCCTATCTTTTCGGCTAGATCTAGTCAACCACATACAAGTTTTTGAAAAACCATCACCATAAAAATAGTCCCCTCCATCTTCTCTACAAAACCCATTAAAAAATATCAGGATCAGATCACTTTCGCAGGTTACCACCGTGCCGAAGTTTGCAACCACCGCGCCAGAAAAGAGCTGATGTGTTTACATCCCAATCTGGGTCAGAATTTTTACTATCTCTTATTTATGCACTCTTTTATTTTATTTTTTTCTTTTCCCATTTTGCTCATCTGTGAAAGGATAAACATTATATCAGCTGAAAAGTTTGCAAGACAAACAAAAAAGACATTTTCTTATGAAAATATTTTGTATATTTGCTTTTTTTGTTGTTGATATAATTGTAAAACTGTGTTTGGATGTGTATGTTTTCTTTAACTTCTCATATGTGATGTTGATGATAATGTAAGTTCATATATTAAAAGACAAGTATGTTAAAAATAAAATCATTCAGTCCAGTAGTGGTGAGTGTCTCCATATTATTTCTCTAATAAGATTGGTCTTTTCCATTTTTGTTTTCTTCATCATTAATGATTAGCTAGTTGTAGAATATAATATATATGTATATCGTTTCTTATGCATTCATGTAAAAAAGAGCTTCATTTAACATGTTATAGCTTGTTAGAGATCTGATGTGTGAAGAGAAAAAAATAAAGATAATGCACAACCAAAAAAATGAGTTCATTATCATCTTTATACCTTTGTGAAGATAAGAGAAGTTTCATTTACCTACATTTGTTGTTGAAGAATTTTCTGCAAAATAGAGATGAACAAAATATGGAGGTTAGAAAAAATTTGAGAAGAAAAAAAAAGTATACATAAAAACCAGTTAAGGATAAGAAAGAGAAGAAAAAGTGAGAATGATATAATAGTGAAGAAGTATTGGATGATATATAAAATAGTATTTGAAATTTGAATTTTGAATTTTTGCCCCCAAGATTACAACTTGTAGCATTGGTATTGACAAATGCTGTCATGAGACCAGCAAAAGTGAATTATCTAGTTGCAATGTAAAGGAAAATGTGTTTTTGTAGAGCAAATAAACTAAACCAAATGCTTTTAGTAGTTACATGACATCATCATAGTTAATTGTGGTCATTTAGTTCAATAAAGTAATTTTTAGACAACTTTTACCCTCAATTGTGTGATTTGGCAAGCAACCAGCTTAGGGTAGTAATAGATTTTCCACAACATCTTCCCTTCTTATATTAAGAGAGATTGTTGTCTCAGGTGGCTTATGCTTTTCTAACTATTTATGGCTTATGCTTTTCTGAATAAATGGTTCAATTTTGTTATGTTTTTCGAATAATTGTTGTCTCTCATGTTGGTAAATATATTTTGCTTATTTTGCATACCTACTCTTTCTGATCTTGCTGTTGGTTTGATTCTTGCAATTAACAGGTGGGCATACTATTGGAGCACACAGTTGGGAAAGTTAAGATGAAGATTCAAAGAATCGATTCTATTTTCAAGAGGAAGGCCGTTGATACTATGTAATGATCGACTTTATATATTATGTAGTTTAAATTTTGAATGATCGGTTTTTGGTTTATTTGAATGATTTATATATTATATTTTAGTTTATTTTGATGGCGGGATGACGGCCACCCCAAACATTTTTGTCTGGCTCCGCCACTGCTCACACACAGATGTGTTGATCCTTATTTTACTCTTTTATTTTGTTTCAGTTAAAAGGTGTTGTTAGGATATGATCTATGGCACTTGCATCACAGCTTTGAAGTCATTGTAAGAGCCCTTTACTTCTTCTGGTTTTAACTTCAAATCCAATTTTTTAAAAAATTCAGCCTCCGTTGACTTTTTGAAACATCTTCTGTTTTCATTTTCTAAAATATGTTAGTTTAAACTTGCTAATAAGAAGATTTGTCACTCTTGAAGTGAACCATTTGGATGGAGAGAAGATTGGCGTTTTCATTGTTTTCGAAAATGCACAAAATTGTTCACTTCAAGAATCTATTATCTCTGTGTGAGCAAGTAAAATTAACACAAAAACACAATTTAGAAGAAGAAAATAAAAAATGTTTTACAACGTAAACGAAACCTGATAATGTATTAATCAGATTCTGTGTTTGTTTGTTGCCATTCAAAAAAACACAGATTATGTGTTTGTTGCTTCTTAATTAATGTTTTTATTATTAATTTTGGTTATACTATAATAGCCTGCAGTTTTAAATTCATTGTTTAGTTGTGCTGAGATTTCTCAGCAAACAAACAAAGGATTGCGGGAAGTAGTTTATGAAGTTGGTTCTTTTTTTTTTGTTTACTTTTGCTTGATGCATGACACAATATAGTAACGGTTGATCAATGTACCGATGTCCTGTTGAAAAAGATTTCTGTTTATTTGTTTAAATTCTACTTCTATAAGGAATGGTTTTTCTTTTGCAGGAGTTTCAGAGCACTAGTGTTGCAGAACTCATTGAATTTTCAAGTGAAGTTGTCCTCCAAGTGTAATCTTCGGCAGATAAGAATGGAAGGTGGTAACCTTAATTGTAGCATAGAGGGTAACAGGAAGGAGTCTAGAGGTGCCCTTATTGTATTAGAAGGTTTGGATCGTTCTGGGAAATCTTCCCAGTGTAGCAGACTAGTGTCCTACTTGGAGGGAGAAGGGCTCTCTGCTGAACTATGGAGATTTCCTGATAGAACTACGAACGTTGGGCAAATGATATCTGCTTATCTTACAAACGCATCACAGTTGGATGATCATACTATTCACCTTCTTTTTAGTGCTAATCGTTGGGAAAAGAGGTTTGTGCTTTTGTTTTTAGTTTCCTAACATTTATGTTATTATTCGTAAAAAGTAGCATGGGAAGAACAAAGAAAATTCTTGATTCATGACTTGGAATTTTATATATGGCCATTGATCACTGTCTAGCTAGAAATTGGATACAGTATTCCAAGATGGTGATATAAAGCAGGAAATGGAAACCATAACTGCTTAGGTATTTAAGTTCTTTCATAAAAAACTCTCATTTACATAATGATTTTGGAAGCCAAGTAAGTGATATCTACTATATATTATGAAAGAGCAATTCTATAGTGCATGACATAATTTAGCAACGAAACCGCATGACTATGCACATGGTATCACTCTCTTTGTTAAAATTAAATTTTAATTAAAGTAAATTTAAAAAACTGAAACAGTGTGTTGGTGGAATACACGGTCGTGTGTATTTGTCGACAACATGTGTCGTGCCATTAAGCATTAGTCATTATGAATATATGTTTTACATAATCAGAAGAAGCAAGCTGTGTTGCATCACTGCTTTGATGACATTTAGTGTTGTAAGGTTGACATGGGCTGAGTCTTCGGGAATTAGCATTCGATGAGCTTGCGACATTGCTCCAGTTATTAAGTTAATATGGCTGTTAACCCTTGAGTTGACCTAGTGGTATTGGCTTGAGATTTGGGAGTGTGCTCCTCCTCAAGGTCTCAGGTTCGACTCTCTTTGGTGTCAATTTGGGTGGGCTAATTTAGCTTCTTAAAAAAAAAGTTAATATGGCTGTTATGACTGGTGATATCGTGACTAGTTTTATCCTAGAATGTGGTGCTTATTAGCTGATGTTGCATGCAGGTTTCTTAATAAACAAATCACTTGGATATTTTTACTGGTACTTGGTCATGACAAGTGAAATTTCAAGATTTCTTTGATTAAGTTGTGTTGTCTATGCAGGTCATTGATGGAAACAAAATTGAAAAGTGGAACAACCCTTATTGTTGACCGTTATTCTTATTCTGGGGTGGCTTTCTCCTCTGCTAAGGGACTGGATATTGACTGGTGTAAGGTAAAAGATTCACGAGGAATTCCTAGGAGATCTTCTATTTTAGTTCACTTTAGAATTCGTACAACTGCTTATGTTCTCGATCCATTAGTGACAGTGAGTTTTAAATTTTGCAGGCCCCAGAAAATGGACTGCTGGCTCCAGATCTAGTAGCATACCTTGACATATCACCAGATGTAAGCAACACTTGCTGTTTGGCCAATATATATTGATTTGTTTGGTTAGGTTGATTTATTGGAACCACAGTTTTAAAACAATATTTCTTACCTACTACTCTTTAGTTTTCTTCATGCTGGAAAAAGTTTTTATTCTGTAAGACCACACTTATATCCTATGGTGTTTCTTTGATCCCTTTTTTGTGGAGTTGATTTACATAAGTTAGATGTATTACTTTTCTTGAGGGTGGTTCAAGTCCTAACACATAAAAGGGTTTGGCTCTCTTGTTTAAAAAATTTATCCACCTTGATCTTCTGATTTTTTTCACTATTGATTGGCTACATTTTTTGAGTTTGGTCACAGCTCATGCATGCTACCCTGTTTTTCTTATTTATATTATCTGCACATTCATATCAGAAAGCTGCAGAAAGAGGAGGGTATGGTGATGAGAGATATGAAAAGCTGGAATTCCAGCAGAAAGTTGCCGAACATTACAAAGTTCTTCATGATGCCTCCTGGAAGGTAATGAACTGTTTTTTTTTTTTATGACATTTCCTCCTTAAATTGTAAGTTCCGATACTAACACTTTGTGTCATATATGCCAATGTGTCAAAATGATAGATTATGTTTCTATAATCTCCACATGTTGGCACCAGTTGGAAGAAAAAAAAAAATCTCCACGTCTTGCTTGTTGGCAATGGCAAATAGTGTTTTACTGCATTATGGTGAACCTCATTTGGTTCTTATTTTCCTGTTTTTCTTTTTCTTTACCCCGGCTTGATGCAGATTGTAGACGCTTGTCAACCCATAGAAGACGTGGAGAAACAGTTGCGAGAGATTGCACTTGCTTGTGTCAAACAATGCCAAAAGGGGAAGCCCCTCTCCTCGTTGTGGTCGATATAGATATGCACTATTGAAAGAGATGACATGTATGAACAAATATGGCATATAAATTATGTACACTGAACCTCATTTATGAATAATTCCGGTTGATTCACTCCCACATAACAATGTCAAATTTGTTTGCCAAGTAATTTGAAGACGGCTTGGAGACTTTTTAATATGCCAAGTTTGAAGCAATGTATAATTCCTGATTCAACAATTGTCGCAACTTTCTCTACCCGGACAAGGTCCAAGTTATATTGTGCCTAAATTTACCAACACTAGCATTATGCCTGCTTCAAGAGTGTTTATGTATGTGTTACCGCAGAAAATATGATATTATGAGAAAAAGTCGAATTGGTCCAAAGATCTTCATTAATCGATCAATTGTTACCTTTGTTTATGTGCCTTGAGACTCACTTGTTTGTTTTATTAAATTTTGCCAATGTTAATTGAGATTCACTTGACTTTGACTACAACGTGTCTCAAAGTTTTTTTTTTTGGTGCATCGTGTCTCAGTTTTATTACTAGTAAGGATCAAGCGTCGGATTGTACAAAATTTAGGTGTTTTATATTTATAGTTTACGTTGTTCACCAATTAATATATTTTATTATTTTTAGACTTATTATTTAAAATAATAAGTCTAAAAATGCACGATAGTCTTATTGAGCATTACAATAACGACAAATAACAAATAAATTTCCATGCACCATAGTCTAAAAATGACCATGATATCTCCTCAAGTAAGCAAACCTATTATCTCCCCACAATGAACCCCATAAGTTCTGAATGATCCAAGTGGAACCAAAACAGGTATGGAAATTGCAAACCTATTATGTGCAGAATTTAGTGTGATTTTTCATCAGTATAGCATACTCTTGAAATCTTAATAGAAGATGTGGAGAAACAATTGCAAGAGATTTGTACTTGCTAGTGTCACAAAATGCAGGAAAGCGAAGCCCCTCTACTCTTTGTGGTCAACATAGACCATCCACTCTTGAAAGAGATGTCATGCATGAACAAATACGCTCTATAAATTCTGCACACTGAACCCCATTCATGAATAATTCTGGTTCATTCATTCACACATCGCAATTTCAATATGCTCAAGTTGGAAGGAATGTGATAGTTATATCCTTATTTATTAATATTGTTAAATTTTAACCTAATTTTTTCTCTCCACTAATCTTTTATTAGGCTTGCAACA
The DNA here is from genome assembly GCA_958299785.1 of Medicago lupulina. NCBI lineage: Eukaryota > Viridiplantae > Streptophyta > Magnoliopsida > Fabales > Fabaceae > Medicago > Medicago lupulina. The sequence continues at coordinate 11,208,957 of OY283146.1, forward strand.
ACTCTATCCTTATTTATTAATTTTGTTAAGTCTTAACCTAATTTTTTCCCTCCACTAATCTCTTATTAGGTTTCCAACAACTCTATTCTAAAATTTTGCCTCTAAATTTGCATCATATATGTTTTTCATTTCTCTCTCTAATAACCGTGAGTATTTTTCAAAGCAAAAATTTAATAGATATCTTAATCCTTATCCTTATTTATTAATTTTGTTGAGTCTGCAACATTTTAACTTAATAATTTCCCTCCACTAATCCCTTATTAGGTTTGCAACAACTCTATCCTAAAATTTTGGCTCTAAATTTGCATCATATATGTTTTTCATTTCTCTCTCTAATAACCGTGAATAAATTTAATAGATATCTTAATCCTTATCCTTATTATTTATTAATTTTATTAGGTCTGCAACAACTTAACCTATTGTTTCTGTAGATATTTTTTTTTTTGACAAGTTGTTGTACACTTATTTAATACGTTTACAAACAGAATACCCTAATTTCCATGCAAACTCGGCTACCCTAAATAATTTGTTAAGAACCATGATCTGCATTAATTTTTTTATGTTTAACTATAAAAGTAATAAATAAAATTGACCCGTGCAACAATATAATTTAATATTCTTTTTATCTTTTTTCTTTATAATTTTTTTAGTATCAGTTGATTGTAATATTGTATCTCTAATAATCTAATTTGTGTTTATTGATCGACCATGATCTTACGGGTTAAACATTATTTATTAGTCTCTATTATAGTCGAGAAGACTCGTGCGTCGTACGTGTCAAAAGTCTAGTTATGTCTAAATTTAACCAAGACGTCTGCCTCTAAAATGTTGCATGTTTGTACTACCACTGAAAAGACGATATTATGAGAAAAAGCCGAATTGGTTGAAAGATTATTTATTAAATCGATCAAATGTTACCTCTATGTGCCTTGAGAGTCACTTGTTTTTTAATTAAATTTTTCTTATGTCGTTAATGTCATAATATAGATTAAATATTATACTCCCTCCGTCCCTTAATATAACCCCCTTTTGTTTTTTTTTTTTGTCCCTAAATATAACCCCCTTTTCAAATTACAACACACATTAATTATTTTTTTCCATAGATACCCTTATTTAATACTACTACTAATTCTAAAAGTACAATAAATTGACTTTTCACTTTATCTCTTTAATGAGGTTAATTTTGTAAAATTGTACTATAAAACAGACACATTAACTACACCAACAACATTTCTTAAGAAATGTGAAAAAAGCAATAGGGGGTTATATTAAGGAACGGAGGGAGTATAAGTTTGTAAATGTTATTAGTTGGGATTCACTTGACCTAAACTTAGCTCAATATTTGTCTGAGTTTTATGACTGAATTTGGATTTAGTTTATAAAATTTATAAACAAGTCAAAATTTTAAGGTAATTCAACTTAAACGATTTTTTTACAAGAACCCTAAAGGCCTAAACCCATTCAAACCATAAGACTCTTAGAGCTAGGGTTCTGTCTCGAAGCTTAAAGCATATAAAAGAGTTCATATGCTGTTTTGTTCAGGATGGGTCTGATGTAGATCCGGTTCTGAACATAACATGCTGTGTTCACTGCTTCTGCCCAAAAGTGTTTTGCCAGATTGTTTTCATGAATCATGGTTCTTGCCATTTCTTGAAGAGTCCTATTCTTTCTCTCTACAACTCCATTTTGCTGTGGAGTTCTAGGAGAAGAGAATTCATGGACAATTCCAAATTTTTCACAAAATATTTCAAATGGCTCATTTTCAAATTCTCCCCCATGATCACTTCTGACTTTTAGAATTTTAAGTTCTTTTTCAGATTGGACTTGTATACAGAATTTTGTGAACACATCATATGAATCATCTTTAGATTTGAGAAACTTAACCCAACTCCATCTACTGTAATCATCAACAATCACCAATCCATATTTACTTCCATATATGGATGCAGTATTGACTGGTCCAAATAAATCAATATGGAGTAGTTCTAAGGGTCTGGAGGTAGAAACAATGTCTTTAGATTTGAAAGAAGTTTTAACAATTTTTCCCTTCTGACATGCACCACAAAGTGCATCTGAATGATAATCAATGTCTGGTAGCCCTTTGACAAGTTGTAACTTGCTAAGCTTGGAGATTAATCTCCAGTTAGCATGTCCCAACCTTCTGTGCCACAACCATTTCTTATCACTCACTGACAGGAGGCAAAATACCTTCTGATCAGTCAGTTCTGAAAAATTTATCTTATAGACATTGTTCTTTCTCTTTCCCTTAAACACTACAGATTGGTCATCAGTGTTGATTACTGTGCAGTTGTTCTTATTAAACAAGACGTCATAACCATTATCACAAAATTGACTTATGCTAAGTAGGTTATGCCTTAGTCCATCTACAAACCACACATTATTGATTGAGACTGAGGAATTACCAATTGTTCCAGTACCAATGATTTTGCCAGTTTGGTTTCCTCCAAATCCCACAGTTCCTCCCTCTTTCATGGTCAGGGTTAGGAACATAGACCTTTCTCCCGTCATATGTCGCGAGCAGCCACTATCCAGATACCAGGACTTCTGCTTTGTATTTCCTTTTAGACATATCTGCAGCATCAACAATTTGTGTCTTAGGTACCCATACTTTCATGGGTCCTTTTGGGTTAGTCCTAGAAGTTCTGAATCTCTTTTGTGTACTCTGTCTGAATTTTTCTTTGTCAGTCTTCTTCCAGACTTTGGGTTCAGAACCTTTAGTCTTAGAATGTGACTTAGTAAAAATAGCTTCTTTTCTCTGAAATCTAGGCTTTTGAGTTTCAGACTCTGTTTTCTTCAGAACCTGTTTGATGGGTTCTGATCTTTTCAGAATCTGTAACGCTGGAGCTTTTGATTTAGAGTCATTCGTGACCTTTGTCTTATAGCTCTTAGGTTTTGACTTAGTCAATTCCTCTGAATTTGAAGACTTAGATTTTGAATGAGAAGCCTTTTCAGACTCAGACACAAAATGAGTTTTCAGACCTTCTTTATCAGAACAAGGTTTCAGAATTACTTCACTAGAGTTTCCTCCTGTGAAACCAATTCCCTTTTTGTTGTTCTGATTTATGCTATAAATCATGGATGCAACTTTGGTTCTATCAATTCCTGTGTTAATAAACTCTTGAAGAGCAACATCCTGCTCAGTCATGGTTTTATTATCACTCTTCTTAGTCATTGTTTTCAAATCATAATTTTCTTGTTTTAAAGCTTCCATTTCCGTCTTAGTTGATTCATGGAGTTTCAGCAGCTTATTGTATCGTTGCTTAACTCTCCTCAACTCAGTGGATTGGTTTTCATAATGACAAAGAAGTTCTTTGAGAGAATCAATTAGTTCAGATCTGGTGAGTTTAGAATATACCTCAGTTTCAGTTTCAGAATCTGTACTTGACTCAGCATCAGATGATTCTTCTTTATTAGCAGTAGCTACCAAAGCCAGAGCTATTTTAGCTTCATCTTCAGCATCATCTTTGTCAGACTCAGACTCATTATCCAGATCTTCCCAAGTTGCCATCAAGCTCTTCTTGAATTGCTTCTTGAATTTGTTAGACTTGAAGAACGCTTTCTTAGATTTTTCTTTGGATTTCTCTTTCTGCAAGTCTGGACATTCAGCAATGAAGTGTCCAACCTTTTTACAGTTGAAGCAACCTTTCTGATCTTCCTTTCTTGAACTTTTGTGATTACTACCTTTGTTCATAAACTTCTTGTTCTTCTTAGCAAGGTATTGTAATCTGTTGGTGAGCATAGCCATCTCTTGTACAATCTCAGAGTCTTCATCAGAATCTTCAGATGTAGATTCTTCTTCAGACTCCAAAGCCTTCAGAGCCTTACTTGACTTGCTTCTGGACTTTAGTGCGATGGACTTGGACTTCTTGACAGGTTCTTGCTCATTAAGACCTATTTCATGACATTTCAAGGAGCTTATGAGATCCTCAACACTCAAAGTGTTCAAATCTTTAGCTTCCTCAATGGCTGTCACTTTTGGTCTCCACTTTGCAGGTAAACTTCTCAGAATCTTGTTCACATGATCAGACGTTACGTAGCTTTTCTTCAGAATCTGAAGTCCAGAAACAAGAGTCTGAAACCTTGAGTACATGGTCTTAATGTTTTCATCCTCCTTCATTCTGAACAACTCATACTGATGAACAAGCATAGTAGCCTTGGCCTCTCTGACTTTCTTGTTACCCTCATAAAGTGAGCACAATGAGGTGAACATAGCCTTTGCTGTTGATTTGTCACTCATCTTTAAGTACTCTTTATGAGGCAAGGCAGCCACAAGAATGCCTCTGATCGTATGATGTTTCTTATAAAGCTTTTTCTGCTCAGGAGTGTGAGCTTTCCTATCAAGAGCAGCTCCTTCTTCATCTAACCTCAGATCACCAACACCATCTTCAAGAACATCCCACAACTCTTCATCCATTCCCATGATGTGACTGTACATCTTGGTCTTCCACCAAGAGAACATTTCAGGATCACCATTGAACATAGGTGGTTTGTTGTGATTAGAAGATTTTTCACTTTTGTTGATGTTGCTGTAGTCATAATGCACAACAGCTCCAGAACCAAAACCAGAACCAGATGCAGATGCAGAAGCTTCATCCCCAGACATGTTTTTCACCGATCGTTTACTGTAACACGGTTAAGTGCTAACTACAGAGCCGAAGCTCTGATACCAACTGAAGGTGGGAAAAACACAAGAAGGGGGGGTTGAATTGTGTTTTCAAAAACGATTCTTTCTTACGAAAAATAACACTGTTCTCAGGATACAGAGTCTGATGAAGTTCAGACTTTGATCAGAGTTCAGAGTCTTAGCAGCGGAATAAAGAACAGATGCAAGAAAGAAAGAAGACACAAGCAATTTTATACAGGTTCCTTCCACAAACCGGAAGTAGTCCTGTCCCCCTTGCACTTCCAAGGAGAGTTTCACTAAAATGTAATATCAAATTTCAAGTTGCTCAAACACACAAGTAAGAGACTTCCTTTGCTCAATCACACAAGAAAGAGACTTCAAATGCTCAAGCACACAAGCAAGAGACTTTAAAACAATTACAGAGAATTGAAAGGAGTTTTGAATACTTGATATACTATCAGAGGTATTCACAATACAAAACGAAACAGAACAGACTCTGTTTTCTTAGATACTTAGAAATTCTAAAATGTGAGCTTTTGTAAGAATTATCTAAGTTGTTGATGAGCAGTGTTTGCGACTTGGAATGTGAGAGGAGAACTCAATTCGCGTGTATGTATATTGTTGTATATTATGTTCTTCAAATCTTCATCTCTATTTATAGAGAGTTTGAGAGACGTTAGAAACTGCCAGCTCATCACTTTTTCTTTACCGAAGCTGATTTGACACCTTTGATCCTTTGCTTGATTTGAGGCTTGTATAATGAAACCAAATTCAAATCCATTCCAGCAAATGTGGAAAAGTTTCTGCTTTAGTTACTGTTATTCTTGTCGTGTATAGAAGACACTGTGCAGAGTTGGTGGTTGCAGGAACAAGCGTAGACATAGTGGTTGTACTTTTCGTACGTTATGCTTTGTCAACGCTTTTCAGTGTCTGAAGAATCTTTGCTTCTGATGAGTCTGCCTCTGGATACCATTTGCTTCTGATGAGTCTGCCTCTAAAGAACTTGCTTCTGATGACGTCATCTTCAGAAGCTATTTCTTCAGACGCATTCTTACTCTGATTTTCCAGGAGCGCTTTCATTCAGATGTTCTTCAAGCTTCAGTCTAAAATTTCTTTGCTCTTTAATTCATTCAATCAGAACCTCTTGTAAATAAATCTTTGATAATGGTCATGTACACTTGAATAAATATTTAGCATATCCAATTGATAATTTTTAATACCTTCTTATCATCAAAACTTAAGTGGTATAATTGTGAAACACCCTTTGTTCCAACAGCATATCATACCAATCTATTTTAGTTTTTTTTTTTATGAATTAAAATGGTAGAAGCAGGACCAAACAAACAAGAGTCTTCTGGAATATAAATAACGCCGTTTCATTTATAATGATTGTTTCCTTTAATTTTCTTCTAAATAACATTACATATTTTTTGTTTTATAAAGGAAAATCATTTAATTTTTTTTTTTTTTTTGAGATAACACATTATTGGTAAGTATATGAAATGCTAGTGTCAAACTTATTTGTATCTGGGGTTGCGATCTTATTCTTGCGCCTAGTCTTCGTTACATTGCTGAATATCCTCTTCTTCTAGTGATTTATTTGTTGATAGGTTCTTAGTTATTTTGGGGTTTGTTTGAGTACCAGCCGTGCAGGCAAACTTTATTTAATATTTAAATTTATTTTAATATAAATTATTATAAAAAATGACTTCACGTTGAATGATTGATAGAAAATACATACCAAAAATTGTACCAAAAAAAAAAGAAAGAAAATACATACCAAAAAAAGCTTCTTGAGCACCACAATGTTTGCCTTATTTTTTTCATGGATTATATAATGATTTTTCTTGTTCGTATGCACTATGTATAAGAACAATTATTCTATGGTCACAGTCACAATTGAAAAATATTTGGACACGTGAAATGATAAAAACTAAAACAAAGACCGTGTACCCAGATGTTTTTCATTTGGAGTTGTATGAATAGTGAAACCTTGCAAGAAAAATAACGAGAATGCTGAATAATAAAGTTACGAACTTGACGTGGAAAGACATAAAATCAAGAGAAGATATGACGAGGATTAGTAGTAGATCAACACACCGAGAAGCCAATAAATATATTGATAATATACTTTATTTGTCAAAATAAGAAATAAATATTTTTTTGGGTGAAGTGACTGAAGTCTAATAAATAAATAAATACTTTAATTTGGTCAAAAAATACTTTGAAGAATCCAATAAATATGAATTGAACTGAGCTTCTTTGTAACAAATGTCCTTCAATAAAACTGACTAACCACTTAAACTCAATTATTTTGCTTGATTTTTGAAAGTAAAAACCAATTTTTTAGATACATTGACTAACTAATGTATCTTACATATAAATATGTCAAAATACATGAATTATTTAATAAACTTCAAAAATTATTTTTTGTTTATACAATGAGATCAAACTTAGACCATCTCCAATGGCCTATTGAATGTGCCATTCAACTTGTTAAATCATTGGAGGAAGGTTATTGAAGATGATGTGGATGAAAGAGGGTGTTGAAAGGATTCAACAAATTGAAAGCTGGCTCGCTGTGACACGTGGTGCAACACGATTGGCTGCTTGGATTTTTATTTTCTTAATAATTTGGACTCAATTATTTTATTGCAAATATTTTTTTTTTTTTACCAAAATTCGTGATTTTTTTTCCTCTATAAATAAAGACTTGGATAATTTGATTTGGACAGAGAGAAAAAAAACAAGTTTTTCACTCTCTTAATCTTATTATTAGTTTTTCTTGTGTGTCGCGTGCTTAGTTTGTTGTATTGCATTTTAAGTTAAGAAAATAAAAAAATAAAAAATTTACAATATTTTGTTTTTCCAAAAAAACTAAAAAATAAATTGTTAATTGTATTATTTAAATTTAATTATAATCGATAATTATAATTTTAGTAATTATAAAAACAAAAATTAAATAAGAATAAGAAATAAATAAAAAGTGGTGGGGTAAGGTGTTGAATGAAAAACCATTGGAGAGGTAAAAGTTGAATGAGTGTTGAATTAAGAGAGAAAATGATGTGGAATGTTGGAATTAAAAAAGTGAGTGTTGAAGGGTGTTGAATGGTTTTAGCCATTGTACATGGTCTTAGGTCTTGCATAACTTAACTCGGTAAAAGTATTTTGACCTTAGACCATCTCCAATGGCCTATTGAAAGTGAGTTTCAATGTATTTAAATCATTGGAGTGGGGGTATTGAAAGTGAGTTGGAGGGAAGAGAAGATGAATAAGTTCAACATGTTGAAAGTCTGGCCCGCATGGACACTTGACATGTTTTGATTGGCTGCTTAGATTTTTATCTTCTTAATAATTTGGACTCAATTATTTCAATGCAAATATTTTTTTTTTACCAAAATTCGTGATTTTTTTTTCTCTACAAAAAGAGACTCGGATCATTTGATTTGGACACAGAAAAAAAAACCAAAATTTTCACTCTCTTAATCTTATTATTGGCTTTTCTCGTGAAGTTTTAGTCTTTATTTTAGATCCGAGTTGCGTGATCCAAATGTTCATCACGAATTGCAAGCAGATCTAGTGAAACATATATGAAAGTTTGGAATGTTTCGTGATTGAAGATGATTTGTATCGTACTAAATAAATTACTTGTGTGTTGTGTGCATTTTTGTTATCTTGTATTTTAAACTATTTGTGTGTCGCGTGCTTAGTTTGTTGTATTGCATTTTAAGTTAAAAAAATAAAAATAAATTATTTAAATAAATTTAAAGAAATTGTTAAGTGTTTCTTTATTTTAATTTAATTATAATCGTAATTTTATGTAATTATAAAAACAAAAATTTAAAATTAAATAAGAATAATAAATAAAAGGTGGTGGGGTAAGGTGTTGAATGAAAAAACCATTGGAGATGTAAAAATTAAATGACTGTTGAATTAAGGGAGAGAAAATGACGTGGATTGCTGTGAATTGAAAAAATGAATGTTGAATGTCACCAAAGTGCTACTCTTGAAGGTTGTTGAATGTATTTTGCGGTGGGGTTTACAATGGGAAAGTTGTTGAATTTGTGCATGATGCACAAATTTGTGCACAAAACTTTTGAAACAATGTGGACCATTGATATATTAGTTTTTTATTCCAACGGTTCAGATCTGGAGAGATAAATGAAAGGGTGACTTGTTGATGGTAGTACATGCGGGTCCCATCTGAAGAATAAATCTGATTATTTTATTAGTTTTTTTGGCAAATGTTAAACTAGGCTTTTAAGTGGCAAACAAGGCCCATATTCGTGATATATATTTACGCGCGGTCGCGCTTAACAATGCCACGGCCGTGCACGAAATTCTGAGATTGAAAAATGAACACGCGCGGTCGTGCTTTATTATTGCGCGGTCGTGCGCTGGTTATTAAGATGGACAAAATTAGATTTTTTTTATTTATCGAAAATTTGAAATATTTAATAATTACATTAAATTTTAGTAATTAGATTGTTTTGTGTAATTTGATTATTTATTAATTTTATAAAAATGTAGAATAATAATAAATTTGGTCATAATAGTCAATCTAGTAATTATTATAAATAGATTATGTGTGTGTGATGTATATTAAGGACCACATAGATTAATTATTGAATAGATTGAATAGATATAAAATGTAAAGTTTTTTATTTTGGTGACATTAAAATACGCAAAACATTTATTTAAAAGTAATTTTAACTTTGTGTATTTTTAAGAATTTGTTTTAGTATTTTTATCGTTGAGTTTATTTAAATATTGTAGTATGTATTATGTTATCTGCATAAAAATTTAGTTTTTATAATAATAACGATAATAAACAGTAAATACATTTGTAAAAAAAAAAACATTAAATACAATCCAGGTAGTGAATATCTTGATTAATCAATTAACATTTATCGAAATACTTTTCCTATAAGATTTTTGTTGGTAGGGTAAGGGATGTGAGTTTGACCAATCATTGAACGTCATTAAAGTACTTTTAGTCCAAGATTTTTTTAGTTAGGGTAAGAGTTTTGAGTTTGATCAGTTGTTCTGGAGTGTTGGAAGTGGTATAGGTAAAAGAATCTTGTCGTTAGGGTTAGAGTTGTCATTAGGGTCATAGTTGTAAGCTTGGTTAGTCGAAAACAAGAGTGTGATCAGTCATTGAACGTTCAACCGACCACTTTGACTACAAGATTCTTATAGTTAGGGTAAGAGTTGTGAGTTTGATGGGTCGTATTCAAATGTATGAATTAGTTTAGGTCAAAGAGTCTTGTCATTACGGCTAGAGTTGTCATTAGGGTTAGCTTTGTTAGTCGATAGATAGTGCGATCAGTCATTGAACGTTCAACCGACCACTTTGACTACAAGATTCTTACAGTTAAGGTACAAGATTCTTACAGTTAGGGTAAGAGTTGTGTGTTTGATGGGTTGTTTTGAAATCTTTCAATTAGTTTAGCTCAAAGATGGTTGTCATTACGGCTATAGTTGTCGTTAGGGTTAGCTTGGTTAGTTGAAAAGAAGAGTTTGATCGGTCATTGAATGTTCATCCAACTACTTTGACTCCAAGATTCGTTCGGTTAGGGTAAGAGTTGTGAGTTTTATCAGTCGTTTTGAAATCTTTCAATTAGTTTAGCTCAAAGATTCTTGTCATTACGGTTTGAGTTGTCGTTAGGGTTGGCTTGGTTTATCGAAAAGAAGAGTTTGATTAGTCATTGAACGTTCATCCAACTACTTTGACTCCAAGATTCTTTCGGTTAGGGTAAGAGTTGTGAGTTTGATCAGTCGTTTCAAAATCTTTCAATTAGTTTAGCTCAAAGATTCTTGTCTGCAACTCTCGTTCATCATTTTTCTATTTCTACTTCCTCATTTCTAATAGATAGACGAAATAGTAAACTATTAAAAACTCATTCAAATTTTAAATTGTTTTTTAAACTATCAATTACGAGTAAAACATAAAACTGACTAGAGATATGTAAGTCAGCCGTAGCTTTACTTTGCAAGATTCCCATGGTGATAGATTAGATTTATCCAGTATTGTTATTGTTTAGCTTTGCAGTATTATTGGACACTGCTTCACGACATCATAAAGGAAATTATTGATTAATTGACTTAAAATTTGTTGTAATAAAAACTGTCAACTATCTTAATTTTTATTCCAGTTTTTTTACAAACCATCAATTTTACGTTTTAGTAATTTTTAAAAAGTTTTATATTAAACTTTTATTCAACCATTAATTATTTTATTTAAAAAATATATTTACATGTATCCAATTTCTATTCAACCAAACAGTCTTTAAAAACAAACATAGCATATGAAATTATTTTCCATCTAACTTATAATACTACCAAACAAACATTTAATGATTTTATTTCACTCATTTACATAATATTCTTTCCATTTCTTCCATGAAGCTTAAAATTTTACAATCCAAACAGGTGAGAAGGGTTATTGTATGGTCCATATAAGAATTGTGGATCTCATTTACGGCTCCATTTCTAAGAAAATCGGACCCTCTTTTCTCCATCTTCAACTCTCTGTCGAGCTTCAACTACTTCCTTTCTTCTTCAATTCGTTTCTTCAATTAGTTACGGAGTTTCCATGTAAGTGTACCTTTTAAACAACTAAATTTTGATATTCAGCACGACCGAGCATTAAACACACACGGTCGTGTGTATGCTTAACTACAAAAACCACTAATTTTGAAGTCTAGTTCCAGTGAGATTGTACACGACCGTGCAAAAACCACACACGGTCGTGCGTGTCGTTCAGTAATTATCGCACGACCGCGCCAAAAATCAGCACGACCGTGCGTCAACAACGAACAAGCAGGTGCATCATCTTCCAGTAGAAACCAACACGGTCGTGTCCATATATAGCACGACCATGCGTTACTGAATAACAAGAAAAAATGAAAATTGTCTAATGGTGAAACCTCAAGAACAACAACTTCAATGGTGACCACCTTGTTCAAAATGCATTTCAAGAATGAAAATTACAACTAGTATTTGCTATAACAAGGTGAACCATACATCATTATTAAATATGTTTAACAAATTCTTATACATACCTTCAAGTTTCACAAATCAACCAACAACTTCTATGAATATAGATATACAAACCAAACTAAGTTGCAATCTCCAAACTTCAAATGAAAGTGAAATATAATTGAACAATGTTATTGAAGAAGATGAAATATAAATTAATGTGTGGGTTAATGGTGAGTAGCAATTTCTGAACTTCAATGGAGAGTGTTATATTTTAATGGTGCTTCTATGTGGGTGGTGGCATTCAAGTGAGGAAGAGGGAAAAAAATATTGAAGTGAGGTTTATGATGAGGGAGGTGTGATGTGGTAGTGTGAATTGCTACACTCCAATTTCAGATTTGGGTGGTGTGTTTAACAAAAACAAAAAAAAACCAATATATTGATTAAAATATGTTTCCTTTTATTATTGAATTATTTTTTGCAGGTCACCTTTGCCCCCACCAACCGCCAGCTGTCCGTCTTTTAGTCTTGTGCACAAATTTGTGCATGGTGCACAAATTGTTCAATTTGTGCATTCTAAATGCAACCGTATTTTGCGGTTGTATGTAGTCTTAATGAGTTTGGAGGCATGGCAATATATATATATATATATATATATATATATATATATATAGGGTACGTGATAGGTGGAGTTGAAGACAAGAAAGAAGGGAAGGCGGTGAGTAACACAACACGGCATATACTAGTGGCATATAAAAAAGGTTATATATACCTCAAAATTCTCTTACTCTATTCCTTGGTCGGTACGAAGCGTAACGAACAGAGAGAAAGAATCACAGAAAGAGAGAGAAGTATTAGGTTTTCGTTTTCGAAGAAGAAGCTCTGGATTCCACCTCTTCCCGTCCTTCGAGGCGGTGGTTATACTGCTTATTCTTCAGGTTTCTCTCTCCTCTTTCTCTTTCTACATCGCACTTTTTTTTTTTAATTTTTTTTTTCAGATCCGATTCGTTTTCGTTTTGATTCTTCCGATTTTGTTTTCATATTCGATTCTGATTGAATTATTTTACCAATTCAATTATTTTATCAATTGAATTTGGTTTTGGCGATGTGTTTTAAGCAATTGAATTGAGGTTTTTATGATTTTGTTTTTGGATTTTATGTTAGTTAGGGTTTGAATCTTGGATTCTGTATGGTTAAATTAGTTGAATACTTGTTAGATTCTATAGGATTTGGTATTAGTTAGGTTTTGTATATTGGTTTCAATGTGTTTTCAATTCGTTGATACAACACAACAATGAATTGAATTTTAATTATTTCTTGATATCATATGATTCTACCTTGCTTGGTGAGAGAATTCTTATGTGTTTATCGTATATGAAAATTTTCTGCTTATGGAATTTGATGCATCGTGGTTATTACTTTTATGGCCAGTTTGGATTGGCTTATTTTTGAGCTAGTGGTAAACAACTTATACAAATAAATAAGCTTTTATGTTAATTCATTCGTTAGCACTAACGAAAATTGTATGTTTTTTCATAAATTACCTCGACAAGCTTATGAATCATACATAAAATAAGTCAATCCAACTGGGCCCTTATATATTCCATGTTTTTGGCGGCGGCGAAACATGTTAAATTGCACTATTAATGTTTGTTTTACAGTTTTTAAAATCTTTTCTAACACCATCTAAAGTAAATCCTAGAGCTACTTCTTCAATTTCGGGATTTAGTTTTTGGTACACAAGATTCTCATGATGATTATTTGTTTTTTTCTTTCCTTAATTTCAGATTTCGCGCTAGATTTTTTGAAATTTAACTGTTATTGACATGTAATGTAAGTGTAAATGCAATCAATCTTAATTGGCACACTCTTGATTACCTTTTTTAATAAGAACTCTGTTTTATTCCATGTTTTGTAGAGTTATTTTTTCTTGGTCATATTTCATATTTCTTATGAGAGGTTGGACACCATTTGAAATTACGTACTTTGGGACTATTAATCTAACCTCTGTGCTTTGGCCCCCTATTATCGCAGGGTTGACTGGATTTGAATATTAAAGCTCGTGACTTATATTCTGAAACATGGAGGGAGTTTGTTTCTCGACAAATTGCTACCAGCATCGTTTTTTTGCGTTCCAAGAAGTGCTTGATTGGCGAGTTTTCATCCTTGGCAATTTTATTCTCGTTTCCTTTGTCAATTGCACTTAGTGTTCTGTTCCCCTTCAATGATCAGCAAAGGGTACGTGATGCTATCTTATTCTGATACAGGTGCTGCATCTTGCACTTGTACAAGTAAGCATTTATTCTCATACTTCTATGCAAAACACCAATCTGAAAGGTTAGTTTATTGACAAATGTTCCTTTGACAGTGCATTGCTGACCCGGCATTTAGTTAAAACTTCTGTGGAATCTTCTTCCAGGGTAAGAATTCTATCTTGCGGAACCTCTATATAATAACCTGTTTCAATGTGATTAAATTTAACTCCCCCATGTTTTCTTTACAGGGCTTAAGCATAGTCTGGTCACTGAATATTGGATTCAGCCTGCATCTTTGAGTGAAACATTTGCATCGAATCAGTACAGACTGTTGTCATTGGCAATTGTCTCCGTTTTGTTCTTGATCTGTATTTTTGGTGACAACATCATTTACCCAAAAGTTCTGAAATGAATCCTATAATAGATTAGATGAAGTAGATGTTATTTCAGTCCTGAAGTCTTTGGTCACTGTGGTTCTACCTTGTGATTAATGCTATTGCATTGATCAAACAGTTTGATGGGACCTGAGAAGTGGCAGTATGATCTGTGGTACTTGTTCATTTCTACCACCTTTGTTTTGCAACCATAACAAAAGTGGGTCTACTACTAAATAAGCCAGTACAGTGCTTCCATCAGAAAGTTTCTGTTTCTGTGACCTTTGTCTTGCAACCATAACAAAGCCTGGGTCTAATACTAAATAAGGCTGTGTCGCCCTTCCATCAGAAAGTTTCTGTTTCTATGCCCTCTTCTGACATGACAGAATATTGACGGTGGATTTTTCTGGACCAGCAGGAGCTTGTTAATATTTTTATACATAGAGCATCATCTACAAGAGATAAATGCTTTTTTATCTTATTATTGTTTACATCTGTTGAATAAAGGAAGTGTTGCTTTGAGTTTTGCGGGAAAATGGAGAGGTGATTCATTTTCTGAAGAAATTACTAATTTTATCATTTACTGTGTGGACTATTTTAACATTTTTCCTTGACACTACAGGTACAAAATAATCAAGGAAGTTGGTGATGGAACATTTGGCAGTGTCTGGAGAGCTATTAGTAAGCAAACCGGTGAAGTTGTAAGTATGATTTACTGGTATGTTGAAGTGGTCTCTATTTGAAGTTACATTTTGTCCTAATCAGTTACAAAATTTGCAGGTTGCGATCAAGAAAATGAAGAAGAAATATTACTCCTGGGAGGAGTGTGTAAACCTAAGAGAAGTCAAGGTATTACTTCATACTTATCTTTCTGGAGCCTTTGTTGTTGTTATGTGTTATTATATTCTTTTGTCTGATCTCTTGTTTCCCTTGTTGGCAGTCTTTACGAAAAATGAATCACCCAAATATTGTGAAACTGAAGGAAGTTATTCGAGAAAGCGACATTTTGTACTTTGTTTTTGAGTACATGGTGAGTGACTAAACTTTTTTGTTGAGAGCTGAATTGGCCTATACAAAAGATCTAATATTCCCTCAAAAAAATAAAAAAATTCTAATATGTTACTTGCTGTCAATTTTTGGGTGATGCAGGAGTGCAACCTATACCAACTTATGAAAGACAGGGTAAAACTGTTCTCTGAAGGTGAAATTAGAAACTGGTGTTTTCAAGTTTTCCAAGGTCTTGCTTACATGCATCAGCGTGGTTACTTCCATCGTGACCTTAAACCTGGTACTTATTCACGATTTTGCTTTTGTCATATTATATGCTTATTGGTCATGCTATCAAAGATATTTTGTATTTATCTAGCTTTGTTAAAAATGTTTTGCTGTTTTGACTCGACCATGGTGTTCTTTGCAGAAAACTTGCTGGTTACTAAAGATGTTATCAAAATTGCTGATTTTGGCCTTGCACGAGAGATCAATTCACAACCACCCTACACTGAATATGTCTCCACACGATGGTATGTACCTTAGACTTGCAATAGATGCATTGTCTTGTGTTGGATATTGAATAACATATAACACATATGATTGTGTTTTACTAGGTATCGTGCTCCTGAAGTGCTGCTTCAGTCTTATATCTATAGCTCCAAAGTTGGTAAGTGTCTGATGTTAAATATTATGTCATCTATGATCTTTGATAATTTGTTTCTTGCAACAATGATGATCAGTATCATGCTACTGTTTCACTCATCGATTAATTAAATTTTTCGCTTGTAGACATGTGGGCAATGGGTGCTATAATCGCTGAGCTGTTCTCTCTCCGACCTCTTTTTCCAGGAGCCAGGTACTGGCCTCACTTCCACACCCTGACATAACTTCCCAAAGGATGGGTTTTTATTTTGGCTTAATTAATGATTTAGTCCCTTAAGTTATTTGTTGGTTACATTTTGGTCCCATAAGTTATTAACGTTACGTTTTGGTCCCTTAACTTATAATCCGTTAGCCAAAAAAATCCATTCCGTTAAATTTTGTAAAAAACTGTTAATCTTCATCATTCAACCCAGAATTCATCACTCCTTCATCATCAAAACCCAAATTTCATCACCCATTCATCTTCATCATTAAATCCAATAATTAAATTTTTCCCCATATTCAAAACCAAAACAAATTTTCGCTAACATTTCATCTTCTTATGGCAGAAGCATCAATATGGCGTCCTATATATTCACTCAATTCAATTCTTGTTTCATCTTCTTTTTACCCTCATTTATAAAACTTTCAGCCCCAAATATTTCTTTGGGTTTTAATTTTGAATTGTTGTTATTGTTGTTTTTTATTGTGCTATGAATGAAAAGAGATGAGGTTGTTATTGTTTTTTTTTTTTGATAACAGCATAAATTCCATTAAAGAGCCTTGCACAAGAAGTGCATAGGCAAGGAGAGATACAGGAAACCGAAACGACCAGGGGGGACAAGCACAAACCGCAGGCCTCCCCCAACCACCTACAGTACCGAAAATCAATAAAACAGAAAAAAGAACAGCTGCACAGAAAAAGAACAAACACTAGCAGCTCCCTAAAACCAAAAACAGATAGCCCAAACAAGCCAAAAACGAATTGGAGTAGATGATAGAATGAAGAGATGCAAATTTAGGAAGAACTAATAATGAGCAATTGAAAATAAGCCACTGATGTCATACACATCTTGGAATATAGTTTTGAATTTGGGGAAAATTCAACATTGAAGTTTTAATTAAATTATTGGGTTTGTTGGGATTTTATTTTTTTATTTTTTTTGAGTTTGGTGTTGAAGGGAGGTGATGAAGTTTTTGGTTTTTGTGATGAATGTGGTGAATTTTGTTGAAATTCTGGATTTTAATGATGAAGGGGATGAAGATTAATAGATTTTCATCCAATTTAACGGAAAGGATTTAATTGGCTAACAGATTATAAGTTAAGGGACCAAAACGTAACGTTAATAACTTATGGGACCAAAATGTAACCAACAAATAACTTAAGGGACCAAATCACTAATTAAGCCTTTTATTTTTGTGTGTTTGTTTTTGTTGTTTTAAAACAACATCCTTCGATTTTACAAAATTATTTATTATTTTTAAATTTATGTTTAAAAAAAAAAAGAAGATATGCAGAAAACACCCAACATTTAGCCTTTTAGTAGCTTCTCAAAATAACTCATGCATTAAATGGAAGAGCAGTTAAAAAACATTTGTTAGAATATTAACCAAACAAAAAGCTGTAAGGGTGGCTTTTCAAAATATTCTCATGTAATAGATGAGAAAGTAAAATGGTACTCTTTATAGTTGTAAATAACGGATACGAAATAGTTTCTGCTCTAAATTAATAACTTGTGATGCGCCAATCAATCCAGCAAAAAAATGTGGTTGCAAATTATTTTTTATTTTTTTTAATATGCTTTTAAGTAGAATTGTGCTCTAATGCAATGATGTTACACCTGGATGTTGGATATATGAACTTGTCATTTCACTATGGCTCATGCAGTGAGGCAGATGAAATCTACAAAATATGTGGTGTGATAGGCAATCCGACCACAGAATCATGGGCCGATGGACTCAAACTTGCAAGGGATATTAATTATCAGTTTCCACAGGTTAAAAATCTCTACATGTTATTTGCCATTTTTGGTAGTTAGTTTCTGCAATAGTAGCTGTTAAGTTTAATCAGGTGTGACACTATTGACATTCTATTTGGCACTGCTATCTACAGCTTGCTGGCGTAAATCTTTCTGCTTTGATCCCATCTGCAAGTGATCATGCAATCAGCCTTATCCAAGTAAGTAGTTTTTTGTGTGGTTTAGCTATTTAAACCACTTATCAACCAATACTGTGTGTGACATTTTCCTGCTCTTGTTTTCTATTTATGTCAGTCACTTTGCTCCTGGGATCCCGGCAATAGGCCATCAGCTTCAGAGGCCCTTCAACATCCTTTCTTCCAGGTAGTCTATTAGCTGTTCATGATTTGTTGTCTATCTTTTCTGAATTCTATTTTTTTTTTTTTTTAAATTTGTAAGTTGTTTTACTCAGACGCTTCTTTATCTGTTGTAGAGCTGCTTTTATATCCCCCCATCTCTTCGCTCCCGAGCAGTAGCGAGAACTCCTCCACCTGGTTTGAATAACTTATTATTATTGTTAGTTGTGGGCACAGTTATTGTTCAGTTGTGTGGAGTTTTTGATTGTCTTTTTTTTTCTTCCCTTTCTTCCAGTTGGAACCAGGGGAGCACTGGATCAGCAAGGGGTCAAGAGGTATCCCGGTGCTTTACCCAGTTCAAAGCCCACCAACTATTTTTCATCTCCGAAAGTTCAGCCTTCTTCAGGTTAACCCATTGACCTTTCATATTTATTGATTAGTTCTGTAAATGCATGCATCATAAATTGATTCCCTTGGGTCTGTGAGAGTTTAAGAGGAGATGGGTGAGAAGGGTTTGTGAAAGAAGGAAGTAGAAGGATTGGATTTGGAGGGCCTTGGGAGGGGAGGGCTTTGAGGAGTTTATTTTTCTTTTTACTATAAAATACCCCTAATTTGGGGGAACTCAGAAATTGTATCGGAGAGGATGATTTTGGAGGGTTTTGGGAGGGATTAGATAAATTCTTCAAATCAAATCTATGATACTCTTAAAATAAAAAATATACTGATCATAAACATTCATTTATCATTCTCTAAAAAATACTCTTTCAAAAGGAGTGCAAAATTTCTCTATATATTGACTGTTCATTTTAAACATTTTGACTAAGTCAACAAGAGGCTGTGTTTGTTGGTAGTGTTGACCTCCTTCTTACGCCTGGCCTCTTCCTCATATGACCCTATACAAGGGCTTCGAAACATAAAAACTGGAATTAATATGTTCAATTCTAATCGTGAACTTCTATTTCACACGAATTAATATACTCAATTATAATCCTGAGCATCTAATTCACACTGAATCAAGATTCCAGACAAGGGAATCATAGTTAAGCAGGAAATTATCCATTATTTTGAATGATTAAACTTTAACCAATGGCCTTTTTCCATTTGGCTTTGTGTATATCATAAATTAGCTGTTTTTTTATTCATGGCATCCTATTTCACACTTCCAAATGTATGATTTCTCACCCAATTATGAATGATACAGGTGTGCAACGGAAGCTGGATTTGGTAAATCAGGTCAGTTATTCTTGCTGCTTCCTTGTAAACAAGCACTTCTTCGTGCACACATTCTTTTACCCCATGATCTCAAAAATCAATTTTGTTTTTAATTTGAGAATGAAATTTTTTTCCCCCTTTCTTGGGATAGTGCTTTGCTGGATGTATGTTGTATTTTTGTTTCTTAATTTTATCATCTATTTCACACCAATAATTTATCTCTGATTCTTTTAAAGGATGGAATTAAGAATGAAAAATCAATGAAGACTACTGCACAATCGAAATATCGTCACCCAGGAAAGGAAAGTCCAAGTAAGTTTTACAGTCTGTTTTTTTGTTTAATTATTGTTCTGCGTAGTCTTTTGGGCAAAATGATTGATCAGGATAGTTACATGACAATGCACATCACCTTTTGTTTTTTCCCTTTCTTTTGGGGATGTTCCCTATCCTATTTTTTTACGGCTGTTTGAAGAGAATGCGTCGTTGATAAATTTTAGCGATCTCATTATATTCCCATTTTTCTATTATTCAGTATTTTCAAGAAGGTTCCTTCTTTTTTAAAATGCCACTCCTAACCACATACATATACACCGAGTAAATATGAGTCCAGTGTTTACGTGGTCCATCAGCCCAGCCCTCTCATTTGGTGTAAATCATAACACGATAATGGGCTGTGTAATTCCTTGAACGCTCTGGAATTTACTGGATATTAGAGAAGTGTTGTTTTTATTTACGGAAATTTGTGTTGGTTGTTGACAGCTTCTGTGATTAAAGGAAGAACTACACATGAGATTTCAGAAACAGCTGAGAGGTTGGCCAATATGTCTATTGGTAATCGAAGACAATCCATGGGGCAACCCCGGCCTCCTCCCATGAAAGCTGGAGTCAATTGGAGTTCTGAATCTCCTAACTTCATGCTCAGGCCTGCACCACAGATTCCGACTGGAAGAACATACTCAAGAAAAGTTGCTGGATGAGAAGTACAAGTTCAATATCGCGGCGAATGCTCTGGTTTAAATAATATATTTGGGTTTTGGTTGTATTATGTTTGACCGCAAATTAAGTATTGCCTGTGTGGGACAAACACATGAGCTGTGTCCTATTATTAAGTATATATATGATAGCTTATGAACTTCTATGATGTGTTGGAGACGTTCATAAATCATGTCCTGGTTCTCTTGTTTCATAGACAAATATGTAGAAATGGCGGTCTTAAGTCTTAATAACAACACCCCATATTCAGTGTTTGGGTTGTGTGTCTTTATTTTTAATTTTTAATAATGTGAATTCTGTTTACTAATAATACTATGAAGGCTGGTATGTTATTGTGATTTGATGTTTTTTTGGTCCAATTATAATATTAAGTTCCTCATTTAATTTTTTTTATCCCCTGATTAGTTCTCCATTATCAAGTATCTCTGCTCTTATTTTCACAAGTGATTGCTTTTTTTTAGTTTCTTCTCCTTGTGCCGAGGGTCATTCAAGGGTAAAGATGAAATTATTTATTATTTATAGTTTTTGGTTGTGTTTATGCGAAGTACCTTAGTCCTTTGCAAAAAATTTCGGGGGCTCGTTAATTCATTATTACTGAATAATATATTTTTTCAAAATCATCAGAGGTTCATAAATCATAATACTCAGGTTGGTAAAAAAACAGATTATGTTATGTTAGTATTACGGTTAAATTATCTTTTTGGTCCTTTAACTATTTAATTAGTATCGGTTTGGTCCTCTAACTAAAATTTGATTTATTTTGGTCTTTAAACTTCTCTCTATTATATATTTTTGTCATTTCTGGTAGTTTTAATTCAAAACCGTTAGGTTTTCTTCTGGAATTTTTCTAGGATTCTTGTTGTTGAATGTTGATGGAGATGATATGAAGATGAAAAAGAGGAGAAGAAAATGAAGAAAACCTAACGCTTTTGAATTAAAACTAACGTAAAGGACCAAAATGTATAACAGAGAGAAGTTAAGGGACCAAAATAAATTAAATTTTAGTTAGAGAACCAAACCGATACTACCTGGTATTAAATATTACTCCCTCCGTCCCTTAATATAACCACCTATTGCTTTTTTCACATTTCTTAAGAAATGTTGTTGGTGTAGTTAATGTGTCTGTTTTATAGTACAATTTTACAAAATTACCCTCATTAAAGAGATAATGTGAAAAGTCAATTTATTGTAATTTAAGAATTAGTAGTAGTATTAAATAAGGGTATATATAGAAAAAAATAATTAATGTGTGTTGTAATTTGAAAAGGGGGCTATATTTAGGGACAAAAAAATAAACAAAAGAGGGGTTATATTAAGGGACGGAGGGAGTATTAACATGAAGAACATCTCACTTTATTATCCTTCAGTTAAGGTGAGACTTGGTTATGGTACAATTCAGATGTTTTCAATATGAAACTAGATGGAGACCCGCGACTGTAAAATAGTTAAATCATATCGTAAATGTTTAAAAGAAGCGATGTTCATAATCATATTATCTTAATTATTTAAAAGTGAAGATAGTTTGTTAAGGAATTAGAATTCTAACCTATATAAATGTTGGTATTCTAACTTTAGTTTTTAACAATAAGTCATTTTATTTCAAAAATGTTTCAATCTCAACCTCAATTTAGTAAATTGAGAAGATATATTCATTTACAAATGTACATAAGATCTACGAATCACTTTACACTTGAGTTCATTTTGAATTAAGTTGCCTTAATGTTAAGATTGTGTTGAAACCTTCAATTTTGGATCGAGCCTACACTGCACGTGTGCATAAAATCTCAAGGGTGAAAATATATAAATAGAGTCAATATATGTAATTGTTATGTTACGTTTTGAAAAATTAATTAGGAAGGATATTCAAAAAAGTAGAGCTTTATATATATTAGTTTCTAAATGTGTATGCATCAAATGATTCTGGTGGGTGAGATAAAGTCACATGAGCTGAGCTGCTATCGATGAATGATCTACCGTGTTTGGATGAATCCAATCTTTGTGGAAGAGAAGTTCATAGCATTGCATAACTTATTTGCAGAAATTGGAAAGAAAAAAAAAAAAAGTAAAAGGATTCTACTGAATGAGATGTAGTGCTCAACGAATGTATTTTAATTGAAGAAACTGGAAAAAAAAAATGTAGCAATTGATGAAGGGTCTATCATGATTGGATGAAGCCAATCTTAGAGAAAGAGAAAGTTCATAGATCTTATTTGACGAAAATGGAGAAATAAAATATTAACATGATTCAATTGAATAAGAGGCAAGACTCAACATATGATATGTAATATGCTTTTTTATAAATAAAAAAAACATAATATATATCCAATAATGATAAGATTATTGTGTAGTTAAGTGGTATTGATAGTTACGAAATAGCCTTAAATTAAAAAAAAACTGAAATAATTGAAATTAATGTGACACAATAGAGAATGCAATATAGAGTAGAATGTGTGTGTTTTGGATGAAGAAGTCATCATAGAGAAAAATAAGAATTAGAATGAGAGAGTAGTAATAATGTAATATGAAACTACTCTTCATGTACTCAGAGACTGCACTTATGCAACTCAGGTATGGATCAGACTTGTACTTTCAGATTGTATAATTGATTTTTTTTTCCTTTGATTGCAGGAATTGGGTTTTTACAAACCTCAACAAGCGTCGAAACAGAGATCCCAATTCTAAGTGGAAGACAACTTTCATGATTACTTGTTGGTATATTTGGAACAAGACAATCTTCGAGGAAAATTTCCAGAGACCTGTGAATCCCACAAGTATTATCCAAAAGTTTACTAGTGATTTTGAAGATTGTACTCTTAATCATTTTCAAATGGTTCTTCGACACACCGAAACAATTTATATTGGCTGGAAATATCCTTAAGAGGGATGGATCAAACTCAATTGTGACGGAGCGTGCAAAGAGAATGGAGATCGCTCGGGCTGTGGAGGCCTTCTTCGGGATGCTAATGGTAGATGGATCAAAGGTTTTGTCCGCAAGATTGGCGCTTGTGATGCTCTTCATGCAGAGATGTGGGGTATGTACCTTGGTCTAGAGTTGGCTTGGAGGGACGGTATTTCTCAGCTTTGCGTTGAAAGTGATTCAAAGTTGCTTGTTGACATGATAACAAATAACTGCAAGATGAATGGGACAACCCCTGTGCTCATTCGGCATATTCAAAATATTTTGAATCGTAATTGGCGGATTCAGGTTCATCATACTTTGAGAGAAGGCAACAGAAGTGCTGATTGGCTTGCTAACTTCAGCCTTACCATGGATTCTTGGAATTTGATTCTTTTGGAGACCCCTCCTAGTGAGCTCAATAGTCTCCTCTTTGATGACATCTCTGGAGCTTGTATGCCTAGAAATGTTCGTTTAATTATGTAGTTTGCGCTTTTGGGCTTCGGCTCTCTCTTGTACAAAAATAAATAAAAAATAATGCAATATGAAGAGTGACACATTAACATATTAGTGACATGGCAAAACAATGATGAGATGTCAACAAAATGGTTTGGGGGTCTCAAACCATTGCATCTCCCAATCTCTCATTCTAGTGTATATAGTTCATACTTCATATTAATGTACTGTTCACTCAAAACATTCCATTAATATACTCTTCACTCAAATCCTAGAAGCAATAGTTTTTGAAAGCCCAACTTAACTATGAGTAACATAATTTAAAGAACTATTATTAACATGCACAATATCAACTCTAAACAAATCACACACAAGAGCTTTGTAATCCTTGATAATGTGCCACAAAGTTGTTGAAGTTTATGCATTTATCAACAACTATGCAATAGTAACTTCTATCATTCCTGGCTTACTTTACTTGATTGACAGTTCAATCAAGCATAAGTAAAGATCCAACTGGCCTTATGCAAACAAAATTAGCAAATGCTAAATTGATTTATAGCAACAATGACCATAATATATAATAATCCCAGGTGAAATAATTCAAGTACATATGTATAATATGGAAAACATTAAACCCCCCAATAAACAAATTTAACTGAAAAATCCGACTCAACCAAATAACTTATTAACCTTAAATCCATATTCACCAATGATGAGAAAATAAGTTTTCTATATGACACATACAATTCAAATTTGAAGACTCCAATCAACTTAAGACATAACTTCTTTCTTCAACATGGCACAAAGGCTTCACAGGTATTGTTCTTGAAGTCTATCTCTATTCTCGTCCCACCATTTCCTCGCCTCTGCATCGCCAAACCTCTGTCGGCTGCAAATAGAGTTCAAAAAATCATCAGTACATACCCTACCAATGTTCTAAATAGAAATTTTCTTAATTCTCGAGTTGAAAAGGTCGGTCCAGTCCAGTGAACAAGTCTTTGTTGTCTTCAACTTGTGAGACTGTTTGAAGTGCTCGTGAAAACGGCTCATGACATGTCAATAAGCTGTTTTCAGCTTATTTTCATAAAACTAGATAACAACTTATATGCCAACAATTATACTATCTTTTACTATATAGAAATAGCTTAAACATAAGCATGTTACCTGAATTTGATACGTTTCAGCTCGTTGTTCCCATCAGGTAACTGCCTGACTGTGACAAATATTCCAGGCTCAACTTGCTCAATCCATTCTGAGTCATCAATGTCACTACCATTGCTGAAGGAAATTTCATTCCTAGAAGAAGACCTTGATGCTGCTTGCATGGATGACCCAGCTGCATGCATGTTTTGGTGGCTACTACTTCCTTGACCCATACTGAATCCTGAAGGATTATAGTACTGATTCTCCAGCATTGAATCATTGTTTACCCAAGCAGCCACATTGCTTCCGCTTCCAGTTTGATGCATTGAGTAAGAAGCTTCTCTTTGCTGTTCAAAGGAAACAATGTAATAATTAATCACAGATCAAAATCAAAATGCACTACATTTAAGAGAGTCTTAACATCATATATGAATGTTACAAATTAAAGGTTACCTCATCCTCAGATGGTAGAGCAGTGCTAAGAGCTTGACCATTGAAACTCCGGACATTATAAAGCTCCTTGAGTCTGTCAAAATTCTCACCCCACCATACTCTAGCTTGCCACTTATCAAAGATTTCTCGACTTCACATTTAAATGTTAAGCAATAAGTATTGTTACAACGTGACTGACACAGACACTTCAGATTGAAGACGAGTCAGTACGAGACTGACACATATGGTTACATTCAGTTACATCTATTTATCAAACCATTACGAGTGTCAACAGTGTTGTGTCCGGTGTTTGTGCATGTGTCAATATTAAATAGAACTAAACAAGTAAAAATAATCAAAGCATGTAATAATTTTTAAACATACTTGAAGCGAATTCTCTTGAGATCATTTCCACCATCAGGAAGAGACAAAAAGGTAACATCAACTCCTGGTTCCACCTGAGCCACCCACTCTTTGTTTTCCTCCACCACAGCCTCAGGTTCCGCTACAACCGGCTCTTGCACCGGAGGAGTTTGGTTACCACTAGTTCCCCCTATAAACCTTTGATCAGATCTTCCACCAATGAAATTGACAGGCAAGTCCCAAGGAGGAGTTGAACCTAAGCTCACACCTCCCATATAAGGGTATTGAACCTCAGAATTGACTTCAGAGTTAGCAGCAGATGATCTCAGTCCTCTTTTATAGGAACTGGGTCCTTTTGTGCAAACACCTTTAAACTTTAGCACAATATCCTTTATCTGCATGTGCACAAAAATAAAAGACATTTATATTAGCATTTATGCATTAGAAGTTTTAATAATGTAACCATACATACCAATTGTATGAAGAATTCAAATAGAAAATAAATTTATGACAAGTAATGTGCATGCAAATAAGACATTCTATTTAATAGAAAGTTCATTTTAGGTACCTCATATATAACCTATACTATCAACTATGTGCCTTCAATGGAAAGCATTTCCTATTTGTAGAAAGTTTCAACAATATCTATCCAAATAAGATTGTCAACATATTCACATATAAATCAGAAATATATGGTTCAAAATATTTGATATAGGTATTAAAAAGCGTCTCAAAGAAGGTATACTCTATAATGAGATAATCCAACCAAGATTTGCTCATATTTTTAAGTTATGTGCCTAGCTCAAATTTGCATGCAATAGTTGCTGACAAGGAATAGCATGAAAATGAGGTGTAGCTAATAAGCATTTATAATGTGAACAAAAATAGACTGTCACTAATTTTTTGTGTTAAATCCATGTGTATTTTCCTACTAAGGCAATCCTATTCGACAACATTGGTAGGACAATTTTTCAAGAGATTTATTTTACAAAAAGAAATTGAAATAAAGACTAGATATTAAAGAGTGTGAAATTAGGTCTTATACTGCTACAAGATGGTGCTGCAACTGAAAAAGACGTTAAATTTGTGAAAATAAACTTTATATCTCTAAATTTAACGACTCTTGTGGTTGCAACACCATACTTCAGCAGCTACAAAGGATTTTTATTTATTCTAAAATAGTTACTAATAAATGGCATTCAATATAATTTGCAAAGGAATATATAATAGAAAACTTTTGATAAAACAGTGTGACGACAAGAATTCAAGGATGGACCACACCATGATACGAATATGGCACATTCCATTCTTTGCAAGACATCTTTTCTCAACATTTAACTAAACTGATGAATGTGGAACATGTTGTCCCAGGCTCTCATCATAAATTACACCAGTTCATTAAAGCATATATATAAATTAAAATGGTAAGGCAATGACAATATAACAATCTAGGTTAGATAGGGTAAATGTTGATTAAAATTTGGTAGAGTATTTACATTTACATTACATATTGTCACTATTATAAATTCTGATTTCAAACCACCTAGATTCTCTTGTCATGTGAAATTATAATTGGCCAAAAAGGGTACTGAGAAACTGCTACTAGACAAGTTGGTTCCACAAATCCTAACTCTAGAAAGAATAAGGCATTAGAACCAACATTGATTGTTTGATGATGATGGTGGTCACATCAGGTTAGCAACATCACCACATGCATATAAAATAAACAAATTAATGGACCAAAGTCCAAACCAAGGAAAAAATGTGGACCATCCGTCAACAACATAAAGTGTACAAAACAGTACAACACATTTACGTCATCCTAAACCAAATCAATCTCTGCCTAGAGAACTAGTGTACCCGTGTGTGTGACACCCATTTTATATTCATATATGAACATATGTACTTAAATATAAAATAAAAAAAAAGTACACTATGTTATATTTGGTCTATTACATGTACTTTTTTATTTATATTTAGATCGGAGATAATATAAAAATAACCCAAGGTAAATTTTCATAAAATTGTTTTTCAAGAAAACTGATATCCATTTTTATACTCATATAAAACATGGAATACTTAACTATAAACAAGAAAGATAAACTTTGCATTTTCTTTGAAAAAAAAAAGATATACTATGCATTTGGTCAATTACATTTACCTTTTCATTTATAATTCAGTCCATGGATAATGTATATTTTTTATTTTTTTGGTTACAAGGTAATATATATTCTTAAATCAAGGTATAGCACACAGTTTTCATAAAATTGTTTTTTTAGACAATTAATATCCATTTTCATATTCATATAAAATATGGCATACTTTTTTTTCCCCTTCTAGTCTCATGAGATCAAAACTCAAAATATCGCATACTTAAATATAAACAAAAATAAAGTTATATGCGGTTTGATTAGATGAATTCTCTAGAAGTATATGATTTAATCCAACTAAATGTGATTTAGTTTATATCGATTTTTGGTTGACCTAAATTATAATCGTAAGAAAATCTTTTAATACCTATATTATATATTTTTTTGGTTAAAAATTTTTAGGATGAGAGGATGGTGCCTTAGTCCAAGGCAGGGAAGACCTTCGAGTTCAAAGAACACTTACAAAGATATTATTTATAAAATTATGGTAAAATAATAAGTCTGAGTTAGATTATGATATACTCAAAACAAACGTTACAAAATAACAATGATCTATTAAGTTGAAAACATGAAATGGTAAAAAAATAATAATAATGAAGTTTAATTAAAAGGTATTACTAAAATAAAAAATAATTAACCAACAAATAATAAATTAATTCAATATCTCATACCAATAAAAAAATTAAGGAATCTGAAAATCCATGTAAGCAGTTTTGTGTTGTTTTGAAGAAGAAATCTTACATTTGACCCAAAAACTTCACCGACATTCAAAAAAAAAAACATTCAAGAAATCTTACATTTGATCCAAACTTCACTGACATTCATAAAAAAAACATTCAATAAATACAATAATATTTGGTTTTCGATTTCTTTAGATCAACTTTCGATCCTAATTTAGATTGATTTAAATTTATACATCTTAATTTAAACAATTGAACACAAATGAATTATAATTCAATCATCTAACCAAACATTTTAAAAGCAACATACATATAGATACACATATATAGGTAAAGCACAAAAGATTCGAAGGATGGTCCCCACAATTGGATTACCCTCAAAGGGTTTGATTTAGTTTTGTTTTCATCATCAAGATGGAAAAAGAAGCTGAAAAAGCAAAATTCATAGGTCTAAGAAAGAGAGAAAGAGAGTATACCTGCGCAGACAGATTTTTGGATTCTCTGGTGGCTGGTGTGCCTCTCTGCTGAACTTGTTCATCCCCATCTTCAGATGTTTGCTTAGCACATGTTATGCATTGCAACATTTTTGCTCCTTCACTCTACACAATCAAACAACAATAACATTAACAAAAGCATGCAATAATAGCATTTATTATCTATGCCTCAAATTCAATGAATCAAACAAAAACTTTGGGAAAATGTACCATACCATTTGGTTTTTAATTGAAACAAACAAATTAAAATTTTGTAGCAGGTAATCATTTTCTTAAGTGAGTTTAATTTAGTAGATAAAAACATTGCGTGACATAGACGCGAGTCGGTTCGAACTCTGAAATATTCATTTATTCATCTTAAGAGATGAATTTCTCACCGTTAAATCACCGACAAAAAAAATGATCTTTAAGGTAAAAAAATGAAAAGAAAAAGCCATGAGGTTTGAGATTGCAGCATCAAGAATAACAAAAAAAGAAGACCAAAACAAAATCTGAAGCAAAACAGAAAAAAAAGTGAATAATATTAAAAGCCTTCATTCAATCTTGATAGAATAAGAATGAATGAATGATGAAGGATGCTATGATGACTATGGTTACTACTATCATGTCATCTTGTATGCAATGCAATGATGATCATATTTATGTTTGTAAGGTAAGCTTTATCGTACAAACATTGAAATTAAAAGAATAGAAATGAAATGAAGCGTGTTGGAGGCCAAATTTTCTGATTCTGACACATACTCTTTTGATTCTCTCTTTTTATCTTTTGTGTTAATCACAATCAGTAAATCACAATCACAATCAATCTCCATTCTTCCAAAACCAAAAGCTGTATATATAATGTTCTTAATTACTATCATATTAAATAAATTGTCTCATATTGGTATATAGTTTAAAATATTCAATAAAAATTTGTCAAAATAAAATACAATAATTTTTTTGACTAAGAAAAAAAAACATTAAATAGGAGCAATGAAAAAGATTTTTAAATTAACATCAAATTTGAGTAAATTACAATATATCACCCTGATTTTAACCAAAACTATGCATTGAAATTTCACAAACTCATGGTCAATCCAAATAAAGTGATGTTATTTGAGTATCTAAATAGAGTGATTATAACTATTGATTTGATTCGAAGAGAAGAAAAAAAATAACATATGAATAATTAAATGGTTGTAGGACAACAAAATCATTGTAAAAATAAAAAAAATTCATCTAAATAACATATACACAAGAAGAAAGCAAATTATTATTGTAAAAATTGATTGAGTTTGGTATAGTGAAATAAGAGTATTGAAAAATGACTTTACCAAACTGAAAGAATCTTGTTCTTGGTTCTTCAAGTTTGTCTCCTCTTGACGTCTCTTCCGTATCTCAACTTCATTTTGAGAAGTGGTTTATATAGAGAGTTTGAAACCACTATAGAAGTGCCAACAATGTGTTTGGTTGTTTCAAAAACTATTGTCGTTATTTGCATGCTCGCATGAAAATGCTCCAGCTAGCATTATCCTTGCTTGCTTGTACAAGTTTACAAATAACAACAACAAAAAAGTTCTTAATACCAGCATAACTTATGGAATCATTTTCCAAACTCTTAAGAAACTTAAGGGTGAGTCACATGGAAATGCTAGTAGGGCACGAGAACAAGGAGAAGAAAGAAAAGAACCAATGAATGAAATTTGGTGAGATGATATTTGAAACGAGAAATTTATGGTTAAAGAGAGAAACGGAATTGAGAGTGTTGTATTTATATGGAAAAAGGAGGAAGTTGGGGCGTAAAGTGTGAGGGGAAATGTTTGTGGGGCCTATATTTGAGGTAGATGTGGTGAGAATGGATGAGTTTTGATGTGATTTGGGGTACTCTCTAATTACAACTCATTTATTTTGTTCTTTTTGGCTTAATATGAATTATCTTTTGAGTTTTTCTTGACGCAAAAGTGATATCAAAGTTTTGATTCGATTTGAGTGAGGAGTGAGTGAGATTTTTAGTGTTTGATCACTTACACGAAAAGTCTCATATTACAGGGGAGAGATAGTTTGAGGTTAAATGTGAGTTAAAATTCTACATTAGATAAAAGAGTTGAATTTGAATAACATATAAGTAAGAGAATCCGTAAATTTAATATCTTAATGTTTTTAGTTGAGATGTAGTGTTCAATCTCATTTGTGTGGTTGTTGTTAGCCAAATATAAAGATTCAGCCCATTGAGGCTCCCCATGACTCAAAAGAGAGTTATTGAGTGATTTCACCAATAAAATGTGCATTTAACTTAGCTCATTTGAGTTGGTTGGATAGTGTTGGCTTGAGAGCTTGTAGTGTGCTCCTCTCAAGGTCACATGTTCAATTTTTCCGATGTCAATTTTGATGGACTAGCCCATACTATACTTCACTTTGGCTTTAAATAGGACCCCGTAAGTGGATTATGAGATTGGACCCATTGAACTAGTCAATCCTCAGACCAAATACCAAATTATTTTAAAAAAAAAATAATTTCTATGAACCTTAAAACTTAAAAAATATAAGTGGGGTCCAATGTATTTTAATGGTGAAATCAACGGTATAATATAAATTCTTATATTTTTTAATGACACTAACAATACAACTTATTATTATAGGAAAATGTATTTAAAGGTATTATTGAAATAATAAAATGGCCAACCCAAAATCCCATATCTCCTTTATATGTAGTATATAAATTAAAAACATTAGGTTATTAGAGGAGTATTAGCATCATCACATTGACCTAAGAGCAATCACATAAGTGATTTAAACACACTACCTCTTTTTCTATAAAAAATAATAATTGGGGAAGTAAGAAAATTTTATTAATCAAAGTGATGGTTATGGTTATATTAGAATCTTTTTCGAGGGGGTTTAAACTATGTACCTTAAGATTGCAAGATGAAACTCTTGCCACTATGATAACACTTAACATCCACTTTGTCAAACCTTTTATAGTAAGGGAATCACACATTCATGTGTTGAAACTTAGGAGTTTGTTCATATCTAGGTCTTAGGTTTGAATCCTTCAGATGATAACAATTTTCGTGTTGGACTAGTCTATATAAAACTTTGCTCTTACTTTAATTGGACACATACTAATGGACAGTACGATTGATCTCCTGGGTTATTCAGTCCTTAAGCTAAATCTTGAGTTTTCAAACAAAAAAGAAAAGATAATCGCACATTTTGCACAATAAGTGATCTCGATCATTAAATTGAGGTTGGGTGACTAAGACTTCACAACAATAAAATCAAAATAAAACAATCTTGTATGTTAATCGAACAATCAACATTAAAAAATGTGTTCCACATTTATAGCATTGAACTTGTTTCTCACTTTCTCATCCAATATGGAACTTTCAAGCTCATACTTGATACATCAACAAGAATTTCTCAAGCCCTTATTTATAGACAGGGAGAGATGAGACATAAAAATTCTCTAAATTTGATTTCATAAACCCTTAATGATAGGGTTAGAATATATTTATTTGGATTACCATGTTAAACGTACGAAGTTTTTATTGTCGGTTAATGATGACTAATCTTTATTTGAGAACCGATGAGACATATACAAGGTGGATTCTATCATCTCAATCAAGTTTTTTCCATATGCAAGAGCTAATGTTTGAACTCTCTTAAAGGTCAAATTTTATTATTACTTATCAATTCATTGTTGGTAACTAATATTTATTTTTTTGGTCTTAATGTCGAAGTTTTACCGAAATAACATTTGTTTGTAAGGTTTAACTTAACTGGCAATACTCCGATTTTGTTTGACTGAACATCTTTACCTTTGATCGAATCCAAAGACGCACAATTGTATACGTGAATTTCATGTAAAATTTGTCACTTCATTCAAAACAATTTCGTAATTATTATAGTTAAATTTTTTCGTTGTAATTTTGGTATATAATAATTAAGCTGCCTATCAATTCATTCTTTCTAATTCGAATCATAATTTTTGAATGGTATGAATATGAATTAAAAATAAAAATGTTCAATCTTTCACCACTTTTGTCACATGTGCACAATTGGTAACTTTATATTCCATGCTATATGTTTTTTTAAGGCAATTCCATGCATGTTATATGTTATCCTCAGCCAAATAGAACGAAAACACAAATTGTATCTTTATTTAAAGGGACAAAAGTTCCTGCACTGTTGGAAATATTCAGTTCTCAAACTCTGCTTTGTTTGGCCAATAAATGCTACATGGATTCTGATATCGATATATATAATAAGAACAGGAAAGTGCAAGAAAATTATGAAAGAACAGAAAAAAGGAATATATATATATATATATCATAAAAGATACTATAGCTAGGAAGAGATGGATGAGAGGTACATTACTGAACTGTTTGGTCCAATCAGGTTACACGAGTGAAGTGAAAATGGTTGAGAGAATAAAAATCAAAATTGGAAATGAAAAAAGATTTTCAACAATCTTGTCAAAGGAACAGCTATTTCTAGTATAGGACTAGAAAGGCTCCCTCGGTTTTTTTGGTGTTTCTGTATCTATGATCTATCACCTACATGCCCTATTGTGTTCTGTTGTTTTTACTATTCTTTTGTTTGAATGCCCTGGGCCTGTACTGTCCCAAACAAACCCCGCAGGTGAAATTCTCTATAGTTCTCTTGTTCCGCATGTCACTCCTAGTATTACTTTTTCTACTGTCTACTCTATAATTTCAACATTAAAGTATAAACCCGTGACACCACCTATATTTTTCTTGATATATATTACCCTATCTTCGTATTATTATTTTTTGAATGGCTTCTGTCTTAACTTTTGTCTTCTACAATTTGAAAACATTTTAAAATATACAAAAAAACTAAAGAACACGTTGACAATAAAATCAAGATTCAAGGTGGACCGCAGCCATGCAAAATGAGATTGAGTTCCTAACTGAAAATAAAAAATGTGAATTATTTGACTTACCTCTAGATGTATTGCTTATTTGGAAGCAAGTGGAGAAAATGAGAATTCATGCAAATGAGAATGCAAGTATAGAAAAATTTGAATCTAAGACTTGTTACACAAGGCATCAATCAGACAAGGATTGAACTACTTTGAGAGATAAAACTTTCCTTATTAAGAAGATAAACTAAAAAAATTCCCTGAAGTGGCAAGACCTTCCAAAGGCATATATTTGTGTTAGAGAAAATATCGCCTAGATTTACTTGAAGATTGATATAAGGGAATACTGAAAAATAAATTTCCTTTTGCTGTCTTATTATTCCTCCTTAGTTACATCTCTTTTATCATTTTCCGTTTTGTTGTTCACCTACCTCCGGTATATAGGGAAAAATTTGATATTCCTTGCAATGCAAGAACTGCACATATGAGACACATAAATCTTCATGGGCAATCCTTGAGACACCTCAAGTTTCAGTTCATGGTTTTCCGTTTGGCAAGTTCACTATCGTATGCATGCTCTCATTGTTGTACAGTAAGTGTGGGTGGTTAGAAGCTTTACACTATATGAAAAGTAAATGTTTAGTAATAAATATATTAGTGATAAGATCTATAAATTTAAGAGGTGTGTGTACACTCTCTTAAATCCTCACTCTTTTATTTCATAAAATTAATATGGAGAATACACTTCAGAAAGACGTCTTACATAAAGTGGTAAGACTCATGAATTTACTCAATAAAAGAGTGAACGTTAGAAAGAGTATTAAAAAAAGAGTGTTTCTAACACTTTTATAAACTTAATGTCTTAAGATTTTGAATTAAAATGTGGTTTTCAACTCATTTGTGTGGTTGTTATTGAATCAATGTAAACGATATCTCGGGATCGTTTCACCGCCCCAAAAAGTGGTACAAGAGCCGATAGTTACTAAAGGAAATGACTCCTTGTGCATCTTTACATGGATGAAAAAGCTTGCGCTTGAGGGGGAGCTATGAATAGATGAACTACATTTGAGGAGAAAATTGTTGTGTAATAAATGTGAGTTATAAGTTCCATAATAGATGAAAACTAAAATATCTAGTAATATATAAGCGAGATGACATATAAACTCAATATTTTAAGGTTTTAAATTAAAATATGGTGTTTAACTCACTTGTGTTGTCATTCAATGTAGATAATCTCACATTTATTAAGGCTCATATATGCTCATATATGCTAAGGCTTTGTTTGGGAGTTTGGAGGAGAAAGGAGGGAGAGCTTTGGAGGGATGAGATTAGAGTAAAAAATAGAGAAATCTTTCAAACAAATTAAGAGTGTTTTTTCTAGTGAAGGATAAAAGAATACTTATGATTAATGTACTTTTAATTTTGTGTATTATAACAATATATATTGGATTTGAAAATTTTACCCAAACCCCTCAAAAAATCCTCGGAAACCCTAGCTCCTCCAACACAATTTTTAGTTCCTCAAAATTAGAAGAATTTTGTATTTTGAAGAAAATTAAACCCTTCAAAGCTCTCCCCTTTTAAAACTCTCCATCTTTCCATTTATTTTTTTTCATGTCCTCCCTTCCCTTTTCCTCCAAACTCCCAATGTAAATTTAGGTGCTAATGCATGCAAGTGATTGTGATGATATTGTGCTGCTTTACCTTTAACCACACTGGTAATTATTTTTGTCCTTTGCTTTATTCATGTAGTTGGGGGGTTAACTCTCTTTTTAAGTAAAGAATGCTTGGAATACAGGGACATTCTACCCACCCAATATAAAATACTACAATATCTTTTAGTAATACTTCTCACCAAGCCACACAACAATCTTTCCTTTCTCTTTCCGAGTCTCAAAAATGTTTATTCCATATGTCACAATCTTTGGAGTTATACTTTAACTAAAGAGGTTTTGATCACCTGATCATGTTAATGAATAAAGCATGGTCAAGGGGCAAATGAAAGCTATTCCCTCTCCTCATCTTGGTTTGGTTTTCAAGAGAGTTCAAAAATATATCCCACACTTTAGTTAAACTTAGATCATCGTTGCTTTGTTCACATCTACTTGTCTTTTGTCTATGTTTATCCATAGATACCATCGAGTCTAGCGGAGATAAGGTGATGAGTGTCACTTATAAACTCATTTTGAGTCTTATATTTATTTTATGTGGAATTTGAGTTTTTTTTAAACATTATTGAGTTTGATGCATTGATATAAATGATGACTGATTTCATTGATAAACTTTGACGTTAAACACCTTAGAGAGTGAAATTATTAAGTCTTTTGTTCAAGTAAAGAGATTGAGAAAAGGGTAGAGATTAGAGATTATCGTCAAAGGGTAATTTCATACAATTATTGTATCTCTTTGTAAGAAACTCATGGATAATAGATTGAAGA
This sequence comes from Medicago lupulina, assembly GCA_958299785.1. Classification (NCBI taxonomy): domain Eukaryota; kingdom Viridiplantae; phylum Streptophyta; class Magnoliopsida; order Fabales; family Fabaceae; genus Medicago; species Medicago lupulina. Next base: position 11,245,279 of record OY283146.1, read on the forward strand.
ACTCCTCTCCCCCTTTGACTTAGGTTAATTTAGACCGAACTTGATAAACAAATATTGTGGTGTTCATTCATCTTCTCCTTTATCTTATTTTTAATGTTTGTGGTTAGTTTGACCACTTTGAATATTGGTTGCTAGTAATATGGCTCCACACATTATAATATGGAAAATGTTAACAAGTACCCTAAGGACATCGTTTAAGCATATAAAAGTAGCAACTTTTATATTGAAAATTGTACGGTTTTGACTTTAACAAGTGTTTGACTTGTATTTTCAAAACATAATTTTCTTATATGAGTTCCTTAAACAATCCCCTTATGACACTTGTTAACAAAACCCTTATAATATTGGTATATGTTTGTTCGAATTCACAAAAAACTTTAATAAATTAGAGTCGTTTGTCATGATTCTCACAACCTACCATAACCATAGTATCAAACATGTACTTACTTCTTTATTTCATTATTTATAGTAAGAGGATTCACAACGCCTATTAATCGCATGAAAGAGACAGTAAGAATGTCATTGAAGGTTAAAGCTCATAAAAGAGACAAGGATCACAGAAAAAGAGAAAAGTACCTACCATTCTTCTGAGCAAAGGGGAAAACTTCTATAAATCAGTTTTATTTTGTTATATTGGCTATCTTTAGTGAGACAAAATTTAAACTGTCATGTATTAATCCCTTTAGGCAAAAGAAACAAAGTTGCTGCAAATTCCTATGCTAAAGCAATTTGATTCATTTGCAAAGGAGCATGCTACGAATGTTTACTTCTTATGTACCATACTTTGCAATGAAGGAAAAGGACACAGTAATTCACCTGCATATACAACATAAATACATGATGAGTCAATGTATATGGTCAGTATAAAATTGCACGTGTTTTCCTTTTTCGGTCTCCACCATATCGAAGGTCATCAATCTTGTCAATATTTTAAATAAGAAGTGTTTGTTTAGTATATTTATAGCGGCAAAAAACATATTTAACCTAATTTATTATAAATACGTAAAATTGATAATGATGTTTGATTGCTTCTGAGTAGAATTAATTTTGCTTCTTTAAAATTAAAATATGGGTTTTTAATTTTAGAATTGATTTTAATATTTAAATTTATTGGTGTCAATTCAGGTGGGCAGGTTGATCTTTTTCAGAAAAAAATAATTTAAATTTATAGTTCAATTACTTTTACATAAATGTGTTTAAACATAAATCATTTTACATTTGACTAATTTTTAACCATAATCAATTTTACATAATCAATTAATAAAAATTCATCTTATGTCAACTCAAAACCAAACATACAAACTGTGATACAATACAACCAAATTTTATTTTGAAATTAATTTGGACTTGCTCTCTAGAAATAAATTAATTTAGACTTGCTTCTCTAGAAAGACCACCTAGTTTTAAGAGATTCGTGTATACTTTGGCTGGCCGACAAAAAGAAAATAATGTAGGAGAACAACCAACCTCTGAAAACTGCTTTTTAGCTTCTAAAATTGCTCCCACGAATACGAAATTATCTTAATACCACAATGACAGATAATTGTCATTCACTATTGAACTAAATATTAAAGAGTAGAACGATAGTTAACAGCCGTTTAGGAGTATTGGAAATCATTTCGGATGCGTGAGAGCAATTGCAGAAGTTCAAAGAGCCATTTCCCCAACTTCCGTTCATTAGGTTGATTTCCTCAAAAAAATTTGAATAACAACAAAACTATATGGCCATTATTTTTCTCATCATACGAGGTTCTCGCTCGCCCTATTTGGATTCTAAAATCCGAAATATTTCAACGTTTTTTGGATGTTTTATGGGGTTTTTATGCAGTTTAGATTCTAAAATTTGAACTACATAGGACGCGTAAGAAACTCATAGAATGGGAAAAGAAACGGTCAAACTATGTTGAGCAAAGGATTAAGGCCCGCCAAACATTACAAATGGATTAAAAGGGTGGAAATTCTTCTATCCGCACCCCCGTGGGATTTGTTAGAACAAACTTGGCAAGGAAATAGCCTAACTTGTTGCAATCCATTTTTTTATGCAGGAAGGAGAGAAGGTCGAAAGTAGAACCACAGGCTCAACATTCCTAAAAACAGGTTTGAAGATGGTGATTGCTCATCTCACCCCTTATATGTTTGAATCTATCAAAATATTGCCAAAAGCTTGCTTACGATAAAACGTCGCATTTTAGGGGGTTGGATGAGCAATAAATTTTGAAAATACCCTCAATTTAAATGGAAGTTAAGGTTGAAAAAATGAATGAAAATCGGATCAACCCGATTGAGCTCTCGATCAAACCCTATCATAATATACAAGTAAAACTCTTATAAAAATATTCAATTGATTTAGGACTTGTTTGAATTGTTTTTCTTAGTTTATGTGGTATAAGTACTTGTGAGATGATTTGTGAGTGTTTGAAAACAACTTATGACATATCCCTAAATTGTTTTGAGCTTTCATAAAAACACTTTAACTCTATCTTTATTTTGTTATAGAAATAACTTTTACATTTAGCTAAAAAAGAACTTTTACATATAAGCACTATGCATTTTTTATTTTTGAATGGCAAGGGTGAATATATAAAAAGTCATTCAAGAGTTGTATAGCCGCATCTCCCATATAAAAACTCCTCATAAATAGTGGAAAGTTAGAAAATCTAACATCTCTAATTTTCATCAATCTGATTGTACATGTTATACCTTCCATACTAAGGAATATCTTAACAAGTTTGATTGCAAAAGCACAAAGGTGTGTCTTTTTAGACCATTCTTAATGGCGGAACAATCAATTCATGTAAGGTAATTTGAGGACAAAGTTTGTCAATGAAAAGCCAAAGAAATTGCAAAAAAAAAATCAGATTTGTAGATAGTATGATGAAACACCAGTTGAGCAAGAAGTAAACGATGAAGGAAATGCCTGTAGTGAGGAAAATGAAGATGAAGATTCCTATGAACAAGTGCATCAATAGATATATAAATCATATCATCCTGAACACCTGTTCATAAACTCTCCATAATCACTTAAGTAAACAATTTGTAACTTAATATCAACACATTTTGAGTTTATTTATCTTATTTATATAAATAGTTTAACTTCAGCATTTATATGATAAGTATATAGATTATAATTAGTGCTTAATTAAATTATATTACATATTGAACAATAAATCTTATCTTATTCTACCAAACATCGTTGTTCTTACTCCCTTTGTGTTATATTATATGACATTTTATAATATTAATGTTTGTTTCTTCTTTATAATTATTTTAATCTCTCTTTCTCGTATCGTTAATGAAGAATAATTTTGTAAGATCAATCATAATTTATTTTTCCGATACAAAATTAACTACATTCATTAATATATATGTGAAAATATCAAAACGACTTACAATAAAATACAAAGTACTCTTTATTGGTTTTTTTAGTGGCCATATTGTTTATTGATTGATCATACCCATAGACTATGTATCATTTATGTAATGTATCTTAAATAAGTGAGTCCACTATGAGTCGGAAATCATCCAAGCTCACAGCTCCATCACCATCAATATCAAGAGAAGCAACAATATTCTCACATTTTTCTAAAGACAAAGAAAGACCAAAATTTCCCATCACCTCATGTAACTCTTCCCCAGTCAAAATTTCATTCCCATCTTCATCCAAAGCTTCAAATGCTGCACTTAGAACATTTGCAAGATTCCCAGTCTCCAATCCCTTTGTGTTCATCTCTAAGAACTCACTTATACATAATAACCCATCTTTGTTCTTGTCACCTTGTTGCATCATTGCTCTCACTTCTTGATCACTAGCTTTGTACCCTAGTGACCCCATGATTCCTCCTAGCTCTGCCTCGTTAATGCGTCCATCGTTGTCTCCGTCGAAAGCTTTGAATGCTTCCATTAGTGATAGAACTTGATTGAGGGTCTCCATTTCAACAGAGAGATGAGAACTCACTTGAGCCATTTGCATGAATTATATTGAAACTTGGAATGAATGTGGTTTGCTACAATTGTCTAGTGCAATTATAAATAGATAATAACATGAAGAAGAAGAAAAATGCTATGTTCGCATTTGTGTGATTATGTGGATATTCTAGGAATATAATCTAATGCTTGCAAAAGTTAATTCACTCTTATCTTCACCTTTTTATTTGGCATCGAATAAAGTTAGACCATCTTTTTTTTAAAACAAAAGAAATATAGTGCAAAGCATCAATATGATATGATGGAATAATACATTCAAACAATATTGACACCTCAGGACTCTCATCTAGAACACCCTTTAAATTTTATTCATCCAATATATGTTATTGAATAATAAGAAAAGATACAAACTTGTGGGACTAACCAAGACTCAAGATAAACAACATAACTGGAAAAAAAGTGCAAATAAAAAACAACAATCCAGAGAAATCAACGAAATCTAAATTCTGATAAACTATTTTTATTCCTTTTAAAAACACAATGACAAATTTGACAAGTGCACCAAATTGTTTCAAGTAATAAAGTAATAAGTTATCATTTCCCAGACGTTTTCGTTTTCTACTATGTAATTTACTAAACTTATAACTAAAAAATGTAAATTGTGAGGAGTTTGTAAGATTGTTTGATTGCTACGACAATTAAAAGAGTTTTGATTCAGAGTTTTAACAACAATTAGGATTTTTCAAATCCCCTCAATGTAATTGTTGGATTAGTGATTGTTATTGAATCAATTACTGCCTAAGGTTTGTAAAGCCAATACAAAGTTTCTTTGAACTAAGTTTTTCTGGATTAGCTTAAACCAATACAAAGTTTTAAGCTAAACATATCGGTGGAGTTACAGCCAAAAATACAAGCCAATATTACTGCTCATTTTCATGATAGAGTAGCCTCACTAAATGATAGTCCCCAATATATTTGATTGTATATCAAGTCTTATTGCCAACAATATCTTTAATAAAATGCAATGACAATGGATGTGGTGAATGAGTCTGAACAGATTCTTGTTGATGGCACGTTAGTGGAAATAAAAATAATTGAAGAATGGGGTTTTAATATTGGTGAAGATGCTTGTTTGTTTGATGAGGATGATAAATTCGGTTCCGAGTCACAGTGTAATACAAACATACATGAAGATATTGGAATTAATGACAATGTTGAGTTACTGGCTAAGAAAATTGTTCATGACTTAGTAGAAGCAGATGACGTTAACAGTAAGGCTATGGAGGGATACGATATGGCACATGTGTAGAATACGGACTCCATTGAGAAGCATAAAAATGACATGCCGTCAGTTGGACGTCCGGACAGTCCCACATGCGTTAATCATTCGAATGATGATGCAGCAAGGAGTGTGGAGCATGGAAATGTTGTTCCGATTATGACAGATAAAACAGAAATAATGTCAGACGTGGTGGGAAATAAATCTTCCGGGGCGAAAACATTCACAGTTGAAAATGTGGGGCAGTCTAGAAAAAGAAGAAATAATTTATCTCAGAGTTCAAAGGATGAGGCTTGGTCTTTCAGTTCAGGGCCGTGGAGTGTGGATTGGTTACAAAACATTCAAAAAGATGATATAGGTCTCATTTCTTCTAAAAACAAGCGTCAGAGAAAGGTTTCAAAGAAAGCTGGTGAAGATGGCGGCAAAGTAAAGAAAAGCGCTACCAAAATAAAGGCTGGTGGTGTTTTTCGACATCCGGTACTTACTCTGAAAAAAGTGGCAAGGTTACCAAGCAAGGATAGAGAGGAAGTTATGAAGGTGTTGCGTAAATCCAAAATTATGAAGGTTTTGAATCAAAGAATTCGGGATCGTAGACGCCAAAGGGAGAAAATTACAAGGTCGTTGGAGGTGGTTAGTAAAGGTTCTCCTAATGTATCTTCATCTCTGGCATCAGTAAATAATGATTGGAAGAATCAGGTTGCTTTAAATGGTACTGAGGAGTCAAAGGCGGTAGATGTCCAAGGTATTGGTAAAATTCTAGGTGTCACATTTGAGGGGTGTAACCATAACAAATTTAGTGCTTTATCTCGGTCAAAAAATCTTGACTTAGGACCAGTGTTGACGCCCGTCATGGATGGGGAGGCCGTGAGTGCAGGGGATGTCTAGGTGGAGTGGTGCGGTGTGGGGGGGTGGGGGGGTGGGCGTGGTGGTAGTCAGTAATGAAGTTGGTTTCTTGGAATGTGCGGGGGTTAGGGAGTTCAGAGAAGAGGAAGGAGGTGAGGAAGTTGGTGGCTGAAAAGAGTCCTTTCATTTTATGCTTACAAGGAACAAAATTAGCAGTGTGTGATGATATTCTTTGCAATATGTTGTGGGGTGGTTCAAATCATGCTTTTTCTTATCGTCAGTCAGTAGGGGCCTCAGGGGGGTTGCTAACTGTGTGGGATTCTAAAGAAGTGGAGGTTTGGACTTTTGTTAGTTACGAACATGTGTTGCAAATTCACGGCAGGTTCATCCGGACAAATGAGAAATTTTACTTGTTCAATATTTATGCACCATGTGAACCTAGAGCAAAACAGGAGCTATGGGCTTCTTTGACTGTTCGTTTGCAGTTATTAAGGGGCGAGAAGGTGTGTGTCTGCGGGGATTTCGATGTTGTTCGTAATATGGAGGAACGTCGGTCGATAAGAGGGAGTAACATTTCACAGGATTTTCAACATTACGGTCTCTTTATTGATGATAATGGATTGATAGACTTGCCTTTATGTGGTCAACGGTTTACTTGGTATAAGGGGGACGGTACTTCAATGAGCATGATATATCGTTTCTTACTTTCAGAAGATTGTTGTTTGCAATGACCCAACTGTTTACAAGTAGCCCTCCTTCGAGGTCTCTTTGATCATTGTCCGCTTCAGTTGTCTGTGGATGAGGAAAATTGGGGTCCTCGTTCGACTAGAATGTTGAAATGTTGGTAAGAAATGTCGGGGTACAAACAATTTATAAAAGATAAATGGCAGTCCATCCAAGTTGAGGGGTGGGGCGGCTATGTCCTGCGAGAAAAATTAAAATTTGTCAAGGCTGCTCTGAAGGAGTGGCATTCAACCCATGTTAAAAATATTCCAGGAAAAATTGATTCTTTAAAAATTCGGCTAGCTGAGTTAGATGAGAAAGGGGAGGAGGATGAGTTGTCGGTGGAAGAATTAGAGGAGTTGAGGGCGGTAACACATGACATCCACTCTTTGTCTCGCATTAGCACCAACATCAGATGGCAGCAGTCTCGGCTTCTTTGGTTGAAAGATGGGGATGCTGACTCTAAGTATTTTCATTCAATTCTTTCTAGCAGCAGGAGGCGTAATGCCATTGTCTCGTTGATGGTAAATGACACTCTTGTTGAAGGCGTTCAACCCATTCGGCATGCTGTCTTTACTCATTTCAAGGATCATTTTGCCGCTCAGGATGTTACAAGACCATGGGTCGAAAATTTGTTGTTTAATACTTTGTCTTACGCGGAAGGAAATAGTCTGATAAAACCTTTTTCGGAAGGTGAGGTAAAAGCTGCTATGTGGGATTGTGATAGTTTTAAAAGCCCCGAACCAGATGGTGCAAGCTTTGGTTTCATCAAGGATTTTTGGGAAGACATTAAAGGAGATGTGATACGTTTTATCTCAGATTTTCATCGAAATGGTAAGTTGACAAGAGGTATAAACAATACTTTTATAGCTCTTATACCTAAAGTTGATAGCCCTCAGAGACTACAAGAGTTTCGATCTATAGCTTTGGTTGGATGTCTGTATAAAATATTCAAAGGTTTTGGCAAACAGGTTGAGAATGATTATTGGTCGGGTTGTATCTGAGACTCAGACAACGTTTGTGAAAGATAGACAGATTCTGGATGGTATTCTAATTGCAAATGAAGTGGTTGATGAGGCTAAAAAGTCTAATAAGGAGTTGATGCTTTTTAAAGTTGATTTTGAAAAAGCATATGATTCGATGGATTGGGGATATTTAGATGCGGTGGTGCACAAAATGGCGTTTCTGGTGTTATGGAGGAAATGGATTAAAGAGTGTGTTAGTACGGCAACTGTCTCTATTCTAGTAAATGGAAGCCCTACAGATGAGTTTCCTATGCAAAGGGGGTTGCGCCAAGGGGACCCTCTTTCTCCTTTCCTTTTTTTATTAGTTGCTAAGGGGTTGAATATCATGATGAAATCGGCAGTGGAAAATAATTTGTATACAAGTTACGGGGTTGGTTCGTCACACACGGTAGTGGCGTCTCATTTGCAATTTGCGGACGATACGTTGCTTTTAGGTGCTAAGAGTTGGGCCAATGTGAGAGCCTTAAGGGCGGTGTTGAATCTGTTTGCGGATATGTCTGGTCTTAAGGTGAATTTTCATAAGAGTTTATTGGTTGGTATTAATATTGGGGATTCATGGTTGACAGAGGCAACATCTATTTTAAACTATAAAGTGGGTAAAATTTTGTTCTTGTATCTTGGTTTGTCGATTGTAGGTGATCCTTGGAGGTTAGCTTTTTGGGAACATGTGGTGTCTTCTATTAAATCTAGATTGGCAGGGTGGCAAAGTCGTTTCTTATCCTTCGGGGGTCGTTTGGTTCTTCTCAAGTCTGTCCTGACATCGCTTCCTGTCTACGCCCTTTCCTTCTTCAAAGCTTTGTCAGGTATAATTTCTCTCATTGAATCTATTTTTTTTTTTAAAATTTGGGGAGGGAGTGAGGATAACAGGAAAATTGCCTGGATTACAGAAGGAGGACGGAGGGTTGGGGGTGAGGTAGTTGAAGGAATTTAATTTAGCCTTGTTAGGTAAATGGTGTTGGCGATTGTTGGTGGATAGAGGTGGTTATTGGTATAGGGTTTTGGCGGCGAGATATGGTGAGGAGGCAGGGAGGTTGGAGGTGGGGGGCCGGAGTGTGTCTCATTGGTGGAGGGAGATAGCGAAGATTAGGGATGGGGTTGGTGAGGTTGATGGCGGTTGGTTTGCAGAGAGGGTTTCAAAAGTGGTAGGGGATGGAACGAATACCTTTTTCTTGCTTGATAGATGGGTAGGAGATGTGCCTCTATGTAGGAGATTTGCTCGCTTATTTGATCTCACGACAAATAAGTTTAGCAAGGTAGCTGATATGCGCGCTCTTGGGTGGGAGGAGGATGGGGAGGCGTGGAGTTGGAGGAGGAGATTGTGGGCGTGGGAGGAAACTTTGGTAGAGGAGTGTAGGACTTTACTTAATACTGTTGTTGTGCAGTCTAATGTTTCTGACAGGTGGCAATGGGATCCGGATACTCATGATGGCTATACATTGCGAGGCGCTTATCAGACATTGACATCGTTGGTACCTCCCACAGCTGAAGTAACAGATGACCTTGTCTGGCATAAGCAGGTTCCGTTGAAGGTTTCCATTGTTGCGTGGCGGTTGCTGAAGGACAGATTACCAACTAGGCTCAATCTTCATAGGCGCGGTTGTCTTGAGGCTACGGCTACCTCATGTGTGTCGGGCTGCGATAGGGATGAGTCGGCTTCCCATTTGTTTCTTCATTGTGTCGAGTTTGGTTCTCTATGGCATCATATCAGGGCTTGGCTTGGCTTGGCGTGTCTGGAGCAGATCCTCAAAACATTAGTGATCATTAACATCAATTTATTCACTCTACAGGTCATTCAAAGGCTCGCAGGTCGTTCTTACAATTATTATGGCTTCTTTGCGTGTGGTTGATTTGGAATGAACGCGATAACAGGTTGTTCAATAACATTGAAACTCCGATTTTACAGCTTTTAGAGAAAGTAAAATTTCATTCGTTGTGGTGGTTAAAAGCTAATAACACCACTTTTGTGTACGACTCTCAGAATTGGTGGTCGGACCCTTTGTTTTGTTTGGGTATCGACTGACTTTTTTTGTAAATACTTTGTTTGACAGATTGTTTTTCGGGGTGGACGTTATGGTACTCCTTGTACTGATGAATTTCCATCGCCGCTGTTAATATATTCCATTTTGATTTCTTCAAAAAAAATTGAGAAGAAAAACATGTAAATAAGCTGATTCCTTCTACAAATGGATTAACTAATAGTATAATCAAGTATGGTAAGACAAATAATATATAGGAAAACAAAATGTACTACTCCTTCTGAGATCCACCTCTAAGTGATTTCCAAAAAACAGGCCAATTCTTTTGTGCTTCAGTCCATCCCAAAAGTGACCCTTCTCTCAATGGATCCCAACTAGCAGAAACAATCCCATAACTCACTCCTAAAAGAGCAGACCCAAAAAAGAAGAAAGACACAAGAAAAGGAACCCAATTTGGCACATCAATTTTCAAACCAACTTTAAGATAGTAAAAAAATGGAAAGAACAAAAGTCCAACACTTAATGGAATCCCAACAGACAATGCCATTCTACCTATCATTCTGTTTGTCACTACTTCAGGAATAATTCCTTGCTCTCTTCTATCTTCTTCTTCATCTTCATCTTCATCTTCCTCTTCATCATCGTCATCTTCTTTTTGTTTGTTCTTTTTGAGGTTCTTAATTCTCTTGTTTTTCTTCTTTGGGGTACGACCAAATCCCTTTGGACCCTTTAAGGTTGCTTGTATAGGTAAAATGTGAGAGAAGTGAAATTGTGATGATCTATGAATAGAGAACTGAGACTTGTTGGTGAATATATAAATGTTGTTGTGCCTAGCATGCTGCAGTTAATAATATTTATAGTAATTAGAATCATAGATAACAAATGAGTCAAGATATATATAATTATAATTATAATTGTACATATTTTCCTATGCTTAAAAATGAGGTAATATTTGTAAAATAATTGGCAACAAATTAAAGAAAACATTTTGAGAACTTAAATAATATATGTTGCAAAGTTGAATAGAGAAAAAAGAGAGAGGAGGAACCAACCTTGTGAAGAAAGTATGGATTGAGAATTGTGGTAGTCATCATGGTATGGTATGATATGTGTTGATGGATGAAGATTACTAGATAGGTGGCATGTTTATTTTTGAGTATAGTCGTAAGAGTAAGATAATAATAGGTGCTCCAGAAGATAAGGTTGTGAAGATAGGATTCTATCTACCCTTTTTGTGATGTCTTCAAAAACAAATTTTGTTTGCTGCATCACTGAAACGACGCCGTACTCTAATTAAATTAAAGTGGAAGCAGAATCAAGTATTACCTTTTTCTTTAAAAAAATAAAAATTAAATTAAATTAATCACATAACAAAAACGTTGCAGTTAAGGATGAAAATAACTAGAGTTTTTTTTTTCTTAAATAAAGAATGTTTATTTCTTTTTAGAAATCTATTTAACTAAAAAGGTCAAATCACAAACTATAAAATGTTTTTTTGACCTGTCATAATGGTCTATTTAAGTAAATATGAATAATATTAAGTATTATATTATATTTTTTATTTCGAATTAAATTATAATTTTTCCTAACCTTCTTAGTAATTTAAGTTTATTAGTATATATTAATATTTACATATGTTATTATAAACTAGAATTGAAATATGATCTATTATATAGTCAAATTTTCAAAAAGTTCAAGTTAAATATCTAAAGGGAGTTTAATCTTATTGATGTATTAGTTTGCTATTCTATTTCAATTTAGATCACATTACTTATTTAACGATGTTCGTATGAAATAAGTTTTTAAACAGATTAATAGACCATATCAAGTTTTCAGAAGGCCAAACTCAAAACTAAAAAATAAATCTATGACATGTCGCATGTTAGGATTGAGTCTTAAAATTTTCGACAGACTAGACTTAGGTCTTACAAAGCTTAGCTCGGCCTAATCTATTCCACCTCAAGTTGCAATAAACAAGGTCGGGGTTCAAACCTCAAATAAAAAAATATCTTGTCGATTAATCAAAATATTAAGAGTAATCCACATTCAATTTGAATAGATTTTAAGACAAATAAAAAAATGCAACTCATTTCAATTTATTTTATTTTTTTATAGAAAAATCGATCTAAGTACAATTAAATTTGACTAACATATTTTAATAAAAAAATAATAATAAAAGTTAATAGAATTTTCTAATTACACCCCATGTAATTCATAGTTACATCTCAAAATGACAAAATTATCTTTAAATAAAATTTAATTTTTAAATACACTCAGAAAATTAATGCCTCTTCCTTCTTTTTTCCGCCAAAACTCGGAAAAAACTCCTCTTCCTTCTTTCCTCTTCCAAACTCGTATTTTTTCTTTCGATGGAGAAGACTTGATTCTACTTATTAGCATATTAAATTGTATTACAAAATAATATGTTAAAATTAAGACAGTTTTCAAGATGGAAAGTGTTTATTTTTTAATGTTAAATGATTCAAAATCATGTGCAGAAAAGAAAAGAAAAAACTGAATTTTTTTTTCTTTCGAAAGAGAGAGACCAGAAATCGTTAAAACTATAACAACAAGTGATGTCGCTTCTCGTATGTAAAAATTCCTGGTATACTCGTTTTCACAACTTAGTCTACTTAGATAATTAGATTGCTCAATTGGTGTTGATTGACTAAAAAACAAATCATTAGCGAGTCAAAACTCAACTTATATTTATTTATTTTTTGTCGAGTCAATATCACTTATACGACTTATGTCTTAGGTATAAGGGTGTAGAGGACTCTGAACTTCGGCTCAAATTTGCTAACGGAAGTATTAATGTTTTGAGCCGCTATATAACAATAGATCATATGGGACACTTCTCCCCTACTCTATTAATTAACTTAAAATCCCTTAGCTTGCATGGAATTCATTTTGTAATTCTTGTTGTTGCTGCATTTTTCATATTGTTGTTACTAGAGGCTTCAAGGTATTAACTCTTTGTAACATACTTTATTAACACACCTTATTATGAGGGGTAGGTCACCTTTGATGATTAATATATAATTCATTTTGGGAAGATAATAAAAACTTAAAAATAATTAATATATTGTTTCGGACTTAACTAAAGTCAATTTAGAATAGGATTCACACCCAAAGTCCATAGCACACACGTGTATCACTCTTTCACGAACGATCATCAGGTGATCCACTAATTACAACAGAAATCATTCAACGGAACTTCTTCAATGGTTCTTTTGAGCTCCACTATACTATGACCTCAAAACTTAGAAGAAATATACACATTATTTCAATATTCTCTCATTGACTTGAGTGTCTAATTATTTGCAAATAAAACACCATGTCGCGAGGAGCTCAATCATACTTCAAAAACATCAGTAGTCGTTTGAGATTCACATCGGATCATTGACATTTGTCCGAATCGAATCCACCACCACGTGATTAAACAAATCAACAAATTATTGATGAATATAGTATTTTATCCTAATAAGAAAATATTTAAATCTCTGTTGCATTATCAGATCTGTGGATGCTCATCAAGAGCCTATTCTCCCTCTTCAATCATATCCCACTAGACACCACTTTGGTTATTACATTACTATATCTTAAAACTTGAAACTTGTGAAGTGTAGCTAATTCATCCATAGACAATACTCATGGCTGCTCAAACTTCAACCTCTCTCTTGAGATTGGAGCACATACCTAACAAAGGTAGAGGCCTTATTGCAACACAAGATCTCAAAGCTGGCCAAATAATCCTCACTGAATCCCCTCTTCTTCTCTATTCTGCTTCACCTCTTTTCTCTCATGCACCTTCCCCTTATTGTCACAACTGCTTCAGAACCTTACCACCTTCACAAACATTTCCATGTCCTTCTTGCTCAAACTACCTTTTCTGCAGCCAAAAATGCCTCTCTATTGCCCTTAATTCCTCTCACTCATCTTGGTCATGTCAAACACTCTCTCATCTTCAAAACCCCACTTCACCATTATCAGAAAAACCTTGTGAACTTCAAGTTCAAGCTCGTTTGATTGTTGCAGCTTACAATCTTGCTATTCACACCCCTTCAAAACTTCAAACTTTACTTTCACTTCATGGTAGTACTAATGATCATGATTCCATAGTTGATAATGCTAAGTTTCTTCATGCTCTTATCTCACCTTTTTGTCCACCCCACATGAATTTTTCAGCTGAACTAGCTGCTAAAGTCATTGCCAAAGAAAGATTAAACTCTTTTTGCTTAATGGAACCTTATTCCCAAAAGGGTCCTCAAAGATCAATTAAGGCTTATGGAATTTACCAAAAAGCTACTTTTTTTAATCATGCTTGTATCCCTAATGCATGCAGGTTTGATTATGTGGAAAGTGGTCAACCTGGTGATGAACATAATACTGATATTGTAATTAGGTTGATTAAGGATGTTGCTGTTGGAAGTGAGATTTGTATAAGCTATTTTAGGATTAATAAGGATTATTCAACAAGGAAAAAGATTTTGATGGAGGATTATGGCTTTGTTTGTGAATGTGATAGGTGCAAGATTGAAGCAAATTGGAATGACGGAGAGAACAAGTACAGTGATCTGCCACATGTGATTTTCTTATCTAAGTTTGTTTGTGATAAGGAGAATTGTGCAGGTACTATGGCTCCTCTGCCTCCAAAAGATGGTGAAAAATCTAATGTTCTTGAGTGTAACTTTTGTGGTAATTTGAAAGTTGACCTTGCTACTTAGGTCTGATTTGGATTGGTTTATCTGAGCTACTATGTACTACTTGTATAAGCATTTGTGATACGAAATTGTCAGCTTATTTTCATAAATTTTTCAAGTAGAGTTTATTGAAACAATTGACTTTAATTTATCTTTTGTTATAAAAATAGCATATATATACATGAACACTTGTATGATATGTAATTATTCTATAAGTGATTAATTTTGTTGTTTATCCAAACATGGTCTAGTCTTTTCAATGGAACTTTTCAGCTTTTAACTTCTTTTCTTTCTGTGAAATGTGTGTGTTGTAGCCATGGTTGAGAATGTAACATATTGCATTTCTGTGAGAAATGTCCAGACTTTTATAGTAACAATGATATATTTGTACTTTTGATTGTTTGTGTAGTCTATATGTTTTTATGATGAGAATCAAAGGATTCTAAATAAGGAAAAGGAAATTGGAGTCAACCTAGCCCAAACTATTTATTATAGACAGTAATTACAATTTTTTCTTAAATAATCCTTGATCTCATATAGTCAAATATTTATTTTAAACAAAGGAGACTTGCCTGAAAAGCAAGTGATCTCATATAGTCATATTACAAACGGTTATAACAAAAAAATTATTTCAATTATTTGTTTTTTTTCAGAGTTCGAACCCTGAACCTTGCATGTATTATAAATAATTATAACTAAAAAAATTATTTCAATTATGTTGCTTTGTAATATCAATCGAATATTAATTAATTTTTTTTGGAATTAATTATATTTTTCTTTGATCACCAAAAAAAATTATCTTTTTATTTGTCGCTTTGTAATATCAATCAAATTTAATTATACATTTTTTATTAATTATATTTTTTAAAGAAGTTAAACTAACTCACTCAAATTAACATGAAGAATATTCGAATTTTAAAGAAGTTAAACTAATTCACTCAAATCAATATGAGGAAGATTCGAACATGGGACCTTGATAATGAACACAATATAAGGTCTCAAATCAAACATCATCAAGCCAACCCAAGTAGATTTATACTCTAATTATTATTAATACTTATATTTTAATTCTTATAGTGCGACAAACTAAAAGATGATAATTTGACCGACAGAGATTGAGTTTAGTAGAAGCTGCTAATTTCGACGGAAATGCATATCCATATCTAATGTCTGATGGTGTCTAAATAGACTTCTAATAAAAAATATATATGAAAAAATATATTTAAATATACTGTTAGTCCATTTCTTTGTTCTAGGTCCCTCAATAGCATCTCTCCATCCGAAAAGCTAGCCTGATAGAAAAATATTTGAATGGACACAAGACTTTGAACACACATATATGATTTAATTATTTTAAAAATAGATAATATTTTTTCTTTCTACTTTTTTTTCATTTATGTAAATGTCACTAAATTTTGTGTCTAAAACCTTGTGACCGCACAAAACTTTTTCAACGTGACAAACTTAAATGTGTCACCATTTTCTATGTAGGATGACGGTGTCTCATGTCAATATATGAATAGAAGATGGTCCTATTTGTTACACTTACATTCTAAATTTTATGTGGAATTGAAGTCCTTTTTTTTTTATAGATTTAGGTAACTTTGGAGGTTGAGGATTTTAGTGTATTCATAGGATGAATAAACGATTGAAATTAATCATGTAGATGACGGAGAATAAACGGTTAAAAAAAAAAGTATTTTGTTAATGAGTATCCTCATAGTACGCTTTAAAGTTTCTCAATTAAGAAATTATTCCTTAAAAAAATTTAACATTTCAATTTCCGATGCATTGAATGCACAATTTTTCATACAAATTTACTATTTAAAGTCCTTAAAGAGAGCCCTAAGGACACCTCGTTAACATTTCCCAAAAATAAAGGGTCTTGCTTTTTTATTACACAAACAAAATGATACTCATTCATTCAAATTGATAAAATACATCAGAATCAAAATCGCTAAAAATGTAAAGGATGAATCTGCAAACAAACTCACAACACCCAAGTTAATAGCATACAACGCCAAAATGCCTACAAATAATATGATAAAATCTAAATCACCAGAATACTCATGCTTCCGGATCTACAACGTTGACGTCCAAATGATTGATTGAATCTCTGATTGACTGAAGTTGATATTTCAATATGAACCAAACGAACACCGTAACAAGACGCGAAACCAAACAACGTTGCACAAAACGACGAACAACACAACGCCGCACTCAAACAACGAAATCACAAAAAAAATACAAAAGAAAACACGTGATATATGTAGATAGAAAGAAAGGGGTAAAAAGATGTAGAGTGGTGATTTTAGGTCAAAAAATGACCTAAAACCACCCCTAACAAAATGTCTTGCTAACGAGTGTATTTAGGATACTCTTTAAAGATTTTAAATCAAAAAATATTCCTTTAAAAAAGTCAAACATTTCAATTTTTAAATCATTGAATACACAATTATTTATAAAAACTTACAATTTTAAATCCATTCGCATTTCTCATATAATTAGAAACATACTTGGAGGACTAAAAATTAAAACTAATATATTACGAGAACTATAAGCAAAGTTAAAAACATAAAATTTATATTTCTAACTAGAGTCTGATGTCTCTCTCTTTCTCTCTCTTCATCTTCTTAAATCCTAATTGTCATCGCTTTTTTTATTGATATAATAAAAAGGGATGATTTAAGGTCAATTTTGATCCGAAATCATCTCTTTCAAATTATTTTTCTTTATCTTTTAGTTAAATAAGAACATCCACAATGATAGTACACTAATATGGACTCTTTAAATCGACCCCTCATATACACATCATTTATTTATAATTTTTTAATAAAAATATATGTTAAAGACTCAATGACTCAAATGACAATACATTAATAGGGGCTCTAATGAAAAGTGCTTAAATATGTCTCACTAATTTTACATCATTATACAAAAGTAATTTATTTATGAAATTATAAATTACCTCATAAAATATTACTTCTTTTGAAAGAAAGACCAACTTATACATATTTTATTACTTCTTTTATACGTGGGATTCGTTAGTTGTTCATGAGAGATTTCTTATACATTTTTTCTTCCTCCAATAGGAGTCCTTAAAAGGAAAGGTCGTTGTTAAGTAAAGGAACAGCCATTGGAGATGCTCCAAGTAATTTCTCCATATTTTCTGTCTTCTTTGGTTTAATTTGTTTTATTTTGTTTGTTTAAATTTCTTGTCTTTGTGAGGTGTATTTTTATTCATCATCTTAGTGTGGTGTTAATTTGATTCAGGTTGAAAGATTAGTTTTGATCAAGTGTAGATTCAATCAATGACTATTACGTCGTCAACGTTGCAGATTCGAAGACATGAATATTATATAGACTTAAATATAATCATATTTGTAAGCATGTGTACTCTATCATTTTATGTTAGTAACATAGTTGTGTTGAGTTTGTTCGCATATTCATCTTTTTTGTCTTGTTTTTAGTGCCTTTGAATTTGTATTGCTATTAATTTGAATGAAATTTGAATTTGTATTATTTCTTATAGTTCACCTATAACAAATGGATATGTATAATAGTCAGGAGAAATGATATTTGTATAACCATTTTGTGATAATTTTTGGACAATTATCTTTTTATACTCATATTATGTTCTTACTATCTTTCTCTTTCGTTTTCTCTCTATCTTTATTGTTTTTTCCTTAAGAAGAGAGAAAAAGAATGTTATAACAAAAGTCGTCATTAAATAGTTATGTAAATATCATTACTCTATAGAGAGGGATACATGTAATCTTTTTTTTCAAGTAATTTAATGGTTAAATTTATATGCTGTGAAGAAGTAAAGATCACAGAGTTTAAACAATGATCCCTACAAATATTGTTTTTATAGCTAACAATGGAGTTACCTTTGACAATGAGAATGTACTCATTACTGATACATAAAAGCCAACTCGAGTCGGCCAAAGTAGGCGACTTGGAGGAATGCACAAGCACAACCATCGTCTAATTTAAATCGAAAATGAAATCAAAAAGTTTAAAAGAAAACTTTCATTTTTGACTAGTACAAGTACACAAATGAGTGGGAAAGAATCAGGAACAAGCCTGTGTTGTTGAACAACATGCATGTCCATCTCTGAGTAATACATATCATTGAAGTAATGATATGGCACCAAATGGAGCTATAATACCACGTGGCTATATTGATGTGGCAAGTCACTGTGGCACCATCATCCAACAATAGGTTAACGTGTGTCACCATGAACACTTAGTTGATGCCATGTCAGAGACCACAAACAAAACAAAAATACTTTTGCAAATAATCAATTTTTATTGAAAAAGTATATTAATTTTATACAAAACATTTCTATAAAATTCCTTAAAAAAAAAAACATTTCTATAAAATATCTTTTGTATAAATATTTCACAAGCAAATTAAAGTTATTGGATAACGACGAAATGACATTTATGCTTGTTTGGCTTCTCTTGGAAAATAAATTGAAAGAGATAAAAATAGTTTAAAAACTCTATGAAGACAAGAAAAGTGTAAAGAACAAAAAACAAGAAGAAATGTGGTTAGAAAACCTCATTAACACCGCCTTTAATCCTCGAAAAACTCAAACTCCAAAGTTGAAACATTAAAGTAGCCAACAACCACTGTACTATTCATTTATGACCCCTGAACTAACCAAGTAGATATGATATGAAAGCACCACTTCACTGCCATCTTAACCACCTAAAAATCCAACACAAAAAACACCATTTGCCTCTCCACTTTCAGCCATCAAAGATCCACAAAACATGTACTAGAATGTTACTACTCATACACAATCATTCATGCAATAATTAACCATCATTTTTTAACTACTTGGTCTCAGAATACTCAAATACCACACATCACACCATGTGTCTAACAATCATAAGACTTTGATCATAAAAGACAGACAATATTCCAACTAAATGCAACAAATCAAGAAAAAGGAAAAACACAATCAAATATTACAAAGTTTACGTGTAAATAGAAACCATAATAATAACTCCTCCTTCAAGTGATGCTGACAACACTTCATAGGATAAAAACACTTATTGCAAGCTTTCATAAAGTAGCAGCATTTCAATCAACATTGGCCTTATACTCCATAGCAGAGGAGGCTAAATCTTTCTTCCACTGCCAGTCACTGAAGAGAGACTGAGAGGATGGATATTCCTGTTTCAGACTACCTTGCTGGCCGTTAAAGACGATTTCCTTGGACCTTGCAGCGTCGAGGTTAAACAGCTCAGGTTCTCTTGCTGTTCGCTGTTGGAAGTTGTAGTTGTCAACCATGGAAGAACCATTCCTTGATTCTGAAACAGTGTTTGATGAAATCTGAGACATGTTATTATACCACATGCCATCTGAAGTGAAGTCATAACCTTGATACTTCACAGTTCCTAGATCCTTCTGTAAGAGGTTGTTCTCCTCTGCTTCCGAGTTCAGTCCAAACCTATTATTGAGTGTGTTCAGTAAATTACCAACAACTTTAGTGCATGATAGAAAATTACCAACAACTTCTGAGAATAGTTAAGAAAAAATTGCAAAAGACTACATATGGATCCTGATGTTTAAGACTGAGGTCATGTAGCCATGAATTGAGTTGAATCATTAAGGCTTAAGGCAGTTTAGATGCTTCCTTAGTCGACCTTCATAAAAATATTAATATCCATTTCATACCTCAGTTCCTTATAAAATGTAAAATCACTTACTTCAAATTACCAAAATACAACTCCTGCTATAATGTTTGCTCCGTTTCTCTTTTTTTCTTTTTTAAATTTAAAAAACAAAACAAAAATTTCCACTACAGCATGTTCATTTCATAGCCATCTACATAAATCATTGACAATGTCCACCGATGGACAAGAAGAAGGAAAAAAAAACAGCTACGACAAGACTACAGTGTGTAGCTTTGTTAGATGGCTTTGAACACTTCTTATGTAGCTATAGCCAAGACCACAATGCATTCCATCTAAAAGTAGAGAATAAACAGTCAAACAAGAATGCAAGTAGGAGCAAGAAGAAAAACCTCAAATAATAATGAAAGATATCACGACATCTAATTGATGGCTAGAATTAAAAATCATATCCCCAAATAGATATAAAAAGAAATAATTCCTTCAACATGTTATTATCCCATAACACCAGCTCAAAGCTATGAACCGCCCTTTCTGGATAATCATCAGGTAGCAGGCAGCAGGCAGCAATTAGATGCTAGTTAGACGTTGGTTAGTTATGACCAAACTCCGGACTACCAGAGCCTCTTCTCTTGGGAACCAGAGGGTTAAGACCAAAGACAAATGTCGGTTAGCTAACTAACATGAAATTACCTCTCCTTAATTGCTTTAACTCTATCACACACAAAAAATCAGTTCTCTTGTTATTGTTTCAGTTATACAATCATCCATAATTCCCTTGATTTCCAAACTTATCAAATCATGCCTCTTAGTTTTACTCACATCTGAAAAGCTGAACCACGCCTAGGTATCAAATAAATGTGAAAAGGATTTCAACAAAACATTTGAACAAGTAAAAACCCGGAATACCGAGTCATGATTTCAAATGACCATCAAAAAGGCAATTCAAGTTAAAATGAAGTCAAGAGTTAAGCAAACTTTAGCTGATACAATCCACAAAATCTTTTACCAAAGTATGCCAAACCCGATTAAGTGATTGGTACTGCATTCTTTCATATTCACACAAACCAAATTGAATAAAATAAAGTACAAGCCTTTGTCAAAACAAAATAAAGTACAAGCCTAACTCCAAAACTATGGCCAGATGACTTGCACCTCACCCCACACCACACACACATATCATCAGGATCCACATCACATGTTATGTAACTTCACATCACAACTACCATGTTTCCCATCTAACATAAAGATATAAACTCAATTGTGTAAACAAAAAGGAAGAACAACAATAATAACACTTCACAAGAAATCACGGCAATCATTTCCTCCAAACCCCACAAGGCAAAACACCCCAAAAAACACATATTGAACACACAACAAATAAAAACATAAAACATCAAAAAGTCAAAATACCCCATTCACACACAAATACACAACAACAAAAAAATAGCAAATCCTGTATGGAACAATTCTTGACCAGACTTTACTTACCTCTCGGCCAAACTCTAAATTACCAAGGTCCCTCCCCCCCCCAAACCAAGAGGCTTATACAAAATAAGAAAGTGTTGCCTTATTGAAAACAAAAGCAATGAAATCAATAATAAAAAAAATACCTATAAGGTTTCTTAGAACCCTGAAGAGGAAGAAGCATAGGATCCATGTGGGGCATGGTGTTCCCAAGATTGAAACCTAAACCTTCACGAGTACCATTTGTATGCAAAGGAAGTGTATGAAAAGTTGAAGTAGCAGTAACAGAAGCAGAAACAGTACTAGTACTTCCACTAGAACCACCACCGCCAAGTTGTTGTGAAGTAGTAGTAGAAACTGAAACTGAAGATGAAGATTGTGCACAAGAAGAAGAAGAAGAAGATTCCACAGGCTTTCTTGAACGGTAACGACGTCGAATCATATGACGGTCACAGTACTTAGAATCAGGATGAGCATCCCTAGAACATCTCCATTTTTTCCCATCTGTTCTTCTACACCTACCTGGTTCTGGGTCAATTTTTTTTCCATAATAACCCACTGAAACAAAAAACACAAAAATCATAACTTTATTGTTGTAAATCAAAATAGAGACAAAATAAGGAAGATTAACGTTGTTGGGTACTTACGAGATGGGTGAGACATGAATTGAAGACTTTTCCGAATAGGTAAAAGGAGGTCAGGAGGAACAGATAAACCAGCTTTGAGATACTTGAAGATGAGAGCTTGATGTTCTAGCTCTTGCCATTGAGAGACTGTGAAAGGTGGATGAGTTGGTGACCACATCAACGGCGGTTGTTGAATGCTCATGTTTTTGTTTTTGGGGTTTTTAAGGTAATGATAATGATGAAGAGAGGTTGAATCTAGAAGAGGATAAATTGCATAAGAGTAAGAGAGAGAGAGAGATTATAGAGAGAGAAGAGACGGTGGTTGTTGTGGTGGTGGTGAGGGAGGAGGAAAGGGTGGGGAGCTTACCTTGGAGAAAACCAGTTGAGCCATTATTGGTAAATGGAAAAGGAATTGGTGGTGAATTAAGGAGCCTATTATTAATTATATTATTATAATATTGTTATTATTTTATTATTATTATTTAATTTCAAGAAGAAATATGATATTTTGTAGTTTTTTCTTTGACAAATTTTCTGATCTTTGTAGTTAGAAGTGATTCAAGTGAAATATTAGTTTTTGCAAGTACAGTTAGATGATAGATTTCAATAAAACTTAGATGATAGATGTTGTTTAAAAAGAAAAATCTTACATAATAAGCGTAGAAATATTTGATGTGTTTATGTTGCATGATTAAAACTGTAATATTTTTTGTATTTATAGTGTATTTTTTTAAATTTTTTTAAAGGATTAGTTTTGAAAATAGACTTTGTCGAGTTAGTCTTAGCAAAAGTTTAAGTTTAGTTTTTTTAATTTTAAACATAAAGTTTGATTTGTAGATTGTCATAAACTTATTTTTTAGATCTAAGATCTAGTTTTTCGAAAGGCTAACATGATTTGTTAGCTTGTTTAAAAATATATTTTATATAAACAAAGCTACACGGTTCATGGTGCTTACCAACTTTTAACCTCTCAGGACTCTCCTCAGGTAGAACAAGTGTGGATTTGATTTGGCATAAACAAGTTTTCTTGAAAGTTTCAATTTTTGCTTGGAGGTTGTTGTGGGATCGGTTGCCTACAAGGTCAAACTTGTTGGCTCGCAGTATTATTACAAATGTTGATGCGGGTTGCTTGGTGGGTTGTGGTCACTTGGAGACATCTCAACATTTATTCTTATCATGTGACTTTTATGGCTCTTTATGGCGTGAGGTGCGGTCCTGGCTTAGTGTGCCGGGACCGGACCCTCACAACATCTCAGATCACTTGCATCAGTTTACTCATTCGGCGGGTAGTTTGCGTGCAAGGCGTTCATTTTTGCAGCTAGTTTGGTTACTGTATTTGGACAATATGGAATGACCGTAATCATTGATTGTTTAAAAATGTAGAAAATTACATAGCTTATTTGTTAGATAAAGTAAAACACTATTCTTTATAGTGGCTAAAAGCTAGCAACGCCAACTTTGTTTTTGGTTTTAGATCGTTGTGGTCAAGTCCCTTGCTATGTTTGGACATTGGCTAATCGTTATTTGTAACATTGACAGGCTGTAAGGGGTCTCTTTGGTATACCTTGTGCTTTGGAGACTTCCTATCTTTGTTAATATATACACCCTCCGGTTATTATTATAAGCAAAATTTTGCATTTTAATTCATTCAATTAATGTTGTATGTTGTCTATAATATAATAAAGACTATATACATTATTAATTGAATGAATTTAAAATGCAAAATTTTACTTATAATAGTGACCGGAGGATGTACCATTTTTTATTGTTCAAAAAAATATATTATATGAACATATTTAAATAAATAATTTGATTTATGTTTAAATAGAACGACTAACTAATAAACCAATGAAATTTAATTTTATTGAATATTTAACATGACATTTTAGATAATTTACTTATATATAATATTATATTTCAATTCTATTCAATAATAATATATTTGAATCTACAGAAAACTAATAATGACTAATAAGTTTAAATTATTAAAAAAGTTAACAAACTTATAATTTAATCTAAAGTGTTAAATTTATAATAATAATAATAATAATAATAATAATAATAATAATATATATTCTTCATATTTATTTAAATAGGTCTATCTGATAGGTCTAAAAACTTTTTCTATGATATGTGCTATGACCTTTTTAGTTTTTTTTTAAGGAGACATTTTTAACTATGTAGACTTCTAAAAAAATCTTAATTTCTTTTGTTTAAAAAAAGTTTAACCTGGTCTTAACGTATACTAGACCGTAAAAAAGTCTAACATGATCTTAACGTATACAAGACCATAGATCTTTGTAAATCAATTGGGCATATTACCACATCTAACTATTAGCATAAGATTTTTAGCCGATAAATCAAATATCTACATAAAGTATTCTTATTATGAAAAAATAGACACCTCTAATATGTTTTGCTTAAATTTAAGCCTCGAGTTATTGTAGTATGTGGTCTAGTCTATTGAGTAAGGATCCTCTTCATTTATCAAAATAAATGATATATACAATTTGGATAGAGATAAACACAAAAAATGGATAGTAAATGCGTCCCACCATTATTAATTATTGTATACTGTTTTCAAGATTGTTTATATCTATATCTTTCCAAATAAAGGAAATAGAGAGAATTGTAAATGGAGAGGATCTCAACTAGTCCATCGAGTTTTTAAAGTCAACAACCTAGAGACTTGGATTTGGATATTTGTCGGAATTTTGGAATGATAAATGGAGCCCTCATGATCTTCCATGTTTATCTTTTGTGGAGGGCCAAGTGCCTATGCTTGAAGTTAATAGATCAGTGGGTAATTATGATGATGTTGTAGGGAATCGGAGACTTCATGATATTAAGAGTCGGTTGCCTCATCATGTAACATAAGTGATTAGTACTTTGATTTCTCCTCGTTCATCAAGTGGTGATGATTGCTTAGCTTGGAGTATGACTACTGATGGTTCCTTCTCCTTAACTTTCACTTACGAATCTCTTGAGAAGAATAATGGTGATCAAGTGCGTTGGATTTTTAATCTTGTTTGGAAGTAGAATGGTCCTTATAGAATTCAATGTTTGTTATGGAAACTTAGTCATGCCTCAGTCCTAACTAATGAGAAGTGTTGTCGGAGAAAAATGACTCATTCATACGTGACCATTATGCCAAAATGGTGTTAAAGACCATATGCATGTATTTCATGATTGTAAAGTGGTGAAAAAAATTCGGAAGTTGTTGAACCCTCGTATCACGACTCATTCTTTTGATATCTTAGGTTGGCAAGATTGGTTAATGGCTAACATCCAAGACAAAGTCAAAGGATATATGTATGGTTTAGTGTGGTGTGGGTTAATTTGCGTGGCTCTATATAATATTTGGTAGAGGCGTAATAAAGTTGTGTGTTGGTCCAAGAAATTGGATAATTTAAAATTAGTTCACAAAGTTCAAAGACTTTTCTCTAGTATTTAAACTACTTTGAATCACGATCAGATTTTGCATGATAGGAAAAACGATGCGGTTCTTATAATCGAATGGGAGTTTTCTATACGAGGGTTTGTAGCATTAAACACAAATGGAGCAGTTACGAGAGCGGGGAACTTGGAATCTTGTGGCGGCATCCTTTGAGATGATGATGTGAGCTTTATATTTGGTTTTGTTGTAAAAATTACTCCATCTCATGTTCCAAAAGCTTAACTTTGGGGGATTCTACACTGATTGGAGATTGCTTGGAGTATAGGTTTTAGGAATATTCAAGTGTACGCAGGCTAAGATTATGATTAAGTTGATGCATGAGGGATACACTAATATTCATACGCACAAGAATCTTACAGAAAATATATATAACATCTACGATGAATCGGGAACCATCACTTGGTCCCAGTGTGGCAGAGGTGTTGGGGGGCCTATAGGGGCCATGGTCCCCCCACATTTTTAATATAATTTTTTATTTACTACAACTAAAATATATTATAATGTTTTATCAAGTATAATTAGGTTATGGTCCTCCAATTAATTTAATTAAAATGTTTATTTTTTCTGTCAAAAAATGTGTGTATTTTTACTATGTTACTAGATGAAATGACAACTAATATTATTAATTTTATACTTCATATTATTTTAAATTATCTCATATTTCGTAAAATATGTTGATATGGTCATTTCCTCAACAAATTTTAAATAAAATTAATCATATTGATATATCTCATTTATTTTTTGTGTTAACCCTCTGGTTCTCATGGTAGAGGGGTCATGGTAATCTAGTGTCTGATCAGAAGGTAAGTAAAAACTAGACAAGATTTATTCCACTAAATAATCAAACTCAGGTTCTCCCGAACAATTTATTCTTTTGTGGAACTCGTTAACCACTTCAGCTCATTTGTTTAGTTAGTTGATTGTCGTTTTTGTAACCAAAAAAAAAAGAAATATACTTTTCATTTGCAAATTCTCCTTTTGAAATAGATTTCAAAGTTACATACAAAATATGTGGTTAAATATGTTTTTAGTTTTTACAAAATTATGAACTTTTAAGTTTATTCCCTGTTAAATTTTAAGTGTAAGTTTAATCCTCCATAATATTGCACTTTATAAGAAAGAATAGTCAAACAAATTATTTTTAGTCCTCAAAATAGTTCATATAAATGCAAATAAGGACTAAAATTGAACGAATGCTTTTGAGGGACTAGACTTAAAAATGTATCACTTTGTAGGGACTAAACATATTTAACCCTAGAACATATGCACGACTATTTTTTTTTTGGTATGTTAAATATATTTACCGATTAATGTATCTCAT
The DNA here is from genome assembly GCA_958299785.1 of Medicago lupulina. Classification (NCBI taxonomy): domain Eukaryota; kingdom Viridiplantae; phylum Streptophyta; class Magnoliopsida; order Fabales; family Fabaceae; genus Medicago; species Medicago lupulina. The sequence goes on from OY283146.1 coordinate 11,272,272, forward strand.
ACTAAGTACTATAGTTATAAATTTCTTTAACAAACAAAAAAATATTAGTTTAGGGTTTCTTATATATCTTTTATATTTAAACAATTATCATTTTAATCAAATTATGTTCCTTGTATTCGGTCCCCTTTACTTTAAATTTTTAGCTCCGCCCCAGCTTGGTCCCATACTTATAGGGAAGTCAATCAAATTGCAGACAGTCTTGCCAAAAAATGATTGAGTTTTCTTCTGCTTTTTTATCAAATGTTTTGTTTTTATATCAAATATTTATTTATTTTTGCTTGGACTAGGTTTTATAGGTAAGTAGCCCCTTTTATTAAAAAAAATCAATAGATAATCTAGCAAAAACAAATTAATTGGTATTCTTAAGTCTAACTATCAATATCAATTTTATTAAGTTAGACATTTCATCTGAGTTTGAACACATAGCCTCACATATACGTGTGTAAGTTTCAATTGAAGTTTATTACTGATAAAGTAAAATAAAAGTTAATAAATTAATGCATGTAAATTTTAATATTGGTATTCATCTAAATCATATTTCTCAAGTATATCATCTTGTGGTATGTAGCATCGTCCCAAATTTATATGATTAAATAATGATATTGTCATTTTCAATTTTTAAGTAGTTTGATCAATGTAAGTGTTTGTATATGTCTGTAAGAATTTATGTGTATAAGTTGGGAGTAGGAATGTTTATTTTTATGTTTTTAGTTGGGAAAAACAAATATGGAGAAAAACAAAACAACATAAGAATATAACGTGAAAACTTTAAAGCGGAGAAAAAACCATGATCGTTGTCTAATGACAATCAAAGAATAACATTATGTAAACGTTGTTAAAGCATGTAGACTACCTTCAACCACCACACCTCTCCAATACACCCTCGCTCTCCAAAGCAAATATCTTACACATCTCCCACAAGACACTAACGTGAGAGTATAAGAGAAAGAAAAGAAACAGATATAAATTTAAAGTGTTTATGACTAGTGTATATTGTAATGAGGAACTAAAGTCTACATAGTCTTGTATACCTTTTCTTTTACAATTCTAAGCAATGTAAGACTTCTTTAACATATATATTTTCGACCAATACCAATAATCTCGACGTTGATTGAAAATGATACATTTGCTTCCATTGTCTTCACAGACAATCATAGATCAAAAGAACTATTATACTCCACGATAATGAGCGTAGTCACTTGAAGCCAAACCACTTCAAGAAGTTTCACATTGTATTCATGATCAATCATAATTCAAAATAGGGTTAAATATGTTTTTGTCCCTATAAATAAATATACCAACTTTTCGTTTTATAGATGACATAGTTAGAGACATTGAAAGAGGAAATTTGAGGGTAGGGACAGTTTCTGGTGGCAGGTTTATTGGTGGAAGAACAATGGTATCTATATTGAGAGAAGAAAGAGGAGCAATAATGGATTTGGAAGCATTGGAAAGTGAATGGTATCCGTATTTATATTGATGAACTCAGAAATTGCTATTTGATGGCTCACAATGGGGGCTGAAACCACAACAATGTGTGTTTTTCTATCCATGGAAATTTGATTAGTTTAGGATATATATGTATAATTGGTTCAGGATATGTATAATTGATTTTACAAATTACACAGCTAATATACTATAATGTATAATTGATTGATTCATGATTTTGAATTTGACATTCCTGTAATATAATATAATGTATAATTGATATAATTTGACATTACTGTAATCTAATCTAATATAATGTAAAATAGAGCATTTTCTTTGTAATTTTAGTTGCTACAACTATTTATAATATAACTTCTTATTATATTGATAAAAAATTGTGCCCCAGCGATATTCCGAGTCCAGGTCCACCCTCGTACACCGTGCATCAATGTTACTTAGAGACATTGCTAATGCCATGAGCCTTTTTATGAGATTGCTCCAAGCCTTTCATTGCCATGGTAGCACAAAAATGCCATGAGAGAGACATTGCTAGCATTTGCTTAGAGCCTTTTTATGAGAATGCTCCAACAAGACACTTATCCCTTACATGCCCTATGTTTTCCACATTTCCAATATTTTATAATCATTCCATTGTTTTTCTTCACAAGTTTTGCCTCTAGATACGAATGTTGAGTTTTTTGATGAAGTGTTATCTTCACTTTTCAATAATAATTTTGCTGACAACTTCTTCAAAGCTCAAAGTTTCCTTCTGATATATCAAAATAGGTTTAATATGCTCATAGGAAGGTGGAAAGGACAATATGAGCCTTGACATGTTATCTTCATCTTCAATTTTTACTCAAATAGTTTCTTCATTGAGAATACTTAGATGATCAAATATCTTTTTATTTTCATCCATGTGTAACCTATGAAATTGTTCTTTCAACAAAAACTTATTTGAAATATTTTTATAAATTAAATGCGATCAATTATATATTTTTAGGCTTAATTACACTTTTGGCCCCCTAAGTTTCCCAAAGTTGAGATTTTGGCCCTCTAAAAAAAATATCTCTTTTCAGGCCCCTTAAGTTTACTTTCTGTTGCAATTTTGGCCCCCACGCCAATTTTGATTAGTCAACGCTGACGTGGACGCCACGTGTGTAATGTTTTAATTATTTTTGTATTTTTTAATATTTTTTATTTTGTAATTAAAAACTAAAAAATAAATATTTTTTTATTTTAAATTTTTGTAATAAAAAACAAAAAAAATTGTAATTTTTTTAATTTGTAATAAAAAAACAAAAAAAAAATTTGTAATTGAAAGACAAAAAAAATTATTTTTTTATTTTTGTAATTAATTTTTATTTTTAATTACAAAAATATATATATTTTAAATTAAAAAACCAAAATTAAAATAAAATAAAAATATTTACACACGTGGCGCCCATGTGTCTGTTGACTGGGTCAAAATTGGCATGGGGGGCCAAAATTGCAACAAAAAGTAAACTTAGGGGGCATGAAAAGAGTTGTTTTTTTTAGGGGGCCAAAATCACAACTTTAGGAAACTTAGGGGGTCAAAAGTGTAATTAAGTCATTTTTTTAATATACATACTTTGGTCAAGTTTTTCTTATTTCATTCATGATAGTATTTGTTAAAAATATATTTTTTTCCAAGAATTGTCCCTATTTAATATTAATACCTTTTTATATGAAAAAAATATATCATTCCATAAAAAAGTTCTTAAAAAAAACAGTATATAAATAATTTCTTTAAAATATATCATCACCTTGCACAACAAGAGATGTCTATAGCATTTTTTTTATGACAAAAGACTTGTTCATAACTTAAGTTTCAAAATTAATTTTGGGGTCATGTTAAGGAACCTAAAGTAAAAACTATTATTGAAAAAAGTTGAATATGTTCATTAAAACTTCATAAAAGAGGAATTCCACGTCAAACAGACTGTGTGATGTGCAATAGAGTTGTTGAAGATGAGTGGCGTACCTTTCTTGGTTGTATGCACTATTAATTGTTAGAAAGAAGTGAAATTATGGAACAAAATCGAGCAACACTTACACACGCATATAAACTTTTATGGTGTTATCTTTTTCTATTCTTGCATGTCATGATGATGATACTAAGCTTGATTTTTTTGTCGTCTTATGTAGTATACAATGTAGTCGTAACACATGTATTCAAAAACAAAATCATGTGAATGTTTCTGCCACTTTCCAACCTCAAATTGGATTATGTTGGAGATTAGTAATTGAACACCTGAAGATTCTCATGAACTCCCTCAAATTTTATCGTGGACGAAACCACGTCATAATTGGCTAAAATGCAACATGGATTGTGTGATTTTCTCATCTGACGTTAGATTTGACATAGGTATATACTTTTGTGATAGCGCAGGTTACCTTGTTCAATCTTATAATATTTGTTTCCCTTCCATAAATTTAGTGGTATAATGTGAGACTACTACACTTCAATTATCACTAAAGCTCGCAGTAATAGAGACTTCGAACATGTGATTTTTTAAATTGATAGTTAAACTGTTATGAATATTATGCTAAATGGTTGAAAATATAAGAATGAGCTACCAACTTTTTATCTAATTGTAGCTCTCGTGTGTTCTCTAATGCTAATTACAATCCAACTTTCATCTATAGACAAACTAATAAAGTCACTCATACTCAACCTAAACTGATTATATTTCGGTCTAACCTTGTTATCTTTTACCCATCTTCTCATTGGACTCCTTATAAGTTCTATTATCTTAAATGAAATGAAATAAGTTACAATTGACACAATTTTTTTTAATACACGATTTTTAACACAAAACTTACATCAGTATATTCTTAACACATGTCTTTAAAACTCCATATTACATACAGTCGAAACTACATACAATCCTATAGTAAGAACTAATCAAGTCGTCCGACCAAGATCAAACTATCTAAACTTTAAATAGAAGTTTCAGTCTTTTTCCTTACTTTTATAATTTCATTTTCAATTAGTATAAAAAATACATTAATGAATTATGCATACATCATGCAAATGTCATCCTATAAGGGATATAGTCGCAATTAAAAATTCTTCAAAGGGTAGTAACGTAAATTAATAAATAACGAGATTCGTAACTGGAAAGTGAAGAAGAAGAAACAAATAAACAAAGAAGAAGGAAGGAAGGAAGAAAGCGCTTCGACTCAAACGCGCTTTTTCTCTCTCTTCTTCTTCCTCTCTCTCTCTCTAACCTAAGCCATGAGCCTCTTCGGTATTGGCAGGTTAGTATCAATCAAAAGCTTCAATTTTTACTTTCATTTTTCAATTTTCAACTTCCTACTCTTCAATTTAAGATTCTTATTCTTATTCAGTTATTCATACTTATTCTATGATCTGATCATGAATCTGTGCTAGTTCTTCAATTTAAGATTCTTTTTTTGAATTCTGATTGTATTGGACTACTGTGTATTCAATTTGACAAAAGTCAAATTTGCAAGAATAATTTTATTTTTGTTCATATTTAAAAGTTAATTCTTTAGTTCATAGTGTTGTTATGCTTTGATTGATCCATTCTTAAATTGGGTTGATTTGAATTGGAGTGAAAATTGTTACTTTGCATACATGTTTAGCAGAAAAAAAAATTGAATTTTTTTTGCACCAAAATAAGCTGTTAGTATGATCAAGCATCAATCAAGTGGATTTGGCTGCTTTAAAGTGATTAGTTAATAAAGTGATGAAATCAAGAGTTGATATTGTAACAATCTATATGATTTGTTATGCATGTGTATATATAAAATCAATCGTTGATTTGTTTATTTGCGATTGATATTACTCACGTCACTCTAAGTGAATTGCTCACTTTCGAGGAGTCTTGTCACAATCAAGTTTATAGTGTTTGATTGTGTTGATGAGTTTTCTGAGAAACTGTCTCATGAGTGATGCATGTAAGAATTGTGATCAAGAGAATTATTCTTAAGATTGTGTTTTTAGTTGTTGCATTGTGAAAGTTTGACACTTTGTGTCTGTTTGTTAGACGATTTCAAACGGTTATGAAAAAGATACCGTAGCTAAGTGTAGATTTCTGTTTTTCACTTTACGTGTAGTGCACGCTTTCGTCGATTAATGAATTGTTTTGTTTCTTGTGTAGTTTATTTTGTCGCATCTCCAATTTTAGTGGTTTAAATTAAGATTAAACTTATAGATTACATGTTCAATTGTTAAAAAATCTAATATTGGATAGTAATACGCACCACTGATGCATCAGCAGTGAACATTCTTTCTAATCATTGTTGAAGTATTGGGAAGAAAAAGTTTAAGTTTTTTGGAATAACCTTGTTTGTTTAGTTTAAATTTTTCACTGTCCTGCAGATTCTGATATCCAATTAACCTATACGAGGAGTGCTACGGCCGCTCTCTTTCCAACACTCTTATTGAGTGAACTCATTGTGGGGCTCGCACTTTGGAAATGGGTCCTACATAAAGTGGTGAGACCCACATGGATTTCACCCAACAAGAGAGTGAGTGTTAGAGTGTTGGAAAGAGGGTGTTCTTAGCATTTCTCGATCCATAGTACATTCAACCAAATGGGTATGGGGTTATATTTTGATTCCCTTTTCTGTGTTTCTTTGTCCCTAACCCCTTGTGGATGCAATAAATTTGTGATTTGCATAATTAATCAATTATTGTTCCTCCCTTCAATGGTTCTTTTTGACTGACCGATGGGAACACATTTCCTATGTGAGATGAATTTTGCACCTATTCTCATAATTATTGTGAAACAGATTTAAATGCTGAAATTGTAAATATCAATTGATCACAATGTTGTTAAATGGCGGCAGTGTTGTTAAATAGCGACGCTACTGTGCTGTTGCATAGCGGAATTTGAATGAATTGCTATTGTTCTGCGATACGTTATTTAGTACAAAATATTAGTGTCTCCATAGCGCTGTTTTCATAGTGGAATTTGAGCAAACAGCTATTTTCCACTATCCGCAACTGACACCACTGAATGGCGGCTATAGCAGTGCTATAGTGTAGCGGAATATGAACAAATCGCTATTGTTATGCAATATGCTATGTAGTACAAAGTGTTCTCAAACAGCGGCGATATCACACAATTGTGTAGCGATATTTGATCAAACCACTATCTTCCGTGATCCACAATCGATAACACTGATAGAGCTCCCAGTCATTTCGTCTGATTGGTAGTCCATGCTTCTTCTATAGCATTTCAAATCCATTTAGACATTTTTATACTGGACAACGTCCTTTCCTTGCCTTCTTTACGGATGTCCAGTCGTGGTGACAGGAATTGTTGTGATCACCACTACCATATGCTCTTCTCTTTTTATTAAAACATTTGATGCTTATCTAGGTAACTAATTCCACTTTCATGCATTTATTTATATAATTTGAACGTTGTATCAGCAGTAGAGAATAATCAGTATTGGTAATTTGGTATAAGTGAAACTTTGCATGATACTGGTACTTTTGTCACAGTGCAAAAGAATATGTTGAATATTTTTATTGATTCAGTTTATATTGATTATCTTCCACCCTACTTTTGTATTTCGACCTGACAAAGTATTCTGCAACAGAAACCAGAGAACATTCCGCCCCAAAAAAAGCACTCCTTCTGGAAGCAAGGTTGGTGCCCTTTATTTCTAAGGGATATTTTGGCTTTAGATATTCAATTTAATATAATTTATTTGCTTTATTTTTTAGTATTTTAAGATTTTTCTTCATTTGGAGTCACGACCTTGACTTGATAAGCAAGACCGGTGTTTTTATTTTTTTGAAGAAGCTAAAAGCAAGACCGGTATTAATGGGGAGTGGGAATGCGGAGAAGAAATTCAATGAATTCAACTAATGGTCCAAGTGTCTTGCCTTAAATACGGTTTCAAAAGGCATTCTACTGCGACCAAAATAAATAAATGAAACAAAAAAATAAGTAAAAAATTTCTCTAAGCATTAAAGTACTTTTTTTTTTCTCTTTAAAGTATTTACAAGCTGGAGGAAAGTTTCTGTAATAAAACATGCTTTATTGATCTTAAAAATACAATATAAAAGACTCAATAGAGGCTACTTTGAGTCACTGAAGGTGCCCGCAAATGGAGACGCTAATGATAGTCTATGTATGTATTTTTCAAAGCAAAATTTCATCAACTGTGTTAAATTGAAGATGTGCAGTTATAGTTTAAATATTATTTATGATGTACAGATACTCCAAAGTAGATTCCATATCTCTATTGGATATGCGTACATTACAGCATCAGCTGTCAAATTTTTGGTAGAAATGCTAATTGTTTGAATATGGCCAGCTGGCTTTTTTTTTCTTCCTATTTTTTTTTATTTATAAATTTCGATCTTCGGATGAGGGATGGTGGGGCATGGTGAGGGTGATTTCATGCAAGGAGTGTGGTTGTAACTTGGAGGAGGAGGAGATTCTATAGTATAAGAGTATATGAGTGGGGAAGGGCAGATTAATGACAAAATTTTGTAAACATTGAATAGTGATCTTAGCAACGATTATGAGTTACACAGCATGTTTTTCACATATATAAATATAATTTAGGTTTTTTACTTAATATCATGCAAAAGCCATATCCTTAGTGTCAAGTTCTCTTTACTGCAGTTTTAGTTTTAATTTTCTGCTGTTATATTTTAATTGCAGGGAGCTCAGCTCAGAAAACACATTGATGCGACATTAGGGAGTGGAAATCTGAGGGAAGCCGTAAAGCTACCTCCTGGGGAGGATTTGAATGAGTGGCTAGCTGTCAACAGTAAATATCAATCTCTCTCTGATGCACTGTGAAGAGCAGTGTATACTGTTGATGTTTTCTTTTGCTTTTCATTCTATAGTTTCACCAATTATATATTCATACAATTCTTAAATAGACTAATCCGACTTATTTTTTTCCTGCCCACATTTCAGCTGTTGATTTTTTCAACCAGGTGAATCTGCTCTATGGCACCCTCACAGAGTTCTGTACTCCCGAGAATTGTCGCACAATGTCTGCTGGACCCAAGTATGCATAGTTAACCGATTGCTTCTGTTATTTGCCTTAAATTTCATAAATTGTCAAATGATATGCTATCAAATATCAATTATCTTAGCCGTTGAATAGAAAATTACTTAGCTTGGGTTGTGTATTAGTATCTTGCAGTAACAAACAACTAAATAAATGATCATAAAAATAAGTGTAATACGGCGGATTGTTTGGTTAAAAGCTTTTAGACCACTTTGCCATAAATTGTTGGCTCCTTGTATCTCCTCATAGAAGAAGATTTTTGTTTTCTGATTATTGCTGCTTTTCGTAATTTGTTTATCACTTGGCACCTAGATCAATTAAAGTTATCAACATTCAATCCTATCTTGATTTTCCGTCACATTTTTTGTTTTGTACCTGTTTTAAATTAATGCCCTGTATATTAATTAACACTATTTTTCGTGAAGAAAAAAATTCATTTTGCTTAGAGATTTTGAAGTTACCATTTTTCGATAATGATGTGCTCATTTCTTTTATTTTGTTGTGTTTCGCCGAAATCATTGTAGTTTTAAATTTCATGCCAGTTGTTCAGTTTCTAGAATCTAGACAGTATTTAGGAGTGTTTATTTTTTTAGTAATAAGTGTGTTTTATCGACTTAGAAGCGGCCTTTCTGAAAGTATTTGAAATTACTCCATTTTCAAAAAAAAATCCTTATAATGAACAGCATTCCTTTAATGCCGATGATAATGATATTTCCAGTTACTGATTCATTCTAAATTCATCTGTATTCTGTTATAAATTTTTATGGACTTGGCTCCTTTAAAGAAGGGATGCATTTTGAGGATGAAGTGAGTTACTCTGTTGAGATTGTGATAAGCTATGAAGTTGTTAAATAAAATCTCACCCACTGATTTTTAAATAAACAGTTATAATTTTGCATTACTGAATCCTATTTTTGTATAGATTTGTAGTTCTTATCTTGTCTATTACATGAAAACTCTAGGTATGAGTATAGATGGGCAGATGGTGTGCAAATCAAAAAACCTATTGAGGTTTCTGCTCCAAAATATGTAGAATATCTTATGGACTGGATTGAATCACAGCTTGATGATGAATCCATATTCCCTCAGAAGCTTGGTAAATACTTCACATTTTCTTGAAGATAATTGGACTCTCTCATCATGATCATCATTTTCATTCTTGTTGTATGTCCTGTGGAATCATGCAGGTTCTCCATTTCCTACCAACTTTAAGGATGTTGTGAAGACAATATTTAAGCGGCTGTTCCGTGTATATGCTCATATATACCATTCTCACTTTCAGAAAATTGTGAGCCTCAAAGAAGAGGCCCATCTGAACACATGCTTCAAGCATTTTATACTCTTCACTTGTGTAAGTCTTACATTCTTTACTATGATTTATTTACTCTAGAATAAAAATTACACCGTCAGGGCATAAAAATTAATCTAAAAAACTATTGTTATTATTTTTGCAGGAGTTTGGGCTGATTGACAAAAAGGAATTGGCTCCACTTCAAGAGCTTATAGAAACCATAATATATTAAATGTTGAAATGGGACCAAGCTTACTGTGAATTGTGAAATATCTTTATCCTAGGAAACATAACTAATGTTTTGCTCTAAAATCAGAGACTGCTTTTTAATATCTGATTTTAGTAATTTATATCTGTTGTGTTGAATGAGTTTGGGAACAGGGTCTAAGTTGTCCTTCATCACAGAAAGCTCGCATGAAGACTCAAATATATGCAATGGGTTACCATAGATCCCAATGTTTTACTTTAATGTATTGGCTCGTTGTTTGCCAACTGAAAACCATACTTCATGTTTGATGTTTTACTATGAATTTGGAAGGCTGTTTTTGGAATAATTTCATTGCCAATAATTAAGTGATAATCTTATAGATTTCTATGCTAGTTGCTAAGAACATTTTTAATTGGTTAAAGTTAGGGACAGCAAAACGGGGTTGGCCTGATTGATCAACTCATTTAACCCGTTATTTTTGGCAGAGCGAGTTGAAGTTTTGAGGGAAAAAACCATTTTTCTTGTTATTTTTGAATAACTTACTTATAGCACTTTGTTGCCCAAAAAAAGTATGTTCTTTTAAAATCTTCATTGAATGATTTTACAATAAATTACTCAATTTATTTTGAGGAATGCTACCAACACAATTTTTAACACTCTCTTTGATTGGTTAAAATTTACATGGGATCCACCAAATTCACATGAGACCCACATAATTTGGTGGGATCCGTGTGAATTTTAACCAATCAAAAGGAGTGTGGTGAAAAATGTGTGTTAAAAGGTGTGTTGCTGACGTTTCTCGTTTATTTTTAACATTTAGGATGAATAAATGGCGTGCTACCACACTTTGCCATCACTTTACCAACCTGAAGTAAAAAATGGTAGGTGTTTGATTTTCAACTCTATAGCTATAACCCACCCCACCCCCCCTCCCCCACCCCTTAGGATGAATAAATGGCGAGCTACCACACTTTGCCATCTCTAGTTAAAGTACACTTTAGTCTTGAGAGTTGCACATAAACATGATGTATGTAGGGGATGTTTGCGGTACACTCTCGTTTATTTATGAGATAGAAAATCATCATATCTAAAGATTAAATTAAAGTATTCATTTTTTTCCAATCAAATAAAAATTAAAGTATTCATGATTTGATTTAGTTTGAAATTAAAGTATTGATGGTTTGATTTAGTTTGAATGATACTTTAGAAAATATGATTTGTCACAGTTTAATTTAGACCGGTTTTAGGTTATCCAAATTTTATGATCCGATTGATTTTGAACTGTTTTTTATTTTTTGGATCGATTTGAATTTAAACACTCATACTATACTATGTACTCTAGTTTCAAATATGAGCAAATTTTTTACAACATATTATTTGGAGGATTGGTTCAGGTAGAATGGTGGATTTTGGAATAATTTGTGATATTCATGAGTTTTTTTTGTTAAAAAACAATTATTTATTAAAAAGATATACCCTTGATATAAAAATGTACAAGTTTCAATAAAATTTTACTATTTTAAATTTTTTAACATGTGTAAATTTACACAAGATAGAAAAACCATGCTATATAATAATACTTCATGAGGTTATTTCGACTAAATTAGTTTTATGAAATCATACATTTTATTTAAATTTTTGTCTTCCAAACATTCATTCAAACACTAATCTACTTCATTTCTCTCAACAAAAGAAAAAACTAATCTACTTCACCAAAACAGTGATATTTGTCAACTTTGCTTCTTTCAATTCATTTTTTTTGTCTCTTTTGATATAAGTCTCTTTAATCTCTACTGTCTGTCAAGATGGATTTATATTTTACTCAACTCTTCTCAAGATGCCACGAATTAACGTAACAATTTTTATATATTCTATTTTTGGTGTTATTATTTAAGTACATTTTTATATACTCAAGAATTAAATAAGTACCGCAAAAAAGGATAATTAAATAAGCAAGTACTGCTCCAGTCTCCAAGTGACTAAATTAGGTGTTTACTCTTTCTCAAAAGCTCTTAAACACTTGGAATTGGAATAATTCTTTTTAACTTTATTTGAATAGTATTTGTTACGCCTAGCATTCACAGAAAAGGTCTCCAAGGAAAGGCGAGTGAATAAAATAAAATTTATTTATTTCAAAATGTGAATTAAAGAATAAACTTATAGAGATTACTCATCATCATGACAATAAAATGATTATGAACTGATCTTGATCTCCTGCTGCAAAAGTCCAATAACTTTGTTCAATACTTTTGACAATAAAAAATGAAACCAGCGACACATAAATTGTTCAAATTCATTATGTAATCAAAATATATGCCACATTAAAGAATAAGTTTCCTATTCCTTCTACACCACTTGCTAAAAGTCACTGCACAACAAAAATGTATAATCTTTTTTTCACCTTTTAACTCCAATATACAGACATGTTCTATAAGAAACTAAGTGCCAACATACTCAAGTGTAACTAAATAAATAAATAAAAGAAAGAGAAAAAACCAAAATAGCATCTACTTCAGTTTTGATCTAATCCATCCTGAATTGTATGTAAATCATTAACTTCAGAATTCGCATATCTTGAAGCTGCAAATACATAAGCTGCTACAGTTCCAACAAGAACCGCGAGGATGGCAACAAAGAGCTGAAAGTTAGCTAGCAACTCGCCGCGAATCTCGCTGTCAACTGAATTACACATGATCTTGTTGTCCTTAATCTTGCAACCATCTGGTAACATAGGGCCATAAAGAACAAATGCAGTTTGATAGAACCAAATGCCTTGCAGCGCTAAAGCGATGCCGTTGCTTAAATCAGCTGGAAAGTTGTTTGGAAGAAGGGCTCCGGCAATTGAAGATAAAATGCATAGTCCTATTTGGAAGACTAAGAGGGTGTGGTAATAGCCCTCGAGACCTTTATGTGATGTTGAATGAAAGGAGAATAGAAGATACTCGGCGGAAAATGCCATGGCAGCTAGGAAACATAGAATACCTTCTTGCAATGGAAGAAATCTATGCAAGAAAAAAACGGAGAGGAGTATGGTCAGCAAGACAAATTAAGATGCATGAAAGAGAAGTTGCAATTAAATTCAAGTTCTGTTCTTTAAAAGTTAATGCATATTCAAGCACAATTGAAAAAGTGAGAAGAAATGTCTGTGTGTGTGTGTGTGTATATATATATATATATAGTTAAAGATGCAGGACTGTGACAAATGAAATACAATCTTGCAATACATAAATTTGAAGATATTGAATAAAATGAGCAGTATCAAATATTTGAGAATTGAATTATGGTGTGTGTGAAGAATGTGTACATCTTGCACGAAATGCCTATTCATGAGACAAGCCTTGCCTTCTTATTCAGTTTATTTCTCACAGCAAATTAGCTTGAATTGTTTGATTATTTTTTTTCTTATCAAAATATTCCTTGAGATACTAAATAAAAGAGTTTCAGGCACAGAGCATAATTATTAGCCTCCTTGCACTGCACAAAGAACCTTGTGCAACAAGCCGCAAAGAATACATTTACAGTCACACAAAAAGTTAAAAGTGAAACTTTTTTTATATTGTAATAATACAGTAGAGGATACTAGGCTGCTCAAGAACTAACATATCTAGTCGACACGCAGGAACACGATCAATTAGCGAGAACACTAATTTAAATAGCTATCTTTAAAAAAACATTTTTTGCAGCGGCAACCACAAATACAGCTACGAAAGCATATATGATCATCAGATACAGTGCAGAAGCCACAATGTTAACCTTTAGAGTTAAACTGCCTACATCATGGACTTATTTGAGTTTTAAAGAGTTTTGTGAAAGTTATTGAAAAATACTTTTTTTTTTTTGGTACAAGACAAATACTTAAATATGTGTAGAATTTTCTTTTACATACAGATCTATCTTTTACATATTCATTAACTGTTTTGATCAGAATTCAAAAAAATAAACTTCATTGTTTTCGACAATACAGCGTTTAAAATCCAATTTCACTTGAAAGTAACTATACATAACAACACTACAACTACAAGAGTAACGGTTAACCACTAAAGCTTCATTTTAACATTACTCTATCTTTTGTTTAATTTCCATAGTAGATAGATGAAATGGATGCAGAGGGAAATTTTAACTCATACTAGCAAAATAACTTATAGCATGGTGCATTATACTTTGTTTTATGATTATAAAAAGGGAGTGAAAAGAATTAGGATGATTAATGTATTGATGTTCTAGATGGAGGATTCGTGCCTAAACCTGAGGTCCATCCATACTACAGAGGAGGTCCCATGTCAGAGTATTGTCAACCACACAATTCAGTTGCATAGTTTCCGGAAAGAAAAATAAAAGGATTTAGATTTTCCCTGAAATTCAGAACTATGCAACTGAATTGCGTGTCAAGGAAGCAAAACACACTATAAAGCCCTATCTAGAACAAGTCATTGTTGTTCTGCGATACACTATTTAGTACAAAGTATTGCCAAATAGTGGCTACACTGATGCTATAGCACTGTAGCACAACGGAATATGAACAACGGTTATTTTCTACGATCCCCAATTGACAACACCGTCTAGAACACATCTTACTTGAGTATTGGGGCACCTATCTATGATTAATCATGGGAAAGACAGTCTTGATTGATGAAGAAATATAAACTATATCAGCATAATTTATTCTATTTAACAGGTAGTGAAAATTGATGAATGATTGAAAGCAACAAAAACACGATAAACAAGAGAGAGCAAAGAGGAACCAACCTGGTCTTTTCGCTAAGTAGAGCAACAACACCATAGATAAAGAACATAAGAAGCATCCCTGAGTGCTCAAAATCATTCATATGAGAAGGGTTAAGGACACCACCAACAATTATCTTGAGGTGAGTTGAATACAAAAACTCAACGCACAAATCAATAAAAGCACCAATTGCAACAACATAGAGCTCCAAGTACTTTAGCCTCCCATCAAAACCCGGTACAGGATTCCACGCCCGAACACGAAACGTCTTAGGATTACGTACATATCTCACTATAGAAGCCCAAATATGCCACACCCCAACTACAAAAAACAACGTCCCCGGCAAAGCATGACCCTTGAAAGATCCCATTTTTTTGACTAATATTTACCACTCTCTTGTACTTAATCAAACTTGCCCTTGAATGATTTCTTAGCTGTACAAATCAGATACACAATCTCCAAAAGATATCCTCTTTAAGAACCTATACCAATCAATTTTCAGACATCAAATAGCAGCTTTTTTGACAGAATCTTTTTATATAAGCCATAAACTTCAAATTTCAAGGAACTAAAGTATGCTTTTTCTGAATCAGATCTATCTGATATGCAAGAAAATTACAATTTTTACCACTTTATGATAAGCCATAAAATTCTTTGATTTTACAATTGAAACAAATAATAGTCCTTGAATTTTCTCAACTAATTAATCAAGAGTTGTTGACTAAGCAATCCTAATCAACTAATTAAGCACTTGAAAATGACAGTTTCCTAAAGTCAGTCAACTAATTTTTCATTTTCCAAAACAGAAGAAAAATAAAAACTTCAAATTTCTCTTCATGTTGAAAATTAACCATGAAGAAAAGTCCAACTTCTATACAATGAAGAAAACGTCCAAAAAACAAAAAAGTCAAAACAAACAAAAAAAAATCAATGTGAAGAGGAATATTATAGACGCATGGAGATCCATTGAGAAGTATGAAAATTGAGAAAATTTTGAATTATGAGAACCCAACAAGCTTAATCAATCTAGTACTAATAAGTGAATCATAAAGCAAATTTTTTTGAAAAAAAGTAGAGATTTTTATAAGGTTACAGAGAAGAATAATTAAGAACTTTTAGATATGAATAATGGGTTTGTAAAAGTGAAAAAAAAAGAATGATGATGAAAATGAAAAGAGGGTTACTTACGACAGTAGTGATTGGTTTTGAAAATGAAAAGCTTCGTTCTTCAAAATCACAACAATATCAATGAAGGTTTTTTGGGTTTGTGGGATCTGAAACCTGAAAGTTTTTCTCTTATTTGGTTGAATGGTATGTGAAATGAAAAGGGAGGTAAAATATGATACAATAGTGATTGAATTGCTCAAAAGGGTATATTAGTATAGGAAATTTCCTATGTCAATCAATATGTTCTTTCCTCGCTGTTTTTGCATATGGGCACGTACCAATCTCAATGTAATATAGTTTTTTTGGGGGGAATCTCAATATTAACAACAAATTAATTAGAACTATTTTTTTTTTAAAGAAGCTAAACTATCTCCCTTATATTGACATCAGAGATTCGAATCTGAGACCTTGAGGAGGAACATACTTCCACATCCTAAGTCAATACTACTCGACCAACCCAAGTTGGTTTAATTAGAACTATTATTATCAACAAATTATTATTACATAGATTTGTAAGATTTTTTTTCTTTGTTAATTAAGGGAGGTGGTCTCTTCACATGGAAAGAGATACACAAGGATTATTTTATTGTTATTATTAAGGGAATGAGATAAGAAAAGTAAAAAATCAAAAGTGGGACCTGGAAACAAAAGAAAGGCAAGCTAATTTGGACTTTCTATTTTGACGGCAATATGGACTTGTTATTTAGTTTGTGTTTTGGTGTGCTTTATTTAAAATTGCCACGTAGTTTCGTGTATGCATTGCATGTTTCTAGTTTTTCAATTCTCACATGTGTCGTCGTGCTAGATTGATGCTCAACGTAGTGAGCTCTCACCAGTCATGTTTTGTGACCAGGCCGGATCTTGGATGTGCAAACAACTCAATAGAGTTAGGCCTCTTCAATGCATGGACTTCAATAAAATTTATAGTTCACGGTCGTGTTTTGTGAGTTGTGACTAAAACAAACACTCTTCACTTTAAGAATTTTACTTTTTTTTCCTTTCAAAATTAAACCCAACGTAAATCAACTTTTGTTCGATACTAAACGCGAGTTAGCTTGTGTTGATACTCAGCGGCATGTTGTTGTGATCTTTTCTTGTATTTAGACAAATATTAGCATATCACACTTCAAACACACATTTATTTTCCCCTTCACCTCCAAAAACTCAAAAATTGCGAAAATTTGGTGGAAATGTTTGGTCTCAAATAATTGAAAAAGGTTATGAAGCAAGTTTTTACGCTCATTAAACGTCAAAAAACATGTAATGCATCATCTAAACTATCTACATTCTGCCACTTTTTGTGCTAGCTACATCAGTTTGGAGCCCTAGATGTAGCGGAAGTTAACTTCCGCTGATGTGCCAGCGTGAATTAATTTGCGCTGGGGGTGTAAGTTTGAATTTTGGCACCTTTTTTTTCTTCCATTTGGCTTGTGTAATATTCCCTCCGGTCCTATTTATAAGAAATATTTGACTTTTTTGATTCATTGCATAAATGATGTTTTTGGTCTGTATTCTATACCAAATACATTAATTATTCAAAGAATCTAAAAATTCAACTTTTTCTTATAAATAGGACCGGAGTATAATTTATTTATAATTTTTTTCTCTGTCATTTTTAATTCGTTTACATAGTGATGGCTAAAAATGTGGCAGATGATGGTATTGAGCATAAACCGCCCATAATTGTAGCTTATGTTGAAGCTTTTGTTGATGTCAAACCTTACATTGATGCTTTTGTTGATGTTAAACCTTTCATTGAAGGTTGGGTTGAAGCGAAACCTTCGGTGTTTCCAAGCTTCATGACAATGAAGTAAATACCGTGTCTTTTTTTCACCAAGGATAGATGGTGAGTGCGAGATGATTTGCTTGATTGGGTTCGTCGATAAATGGTGACAAGATGACGAAAGTCCATAAGAGGCTACAAGACAAAGATTCAAAACCTGGTTACAAAGTTGGAGAAGAACAAATATGTTTATTTCACCAGGGCAAATTGTGATGATACCACTCATGAAGACATGTTTTTTTGTTTATCCTGAATCTATTAATTTGATTAACATTTTTTCGACCGTTTTGGTCATGGACTCCACTTATAAAACCTACTTGTATAGAATACCGTTATTTGAGATAGCAACAAGACATATTCTATTGCTTTTGCTTTTCTTGCTTCTGAAAAAAAAAAGGTAACTTTACTTTGGTTATAGAGATGTTGGTTGGTCTTTTGTCCTCAAAAGACAATACGCCTGAGGTGATTGTCACTGACAAGGACACTGCTATGAAGAATGTTGTCAAAGTTCTCCCTAAAACTGTCATTTTCATATTGAGAAAAATGTAAGAGTTAAATGCATCACGACTGCCAAGTCAAACCGAAGCCGAAGAATGTAAAAGTTGACGAGAAAGATAAAGAAGTGAAGGAAGTGAAGGAGTTGAAGGCAAGTGGCATAGTTAACAACATCATGAGAGCTTGGGATGACGTGGTTGAATCTTGATGAACCAAATTGGCAAGTGCATCAAATCGTAACAAATAATAAAGTAGTAAGTTTATCGTTCTCCACATAGAGTGTCGTTCAACTTAACAATTAGCAAAACTTATTTCAGAAATTGAAATTAAAAGAGATTAGAAAGGGTTACAAGGTTTAATTGCTTTGCAAATGTGAGATTAGGTTTTTGATTTAGATGTTTAATGGCGATTAGGGAATCCTTGAATCCCCCCTTCGTCTTTGTTGGAATTAACTTAGTAAAACATCAGTTATGTGGTGTCTACTTATGATTTAAAAAACTAAATTTAGAAATCCTTATTAACCTTAACGACAACATGTGCGGTAAGATAACCTAGTTATAATTATGGCGTTACCGGAAGGAAGATTTAGAAATTGTGAAGTTTCATATTTAATTTTATTAACTATAATTAAGAAATAAGCAATTGGAATTGCCATGAACAAAAGAAGAATTTCGTGTTGTCAATCCTACTAATCTATTTAGATCAATTTTCAAGACTACCGATACAGATTTTTAGTTGAAAAGGCAATAAGCACAGACAAGAACAAATTAAATCAAACACAAGAAAGAAAAAAAAAACATAACTGAATATAAACTTTATTAATTGAATCCAACAAATAAGAATAAATTCATCTTAGAACCTTAGTCAAAGAGGTTTAGTTGCACATGAAAACATACATCATAAAAAAGCAATAGAAAAACATACCCTAGAGAGAACAAGAGGAAAGTCGAGATCATTTGCCTTGGAATTATGATGTTTGACCATTGCCTTGAACCGCTAGCTTTCTGAATGAATAATAATGTGTGCAAGGGTCTTTATTTATAGCATAAGATTACTTAGGGTTTAAGAGGTCTAGCTTGGAAAACAAGCAAACTATCATTTATGTACGTGTCTGGGCGCAGAGGCGCATACCCTCACGTACATGGGCGCATGAGGCAGTAGAAACTGTTGCCTCATGCACATGGGCGCATATGCCAGGCACAGGGGCGCATCCAGCAGCCCTTCCTGTGCAATTACTTGTGTTTTCCTCCAGTTTTCGATCGCTCATCCGTAAGAAAACTTTTAGGAACTTGAAATGAAATTTCTTCATCTTGTATTGTCTTTAAATACCTTCTAAGAACCATTGGTCTTCAAACTTCATATCCTTGATCCTTCACATGATGTCTTGATTTGCCGATTTACATGATTTCTTACTACAAAACACTTAAAACACCTATGAAGTTGCATGATTTAGGATAAACGTGTATTACAACGACTCAAGTGAAAACAATACAATATATTTCCTCAAACCATTGATAACTCCTCTAACTGTCATCTTATTTATCTTTAAATGCAAAGAAAAGTACTAAGAACATAACAAAAAATATTATAGGATGCTCCGTATCACAACCCCAAACTTGAACCGTTGTTTGTCCTTAAGCAACACAATAGCAAGATGTTATAATGAATTTAAAGAATGAGAACATACCTTTCCGAAGATTTTGCTCGAATTGTAATTCTTCCCACCATCAAACTTAACTAGCTTATCACTTCCATGCAAGCGGAACAGACTTAGAGGAGAAACTCTTACTTTCAACCACATACAATTCCAAGATACACGTATGTACCTCCTAAATCCACTGGGGCTGGTCAAGACATTTGCCACACTTCAGTCGTCATGTGATTGTATCTTGCTATTAGATTGAAGCAATTATAAACATACATTCAAGATATATGTCATCACACGCACACACACATGGGTCTTTTTAAGGTTATAACGTGGTTGAGGTTAAGGCAAAAATATTACCATCGACTGTTTACATATTTTCGATGGCCAGTTAGAAATTCAAAAATAAAATAGGCAAAAAACATTACCGGAGGGGTCAATTGATGAGTCAATAATTAGTTAGTTTTAGTATAATATTTGGTTTCATTTTAATTAAATTTACGTTTATTTTATTTAAATATTATTTCCTTTTAGAACTATTTTACTTCAATTGCATATTATTATATTTCAGGAATGAATATTTGATGGATTGAGTTTTGGAGCAAAAGAAAGGGGTTTGAAGCTGATTCGGAGCAAAAATACGAAGATTTAGAGACAAAAATATGTCTCCCCCAAGTCAGAAGCTTGGCACGACCCGTGCTAACATTGGCACGGCCGTGCCACCTCCCAGAACTACCTTTTGCTGCTTTTGCTTAGATTTTAAGCTACTCGGTTTTAGTTTTTACCAAAAAGCTCGCAGTTTTTTGTGGAACATTCTAGTGATGTAATTGCTTAGATTTTAAGTCGAATGTAAACTATAAATAGAGTAGTTAGCCATCACAAATATTCATCTTTTGTTCTTGGAATAAAAGTTCACCTTCATTTTATTATTATTTACTTTTATGTTCTTCTTATTATTCTTCTTCTTCTCTTCTATGTCTACAATGAACGTTAGTGAGTAGACTCTTCTTGTCTTGAGATTGTTGGATAAAATAGAAACTTTGCATAAGGAAATAAAATAAGCCAAAAGTAAAAATAAAACAAATTTAACAAAAACAAATATACAAAATAAATTATTTTTCTTTCAACTCAATTTTAACTAAACAATTTTTCTTTCAACTTAAGTATCAATTTTTCGGATGGCATAATTTAACATACACAATTTTTACTCACTTTCTATAATAATGTTCTAATGACATGATTACCATTACCATGTCCTTATTGTTTGTTCAAACTCCACCATCTGCCTAACTATCAAAACAAGAGCCCTTCATTTGAAATCTCAATAACGTCACACTTTCTTGGCTGTCCACACACGCACACCACACCCACGCGCATAAAATCAAATTAAATTCCAATTCCTAATCCCACTACACAGTACACACACTGTGTACCTTCACAAGTTAATACCCAACCCAAATCCAACAGCCACACACAATTACCACAAATCCGAATGCAAACAAATTTTCAATCTCCCATAGTCAAGGTCATATTCGTCATCTCATCTCTTAATACCAAAAAATTACTATGGGACCCCCAACCCCTCCTCAATCACGTATACTCCATAAATAACAATCAAATTATCAACAGTAGTTAATAAGTGTAATAGCAAAAATTAGATGAACATAATAAAACCCATATCCTTAAAAAAAAAAATCTATATAGAATTTGTTTTGTTACATACTTTTTACTCAATTTTCAATATATTTTGTGTACAAGGTTATTAGTGGCAAACCAAACTACAATTTTCTCAAAAATCAACCTCAATGTTAATCTAATGATAAAAATCTACATAAAAGTGTGATCCTTTTAAGATCTTAAATAATAATCTTCAAAATGCCAATAATTTTTATGTGTTAAACTAATTTATATAGAGTTTTACTTCCACTTTAATTGCACAAAGTTAAAACATGGTGAAATTGATTTTTCAAATAAGTGGAACATTGAACTAAACTATGCTTATAAAGATGATCATCCTCTAAAAAATTACTTACATCAACAATGAAAATTAAATCCATAATCTTACTAAATGAATCAAACTTATCAAATAAATCAAACTTATCAATGGTCCTTAAATGAGATAGTACAAGTTTACAAAGAAATAAAAAAACTCCGATTAATGTTAATTACTGTATTAATTGGAACAAGACGCCACCTCTATTCAAAAAATTGAGAAAACGTCACGGCGCCAACGCGCACCTAACCCACACGGCCCAATCATATAATTCCACGTGTCAAATGCTTCTTACACGGTCACAGCTTTTCTAACTTACGTGGGATCTAACACGTTCGTTAAATATCTCTCTCTATCTCTCTCTTCAGTTACACCGATCTAATCGCCGTCACCGATCCCGGCGAACAAACTCCGACGAGAAATCGGAGAACAACAATTTCAACCACCGCCAATGCTGAATTCGAATTTCGAATCATAACAAAATTCTCAATTCCGCGTAAAAATCAAGAGCAGACAGTGTAGTAGAATTGCCGGTTCCATGATCTTCCATCTCCGGCACCGGCGATGAGTTATAAATTCACTTAACTACCAATCGATCTCGCCGGAGCAGTGACTCTTCTTCTCCAGCTTCC
Source organism: Medicago lupulina (assembly GCA_958299785.1). NCBI lineage: Eukaryota > Viridiplantae > Streptophyta > Magnoliopsida > Fabales > Fabaceae > Medicago > Medicago lupulina. The sequence goes on from OY283146.1 coordinate 11,294,672, forward strand.
GCCGGCGGCAAAACTTCCGATTCGTTCCGAATTTTCCTTCGAAGTTTGAAATTCTTGTTCCGATGTCGTCGAAAGTTGTGTATGAAGGATGGATGGTGAGATATGGCCGGCGAAAAATCGGTCGATCGTTTATTCACATGAGGTACTTCGTTTTGGAGTCACGGTTACTTGCTTATTACAAAAGAAAACCGCAAGATAATCAGGTAGAATTTTCACGTTACTTCATGATTTTGATTATTTTCATTCGGTTTGGGATACCTAAATTCAGTTAGATTTTCGTTTTTTTGATGGTTAAAAGCTTCACTTCATGGAATAATCACTTTTTTTTAGATAATAATCACTTTATTTTGATATGAAAAGTGAAGGGAATTTGTGAATTTGACTTTTAACTTTTTATTAATTATTATTATGCTTGAGAGAATATGCTGCTAAAAAACTTGATGATTACGAACTATTTGTTTATTTATTAATATCTATTAATTTTTATGTTTATGATGTTATTAGGTTCCAATTAAGACACTGCTAATTGATGGAAACTGTAGAGTGGAGGATAGAGGATTGAAGACGCATCATGGACATGTGAGTTCTGCTATACTAATCAGAAGAGTTAATCCTAATCATACAATTACAATGGATTATCAAGATTTGATGAGAGTAAACGCATTCTTGACAATCCATGTATGGTTGTGTGGTCAAGATTACCTCCTCTCGTATCGTTTTACGTTGATATAAGCTGACCCCACACGGTGGGATAGGGTTTGATAGTTGTTTTTGTTTTATGTTGATATGCATTGGTAGATGTTTACTGGATTTTGTATGTATCTAGAGTAATCCTGTTATGAAATTGAAAATGCACCGAATGGAATCTAGTAAATTGATGGAGTGAGGTGATGTCGACATGGACTATTTTATGACGTGTATAATGTATTCAAATCAGTGTTGTCAAGTGAAATATCCGCCATGGCAGCGTCATGACCAATTTTTTGATGGATGGTGGCACCGCACTCGGATATGGTCGCGGTCAGTATGCCGGATTTTTGACTTTCCGGCATGGTCTGCCACCGGCAACACTGATTCAAATTATGGTTGTTTACCACCAATGGCATCTAGTAAAACATTGAAAAAAATGAAATCAGCCTCAATGTAGTAGAGTAATGCTAGACATATGTAATTTTACACAAACAAACTTTCACCCTATTGTGTGCCATTAGATTTACAGTTTAGTTATGGAGCTGTGTAGGGCCCATGAACATCTTCTATGAGAATTTTTGGACTTAAGTTTTCTTGCATAGATTAGGAAAAGAAAGGAATTCTTTACAAGAAAATATTGTAAAGTAGGAGGTGTATCTTCCTTCAACAAGACATCAAATGAAAAACCAAAATTGATACAATAGCTTTTAATCTTTCTGCGTGACTACCAGAAAAATCCCCTAATATTTTGTTTGTGCTAAATGCCAAAGTGAAGCTGAAACCTGTCCTGTCTTGTAGCAAAAGTGAGAACATAGATTTCTCTTTCAAAATCCAAGCTTTCACATTCAGGTTCTAAAGATGTCAAATTAATGCATAAATTTCTCACTGCTGCAAAACTTTTCTGTCCTTATTCCTCCTCAAACCATTATACCTATTCAAAGTTCAAACAAAATTCTCCAAGCTTCAAGTCCACAAGCAAGTGCCTACTCCAAATATAGCTGGACACTACAAAATTAAATATGCAGTTTTCCCTGAAATTAAAGAAACACATACAGATACAAAGATACGTCTATAGTCTGTGAACCTGATGTTCATTACTTGCCTCAATTTGCACTTGTCCTGTTCAGTACCAGCATTTTGATAAACCCAATCTTTACAAGCTGAGCAACTATGTTTCATTCTGCGATTAGCGTTGCTCCAGCTGCTTCAATTTCATAGACTAATAATTTTATACATGCTATCTGGCAACATTTTTAGTTTTACTACTTCACATTTACTGGAATGTGATGTATGTTTGTTCACTTTTTGACATGTAGTTGTACAAGTAACCTGATGATTCGTAGTCATTGTGTAAAGTAGTTAGAAATTCTTATTTTACAGTTGTATATGAACCTTTTTTATTCTCTCGAGCGTTATATATTTTCTCTGCCATTCAATTTTTTTCCTTCCTATTTTACTGTTAAAATCATGAATGCTTTTAGAAGAGGGGAATGACATGTCAACAATTTTGATTACATATTTTTTCTCTTTCATGTAAAGTTTAATTAAACAATTTGATCGCAGGTTTTATTTAAAAGTGGTATATGCTGGGTTGTGGTGGTCCTATTTGTAGTTGAAATATAATTTTCTTTAAACCATTTAGAGATTTACTATACTGACAGTGATTTTATTTAGTCCATAATTTTTCCTGCATGTTTTTTAGATATGCAGCCCTGTATTTATTTTTTACTTATTTTTGTGTAGATGGTATATGTTTTGTCTGTTTACAACAAGAAAGAAAAGAACCATCGGGTTATGGTGAGTTGATTTTTATCTAATGTACATTTATACTGGTCTATTTATGTTACTTTGTTTTTATTTAACCTTTTTCATATAATGATTTAGCTGTTGCTGACATTTTATAATTTGGGTTGTTGTAGCAGATGGCTGCTTTTAACATCCAAGAGGCCCTAATTTGGAAGGAAAAAATTGAGTATGTCATTGATCAGGTATGTTTCATCAGGGCATAATCCTATTGTATTCATTAAATGTGCATCAATATCTGTGTTCTTAAATTTTTGGATATACTTTATCTCTGATATAGATTGGTTTGAAAAGAGACAATTTTTTTACATGGATGAAATTGTGATCTTAGTTTTTGTAAATTCATCTTAGTAGGACATGCTTTCCTGTCGTGTAAGTTGATGATAATATGATATTAAACTTAAATGCATGATGATAATATGATATTAATCTTAAATGCATGCAGCATCAGGGTGCACAACCGTCAAATGGTAACAAATATATTTCTTTTGAATACAAATCTGGGATGGACAATGGGAAAACGGCTTCTTCCTCGGATCGTGAAAGCCAGTGAGTATTTATGTGCTTTGCTTTTTTCCACTTAATTTTGTAGAAGACTGCACATGTAAAGCATACCCACTTTTTCGGTAATGTTGTTTCCTATGTGATTGGATTATGCCTGTCCTCCTTAAGATAGTCTTCTCGCATTCCTTTATCCATTCTTTGGAGATGCAACTGCAGTTATTCAGAAGATATAATAGATCATGACTTAGCTTTCCTTCCCTCTTTTGTTGCACTGTTGAGCTAGTTCTACTGTATTTAGTTCTGGAATACCATTTTCATCATGCATATCCTCCCCGTATATATTCATAACATACAATATTGTTTTTGGATCCCCAGGTTTAGTGCTCAGGAGGATGAAGATGAGCCTCATTCAAATTTGTTAAGGAGGACAACAATTGGAAATGGTCCATTTTGCATCCTTTCTGCTTGTGGGTTTGCAATTGCTCTGTTAAAATCTATATTCATGCCTTTTCTTTTTTGAGCTGCAGGGCCTCCGGAATCAATTTTTGACTGGACACGAGAAATAGATTCAGATTTGTCAAATCAGAATGTCAATAACCAAGCTTTCTCAAGGAAGCATTGGCGTCTTTTGCAATGCCAAAACGGTATGGTTTCCTGCATTCACTGATAAGATATATCAACCTACTGCTGTGGTGACGTAAAAGATAAAGTTATTACTGAGTTGATTTTCCTTCTGACATCGACAGGACTTCGTGTTTTTGAAGAACTTCTTGAAGTTGATTACCTTGTGCGTTATTTTCTGTCCTTTATTTTTCTGGTGTGCTACATTTCTTAGAATATTTTGGAAACACAACCATCTTCTCGTTGGTTCTTTATGTAGCCAAGGAGCTATAGTAGAGCGATGAAGGCAGTGGGAGTTGTGGAGGCCTCTTGCGAAGAAATTTTTGAGCTTGTGATGAGCATGGATGGTACACGGTTTGAGTAGGTGTTCTGCATAATTTCCACTATTTTTATGCTGCTGTGTTTGTTGCTGCCATTCTATAATATATTGCAGATTATGTGTTAATTCTTATTCTTTTTGGTTTATGGAAAAAATTGTTATGGCATGGGAGAGAAATTAGAATTGTCATTTTAAGAGATTGTAGAGCGTCCATCTAATTCTATGTTTAAGAACTACCTACCTAGTCTTGGACAACCTAATCAAAGCACCTAAAGTTATGACTAAGGTGCTGATGCAAGTCTCCAAAAGAGGTAAGCTATTCTTGGTACCTTAGGAGTAGTTCCAGTATCTTATCAATGAAGTAAAATAACTTCAAAAGTACAACCATCTGATAGGACGTGGTAATAATCAGTGTATGGAAGAAGGAACAAAAAGGGGTGAGATGTAGAGAATCATAGCCTAGAGAGAGAATGCAATATCATCATCTACATAACTAATTGCTGAATCTGAATTGGCAAAAGGAGCTGGAGAGGATCTTGTTGTAGGGGGCTATATAACCTGATAATGTGTGTCGTTAGAGGTAGGCTAGGATTAGCTCACACTTTTGGGAGAGATTAGGCATTCTCTAACTGCCTGGGTTGTTTCTCTTTCTTTTTAATCACCTCTTTTCCTTTCCAAATCAGAATGTTATCATACTGATACAGGTCTGGAATTTGCTTTAATAAATGAACACAAAACATTTTCCTCTCTGCTCTTTGCTATTTTTCTTGTACCTATCCACCTGTATTAGAACTCTTGTTTAAGGGAGATTTGAATGGATACTGCATGAGCTGCAATGGTCTTGAATATGAGAGTGTAAGTTTGCAAGAATGGAGGAAACGAGAGTCAATTCCATTTGGATGAGACTCTCAGAACTTGGGTTGGACCATACCCAACCTTGCAAACTAGTTTGTAAGATGAGGTGCCTCCCACTAACAAACACATTTTCAGACCATATCTTATCTAACATGGGACTCCCAAGCCCAACGCGCACCCCTCTTTCCCAAGACTTGACATCTGGAGCTTGACCCGAGTTGCCGAATAATGGGTGGTTCAACGGATCTTGGATAAGCTCGGATGCCATCTTATAGTTTGGGTTGGACTTATCTCATCCCTACAAAAATGGCTTGTATGGCGAGGGATGCCTTATAAACACATTTTTAAGCTATATCTTTTTAAATTTGGACTCAACAAAGATAAAGTGAATCTTGTATGGTGAGGATCTATAATTCTGCAAATATTTTATCCCTGAATTTGTAAGTTTCTCGTTATTTGCATTGCTGCAGATGGGATTGCAGTTTCCAGGAAGGTAGGTTAGTTGAGGAGGTGGATGGGCATACAGCAATTCTTTATCACCGACTTCAGTTGGACTGGTTCCCAATGTAAAGATAATCTAACATCTCCATCATTCATAATAATTTGTAATTTATACTTTAGTTAACTTGACCATTCTTTTTGCATAAGTGGACATAAACGTCTTACGCAGAAGAACCAAATTTTCTTGTAATATTGTAATATTAATTTTCTGAATAAATTTCATACATGTAGACCTATATCTAGATCTCCTATTAAAATCTGAATTGTTTTTTGTACTTGTGAAAGCATGTTTTAGGACTGTTTAAACCATCTGAAAAATGGGTGTACATCCAGAGAGTAATTAATTATATTGATCCTATGTCATGTGTTCATTGTGGCAGGTTTGTGTGGCCCCGTGATCTTTGTTATGTACGTTACTGGCGTCGAAATGATGATGGAAGTTATGGTAGGAAATTTGTTTTTTTCCGCTCAAAAGTTTTCGGTTTATGCGACAGCACTGGTTTAGAACCGGAAAATATTAAATGAAAAGTGAATAATTTATTATATATTCTATTTTGACGCCACAATAATTTGTTATATTGGGAACTCAGAATATTGAATAATTTCCTTTTTTAAGTAATTACGAACATTTAGTAGAAGGTTTTATATGTTCTTTAGTACATGTTATCATCCCCTATATTATTATTTTTGTAGGTTTATTTGTATTTCTTCTTTATGCAGTTGTTTTATTTCGCTCTAGAGAACATGATAACTGTGGTCCACAACCAGGGTGTGTTCGGGCACATATCGAGAGTAAGATTTCTTTTTGATCTGATTCCATCCTTCAAAGTTCAAGAGAGAAGTCTATATTTTCTAGGGGTCTCAATGTCGTCAATAGAATGGGATTATGCAGATGTCCACTCTTTCATTTTGCTAATAGTTGTTATAAGGGCGTTGGCTCTTTTGACTTTGGTGGACTGAGCAGCTTGGCTTTTTTTGTGCCTTGATTGTACCTTCTATTTTCTGCTTTTGAGGATATTGTCTTTTGACCTTCCACTAAGTGTTTGTATCAATTACTAAAAAGGTGGATATTGGAAGCATATGAAAACCATCAAATCTTAAATCCTAAAACCAATTGGTTTTTTTTTTTGACAAAAAAACCAATTGGTTTTTGTTTGGCTTTATGTAACTGTCATTAAAATATTCGGACATTTGTTTCAAGTTGTTCAAATCCATTCCTGGGAATAAGTTTCCTAGTAGTATAAGGATGGGAATCCTATTCTTATATAGGTTTTAAAAAAGTGTTTGGCTAACATTTATAGTAATACCCTTGGGAATCATTTATTAGAGTAGGGTGTAGGGGTAATAATAGGAATTAAAAAAAAAAGCCATCCTTTGGGAATGAAAACTATGGGAATGTGAAGCTATTTTTTCTCCATAATCTTTTATATGCAGGAATAATTTTTTAACCTTGCAATACTCATTCCCTACCCATATATTTTTTCGGGAATGCATTTAAATGACTTGAAACAAACACACCATATTATTTTAATTAATATACAATCTCCTTACCTTCATAGATGAATATTGTCAATGAAATTTCATGGGTCTAAAAGCTGGTTTGTATAGGTGGAGGATATAACATCTCCCCCTTAAAACCTCGAAATGGGAGGCCCAGGACACAAGTTCAGCATCTTATGCAGATTGATCTGAAGGGTTGGGGAGTGAGTTATGTACCGTCTTTCCAGCAGCATTGTCTCCGACAAATGTTAAATAGTGTGGCTGGTGAGTTGATTTTCTTGTATGTGATATAGAGTTTTCTTATGGAATGTTAATGCCATCCCTTCTGTATCATCAGTTTTTCATACCTCTCTCCACATACACACACTCACACATGTACATGTATGAATGGAAGTAAATAGAAAATATTGGAATGGAGGTTGCCCAATTATATATTTTTTGTGGGAGGGCATGCTTTACAATGAGTAGTTTCAAAATGCTCGATCTTTTCTCTCTCTACAGGTTTACGTGAATGGTTTGCCCAGTCAGATGAAAGGAATGCTCCTCCACGAATTCCTGTCATGGTTAATATGTTCTCAACATCTGTTACTTCAAAGAAGAGTCAGAAGACAAATGATATTTCTGTTAACTCTACTTCTCTCGATCAAAATGCTGCAAATAGAAATTCTGTTTTGATGGATGAATATTCAGATGAAGATGAGGATTTTCAAATAGCAGAACCAGATCAAGATGTATTATCTGCATTCCCTCATTTATAGTGTTGGCATTTGCTTTATAAACACTAAATGTGAATATTTAATATTTCAGGCATTCCAAATTGGTCTTGAGAGTGATGTTAGAAAAACAGGTAGCTGCTTGCTATACCTAGTTTTAATATATATAATACTATAATGATAATACATGGGCATGAAGCATCTGCATACAGAGATGCAAGCACATGACCTAGGCTTGATTATATCTAATCATAAAGTATTTCTGAACTGAAGCCTTGGATGAAGAGCCCGATGATGAGATCGACTTATCTTCCTTTTCGGGTAATTTACGCCGAGATGATCGTGATAATGCTCGGGATTGCTGGAAGATATCTGATGGAAGTAACTTTAGAGTCAGAAGCAAGCATTTTTGCTATGACAAGTCAAAGGTCTTCTATTGTTCTTTCACTTTTTCCAAATCAAATTTATCATTGTTTCGGTGTATTCTGATTCCTCTATGGTGAACTGTGAAGGCTCCTGCAGGAAAACATCTAATGGATCTTGTTGCTGTTGACTGGTTTAAGGACTCAAAAAGAATGGACCATGTGGCTAAGCGTCCTGGTTGTGCAGCACAAGTGAGAATTAGAACCTTGTCTATATTATTTTACTTTATTAGAGTGAATCTGAACTAGAGAGAGAAAGAAATCTGTTATGTATTGATTATAATTGTGATTGATACAAAGAGAATGAGAATAACCTACACTAGTGTAACTAACTGAAGGTTAGTTACAGTGACCTGGCAGACAGCTGACAACAGCTGACATAGACTAAGCAATATAGGTGGCATACACAGTGAGCTCAGCAAACTGAATACAAAGAATATTTGAACTCGAAAACTAATCTATTCTTACACTCCCCCTCAAGCTCAAGGGGACTGTGCTTGTGCTGTATGCAATGCAGTTACATTGAGCTTCTCTCTGAACTCCAAAAACTTAGCTGAGGAGAGAGGCTTAGTGAAAACATCTGCCTTTTGACCACAGCCAGGAATGTGGCTGACATGCAGAGATTTGCTGATGACCTATTCTCGAACTAAAAACAGGTCAATTTCCATGATTTTTGTGCGAGCATGTAACACAGGACTGTGAGCCATAGCTACGGAGCTTTGATTATCAATGAAGATAACTGGTAGAGAAAAGGGAACACCCAGCTCTGTGAGCAGAGTCTGCACCCATAAGACTTCAGCTGTAGTTTGGGCTAAACTACGGTACTCAGCTTTTGTACTGGAGTGTGCCACCACAGTTTTCTTGCGAGACCACCAAGATATGAGGTTAGCGCCCAGATAAACAGCTGAATCTGGGTCAGCAGCCCAGTTAGCATCACAATAAGCAGAGAGGGAGAAGGGTTGATGCAGAGAAACTGGTTGAAACGAGGCTATAATGCAGAGTGCCTCTTAGATAGCGCAGAATGCATTTCACAGCTTACAAATGAGGTTCATGAGCATGGCTGTCAAGCGCGAGGTCTAGATCATACGATCTCACGCGTTCTTCTCCTTCAACCGTGCCGGAGCGGTGCGAAAATTATGGGAGAGGGCGGAGCGGCCAGCGCACAGAGATAGATCGTAAGATCGTGGGAGCAGCGATATCTCTCGCACCGGTTTCACACCATTCGACCCATGTCGTGCCTTTCACGCCGGGAATAATACAAGCTCATTTATTGGTTAAAAAAATAAAATAAAAGCTTATTTATGATTTCATTGACCCATATTGCTTGCTGAAAGTCACGCAATGAGTGTGCCAGCTAATTGCTTGCTATTCTTAATATTGTTTTAATTTTTAATGCTTTTCTTTACAAGAATTTTTATTTTTTAATGGTAATTTGCTAACTATACTCTCCTTTTTAAATGGTTTGATTGTTTTTAGCCATAATAATTCTTATATTTAATATTCTTTCAAATTTTTTTCTTCGTATATTTAATATATTACTTCATATATATTTTGGTAGTTATTTTTCTGACAAATTATTTTAATAGTTAATACTATTGGTTATTAATTATTTTTCTTAATTATAATATAACTTTGTTTCTGGTGGGATCTTACGATCTATGTTATGATTACGATCCTACGATTTACGATTTTTTGATATCCAAACGATCTTAGGTGAGATCTCGATTTTGACAACAATGTTCAAGAGGGTGTGACATGAACTGGGACACCATGTTCACAGAGTAACTAATATCAGGTCTGGTAATGGTGGCGTATTGAAGAGCAGCAACCACTGACCTATAGTGAGAAGCATCAGCAAAATACACAGACCCAGTGAGAGTTTAGCCTTAGAGACCATAGGAGTTGTAACTGGGTTGGCATCCTTCATATCAGTTTTGGAGAGGTAACTGGGTAACTAATATCAGGTCTGGTAATGGTGGCATATTGAAGAGCACCAACCACTGACCTATAGTGAGAAGCATCAGCAAAAGACAGACCCAGTTTTAGAGAGTTTAGTGCTAGAGACCATAGGAGTGGTAACTGGGTTGGCATCACTCATATCAGTTTTGGAGAGATCACTAATGTTTTTAGCTTGAGTAAGAAGTAAACTACCATTGGGTTGATGCTTAATTTCTAAGCCCAAAAAATAATCCAAACTGCCAAGTTGCTTAAGAGCAAAAACATGATGAAGCTTATAAGTGATTTTCTGAATGAGAGAGGAAGAGTTACCTGTGATGATAATGTCATCCACACAAATCAAAATATAGACAGTGTCACCTTGATGTGTATAGGTAAACAGAGAAGTATCACACTCATAAGCAGGTTACTGTATAGGGAAATGACTCAGCTGTCTGCCAGGTTACTGTATCACAGATTCAGTGCTTTTAACTAACCTTCTCACTCTAGCTTTTGAGTTTGAGTTGGGCCTAATCCAAATTTTAACATGGTATTAGATCTATTTTGGAGTTCTTATCGAACCACCTGCATTTGTTCAGACTCTAGATGTCCAATACTGAGTGTGATGACATGTTTGGGATCTTTGTTATCGGGCCACCCAAATTTGTTTATGTTACAGCTGTCCAATCCTAGGATTGAGGGTGTGTCGAGATTCCTCATTGACTAGATATGCGGTTAAAGGTTGGACAATCCTCAACTCTTGAACAGTTGTGTCGAGTTAGATCTAATCCAAATTCTATGACCTTTATTAAAAGCACATATGATACGGGGCACAACCTCACTTTTTTGGAAATTATTATCAAAACCATTCTTTTTCCGTTGCATTTTGTTTTTTCTTCAATACATATTTAAAATTATTCATAAAAATTGGATCTATGAACCAAATTTTATTGTTGTTGAATACTATTGGGAAAAACCCAAGTCCCACATCGGATAGAGACTCTTGATAAGAGTTTATATAGAGGAGGCAATCCTCACCTCACAAGCCGGTTTTGTAAGGATGAGTTAGGCCCCAAATTTCAACATGGTATCAAAGCTTGTCGAATTCAAGGGCCACCTACCTATTTCACGCACCAAGCCCAAAGAGTGCTGGGCGTGAGGGGGGTGTATTGGGAAAAACCCAAGTTCCACATCGGATAGATAAGACTCTTGATAAGAGTTTATATAGAGGAGGCAATCCTCACCTCACAAGCCGGTTTTGTAAGAATGAGTACGGCCCCAAATTTCAACAAATACCTTTCAGCCTGCCTAACACACTATCCCACAGGGCTTCTCCTTGTCATCATTGCAAGGTTGCTTTAGGTGGTGAACACTACATGTAACATATACAATTTTATACTGTTGTTCTGTTTCATTAAATGTTCTATAACTTCAAAACAACACACACCTGCATGTCGTTTAAACACCTCATCGCAGGCCAATACATAGCTTACCCACCTGTGATAGAAACACAGATTAAGATGGACCGTTTTTTTCTTAAATAGGAGGGTTATCAGTTGTAACAAGTGCAACCTTAATGTGGTGAATTTAATTTCCCTTATACTATTTATAATTTATTCAAGTTATTGGTGTCATTTTTAGCAATAATAGAAGAAAAAAGAGTTATTGGTGTCTGTTAGTTTTTTTTTTTTAATTTTATTTTCGTTGGGACTTTTGCTGACAAATGGACCTTTTCTTTTTGGTGTCTATGCAGGTTGCGTCTGAAAAAGGATATTTTTCCATTATCATCAATGTTCAGGCGAGTTTTTTTTAATAATATAACTAAGAATCAACTTTTAACTACAAAATTTTGAAGTAAATGTGTACATGGCTGCAGGTGCCAGCTTCATCACATTACAGTATGGTATTTTATTTTGTGGCCAAAGAGTTAGTTCCTGGAACACTCTTGCAACGCTTTGTTGATGGTGATGACGAATTCCGAAACAGCAGGTTAAAGCTCATCCCATCAGTCCCAAAGGTATTCATTTAATATTGTCATCACTATATATTGGGCAACTTTCCCTACTTCCTGCGAGTTAATTTTATAATTTGTTGCTGACAAACATTCTTGTGATGGCTGTATTTGTACTCTGCCAATTATTTCTTGCATTAACTATTTTTCTTTCTTTTATTTCTTATTTTCTCCATATGGTTAATTTCGAGTATGTTACAAACAAGGTTGTCGATGACATCAACTTGTGTGTTATTGTGTGTGTTTCCTTTGGTGGGGATGAGGAGAAGGGTATAACTTAACTTGGGAACTCAATTGAGTTTTTCAGTCTGAGAAACAATCAAATGCTTATTAAAAGAATGCTATCACAACAAAATTTTGCTTTATATGCTGCAACAGATAAAAAAGTAAAAATGTAAAACTAGTTCAATATCCAGAACAAGATTTATAAATTTTATAGTTTCTACTCTTACTGCAATACATAAGGAAGAAGCACTCTATAAATGTTCAGTTCATGGTTTGAAAATGTTTAGATGGACTTTGCATTCCAGAGCATAGCTTAGTAAAGTAATGCAGAAAAGATAGATCAAATATAGGTTGGCTGAGTTTGTCGATTATAACAGATTTTGGAATGGGCTCTCCTTTTAGGCTTATGCTCTTAATAGAATGTTTTCATATTTCAAATGCCAGGAAAAAGAATCATGTAGAAGTAAAGTAAGGTTGAGTGTTAAGTTAATGGTTGGGTTGGATAGTTTTCTTTCATATCCACCTCATCATGAGAATAAAAATCAAGCAAAACATAAAAATGTCCTTTCCCCGGAAATCAGTAATGCCCAGGATTATTAATTTAAAACTTGTAATATATATAAACTTATCATATGGCCGAGTTCACTTTCCCAGGGTTTAACTTTACAATCTTTAATATGGTACTTCATGCTACAACTTTATGCATACATGTTTTGGCCGGGCTCAATCCACATGTCTAAATCTTTTATTACCATATCTTTTGTTTCATAGAGTAGGCTCCCCTTCATTTTTCCCAATTTTTTGCTATGCCTTTTTTTTTTTTCCTTTCTATTTGTAATTATAATAACTACCACCTTTTTTGCTAAAAGCCAGAGAAACAAGTATATGTTATACACTTCTTGATTGTTATTGATTTTCCAACTAAAAAATGCAGGGTTCATGGATTGTACGCCAAAGTGTTGGGAGCACTCCTTGTTTATTGGGAAAGGCAGTTGATTGCAACTATATTCGTGGTCCTAAGTATTTAGAAGTAAAATTTCATTAACTTTATCTTCACATTTTTCCTATTCTTGTTGTACGAAGCTTCCCACTAATGAATGTCGTATGTTCCCTAACTTGTTTGTTATGATTTAATCAAATAACTTTTGTCTGTAGATTGATGTTGATATTGGTTCTTCTACTGTTGCTAATGGAGTTTTGGGGCTAGTTATTGGTGTGATTACAACACTGGTGGTTGATATGGCTTTTCTTGTACAGGTATGTTTTTTATGGTGTAGATATCATAGGCTAGTAATGAATGTCTAAGCAAGTCGTAGGATTTAAATGGGAGTGTAATTGGATAGACCTATTTAACTGTTGCATTCAGTGGAAAATTTTCAGTGTTCAAATTTTAAAAGCATAATGACTTGGATTCACATATAATGCAATACTTGATTTTTGTTGATTTTCTTTTTGCTGTGGGTCCTTAATATTGCTGATTTTGTAGACCTTCAAATCGAGAACAAATCTGCCTTACCATTTCCCCTAATTTTGCCAAATTGTTTTGCTTGTCACCGCAAGTGCTAGGAGTTATAAATACTTAATTTTAACTTGTGGAGGACTTTATTGCTGGAATTTTTTATTTTTTTACATATTGTAGTGTTACTACTATGCACGGGAATGTGTGTTTGAGATGTAAAATTTGTAATATGTTCTGAGTAAGTGCTTGACAAGTTCAAACATGGGAATTATTTTGACAATGAATTTGTTGACAATTAATTTGTCTTTTGAGTTATATTCCGAAATCTTGACAAGATTGTTACAATTAACAGGGAAATACTCCTGATGAGTTGCCCGAGAGGCTTATTGGAGCTGTTCGAATTTCTCATTTAGAGCTCAAAACTGCGGTAGACCCAAAACTGGATCCAGATCCATTGTGACAAGACCAAATCTTTTCTGTTGTTCTTTTATACAGAATCATTTGTTTGCAATATGCTCTTTGTATAATTTTTCATCTCCTGGGATGTAGGTTCATTGTTTTCTTATTGGTTCTTTCTTTCTATGAAATATTAAAAGGAAAATTTTCTTCTCTTCCCCTGTTTGTTTTTGTAATTATTTAGTTCAGGTTCAAGCTGGTATAGGATCTGTATTTTGTCAATATATTCATATTCGATTTTGGATTATATTTCATCCGATAATGAAGTATCACCATATAGCTTTCTGCTTATTTTTCACTATTTCATTTAGTTGTGGAAAATTTTGTTCTCTTTATTATTATTGACGATGTATTGAATCTGATTCAATTTCATTAATTCTTTCCTGATAAACTAGTGGCATTTTTTACCTATCGCAGTGAAAAATCAGTGAAGATGATAAAAATTTGGAATTCTTGTAGTTTCATGGTAGTAAAATTTGTTAACGTTGTCTCTGAAATATGTTAATTTAATAATTTTGAATTTGAAGACAACGGTTGAATGGTTTTCAAGTAGGATACCAGGATTCAGGACTCGAAACTAAATTCATTCTAGCAAAAGATTTTATAACATTTTCTAACTAATTTATTTATATGAATTTCACTAGATTATAATGCTCTCTATGGTGGGGACATAGGGCGCCGTCTGTCTACTATAGAGAAGTTTGAGCAAAGGAACCTAAACAAATCTCTGTTTGATAAAATCCTTAAAAGCATCTAAAGCAGCTACTGAACTTCTTGGAAACCCACTCCGAAACTTAGCACTAAGAACCTCGGCAGTTTTCTTCATTTCTTCATCACCCATCAACCTCTCTATTCCCATAACTATTTCATCCTTGGCCACCTTTTCTGATAGATCATTAGAGACCATATAACCCACCCTAAGATGACTCACCACCAACTTTGCATTATGGTATTGGTCACCCCTTATAGGCCAAGCCAACAATGGAATCCCACGTCCAATAGCCTCAATTGTCGAATTCCAACCACAGTGTGATAAGAATCCACCGGTTGATGTGTGACTCAGTATTAACAGTTGTGGTGCCCAACCTCGTATTATCAAACCTCTATTTCCAACTCTTTTATCCAATCCATGAGGAAAATATCCTTCTGCTTTTGGTTTTCCTAAACCGGGATCTCCTCCCAAACGAGGAGGACCTGGTCTACCCAAGCTGGTTTGAACCACCCATATAAATGGCTGCTCACTTGACTCCATTGCTTGGGCTAGTTCCTTATACTCTTCCATTGTTGGACCCACTTCACTACCAAACGAGACGTATAAAACTGAGCTACGTGGCTTCAAATCTAACCACTGGATCACTTCTTCCTCGGTGACGCTGGACAACCGGATCGACCTAAAATCACGATCGTGGATAATTGAACCAGATGATTTCCAATATTGCTCCGGCAAAAGTGGTCCAACACCCCATATTGGTTTTTTTACATGGTTCGCGATGTAGTTGATAAATAGGTGCTCTAGATCATCACATGTGTTGATCATTAATGCTAGTGTTTCTTGTATCTCATTCAGCCACGGTGGTTGCTCTCCAAGTTTAGGTGGACCCATCTTACCAGGCCCACATTCACGTGGAGGTGGAGGAGGAGGAGGAGGGTCGTGAAGACGTCGTTTCAAGTTAGAGTAGGTAAGCACCATGTCATCTGGTAACCCGGGAAGAAAACGAATTTCACCGTATTTCAAATCTAAGGGTTGTGCTTTCCATATTGCGAGCTCCATGGCGGCGGAGCATGCGCCTGAGGTGAAGAATGCCATTGTAGGAATTTCAAATTTCTTGAAAACATCCTTCGACCAACTCATCATGACATCGATGATGGCACAAACGGGTCGGGTTGGACGAGGGTAGTTAGAGAAAATGTTTTGGAGCCCTTTAGTAAGCTCGTCATGGTGGTGTTCCGGTGAAGGAGGTGGGGTTTTTGATGGGATTAGGGTAAGTTGAAAGAGAGGGTGTTGACTGAGAGAAGAAGGAATGGAGGTGGCGAGGGTGGAGGAGATGAATAGGGTGACATGAAAGTTTGTGGAAGTTAAGTGGTTGCATAGTTGGAAGCATGGTAAAAGATGGCCTTGTCCGAAGAATGGCAGTATGCAAATTTCTTGAGACATTTTGATTCAATAGGTATCAATGGATGGATATATGTTGCAGAGTGTGAGATGGGGGGTTTAATTTAACTTATAGTATAAAATATTGGTTACCATATAACTTAGGAATCAACAATAAAAACTTTTTTTTATCATTTGACTGTTAAGTTGGACTTGTAGATGAGCAGACAAACTGTGTGTGTAATTATGGATGTACTGCTACAACCAATAAGAGGAAGGACAGAGTAACTCTTTCTTGCATTGCAAGATATTACTCTATAATTGAAGGTGGACAAAGCTTCACCCTACCTATAGGCTATAGGTATATATTTTCTTATGTTTTTCAATTTCATCACTCAAATGAATTAAGTTTTGCCGACATATAATTATATTATGTCAAGTAGTATATTACAAGCTAAATAATAACACATGCTAGTATTCTATCACAAAAGAAGTGATTTGATCAACCGGATTGATTCAGTGATTGTTGAGTGTTGAAAAATTCTGTACAATAAATACACAAACACAGACAGAAAACATGTATTGCTCAGATGAATTTCCAAACTGTACAGCAACAAACTTGGTAGCTTTTAAAAATATACCACCTCAGTACTGCAAAGGCGCTATTTCTTTGACCATCAAAACTTCAACCCTTCGTTAATCAGATGCCAACCGCAGAATCTCCGAAGAAGAAGCTGGAGACCAACCCCTGTTGTTCATTAGTACATAAAATTTCATAAACTTTATTTTCATTAATTAATCTTTCTTCATTCAGAGACAAGAAGGGACTGTGAGCTGTTTTCTATAGACATGTTAGGGCCTTGGTTTTCATTTTAATGTTTTGTTTTCAGTTTTAGTTACAGAAATGACATGGTATTTTCACTTAGTTTTCTGCTTCCAAAATTTTGTACGAAAAGCATTGAAAACAATGTGTCATTTTTGTAACTAAAATTGAAAAGATAATGTTTTCTGAAACCAAACAGAACCTTAAGCTAATGCCAATGTTGTTCCTTGTCTGAGGCATATAAATTAAGACTAATGTAGCTCTGAAAAGTAAAAGACACCATACTAGTGGATTCACCAAGTAATTAAGGACACACACACAAAGGAAGCAAGAATTTCTTACCATTACTATTATTACTGAAACTGATACATCAATTTTTTGGAAGAATCTCAAGGGCAACTTCTTTGAGGGATGGCATAGTATCCTGCTGATGTAGACAGACAAATTTACTACTCCCCACTCTTCTCAGAACCTTCCAGGGTCCTGGATAGCACCTACATAAAATTTGATAGACACAACACATAAAAAAATGAGTTTCATAAGACGTTTCACTAAGCCAAACAGAGTCTAGATACACCAAATTTCACTGCATACATATCCAAGCAAGATATTAACATTTCCCAAATTACCACAATAACAAGCATTACAGCATGATTTCTTCGACAAAACAAACTGATCAAGTTAATTTGCTTACAGACCTGAAAAGTATTCCTCTATCGCGACCCTTGAAATTATGAATGTAATACACAGTTTCCATCGAAGGTAGAAAAGACTTCGTAAGTCCAGCAAGCTTTGGGTAAAAGAACGGTGGATAGTCTTGATCCAGTCAAGGATCACTATTTGTTTAAAGGAGATTGAGACTTGCTAGTAAAACTTGTTTTTCTCAAAATCTCATCTTTGATACCTCATTTCTTTATCACCTCCAAACAAATACTTATGCAAGAAAACAACTCTTAAATAGATAGCTTCACAATTTTGCAAAAGGATACAGCCAGATCTGATACGGTCGAGTTCTCCATTGAAAATAATCAGTTTCCGTTCAGTGTTCACGACAGCTTCTTTGTAAAGTTCTTCCACAACAAGCATTTCTGAAAAACAATAAAACAATAATCATGAACCAGAAACTTCCTTCCAATGTTTATATTAACGATAACAAAGGAAGTTTGGATCCACCATTGACATTGAAATACGGGTAGGCTACTACGAAAAGTTCATCCTCTGCCTTCACTCTGTCTGACATTTTTACTTTCTCAACAAAACCAAAATCTTGAAAAAATGAAGGCTTTGTCAGATAGTCCAACTTAAAAGAAGCTCCACTGAAGGCTGATTGTCTTGCAAAGTCGACTTCATTAGCTTCTGGAAAAAACTGATTTTTACAAGGTTGAACATCAATTTCAACTGGAAGTTATGAAGAAGTGTTGCACAATAAAAAATTTCTCATGACCATTTCTACAAAACTAGACAAAATTTTGAGTGATTGCAATAGCTTTGTAAAAACTGCACATGAAGAAAGATAGCACATACATATATGCAGTGTTATCAAATAGCAGCTATAGATGCGTTATAGCACTGTAGTGAAGCATAATTTGAACAAACCATTGTTTTCCGTGATTCGCAATTGACAACACAGCAGATATGTGAATGTTGTAAATATTTGGACTAATCAAACTATCAACAAACTTCATCCTTGATGATGAAATCTAGGCTTAGGGGCATATCATGTAGTGTACCGATCATAATGGATGCTTATATCATATGCTACGAGTAGGAGTTACAGAACAAGAGACTTGAAACTAACTATAGATTGTATCCTTTTAACCAAAATCAACTTCCAATTTAAGTGAAAGAAAAGCATGGAGCACAAACATTTTTTTTACAAGTAGTGAAGATAGGCCTTTTCATTTCATCAAGAAAGGAATACTGGGAGCATAAAGAAGAATAGTGCTATAAGTCAAGAAAATTACTATTCTTGTTCGCGTGATTTTCTCTGCAGAAATGGAGAGGTCGCAAAATTCACGAATCATTTGCATGCTTCCAGTCATCTCTATTCCACCTTCACCATCACCTGTGATATAATCAGTGAGATGAATCAAATTGCATATATAATTTGAAACACCTGTACCCTAAAAAAACCAATAAACTGAAATACATAAGACCTGGTACGGATTCGAGTCCAGCTGTGGGAAACTCAATCTCCTGTTTAAGATTGTTGTTCATTATAGGCTCTATAATAGGTTAGCTCCTCAGATTGGAGTGTAATTTTCATTTTCAATCCCTAATAAAAATACAATCAGATATATGCCTCACCATTAGCTGTTTGTTATCCTTCATGGCTAACTCCACTGCAATTTTAGCCTGTTGGAAATACACCAATTTTAGTGCTCTATTAACATGTTTCTGATGTGCACATGACATAAAACGAAGGTTTTAAAAAACAGTTCGCAACTGCAATTATGACCGCAACATTAAGGTTTTCCATGCCTTCTTACTGTATCACAGGGCTGCATTATTCATATTTGACCACAATTTTCTGCAGTATACGATCTTGACACGGCCGCGATTTAAAATCTTGACAGAAACAATAAATTCTACCCTTTTAATGTATTAGGGTCTATTTTGATTGACTTATTTAAGCTTATACAGGGGCATAAACGCTTACGAGACTCTTTGGAAGAGCTTATGAAAACAACTTATGACCTGTCCATAAGTTTATATGATCACAATTTCCTGTAGTATACGATTATTTGATCGCAATTTCCTGTAGTATACGATCTTGACACATGCACAATTTAAAACCTTGTCAAAAACAATAAACTCTACCTTCTTCAAGTATTAGAGTCAACAAAGTTACATTTTCAATAACATATACATAAGCACTTACGTTATACACACTTGATTGAGCTATTTTTCCAAAAATAACCTAGATGTTCAATAAAGTTACATTTTCACTCAAATTATCACTCCACGCAACACTGATACAACTAAACTCCAACTACATTTGTCCATCAATATTAAAACTCAACATTGTAATGAAGCGAAAAATTCAATCAAAGCATAGATAATGAAACACTAACTTGTTCCAGAAGCTCAGAGTAATCAAAAGGAAAAGGAACATCAGTCTGAACAGAAGCATTGCCATCACCAGAAGCTGAAACAGAAGAACATATAGCTAATATTCTACTTGTAATACCTCTAATTTTGATAAACCCACCATTTTTAAGAGAAAAAGTTTCCAACTTGAGAACCTAGAGAATCAGAAAAGCAATAGAGTATGAGAACTTATTGAAGGCAGTTTTTGAAGGAAAAGAGTAAAGGAAAGTTGTTATTACCGTTGAAGATGGGAGGGAAGAGGGTGTTATTATTGGAGGCAAAGAGAACATGATTGTGGATAGAACCATTTACAACATGCACCTCTCATATTAAGTGCTAAGTCTAACACATTTAATGGTCAAAATCAAAGTGAAAGGACTTGGAACAAAACACAAAATGAAAAATCAAATGTCTCATAGCTGCTAACTCATAAATTTGTCTCACATTGTGATTTTTTTTCCCTAAATAAAAGAAATAATAAATCACAAAATGACATGCGACAAATTGAACCTATTGATTTTGTTTTTGTTGGTACAATGAACCTGTTGATGTTATCGTGTGTGTGTGTAATTTAATATTTTTAAGTTGGCTATTTTTTTTATTTCAATAGTACGGAAACAACTTTAAAACTCTCTCTTTGTCAAACCCTAACCGTCGTTATTTTTTTGATTTATCGAATATGGATGATTTAGAGTCAGCTTTAACCGTAAATCACTCCATCCAAATTAAATTGTTTTTTTCTTTCACTTTTAGTTAAATAAATTATTTTCACATATTTTCAGTCATCTTTGATACGCTTTTGTGATTTCATCATTGTTTGTTTTAGTTTCCCATCTTTGTGCGGTGTGTTTTTGGTTTCTCATCTTAGGGTGATGTTTAATTGATTCAGGTTGAAAGATTAGCCTTGATCAAGTCCAGAAACTTAAATATAATTATATTTGTAGAGATGTGTACGGTTCTGTTTTATGCTATTGATATGGATGTTGTGAGTTTGTTTGAAAATTTATCCTTTTTGTTTTTATCGATTTTGAATTTGTATTTGTATTGTATCGACATACTCTATCAACTTAAATGTATATATAT
The DNA here is from genome assembly GCA_958299785.1 of Medicago lupulina. Classification (NCBI taxonomy): domain Eukaryota; kingdom Viridiplantae; phylum Streptophyta; class Magnoliopsida; order Fabales; family Fabaceae; genus Medicago; species Medicago lupulina. Next base: position 11,315,774 of record OY283146.1, read on the forward strand.
CGTTTATCTTTTTTTCTTTGATTTTATTCCTTTTCAATTTGAAAGTTGGAAATAGAATATTTTTTCATTTTACTCTACTTTAATTTATATGTTTAGTCAAAAGATATTATTTTTCCAATTCATTATGGGTTTTTTTTAGGAAATATATATATACCTCATAAAAATTAGTGGGTGTTTCCTAGCAAATATACACCCATTAGTTTTTATTAAGGTGTGTTTTAGCAAGATGAACTAAAAAGTTGTTAAATAGACCTTGAGGTGAATGTTGCTAAAACACTCCTTTTAAAAAATAAGTGGGTGTAAGTTAACAACTTCCACAAACATTTGCTAAAATACATCAACTTATATTTTAGGAGTGTTTTAGCATGTCATAACTAAAAAGTAGCTAAAACACACCTTTATAAAAACTAGTGGATGTATGCTAGCATATATATATATATATATATATATATATATATATAGAGTCAGGATCCGTTGACACCAGGTGTCGACGGATTCGTTGACACCAAATCCTAGCCATTTATTTTTTTTAATCTAATGGTCCAAATTTATTCACTTATAATCTCACGTGACTGAATCCACTTGCATTTTCGCCTTGATTCAAACATCTTCTTCTTCAATCTTACTGAATCCAATTGTTCATCTCGCTTTCCATTGGCACGGATTCATGGTTAATTCCATTGACTATTCCAATTATAACCAATTTTGTCCCATCCAAATAAAATAATACGGTGCTAATTAATTAATTAAGCTTTTGATTGACCACCCCCTTTGCTCTTTTATTTTTTTCTATTTCTCCATTACCCTTCTCGATAATGCTTTTCAACATGGATAATTTTCAATTACAGCAAGATGGAAAGAAAATAGTTGCCACATATTGAATGTTAAATTATATTCACACATCTTCAATAATAATCTTATAAACAGAAATAATGCAGTTCCTTGAATGATGATCGTCATCATCATGATTGATTACAAAAAATGAAAAACCTTCTTATCGTTACAGACACCTAATGGTTTACACAAATAAAAGAAAGCAAGGTGCATCAAGAGTGCTGAGACCGTACAGAAGAGAGCGAGAACCATAGATTGGGGAAAATGCAGTGACCTAGATGGTGTGATCAAACTCACGTGATGTTTTTAAGGAAATAAATTTGGACCATTAGATTAAAAGAAATGAATGGCTAGGATTTGGTGTCAACGAATTCATTGACACCTGGTGTCAACGGATCCTGACTCATATATATATATATATAAACTTTGTATGTATTTTTTTTTCCAGCAAGTATGTATTTTAATTTATGTTTTCATTACATTGTATCCCACATTAAATATCTTTTTTGACTGCATTAAATATCTTTACATTTTTTTTGACTAAAGATATCATTAATATAGAAAGTTATGTATAATTGACCATTGATATGTATCTATATATTTGCATCTCTATATTTTCCCCTCTAGTATCCACCAACATAAGAAAAAGAAAAGGCAACAGAAAAATGATGGATGAGACCATTCCATTCATTGATCTTGAGAAGATTTCAGAGCAATTTGAATGTAAGAAGTTAAGAGATGCATGTGAAAAATGGGGTTGTTTCAGGATCATTAACCATTCTATTCATTCGACCCTTATGGATGAGATGAAAATTGTTGTTGTAGCTCTTCATGACCTTCCTATGGATATCAAGAAAAACAATAAAGATGTCATTCCTGGAAGTGGTTACTTTGGACCAACTGTTTTTAACACTCTCATAGAATCTCTCGGCATCTATGATATGGGTTCTTCACAAGCTATACAAGATTTCTGCTCTCAATTGAATGTTACACCTCATCAGAGGTATGCTTAGGTTTATTTAAAAAAAAACTTTTAATATTTGCGGGGAGCATGTGACTATTTAAGTGTTTTTTTTAATAAAAATGTACATACTGGTTTTTGGATTATTTAATTGTTAGATTTAATTAACAATTAATCTTGATAGATGCTAAAGTTTCTACGGTACTATTTAGTCTTTGTGGTTGTTTGGTTAGATGATGATTGCTATCTACGTTTTATTTCTAACACCTACTTGAGTAGTCGTGATTTTCACTCAAAATATTAATTATTTTGAACTATGATGTGAAATTTTATTTATAAATTTTTTATTGTTTTGGTTAAACTAATAGAAATATTTATTTAAAAATTTTAAAAAAAATGAAAAGACCAATATGCGTTTGATCTAATATAACATAAAGAGTCAAGGTTTCATTCTAAGATAGACGCTTTGTTTGTATTTAATGCTCAGAAGTTCCTAGAACATGATACATCTGGTGAATCTTTCAAAAAGGATACATCCGGTGAAGTGAATTTGTGGCAATCTAAAACAATAAAAATAAAAATTAGAATATATTAATTTTTTTAGGGGAAAATATATTAATGATTTCATACAAATTTCATATTTAATTTCATAATTCATTCAATTTTCATAAACAATACAAATTTCATATATTAATGATTAAAATATATAACAAATTAAAATATTAATGATTAAAATTATAAACAAATCTATAATTCAGGAACCCTAAATGATCCCTATAGTGCAACATGGTTGCGAAGGAGAAGAAAAAAAAGGAGAATAAGAAATCCTGCGATTGAGAACCAAAGGAAGGCGAAATGGAGACAACGACAATAAGTGGCAGAGAAGATGGTAGTCGATGATGGAGAAGATGGAGGGAAGAGGGATATTTTAGTAATTTACATAATTTATTAACGGATAGTTAAATACCCGTTTATTATATTAGTGGATACTTGTTAAACTACTTGTTCCGTGCATGTGTCAAATTTTATCCGTGGATGTCCGTGAACACGGTTTTTTCACTATCCCTACCCATACACATTCAAATTAAGGATAATTACCCGACCCTAGGCCAAGACCCATACATCTTGGTTTTTATCTTTTCCAATGCATGTAATTTTTGTGAGTGCCTTAGAGGCTTTAGTTCAATTGCTACCCCTGGTCACTTTGACTTGAATTGATGATCAATAAGATTATATAATCACATATACTCCTGCAATTTAATATAAAATAAATAGACGAGAATAACAACGTTAAGAAATTATTCGTATTAACTATTAGTGATATCTAACGGCACATGTTAGCGTGCTCTAAGGGATATTTGCTATTTGTAGAAACATTAACATGTGCTCTAATTATTCGTATTAACATGTGCTCTAACATGTGCTCTAAGGGCACATGTTAGCGTGACCCTTATGCATTTATATTTTTACTATTAGCAAATTATTGACCTTTTTTATTTTACTTAGAGTGTGAACGATTAATTTTCTTTGACTACCAGGCAAATAATGGAGACATACGGTAAAGCAATACATGATGTGGCAGTAAAAATTGGACAAAATATTGCTGAATCATTAGGCATATTGGAAGCTGATTTTGAGGATTGGCCTTGTCAGTACAGAATTAACAAATATAACTTCACTTCAGAAACAATAGGGTCCTTTGGAGCTTCGGTGCACACAGATTCAGGGTTCTTAACAATTCTTCAAGATGATGAAAATGTTGGTGGCCTTGAAGTGATGGACAATTCAGGCTCATTTGTTTCAGTCGCACCATTTCATGGAGCCCTCCTTGCCAATCTTGGAGATATTGCTCGAGTAAGTACTAAGTACGTAGTAATTCACTAATTTTATCACTAAAACTACAACTAAATGGAAATATTAACCAGGCTCTAATGTTTAGTTCCACCGTCTCATTAGTCTTTGCTATTATATAGATTGAAAAAAGTTAGAGATAATTAGATTTGTATAGAGAGCCTTGTTTATCCTCTGCAATTATATCGAGACGATTAAGATTTTATATTATGTTTATTCAAACTTATAAAACATGCCATTTGATGCATGGATACATGTGGCGGTGATTCGATTGATATGCTTTAATACCATGCGAGATTTTTATATTGGATCTAACTAATGCTTACAAAAAATGTTTGTAACATGAGAAATGTCAATCTTTATTAATTGAGGTTAGGTCTTCTCTTTATTCAACGTGGGAAATATGTTTTTTTCTAATAGGTTTCTTACAAATATTAGTGACAAACTATTTTTATTTACTTGATAAATAAAACAAGAGAGAACTCCAACTAACATGATTGAGTTTAGCGGAAGGTACCAAACTCCCACAAATTGGTGAACCAGAGTTTGAAGCTCGACTGGAAAAGGTACCCGCATCTAGTGCCGAATAAGTCTCAAATAGGATTACCTCATGTGTAGTAGGGATGTTCAAATTCAAACTGATCCAAGAAATCGAAAACAACACAAATTGAATATTATTGGATGTTTTTGGACTTGTAAAATCACTCGGATCGAATGTGATTTCAGATTCCTTTTTCAAAACCAAAATGAACTAAATTGCATAAATATATATCAATACTTATGTGTTTTCTGAAAGAATTAATACTTGTGTTTTTTAGTATAATATATTTCATTAATAATTTATTTGATTTTTTTAATAATACTTGTTAGTTTAAATTAATCTATTTTTTTTATTGTTTCATATGTTTCAAACATAATTGATCGATGCCTTTTTTCTTTTGGCTTATCCAAAAAAAAAAAAAATTGATCATTGTCCCGTACGTAATGTTAATTTTTAGTACATTAATTATATGTTATATTTTGCCTAAAATATATATACTACCTCATCGTGTATTTATAATATTAATAGCATTTTTATAATTGTAATTAGGACATCCTAAAATCGATCTAAATTAAATCCCATCAAATTGAATTAGATCAAACCAATTTTTTTTATATGAGTTGTCAAAAATAAATTGAACCATGTATAATTTTATTTTAGGATCAGATAGTTTTTTTTAGCTCAAAACTCGTTCATATGACACTGCAAACAATGCGGTACGTTCATAAAAAAACGCACTACAAACATTCTTAAAGTAGATGAATCAATGAGAAACCACAAAAAGGGAAAAAAAAAAGAATAAAGTGTCTACATTCTGAAGCTAAATTGGTCAATGAGTGATTAGTCACCTTCACTTGCTTAACCAAGGTCTTGAGTTCGAATCCAGCCTTGGGCATGCAGCAGCGTTAAAACTCTTAGGGAGAGCCTACCGCCCATTTAGGTTCCACAATGCTCGAAGGATTAGTCTCCGCAGTTGCGCACGGAGAATACCCGATTCACACCCAAAAAGTCACCTTCACTTGGGCCTTAGCTTAGTTAAGCTATACAATTTGAAACAAAAAAAAAAAAAGCAAAAACTGACTTATGATATTTGTAAATTGTTTGTTTTGTGCAAGATCTTAGCATATTAAATAAATGCATCATGCAGGTATGGAGCAATGGAAGGTTTTGCAATGTGAAGCACCGTGTACTATGCAAGGAACCTACTACACGTTATTCAATAGCTACATTTATGTTGGGACCGAGGAAGGGAAATGTTGAAGCCCCAAAGGAGTTGGTGGACCATGATCACCCACGTCTTTATCAACTTTTTACTTATGAAGAGTATAAGACGCTAAGAGTTTTCATTAAGAAGGCTCGTGATAAATTTCTACATGATTGTGAAGTCCTTGAGCTATTCCGTTTGGTTTCGTGATTTGGGCAATTTAGTGCCCCCTCTTTTCAGAAATATTTATATATGTCCATTTCTTTGTGTTCCAGTTAAATTAAACACTTGTGTCTAAATCCTCTGAAAATAAACATTTGTCAATAAAGCGAAATGGTTATACCGCTAGTGTGCGTGTGCTAAATAACTCATTTATGAATGGGGGATGAAAGTGACAACTTTTATCCATGTGGAAATAAAGCGATTCTTACTTTGAATTTTAATAACTTTAAATACAAAGTTATGAAAGTTTCATGTTGTCGTTGACCCAATGTGGATTATGTGTTATTTGATTGTAGTGTACTCGACCAAAACCAGATCTAGAATAGCATGGTCGGACGTTGGGGTGTGCAAAGAGCTCAATGGAGCTGAGTCTCCCCAAAGAAGCTCTCAAACATATAATATTCCTTCAAAAACAACATATAATATGTTTACATGAAAAAACAAAGGTCATACATTCAATCCGTTTTATAATAAAATAAAATTACACCAAACCATAGAAATTCAGAAGATTCTAACCATCTTTCACTCAAGAAATATTGATTGAATTTTATTTATGTTGGAATTTAATTTAAAAACGATTTTCGGTTGAACAATTATGGCCATAAGCCTCAATAAAATCATTAGCAAAGAGCCCTAAGCAAAGATAAACAATTAAGGTTTAGTTCAACAATGACCACGTAACGAATCTAATTAGCATCATCACAACATTGGTGTGCAAGTGTGATTACACGTCAGTTATAACTCATGTGTTCTGCATACGAATTCTACATTGTCTCTTCGTGCGCAAGAAAACTCATTCAATCTCTCTAATTTATATTCATGTTTCTTACGAAACACCATCCATAAAAAAGATAAGGAAATTGTTATATGTCACGAGAGATATCCTCTCGAAACTTTCACGAACTAGTTACCCAATACTATATCACATAAAAACACATCCATTGCCACCTTATTTTCCGGACCAGCAACACTGAGTTTACTCAACATACCATCTCTCAAACTACACCAATTCACCCGTGTTTTCAGGGAAGAAGCACATTTCGTTGACTAAAGATATTTCGTGACGACTTCGGGAAAATATCTCTCGCTATCAATAGCATTGCTCATAGGCAAATTCCAATTTTTTTCAAGATATTTTGTTCCATTTCATTTGAAGATACGTGTTAGTTAAAAATTCCAAACCATCATATTTGTTTCTCATTAGTTGAGAGGAACCAACATTATCCACAATTGAGGTCATCATTATAATTAGGTTCATTTGTTATGTTGAGAAAATGAAACAAGTTTACAATTAAAGCAAACATGATTACAAATTACCCTTTACATGACAAAGAAAATAACTTGCAATGTGGAACACAATTTACCTAAGTTTGCTATAATGTGTGCTGATACAGTGTGGATTGATAATTGTTCTCGTTGTAGTGGCTACTTCATAGCAGTTGATTTTGTAGCTTAATGGAATCCTTTTTTGGGTAAAAAAAAAAAGTAGCTTAATGGAATTTGTAGCTTAATGGAATCCTTTTTTGGGTAAAAAAAAATAAAATAAAAAATAACTTGCAAATGTATAATCAATGTTCTTTCCGTTCAATTGCTTCATTACATAAAATCTTTGATACATATATTTTTTTATTCGAAGAATAAAAAGTAAAAAAAAAATTCTCTTAAAAAAAAACACAAATTTTCATGCTTATATAATCTCATCATGCATATAATTTTAGATATTCATCCATGCGTGTGTATTGCACCTCTGGATAAAGCTTTGATGCCTCTTCTCCATCACCTATTTCAAAATTTGCCAAACACCCTTCATAGAAAATATGATAGAAATGCCCCACTCCTACTTGGCTTGCAAGGTCCAAACCTAAATTTCACACCAATCAAGAGTCAATAAATATTTTCTAAAAAAATAAAAAGAAGACTCAATAATTATTTAATAATATGAAATATTGTTAACAAAATTTAGCTATTTCTTTTCTTGGTGTACATAATTTTATTTTGGGTAAAGGGTGTGTTTTACCTTTCATGGAAGAAAGAAAGTCTTGTTCGGATATGGTAGACTTCTCTAGTTGCTTTCCAATAAGTTTCTCCCATTTCTCAATCAGCTCTCTTTGAGTGAGGATGTTTTCTGGTGGCCTTAGATATATTGTCTTGTTCAATGTTCGAGGGTCATCAATTGTCTTAATTGTGTATGTTGCAACATCATCTTCATCCATAAAAACAACTGCCACAAACATGTACACCTCATATATCATATTGTGTAAACTCTAAGATTAATATTTGTGTGCCCTAGCTGAGCTCACATTTGTAAAAAAAAAATGTTAACTATTTTTTCTAAGGTTTTACGTACCTTTGACATTGCCATCGCCATAGAGAACAACCTTGTCTCGTGGAGGAAAGAGTGTTCCCATTTGAGAGAGGTTACCGGCAAAGTAGGCCGCGAAACAGTTGGCGGAGATGTAAGTGAAAGGGATGTTAGCATCCTCAATTGTTTTCCTTATAGTCATTTTCTCATCAAATGTGACTCTTCCTGGTTCAAGTGCATGTCCCATAAGAGCTGGGTCCATTCCAAATTCTGAAGGAAGGAAACGCTATTGGAAGGAAAAAAAATACATAACCATGTGAGACAGAATAAATTCATTTTGTGTGTATATATACTTACTACAAAACAAAAAAAGTGATTCAAGTTGAGTAAACATATACCACTATAGTTGCTTTCGATAAAATAAACATACCGCTGTAGTAACTAAATATACTATAATCCATGTGATTATATAAAGCTAACTCTTTGCCACCAAAGCTAACAAACTCTAATTACTAATTTTGGTTAGATCCATTTAGAACAAGTTTATCTTTACTACTAAAAGAGAGTATGTTGGTATGTGTGATGCTAGCACTCTTCAAATAGTTATTTTCTATTAGTGATTAGATCCGACTTGATGAGTCTAACTATTTTTAATAAATTTTATTATGATGTTAACTTTATTCTCCATTTTGCATTAACGTAATATTCATTTGTTTTTAAGTGGTGAAGGTCCATCTTAATTTGGACCATTTTTAAAAGGTCCATGATGAACCTAAGAGAAATCCGTATTTTTACGACAAAGAAAAATAAATCAATTCTTAGTACGAGAAAAGAAAAGTAATACACTATCTATGATTTCATATGTGGTCAAAGGTAGGTAGCTCTAAAATACCTCCAAAAAAGGGTCCACCTTTGAACCCTTACCATTTTTAGATCAATTTTAATAAAATACACTTTTTTTTTTATAAATTGTAAAATATATTATTTTGCTAAAAATATTAAGGATCAATTTTTATACCATTTTTAGAGGTATTGATTAGAATGGACCAATTAACACCCACACATGTTCTTTACCTTGATCAATTATTTGCTAAAACTTTAAATATACATATTGCTATTTTTGTGTAACATTGATTTTTCAGATAAAGTTCCCATTCAAATTCAATACAATACTTGAACTTGCGGCTTGAGCTAGATAGGTGCTAGGTAGATTCAACCATTTCATCAAGGGACAGCTAATGGTAATTTGTTGTGTGGCAAAAGTTAAATAGATGAATTTAACTCTTCCTAAACAAACAACTTCATAAAATAAAGTAAATATTTTTAACTTTTGATGAAAAAATTTAAAAATTAGTACTTCAACATATTCAACACTATTTGGTTAATTATATTTTTATATATTTAGATTATAATATGTATATATATTAAGACAGGTTGAAGATTTCAACTGATTTAAACTAAGAGTAATGCTTAATATTACGAAGCATCGACACATGAAAGATTTCAACTAAGAGTAATGCTTAATGTTACGAAACATCGACAAACGAAAGACACGAGGAAATCTGAACCATATAATAATACCAAGCCTCAACATGATTTCCACCAATTATAGAGATTATATATTTTGGTTTATCAAATGCATGACACGTGTATTCTTGCTCTTCTTGTGAAAATTTTATCATAATATATATCAATACTCTTAGGCTTTAATATGTGTTTCGTCCTTGCAATTAGGCGTCAATTAAAAATTGGTCCCTGTAATCGCTAATCCTGGCAATTTACCCTTGCATTGTTTAATCATTTAAAATTTCGTCCCTCTCCCCACTTAATCACTGCCATGTCACCAATTTGATGACGTGGCAATCACTGCCACACATGAAATTCCAATTTTACCCCTGGGTTTCCAATTCTTTCTTCCATCTTCTTTACCCTACTTAAGGGCAAAATTGGAATTTCATGTGTGGCAGTGATTGTCACGTCATCAAATTAGTGACGTGGCAGTGATTAAGTTGGTCAAAAGACGAAATTTTAAAGGATTAAACAATGCAAAGGTAAATTGCTAGGATTAGCAATTACAGGAACCAATTTTTAAATGATGCCTAATTGCAAGGACGAAACACATATTAAAGCAATACTCTTAAACTAAAGGCTTGAAAAAGTTTGAGGAACTAAAGGACTCGAATTCAAACTCCAATGAAAAAGAAAAAACACTAACATAGCAACTAACAATTACTGATATTTGGCTAAGAAAAATGATATACATGTAACATATATACCTTGACGTTCCCTGCATCCTTGATGGCCTCAATCAGTTTGAGTTGCATCATCAAATTGTGAGATCGAAAATGAACTCCAGACATGGTGCAAATAACAACATCAACTAGTTTCACAGCATCTACCAAACTCTGATGATTAGAAAAAGAACCTTCCACAAGATGAGCACCTAGTTTCTTGAATGAAAGAAGCATTTGCACCTTCTCAGTTTCAAGCCCTATATCTGGACGTTGAAGTACATAGGTTTCATGACCTTGTTCTAAACTTGCCTTCACTATTCTCCTACCAATATACCCAGTACCACCCACAACTAGAACCTTACTCTTTCCCATTATTGTTTTTCTCTCTTGTAGTTTAACTTATCCTCAATATGGATATCATGTGTCAAGATAAGGCTAACTAATAACTATTTATAACATCCAAGAATGTGACTTTTTGCCTAAAAAAAAGAAAGAAAGAAAGGATGTGACTTTTCTTATACTCTAATATAATACAGCCTTCAAAGCAATATAATGGGGGATTATATATATATTGTCCCTAGACTTGGTTTAAAATGAATAATTTTTGTTAAAGATAACGAAAGAATTTATTAAGAAATTTTAATTTGAAAGTTAATTTCAACTGAAATGAAAAATATTTTTAAATAATAATCATTTCACACATTTATGTTTCTAGCTATAAATAATTTTTGGTCATAAGTTTATCCAATATCTTAATTACTTGAAAGAAAACGTTAAATTTATATTCAATTTAATGGAAATTATTAAATGTTAAACATATATTTTTAAATATTTTTTTGTTAAATCAATTGTGTGTGAAGATTAGTATTTTTTTTTGGTACAAGAAGATTAGTATTTTACTATTTTATAATAAAATCATTAGTAAGATTGTTGAAATTTGAGACCTAACTCATCCTTACAAAACCGGCTTGTAAGTGAAGAGTGCCTCCTCTTTATAAACTCTTCTCAAGAATACTATCTATACGATGTGGGACTAAACCCACCCCCTTAAAGCCAACACAATGAAGGTGTTGGAGGTTGCAATTAAGGCTAACCAAATGTCGCAATTTAGACGACTAGGGGGATTACAATTAAGGCGGAATTTCCAACAAAATTATTGTTTTAATTCAATTCGCCAGGACATAAAAAGTACATAAAACAAGTGTTTTGTCAAAGTTACTCTATCTATTATAGTTGGTGGCATACCAAATTTAATAGCGAATATTCAGACATAGATTGATTATATAATAATAGTTTCAAAGAATGAACAATTGTATTTGAAAGTGTGAATTTTCCTATTAATTTTTATAAGCAAAATAAGGTACTTAAAATCCATCACAAAAAAAAGTATGTTGCCAACTAAATTAAACGATACAAATTTTAATTTATTTTTTACTTTTTTCCTTTTCCTAGTCCACTCGTTTGCATGTCATTCCAACAACTTGAAAATAGAGTGTCAAATTACCAATGACCTTGGACATGTAAAGAACAAGTGGTTGTGAGTTTCCACTTCACAAATCACACAACATTGGAGTATTTCTTATTATACCTCTTTGCCATAATTCCACCCGAGTTGGTAGCCTTCATAGAAACAACTTTCAACAGAAAATTTTCACCTTTGAGGCTTCTCGAAAGTTGTAACAATTTAAGCTTCAATCCCATTTGTCATTTATCCACGAGCCCTCTTTTTTTTTTTTTTTTCACTAGAGACCAAATAGTGATATAGGAATCTAAGTTTCAATTGGGGTCTTTCAAAAAAGAAATACTTCCACTGTTTCTCGATACCCTTTGAATAGCATGAGAGAACTAATGAAGCATAAATTCATCCATTTTTCCAATAATCTCCACATCAAGCCGCCACAAAGAGTCATATTCTCCAAGAACTTGGCTGCCCTTACTAGGGTCAGGGAGAAGAGCAGCATTTAGGCAGACTCTAGTATACCACTAGACAGAATAATTTGGTATCAACCAAACAAAATAATTTGGTATGGATAAACCTTTAATCTTAGTGGATCTCAATAACATATCAAATAACTTTTTATTTGTGTAAAATTTTAGATGGGTTATCTATACGATAAAAACTTGAGATCTAAAGGTCAAATTTGAAAAATATGAATCAATTAAAACGATATTAAGCAGTGTAACATTGATATAACATTACATCGATATAAATCCATTCCTTCTTTATATGTATGTGTGTATATATGGGCGATGCTATGTATAACAAAAGGAAAAAGATAAATGATGTGAAGGAGAGACGACGAAAACCGATGAATGTTTAACAACGGTTGGATTGTGTTGTGATGTTAGCCATGTTATACTTTTATTTATTCAAGAAATATAAATGCACGACCGCCTTTTATCGTGCCCATGTCGTGCGATAAAGTGTTTGCACCATAGCATGTCTCATAGAAAAAAAAAAACCATAACGAATTTTTCACGAACTAGATAAGTAGCTATTAAAAAGCACCTTTCAACTATAAAGTTAATGCTACATATAGCGAAAAATTTGTCCCGAGGATATCCCGACATTGTACACGAGTACTGTAGCATAGTCTTGTACTCATATCCCACCTATGTATTGTGTGACATGAAGATCTAATGGTGATGTTACATTCACAATGCATTCGTGAAAGTGTATTGTTCGCTATATATAGCAACCCTCCAACCATAAATGGCCCCCTTGTGTTGAATGAAATAATTATTGAGTAACGCTTGTTATAGCGAGAAGTTTGACAGTCAATTCCTCACGAATGATTATTATTGGTTCGTCAACCCATAACCCCATGTATTCCATGAAAATCGGGACTATATGTTGATCGATTTCTTTATTGGATATTAAAAATGTATGCATCGTAAAATTTTCTAAAGGTAATGCTCGCGAAGTATAACATCGCTCATAATTATTTTCACTGTTCCAAATACACTCGCGATGATTCTGATTCTCATTTGCACTAATTTTATCATAAAAGTTGAAATTTATACTTTCTTTAAGCAATTATCAGTCTTTTTTTAAGATCAATGTTAGTAGATTAATCGTAAGATTTTGTAAGATGTTAATGGAGAGTGAAATTTTAACGTTGTCATCTTATAGCTTCCAACTCCTTTATCCCGCACTCTAACCACCGTGTCACCTTATTTATGTGACTCCCAAATGCTAGTCCTTCAAAAAAAAATTATTAAGAAATTAGAGAAATGTTAGTAACACTTATAAAACTTTGAACTTCATTTGTGTCAAAAAAAAAAAAAAAAAACTTGGGCCTCTTACATAGAGCTTGTTCGATGTCCAAATTTCATACCACTGAACTACTCCTTTGATGACTAAAGTTGAATTTATGGTAATTTCTTTCTGTATATTTCCTTTTAACTAAATTACTTTATCTATCGCATATCATGTGCCTCATTTAAAATATGAGTCATGTTAACCTCTCATTTAAAATATTTTTTTGAGGAAATAATAACATTCTTGAGTGTATATGTTTTAAATAAGACACATATAATGTGAGAATGAAACAGCAATATGGAGCAATCTCTATAATTTTTACGTGACTTAGTTTTTTATTTTATTTTTTGTTGACGATGTTGGATGTGACTTAGTGGTTGTTGTGATGATGTGGAGCTGTCGCATTCATATTTGGACCAAGAGGGCATGTGATGATAAAGCTTTACTACGAAGAAAGAATAACGAAATTTTTTTTTGGTTACAAGGAATAACGATATTTGAACAGAAACAATTTTTAAGAAGAGAGAAAAAATGAAGAGTAAGAATATAATATAAATATTAGAAAGAAAATTGTTTAAAAATGATTACAAAATAATTGTATAAATATATTTTTTATGAAGAAAATATGTGATGTGTCAGGTGCTAAAGTGAAGAGGTGTAAACAGGGCAAAATAAGGTAAATAGGTTTAGTAGAGAAAAATGGAATAGGTGATGAATACTGGATTGGAGTAGCTAGATAGCATTAAAAATGTAAACTTATATAATTAACAATACTTCATTTTGCCTTTAGAAGAAAAAACAGTTTTGAAGTCTGTACTTAAATATTTGTTTATTTATTATTAATATATGGATCATGCTAATTAGTATTCTAAGAAAAATGTTTAAGGAATATATTAATTAAAAATTTGTTTTTAAAATATAAGTTAACGTAATCTCAAAATTACAATTAAATCACTTTTCATGCAAAAATTATTCCTTTTAGAAATACCACAAAAGCATTTGTTGTTATTTTCCTTAATATATTAACATATTAGAGTATTATAGTTTCAAAGGTAAGCATATATAATTTATTAGAAAAAGCCTAAGTACCACGTAGAATAGATATAAGAACATTCAAAATATGTTTATAGAGTAGTGTATATTCATTGTCTTGGAAGCAATTTTTGTAAAAGTTGTGTTAGATCTAACCAAAATTGTTAGACAAATAACTAGTTATACATAGAATAAATTAATATTTATCTAATTAAATTAATTAATTAAATAAATAAGTACATTGATAACATGTATATTTTCCCCCTCAAATAAAAGAAAACTTGGATCCTTTACCAAAAAATAAAAAATAAACTTGGATCGAAGTCTATTTTTTACGCAAGGTTGTCAAAGGCAGAAAAAATAAAAGTCCACATAAAAGAAAACTTAGACCAAAGTATATTACCGAAAGAAGAAAAAGAAAGGGTAGCATGCATCACTTGATATTTGACAGGTTGAAATACGAAGTCATGAATACTATTCTGCATTGACAATTTTGAAGATAAGCAATCATCACAAAGAACTTTGAATTCATCATGCATCCACTATATTCATCCTATTATATATCTTAGGTTTAATTTATGTTTTTCCCATATCTGTTAATCTATTAATTTATTTGTATGTAGATATGGTGAGGTGCGGTGGTGGTGCTTGTTTGGTAGTTAGGTGGGTATTGTTTTTTCATCATTTTCTTACATGTGTGTTGTTATATTGTTATGACACGGTTCAAACCAACTTCTAGTATTATTATTACCACAAAAAGAGAAAAACTCAACTTTGTCAAGTGTCAACCCATGATGGTTCTAGAAAAAGGTTTTTTTTTTTTTTTGAAATAGGTTCTAGAAAAAGGTTGTTTATATGTTTTTCATAAATGGTCACAGAGATTATATAGTACTATTTTTTATTTTTTTTTATAAATGTCACGTAGTTTGCATAATATTTATGTTTCAGAAAATTCATATTCACACAAGGTAATGTTTGTAGATTACATTTCATAAAAAAAAAAAAAAAAAAAAAAAAAAGAAGTAGGTAAATGTAGATTACCAAAATTTGTTCATGAACTAGGTCCACCTCAAACTTGAAAGTGTCTCCCACCAAATCCTCTTTCTCTTTCTATTTTGACACCAACGATAGGATTGGATCATCTTCAACAATTTTTTATATTCTTAAGTAATATTTTATTTCCCTCATCTCATTTACTAATTATTATCTCTCTCAACCACATCCTTATTTTCTCAATCTTATTTTCCCATACTTATTTTTTAAAATTATTGGAGAGAAATGCATACACGAGATAATATCTAATTCACCAACGGTACAGGGTCGAAATTGAGGAAGATGTTTACATGACCACATCGAGAATACGTTACATGTTTGGTCACACGTTGGACTCCATCAAACAAACATACGAGTTTGCAGCCCTCAAACAAGATTGAGAGATGAGTAGCTCATGATCATTTGGTTGAAGATAACAAGAAGTAAAATACTAATATTTGTCATTAAAAAATTATATATAAGTCAAAAAGATTTTGATAGGCAGTGGAAAAAAATGAGGGAGATTTTATTTTATTTTTTTATTAAGTGAGGATAGTGTTTTTTTTTTTTTTATGATAAAAAGATGATGCTTTGTAAATATTGAAATGTTCACACGATATTATTCTTTTTTAAAATATGAAAATAATTATGGGTAGTGGAGATCTCGGATGATTATATTTTGAACATTTTATCTTATAACCCAACAATCATACCGCTACCCCTATAAATCATCAAAAATGCCAAAATAAAATAAAAACAAGAGTGCTAATTCATGGTAAAATTAGGGACTGGGACAATAGACTAGCATTTTCCACCAACAAGAATTCAATTAAATTGATTGTACCACCGCTGGTAACAATTCAAGGACCGTCATCACTTGATCTTTCTTTTTTGTTTGGGAGAAACAAAATTAAAGATTGCTATTTATTTCTTAATATGGATGGGGATATTGGTGATGGTTCATGCTAAAATTTGATACTTCATAACAAACTTTCAAAACTTGATTTGGATTTTTGTGCTCTGATGATTTATGATTCTATATGGGTATTATGTTCATCAAAAGTGGAGCTTCCCGGTAGCGGGAGATGTTTCAAAAAAGAATTATGGAAAGATAGCAAGAAGGTGAGAAAGACAATTATGGAAAAATTAAGTGAGGGGTGATGGGGTTGATTTTGAAAAGGATAAAATTGATATTTTCAATAGTTTGCAGAGGTGGAGGTATAATTGTTGGGGTATGGGGTATAATTTTTTTTTTTTTTTTTTTTTTTTTGTTATAAAGTGAGTCTGATGATGCACGGTAAATATTGATATGTTTGTACGATATAATTTTTAGGGTTAATAGAGTTTTACCCCCGGTAATATAGGATACTTTTGGTTTTGTCTTCTGTAAAAAAAATTAGATTCGGTCCTTGTAACTTTTGTTTTGTTTTGGAATACCCCCTAGACAGGTGACTGTGCATTTTCGCTAACGTGGCACGCTGAGTCCCCTTTTATCGATGACGTAGCATTCTGAGTGTATAATGATTTTATTTTTTATGGGTACACGTGGCATTTATGCTTTTTTAAAAAAATAAAAAAAGTTCTGGAATAATTAATAAAAATGAAAAAAAATCTAGAAAAATTAATAAAATGAAAAAAATATATATATCGAAATTTTTTAAAAAATTATAAAAAAATTGAAAATATAATATTATCTAATTATTTTGATTTTAAAAATTAATTTCCAGAATTTTATTTTATTCGAAAATATAATTTAGATGAATAACATGATACAATGGATATTAATATTGGTTGACACCGGTATATAAGTCATGTTATACTGTTGAATAACAAGCCCTTAATTATATTCTTCATGATTTTTTTTTCTAATTTTTTATGTTTTAAAAAGTTTTTTTAAATATTCTGGAATAAAATTTTCGAAAAAAAAAATCTGAAATTTTTCTATTGAAATTCTGGAAAAAGATTATCTATTTTTTTAAGTTTTCAAAAAATATTATCTAATGTTTTTTTTTTTAATTATGAAAATATTTTCCAATATTTTTATTTTGTATTTATTTTCAAAATATTTTAAGTTCCTAAATTTTTATTTTTTCCAGAATTTTTTCATTATTTTTCGTTTTTCCTGATTTTTTTTAAAAAAAAAAACATAAATGCCATATGTAACCGTAAAAACAAAATTAATTATACATTCAGCATGTCACATCATCAAAAAAAGGTGATTCAGCATGTCACATACGAAAATGTACAATCAGCTGGCTCAGGGGGTATTCCAAAACTAAAAAAAATTGGAATGAAATTTTGCATTGGCTTCGCATCATAATGGTTCAACCAACGCATGTAGCAGATCATTTTTATCAATTTGAAACTTTAGGAGGCTTTTCTAAAAGTGTGCGCTTAGTTTTTACTCTCATTTGGATCTCTTGTGCGTGGAAAATATGGAAGGAAAGAAATGTTAGGGTTTTTCGTCAAAAAGAGTCCTCGTTACAACAACTTCTTGATAAAATTAAACTTCAAACTTTCTGATGGCTGAAAGTGAACTGCAACATTGCTTTTACCTATCACTTGTGGCATCTTAATCCTCTTGATTGTTTGGGGATCTTTTTGTAATGAGCTTCCTTTTGCTTTTGTTCATTTTATCATATTGTTGATGTAATTGTTTTGACTTTCCTGTTTTCAGGCACTCTTTGTGCTTGAATTATCAGATTTTGTGAGTAATGAAATTCCATTTTAGCTTCTTAAAGAAAACAAAAAAAAAAATTACAATGACCGAATCTAAAAAAAAATATACAGGGAACAAAACTAAAAATGTCTTATATAAGGTAAAACTCTATTAACCCTAATTTCTTTTACACACCTTTTTTTAGAAAATTCTTGACACACCTTGTGTATTGAATAGTTTTATTAATATATAACTTGGCTTTGTCCGGGTAAAAAACCATATATGATATAGTCCACATTAATAATGAATTTCTAATATTGGTTAAAGAAATAAATGATAAAGTGGACAAAAATAATAGATTTGATGTATATTACTAGTTTTCACTCTCGACTGCCTATCAAAACTAATAAATATGATACATAATAAAAGCTTTAGAGAGAGTATGTATATGTAAGTATGTATATAGGGTTTGTTATAAATAGACTAATTTATTTTTATGAAGGTGTATTTTAGTGTCCAACACCTTTTCAGTTGGACAAAAAACTCATTTTTTATTTTTTTTGGGAAAATTAAAACCGAAAGGCACAAAGTAATTTTAATTAACTTTTTCATTTTATTTTCTTGAGAACTCTAAAGGCCCCTCACTCTCTTTTACGAAACTTACTCATGCACCATAACTCTTTGCTTCGAACACGAAAACAGTTAACTCGTGACCCTTTTGAGTCTTGTCGTATGAACAACCGAGCCAATGGTCAGGGCTCAAAACATCCAAAACAAGGCGGAGAATCAAAACAACCCGTACAAATTTAAGATCAATATCAGTAGCAACACACAAACACGAATAGACGTGTTTTTGAAACCCAGAGCACCACCGATAGCCACTGTCGTCGTGAAAGAGGCGGTGCTA
The DNA here is from genome assembly GCA_958299785.1 of Medicago lupulina. Taxonomy (NCBI): domain Eukaryota; kingdom Viridiplantae; phylum Streptophyta; class Magnoliopsida; order Fabales; family Fabaceae; genus Medicago; species Medicago lupulina. The sequence goes on from OY283146.1 coordinate 11,334,815, forward strand.
TATCAACAACAACAAGGAGCGATCAATCTCCAAGAAACCGACCCGCAAACCTTCCTAAAATGGATTTGAACAAACAACTATCCATGATATGATTTGAAACACCTAGATCGAGCAGCAAAGAGATGCACAAACCAGATCATAAAACAGAAACCAAATATGAATCCAGAGCAGATTTAGATCATGAAAACGATAAGAGCAAGAACAGAACCACTTCAAAGGCAGCGCGCTGACGGAAAACAGACCTTCAACATGTAGAACTGTAATACCCAAGGCTGACGGGGGCTCCCGACAACTTCTAAACGAACTGAATCACACCGAAATGAGAGGGATCCCGAGACCATGCAGGTATGGGATTGCATGGTTGAAGGAAGACGTATAAGAATTGTTTGGTACTATTTATATCAACAAGATGCATCTTTTTTTGGATAGCACATTCCATAAGAACTCCACAGTTAAGTGTGCTTGACTTGGAGTAGTCTTTGGATGGGTGAACTACTGGAAAGTTTCCCGGTAAGAGTGCGAGTGAGGGTAAAATACGCTGAAATGACTTGTGTTGGTTTGCAGGCAGGGACGTAGCCCTTCATATGGGAGAGGTAATGTAGGCTACCCCAAAAAATATATTATTTTTGAATTAGTCGATATGTATTTATATCTGGCTACCCCAAATAATAAACATTGAGCTACATCAAACAAGTTCAGTTGCAAAAATTAGCGTAAATAATAAAGTAAAAAAATTACTACATGATTGATAGATTTATTTGTATCAGTTTGATACTTTCGATCTCAATAACAACAATAAAGAGAATTTTTTCAACAATAAAAATTATCAAGACAATAGTCATAGACAAATTAAATGGACAATAAATTTCTTGCAAATAATCTATTTATTAACTTTTTCTTTACAAAGCTAACTACCTATATTTACATTTCAAAAAACGGTATTAATCTATTATTAAACAGACAATTATGGATGTAACTGGGTTCTTGAAACGCATTTTTCCCAACGTTTCTAAACAACAATTTTTATGTTAAGTTCCTAGGATTTGTTAATTTTAGTCCTTAATTTTTTTGTTAGAGATTAAATTCAAGACTAAAAATACTTTTTTTTTTTGTAAAATTTTAAAAGACTGAGACAAAAATTGAATAATTTTTTTAAGAACTAAACCTAAATAATTATAATTTATGGGACTAAAAATATATTTTATCCTTAAAATTAGAAACTATTGGGGGGTGTATTTAAGTAATCACTAATTTTTAAATGATTATAGTATTTCTATTTTTTTTTTGTGTGACCAAATAGAAGGTTCGTGTCAATCCAAGAATTATTCATAGTTGAACCACATTTAAACAATAATGATCCGGTATTTATTAGATGTTATTATTAGAAAAATTTAAATAAATGATGTGTAAAAGTGAGAGACAATTAGTTACTACTATTAAAAAACGAGTGTCTATGTTATAGATGCTTTTAATTGGCCACAATCTCAAATTAAAATTATTTGAGCACTCTGATGTAAATAAAAATAAATAAAAGAGAAATATTTAATGAAATCATTTCATTCATTTGTCTTTTAATTTTTTTTCCACGTGTAAGACTCCAACTATTTTGAATTTGGAGTTTTTTAATTGATGAAATTTGAATTTGTAGCTGTGCATGTTTTGAATTTAATATTTAATTAGTAACCCATTTTTTCCGGGAAGCAAGGAGAAACGCGGGAACATACTCTCTTCTCACCTCTAACTGGTCAGTGAACTTCTTATTTCCCTCCCTCACGCTTTTATTCCTTCACATTTTCAAACCCTTATTTACTCACTCACACACACACACACACACACACAAAAACACATACTCTCTAGCTGTATATCTTCATCTCTTTTATCATTTTCCTTCTACAACGATGGAGGAAGACGTTGAGTTAGTAACACAAAATTTCTTCTCCACTTCACAATTTCAATTCTGCTTGCATTTTGATCGATTGAAGAGTTTCTATTCCATATTTTGTTAGATCAGAAGAATCTGTCAATCAGTTGCAGCTGGTATCAGCAGATATGGTTATGGAAGAGACGAACAATCACATGCAGTTTATTGAAGAAGAAGAAGACATGGTTTTGGAAGAGGAATCTATCGACAAATGTAATTTCTCTCAATTCTATTTTCGTTTTGCTATATCAACGTTCAAAAAAACTGATCTCTGTATTTGATTTTTGTCTGAATCATATAGCCTAGTAGTAGCTTCATATCATAGTAGTCCTTTCTATATTCGTTTCTCTACTCGTCATTGTGTGATCAAATAAAGGATCCAAATCTTTGTGTCCATCCAAAAATTGTTCATGATTTAAATCTTTGTATATAATTAAATGTGGAGAAATGGGGCGTCCGAGGTTTAAACTCGACCCCTGAATAAATTATACAATGTTCCTGTCAATTGAGCTAAGCTCACAGAGACACTAAACTCTCTTACTCTACAAACATCAAATAATAACAACAAACAATTTTCGATAAAATGTTGTGAGCAGTGGTAGTTTGTGATGTTTAGAAAATTAAAAAATATATCTTGAACCAATATCTTAAAATAAAAAATTTAAAAAGGTCTAGCAGCGCAGTTTGTTGCTCGTTTGTCTTCTATTGAAATGTAAATAATGGGTAGCACTTGTGTGACATAAAATTGAGTAACATTGATCAATCACAATGTCACAATCCATGTAAAGGAGAGAGAAAAAAATCACATGTGACATTGTGGTTGGTCAATGTCATCAATTTTATGTTACCCAAGTGTTATCCGTAAAAATGGTTTATATATATAAAAAAGGAGAAAGAGCCATTACTTTGTTCCATGAGCTCGACCACAACTTGTAATGGAGAGAGGGAGAGGGTGTCTTGATTTTTGAAGGCGATGATGAAAGAAGGTTGCATATTTGTGGGGGTGAAAGACTCAGAGAAGATGAGAAAACATGTTGAAGAGGAAAAGGTTAGAGAGAGAGAGTGTGAGAGCATGGAAATATGTGGAGTATAAAAATGAAATGAAATTTGGATTTGAATTTTAAAACAACAAATTTTCCCACGTCTACTTTTGACGTTAATGTACTTTTTACTTTCACTGTTACGTTGCATCCTTCACTTTTGAGTTTTAATTATAGTTTTTTCTATCGTTTGAAAATTTACATAAGTTAAAGAGTTTTAACTAAGGAAGTTTAGATTAAAAGTTGTATATTTAATATTAAATATATAACTTTTAAATAAATAATTAATGTTTTTTTTTAAAAAATAATTATTGTTTTTTTTTTAAAAATTATTAATTTTAGTTGTTTTAACATGTGGAATATTGAACAGGTTAAACAAGCTCTTTTATTATTCTGTGAGTTTAACTCAGTCGATAAGTACAATACATAATATATGCAAGGTTCGAGGTTCGATCTCCGGATAAAAAAAACTCTTTGATTATTTAATATTGTGATTTAAACACCATAGAGATCACCGACTTTTTTTAAATTATATTTTAAATTGACCAAAACATAGGTGTAGGTAGAAATAAGAATAATAGATGTGGCTGAATTGAGAGAAGATATGTATGCATTCTTTTTTTTAGGGAATTTTTCGGAAGATTCACTTGTCGATTTAACATATCATAATATCTCTTTTTTAATTTGTCGATTAAAAAGAAAAATTGATAAATTTATAAAGACCAAAGACATATCTAACCCAAAAATAAATAATTTCATTCATAAGAAGACAAGTGTTAAAGGTATAAACACAACATCACGCTTCCTTTTCTAAATCTATAAATAAAGTAGGAATTTGTACTTAGATCATAGCAACAACAAAATGGATCACACCGGTCCTCAATTTTGAGCTAGGTGAAGCTATGGGACTCTTGTGAGCTTTAAAGTGGCCGAAGGATCTACACTTGAGTGAAGTTGATTTTGAAATGAATGTGAAGACAATGGTGGACAAGCTCCACAACAAAGAAACTAGATCATTCTGAATTTGATGATATCCTTAGGGGTTTAGGAATATTTTTAATTTTTTTTTTTTTACAAACTCTCATGTCGAGTTAATAAGAAAGCAAGCAAATGAAATTGCTCATGGTTTAGTACATGTGACCACATTTATATCTAGTATTTTTTGCATTTTTGTTGATATGTATCCAACATTCTATTATGAATTAAATGTTAGTCTTTTACTGTTAGCCATATTTATTTTTTTATATGCATTTCTTATAATTTAGAAACTTGACACCAACTATCTCAAACTAATGTTCCACCGAACATGTCAATTTTTTGACGTGTAAGCTTTTCCTTCCAACAAATGAACTTGAAAGACCGGTCTAGGATTCAGGGTAGATCTTTAAGAGGTTCTTAGTGATAGCATTAAGAATACAAGTGTTCTATTAGGGTGCAAGAAACGATGTGGACAAAATTATCAAAGTAAACTGCACAGGAAAATGAAAAATACATGCACAAAGCGTGCAATTAGTAAACAAAGGAAAGAAAAAATACATATATTTATAGATACGAATGAGTTTTGTACATCAATGTTGCTAGTATGACATCTAATAGATTATGAATAAATTTATCTACACGATGTGCCATTGTTCAAAACAACATACAAATATTGACCCTAAAATTAACTGAAGTTCTGCTTCTTTGCGGAGGAAATAATAATCCAAAACAACACACATTCTTTACCATCAAATAAATGTATCTTCAGCCAAAGAAATCATTTCATATTCTTCTTTTTTTTAATAAACTTTCATCTTCTTCTGCCACTTTAACCCTTGCACACCTATATGAAATAACAAAAATATTAGGGAAAGCAGACCCACTTCTATTGTTTCCTAAAATATTTTACTACCTTTCAACCAAAGCAGACCCAAAACCTTGTGGTATAATTTAGCATATCAAAGAGTTTATTTTGATTCCTAGTATCAAAATTATTTTGATTTTCATAAAAGCAATAAATTCAATCGGCAATTTAAAATAAGATATTGGAACCAAAATCCTTACCGTGAATAGACATTCTGCACCGCGACGTTGCTTCCCTTAATAACATCCTTCAATGAGATGAGACCTGGACTATGAGGGAATAATTCAAACCGGAGTAATGCAGCTCCATCAACAGAATACATTTTGAATACATGTTTTTCTGGTTCGAAGTATATAAAGGAATCACAGTTATAGGACTTTTGTATCAATAAGGCACCACCACCATTCTCAAAGTGTTTTACCGGCCTACATAAACCAAAACACGAGGGAATTCCATTGAAATTATCGGAACAGAAAACCCTAGTCCATGATTCACCAATACCGTATTTCTTCATAAGCCACACTACACAAGAATCCACAGTTGATTCACATATGTAAAGAAAGCCCTTTAATTCTACCATGGTGATGCTCTGTCTTTTATGATGAGGAGGAGGGGGAGAAGGGAAGGATTGAAACTTCTCACTTTCAAAGTTGAAACACAATATTGACCGTATCTTGTCATCATAATTGATCCAATGAAGTGCCCCATTCACACAAGTTGGAGATCCAAGCCTTGTAAATGAAAACATAGGGTCAACTTCTACATTCCTCCATGTTGTCGTTCCCAATGTGAGCATTTCAACAACCATAACATTAGATTTATACCGCAATCCATCACATCTCTTCCACATTCTTATCACCTTGTATTCATTAGTTTTAGGCTGGAAGCCAAGAGCAGCACATATTGGTTTCCGAGTATTTGCAATTCCGATAGCTTCTGGTAGTCTTATAAACTCGCCTATAATTGGATTGCAAACAACTAAATGGTTAACACTATTTGGCTCACATAAACAAAGCAAGCCATTGCAGGAATTCACCACACCAAATTTGTCATCTTCTGGCGTGTAAGAAGTTGGCTGATATGTGTCATTAGCATTGCGAAGAGGAAGCTTGAATTTAGGATTAAAATTGACGACATCAATGCTGAATGCACGGCGAAACTTTTTAGGCTGATACTCCAAAAGGTGCAGAGATCTTGACACGAGTTTTAAATCCCTAGTCCGAAGCATGAAACCAAGTGATGCATGTTGAGAGTATAATTTGGCAAAATATGGTTCTGAAATCAGTGCATTCCATGTTTTGCAAACACATTTACAAATGGAAACATCTTTGATAGGGAGTTGAAGCAGAATGTTGGTGATGATTAAGGATGAAAGATCTGCAAATGATCCAAGTTCTTTTGCGGGTTTGCCTCTGTGCCTAGTCGTGGAAGAGGCAATTGACTCACTTGTTCTTTTCATGGCGATGCTGTTGCGCAAAAATAAAACAATGAGTAAATAAAAGACGTAAAAAGGTTCCTTTTTTAAGATCTATAAATTTGAAAATGAAAAATTGAAGTATGAGTTTTGTATAAAAATTACAACTTGAATCAAAGATAAGCGGAAAAGTGTTGATAAATGAATGGTGAAAGCATCTTAGCGAATTTCTGGATCACAAATCTGCTTTTTCATTCAAACTTGGGCATGTTTGGATTGAGTAATTTGAGCTTATATACTGGCATAGGTTATGGAAACAGCTTAAGACAGTTTTCATAAGTTCTACAATATAGCTTATAGCAAATACAAAAGCAATTGAAGATTATTTGAATTTTTGTTATACATCCAAACAAGCCGAAAATAGATATCATGATTATTGAATTACTCGATAGCCTAGGAATTGGTAAAACAATAATCTAAGAAACAGAATGAAAACGTTGTTTATTATACTTACAAGTGATTTCGATCGAACGAGCAAGAGGTCGATGAATTGATTTCCCTAATTCTGCTGTTGGTCGGATTTTATGGAATATTACACATTGGGACTTTCCTTAAATAAAACAAATACTGATAAGCCCAATTCTTTTTGGGTCTAATTTTACTTAAATACACCCCCCCCTATAGTTTCAAATTTTACTCTATTCTTTTTGCAAGGTTTCGGACTATATAATTTGTTTTGATTTATTTGTCACATTTCTTGTTTTGATTTCTCACAGAAAGAAAGTGTTTTTAGTCTTGAATTTAATCTCTAACAAAAAAATTAAGGACTAAAATTAACAAATCCTAGGAACTTAACATAAAAATTGCTGTTTAGAAACGTTGGGAAAAATGTGTTTCAAGAACCCTGTTACATCCATAATTGTCTGTTTAATAATAGATTAATACCGTCTTTTGAAATGTAAATATAAGTAGTTAGCTTTGTAAAGAAAAAGTTAATAAATAGATTATTTGCAAGAAATTTATTGTCCATTTAATTTGTCTATGACTATTGTCTTGATAATTTTTATTGTTGAAAAAATTCTCTTTATTGTTGTTATTGAGATCGGAAGTATCAAACTGATACAAATAAATCTATTAATCATGTAGTAATTTTTTTACTTTATTATTTACGTTATTTTTGCAACTGAACTTGTTTGATGTAGCTCAATGTTTATTATTTGGGGTAGCCAGATATAAATACATACCGGCTAATTCAAGAATAATATATTTTTTGGGGTATAATTGAGATAATGAAAAAGTAAATCTCTTCTCTATTATGAACATTTAGGTTATTTCTTTTGAAAAGTACACTTGGCATCTTCATAATTCTCATATCATTTAATGGTTTCTTATCATCCAATCAAAATTGATTATGACACATTAATTTTATATCAACCAATAAAAAAATAATCATGACTCATTTGTTTTTCATGAGCCAATCAAAATGGATCATGACTTATTTGTAAATTAATACATGGTTTTTTTTCTCTATATAAAGACAATTTGTTTTTCATCATTTTCATCTTTCTCCCATAAAAAATGTATTGTGTATATTTATTTCTCCCATAAAAAATGTATGGTGTATTTTTATTTTCATGGTAATAGATTATGGGGTTGATTTTTTTTATTTATTTGTATCTTAGTTTCCATTAGAGAACATTTGGGCTCCAAATTCTAAAATTTTATTCAATTTCTCATATAAATCCACTGTATATTGATCATCTCCCTGTTTGTTGTCTAAATACGTAAGTTCATCATATGAAACTCAAGTTCTAACAAGTTACACATAGATCTAATCATGTAACTTGAAGAAAGTTTATGTACCAAGAGAAAAATTAAGAATGTTTATCTAATAAGTATATTGTTGATGTTTTTTCATCTAAACTGATTGTAACGACCAATTTTATATTTTATTATAATTTTTTTATAGTTTTTTTTCTCATTCCTCTTTGCATTTTTTTTAAAGATTTTGTGATGATTGTGCATTTGATTTCCGTTTTCACTCATTCTATGAAAAAAATTGTGCTATTGTTTCTTATGTATATAATTATTGAAGATTATATTTTTTTTTATGGATTTCTTTATGAATTTTAGGTTTTTTAATACATTTTATTGGGTAATTCATGTATTCGTTAGCCTCGATATGAAAATATGTTTTTTGTTTTGAACTATTCTTAGGATAGTTATTTTGTAGCTTAGTAATAGCGTGCAAATGAAATTTTTATTTTTCCATGATTCACAAGGATTAATAATTATACTATTGAATATTATTTTAACTATGAATCTCTAGATCAACACATGAACTTTTTTTTTCCAACAATGGCATGTAAAATTCTATTTATGAGGCCAAGTTATTAACATAAATTACAATAAACTCTTATACATTTGGTAACTCGATAAATGTGATTGATAACATATACAATATTTGTATATCACCATCATTGTTTTGATTTTCATCCAATCAGAGACAATCATTACTCATTTGTTTCAATTATAAACCAATCAGAGTTAAGTGAATTATCATAGGTTTTAGGAGTTGAATTGTAGATTACACGCAGTCAATGACATATATTTGTTAACAAGCAATCCGGTGAAATTGTAGCATGCCATGATATTTTAATCTATAAACTAATTAAAATGTAACATGTGTTAGCTTTTATTTTATAAGTCAATCATATGTTTTAGGGATAACCGATTTTGCATCATTGTTTTGTGAGGTTCGAAATGTAATTGATGATTTTTTTTCCCGTATATAGTCTATATTTATTTTTCAAATTTTTACATCAAGATATTCTTTTCTTACAAAGTTACCAACCTAAAGGAATTGTCATGTCACCAAAATCAAATAACGCCTATGAAATCAAAGATCTACCCGTCAAAGAATCATGAAGCACAGTCTTTCAAATCATTCGTGTTTGATTGTTCATGATGTAAACTAAAATATACAAACATTCTCTTTAGATATGGTTCCAATGGATGTATCAGAATGTATATTTATATAGTGCTTTTTTCTTCACTTTTTTAAATAATCTGATTTTATATTATTATTTTTTGTATTTTAGGGTATAATGTGGTTGTGGTGTGTGGATAGACAATACAGAGACAAATCAATTTGTCTTCTTTTATATAAATTTGTGTCGTTGATTATTTTGTATTTTGTGTTTAGTTTGGATCTTTAACTTGCAAATAATATTCATGGAGATTGAATTCTAAAGAAAAAAAAAAGTAGAGTTAAGATCCAAGGAGAAAAAATAAGAAGAAAAATTTGCTTCTTTATTGTTTTTGCTAGACCTTTATAAAGGTTGGTGTTGTAAATTATTTAAACCGGGTGATTGTTGAATAAAGCATGCTAGCAATTTTTAGTGATACAAGTTTATGAAATTCTCAAAAACTCAATATAATAGTTCATTTGATTTCAATACCAAATACCAAATGTGTATAAATTTAAAATAATAAAGGTTGAATAAAAACTAAGTTTTAAAATAAAATAAACAAATGATACATTAATAAAATAGTTCATCATAAAATTAAGACTTCGAGGACCTTACACTAGGTTGGATCATCACATTAGGTTAAAAACAACAACACAAATGAGATTGATATCACATCTTTATTTAAAATATTTAATAAACATTTACTTTGTTAACACAACATAACACACACACACACACACACACACACACACACACACACACACATATATATATATATATATATATATATATATATATATATATTGTCATTGTCATATTCCACCAAAGATCAAAAGTGAAATAATTTGAAATAATAGAGGTTGGATAAAAACTATAGCATCAAAGTGAATGAAATCCAAAAGACTAAAATTTAAGAGAAAAGAATTAAGCAAATGACATTAAAAAAAAGTTCATCATATTGTTGGGAATTCGGGAGGCTAAATTGGGTTGAATAATCACATTAGACTAAAAACAACCACACAAGTAATATTGACACGATTCCTTCAAAAATAAAAAAGTGAGATTGACACCACAACTTCATTCAAATTCATAAGACATTAGATATTAGATATGAGTCATCTTACATATATGTTTCTCATCATCTACTCTTGCATCCGATGAAAAACTTTATCTCACGTATGACATATTAACATCCATTCCTTATATGTGAGTCTCTTTTCATATATGATTTGGTAAAATAGACAAATAAGACATGAGAATGCATAATATGATAGAAAAAGTGGGTCGGTGGTGATTTAGACGAGGGATATTTATGTTCTTTTTCTTAAAGAGAAGAGAGAAAATTAATTAATAAAATAAAGAAGATAAAAAAAAAAGAGTTTTAACACGAGAGAAATGATAGGGAAAAAAGGGAGTACGTGTTTTGTCTATTAGTATATATATTCGTATCGTGTCCGTTCTTTTTCATAATTTTCAAACATTACCGCAAAATCGTGTCCGTTTTTCGCTAGCATATATATTCCTATCGTGTTTGTTATATTGTTTTTAATATTTAAATTTATTCTTATCTTTTTGTTACATGTGTTATTTATTTGTATCGAAGATTTGATGGTTTTTTTTTAAGGAAGATTTGATGGTATTTTTAGAAAGAGAAAAACAACCAAAAGAAATAAAAATGGTTGTTTCTTTGTACTATATATATATATATATATATATATATATATTATTGAACCCTGTATTTTGTTATACATCTCAAGAAGTGACAAATGCCCTGGAGTCCATTTTCCAAAACTACTTAGTAACTGGATTCCTACCTATAATGAACAATGATCACTGAACATAAATACTAAAACATGTTTATCTCTTTAAAAAAACTATCATTGAAATAAAAAATAGATTACCAAGGACTCAGCAGGGGAAAGTTCCTTCAACAATGATGTAAACTCCCTCATCCATTCAGTTATAGCATCCACATATTCTGACTTTCTTCGACTATATATCAGCGGACTAACATATGTGGTATGCATCTGGATTTAAATCAAAAGTATGTAAAATGGAGAAGAAAGAGGCGTATATCGATCAAAGGTCATTCAAAAGATATAACTTAAAATATTCAAAGGATAAAGATGATATTACACTCACAAGCAACAACATATCTTCAATTGCATATAATCAAGCCAATTTTAATGAAGAGCCTACTCTACTTTCCCTGAAGGCATGTGTGAATGCTTGCAAGTAATATGAAATGCAACAACACAACATGTCAAAACCAATTTTACAAATTGATCTTCACTTAAAATTGAAGCTTTGTGCATTATCAAATTATCTCAATTGGATTCATTTATAGCTTTGTGTAGTTGTACGTTCATTTCAAATGTCGATAAAGAAGGGGAACTACCCAAAACAGAAGGCATGTCAGTTAAAAATTGCAGGAAATTGGTTTTGTGTCCCTGATTATACATATTTAACCATCAAACTATCTCAATGAGTTCATTTGTATCTTACAGTAATAATTAAGAATTTAAATGGAAAATCAAACCTTTAAAAGATGAGATGGCTTGTTGGTAGTTGGTTTTGCTTCAAATGAAATAACTCTTGGAATCAGAAGCACAAGTTCAGTTAAGTGTACTGACCATAATGCTTCTTTCGATTCTTCAACCTTGCATAGCTACATTTTGAACATTACAAATAAATTATGATCTGGAATTACAACTAATTTCACTTATAAAACTAGAAATGAGTTAGGTGGTTGATCGAACCTTTCCATTCAGTACGTTTCCAATGAAACCTATAAAATTGTCCAAATACACCAAGTACTGAGGAAGACATTGAAATAATGTTTTCGTTATGACAAGGTTTAGGTAAAGCAGCCTTTCATTACTCTCCTACAAAGAAATATTTGTTTATTTCAACAACACAACAAACAGGAAAAGTCAAGGTATAATAGACTAATCTATCAATTATTGATTGAATCATATATCCTCACAGTTAATAGTTGTTGTTTTTTAAGTATTGCAATATGACAATCTTTTTTGTAGTAATACTAGTAACTAAATTAATATCCTTGAGTATTAGAATAAGTCAAATGAATATAAATGTGTACCTTATCTGTAGGTTGACTGATTAAGCGAAGGGGAAAACTGTCAAATAAATTCCGAAAGTAAACTGAGACTTCTTCTTCCCACACATCGACCTTTGCCCCATCTACCGAGTCTTGGTACTTCGACTTTGTAAATGAGCACACAATCAGATTGATGCCATTAAGTAAAGAGGCCAGGTGGTCGAATGCATTCTTATCATGTAAATCATTTGCTTCAATGGTTAATTCTCGGAATCTATGAACTAGGACTTTCACCAAAAACATCATTGTCGGGATGACAGGAGAAAAGACTGCACAGATAATGAACTCTCATGAGCAACTACTCAAAATTATCAAAACTTAAAATATTAACAAAATAATTTATTCAAAAATGAACTTACCATAATAATGGACAAGACTTTCATCTTGAACAATGACATCAAATTTTTTTGCATCAAAATGTAAATTCATTCCTTTCTTGTTCCAGGGTAATAATGTCAAGAAACTGTTCAATGAATCTAGTAGTACACTTTTATCATGCTCCGTGTAATTGACACTTTTATCCATCAAAATCATTCCACACTTCACAATAATCTGTTACCAAACAAGTACCAATCACAGGTTATTGTGATCCCTCAAAAACATTCCACACTTCTCAATAATCAGTTACCAAACAAACATTATATGAAATTCTAAGCAGAGTATATTAGTAAAACAAGTACCAATCACAGGACATTTGAAAAATAGGACAATGAAAAGTACTACAACCTTTTCAGCATCTGCAGGTGCAAAAGGAGGATACAAAAGAACCATGCGGCCTTAGAATTTAAATGCTGATACGTGAGTCCTAGGATTTGGTACTGGTAGGGTCAATGCCTCCAAAATAGATTGCATCAGCATTCTTAAAACCATAGATCGCTCATCCTGCAAAAGATAGAGAACCAATTAGCAACTAAGATGAAGTTTTAAGTGAAAACAAATTAGATCTCATAACATCATAACACGCAAGGGCAGTAAGAAAATCTATCTTTTCTTTTTTTATACAAAAGAGGGTCAAAGACCCAGTAAGAGAATCTATCTATTATTATATTTATATTTATTATTATTAAATTAAATCTAGACACACATCAATGACACGTCATCTCTTCTTAATTGAGCATTTACTTTATGGTAATGCTAGTGTGTCGTGAGCCATTGTTAAGAAGTAAGGAAATTTTATCCCGTGAATAGTGGATAAATTGACTTTTTCTACCTAAAACTTATCATTTATTTCCTTAATCCTATTAAGTTTAATAACAAAAAGAGAATGTAATGTTCTCTTTAAGATTATTTGAAATCATTGCAACAAAGATTTCGTAGCATAGTAATTGATTTTCTTCATCTTGATCTTCTTCATCAATTAGCCGGCTCTTGAATGCTTTTACAATAGCATAAGTGTGGAATTTTACTATTTCTGCCTGTCTCACGAGCATATCTTTAATGGCTACCAGGGCATCTATATTTCGAAGTAAATAAAAAGTAAGAGTTTAATTATATTCAATATGATGCTCACTTCAATCATAAGCAAAAACAAGTAATAAGAAATTACTATTGTTCAAAATAAAATATAGTAATAAACCTCTTCGAATCAAGGGATCAGGATCATATGTCTTCTCAAGATGTGATCTTAACGTTACAGCTATCTCAGCTGCTCAATCATAAATAAAACATCAAAATAAGATTTCATTGATTAATTATATTTCATTCATTAATTATACTTATACAGTGTGCATGTGTGTTGGCTATGATAATATGGTTTCTTAAAAGACATAAATACAAAAACACTTCAATCCCACTTTTTTTCTCTTGGCTCGGTTCTTTCATATGTTCTTCAATAAAACTTGATAAAGAACCCTGCATCCATAGATAGATTGAATTATAGAATATAAAAAGTATTCTAAAATATATAAATTTCATATGATACAATTACTAACCACAAGGTTTTTCGCAGCTTCGAGTATCCTATCGACCTTGTCCGGGGACATACCTTCGATTCTATTTAAACTCTAATAAAAACAATAAGAACAACGCATTGTCAGTGACGTTGTGCAAACTAATTTCACGCATCAATTATTATCGTTTATATATATTTGAGATGTTTAGAATGTTGCACCATCTTTGAATGCAGTAGCAACAGCTGATTGCAAGATGAGATATCTGCATCCATAAGCCTCTTCACATCAACGGCCTCAACGCCTTGTGAAATTACTAAAAAATGCATATCATAAAAGTTACACCAAATAAACCAAATAAATTTTGAAGTTTAAGGTGAATGGAAGAAGTTAAAACACAAGTGTGGTTTGATGGTGGTTGTAGTTGATGTTGAAAATTACCAATAGAATTTAAGTGTTTCATAGAAACAAATAAAAATAAAAATATAAACGGTGAGAAAGAAATGAAAGTCTCACATGTTAATTACATAAAGGGAGACAGATGATGAGTCAATCTCATGGAACTTCCTTTATGTAATTTACAGATGATGAGTTAATTAACATAATGGAAGCATAAGAAGAGAGAGACCCACGAGAATGGAAGAAACAGAGTGGTGTTTCTGAAGGTAAGAACAATTCCACAAATGGATATCCATCCGACTTTGAGATTAAGAACAGAGAGACTGAAGATTGAGAACAATTCCAATCAAAATCCAATGGTTCACAAAAAAAATAGTGGATAGGTAATTGCAAGTAAACTAATGAGGTACACCAATGATCCCTTAAAATTAAGGTCCATATTAAGGGCTCCTTTTAAGGGATATGTCATCTCTATAATCAAATTTACATATTATTCTATTATTGGAGATTTTAGATTTTATAATTTGAAAAACGTAAAATATAACCCTTCCGGTTATAAAATTCAAACTGAGGTAAAATATATAAAACAAGGAGCACCTGAGAAAGACAGATGGTGGGGAAAGAAAAAGTCATAGAATAGTGACTTGGGGACAACATTCAAGTGTTTGTTAGAACCGAGCATCCAAAATATCTAATAATAGTCCCCGAACCCAAAATGTATAGCATCACCCGAATTCCACCTCAATAATTCTTTGTCTAACTCATCAAACTAAAACAATTGTGTTTGACTTTTTGTCTAATGAGTTTCAACTTTCAAACAAAAAAAAACAATCTCTGTCATTGAATTGTCCAACTAGTAATGCTCTTTGGCATAGCGCTGTGCAATTTCCCATATATTAATTGCCTGCTGAAAACGTGAATCATCACCTAATGAATCATCATCGTATGAAGGCAATTGATGTAGTTGCTTCAATTCCTGAAGAGCAAACCCAAACATCATTTGTCAAAATAAAAATAAAAATACCAGATGACAGTCTCAAATCTCAAGCAACTTAGAACATAGTGTAAATTAAAACAGGATAAACTAGGTGTAGTTAAAACCTGATTATGATTAGAAAGAATTAAACATAAAAGAAGTCTCTTATTGTATGTGTTGATGAAATCTCAATCAGCATGGAAAATTATGAAAAATATCAAATATAGGAAGAAATCAAGGCATACACTAGTTGAGTTGGGGATAAGTTAAGCATGTCTAAGCAACATGGAGCATGGGTTTTCGGAATTATATGCTTTCAATTTAGCAATGTTGGCTAAGCAAGCTTGGAAGATACTATCAAATCCAGACACTGTTGTATCCAGGATATTCAAAGCCAAATATTATCCCAATGGGGATTTCCTAGGGGCAGCTATTTAAAAAAGGATATTCTTAAGGAGGCCTTGGATGGGTAATTGGTAAAGATACCATGGGGTGAGTAGGCCACATAACACCTACTTGCGGCCAACAACGCTTCCTATCAATTATAAACTTTCGGCTAATGAATTGTGGTGTGCAGATGTAAAGGAATGTGACAGCAGTTTATTACTTGGATTGTCAACGGATGCTATCTTAAACACTCCCTTACTGCCACTAATTGAGGAGGATCACAGGATGTGGTGGCCCGATTCCAAGAGACAATTTATGGTCAAAAGTGCCAGACATTTGGCTCTCAACAATTTTGTTGACACATCATTCCTGAATCAGAAAGTTCATCTGGAGGTTGCTGAGGAACTGCTTCCCAACAAGATCCAGTAATCGCAACAAAGGTGTTCTATTTTCACATTATTGCATCAAGTGTGATTGTGATGAGGAGACAAAATGGCATTTATTTATTAACTACCCGGATTCTATTCTAGTGTGACAGCAGAACAATTCTGGAGCTATATGGATTAAATTATGCTGGCAGATTGACTTCAATGGCTTGTTTTTCAGGTTTGCAAAAAAATATTTCGCGCAGTAGGCGTAGCAGCTAGTGTGCTCTACCGTGGAGCATTTGGAACGGTCGTAACCAACACTTACGGGACGACATTAATGACAGCAGCGAAGCTACCACCTACAGAGCCAATGTCCTTATTCCCCGGTGGCGAGTTCTAAATCTGCAGACAGAGGCACATAGCAAAAATAGCAGTGCAGCAACTCAGACACGATGGTTGAAGCCTGCAGTTGGTAAAGTCAAGTGCAATGTGGGCGCAACTTTCAGTGACAAAGGTATTGGCTGGTATGTCTCTTAGAGATGAGAACGGGCAGTTTTTAAAGGCTAAAATCATTAGAGTTGCTGCGAAGTTTGGCCGATGGTGAGGCATATGGACTTTATCATGATATGCTTTGGTTGAAAGATCTACAGGTGGACAATGTTATATTTGAACATGATTCTATGTGGTTGATCGTTTCATTGGTAATGAAGTAGATTTAACTGAACTAGGTTACATAGTCCAAAATTGTATAAGACTCAAAAATTATGTATTTCCAAACTCAGTGGTTGAGTTTTCTTGGAGGCAAGCTAATGAAGCGGCTCATAACTTGACTAGAGTGACTACATATATGGTTAATCCTCAAGTTTTTGACAATCAACCAAGTTGTATTCATGATTTTGTGGTTAATGAAATGACACAAGGTTGCTTGCCTCAAACAACAAAATCATGATAGCATGTACTATAGTCTATAGCTTCTTCATTATTTGTTCAAGTTTTAAGATATCACTCCAAAGAATAAAAATTGAATTCCCAAAAATAAATAAGGACTGCAAAAAAAAAGGTTTTTTAAATGTAATACATGGACTAGGAAATCCAAAAGAATAAAATGAGACATGAAATGGATAGATGTGGAAAACAAAATATAAAAATAATATACCAAGGATTATAAGTGAGAAGGTTTACCCCCAGATCTCTGAGATACTTGAACAAATATGGGCAAACGGTCAAAAGGTTTCCTTCACTAAGCTGTGTGACCTCACCTAAGGAAGCAATCATCTTTAAGAGTGAAAAAATGTTACCTACATAAGGCTTCTTCACCTAAGGCACAAAATAACAAAATCAGAATTGTAATACAACAGCCCCTGTAGGAAACAAAGTAGCAACCATCACTTAAATAAACACAACAAATATAAAAGAACTTACAATAGCATCAACAACTCGATTCTCAATTAAATGAAAACTTTTGTCAAAATGATCAGCATTCTTTTTCATATAAGAGCCAAACATAATTCCCATCTTCTTCAAAGCCAAACTCGAAGTTGAAGAACTAGATTTGAATTGCAAGACCAAAGAAAATGAGAAATTTATATAATCATCAACTTTCACATTAGGAATGTCAAGTGCATTTACAATTCCAATCATGACAAATATCGTATCAAAATCGATACTAGGACCTGCAATACGAAAAAAAACAAAATAAATATGAAGAAAAAACAAAAGAAATCATGTTAGGTGAAATTTTAGACAACCATAAAAAGCTCACTTAAGCAACATTCAAGAAGAAAGTTTAGAAGAGGCTAGTCCAAACTAGAAAACTTCATCAAACAGCACAGTATCATCTTTTTAGATGATGTAGGAAGGCAAAGAAAATGACCATTTAGGGGCTCTGCATAATAAAAATCAATCAAATTAGAGGCCATTAGAGATTAAATAGAAACTTTACAAGAAACATAGTATCAATTGATTGATGTTTACCTCCTAGTTCATTATATTTACCCAAAAAATCAGGTAATGAACCCTGTATTTTGTTATACATCTCAAGAAGTGACAAATGCCCTGGAGCCCATTTTCCAAAACTACTTAGTAACTGGATTCCTACCTATAATGAACAATGATCACTGAATATAAATACTAAAACATGTTTATCTCTTTAAAAAAACTATCATTGAAATAAAAAATAGATTACCAAGGACTCAACAGGGGAAAGTTCCTTCAACAATGATGTAAACTCCCTCATCCATTCAGTTATAGCATCCACATATTCTGACTTTCTTCGACTATATATCAGCGGACTAACATATGTGGTATGCATCTGGATTTAAATCAAAAGTATGTAAAATGGAGAAGAGAGAGGCGTATATCGATCAAAGGCCATTCAAAAGATATAACTTAAAATATTCAAAGGATAAAGATGATATTACACTCACAGGCAACAACATATCTTCAATTGCATATAATCAAGCCAATTTTAATGAAGAGCCTACTCTACTTTCCCTGAAGGCATGTGTGAATGCCTGCAAGTAATATGAAATGCAACAACACAACATGTCAAAACCAATTTTACAAATTGATCTTCACTTAAAATTGAAGCTTTGTACATTATCAAATTATCTCAATTGGATTCATTTATAGCTTTGTGTAGTTGTACGTTCATTTCAAATGTCGATAAAGAAGGGGAACTACCCAAAACAGAAGGCATGTCAGTTAAAAATTGCAGGAAATTGGTTTTGTGTCCCTGATTATACATATTTAACCATCAAACTATCTCAATGAGTTCATTTATATCTTACAGTAATAATTAAGAATTTAAATGGCAAATCAAACCTTTAAAAGATGAGATGGCTTGTTGGTAGTTGGTTTTGCTTCAAATGAAATAACTCTTGGAATCAGAAGCACAAGTTCAGTTAAGTGTACTGACCATAATGCTTCTTTCGATTCTTCAACCTTGCATAGCTACATTTTGAACATTACAAATAAATTATGATCTGGAATTACAACTAATTTCACTTATAAAACTAGAAATGAGTTAGGTGGTTGATCGAACCTTTCCATTCAGTACGTTTCCAATGAAACCTATAAAATTGTCCAAATACACCAAGTACTGAGGAAGACATTGAAATAATGTTTTCGCTATGACAAGGTTTAGGTAAAGCAGCCTTTCATTACTCTCCTACAAAGAAATATTTGTTTATTTCAACAACACAACAAACAGGAAAAGTCAAGGTATAATAGACTAATCTATCAATTATTGATTGAATCATATATCCTCACAGTTAATAGTTGTTGTTTTTTAAGTATTGCAATATGACAATCTTTTTTGTAGTAATACTAGTAACTAAATTAATATCCTTGAGTATTAGAATAAGTCAAATGAATATAAATGTGTACCTTATCTGTAGGTTGACTGATTAAGCGAAGGGGAAAACTGTCAAATAAATTCCGAAAGTAAACTGAGACTTCTTCTTCCCACACATCGACCTTTGCCCCATCTACCGAGTCTTGGTACTTCGACTTTGTAAATGAGCACACAATCAGATTGATGCCATTAAGTAAAGAGGCCAGGTGGTCGAATGCATTCTTATCATGTAAATCATTTGCTTCAATGGTTAATTCTCGGAATCTATGAATTAGGACTTTCACCAAAAACATCATTGTCGGGATGACAGGAGAAAAGGCTGCACAGATGATGAACTCTCATGAGCAACTACTCAAAATTATCAAAACTTAAAATATTAACAAAATAATTTATTCAAAAATGAACTTACCATAATAATGGACAAGACTCTCATCTTGAACAATGACATCAATTTTTTTTGCATCAAAATGTAAATTCGTTCCTTTCTTGTTCCAGGGTAATAATGTCAAGAAACTATTCAATGAATCTAGTAGTACACTTTTATCATGCTCCGTGTAATTGGCACTTTTATCCATCAAAATCATTCCACACTTCACAATAATCTGTTACCAAACAAGTACCAATCACAGGTTATTGTCATCCCTCAAAAACATTCTACACTTCTCAATAATCAGTTACCAAACAAACATTATATGAAATTCTAAGCAGAGTATATTAGTAAAACAAGTACCAATCACAGGACATTTGAAAAATAGGACAATGAAAAGTACTACAACCTTTTCAGCATCTGCAGGTGCAAAAGGAGGATACAAAAGAACCATGCGGCCTAAGAATTTAAATGCTGATACGTGAGTCCTAGGATTTGGTATTGGCAGGGTCAATGCCTCCAAAATAGATTGCATCAGCATTCTTAAAACCATAGATCGCTCATCCTGCAAAAGATAGAAAACCAATTAGCAACTAAGATGGAATTTTAAGTGAAAACAAATTAGATCTGATAACATCATAACATGCAAGGGCAGTAAGAAAATCTATCTTTTCTTTTTTTGTACAAAAGAGGGTCAAAGACCCAGTAAGAGAATCTATCTATTATTATATTTATATTTATTATTATTAAATTAAATCTAGACACACATCAATGACACGTCATCTCTTCTTAATTGAGCATTTACTTTATGGTAATGCTAGTGTGTCGTGAGCCATTGTTAAGAAGTAAGGAAATTTTATCCTATGAATAGTGGATAAATTGACTTTTTCTACCTAAAACTTATCATTTATTTCCTTAATCCTATTAAGTTTAATAACAAAAAGAGAATGTAATGTACCTCTTTAAGATTATTTGAAATCATTACAATAAAGATTTCGTAGCATAGTAATTGATTTTCTTCATCTTGATCTTCTTCATCAATTAGCCGGCTCTTGAATGTGTTCACAATAGCATAAGAGTGGAATTTTACTATTTCTGCCTGTCTCACGAGCATATCTTTAATGGCTACCAGGGCATCTATATTTCGAAGTAAATAAAAAGTAAGAGTTTAATTATATTCAATATGATGCTCACTTCAATCATAAGCAAAAACAAGTAATAAGAAATTACTATTGTCCAAAATAAAATATAGTAATAAACCTCTTCGAATCAAGGGATCAGGATCATATGTCTTCTCAAGATGTGATCTTAACGTTACAGCTATCTCAGCTGCTCAATCATAAATAAAACATCAAAATAAGATTTCATTGATTAATTATATTTCATTCATTAATTATACTTATATAGTGTGCATGTGTGTTGGCTATGATAATATGGTTTCTTAAAAGACATAAATACAAAAACACTTCAATCTCACTTTTTTTCTCTTGGCTCGGTTCTTTCATATGTTCTTCAATAAAACTTGATAAAGAACCCTGCATCCATAGATAGATTGAATTATAGAATATAAAAAGTATTCTAAAATATATAAATTTCATATGATACAATTACTAACTACAAGGTTTTCCGCAGCTTCGAGTATCCTATCGACCTTGTCCGGGGACATACCTTCGATTCTATTTAAACTCTAATAAAAACAATAAGAACAACGCATTGTCAGTGACTTTGTGCAAACTAATTTCACGCATCAATTATTATCGTTTATATATATTTGAGATGTTTAAAATGTTGCACCATCTTTGAATGTTGTAGCAACAGCTGATTGCAAGATGAGATATCTGCATCCATAAGCCTCTTCACATCAACGGCCTCAACGCCTTGTGAAATTACTGAAAAATGCATATCATAAAAGTTACACCAAATAAACTTCATCCTAAATTCACTATCACTAGCAGACAATTCGATATGATAAAGATTAGAAAGAATTACATTTCTCAACTGATTCGTCTCCTATATCCAACAACGGACTCGTCAAACCTTCATTCACAGACTCATCCGATCTGAGAAAGAAAAAATAAAACATGAACAATCAATTATGATGAAATCAAAGTTACTGACACGAGAATGAGAGAGTATATATAACAATCAACATTATGAATTATGATGAAATCGAAGTCAAAGTTACTCTGCTATCTCACACACGAGAATGAGAGTGTATAACTATCAACTAAAGTTGAAAAAAGCATCAAAACAATCGAAGAACATGATCAAGTTGAATTATATTAGAGAAAATGAGAAATGCAAACAAAACAGAACAAAGTGATGGCTAACTCTCTCTCCATTTCATCAGCAGCTAATTCTGTGTTTGTTACTAGCTCAGAGTGAGGCATCATCTTGCAGGAAAATGTGAGAAAAAGTGATGAATAGAAAGGGAAATGAAAGAGAGTGGTGAATATGTGGGTTTATATATTCTGTTTGTTCGTGCTTCGTTCTCCTTTGCTCCGGTGAATAACGCATGCACAAAAGACAAATAAAGTTAGTTACATATAATAAAATTCAAAATTAAAACAATTATTAGTTATCATGTGACCATTATTTGTTTCATACCACTCTTATTTTGGTTATGTGTAATAGTTATTTTCAACCCACATTGCCACATTCCAACAAAAGCGTAGGGGTGTTCGCATACTTGATTGGTTCGATTTTGGGAGAAAAAACTATCTGATCTAAATCGTATTGGTTTTGTTATTTGTTCATTCAATTGGTTTGCTTTTAAAATCAAATCCAATCTGATCTAAAAAAAAAAATCGATTTGGATTGGTTCGGTTTCAGTTTTTATTGATGCATATTTTTTCATTTTATTTTAACAAAATATATTATTTTATGACATTTCATAAAATCATAAGGTGGCGAAAAAGATCAACAAGTAATTTTTTCTTGTATCGTGGCACTCATATATAATTTGTTTGGATTCTTGTTATCACCTAAATGGACTGAATACTGTATACGTGCTTCAAATTATTCAATTAATACAAATTATTTTTTGAAGGTTTTTTGTGTCACAAGTAAGTTCCAGTACCTCAAAAGAAAAAAGTAAGTTCCATTACATATTTACATGCCGTTACCACAATTTGTCTCATTTCCTATTATCTCGCACACAATTTGTCAACATTTCGCTCCTTTCTCGGAAAAAAAAACTTATAACAACACACCTTCTAACACACATTTTTTAACACACTTTTTTGATTGGTTAAAAGTCACATGGCTCCCACCAAATCATGTGGGTCTCATATGAATTTGGTGGGTCTCATATAAATTTTAACCAATCAAAGAGAATATGTTAAAAAGTGTGTGCTAAAAAGTGTGTTTCTAGCATTTCTTTGCACCTAATTCCTTTAGTCAATTTATGAGATGAGCATGTAAAATATTCTCTAAAAAAAAAAAAGTACATGTAAAATATAATATGGAATATGTAGGATAAGTGGTCAACCTTTTTTCCAGAAAGAAGGCGGGGTCAACCTTGTTCATGTCATGTATGTAACATAAAAGACGCACGTGTATTTTTGCAATAGATTATCTGAAAAGGGTAATTATTATGGACATAAAATGAAACTTTATACTAAACAAAAAGAAACTTAAAAAATTAATTTTGTACAATAAAACAACTTAAAGGGCGAATGGTGTATTTTGCCACATAAATACATGTGTATGTGTTTGTGAGACTCGTAAAAAATACTCACTAAAGCGAACATTAATGCCACTTTACTTATTACCACTTATTAAATTTTTCCTTCCCCATTTTTTTAAAAAAAATCCCAACATATTTATAAATTATTTTCCGTTTATTTTAAAAAGTTATCTTACGAAACCAGTTTACAATTCATAATTTTATAAAAATATGCTTTAATTATATTTCTTCGTTGATTATAAAAATAGTGTATTCATAAACGTTCTTCTGATAAACACGTAAAGCAGTTAAACAAGTTGTTTCGAAGTCCAATTTTTTTAATTTTAGTACAAACCACCAAGGTGGAATTGTAGAAGTATATGAAACCGATTTTTGTAGTGAACCAAAGGCTACTCAAAGGGATGCTCTTTATGTAACCAAAAAAAAAAGGATGCTCTTTAATTGCGAACATTCTATCATGAACATTATCATCATCATTATAATATAAGATTGAATATGTACTAAAATTCCGCCAAACCCCAAGTGAATGTGGATTGGAGAATGAAAAAGTGTATGAGACTGAATCGTGATTAGATGATTCTATGAAGTTTTTAAATAACCTATGTATGGGAATGCCACGGAGATTCTTAGGTAGAATTTGTATTTATGTTTCTTTAGTTACTGGTTCAAGAAACAATACTTTTTGGCTCTATTCTGAAATTCAGAGTAAAGCATATTTTCCTAACCCTCTATATATAGCTTTTTTTTATGGACCATCTATATATCGCTTGTAGTTCATTGATTTTGACTATCTTTAGTTTGTAGTAAATTGTACAATTTCTATAGTCTTCGACAGTTTCTTTAGAATATTTCATATACATTTTTTGAAACATATTTTTAAGAGGTATTATGATATGTTAAATTGACAAGTGAATCATCCGCAAAAAAATTCCATACGAAAAGAGTGCATACGTAACTTCTACTATCAATTGAAAATACATTTCCGCCACGTCTATCATTTTTTTATCAATAGTTCAAATAATATGTATTATGTCAGTCTACCTATGTTTTTGTCAAATATTAAAATGAATTTATTAAAAGTCAGCGAACCACATAAAAACAAAACATTTACAAAAATGAAAATTTGTTTTGGTGATGTCTCTCATCATGGTGTTTGAATCAATTGAATCAATCTAATATTATTAAATAATCAATATTTGAAATTTAGTGTAGAAGTATATGAAACCGATTTTGATATTTAGTAGGTGAATTTATGTAGTCAAATGAACCTTGTACTTAGATTTTATATTTTTAAAATACCTTCTTGAAAAATACTTTAATTTTGGTAAGTAAACACTCTAATGAGAAGTACTTTTAATTTTCAACGTGTCTTAAACATATGGCAAAATATGTTATTAAAAACCTTTGATTAAAATTCGGATTATTTGTTTGACTTAGGTAGGACACATGGCGGATGGGAAATTTGGATGAGAGAGAAGGAAGTTTGACTTTTTAACCTCCCAACTATTGGATTTGTCTAAGAGAAATGTTAGCAACACACCTTCTAACACATACTTTTCAACACACTCTCTTTGATTGGTTAAAATTCACATGAGTCCCACCAAATCATATGGGTCCCATATCAATTTGGTGGAACCCATGTGAATTTTAGCCAATCAAAAAGGATGTGTTGAAAAGTGTGTGTTAGAAGGTGTGTTGCTACCATTTCTCTTTGTCTAAAGGCTGAGATTTGTTGCTTGAGAGTGAAGAAAAGAAAAAGGTGTGGAAGAGGATCTAAACCCATAAGTTTTTCAAATTTTACCATTCAAATCCCTCATTCATATTTACATATTCTCTTTCACAACCTACACCTTTTCCTCTTCCACATTTTCTTCTCATGCAAGTTTTCCTTCACCACTTCCTTCAAAAATTAACTCACTCCATTGTAAGTTACAATTGAGCTCATGGTATTAAACACCCAAAATCCAATCAACCACTAGAGACATAAAAAATAAAAAGAGTAAAATAATGACTAATTATATTTGTAGAATTATTTTGTGACAATTTTTGTTACAACCTTCTTTTTCTCTTTTGTTATTGATAAAAAAACAATAGAGGGGAAGCAAAAAAAAAGTAAGAACACAATTTCGGTATAAGAGATAAAGTTATCAAAAAGTTGTCACAAAATAGTTGTAAAAAATATCGTTTCTCTAAAATAATTGATGTGTTAGATTGATGAGGTGATGGAAAGAGAGATATATAGACAAAATATGGTGTTTGATGGATGTATGAAAAGTAAGAGCATACATATATGCTTCTTGAAAAAAAAATGAGTGTACATATATAAATACATTTAATTTATCTAGGTTTAGTTACAATGTTAATCCCCTTCCGTTGTCAATTTTGATTTTTATCTTTCTAATTTTAGTTCTCCTGTTTTTTAAAATTTTAGAATTGAATTCATCACTCAAAATTTTAATGATGTGTCAAGTCTTTTGCTGATATGTCCACATGTTCACTCAAAATATACAGAATTTGTGTTTGCTAGTAGTGGGCTCATAATAGCTGGACTCGTTGGACTGGAATGACCGATCACAAGAGCTTTGTTGTCGTTGTCCACCGTCATGACACACGGAGATCCATTGAGCGCCTCCTAGGTCTTGTTTACCAATTCACTAAGAATATTGGTTAAAGATTCCATAAAAGAAAAATTCATCATGAAAGTACAATTATTTATTGTTATCAGTGTAATAATTATAACATTTTTTTTATTTCCTTCTTTTAGAAAGATTTAATGTTATATATGAAAGTTCAGCAAGGCATCTTCTAATAAGAAGTGTAAATCCTACAGACATCTTCTAATTGACTATTGATAAGTAGAGGATATTTGGGAAGGTGAAGGAGGGCTTTAGTGTAGAAGTATATGAAATCGATTTTGATATATAGTGTTGTATGTGATCTAGTGTGAGTGTGTTGATGCCTGTGGCTGATCTTGGATGATTTTGTTGGGTATCCAAAATTCATAGTTCATGGTGTCGAAAATTCATAGACACCAAATTTAGTTTAGCTATTTCCCCCTACTCGAGGGTTCAACTCTCCGCAAGACCATTTTTTTGAAATAAAAAAAGTAAAATACAAAATAAACACCAAATTGGCATCCCAAAAAAGATTTGAACTACTTCTATAGTTACTAACAAAAAGACGGGTACTTCGTGTCCGTCTTTTCGCTCTTTTTATTGCGCTAACGTTTGAAAATTATGAACGGTATTTTTATTTTTTTATGAAATTTTGGTTTTGATTGAAAATAAAAATACAAATATTTATTGCTTTTTTTAATGACACGAATAATAATCTTTATTATTAAAAAAATTGTTTACGAGTATAATTGAAACAATGAAAAAGTAAGTATAAATATACACATCTAGTTTGTTATACTTTTTAAATAATAAAAGAAAAAAAACAACCCATTTGGGGTTGGCTTGGGATCTTGGAGTTTGCTCCTCTCAAGGTCTCCGGTTCGAGTCCTTCTAGTGTCAGTTTCGGTGAGCAAGTCCATACAGAGTTTGCTCCGGCTTTGGGCAAATCCATATAGAGTTTGCTCTGCCTTTAAATGGGGTCCCCGCAAGTGGGCGGTGGGATTGATCCCCTCGGATTAGTCGGTCCTTAGATCAGATACCGAGTTTTCAAAACAAAAAAAAACAGATAAACATATATTCATATCGTGTTTGTTACATTTGTTTTGATATTTAAATTTATTCTTATCTATTTGTTACATACTTTACTTGTATTTAAAATTAAGGGTATTTTTAAAAAGAAAAGTATAACCCAAAAGTGTGTTGAAAGGGGTAGTTTCATTTATATATAGTAAGTATAGATTAATAAATTATTAATAAATACTTATTTCTTAAATAAATAAAAAAACTTTTCTTATTTAAAAATAGAATTATTCTTCGAAATCACTTATTTATTTTCAAGACTCGGTATCTGACCCCATAACCGACTATTCAAGGGGTCTAATATTAGTGTCCACTTGCATGAGTCTTGTTTAAAGTCAGAGCAAAATTATGTATGAATTAGCCAATCGAAATTGATATTGTAGAAAATCGAATATAAGACCTTGAAAGGATCACACTTCAAAACTTTAATCCAACACCACCAAACCAACTTAAGTGGGTTAAAAATCATTTATTTTTTAAAAAATAAAAAATAATTTACTTTTATAAAATAAGAAAAAAAAACTACTTTTATGTGGAAACAATCAGTTTTTTAATTGTTAATTTTTTTAATAATTATAACTATTTTTTAAACGTATCTATTTTAAAATAAATATAATCAATTGAACTTCATTAAAAAAAATACGTGATCAGTTGTTCTCCTTAAATGAGTAATAAAATATGTGATCAATTGTTTTCTTAAATGATTGAAGCATTTGTACAAGCAGATGAACCCACGAACGCTAAGTTAAACAGTAGTAGTGCATTGTATCGTTAACTCAATGTATTTATTTAGATATAGAGGTCATGGATAATCATATATAGTGGTGGTCTTCGAATGGGAGGAATAAGAAGTGTATCATAAACGTTTATGCACCACGTGACTTGGTGGCGAAGGCGAAACTTAGGTTTGTGGTAGATTTATTGTGTTGTATATGGGATGATAATTTAATTATGTTAGATACTCGGAAAAAGGGATTATTTTAGAGAGGAAAAAGTTTGGAAGAAATCACCTATTATTTTTTTGGATAAAAAAATTAAAATACGTGATTCTTTCAAACTTTCACTTAAGCATAAATGAGGTTGGTGCGAAAGTTATAGTGACGAAAATTGACTTATTATTAAAAATCGTTGTTGTTTTTAATATTGATTATTTTTCTTTCCTTTCCATGTATTGCGCTCCACTACATGATTTATGGGAATTACACTTCGCTGCATTTCATATAAGACTATATAACATTGTTCTAATTTAAATGATGGGACATCTAGATACTCCACATTTGGTTTGGAAGTTTACTTGGCTCCAACCGAATGGGAAATGTATGATCCGGTAAGATAGGGCTTTGGTTTCATAAGATTGAGGGTTGCAACGGGGGAAGACAAGTCTTTGGGACCTTCCTAGATATGTATAGGATCATCTCACGATTATTTTAAGGTATGTGATGTGTGATTAGGGTTGGTGGCATTGTCAGGACCTGGACTCAAGGGTTCACACTTTTAAATTTTAATTAATATATAAATATAACTAATATTATCTTTTAAAAAAAAAATCTAGTATATGACTAGCGGAATACGGGGCACATAGTGTCCATCCATCCAATTTTTTTTTACTATTATTTGTTTTTTTTTTATATTTTATATCAATTCTCTATATGAAACTTAATGTCTACCAAAAATACAATCTTACCTCTTCTTAATTTTTTGACACATCAACAAAATTATATCTTTTTGTGTCTTTTGTTTCAATATTTCCCTATTTTTTCTCCCTTAAAAACAAATTAAAACAAACTCTCTCAATAAATCATAAAACAACACTAATTTAATCTTTTTTTAAAGAACAAACAAACTTAATCTTAATCTCAATAAAAACAAATTCTCATATAATTAAACTTCTAAATATCTAAAGAGTTAAAAACAATTTACAGTCTCTTTAAAAAAACAATTTACATCTATTCTCTATATATGAAACTTAATGTCTACCAAAAATACAATCTTACCCCTTTTTAATTTTTTGATACGTCATTAAAATTATATCCTTTTGTATCTTTTGCTTCAATCTCCCCCTATTTTTTCTCCCTTAAAAACAAATTAAAACAAACTGTTTCCATAAATCATAAAACAACACCAACTTAATTTTTTTTAAAGAACAAACAAACTTAATCTTAATTTTAATAAAAACAAATTCTCCTATAATTCAACTTCTAAATATTTAAAGAGTTAAAAACAATTTACAATCTGTTTAAAAAAACAATTTACATATATTCTCTATATGAAACTTAATGTTTATTAAAAATACAATCTTACCGCTTCTTAATTTTTTGACACGTCATCAAAATTATATCCTTTTGTGTCTTTTGCTTCAATCTTCCCCTATTTTTTCTCCCTTAAAAACAAATTAAAACAAACTCTCTCGATATATCATAAAACAACACTAACTTAATCTTTTTTTAAAGAACAAACAAACTTAATCTTAATCTCAATAAAAACAAATTCTCCAATAATTCAACTTCTAAATATCTAAAGAGTTAAAAACAATTTACAATCTCTTTAAAAAAACAATTTACATCTATTCTCTATATATGAAATTTAATGTCTACCAAAAATACAATCTTACCCCTTCTTAATTTTTTGACATGTCATCAAAATTATATCCTTTTGTGTCTTTTACTTCAATCTCCCCCTATTTTTTCTCCCTTAAAAACAAATTAAAACAAACTCTTTCAATAAATCATAAAACAACACTAACTTAATCTTTTTTTAAAGAACAAACAAACTTAATATTAATCTCAATAAAAACAAATTTTCCTATAATTCAACTTCTAAATATCTAAAGAGTTAAAAACAATTTACAATCTCTTTAAAAAAAACAATTTACATCTATTCTCTATATATAAAACTTAATGTCTACCAAAAATACAATATTACCCCTTCTTAATTTTTTGACACGTCATCAAAATTATATCATTTTGTGTTTTTTGCTTCAATCTCCCCCTATTTTTTCTCCCTTAAAAACATATTAATACAAACTCTCTCGATAAATCATAAAACAACACTAACTTAATCTTTTTTTAATGAACAAACAAACTTAATCTTAATCTCAATAAAAACAAATTCTCCTATAATTCAACTTCTAAATATCTAAAGAGTTAAAAACAATTTACAATCTCTTTAAAAAATAATTTACAATCTATTATCTTATTCTCTAATTATGAATGTTAATGACATGTAAAAATACATGTTTGTCCTATGTTAATATTTTGATACATCAACATATATTTACCCTTTTGTATCTTTTGTAACAAAAGATCCAATGTAGTTGAGAGAGAGAGAGAGAGTAACTTTCAAAAGATTGATCAACCCTAAAAAAAAAACTCCCTAATCACGGGTGCAACCCAGTGAACTTATATATGAGCGCAAAACCAAGTTACAAAAAATGAAAAGTGAACATATGCGTAGAATAACTAATGGATCGACCGTCAGCACGATATCGAAATTCAAGTTTTAAGAACTAACTAAATAAACAACAAGCATAAAAGCTCTTTCGAGCTTGAAGAACCAAAGTGTAGACAAACAAGAGACCTTGAAACCTGCAGATCTCAACATATTTAAAAACAACCGAGAATCAAATAAGTCAGGTCACCATGTCATATTATATAATAATATTTTATATAGTTGATTATTGGTTATTATATCTTTTAGGAATATGACTATAAAAAACACTGAAAAAAAATGATAAATGAGTTACTAAATAATACAGTTATTCAATTCATACACGGGACTCATAACGACATCTTTATTATTTTTAATATATTTTAGTAATTAACTTTTTCATACGAGTATGAACTCGCTTAATATTCGCCCATTTTTTCTTTCCATTTCACATAGGTGATTTTTCCCAACTTATTGTTCCTCACTCAAGGTGTTATAATTTTTAAACTCTATTTATTAGTTTTTATCTTTAATGTCGACTTTATTCATTAGTTTTTTTTCTTTCTCAATTCATATAGCATTGCAATGTGCTTTGATGCATAATCCCCTCGCTTTGAATTAACCTGTGCGGAGCACGGGCCCGTGCTTAGCACGGGTTTGTTGCTAGTTTGCTTTTAAATTTAAACGCTAAGAAAAAAATATTAAATTGTTATCGGGAAAATTTGTAAAAAAAAAAAATCAAGTAAATATATCTAGCTTTCAAATTTTCTATAGTTTAAGCATGGATTTCAATTCAAATTTAAAAAAGAATTTAATTCGTAAGGTAGTTTTGTCTTGAGAAAATAATAATATTGATTAAACAAAAACAAGGTATTTTTGCTAAGAAAAATTAACAAGAAAGAAAAGTATAAGGTAAGTGGCAACCGAAGCAACGTAGAACAAAATTGTGGTGCAGAAAAAGAAAAAAAAACGTGAATTGGGCACTCTATGAAAATCAACAAGATGATGTGGTTATTTTTGTCATAACAATAAGATATCACAATCCTTTTCAATTTCACCCGTTTCAGTTAGGAACCTTTTTTCTCGTGGGGTCCACTAACTTTAAGCATTCCTTCCTCGATCTTTCTTACCTTTTGCCTTTCCATAGTGTTCCAAATTGATGTTGACTAAAAGTGATTATTTATGTTTCAATAAATCAATAGTTTATATATAAAGTAAGGTTTTTTTTATGTCACGTGTGACTTTCACATTCATTCTCAATATTTTTATTATTTTTTTATTTTTAAAAACCAATATTTTATTTAACATAAATATTTCAACAAACTTTTGATCGTATGCGCTAAGTATTTTTTTTAAATTTTTATTGAATTTCTAATATATTATGTAGTAGAAATATTTCAAAAAAGGCTTAATTGCATGTTTGATCCCTTGTGTTTATTTTAGTTTTCAAGTTGGTCCTTTACGTTTTAAAAGTTTCGAGTTAATCCAAAATGTTACCCACATTTGAATAAGTTAGTCCATTCCACGACATGATATTGAGTTTGATAAGACAAAAAAAATTAAAAAAATGTTTTAAAACTGATTTTTTAAATAAGTTAAGTTTCATCGCTCATATTGTCAATCCGAATCTTTAAACTATAAGTGATTGAAGGGACTAACTTATTTCAACGTGAGCAACGTTTTGGACCAACTTGAAACTTTTAAAACGTATAGGACCAATTTGAAACTTTTAAAACATAAGAGACCAACTTGAAAACTAAAATAAACATAAGGGATCAAACATGCAATTAAGCCCTTAACAAACTACACATAACTCCAATTTGTTTATTTGTTTTTAGGAAAAGAAGCTTCAATTAGTTATTACTAATCTTTTAGCACTGTATCATTCAATTAGTTTTTATGTTTGAGGAAAAAAATGGATCGATTAGTTTTTATTTTTAATAAAAAAAATGGGTTCGATTAGTTATTATGTTAACTATAAATAAATAAATTTTCGTTAATCACATATTTACATATTTTGAGCACAAACAGAAACCTCAAACATTCTTTTCATCTAACATTTTTCCTTCTTCAGGTTTGCCAAACACCAATTTTATTATTTCTCATACATATACTTTGATATATATATATATATATATATATATATATATATATATATATATATATATATATATATAAGATTTTGCTAAAAGCCACCAATGAAGGTGTCTTTTAGCAACCCACACCTCAAGGTATGGTTTTCACTTTTTAGTTATAACTTTGTTAAAAGACACCTTCATAAAATGTGTCTTCTAGCAAAACGCATATATATATATATATATATATATATATATATATATATATATATATATATATATATCAACTACTTTCTTCCCTTTCAATCGATTTTTTCTCTCTCATACGCATGGGTCACAAAACAAACCCATGACCACATGTTTAAAGGGACCCAAAACTCTTACCACTTGGACTAATTCATTATTGATTTTGTTGCACTTTTTATTCTTGCATTGGACATTCATCTCATCATTTATATTTATTTTTAAGATATTATTATAATTGTAAAATTAAATAAATTCAATCTAATATACTTACACGTGTATTCGTGCACACAAACTTATAAAACTTATTTAATGTCTAACGCGGGCAACGCGGGACTCTAAACTAGTTTGTTTAAAAAAAAGAGTTCAACAATAAATTATAAGTTGTAAAAATTAACAACATACATAAATATTAATCGAATGTTTCTTTGAAGGTTGAATAGATCAATTAGTTTGAATTAAGAGAAAAGTAGTTGATGGTTTATATTCAAATTCAAATGAATGAGTAAATATTATTCAAACAAACTATCTTTAAAAAAAATGAAAAATGATAGCAACACATCTTTTAATACATACTTTTCAACACACTCTCTTTGATTGGTTAAAATTCTCATGGGACCCACCAAATATAAATGGGACCCACATGATTTGGTGGGTCTCATGTGGATTTTAACCAATCAAAATGAGTATGTTGAAAAATGTGTGTTAGAAGGTGTGTTGCTAGCATTCTTAAAAAAAATTAATCAAACGAACTAACTATTAACATCTCTCATAAAAAAAATAGGCATAAAAACATCAAATTCTAACTTCAAGTTAAAATAAATTGTAGAGAAAATAATTAATTATACTCGAGATCATTCAAATATGTCAAATCAATTTTACACCTTTAAATTGACCAACTTTTATATAGTCATAATTCAAAATAAATTTTATTTGGGCACATAAAAGATAAAATTTCAAAAAGAAATGTTTTTTTTTTACAATTTCAAAGAGAAATGTTATTACATGATGTGACTAAATTATTATTTTTTAAATTCTATCGTCAATATATGCACCTAAATAAAATTTATTTAGGGTTGTGTTTATCCAAGAGTTACTCATCTAAATCATTCTCCGTGATATCAAACACATAGCATGTGTTTGACAAATGGAAAAATCAATTATGACGTCTATGGTAGAAAACTATGAATAAACTTGGACAATAACAAGATAATTGACATGTTATTTAACTTTAATCCAACAAGAGGGAGAAAAAATTATGGAATATATATGTAGGGGAAAGTAGAATATTCAGTTCAATGGTTAAGCATATGATAATTCAAAAATGGTATACCCTATATGAAACCATATTTGATTCCATTTCAGCTCCATCTGCAGATACAAGATGTTCATTGCCACCTTTAATGTTTAAGTCTAGCTGTATTGCACCCCCTTCAATCTGAGGCTTTATTTCCTTATTTTCTTCTGTCCCTAGTACTTCATGATAATTGAAAGTTGAGCTATGATTCTTATTATAAAATTCATTCATGTCTAGTATGTTTTCTTTACTATCTTTATTCATATTTTCCATGAAATTTGACAAAGCTGAATTGAATTCAGCTAATTGAGTTTTTGATGCATCAAGATTGCCTTGTCCATCTTGAGGAAGGCTTGTTTGTGCTTTCTCTAACACTGCCTGCAAATACTTCCCTTGAGCCTCTATTCTCATTTGCAATTTATTTTGTACCTAGAATTAAAAGTCCAATTGATTAGAAATTCATTAATTAGAAGGAAACATCATTTGTTTGTTGTGTTCTTCGCACCATATAGGTAGTGCTTTTATGTTTTTAAAATAAAATTAAAGTAAGACATGGTTTGTTTGAAGGAATAAAGTAATACATTGTTAAAATCGAGATTGAATCAAATCATTCATATTAATTCGTTTCTTTTCATTGTTGACGTTTCACTCGTAACATTCGGTTTTTCTATTTTTTTAATTACCCATACAATTATAGGTATCTGTAATGATTCTAGTACTTAATTGGAATAAAAATGTAAATGAAATTTCATTGATTCACTCAATTAAACATTACAACTTGGTAATTGGAATCTTTGTTGATAGAGAGTAATAGATAACAAAGGAATGTAATTGGAATCTTCCATAACATTAATGTTAAACCTACTTTCAGTTAATCAAATTCCCATGCATGCAGCCTATTCTCTCTATATCTTCAATTGAACAGTGTGCGGCTGTGTATTACCAAGGCTGATAGCACATTAAAATCAACATTCTCTCTTTCAACTTCTCCTCTACCTTTACTATTATCTTCTTCTTCCTCCTCTTCAGGTATTTCACTTTTCACTCTTTTTCTTTTTTTGCTGTTCTGGTTGTCGATTTTGAGAATAAAATTTTGTTTGAGCTCAAATCCATGTGTATGGTTGTGTATATATAGTTGTAAAATCATCTCTTTGTTTTCTTTTTTTATGTACTTTATGTATTTATTTGTATTCGATTCATTTGTTCATCAAAATAAATATTTAAAGCTGCTGGCAAGTTAACTTGAAAACTTTATCATGTATTCAAGGTTTATTTTAAGCATTTTTACTACTTCATCTATGCATTGATGAGATTTTTAATGGTGAAGCCAATGAACCTTACATGAGCGTTGTTCGATACCAATGTTATATAAATTCTTTGGAAAGCAAAGTTTCTTAGGAGAAAAATACTTCTGCTACAATGTTGGTGAATCGAGCATTGTGAGCCAAATGCAACTGTGTTTATATCATCACTAGCTTATGGAAACAATGAAAATACTTGGTTGTGGTGTGCAGAATGCAGCTACTTCTATTGTCTCAACCATGAAAATTTGATTGCCTTATACATTACCTTATAAATTGCTGGTCATAAGTCTAATTCTTGGTTGGAAAACTTCAATAAGTATTATTGTTAGGTATATTGAAGAGTATTAAAGGTGGTTTGTATTGTTGGAACGCTTTAGCAACAATTCTACCATACATGCTTTAATTGCATGATTGACAGTTAAGGTTGTTCTCCCAGCAGTTTCTTTACTTTACATATGTTTGCCAATCATTGGGGTTCTTCAATAGAGATCTCATCATTAAATGTCGTGTTTTTGAGGTTTTAGATATACATTGGGGTTCTTCCATGAATTCTTGATGATTCTATCATTGAATTGTATTTGTTTTGATGTGATTTTCATTCCATTTGTCTAAAACAGTAAATTCAATTGGATAAGATTTCGAGTTTTTTTACCGAACATGAAGTTAAACTACATAACGTTGTAGATAAGTTTTAGCCTTTTTGTAAGAATTTGATTTTTTTTTATTCTATCCAATTTGAATAAGTTTAGTTATCCTTATGTATTCAGCTATATGGATCAAACGACGTCGTAATTTTGTTTGAATTATGTATGAGGAAAATCCATATGAGAAAATGGAAGGATATAACACTTCACAATTTTGGTGAGGAGTATAAAGTCTTTAATATCACTATTTTTTGAACAACTAAATGGAATGCAAGGGGAACTTTCATTTAGTTTGAGTAGCATGGGATTTCAGGTTAGTAGTCAAGTTGTCCAACCTGTTTGATGATATCTTTTTAGAATAATTCCAATCTCAAATCAGAGATTCACTAAAAGAAACAATAAGGCCCCGTTTGGATTGAGCATATTTTGAGCTTATGAAAAAGAGCTTATGCAAATAAATAAGTTTTTATATTAATTCATAAGTTCTCACTAACAAAAATTATACTTTCATAAATTGCTTTTTCATAAACTACATCAACAA
Organism: Medicago lupulina; assembly: GCA_958299785.1. Lineage (NCBI taxonomy): Eukaryota > Viridiplantae > Streptophyta > Magnoliopsida > Fabales > Fabaceae > Medicago > Medicago lupulina. The sequence continues at coordinate 11,371,780 of OY283146.1, forward strand.
ACTTATAAATAATACATAAAGGCATATTTATTTACATAAGTTGTTTTGTATAAGCTCTAAAATAAGCTAATCCAAACAGGGCCTAAATGCAATGTTTGATTCAATGTTAGATTTGTTTCAAAAACATAAGATTATCTTTTAATGAATGTTTTGTATGTGAAGTTGTGTCATCGAGTTTGGCACAAATCTTATTTGATTATGAAAGATGCTATATTATCGAGATTCTTCATTCAATTTTCTGCTCTCCATGCTATTGATTTGTGTGTAATATTTGTTTCTATATTTTGTACATTAATTTTAAGAAAAATAATTCATTATTATTACTTATATTTAGTTTTTTCTTGGCTCAATTTTTTGGCTTTCTTAATTGATGTTTTATATGTACATGATTTAATTTAGCATCTGTAAATAGAAAATGACAATAAATAAGCTATTTATTATGCTGCAAGTCAGAGAAGATTGATCATTTGATGGCAAGAAAATAGTCTCATAATCATAGGTCATATTCATGCTTCATGTCAATGTTGTGACGGTAGTGGATGATGCATTTTTATCTGAATATCATTATATATTTTGAGTAATATTACTGCAAAAATATAATTGTTCCATACATTGGACAAACAATTTCTTTGTTCTGATTTTATTTTTTAAAATGATTGATTAAATAGAGTTTTCATGGATAAATTAGTTAGATTTATATAACTGAGATTATTTTTTTTAATAAAATATCTCTCTCTTTCTTTGCTATATAACTTTTTCTTTAAAATTGTACTTTTAAGGAGTATATGCCAATAATTTGAAGGGTAGTGTTTTTAACTATTATTTTTATTCGTTAACACGTCACACATGAAAGTTTTGGTAAGAACCAAATGCAGGGTTCCCTTCATATTGTATTTTTTTTTTTTGAAAGAAAAAATAAATAAAACCCTTCATATTGTATATCTATTCAGTTTTTTAGACGTAATTTTAGATAGGTCTTAGAGAAATTTTTCATAATTAATGATAGCTAATGTTGTTTGCAATTGATTCCCCACAAATTATTAGTGCTTATCGTATTATTTTTAATGGTAATACAAATTTTCTATTTAACATCAATGAAACTATAGAAGAGTGTTATGGACACTCTCTATTGGCACCACTTATTTTAACACTCATTCTCTTATTGAGTGAAATTCATCCATGTGAGTATCATAGTTTTGAAACTCGGCTCGAACCGGCCGGTCGAACCGAAAACCAGTGGTCGGTGGATAGGCCGGTTCGAGCGTACCTTCAGATCGGCCATGCAGTTGGTTCGGCAAGAACCAGTCAAAACCGGTTACTCGGCCGAGTTATGGGTTGAACCGATTCTTTTTTTTTTTGTTCCTTTTAACTTAAATCATGTTACAAAAAATGGCACATGGGAGTTGAACGTGTGACCCTCCTATTAAGAAACAACTTCTTAACCACTAAAGCACTTGTTCTTTTTGTTTTATATTTGTTTTTAGTAAGAATGTATTAAACACATTTTTGGATAAAATCACAAGTGTGGAAATACCGAATACTATACAAAACAAATATCCATCAATTATTATTTTTTGTATAAAAATAACTCACAATACTAACGGACAAAAACATAGACATATATAATTATAAAACTTCACTAAAAAAATATAATTATAAAGCTCAAATATTTTATTTAAAGCTCATGAATACTCTTCTTCTTTTTTTCACATGAATAATTATGTTTGTTGGATATTTATTTTAATTTTATATATGTTACTATTTTAGTTTTTGGAGTAATCGAGTCACCGGTTCAATCCGATTTAATCTGATTAAATACCTATACAAATTTAGTAGACTCACATGGTTTCATTATATGGAAGATTGAATTTTAGATAAAGTGTTAAAAATATAGTATTGTTAACATTTTTCTATAATTTATTGGTCTATATTGCAGTTAATAGGACCCGTGTCGAAAGTCTAGTAAAAGATAAATAAAGTTTAATCGTCTTAGTAGAAGCTATAAGTTGTTTTCATAACCTTTGATATAATATCAAACCTTTTTAATCCCATTAACCTTAGAAGATATTTGGGAGTCGCCTATAAACACAGAAGCAAACAAATAAAACCATTTCAAATTAATATCATTTTTGTGACAAGCACTACATACATCAATCAAGCCATTAATAAGAAAATATTTAGAATGATAAGCTTTCAAAATTATACTAGCCCAAATTCTCCATCACACTTTCTTATTTTTCTCTCTTCCATGTATTGCGTTCCACCACATGATTTATGGGAATTACGCTTCGTTGCATTTCATTTTGCACTATATAACATTGTTCTAATTTAAATTATGGACTTCTAGATACTCCACATTTGGTTTGAAAGTTTACTTGGCTGCAACCGAATGGGAGATGTATGATCCGGTTAGATTGGGGGTTACATTGGGGGGAAGACAAGTCTTTGAGACCTTCCTAGATATGTATAGGATCATCTCCTAATTATCTTAAGGTATGTGACATGTGATTAGGGTTGGTGGCGTTGTAAAGACCTCGACTCAGGGGAGAGAATAAAAAAATATTGATTAAACAAAAACAAGGGATTTTTGTTAAGGAAAATTAGCAAGGAAGAAAAGTATAAGGTAAGTGGCAACTGAAGCAACGTAGAGCAAAATTGTGGTGCAGGAAGAAAATAAAAACGTGAACTGGGCACCCGTTTCAGTGAGGAACCTTTTTCTAGTGGGGTCCACCAATCTTCCTCAATATTTCTTACCTCTGCCTCTCCATAATGTTCCAAATGTAATGTTTTTTTAAGAGGTGTTCCAAATTAATGTTATAAAGTGATTATTTATGTTTCAATAAATTTGTTTAAAAAAGAGTTCATATGTTAAAAATTAGAGGAAATTACACTCCCCTCCCCTCAAAGATGCTTGAATTACACTCCTCTCCCATGTTAAAATATACATTCCCCTCCCCTCTTTTTCAAAATGTATTAGAAAATATTTCACTCCCCTCCCCTAAGAGAAGCATGAATTACATTCTCCTCCCCTCTTAAGTTAAAATCTACACTTTAATCCCTCAATATTTTTTTTATTTCTAATAATCTAACATACTTTGGAAGAAAAAAAAAAACGTTGCGGGTCTATTTTAATATAATCAAAATTTGAATATATATTGTTTTGCTAGTTTTTATTGACAATTTCATTAACATATAGTTTTAAACCCTAATATAAAATATGAAACAACCCAAAATAAAATTAAAATATGTGAAAAATTACTAAAGATCAATAAAGTATGATTATTTAAAAGTTAATTTTATACTCTAAAATCTAAAATTAATAGCAAAATATTTAAATTTAATTATCATTGGCATTTAAATCATAAAGAAATGAATTTATTTTTCTTATTTGGTGGTTCAAAATTAATATATATCATAAACATATTTATTTAAGTTAAAATAGATTAAAGTGTAGTGCATATTTAATTATTAAGGGAGGGGGTTGTAATTCAAGCATCTTATAGGAGAGAGGTGTGTAAATTTTTGTTTTCAAGGGAGTGGAGTGTATATTTTAACATAAGATGGAATAAGTGTGTAATTCAAGCATCTTTGAGGGGAGGGGAGTGTAATTTACTCTAAAAATTAACAACATACTTAAATATTACTCACTCCGTCTCACAATAATAGTCTTTTTAGCATTTTTTTTCTCAAAATAATTGTCACTTTAGAATACCAATGCAACATTTATTATTTTTTTCCATTATTATACCATTATTTATTGAATTTTATCCAACTTAAATATTCCACTAACTACAATTAATAAGAGTATTTTAGTACTAAATGATATTAATTTTACCATTGCAATCAACACAATCAATCATTTATTTAATAATCATGCACAAACCTTCAACTATACTCCCTCCGTTTAAAGACGGAGAATTTAATGTTTCTTTGGAAGGTTGAATAGATCAACTTGTTTGAATTAAAGGAAAAGTAGGTGAAAATCTTTATTCAAATTCAGATGAATGAGTAAATATTAATCAAACAAACTATGTTTTCAAAAAAAAACTTAATCAAACAAACTAACTACTAACATTTGTTATATATAAAAAAAAAAAATAGACATAAAAACATCAAATTCTAGCTTCAAGGTAAAGTAAATTGTAGAGAAAAAATTAATATACTCGAGATCATTCAATCATGTCAGAACAATTTTACATCTCTAATTGACCAACTTTTATAAAGTCACAACTCTAAATAAATTTCATTTGGACACATAAAAGATAAATTTCAAAAAGAAATGTTATTAAATAATGTGACTAAATTATTATTTTTTTAAATTTTATCATCAAAATATGCGTCTAAATAAAGTTTATTTAGGGTTGTTTAAATTATCTATGATATGAAATATATAGCATGTGTTTGACAAATGCAAAAATCAATTATGACTTTAATGGTGTAACCGAAGATAGAAAACTGAATAAACTTTGACAATAACGAGATAATTAACATGTCATCTTAACTTTAATCCAACAAGAGGGAGAAAAAATTATGGAATATATGTAGGGGAAGTAGAATATTCAGTTCAATGGTTAAGCATATGATAATTCAAAAATGGTATACCCTATATGAAACCATATTTGATTCCATTTCAGCTCCATCTGCAGATACAAGATGTTCATTGCCACCTTTAATGTTTAAGTCTAGCTGTATTGCACCCCCTTCAATCTGAGGCTTTATTTCCTTATTTTCTTCTGTCCCTAGTACTTCATGATAATTGAAAGTTGAGCTATGATTCTTATTATAAAATTCATTCATGTCTAGTATGTTTTCTTTACTATCTTTATTCATATTTTCCATGAAATTTGACAAAGCTGAATTGAATTCAGCTAATTGAGTTTTTGATGCATCAAGATTGCCTTGTCCATCTTGAGGAAGGCTTGTTTGTGCTTTCTCTAACACTGCCTGCAAATACTTCCCTTGAGCCTCTATTCTCATTTGCAATTTATTTTGTACCTAGAATTAAACGTCCAATTGGTTAGAAATTCACTGGTTAGAAGGATACAACATTGGTTTGTTGTCGTGTTATATGGTGTGAATGACACAACGAACGACTAAACATATACATCATAGATAGTGTTTTTATGTTTTTAAAATAAAATTAAAGTAACACATGGTTTGTTCGAAGGAATGAAGTAACACATGGTTAAAATCAAGATTGAATTCAATGACCGAAATTAATTCGTTTCTTGATGTTTCACCCGTAACATTCGGATTTTCTCTTTCAAAAATTACCCATACAATTATTGATATCATGATAAAAAAGATAACGAATTTACCTTTGTACTTGTAAATTACATAGGAATATTTTTGTCAAAAAGAATTACTTGTAAAATTTTAAAAAGTATCTTATTTAAGAGACTAAAATTCAAAAGTGAGTACCTCAAGTTGCTCTTCCAATCTCTTTTGAACTTCAATTTGTTGCCTCAGTGCTTCTCCTATTGGGATTTCTCTGGTGGTTGTCGAGTAAACTAGTTAGGAAATAATAAGTAGCATTTACATAAAAATTAGAATTTGGCTCATGAATAATATAGTCATACATATAATGATAACGATTAAGCAAAATAAGTGAATTTTGATTAAATTCTAAACATACCCCCCTTCATTATCACATCCATAACTGGTATTAGTCCCTGACGAATGGTTACTAAAATTTACATACGAACATCCTAAAAAGATGAAAGACAAAAATCAACCAAATGTAATAGAAACAATTGCTTATCATATAGAAAATTGATGTTCACGCATTAAAGGAGGCTGAAAAACACTAGTAAATGACTGTTTTGCTCCTCGGTACCGAGGAAATTAAAAAACCGGCGGCGGTTAACTGCCGAGGAAATCCTCGGTAGTTAACTGCCGAGGTTTTCTGAACATAATAACACATCTTCCCCTACCTTCTTCATATTTTCAAAACCAACCCAACTCTTTCCAATTTTGTTTTTTGAGCAAAATCAAGTGCATTATCTCCATTTAATCACAAGCAAGTATCTTAACTCATAATGTTAGTTTGTGTAGGTTTTTTTTAAAAAAAATTGGTAGTTTGCATGTGGTTAGGGTTGGTGTTGAAATTGAATTTTTGGTAGATTGCATGTGTTTTTAAGATGTTATAGATGAATGTAGTTGTTGTGAATGTTGTTTGAATGATTTTTAAGTACAATGTGGTTTTGAATGATGTCAAATGAACACAATTTGAATATGTTTGATACTTTGCACACAAAGTGTTTGACAAAATGCTCAAAGGAGAATTGTATTGATTATTTAGTTAGTTTATGTAGTAATAGATAATTGTAGTTGATGGGAATGATGTTTAGATTATGTTTAAGTTCAATGTGATTTTGAATGGTATTTATATTTTATTGCGAATGTTGTTTAGATTGTGATGTGAATGGTGTTTAGATTTTATGATAATTTTCTTTGTTCAATGATGTTAATTTTTTTAAAATTTTTGTGTAGGTATAGTACTTTCTTTGAATGGTGAAAATGTTGGTTAAATTTAGTTGTGATGATTATAATGATTATGTTTATGATTAGTTTAGGTTATGTTTAGGTTTAATATGTTTGATTATTTATGTATAAGTTTAGGTTATGTATATGTTTGGTTTAATGTGTTTAATTATTTACATATAGTTAATTTTTTAAATTATTGTGTAGATATGTCTGATCAGGAGCAGGGCCAGCAGATTGATCCATCTAGACTTATACATGGTAGGCGTGCTATGACACATAGCACTCGACAGGAAAGGCAAAAAGGGCACATCCCAAAGAGGGGAAAAGGAAGAGGTAAAGGGAGGACGGCTGGTGAAGGTAGTTCTCATGATGCTACACAACCTGCAGGGTCCCAGGACCCGACCCACGAGTACCTGAATTTTCAGGATGTCCATGATGGTGGGTATGACGAGCCAGAGCAGCAGCATATACCAGAGCTAGATGCTAATGACATTGCTGCAGCGGTTGCACCGGAGACGTTACATGTGGACGCTCCCTTTCCCGGAGGACCGGAGACCCTAGCTCTGCTCCACTCTTATGCCAGTCATGTGGCATTGCCACTTTGGTATAATTATGATAACGTAAGTGTAATTTTTTTAAATGTTTTTTTCTATATGTTTAACTATTTTCTTTATATGTGTGTTTGTTTAATTATTATATTAAATTTTATATGTGTTTTTTCGATATGTTTAACTATTATCTTAACGTTTATTTGTGTTTTTTTTTAATTCTTTTCTTTATGATTTAAATTTTATATGTGTTTTTTCGATATGTTTAACTATGATTTAAATTGTGTTTGTTATGTGTTTTTTTAAGTTTTACATGTGTTATGTCTTAGAATAAAAAAATGTGCGGAAAATTAAATCTATGATTTTTATTTTTGCATTTGTTAAGTTTTATTTTTATTAGTTAAATGTTTACATTGTTTAACCTAATAATGTTTATTTTTTCAATTATTTCAGTGTCGCAAGACTCGAAGTGTGAAACCGATTAATCATGGCGCGAAGATTTTGAGTCTCAGATGTCCAAACAACAACCACAAATGGTTTTGAGATCCGCTTAGGGATAGCGGATTACATGATTTGGTGTTCTTGGGTTACGCCACAGTGCCTCATGCTTTGCTGATGACTCTATGCGAGAGGTGGCATCCCGAGACCAGCACATTTCACATGCCCATAGGGGAGATGACTGTGACTTTGGACGATGTCGCATGTCTTATGCATGTTCCGATTGAAGGGCGGATATTGGCCCACCGGAAGAAGATGCTGAGACATGATGGAGTGGAATTGCTGGTGGAGCACTTGGGTGTGTCCAACAGCGAGGCAGAAAAGATCTGCAACACAGAGTATGGTGGGTACATTAGCTACCCAAAGCTGAGGGAGATATACACGACCCGCCTTGGTAGGGCTAATATCTTGGCGGATACTGAGGATGTAGAGGAGCTGGAGAGGGTTAGGACTTATTGTGTGAAGTCCTACCTTCTTTACTTGATTGGATGCTTGTTGTTTGGGGATCGAAGCAACAAACGCATCGAGTTGGTCTACTTGAGGACCATGGCAGACGGCTATGCAAGGATGCGTAATTATTCCTGGGGAGGGATGACACTCGCATACATGTACGGCGAGTTGGCTAAGGCGTGTAGGCCTGGAGACAGAGCTCTTGGGGGGAGCGTGACACTGCTCACTGTAAGAAAATTTTAATTTTATTTCTTTGTTAATTTTTTTTTTTTATATTTTCCGTGCGTAAAATTTATAAATGTGATTTGTTTGGTTTGTGCAGGCATGATTTTTGGCGCACTTCCCTAAGTTCTATGTTGTTGATCCAAACCCAGACTATGTTGAAAACCTACCGGTTGCGGCGAGGTGGACGCTTCAGAAGGGTCATGGAGAGGGGGTCACGTATCGGTCATTGCTTGATCGTATTTCGTTTGATGACGTATGCTGGAGGCCGTACGAGGACCACAGGGAGTACCAGCCTTTCGAGGAGATATTTTGGTATTCTGGCTGGCTTATGTGCGGCAATCGTAGGTTGTATCGTCATCTGCCCGAGAGGGTTTTGAGGCAGTACGGATACGTCCAGACCGTCCTTACACCTCCGACGGATGTTGCAGAGATATCAACGGCTATGGTTGCTCAGGCTTTCCTCGACTTCCGCACTTGCACGCTTAAGGAAGAGGATTGGGGTGAGCATGCAGGAGAGGACACATGGCGTATGGCAGACGGCTATGTACGATGGTACGCCGTTGTGTTTCACCCTCAGATTCTGCCACTTCTTTCGGGTGATATTCTGAGGCCTCCTAATGAGGAGCAGATCATTGTTGAGCAGTGGGAGCGGTACGAGGCGAGAAGCTCGCCGGATACGTATGACATGGTTACCGGCGCTGTTGCCCATGCTGATGAGTTTTTGGGTCAGGAGGTGACGAGCATGACCCCTCAGTAGTTGTATACGGCCTTGCATGATATGAGGCAGCAGATCGCGTCGATCATTACCAGGAGGCTAGGCCAGAGGCCGAGGAGGAGGCACCAGCAGCATCAGGATGACCAGGACCAACAGTAGCTAGTTTTGTAGGACTTGTTTTTTAGTTTTGGTACTTTGATGACATTGGTTTGTATATACGTATATTGATGACATTATATATGATTTATTTAAGATATTTTTCTTTGTTTCATTGTAAATATTTGTTGATTTAATTAAGTTATGTATTTGCGCCAAAATTTATTTTGTGGATTGAATCATTATGCGTAAAAAAAAACAGGTAAAAATGTTGTGTTTTGTGTTTGAAGCACAAAACAGGTTCAGGGAATGAAGGCACTGACTCTGAGTTCGCTTCAGAAAACCTCAACAGTTAACTACCGAGGAGAACTTCGGCAGTCAAATACCGAGGAATTCCTCGGCAGTTAACTGCCGCCGGTTTTCACATTTCCTCGACAGTTAACTACCGAGGGGCATTTCGGTCATTTACTAGTGTTTTCAGCCTCCTTTAAAGTGTGAACAGCAATTTTCTATCATATAAGTACTTATATAAGTTAGTTCTATAATAAAAGATAAAATAAAGGCAAATTATTTTCATAGAAGTTATAAGTTGTTTTCATAACCTATTTTGAAAAGGTTATGAAAGTTAGCTGAAAAAAGCTTATGAAGTTGTAAACATATCATAAGTTATTTTCATAAGCTCTCTACATCTCTCAAATAAGTTGATTTAAACACCGCCATCACTTATTTGAGACTCTTTCAAATTTGCAATGAACTCACTGTTATTCTCTTTGAATTGTTCTTCATTTTGTTTTCGAGCATGTTGTCCAAGTCTATACTTCTGCAAGTTACAAGAAAAATGTCATTTTATGCCTCCAAATACCAATCCTTTGAGGAGAAAACAACATTATTAATGTACCAATCTATGGCACTAATGATGATGTAATAAACTTCTAGTAATTTCAGAATTTTCATTCCAATGTATAGCTTCTCTGAATTGAGAGGAACACTTTAGAGAGAATAAAATTATAAAATTATAACATTGATTAGAAAGGCATGATCATTAATATATTTTACCAATTCCACAACATGTACATGCTTTATCACAAACTCAAGCTTCAACTATTAATTTTTCAATTAGTTTACCCTTTAAAGTGCACCATTCTCTAATTAATGATAATATAATCTCTATAACTAATACTAATTTGTCTTTTCATTTCTCAACCTATTTTTAACTACTACTTTATAGTACCTTCATAAATTAAATCTATCATCACTATGTAAAAAGGCAAAAGAAAAGGCGTAGAAGTTTTATTTTATTTTTTTGACTAAAAAGGTGGTAGAAGTTGTTACCTGTAAATGGCTCTTCAAATGATATAATGTCAAACCTTTTAATCCCATTAACCTTAGAACAGACTTGGGAGTCGCCTCTAAACACAAAAGCAAACAAAAAAAAAACATTTCAAATTAATATCATTTTGTGACAAGCTAAGAACCACTGCATACATCAATCAAGCCATTAATAAGAAAATATTTAGAATGATAAGCTTTCAAAATTGAACTTTCTTTCAATGTCAAATCTAAAAAAAAAGAAAAACTTCCCTTTCAAGTTAACTTGAATGTGTATCAAACACTAAAATTTTAAATAAAGGTCTGCAACTACAAACTAGAGCGCAATATTTAGGTTTTTCTATGTGCTTGCTACCGCAACAAAACTACGACTACAATTTAAAAACTTTAACAAAACCGGATGAAAGAAGAGGTACATACTGTCAGGGCCGCCAAGCTTTGTGACAGCGTCAACAAAGCGGTCGTGAAGATCGGTTGTCCACCTCAGCCTCGGCTTCGGGTCTCTCGTCATCGTCATCATCATTCCATCATACCCTTCAATTCCTCCTCTCCCTTCACTTTCCATCATACCCTCTCTTCCTTTCTTTTTTCTATCTTCAACTTTCAAATGAATCTCACTTGAAGCTTTTGCTTTGTAGCCAATAAGAGAAAGTCTTGAAAGGTATAGTAAACACTATAACTTCTTCAAGTGACAATGTTTTTAGCTAGTGAAAATGGCAGAATCTATAATTTCATAAGACAAAAACAAGACTCTGATGAATAATCATAACCTATAGGATTGAACTAGAAACAAAACAAGTCAGAAGATGAACAGAACATAATTGATTAGATTGGTGTTGTGACAAATAATAAAATAGAAAAGAAGAAAAAATGGCTCAATGGAGTAAGAAGCAACACAAACAAAAGCGTCAAATACGGTGATGGTTGGAGTTTAAATAATTGTGTTACAGTGATTCAAATAATTGTCAAGAAAATTCTTTTGTTTTTAATAATCGACAAAATAACAATAATTGTTGAAAACACGTTAGTGAAAGACATGTGATTTGATATTGTCATTAAAAACTCACACACAAATAGAGTAGTTGTGGCTATCCGATCATACAACCAACCAAAAAGTTTCGACCTTTTTTTATAATTGAGTTAGAACTCTTAAATATTTTGAGTAATTTCTAATAGTTAATATATGTCAATGTTAAAGAGTACTATTAAAATAATTTTTTATTATGAAATTTAGACGAATTATGTTTCATAGTTCATTAGGGTTTCATAATTCATTAAGTTGACAAAAGACATCAAAGTTCAAATAATCCTAATAAAAAATTTACAGTAAGGTTGTCAATTTATCAACGAAAGTTGACTTCATGCGCCGGTGTGATATGAGTCAACTACTTATTGATTGGAACAATTTCCATTGTTCTATTAAAAAATTATTATGCACTTGACCAAAAAAAATCCCCTATTATGCAAGAATCATTTAGGTGCATTGGAATATAAAATGAATTAATTAATGCATTCAGCTCACCTTGTAGAAAATAGTAGGTACTAAATTGTTTAAGGAACATGTTAGAGAAAATCTCGGCGAGGAATCTGAGGTAACAACGTGGATGTTAAGTTTTTTTAATTGAAAAAACATGGTATCCCCTATTGCGTGTTCCAACCGTTGGATCCGTGTGATGGAAGAGAGATGAATTTGTTAGGGAAATTGGACGGTGCATAATGTGGGGTGGAAAGGGTTCATGGGAGTGACGTGGATGACAGCGTGGAATATTCTATTTTGGACCAAAATAGAAGGATTTGATTGAGAATCAAAAAAAAAGGGGAAGGTCACTTCGACACATGGATCATGAGATGGGATTGGAAGAGAAGAGAAGGAAATCAGTAGAAATAGATGAGTTTGCGAGTGGATTGGTTCGATTTTGAATCTAAAAATCATATAGATTGTAAGATAAAAAATATATAGTTTTATTTGGTTTGATTGACTTTTAAAATGTTTAACATAGTATTAACACTTGCAACTTATTAAATGAAGAAGAGGTAACTATTGAAAGTTGAAGACTAACCCTCTAAAAATAGTTGAGGACAAAAAATAAATGAACGTTCACAAGATAAGTAGATTGATAATTGATTCACTCCCTCAAAAAATGAAAGTAGATAGATATATGTAACACAAGTATTTTTGTCAAAAAATAAAATAAAAAATGTAACACAAGTATATACTCATATCCTTAGTCATTTGATCATAATTGTTTAAAGTCTAAAAACTGCTATAGAAACATATAATAAGATATTTCAGTCTTTTTAATTGATCTCAATTATCTTTAAGAGTTTAATTTTTACTGCTGTGAAGATAGATAAATTGTTTTACGTAAAAGTGTAGTGGATACTAGAGTATACATAAGTTATAATAACAATCACAAACTTTTTTAGTATTTTTTTAGAGTGTATTTGGATGAGAGAATGTTTTGAGGTAATGATATTTTCTAAGGGAATATAATTCTTTTAGGTAAATTTTATTGTTTGAATAATAATTTGGAGAATTTTTAAAATGATGAAAATTTGTGAAGTATTTTGTCCAAGTTAAATTTAAAGAATTTCAAATGACACCTAAAAGCTAGGAATTTCAAATTTCTTCATTCTTACAATTTTTTTAAAAATTTGCATTTTGGTCCTCATATTTTTCAAAATTTTAAAATTGACTCCATTATATTTTCAAAAAAATGAAAATTGACCCTTATTTTGTTTTAAAATCCAAAAGACCCCTCACATTTTTTAAAATTACAAATCAGCCCCTCAAATTTGTCAATATTTGCAAATTGGCCCTTATTTTTCAATTTTTAAAGTTGACCCAAAAGTCTTAAAATTTACAAAAGTAGCCCAACAATATTAAAAATGAAATTATTTATTATTCTATCTAAACAATAACATTTAAAAACGAAGACAATTCAATTGAATCATTTGAATTGCATAGAATTTTGATTTCTCTAAAATTTTCAATCACCTCGTCCAAACATACTCTTAAAGTTATTTGCACAAATCAATTGAATTTACACATTTTGTTCTTTTTGATAGAATTATTTTTATTTTTCCTACAATACTCGTACTTTATCTTACTTCACTTATAAATACCTAAGGATTTCATCGAAGAAATAATAATCGACGTTGGATTGTAAAAAAAACGTTGGATTGAATTTTGAAACTGCAAGTAAATAGAAACAATTTTTTCTACAAATGTGACGAGTAAAAAGAAATGAATGGAGTATTTGTAACGATCAATTTTATTTGAGTATCCCATACCTCAAGGTTTGATGATAACATAACAAGCAAAGCAAAGGCGTGTCATCATATGATATTCTAATTACTAAGGAACATATTAATGTTGTTTAAGTGTGCATGATATCCAAAGTACATTAATCATCAGGGTATGAACATATAGCAAATGTTTCCAAGTGTAAGAAAATCAGGTAAAATGTGTATTCTATGGGTCAAAACAAAAGGAAATCAGTCGTCTGAATGAGACGATCCTCAAAACGAACTGAACGCAACAACGCCAACATCAAACATGTGACCTCAACAATTCTCTGGGTGATACTCAACAAGAGATATCTAATAATCATATGGATTGTTCTATGGACCAAAGTTCAAAGCACACAGTGCTCATTATCTAAACGATCCTTTGAAGTACAATGAAGTTGTTCTCTAAAAAACCCTTCATGGTAAAGAATTCACTATAAAACAAGTGAAGACAACAAAAAAAAAAATTATAGTGACGTACATCTTATCCAACGACTTTATTTCTTTTTTTATTATCCAACATCTATTTTTCAACGATAGTACTCTTTTTAATATAAAATAGAAATTATTCAATACGTGTAAATTGTCGATGTTGCTATCTTCTTTCAACCAAGCCTTCAAGAAATCTAAAAAAGAAGCAAGACCAATGTAGGTGTTTCCAATACCACGCTTAAAAGAAAAAGAATGTATTCGAATTGATACTAAATCAAGAAAAAGTTTAGAACATGATTTATGAATTTTATGAAAAATCCTCTCAAAGTGAGAGTAATCTGAAACACAAAGTAAATCAATCATGTAGTCTCAAGCACACTTAATTTAATATAGGATTTCCATGTAATCTAAAAATCTCTCTCCATCTCTCTCATGTTTTACTTTGTATTGTGTTTGACATCATATTCTTTATGGCTTAACTTCACGTTGTCTTTCTTATCTCAAATGAAATTAATATTTTATAAGAATTCTGGTGTTTTCTAATGTGGTCAATTAAAAGTTTTACTAAAATGATCTTAAGATGGAATGGTTAAAGAATTTTTTTAAAAATGAGTAACATAATTCAAACATTTCTTCCTTTTATTTCCACCTTCAGTATTTTGTTTTTTCGAGAAATAACAATCAACTATTGATCTAATATGGATGGTGTATACCATAAATTATTCACTTTCTTTATTCTCGTCAATTTTCAATCCATGGCACCGTCAAAACATAATGGTTTTTTTGCTATACTTTAATAATTGTGGTAATTTATTCAACATCACTAAATACTAGTCACATGTAGTTTATAAACATACATGCTCTTCCCTCTAAAATGATTATATAAGGTATTTTTGCCCACAAGTAAACACACAAAATTTTGTTAATGAACAATATATGGTTAATTTTCATCGATCTTAGGTAAATTATTCATAATTCTTCTATGGGCAACTTATGACTCACAAACATAAATCGAACAAAGAAAGACTGAGACTACCAATATCGAGCCGAGGTTGAATCACATGATAAATACCCTATGAATGGTCTCTATACCTGCTTCACTTCGTAGCATTAATTAAGGGGGCAGTGTCATGAGGAAAATCGACTAGAACGCGATGTCTTCCCATAAAACGAAGAGTGGAGGGGACTTTGACTGCCTTCTTGTATCGGGTGAAGAGAAGGGGGTGCTAGGCTTAGTAAGGCTCGAACCTACAACAATACTACCGTTATGAGCAGTCAACCAAAATTCAAACTATGCCCAACTTTCATTTTTCTCTTCAATCTCAAGTCCTAACAACAACATATGACTCTAACCCTTTCCTCTATGATTATTATATCTTTTTTTCCCATCACTTTACAAACAAAACAGAGAATATGGATCATTTGGTCCGTGAAGAAATAATAATCCTTCAAGATCTAAGACTTCGTGTTTTCTTCTGTCCTTTTCAACACCCTTTTTATCATCTTGTGCTCAATGTGTTGCATGCCTAGATTTTATTCCTTTTGTTTCGTGGGTCCATTTTTCCTTGAGACAAACAAACACAAGAAATGGCTCTTATATTGCTTTGTCCCATGCTTAATTCTTGAAAATGATCTTAAAAAGTGAAGTATTATTCATGAAAAATTGATTGTAAACGAGAAGCTAGCATAGCACGAAAAAAGTCGTGGCAGTCATTATTCACTTACTTTGATTTGTTGATATAAAGTCCTTTTTCCTTTGGATAGATTTTTTTTTTTTTTAATTTCTACTTATTGTAGTTGAAATAACAAATCCACGATAAGAATTGGACATAGTATTAGTACTTTTCATAACAAAATTGTGTGCTAAAAAGTTAAACATACATATACTATTTTACCTTTCCCACACATCATTGGCTAGTTTTGACCGATTTCATCTTCTAGATTTAGCATATAATTAGCTTGACTTGACAAAAAATTAACGTGGTCGAAATAAAATAAGAAATTAATGACAATTTTATAGAGTTATAAAATCGAAATCACATGATAATTAGTTGGCCAGACAACCTAATCTAGTATGGATCACATGTTCGGTTTGGTCCCAGCCAACATTTTGGTGGTATGAGAAAATATTTGAAATCGCATGCCAACACCATGAGTTGTGTCTCCAAAGGTTGACATCAACAACTTTCTTTTTATAATTGCATGTAGTAGACAACTTTTGAAGCATTTTCTGAGGGAGTTATCATCTGTTGAATACAACTTGTAATTATACAAGCTTGTTTGTCTTAATCTCATCTTGTCCCCTCGTTTTTTATGGTAAACAAGTTTTCATCTTGTTAACAAGTGCCTTAAAAATATTGTTTAAGGAACCCATATAAAGAAATTATGTCTTAAAAATACAAATCAAACACTTATTAAAGTTAAAACCGTATAATTTTGAATGCAAAAATTGCTACCTTTAAGACACTTGTTAACATTTTCTAACAAGTTTCCTAACTGGAATGCAAAAAAATGTTAATCATTCGTGTATCGAAAATAACATAATTGCATTATTCTAAAAGCAGGTGCAACATTTTATTTTTGTAAGAAAATAGAAAGGTCTCGTGTTTGTACCAAAAAAAAAAAGTCTTGTGTTAGTTGTGCATTGGACCTAGACCCGTGTATTTAGCCCACAAAAAAGTCATTTATAGCTAAATCACATAAATACACCTTCTCTTTCCACCATATTTAATTTTTTGTGCGTCATGTGAAGTTCAAACCGTAGAATTCGAACAGCAAAAAAATCTCATGATACCCTCTAAAACATGTTAAACATTTTAGATTTTAGAATTCGAAGAAAATGCACGAGAAATTTATAAGATGGAAAAAGTAATAGCTTCACACAAAAGAAAAAAAATATTGAAAGAGAGCAAATATGGCATGAGACAAAGTCGGACAATGTTTATAGACTTGTTAAGCCTCTCACTCACCATCTTATATGTGTGTTTATAAATGAAAGTTTATTTTGCGACTCTTATTTTGGGTCAAAATTTGGAAGTTTAAAGCTATGGCTTAGGTCGCCTTACCCTTGGACTAACCTACAAACAATGTAGCGGAATATTATTGTATTTGGATTGAATGACTATGCAGTTTGTTACACTATACTGAGGGATGTAGGGATATATGGATCCACAATTCACTTAAGCTAGAAAAGTAGGAAATTAACTTATTTCTTTACGTGATACCTTCACTTCTTATTGTTCAAATCAATCCCTCAACATGGACAACTTAATTCCAAAGCAAAAAAGACAAAAATGACTAATGATATGCTATTGGTACTCATTTATATTAGAGTATCATAAAAGGAAAAAAATTAATAATAAACTCAGTTTAACATTATTCAGGATTCATCATGAACTCGCTTCAAAAAAAAAAAAGGAAAAAGCGATTTATCATGAACTCGTAATTTGACTGTCACCACAAAACAAGCAAGTTAGATATTTTCTAAAGTGATAATTTAAAAAAAAAAATATTGATCACTCACGTATTAAAAATATTGAATTTTTTGTTATTCTAAATTTTCCTTGTACTCTACCAAATAAAACCTAATTTTCCTTGTCATTAAGATTGTTTTCATTCCACTTGTAGCATTATTGTTCTGCGATCATTCATTGTCCTTTTTGTTACGGGGCAATTAATGTCTTGAAATAGTGACAATGTTTGAATCAGCTGAGGAGAGGATCAACCCAAGCAAATATCCTAAAGTTTCACGTCTATAAAAAGAGAAATGATATATCGACAATTTTTTGGTTGTCTAACATCGTATATCTATATTGTATAGATACTATATCATTTTTTTTTGTCAAGTAGTCTAGTGGTTAGATAAATTCACCTTTTTTAAGATGAATAAGTAGGGTGTCCGGGGTTCGAACCCCGGCCCCTGCACAAATTGTGCATTATCCCTTACCAAATGAGTTAAACTCATGGGGACTACTATATCATTTTTTTAATTAGTTGTTTCTCTTTATTATAGTCACATCAATAGTTATAATTGATGTATTTTTATACTAGTTGTCTAAAAGTTGTTGATTTTTAGATGTTTATATAACATCACTCTAATAAAAACTAATAATCCTGGGATAAAAGGGAGGAGTCATTTGTTGCGCTCCTCTAGTTTTGAATTTTCCTTTCTTTAGATTTGATATGATTTTTTAGATAGACGAAATGATAATAATCATTATAAACTCATTCCACTCATAGTAGTGAAGAGGTGAAATATAAACCTCGATCACAATATCTAACCTAAAATTTTAGCATTTTTGTTAGCTGAGCTAAAACTTGTGAATGTGCAGTTATATTTTACTTGCTGTTAAAATGTAACAGTATTGGGTTTTTTGTGTGTTGGAAATGCTCACTTTAAAGAAGATTCAAATAATTTCTTTGATGAAAAGTAAAGAAAAAACAAGCAAAGGAAAGGAGACTCGAATATGATATTATTAATGTACGAAGATGGTCAAATCAAATATAGGAAGTTTGTTGAAATTTCATTTCTCTAATAATTTTTTTGCAGAATTGGAACCAACTATTGTACGGAGATGAATTAAGAAGCATCAAAAGAAATAAATAATGAGAATCTTATAAAGTGTTGACTATAGAGTCTGAGAAGGGCTGGTTTCATTTTTTATGATTGGACATTTTTTTTCAGTAAAATCATCAATCGAAGAAGCAATAATTAAATTTAAATATAGTGAATGTTGCCGATGAGTAACTTGTAAATTTAAGGCATTCAACCAGCAATGAATTGGTTTGGATGATAAGAGATTTAGGCATTTTAAACAAGTTTTTAATGGTTCGATCTATGATATCTTCTTACATATGAAGAAAAAAAAACTCGGTTGAAAGACAATGATAGAGCTACTCATAGATGAGTGTGGGCATGTAACCTAACTCACTATATTTCTTACACTTTGTTGAGTACATGCAATTTTGCTTAAACAACCATTTTGGTCACTTGCTTAAAACAATAATTTTGATCTCTAAATATGTCAAATGATATCATTTTAGTCCTTTAATGTATCAAAACTTCGAATACAATTCAAGTAATTCTTTTGTTTGTAATTTTACTAACTAGATTGACTAACCAAAAACACATTTGAGAATCAAATTGATTAACAAGAGACACATTTGAGGATCAAAATGATTAATTAAAGAGACATTTAAGGATATGTTTGCAATTTCAAAAGACTAAGAAGATAGTGTTTCACAAATTCAATGATCAAAATGGTTGTTGGTCCACTAATATTATTATAAAAAATGATAAATCACTCGATGTTTTATTTAATGTTATAAATGTCTATATGTATATATGTTGTCCCACCACGTAAAATCCATGGAACTGAGGATGGCCTTGAGGGTGGACGGATGAGAGCAACAATCCATGACACTATTTTTTTAGGGGCACTGAAATTACTGTTTTTATTTAGTAGTTAGTACTAGATAAATATTTTTAAAAAAATCTATTTGATTATTTCTATTGAAAATATATTTTTAGAGAACATTGACTATGAATGAATCTTTTTGCAACAAAATGCAAGAAAGACATTTGAATAATTAAAAGGCCATAACTTTATTGATTAGCTCAAAGGATAAAAAAATTTAGTACCGGCTCTGCCTGGATCAATCAATGTTGGGAGGTGATATCTCACTTTTGTGTCCAACAAACCATTTAACAGAGATTAATCGTCGTTAAACATTAACAATGGTAGATATATTGAAGATATAGTTAGTCAATTGTTATTCCCTTATTAGGAAATGTTAACCGGTGCCCCCGAGACACTGGTTAAGAACCTTAAATAGTAATTTTTTATAAAAGTTTGAAAATTGAAAACTTCTAAGTTTTGAAAAAATAATTTCTTAATTTAGCATGTTTAAAGAGTGCCTCAGAGGCACTCGTTAACAAGACTCATTGTTATTTAGTTGCTATAGTTAGTAAATGTCTATTAAGAGGCTCGAGTAGCCAATTGTGTTCAACTTTTCTCATTTGTAATATTTCACTAGAGAACAAGTCTTGCTTGTGTACAAATATAAATGAAATATATTTAGACATACTCATATAAACGAAGAAAAATAAATGAAAAAGAATGTAGTCATATCATTAAATTATTTTTTCTTTTAATTTACGTGTATGTGTGTCTAACTAATTTTTACTTGTGTTTGACCGGTAAACATTTCTCATTGAGAGAAAAGGTCGAATGTGCACTATGTTGATGAAAGTGGAATGCTATGATGAAAAAAGTTGAACACAATTACTACAGCAAGCCTATTAATAGGCATTCACTAACTAATGACTAAACCAAGTTAACTAACTAATTATATCTCCAATAAGATATTTGCTATATATAGTATAAAAAATTTAAGGACATTCAGAAAGAAAATTATCCATTTTGAGCCTTTCTTGTAGATTAAGAATGATGCATGGTCCATAGTCGATAGAATCTTGAGTGGAGAAAATTCTCAAAGAATCAACACAAAAATGGACATTGAAACTTTATTTGTTAGACCATACTAGTCTAATGGTCCAGCACAAAATGAATAAAGTCTATTCCCCTAGTCTTTGAAGCAGTAGTATTTGACATATCGTTGTGACATTTAAATTTTAAGGTGTACAGGTTAAAAAGTGGTGAATAGGTGCAAGCACACAAAGTAACAGTGAGATACTAATAGACTCTACAAAACTTGAAATATAGGATTGGTAGCTAGAACACCTTCTTTGCATGGAGGGAAGTGGAAATCATACAACTCAAGATAGAAATTGGAAGTTGAGACATGTACAAAACGAGTGTTAGTTGTAACTCCAGGGTATGGGATGAGAATGGCCATGTCCAATGTTCTTTCACTCTTCCAACCATGTAACATTAAACAGTTACACCTGTGAAATAGAGACCCCTCTATTTGGTTTTTTTTTTTTTTAATAAGGATCCTCTATTTGGTTAACACTTAACAACACCAAACGAATAAGTGTGGATCTCTATTTGGTTGAGACATGTAAATAGGCCGATCTTTACTAAAATATTTGAGTGTATGTTTGGTGAGTCAATTCATTCTATGAATTTGATTTTGGTGAAAATCACATAAAGGAAAATGATTTATGAACGGATACACTTGCGTAAAACTGAGTTTAACAATAAATTTGGGTGTAAAAATCAATTATAGAATTGGAACTTTCAATCTTCAGAATCAATTTTTGAAGAAAAATCAATTCTAACCTTGATGAAGTAAACATGTCAAAATCAATTTTATATATCTACAATCAACTTTGCCTCGTTCAAAAGTAAAACCAAACATACAATAAGTGTGAGAGTGAACTCTTTATTAATCAGTAATCACAAACAAAACCTATCCAAAATCCGTTCGATCGCCAAACTATTAGGTCACCCTTATTGGACCACTTGGGTCAAACTCTAGATATTTGTGAGAGTGTGTTAAGAATTCAAAATTGAATGAGATATTACATATACATATATTTCTAAGTTAGAACAGTCCGCACCTTTGAATTTTATTTTAAAAGATTGAATTAGGCTCTACCTAAATTCTAAACTTACATATAAAAAAATATATTAAGTGGAAAATGTAAGTAACATTAGTAAAAAAAACTTTTATGAAATGCTTTTTTATATGTAAAAAACAGTTAAGAATGAAGGCCAACTTCAAACTAAGAGTTACTTATATTTAAATAGTTTAATAATAGACAAAAATAGTTAAATATAAGCAATCGCAATTGAACATTTACAGAGAACAAATAATTACATTTTGAGTAAGAAAACAAATAATTACATTTGATTTTAACCCCGTCGGTGTAGCAATCAAGGGAGATTTGTCAAGTTGTTTGTTGTGTAACGAGTCATCATCAATATTTCAAATACTACTAGTATTACTTGTGTCTCAACTTTGCAAAAGGTAACAGAATCTGGCACCTTATTGCAACAATTACTTTAATTTGTAATAACGAACAAACATTTTTGTTGCCGTTTGAGTATCCAATATTTTCAGACCGTTTGAGCATCCAAAATGTTCTTCAAGTAATAATCCATTTATTTATGCACGCGTTACATCAGTGAGTTTTTGTGCAATAAAGACATAAAGGGTCCAAAGGGACTAAAGCCCTAACAAAAATTCTTATAAAAAAGATTAGACTAAAGCCTCAACA
Organism: Medicago lupulina; assembly: GCA_958299785.1. NCBI lineage: Eukaryota > Viridiplantae > Streptophyta > Magnoliopsida > Fabales > Fabaceae > Medicago > Medicago lupulina. The sequence goes on from OY283146.1 coordinate 11,394,035, forward strand.
AATTGAAAAAGAGTAGGTTACATAAAATTGGCCTAACAAAATGAAAAATTGTTCCTCTAAAAATAGAATAAAATTGCCTCTCTTAGAAGAAAAAAAGTTTAGCCAATGGGGTTCTTGTTGCAATAATACCTAGAGGCCCTCAGAAAACACCATAGAGCACGTAAGATCATTTTCAATCCAGCGTGTACCTTTCATTTGGGTTCTTAATCACATTTGACATGTGTGTATATCATTATTTTTATTTTCTTTCCAAATTTATCATATTGCTAGACTAATCCCCTCTATATCATTTACAGTTAATCAACAAAATATTATTTTATTATACATGCACAAATGACACGAGAAAGATGAGCGAAACTCTTATATGAACGCAAGATATTGGATACGAAATTTGAACCCTCTCACTTAAAGAGTAAAGGTAGTAAAAGAAAATAATTAAATAAAATAATTTTTTTGACAAAATTAAATAAAATAATTAAACGATATATATTTTTACGTTGTTCATTCAAGTATTTTCGTATACCTTAAGTGTATGAGTGCCTATTAAAAAGTGTGCTCAAATGATACAAATGAAAATGTTTGTGGTAAAGCGTTTTTACTATCTTAACACATATTATTATGTACCCATGGTGCGTGAAGTGTGATTTAGAAGTTTTATATTAAACGTAAAAGTAAATGTTTAATAACATACAAGTAATATGATACGTACAAAATGGAGAGAGTACTTTTGCTTAAAAACCTAAAATCTTTCTCGAAAGGTCTCCTAGGGTTTCTAGCGCCACCCTCCTTTGGGCCGCCGCCGCACCTTGGGTCGGATCTTCCTTGTGAGAAGTTGCATCTCATCTGATCCATGATCTAGATGTTTCTATTTCTGCCTATATATTCATTTGTGTTCACAAACTTCTGCTGCATAAAAACCCTAGTCTTTTGTCAACCTTGTTTCGCACCTAGTCTCTGTGTTTCCACAACTGTTTCCCTGTGTTTCTTTGTAGTTTCACCGACCCAATGGATCCCACAAACCTCAATCTCGATGGTCTCACTTTGTCTGAGGAGGGTCTAACCCTAAACCTAGCATCCGAACCTGAAACCGTTGTCGTGTTGGAACACTGTCTGATTGGTCGTGTTTTGGTTGATCGTGAGATTCAGTTTGCCTATTTCAGTGAGCGTATGTCTCGCGCTTGGAAGCCAGGCAAACAGGTTACGATCACCAAATCAGTGGTTGACCGCTAACTCTTCCAGTTTCATCATAAGGTCGATGTTGCTCGTGTTTTAGAGGAGGGTCCATGGCTTTACGACAATTTCCATATTGTCATGGATCGTATCTCCCCTGGGGTTGTCGCATCCTTTGTTCCTCTGAATCATATTGATTTTTGGGTCCAAGTTCACGGGCTGCCTTTCGGTTTCATTCAAGAAATAGTAGGTCAAGGTATATGTAGTTTCCTAGGCACCTTTAGGGCTTTTGATGTCCGCAACACTATCCACAATTCCTATATGAGAATCAAAGTGTCCATTGATGTCACTATTCCACTCAAAAAAGAGTGGCGTGTCCGTGCTAGTAATGGCGAATACGTGACTGTTAATTTTAAGTACGAAAAACTTGGTGTCTTGTGTCACAGGTGTGAAATTATCGGTCATACTAACAAGGTGTGTCCGGAGCTGTTCGAGTTAGATTCAGATGATGGCATCCGCAACTGGGGACCGTATCTAAAGCCTGTATCGCAACGTATTGGCACTGCTGCAACCAATAGATGGCTTCAGGATCCAATTCCTCCAATAGTGCCGCGCCAAACTCAAGCTGATGCTGCTGCTCAGGGTGGGCGAAACATAGGTGCTGCTGGTACAGGAAATTTAACAACTTCCAATGATCGAATGCATGTTGTCCAGAGTCAACTCACTGCCATGAGACAAGATGTTCTTGCTGCCCAGAATGCGGTGTACGCTAAACAAGGTAACGACGCTAATTCTGCTTGCAAAGTACACCTTCTGGCTTCCTCTTCCACAGGTATATCAACCTCTAGCATGTTGTCGGGTCGCCCCTTAGTGCTTGGTTAACCTACTGCTTCATTCTTGACTGAAAATAATGATGACATGTACGAGGATAATGGCTCAGAGCTAAAGAAAAGGAAGTGCGTGCTTGCCCTTCAGAGTGGGGAACCACTTGCTGCTGATGGGGATATAGGAAACAATTTAATAGGAACAAATGTTAGTCATGGGGGGGATGCTGAAATGAATGTAATTTCCAGTCCTTTGTATGATGCACAAGATGTAATTGCAGGTCCTAATGATCAGGCCTGCCTAGGTAAATGAGTTTAGTGGCATGGAATTTTCAGGGTATAGGTAGCCCGAGTGCAATTCCGGACCTTAAGTACCTAGTTCGGCACATCAATCTGGACCTTTTATTCCTAAGTGAGACTCTAGCTCACCGTAATAAAATTGAATAACTCCGTTTTTTGCTTGGTTACGATTGTTGTTTTCCTGTAGACCGCACCGGTAGAGGCGGGGGTCTTGCTTTGTTTTGGTGTAACACTTTAAATTGTCAGCTTGTTGATTTTTCTAGTAATCATATTACTGTTGAAATTACAAATAATTTTCTTGGTATTTGGAGACTTACTGGCTATTATGGGTATCCAAATGGAGGTCGTAGAACCGCCGCTTGAAATTTTCTTCGACAACTCTCTAATCAATTTTCAGGCCCTTGGTGTGTCTTTGGCGATTTTAACGACATCCTAGATGCTAGTGAGAAAAGGGGACGCAACAACAGACCTCTGTGGCTAATAAATGGTTTTCGTCAAGCTGTAATTGATTCAGGTTTGTCGGATGTTCCAATTGAAGGCTATCCCTTCACTTAATTTAAAAGTCTTGGTCCTCCGCGTGTCGTCGAAGAAAGGTTAGATCATGCACTTGCTAATAATTCTTGGTTTAATATTTTTCCGAATGCATCTGTTGAAACATTGGTGGCACCTGCATCTGATCATTATCCTATATATGTGAATGCTTCTCCTACACCTCGGCCTCGTGCTTCCAAACGCCATTTTTGCTATGAAAATGCATGGCACCTTGAACCGTGTTTTAAGGACCTTGTTACTACTTCTAGGCAGGAATATTCCACTCATACTATCATTCCAAAACTTGCCTCCTGTGCGAAAGATGTATCTATTTGGCAAAAGTCTCATTGCAACAAACTAAAAAATGATATTGCAGATTGTTGTAAACAGTTGCAGGAAACTCGGCTAGGTTCTACTGGGGAGGAGCAGGTTTGCATGTTTGAGCTTAGGAAGCATATGCAACGGTTGTTGTCCCAAGATGATGCCTACTAACGTCAACGTGCAAAGAATCATTGGTATAAAGATGGTGACAGAAACACAAAGTTCTTTCATGCATCGGCTACGGCTCGCAAGAAGGTAAATCGTATAATTTCTCTTGATAATGATGCCGATAATAAAGTTACTAATGAGCAGGGCATGCAAGAGTTGGCAAGACAATATTTTGTGAATATTTTCCAACAACAAGACAGTGAGTTCTCCTTTGTTATTGATGTTATTAATCCGTCTGTTTCTGCTAACGATAATGACATGCTCACGGCACCTTTTACTAAAGCCGAGTTTAAGGAAGCCATCTTCTCTATGCATCCGGACAAGTGCGTCGGCCCTGATGGCTACAATCCGGGCTTTTACCAACACTTTTGGAACCTATGTAGTGACGATATTTTTAAGGAGTGTTGTAGTTGGTTAGACACAGGCCAATTTCCTCCGGATTTAAATATTACTAACATTGCTCTTATTCCGAAAGGTTCTACGTAGGTTAGCATGAAGGATTGGTGGCCAATAGCGCTTTGCAACGTGCTTTATAAAATTATTTCGAAGGTGCTAGCAAGCCGATTGAAAAACGTATTACCTAATTGTATCTTTGATAACCAGTCTGCTTTTGTCCTGGGACGCTCTATTTTGGACAATGCTATGGTTGCAATTGAGGTTTTACACTTTATGAAGGTCAAGACGCGAGGGGAGGATAGGTATGTTGCTTTAAAACTTGGTATTAGCAAAGCCTATGATCGGATGGATTGGAATTATTTGAGGGTTGTTTTGAATAAAATGGGCTTTCATAGTCGATGGACTCAATGGATGGGTATGTGTGTTGAATCAGTAGATTATTCTGTAATTGTCAATGGTGAACAGGTTGGTCCTATTATTCCCGGACGTGGTCTCCGACAAGCGGACCCTCTCTCTCCTTATTTGTTTATTATTTGTGCCAAAGGTTTATTTTCGCTTATTAGAGATGTCGAAACTAGTGTTCTCACAGGTACAAAGGTTTGTCACCAAACACCATCTGTTTCTCATCTTTTGTTTGTTGATGATTGTTTTCTGCTTTTTAAAGCCACTGAGCATCAAGTTCACGTTATGAAAAATATTTTGTCCGTCTATGAGGTAGTTCTAGACAAGCGATCAGCTTGCCCAAATCCGAAATATTTTGTAGCCGTAATGTCCTTGATGCTCTTAAAAATAATATTACCAATATTTTAGGTGTTCAGGTTGTGCTGGGTACAGGTAAATACTTAGGGTTGCCTTCTATGATCGGTCGAGACCGCAACGCAACTTTTGCCTACATTAAGGACCGTGTCTGGCAGAAAGTCAACTCTTGGAGTGGTAAGTGTCTCTCTAAAGCAGGTCGAGAAGTGATGATAAAATCTGTCTTACATGCTATTCCCTCTTATGTGACGAGCATCTTTCAGTTATGCGCCACTTTACTTGACTCCATTGAAAAAATGATGAATACCTTTTGATGGGGTCATGGTAAATCAACGCGTCAAGGCATATACTGGATGAATTGGGAGAAACTGTCTGCACCAAAGATTCACGGAGGTATGGGTTTCAAGGACCTTTTTGCCTTTAATTTAGCTATGTTGGGTAAACAGGGATGGAAGTTTATTACATAACCGGATTCTTTGGTTGCCCGTATTTTCAAAGCTCGCTACTTCCCGACGGGTTCCTTCCTCACGGCCACTATTGGGCATAATCCTAACTACGTTTGGCGCAGCATTATACGTGCTAGATTCCTCGTGCGGGGGGGTGCCCGTTGGAGTATAGGTTCAGGTGCTTTTATTTCTATCCTAAATGGACCGTGGTTGACAAATGGAGAGTTTATTGGTAGTGATATTCCAGGTGCTCACTTTGTTCATAATTTTAGCATTAATAGCTTGGTGAATTTATATGACAAAAGCTGGAATGAACAGGTAGTTAGGCAGGTTTTTAGTGATGACATAACAAACAAAATTCTCCTTACACCACTTCTTTCTTAGGTTGACAAGGATAGAATCATTTGGAAAGCGGAAAGGCATGGTCGGTATTCTGTCTGTAGTGCATACAGATTATGTATATCAGAGTTAGTTGATTCTTCTTATAATTGGCGTCCGGGGTACTGGTCTAGTATTTGGAATCTTAGGGTTCCCCCGAAGGTCAAGAATCTTATTTGGTGTATGTGTCGTGGCTGTTTACCAACTCGTATTCGTTTGTTGGACAAAGGTGTTGTTTGTCCCACTAATTGTGCTAGCTGCGCCTCCAACCATGAGGATCTTTTGCATGTTTTCTTTAATTGCCCTTTGGCTATACAGGTTTGGAACATGACAGGGCTTTGGGGATCGGTGCAACAAGCCCTCACTACTACTGTCTCAGCTTCGGAAGCTATATTTTCTTTATTACATAACTTGTCTGTTGATTTAACGCAACGTCTGACATCAGTTTTGTGGAGCATATGGAAACACCGCAACCTCCGAGTTTGGGATAATGCAACAAAAACTAGTGCCACGGTTGTAGAGCGTGCTATGAATATGGTGGCCGATTGGAAACTGGCTAATGCGTCAGACGTCCTTGCTTCAGCTCCATCTCACCACCCATCATCGGTCCTTAATTCCGGGATCCCCACCTCGCATCAACATAGAATCACGTGGCAACCTCCTGCGTCTGGTAGATACAAATGCAACATTGATGCGGCGTTCTCTTCACGTCTCAATCGCACAGGTATAGGTATTTGTGTCCGTGATGCAGATGGTACGTTTGTTCTTGCTAAAGCTTTTAGTCATCCATGCACAGTTTCGGTAGAGGTGGGTGAAGCTTTAGGGCTGCACTCCGCTCTACAATGGTTGAGTGACATGCGTATTGACAACGTGGATTTTGAAACAGATTCTAAGTTGACAGCTGATGCCTTCCTCTCCAACAGGAACGACTTGTCCGAATTTGGTTTTATTATCTCCTCTTGTCGATCTTTGTTTAGTATTTTCTTTTCTAACTCTAGGGTGGAGTTTGTTATGAGACAAGACAACGCGGTTGCTCATGCTATTACAAGACAAGCCACGTGTTTAGCTAGTCCCGCCACTTATTTTGAGATACCCAATTGTATTGAAACTCTTATTATCAATGAAATGCTATAAGCATGTTTCCTTAAAAAAAAAAAGTAATATGATACGTATACAAAGTGTCTTTTAAGTTTTGGGTGAAGATATACTACAATGTCAAAAAAAAATTGTGTTGTTGCTCTTAGTCAGATGTCATGATCATTCAAGTTCCCCTCAAGATCCAACAATGGTGTTAGAAGTCTTTTTAACAATAGTGGTTATGTGGCGTGTTCCATTGATGCAACGACAACAATGGTGCACGTGTATGTGTGTGAACAAGCTTTCACTTGAAGGTAGCATACTCAAATGAACGAGTAAACTCATGCTTGATGAAAAGGTTGTGGTGTGTCAAGTGTGATTTAGTAGTTTTACATTGGGTGTCAAATTCATGTACTTAACACCTTAAGATTTTAGGTAAAAATATGATGTAAAATTCTTTGTATGATTGCTTTTAACATAATGCGATGATCCTACGGGCTCACCCCATGATCCAACAATTCTAATATGCAGTAATGGCTTAAGTTTGTAAAAATAATTCATTGGTGGGTTAGTTTGACTTCTTAAAAAGAATAGTTGAGCTAGCTAATTCAATTTACGGTGTTTATTTTTTTAATTTACGGTGTAAGCGATAAAATCTTTGAAGTAGCTTTAAAAAAAATACTACAAGTTAGTAAAAATACACAACAAATTCGTGGGGAAATGAAGTTTACTAAGAGTCTTTTATACACTTTTTTTTTAGTTAAATGGGCTTATAAGTTATAAGCTAACTTTTTGTGGTTGTTGAACATACTTGTAATACATTCACTTACTTTATCGAAGCTTTTTTAGCTAATACAATTATTTTATTTAAATTGTTATATTTTTATTTTAATGAATGCAAAGAAAGAGCTTGGATTTTTTTCCCCTAAAAGGGGGATATTTTAGTTCAATTAGACAATTTTATTTATTTAGTTAGTTTTTACAAAATGAGACACAATTGGAAATTTGAAAAATATGCTACTTTAAAATATAAAGAAATGAGGCCTATAAATAGTTTTTTTTCTTCTTCTTGATACCTTGCCTTAATAGCTCGGGTTGACCTTGTCAAAATGTGATTGACTTGAGTGGTAATGAATTCGACAACTTGTGTTCGACCCTTGACTCTTGGTATTGTGAAGAATTTATTAACATAGATTAGTCTATATGTTAAAGGGTCTTGTTAACAAGTGTCATAAGGGCATTGTTTAAGGAAACCATATAAATAGAAATATTCTCTTGAAAATATAAGTCAAGCATATGAAAAAATGATAATTGCACAAATTTTTATGCAAAAGTTACTACTATTGATTGCTTAAACAATACCCCAAGGACATTAATTAATATTTCCCTATGTTAAATGATGTATACTTCACACACATGATTATTAATAACAAATTAACACATGTAAAAACACCTACTATGTAGAAATAAAATATGTCAAAATGGTAAAATAGAAAGTAACCAGTCATTCTAGTCCTTAAATATGTAGAAAATATTACTATAATACTTAAATGGCTTAATTGCAGTTTTAACCCCCTAACTTTCACAAATTTGCGATTTTGGCCTCCTAAGAATAAAAACTACAAAACGGCCCCCTAAGTTTTGCATCTGTAGCAGTTTTGGCCCTCCAAGGCCAAAAAAATAAATAAAAATAACACGTGGCACCTCACTTAGGGTGCCACGTCAGCGTAGACCGAGTCAAAATTGACATTTGGGGCCAAAACTGCCACAGATGCAAAACATAGAGGGCCGTTTTGTAGTTTTTTTCTTAGAGGACCAAAATCGCAACTTTGTGAAAGTTAGAGAATTAAAACTGCAATTAAACCTACTTAAATCTATCAAAATTATAAACACATCACAAAACATCTCTTTTATTACTAACTTTATGGACCAAATTTACCAAAAAAGATGCCTTCAAGTACTAACATATATTAACATCTCTCTTTTGTTACGATCACATGTAGGAACACCTAACATAAATAAATAGAATATGTTGAAGCAGTAAAATGTGAAGTCAATAATCATTTTAGTCATTAAATATGCAAGACAATATCACTGTAGTAATTAAATATCCAAATTGTAAATACATCGCAAAATATTGTTAGTGCGTTTCTTCAACAAAAAAATTATTGTTAGTACATGTGAAAATGAGTAAATAGAGTGACTCGGTTAGTACACACTCATTTTCATTACTAGCTTTATGGATCAAATTGATTAACGAAAAATGGATATTAACTAAATACATATTGAAGCTTAAAAGATTTTTGTGCCAATGCCTCATATATTTTTGTGTCAATGCTCGTCTTTTCGCTAATTTATTCGTAAAGAAAACAAGTATAGTATAGATAATTGATATTTTCTTTTGTATATATTTTGCGTGTATTCTTATATTACTGTATATTATTTTTTAAACAGTAACTAGAATTATATTTCCTTTGAAAGGAAAAACTAATTGTAAAGGTAAAAAACAATTGATATTTACACTCTCACATGGGTCTTATTTCTATTTTGGGGCCTGTTCCTATCATCATCATATTCTAAAAATTGATTCAACTTAAATTGGAACAGGTAGGAGCACGCTTTTGCAAACAAAAGTGCATTGAAACGGAAAAAGAAAATAAAAAAAATTAGTGTGAACGAAATCTATAACAAGTTGGTAATCATCCTTTTGAATTTACACTAGTTAGGTAATTAAAAGAATAAATTATTCTAGATAATGTGTAAAAAGAAAAGAGGCCTTACACTATAATATTTAAAAGAAAAGAGACCTCTTTACACATAGAAGAAACATGATCACACTAGCCGAAGAACGTTTCCTTTCTTTGTAACGCCTTTAATAATGTCCCTACATTATATACAAATTTCCATGGGCCAAAAGAAAAAATAAAGTAAGATATAATGATGGTAACTACGTTAATAGATAAACTATTTTATTTGAAGGTGAAGGACATGTTAAAAAGTGCCCCAAACAGTAGTTAAGAAGATTAATATAAATTTTTTGTATTGAAAATTATTAAAAAATATATCATGTTCAACTTTTAAAAGTAAAAAATTTATTGTTTTTAAGTAAATTTTTTTAGTATTATTTACTTTCTTCACTAGTGTCTCAGAGGTACTAGTTAACATGACCCAATAAAGTATTGTAAATGATACCATATATGATAACTTTTTATCTTCTACAACTTATACATGTTTTAAATTACACACAAAAATTTAAAAACAATCGAGAATCAAAACAAGTGTATACTCATTTTTATATTATTTGTAATTTTAGTCCCCGTTAAAACAAATTTTGTTTAATTATCCTTAAACTCTTAAATTTTTTAACGATTCTTTTTATATAAGTTTAGAACACTATGAAAGGTTCATTTATTAAAATCTAGAATTTTTTAACATGAAATAAATTAAATATGAATTTTTTAAAACGACAAAAGTTTAAGATATAAGTAACAAAAATATCGACGTAGAAATCAAATTTTTGCGATATTTTTTTCGGATGAACTTTTAATAACGTTCTTAACACGCCTGTAAAAAATTGTTGAAAAACTTAAGAGTTTAAGTATAAATTAAACAAATTTGGATTAAGTAAGAACTAATATTGAGTGCACACATTTTTTGTAGAGATTAAAAAAGCTATTAAAATTAAGTAAAGACTAAACTTAGAAGGTCGCAATTTTATAGGGATCAAAAACATATTTAACCCTATTTTTTATTATAAAAATGTATTGAAATTATAAAAACTTCTCTAATTGTGTCTTCATCTAATAACTTGATTTTTAAATATGTCTTCTATTTGTTAATTTGATTTTCAAATATATTTTTCGTTAATGATTTTGATAACTTTAATTTGTGAAATCACTTATAATAAATTCAACTAAAGATGTTTTTGTAATTTCAACCCAATCAAGATGAAGAAAATGACAATTCACTTGTAAAAAAACATAATTTTTTTTTTATTAAATATAAAGTTAAGTAAGTACTATTTTTTTAATGGCAAAAGAGATATAAGGTTAAGTAAGTACTATTAATATCTACTACACTATCCCTACAAAACAAAAGACACATGCTCACATAGTCACATGTAACTTAAAATCACATTTTAGTTTGAAAACATATTATCTTTAGATTTATTTTCTTAAAGTTTAAACATTATTTTTTAATAGAAACCTAACCAATCTGCTTTTGTTAAAAATAGACAGATCCTTGATGGCATTTTGATTGCGAATGAAGTGGTTGACGAGGCTCGTAAGTCGCATAAGGAGCTCCTGTTGTTCAAGGTGGATTTTGAAAAGGCTTATGACTCTGTCGACTGGGGTTATCTTGATGAGGTTATGGGGTGTATGGCTTTTCCTAATTTGTGGAGAAAATGGATCAAAGAGTGTGTCGGTACTGCTACTGCGTCTGTTCTAGTTAATGGCAGCCCCACGGCTGAGTTTCATTTTGAACGGGGTCTTCGTCAGGGTGACCCTCTGTCTCCGTTTTTGTTTTTGCTAGCAGCTGAAGGTTTGAATGTTATGATGGAAGCTTTGACTGTAGCCCAAGCCTTCACAGGGTATACTGTGGGGGGCGCGACTTCTGTGGTGGTGTCTCATTTGCAGTTTGCTGACGATACGTTACTTATTGGTGCTAAGAGTTGGGCAAATGTTAGAGCTATGAGGGCTGGTCTTCGTTTGTTTGAGGCTGTGTCTGGCCTCAGAGTGAATTATCATAAAAGTTCTCTGGTCGGGGTCAATATCAGTGCTTCTTGGTTGGCCGAGGCGGCTTCTGTGCTTCGTTGTAAAGTGGGAAAAATCCCGTTTCTCTATTTGGGCCTTCCGATTGGGGGCGACCCACGTCGGTTATCTTTTTGGGAACCTGTGGTTAATCGTATTAAATCTAGACTGTCTGGTTGGCATAGCCGTTTCCTGTCTTTTGGTGGCCGGTTGATTCTGCTCAAATCTGTCCTGACTGCACTTCCTGTCTACGCACTTTCTTTTTTCAAAGCTCCGGCAGGTATAATCTCTTCCATTGAATCTTTGTTAAATAAATTTTTCTGGGGGGGGTGTGAGGATAAACGTAAAATATCTTGGATAGGTTGGGAGTCTTTGTGTCTTAGAAAGGAGTACGGGGGGTTGGGCGTTAGGAGGTTGAGGGATTTTAATACTGCTTTATTGGGGAAATGGTGCTGGCGGCTGTTAGTGGATAGGGATGGGTTGTGGCGGAAGGTGTTGGTAGCTAGGTATGGTGTGGAGGATGGAGGTTTGGAGGATGGGGGCCGGAGTTGCTCTTCTTGGTGGCGGGAGATTGTGAGAATTAGAGATGGCCTAGGCGAGGGTGGTGAGGGGTGGTTTATGTCGAGTGTTAGGCGTCAGGTGGGTGATGGGGCGGATACTGCTTTTTGGTGTGATCGTTGGTGTGGTACTGCTCCTTTGCGTGACCGTTTCAGTCGTCTTTATGCTCTGACGACAAACAGAGGGGTCACGGTTAGGGACATGTTTTTGTTGGGTTTGGAGGATGGTGGGGGGGCGTGGCAGTGGCGTAGGAGGTTGTGGTCGTGGGAGGAGGAGTTGGTTGAGGAGTGTAGGGAGCTTTTACTTACAGTTTCTTTGCAGGATAACTCTTGTGACAGGTGGTTGTGGATGCCGGATCCGAGCGGTGGGTACACGGTACGTGGTGCGTATGATATGTTGACATCGCAGGATTTTCCTTTTGTCCATCAAACATCGGAGTTCAGCTGGCACAAACAGGTACCGTTGAAGGTCTCTATCTTCGCTTGGCGTCTATTGAGGGATCGTTTACCGACTAGGCACAATCTGGCAGCTCGTGGGATTCTTCCGATGGATGCGCGGTTATGTTTAGCTGGATGTGGGCAGGTGGAGGACGTGCATCATTTGTTTCTTTCCTGTCCGTTCTTTGGAGCGTTGTGGCCGCTGGTGAGGAATTGGCTTGGCATCGAGGGGGTGGAGGATCAGACTGTCACCACTCACGTTGGTCAGTTCATACATTATGCCGGTGGTTCGCGAGCGAGGCGGTCATTTTTTCATTTGATTTGGCTTCTCTGTGTTTGGGTTTTGTGGAAGGAGCGGAATGCAAGACACTTCAGGAATACACGTAATTCACTTATGCACCTGTTCGATCAAGTCAAACACTGTTCGTTATGGTGGTTGAAGGCTCGTAATGTCTCATTTACTTATGGTATTCATAGTTGGTGGTCAAACCCGCTTGTTTGTTTGGGTATAGCTTGATTGTTTTTGTATCGATACTCTGATTGGATGTACTCTTTTGCCCGTCTTGGCGTGGCACGTCTTATGCTATGCTAATATCGGTGCTGTTTTAGTAATATAATTCATTTTTGTCTCTTCAAAAAAAAAATAGAAACCTAAATAAATTTAACCCGTTAAATATATGTACACTATGCCCTTAACAAAAGCCCATTGACAGCCCTAAAAGGTTGAATTTACCCAGCTGTGTACAGTTTGCACATAAAAGTCACCCCACCCTACTCACTCACTAGTGTCATATGCACCTTTTGTTGTTTTTCCTAAACAAAACACAAACACAACAAAACCCTCTCTTTTATTTTCTTTCCTTCTTCTCTTACCACTGTCCTCTCACCATTACTCATTCTGACACCCCCCTTTTTTTCTTATTTTCTCTTTCTCCATCCCAATGAAAGAGGTAACCGTTGAAGCTGAAGGTGGTGTCCTTGGCCATGGACATGGACATGGTCATGGTCATGGTCAAGGTGGTGTAGCAGCTTCAGAAGTTGCTAAAGGTAACAACACTACTACTAGACCAGACTTACACAACAGAGCTGTGAAAATTTTAAGAGCTAGAGAAGCTTATAATGGTTATGAAGAAGTTGGTGAAAAACCTTCTAGATTTGAAGTTTTTGGTTGGTATCTTTATGAGTTTTGCTTCTACTTTGTTCAAACTGTACTTGTTCCTGTTGTGTTTCCTCTCATTATCAGTCAGCTTCAAAGTCCTCCTACTGTTTCACTTCAAGAATGGAACAAAACTCATCCTGGCACTCACTGCTCTCAAAAGGAATTTCATTTGTAAGTCCACATTTTTTCATGACTAAATTCACTAGCAAAAACTTCATTTTGAAGTTTACATTTTTATCTATTTATTAGTATAACTACTACTATAAGTTATGTTTTTTTTTTTGTACATTTTTCCATGACTAAATTCATTATAGCAAAAACTCTTGCAAGTCTATATTTTGAAAGTTGAGAACATTTTCTTATTTTCTACAATTTTTACTTGAAAACTAGCTAAAACCCACTTAGAGTAAGTAACCAAGTTGTATTTTTTGAAAAATAAAAATCCTTAATTTATGTACTTTACTTTAGTAGCATTGATCTACAATATTTTGTATGATTTGATTTTTTTCAAATTTTTTGAAAAAAGTAGTAGTGGTTAGCCATGGATGGAGTGTGAAGGGTTTAGTTGAAAATGAAAAATATCTATTATTTTTTTTTATAGATTTTACTAAGAAAAATCAAAAAAGGAAAGAGGGTATGGTGTGACAAATCCAACATAGGGTTCCATAAAATAAGGTGATTTTTGTTTTTGTTAAATTAAATTTATTGAGCCGTTTGTTCCACTATAGTTTGCAATCATGAAAAGGCGTGTCCTTTGTTACAAACCTACTTTACTCTTACTCAAGGGTTAAGATTCCTTTTTTCAAAAACCACTTTCATTATCCACCGGACATCAACCCTATTTATTAACCTTGGTACCATATCAACCATTGATATATACAAGAAAAATTAAACTTAACTATTGGCCAAAAAATAAAACAAGAGAGAGAAAGATAGAGAGTGATCTATGCTCACCTCCTAGGGAGTATACAAATGTTTGTCGGACTCTCCTGAAACTCCTCTGTCATCTTTTCAACATTTATTAAAGATACTTAATATATTACTCAACGGTTAAGTCTTTAATTAAGCACTACTCCACTTGAGATTAGTATATTTTATTTTTTATATTACTTTCAAAATTTTGTAATTAAATATTTACACTAGGTGTTTCTATGTTGCTTTTTATGTGATTTAGATTTATGTACACAAAAAATGTACACAGTAATTTTGTAACAAAAATTCAGACCAAAATAAAAAAAAAAGATTAATTTCTAATTAACTACATTTATTAACACATACATTCAATCAAATCATGTGACGCGACAATGATATATTCTTAAATTAGTTCCTTAAAGATCTCCAATAAATATGATTGGACCTATATGGAAGAAACTTTTTTGGTAAAAATATTTGTAATTTATTTTTTTCACTAGGTGGTAAAAATTAATTATGTAAAAAGTGCTATATACTTTTTTTAAGGCATGCTATATACTTTTAATAAAGTGTAAATTTAAATTTAATTGTCGGCAGTTAGCACATCTTGGTAGTGATAGTGAGCTAACGACAATGTATAGTGCCGACAAGATGAAGCTGTTTCTATATAAAAAATAGATACGTTTTTAACAATTATTGTCTAGGGAGTACACTTATTTTTCTTCACGTACAATAATACAAAATGGAAATATTTCCAAAAGAAACCTTTAGAATTATTATTTGATTTGTACCAAAAAGAATTATGATTTGATCAATCAATGTTTTGAAGGGTTTATACAGTTCAAAGTTTGTAAAAACAACAGGAACTAGCACACTGCAGAGTCCTTTCCATGTGCAATATGCTTGTTTTCAAAGTGACAATTAAAATCACCTCAGATTTCCATTTAATGGTCGTTAATATGCATGATATTTTGTGCTGTGAAAAACACGGGTCTCGATCGTCTCATATTAAGTGTCACATTAAACATATTTACGTAAATTTCTCGTCATTTTAAAATACCAATGAAATATTATTGTTAGTTTTTAACCAAAGTTAACCTATGTGCTAATGTACTGGTGAATTGTGCAGGTATAACAAACTCACTGGACACACCATAAGTTCAAAGTTTTCGGCACTGGAATGGACATCAATTGCTTGGGCTACAGGTCTAGCCATAGCTGCACCAATTCTTGGCTTCCTTTCCTTCCACCTCGACGGAAATTTCCCGAAACTCATCACAGTTGCAGCAACTGGTGTAGGAGTTTTCTTTTGTCTCCCGGCTGGATTCTTCAAAGTCACGGGCATTTTCATTCCCTACATTGCCGGCATCATAGCAGCTAGCACAGTCGCCAATGCAGCTCACACACAGCATCTCGGCCTCATGATCCGCGCCTTCACCGGAACAACTCTCAAGAAAGCACAGTTTTTCATTAGACAAGGTGTTTCATCCCGCCTCTCGCTTCATGCTACCGCTGCTGGTTGTTTTGGTGGAGCTTTGATTTCAGCTTTCACTTACCATATGATACACGAACTCGATGAAAATAAGAGCGATATTATGAGTCTTTGGGTTGTTTCGATTTTCAGTGGATTAATTTGGCTTGTTGGGATCTTGCATTTAGCTACAGCTACAAGTAGAACCACTGATTCGATCTCATTTTCGTCGAGGCTGCACCCTTTTTCCATCTTCAAATATCCTCATGCTATTGGCGGTCTTGCTAGTGTTTTCCTTGCATCGTTCACAACAATGGCAATTTTCATGGGCGGTGTGATTTTCATTGTTGGACAGCTTTGCATTAGGCCATTGCATTTGCTTTTGTTTTGGTTAACTTATTTCCTTTTCCCACTCGTTTCATTGTCGCTACTACAACCTTTGCTGCGCGTGGTTAAGATGAACTCGGTAAAGATGCAGATCGTTGGGTTCTTTTTCTCGCTTCTGTCTTCCGGGTTTGGATTCTATTACGGACACAGTCACTGGAAATGGGGACACTTGGTTCTTTTCGCTGCCATTCAGAGCACATCAACAGGGATTTTGCACGCATTTGGAAGGGTTTTGGTGTTGGATTGTGCTCCATCCGGAAAAGAAGGTGCTTTCTCTATATGGTATGCTTGGATGAGAGCTGCAGGGTTGTGTGTCGGGTTCACAGTTGGTTCAGTTGGGCCAGGACGGATTAGGACTTCATTTGGAGTAGCTTTTTGCACTGCTATTACTGGAATTGTCGTGTTGCTTTTTGGAAACATCAGTGATGCGGGTGGTGCTGTTGCTGCAGGGAATGTAAGCGATGATAGCGAGAGAAGTTCTCCCGTGGTTTCTGGTTTAGATTCGAAAGAGGCTGCTCGAGTTTGAATAATAACTGCATTAATAAGAAGAAAAAAAAACTAATGAATGGATTGAGGGATGAATGGTGGTGCATGGTACATTGTCTATGCTTTATATGATTCTTTGCAAATGAGATGTTAATGCATGCAACAGTAGAAAAAAAGGGGGGGTTTATTTTGTATGATTGATTTTAGTTAGGTTTATTAATTCTTGTGATTTACTGTTGTTGCAGCGTGCTTATGTTTTTTTTTTTTTTTTTTTAATTTAAGTTGAGGATTTGGATTCTGACATGTGTAACAACTGTGTTATAGTATTTTGTCATATTTGTTTCTCATAAACATCTTTTTGTAGCACTACTACCCTTTGTTCCTGCAATGCAATGACTTGATTTATATGCATAAAGAAAATGTATTGTGGAAGAGAGGTGTATGAAATAGTGAAATTAAAATTCTGGAGAAAGGTAACTTGGTAACAAAAAAGGGTGAAAATGTATAGATGACATGACACTAAGAAAATAGAGAGGATGGACAGTATAAGGAAGAAATATGTTATCTGTTAAGCTAAAAGTAGTAGCTTCAGAAAAAATCTACCTCTTCTGTCTCTTGAACGTGGAAACAAACATAGGTTTAATTGTGTATGTTTGGTTAAAATGTAGTTTTTGTAAATTTACAATGTCCTACTTGATCCTATCAAAGTTACAGTGAATACAAACATTCATTAAGTGGTTGAATGCAACTTGCAAGTAGTTATGGTTGGATATTATCTCAGTTGTTATGTGGCTGTGAAACAATTCCTTGTTGGAGGGATTGATATTTCAAATTAAGACCAATAATTGAATGTGATTCTGACAATTTATACACCAAATAGGCCAGGCAGTCTGAAATGTTGTCTCCTGTGCTAAGTTTTTATAGAATTTAGATTTAGAAGAACTATTTTTATTTTTCTATTTTGAAAGTATGTGGCAGCCACTTGTTTTGAGTCCTTTTACAATAGACAAACAAATAAATTTTGTAGTAAAGAAGGGGCAGGGAGGTTTGGTAAAGTTCTAAATCTAGGACTCACTTTGAGTTCTTAATATTGTTAAACTCATGTATTCTAATCGATTCAATGATTAAGATTGAGTGAGAGCCTGAGCTAGTAAATATACATATCAATTAAGTCCTTAAATGATGATATAGGATAGGCCGTTGCTTTTTCCATCCTATGAGTTTTTCGTGCGTTTTTAGAGGTTTGTATATGGTGTTTGTGCGGTTAGGATTCTATAATACGAATTGTATAGCAGGAAACTCAAAGTGGAAAAAGATGCGGTCTATAGGATATCCCACTAAAACTCTACCAGCCCTAATGTTGAGTTCTTTACTAATGCAATGTTTGGTTTCCGTGGTATAATCACAATTCTCGCGTCCCAAGGCTGCTTATATCGTGATTTTGTGAAGCTAGAAATTCTAGCTTCTCCTTCATCGCACGACAACGTCAACTCAACCGCTACACCAAACAGACATTTAGAATCATTAAAGATATGTTTAGATGAATTGTTGTAGAAAGAATGATCTACTTTTGTCTTTTAACTTACGGACATAATAAACTCTTTTTTAAAATCAATAAAATATGATTGAAATATTATGTTATCATTTATAATATTTCAATTGTTTTTAAATATCAAGTATATTTTAAAATATAGTTTTATTCCTTCAAAATCTAATTCCCAGACATACCCTAACAAAATTCAGCAATAAGGTGAAATGATATGGATCATTTTAGAAAACTATAATTCTCCTCCTGACACACATTCTTACCATGGTCAAAGGTACTGCTATTACTATAGGACTCACTTTGGGAGAAAAATGTGGGGAGTGAAATGGGAGTTTCTTAAAGATAAGACCAATTAACTTTGATCAACATTGGAGGTGTATATTATATGTAGTTATGTCAATGACCTTGGTTTATTAGTTCATATGGTGGAGAAATTTCACCGGTAAGCTTTCATCTAAATATTTTTCCAACCAATCATTCGATTTTAGAAATTGAGGTGAATAACATTGATTATATCATGCATTTGTTGTTAGTGTGAGAAACTTTAACTTCTCTCTAAACTTTCTATCTTCTTCGTTCATCGAGGAGGAGTGATTTTAGGTTATTTTGACCTAGAATCACCCCCTCTGCATCTTTTTCCCTCTTTTTTTTTCAATTTAAATAAGTGGTTTTCACACATATCAAGTTTTTCGTTTTTTTTTTGTGTGATTTCGTCGTCTAAGTGCGGCGTTGTGTTGTTGTCGTTTTGTGAGGCGTTTGATTTCACATCTTGTCGCGGTGTTCATTTATTTCCTATTGAAAGATCTAGACATTAGTCAATTACAAATTCAACCAATGATTTGGGCGTCAACGTTGCAGATCCGGAAGCATGGGTATTTCGATGACTTATGTTTTATCATATTATTTGTAGGCATTTTACCGATGTAATAACCTAAACCGGAGCATTTTTTTATATGCTATTCACTGTGATTAGGGTGTGGAAACATTATATTGTTTATAATATGTCCATAGGTATTTTTTTTTGGATTTATTTTGTGGTTTCTCATATAAATTACAGATACAACTTATGTAAAGCCTACTCTTCAGCCTCTTATTTGTTGAGCATGACTCATTCGCAATTATAGTATAGTGCTAGAAGTGGAGCGACAATTCAAAGATAAATTTATAATTTGAAGAATATTTCCTTCGATCACATTTATAAACAATTTTTGTTTAAGCACAATTTTTGGACGGAGTAGTGTTTAAACACAACTTGTACTATGTAGCCCTAATCATTGCATAACTATATTCCCTCCGTTTTTAAATATAAGCAAAATTTATTTTTTATGTTCATTTATTTAATGATGTATGTGATTTATAATATGGACTACATAGATCATTAAGTGAATGAACCTAAAAAGTCAATTTTACTTATATTTAAAAACAGAGGGTGTAGCAATGACTGCGTTGTCCAAGACATAAATATATTGGTCAAACATTATTGCAATAAATACTCCACTTCCTTGACCAAAATAAAAAATATCATAGGAAAAATAGTGAAAGTATCATTATGCTACTCTCTTGAAAAATTATTGCAACTATAACTGCAGTATGAGCTTAAGGAGCAATGGGAGATTCGAAATTAAAATGTAATCGAAATGGAATCTAATATAGCCCTAGATAGTAGAAGAAAAAAAGCCCCGGTTTTTTAAGTTGATTCTTTAAATAGATAGAATATGAGAGTGTGAGAAGTTTTCTATTTCTAAGGATGATACATAATCATAATCTTAGTTTAAGAGTAAGTGAAGACTTCAAAATAGATAGAATATTAGTAAATGTATTAGTAAGGGGAAGGTTTGATTCAGTTTTGTGGAAAAATCTTTTTGGCATATGTGAAGGGGTTGATTTAGGTATAAAGAATTGGTTTATATATAACTTAGGTTGTTGCGTCGGTGATGAGTCTTCTATGTTGTTTTGGTGGGACCCTTGTTTGAATGAAAGAGTTTTAAAGGATAGACTCAGTCGATTTTTCGATTTAGCTAAGAACAAAATGGTGTTAGTCATAGAGACTATCTAGGATGGGGAGAAGATGAGGAGTAGTGGAAGTGGCGTAGGCGTTTATTAACTTGGGAGGAGGAATAACCTTGAGGAGTGAAGTGCTTTGTTTAATAACTTTGTGTTGCAGGTTGGAATGTCAAACGAGTGGCAATAAAATATTCATTCATTTCAGCGATCTACGGTTAGTTCAACTTATCACTATTTGATAGCTTTGAAAAATGTTACAACTCAAGATTCTTCAAACATCATTTGACACAAGGTAATTCCTTTAAAAACCAATCTTTCTGCATGACGTCTTCTTCATAATCGCATTCCTACCTCTGATAATCTCTTGTGGCGAGGCTTACTTGAGAATTAGCAACACCTCTATGTGAGTGGTTTGTGGATCTAAGGAGAACATCAATTATTTGTTTTTCAATGTATTTTTTTTTTGTTGAACAATTTGAACTTTGGTTTCACATTGGCTAGGGACTTTTTATTAATTTGTGCAGGAAAGTCTTGATATTTTATTATTATAATTTCATTTTAGCTTAATAAAAATATTGTTGATAAAATATTTGTAAAATTAGATTTAAAGTGGAAAACAAGGTAAGTTAATCACGTTTGTGTCATAAACATTTTTGACTAACATCTCGAAAAATAAAACCCTACAGAAGATAAAAAAAAAAAAAAAAAGAGCGAAAGAAAAAAAGAGTGAAAGAAAAGCAGTTGAGAATCGATTATGCAAAAGCTGAAAACGCCATAGCCAAAATCTGATTCCAACCAAAAATGATGCAGAGATTACTCCCAAAGCTTCGCTCTCTCGCCGTTCAATCTCTACAACCATCTTCTCGCCGTTTCCTCCACCACTCGTTTCCACAACCACTTCACTCCGCTTCCATTTCTCGCCCTCTCTTCAATCTCTCACCCTCGTCTCTCCACAAATCTCTCCCTTCTCCATTTTCTCCCTCCGTAAGGGTTTCTCGTTTTTTTAGTTTTTGATTTTTGGTTTTGTGATTGTAGCTGAAGTGTTTGATTTTTTGTGTGAATGAATAGTTGATTCTTCAAGTGAGGCATGTTTCGTCAAGGGAAAGGAAGAAGAGAAGAAAGCCAATGACTCCAGTTAAGTCGAAGCTCAAGAAAACTAAAATGAAGTCTTATTCGTGAGTTTTCTTTTTCAATTTTCTTATAACTATACCCTTCAATTTGTGTGGAATTTGGAATTATGGAGGTTTATTTTAGGGTCTATTTGGATTTGCTTATTTGAGCTTATTATATGAAGCACTAACAATGACACAGGACACGGCATTGATTAGACACATGATATGCCTTCAATTAGAAGTGTGTTACACATAGCTTAGCTTATTTATTGACATAAACCCGTGTGAGACTGTTTAGGAGAGCTTATGGAATTAGATGATGACATCCATAAGCTCTGCATGATGGTTTATGAAAACAGTTGATGGCATATATTATACAATTTGATTTGATTTGATTGGTTGTTATAGAAGTAGCTTATTTATAAACAATTACCCCCTCCGTTTCAAAATGAGTGTCGTTTTAGCCAATTGCACACAAATTAAAGAATGAAATGAAATAATCATTAGACATAACACTTTTACTAAACTGCCCAAGAAAAAGACAAACTTAAAGTTGCATTGAAAATTGTGCGAGAGAAAAGTTGGGAGAAAAAAATTAAAGTTGTATTGGAAATGTAAAGTGACATTCATTTTGAAACATTTTTTTTGGCTAAAGTGACACTCATTTTGAAACGGAGGGAGTATATGATAAGCGCGTATGCTATTAGCGCTTGATTAGCCTGTTTATCCAAACATGGCCTATTTTAGACACTGTACGCAACACACTAATTTTCAATTGTGTAGGTTTATTTTAGAATCCGTTTGGATTGGATTATTTGAGCTTATCCATTGATGTAAGAACATGTGATACTTTTTGGGAGAGCTTATAGAATTAACTTATGACATCAACAAGCTCTATGGAAAAGCTTATATGAAAACTGTTTGATTTTATGGTTGTTATAG
Organism: Medicago lupulina; assembly: GCA_958299785.1. Taxonomy (NCBI): domain Eukaryota; kingdom Viridiplantae; phylum Streptophyta; class Magnoliopsida; order Fabales; family Fabaceae; genus Medicago; species Medicago lupulina. The sequence goes on from OY283146.1 coordinate 11,416,167, forward strand.
AAATAGCTTATATATAAACACGTATGTCATAAGCGCTTATGCTATTAGTGCTTCATTAGTCTGTTTATCCAAAAATGGCCTATTTTATTTATGAGCTGTGCTATTTAAATACAAACCTTTAGACACTGTATTGCTCTATCTCCATTTGCCAGTTACTTTTTTATCTTATACAACTTACACATAATACAAATATTCACAAAAGAACACAGGTTTTTGTCAATTTTGTGTCTATTTAACATTTTTGTTTATTTATGTCTGTGTGTTTAGTTTGGAGTGAGTGATTTTGCTATATTTCGAGCAGGTCTTACAAGTCAAGGTTCAGATTAATGAATGACGGGACCTTTAGGCGTTGGAGGGAGGGCAAACGTCACAATGCTCATTTGAAGGTTCACATTTTTACTTTTCCTTAGACGGAATAAGGTTTTATTTATGGTATATGATAATGTCATGGTTTTGTTGAAATGCAAGTATCTAGGTAGTTTTTCTCAATGATTCTATTGTTCTGGTAGTGATAAATAGATCACACAATACTCAATCACTAATTACCATTATCCCCATCTTGACAATTCATGAGGTGTGAATGAACTGTCAAAACCCTTCTTTACTAAGCTATGAACTTGAGCATATTCACAATATGGATGCTTACCTCATAAACAGGTTTCCTATTGCATTTATAGTAGCTAGCTTACATTCTAAATTCCTTAGATAGTTAGATAAATAGGTCAAATACCTAATAGGAAACAGTGGCACGTTTCTGTCATAGTAGGCAAATCATGTTTATCAATTAGTGAATGTTTCTAAGGTAATGGGACTAATAGCTCAATTGTGAGTTTGGATTTTGTCATTTGCAGAAAATAGAACGACCTGTTTTTCCGTATGCACAGACGTGAAACTATGGTAGACTTGTATTCGATATATTAATTAGGGTTTGAAAACACCACATGCAAAATAGTGGTTATTGGGCTGTGGCCATGTATGCTGTATTGGATACATGTCAATATGGTAATCTGTATTAAACTAAACACGATTTATCAAAGAGCACAATAATGCATTAGAGCTGTTGGGCAGATGACACTAACATTTGTGTTGGTTTGGTATACTTCTCTATTAGCACTTCCCTAATAACTAACTTGAAAATAACATTGTAAGATGGTATCAGAGATTCAAATGTTATGATATAAAAGCACTAGCATAGTGCATTTATTTATAAAAATATTTTTAATCAAGTTCCAGTGCAGTACAACTAGTACTCTGCGTGTTTCAATCAGTTAGAATGACATAGAAACAAATTTATGATGGCTACGATGCAGAGAGAAAGCTTTTGGTGATCTTTTTTTGAGTAAAATTAAGTAAACTAAACATCTCTGAAGCCTATCCAATAACATTCCTAACATTAGCCAATGGGGCAATACATGTGATGTATTAAAACTGTTAATACTATTTAATTTTGTACAGGTGATATGAAATGTTTAGTTTACTAAACATCTCTGAAGCCACACACAACTAGTTTGCACATTTTCAAAGGAAAAGGTAGAAGCCATTATGTTGTATAAAATTCATAAAGCTCTAAAAGTTTAAGGAACATAAGAATTATTGGTGGGATTAATTTTTAGGAGTTAAAAATTAGAAAGGAGTATTTGTTAACACTTAAAAGTCCACTAGTAAACAGACATTGCCTTTTAAATTCCCACTGGGTAATATATAATTCTGTTATATTTACATTTAAAATTATCAGACCTCATCTTCTATACCACTACAAGTTGTTTTGTGTGGTCGTTCATATAATTTAGAACTGTATTTCTACCAAGTACGCAAATCACATTTTCCTAAGAAAAGTTGAGTTGATTTACTTTATTTATAATTAGTTAGCATATGAAGGAAGTCCATGAGTGAATTTCTAACTTCCATCCATTCAATTTGACTAACATCTGTTATACTAAACTTGTAAACATAGTTAAATTCAGAATACACTTTAGACAATTCGGAATAGGTGTGCAAGCAAATTCAAAATTCATAGTTGGGAAACAAAAAACACTCATATCTGTTATACTAAACTTGTAAACATAGTGGGGGCCTTTGGGCTTAGTGATTTGCCATTGCTTCTAAAAGAAGAATAATAGTGCTGTTAAAAATGTATAGTTTGACTCATACCAGCCAGGCCTTCAAGGGTATGTTATTTCTTTAAGGGTGTATTTCGATTGAGGGTTTAAAAGGGGAAGGGAGAGGAGGGCTTACTTTTCTTTTTTAAATTACGGACAATATATATTTTTTATTTATTTTAAAATAAATTAAGTGTGATTGAAGTATCATACGATCATTTATCATGCTGTTATTTCAATTTTTTTAAAAACATTTTATAGTGTTCCTATTTTAAAAAAGAAAAGTAAGTTGTCCTCCCTTCCCTTCCTCTCCCAAACCCTCAATCCATAGACACCCTAAAAGAAATGGTACCATAGGAAAGTCTATATCAATGCTTTAAACGGATGTCTGAAGACATAAATTTAGAATCTTCATATCAGTATTATAAGACCAACACAGTCTCTTAGCAAACACAAGGGGGCTGCGAGGGAGGGACCAAACAGTTAATTTTGATTCTTGGGTTTTGTTTCTCCAATTACAGTATTTTTTAATTTCCATTTTATTTTGATTTATGAAATTTTTCTCAGAGTAGTCTACTATTCTTGTAATTGATGAATTTCTGGTATTCACTGCAGTCAAAGATAGCGAAACGTAGATTGAGATTACCTGCTCTTGTCCCTGTGGCATATGCCAAAGTAATGAAGAAGCTCGGTTTTTGTGGTTAGAACATTGTAAGTTGCTGCCAGTTGCAGAAAGTGGACTGGTCAGGTTTTACTTTTTAACTCTGATCATTTGTCCACACTCACATTTTAGAATCTGCAGAATGAGCAATTACAGAACTGTTTCTTTCTTCTCTATTTGCGTGTAAGAGTTATATAGCATAATATTTTGATGTTATGCCTCAAAGTGGCATGCTTAAGTGGGAAATGTATGCAATTTTGTTGCAGTGACTAATTAATCCTTTTTGTAGCACATTTGATTTTTCAATTAGCAGTTTGATAAAATATTTTGGAATCATGATTTACTGAACTTTTAGTAATAATAATGATAAGGATTTAATTTATCTTTTGGTTCGTACATCTTTACTTCGTGTCCATATAGTGTGTTTAAATTAACTTATTGTGTATTCAAGAAAGCTTATAACCATAATGCTGCAGCTAGATGGCTTAGACCTTTTGGATGATTGAATGTCGGGCAATAAAGATCCAACAAAAATTAAACTTAATATCGTAGAATCAGAATGTTAAGATGGATGAGTGTTGAGTGGTCATACAAAATCTGAATAGTTTAGGATCAGAACATCTTTGAGAGACTTTGATTACATCTCAACTGAGATAATTAGAACAGTACAAGATCAAGACATCTTTGGCAAGACTTTTACTTGCATATCAATTGAAATTTGGATTACCTACTAAATTATTAATGATCTAAGTATCTACTGTTTGTATTACACCGTGTTAGTTATTCCGTACGTATTGGTTAAAAAAGAGGCAAAATGATTTAGATGTTTTGATAAACAAATAATTTTTAATAGAACCAAACCATGAATTTCAAGTTAAATCACCATCCACCATGATGAACCTTAAACCAAAATATTTGAAAACCAACCAAGCTGTATATATAAAATCTCAATGTGGCTGAGATATTATATTAAATAACTATTGAAAAGGTATGACATAAGAAGCACAAATAATATTATTTTTCATTATAAATTTTACATATAACTTTTCTCGTGCATCTGTATGCATCAAGAGTTCAAAAGTAATTTCTCTAGGATCTCTTACCATACAGGACATATTTTCTTCTGGTTTTGGGATTTCAGTCCCTGTTATTCATAAATAAATAAATAAAACAATAGAAATTTCTGTAACTTACTATAATAAGGACACTTATTTTTTTTACAACTATTTGAGACACAATGTTCTTCGTTCCTTAATATAACTCATGATGCATGTACCAAAACAATCACATTCAACCAATTTTCTATTATGCATGTCTTTGGTAATTTTTCAATATCACACTAAAAGAAATGTCTTAGAGTTTAGAAGGCAAGCAGTTTCTGAGTTCCTTTCTGAGGATCTTCCCAGTAACAGACCTTGGAATCTTGTCGGTGAAGACCACTTTGCGAACCTTCTTGAATGGAGCAACCTGCCAACAAAGGTTAAAATTTGAAAACTATTCCAATACTAACATTGATTCAAGTAGTAATATTAATTGAAATATCATAGAACTCATGTCTGTCTTATAAAGAAGAACCTGCTTAGCAACGAAATCGATAACATCCTTCGAAGAAAGTACACTTCCAACCTTCTTGACCACAAATGCCACTGGAATCTCCCCAGCTTCTTCATCCTTGGCACTGATATGGAAAATGATGAAACACTAAGGTTATATTTAAAGGTCTAAAGAGGCATCTTATAAGACATAAATGAAGTGTTCATATACTTACCCTGTAACGGCGACATCCACTATTTCAGGATGCAAAATTAACACAGCTTCTAAATCAGCAGGAGGAATCTATAACAGCATGTGTGATATACATAAGAACAATGTATATAAATTGAGTAAAAATAAACTGTAACATAAAAATATCTAACATCACTATAAAATTTAATAAACAAAAAATTGATACCTGAAACCCCTTGTATTTGATAAATTCTTTCAAGCGGTCAGATAAATATAAATATCCATCTTGATCAAAATAAACAATATCTCCAGTATGTAGCCAACCATATTTATCAATTGTTGACTTTGTAGCTTCCTCATTATTCAAGTATCCTATGAAATAAAGGAAAAATTTTGGTTAAGAATTTCAAATGGAATAGCAAAAGAGACAGGCAGAAAAGGTTCAAGTGGCTTGAGGAGTAAGACATAAACAAAATTATAGCAACAAAACAGTTGAAATCGTTGAATCAATCTCATGCAAATGTAGGTTAAGATTGCACACAATAGACAAAACCTTTATATTACCATGATATGCTTTAAGTATTTATATTTATTATCTATTCATAAAAAATGCAGATTTTTTCTACCTTTCATAATTGAAGGCCCTCTCAACCAAAGCTCACCACTTCTGCTTGGGGGCAAATAAGCACCACTTTTCCAATCTACCACTTTTGCCTCCATGTTTGGAGCTAACAACCCTAGTGAGGAATAGTTGCGAAACTTTTCTGTATTGAAACCGCATGCTCCTAATCCACCCGACTCAGTCATTCCATAAGCCTAAAAAGAAACAAGTTTACAGTTGCACATCCTTAAAAAAATCTAGGAAAACAACATTATTAACATCATCAAGTAAAGTTCAACTTTGATAGTCCAGAATTTGTTGTGTATGTGAACATCAATGGCACAGCAAGTTCTGGACTATCAAAGTTGAACTTTACTTGATATTGTTGTTCCTTGGAAAGCTAGTGAAATCAGCATTTAGCTACTAACAACAATAACAATCAAAAACAACGCAAGCAATCATCATATAAATGATGGATCTTGACTTGCATTCTTTAAATAAAACTTTTATTATGAGGATTTTACCTGTATAAAATCAACATTAGGGAAAGCTTGGACAAAATCATTTATAGCTTTTGTGCTTAAAGGCGCTGCACTAGAACGGACCTGTCTCAAACTCTGCAACTTACTTCCATTTACACCCTTTGCCTTCGCTGTCAATGCCGACAATATCGGTGGAACAACATGAAAGTGTGTAACTTTATATTTATCAATCGCCATAATAGCCTCATCGATGTCATATTTCCTCATCACAACGATTGTAGAACCCAATGACAATAACCCGGTAGCAAAGAGAGATAAGCCATATAAATGGAACATTGGCAAAACAGCTAGATGCACAGTCTTGGAACTAGAGTATTCATATTGAGAAGCTTCAAAACTCACAAAATGGTCAACCATAGAAATAAGATTTCTATGAGTTAAAACAACTCCTTTGCTCACACCTGTAGTACCAGAAGAATACAATATACCAGCAGTGTCTTCTTGTTTAATAACCGGCTTTTGAGGCAAAACAATGTTACCAGAAATCAGGTTAAAAAAACATGAGAAACAATCATGCTTCAAATCCTTTTCATTTTCTGGTACAGAAATAATTGGAATGCCTAATGGTTCTAATTTCTTAACATTTTCAGGTATAGTAAAAGCAAAACTCACACCACAGTCATTAACCCGCTTACGAATTTCATCAACACTACTAAGAGGATTCAATGGTGTAACGACAGCACCTAGGTACATAACACCTAATAGTACAATGGGATAGTAAATTGAATTTGGAAGTAGAAGCAAAACAAGGTCACCTTGTGAAACTCCCATTTTGTGAAGACCAGAAGCCATTGATTTGACTAAAGGTAACAACTTTGAGTAAGAAATGGAAGTTCCAGATGAGGAATCAATAAGGGCTAAAACCCCATCATGAGGGTGAGAAAAAATGAAGGATACAACGTCGAGAAAAGGGTCGGTCGGAAGGCTCCTAGGAGCGTGTATACTATTGTAAATTCCGGCTTTTGGTGAATACCAAGGAGGGTGAGTGATGGTATTTTGTGGCATGTCATAGTTGAAATTTGCAGCCATTGATTTTCAGAAGATTCAACGGTACTGGAAAATTTCAAATGCAGTCATAGTTATGATTGAGTGTGTGAAATATGAATGCTCTTATAAAGGACTAGGGTCTAGTAGAGTTTGGTTTTCAATTGAATTTTTGTGGTTGAATTGAGAAAACAAGGTTTAGTGGAGTTTGGCTTACTTGAGAGTGAAGGTTTTGTGTTTGTGAACATTGGAATATGAATTAGGAACATAACAGCTACCTCTTGGGACCATAATCAGTTTGGAAATATTTGGTTAGAAGTACTTAAAAGGAAACAAACAAAGGTTAACAAAACTAAGGAAAGGCCGAAAGGGACAGGAAAAATAAATACATTTTTTTTTGTTTGTTTTCGACGTGTTTCGTGGGAGAGGTACTTCTATTCTTAGTTTGTCGAGCACTAAATATGATTATCTTTCTAAACCGAGTTTCATGCTTTAATTCATCATGTTGCCGGAGTCTAGCACAATCAATTAGATCTAATCCCTGTTAGTGGAGCTGACAAAGAATCGAACCAACTTTGACATTGTTTGAAATCCGATTCGACAATGAACTCACCAAACTTGGTTCAAGAACCAAATGAACTGAACTTGAACTAAAAGTTAAGTTCGACAACTAAATAAGCAGGATTTGAGCTATATATTTTTTGACTCGTTTGGTACATGAGCCAACTCAATAATACATATAACAATTTGAAATTGGAAGAGTATTTTAAGGATATTCTCAATTCTAATTGTAAAATTTTGTTTGTTTTTTTTTTCCCTCTGTTATCTGTATTGGTTTTGGTGTCATTTTTATATTTTTGTTTTAGGTATTTGTAAGATAGTTTTGCAAACTTTGTATTTGTGTCTATCTTTTAAGTACCTTAAGTTGTGATATTTTATATTGTAATTCAATCTTTGCCTTTTTTACTTTTAAAAAAGTTAAAAGAAAAAAGATCTATTTTATTTCTTTGACTTTTTTAATCGGAAACCGTCGCCGTCACATCGGAGTCTTTTCCGCCACCATTACGACTCATCCGTTCTCACTAGACAGATCAGGATCTATAATCATCCTACTTTGATTATTACACCAGTCTAATTAACTATAACAAAACTTAGTTTACTAACCAAGTTAACTATGATTTTAATTCAATTTTTGACTATTTTATGTTAGACAAACCCTTTTTTAGGGTTGTTTATTGCATGTAATTGGTTTGGCAAATAACATTACTAGCTTTTAAAATATTGTATTAGTTGTCTCGTAAGTGTAGCTCAGTTGGTCGCTATCAGGGATAATTTGTGCAGGGGCTAGGGTAAAAAAATATTGTGTTAGTTTTTGAAGTTTTGCTACTAGTTTTAATTTTTAAATTTAAAATGAATTTGTTTTGGTACAAGGTTTTTGGCAAACATTAATTAGGTTTGACAAATAATCTACTTGCTGCTGGAGAATGACAAATTTATATTTTTCCACTTTTGGTTATGGTTGTACCAGGAAGAAATGGGCATGGCATTTTAGGAGTAGGTTGATGTAAGCGTTGATTCAGTGCATGATGCTATTGATGGTAGACACAAAGCAATACTAGTTTGGTTTTGGAAAAATTTAAGTATTTTTAATCAAATATATTATTATTAGGCGGGTAGATATTTCAAAAGACATTCTTTAAAAAAAATATATTTCAAAAGACATTTATATTTGAACACTTTTCGTTTTATATATTTATTCGTATCTCATTTTTTCTTTATCTCTTTTCTATTACATCATTAGCTTATTATATCTATCACATCATTTTCTCTAATCTCTTTTATTTTTAAGTAGGAGATTAAATTTTAAATGTCTAAAAATTATTTTCCATTTCAAAAAGCTTAATGATGGATGCAACTAACCCAACATCATCACATGTGAGTTTGTTTGAATTGGTTTTTCATCAAATTCAGTTATAAAATAATGAAAATTGAGATGCATGCAAGAGAAAAAACAACCTTTACAATAAACTAAACTGTGTGCTTTTCAAAAGTATTCAAACATACCTTACATAAACAATTGATACTATTGATGGTGGTTTACATATTTTAAAATAAATTATTGGTTCATATTAATTTATTAAATAATAAAATAATAAAAAATGAGATAATTGAATAAAATATAAAAAAGAGTGGGAAATTGTCACCGTCACTTATTGCCACTAGAGAGAAACAGTTTGCTTCTAAAACTTTAGAGATTGTTTTTTTTTTTTTTAGAATCATGAACATGTGAAGGGACAAAGGAGGTGTTTCTCGATCAGTTTAGACTGGTGTAAGCAAAAAAAAAGTAATTTGATATAACAATCAAAATAAGTTGCGGTATTTTTATATTGTGGTAATAATTTTACCTATTTGATTTATGTTGGTGCGACGTATTTATAACCATTAGCTTTGGAGTAACATGTCCAATTTCATCATATATGGAGTGAGAACTTTCGTTGTACTAATTGGTTGACGAACTTTAACATTTTTTTAGACTCTTTTGTTGTTAAATTACCAAGTGAGCTCCATATGTTTCTTTTTTGTTGATATTTTTAGGACTTGCTTGTCTAGGCATGTCCAGAGCTCCACCGTCTAACCACCGGATCTTCATAGTCCGCCGTCGTGGGGTCCCAGGAGCTCCCCCGCTGACCACTACCAACGACAACCTTGAGTCGCCATTCAAACAAAATTTAATATTTATAGTCAAACCCAAGGATAGAGCCAAGAATTTAGCTTAGGGGGACCGAGTTGAAAGTATAATATAGTGAAGAAAATAAATTTCAAATGCACAATATATACACAAATATTTAAGAAATTATAACATATATTAAAATTAGTAGATATGCACAATTATAAGAAATTTTAAGGGTATAAGAAAGTTAAATACCTTGAGGTTTGTCAAAGAATATAATGATGAGACTGAAACAATCTTTGAATAGCAAAGAAAGAAAATATGAAAAAATAAAAATGCAAACATAAGGCGATACAATAATGACAAGTGAATCGTTGGTAGTGGCTCCCATACAGTTATTCGATATTCCACTCGGTGTTATTTTTACATCGATATTCTTACTCTTTTATCACCCCACTCGTATCCCTTATCCCAGTCCCACTAATGACCAAAGTGTGTGCGTGAGAGAAAGATAGGTTATTTTTTTTGGTTGATACAAGGGAGAAAGAGAGAGTGATTTGTTGGGGAAGAAACATAATAAATTCTACAAGTTTTGCTTAATCTAATGATGGATTAGGAGTCGTATGAACACTCTTTTTTCAATATTTATCATAACTTTCACATTTTTATTAGGTCAAATCTACGTGGTTCTTATACTTTTGAAACGAATTCAAGATAAAGTGGTGGAATCTAAAGACTTAGATAATCCGGAGGTAAGTAAAATCTGACCATTAATTGTTCTATCTAAAAATCGAATTCAATTTATGTTCTCTTATACAATTTGTGAGCTCATTAACCACTTAAGCACATTTGTTTGATTATATATATTTACCCCTCTTATAATTAGTATCATAAGAGGGAGAAGATGTATTTATGTTTTTCAATTGTAAATTAAATATGAACATTTTTGTAAAAAAATCATTAATGCATACAAAATTTTGTAAAGGTCTTATATTAAAGAACAAATAAACACTTTTGTTTGCAACTACATGGCAACACTCGACAAGTCTTCGATTCAAAGCTCATTCAGCATTTTTGGTATTGACAATTACTTCTGTCTATTCCTTTTTCTCTGATGAAATTATGAATGGAAAACCTGATACATTAGTCTTGTTTCATGTGCTACGTTTGCGATCATGTCACTTAGTTTGTCGAGACAAATTCATTGCGGATTTGAAGTGGATCTTATGTACTTTTATCTAGGATGTTTAATTATACAACTCATGAAGATTAAATTGTTGTTAGGTATTGTTGGAGCTTGTTACAGCTACTGTCTTCTCATTATTCGGTCTTCTTTCTCTTCCTTAGCGTGGCGTTTCTTTAAAATTCTTGACTTGTTTGAGACGATGTGTGATCTCATTCCTGAATTTGAATCCTTGTTTACTGATTCGTTGGTTAACGAAGCACTGAAATTCAAGAATAGGTTGGGTGAAGTATGTAGAAACATGTTCATGGAATTTGGAAAATTGATATTTCTTACGCTGGATGCAGAGTTGGATTGTTGGGCTGATGGCGGAGTTCATCCTATGACATGTGAAGCCACTGGCTACATCTTTTTAGCTTTCTGGTCGAGGAAGAAATTGGAGAAAATTTTAAAAGAATACCCTTTGGTTGATGCTGATGGAGTAGGAACATCTTGTTTATTCTATTCACAGATAGAGCTTATAATGGACTTTTTCCAGATAAATTTGGAAGCTAAGTCACAAATATACGAAGACCCTGCTCTGCGTTATTTGTTCATGATGAATAATCTAAGTCACATTAGGTACCAACTTGAAACCTTTTGGGATGATGGGTTTTGCAAAAACAATGAGCAATACTGTGAACTCTATTTTAGAAGCTCATGGAATAAGGTTATCGATTTTTTGAAGATTGATATCAACGAGTCAATGTCGCCAAATTCTAAAGCAGATTCAATGAAAGACAATCTCAATTCGTTAAATCAGAAGTTTCGGGAGATATGTGGAATTCAGTCAACATGGCGTGTTTTTGACGAGCAACTACGGAAACAAATAATAATTTCCTTAGAAAACATGTTGCTGCCGGCATATGAAAATTTCATTGCTAGGTTGCAGGATGTTCATGGTAAAAATTCAGATGAGTATATAGAATATGGAATGTCTGACATTCAAGATCGACTTAACCAGTTGTTTTTTGTTAGAGGATGTTGATCGTGTAAGAGGATCAATTAGGATTCAGTTGGTTAGTTAGTAAGGGTCGATTATCGTTAGAGAGTTCAAAAGTAATTTCTCTAGTGCACTTATAAGGATCTCTTAATATAATAATTGATTAGAGGTGTACATGGCACAGTAGTTGATAGTTTTTTTTTCTTCTGGTTTTTGGACTCTTAATCTCTGCTATAGTTCTATTTACAAAGAAATAAAAAAGATATGTAGAATCGAATTGTTTAGACACAATGTTCTTTATTCCTTTAATATATAACGAATGGTGCATGTATCAAAACAATCATATTCAACCTATTTCATGTCTTTGGTGATTTTTCAGGATCACTCTAGATATGTCCAAAAAATGCCTCAGAGCTTAGAAGTCAGGCAATTCCTGAGTTGCTTTCGGAGGATTTTCCCAGTCGCAGATCTCGGTATCTTGTCTGTGAAGACCACTTTCCAAACCTTCTTGTATGGAGCAACCTGCCAGGAAAAAAAAAGGTTTAAATGCGAAAACCATTCCAATAGTAATAGACACTATGACATCGATTCTAGTAGCAACATCGATTCAAATATCATAGAACTTCATGTCTCTCTTATAGAGAAAAACCTGCTTAGCAACGTAATCGATCACATGCTTTGAAGAAAGTACACTTCCAACTTTCTTGACCACAAATGCCACTGGAATCTCCCCAGCTTCATCAACCTTGCCACTGATATCGAAAATGATGTAATACTCAAGGTCATACTTTAATGTCCAAAGAGGCACTTTAGAAGACAAAGACATAAATGAAGTGTTCATATACTTACGCTGTAACGGCAGCATCAACTATTTCAGGATGAGAAATTAACAAAGCTTCTAAATCAGCAGGAGCAATCTGTAAAAGATCATGTATCATACATAAGAACAATGCATACATATTTAGTAAAAATAATTTGTATAATAACTTTTTCTTATAGAAGTTTAATTAACAAAAAGTTTGATACCTGAAAGCCCTTGTATTTGATAATGTCTTTCAAACGGCCAGACAAATATAAATATCCATCTTGATCAAAATAAACAATATCTCCAGTACGTAGCCAACCATCTTTATCAATTGTTGACATTGTAGCTTCCTCGTTATTCAAGTATCCTAAGAAATAAAGGAAATTTTTTGGTTAAGAATTTCAAATGGAATAGCAAAAGAGACAGGCAAAAAAGGTACAAGTAGGCTAAGGAATAAGATAGAAACAAAAGTTATAGCAACAAAACAGTTGAAGTCAATGAATCAATCTCATGCAAATGTAGGTTATGATTGCACACAATAGACAAGACCTTATATATAACCATGTTTCCCTTTGTAATATATTTATCTATATGTATTTATAAAAATACAGATTTTTTTACCTTTCATAATTGAAGGCCCTCTCAACCAAAGCTCACCGCTGAGGCCTGGGGGCAAAAATGAAGCACTTTTCCAGTCTACCACTTTTGCCTCCATGTTTGGAGCTAACAACCCTAGTGAGGAATAGTTGTGAAACTTTTCAGTGTTGAAGCCGCGTGTTCCTACTGCGCCCAACTCAGTCATTCCATAACCCTAAAAGGAAACAATCATACACGATACAGCTGCAATCCTTAAAAATCTAGGAAATTAACATTATTACCATAAACAAATAAAGTTCAACTATGATGGTCCAGAACATGTTGTGAATGAGAATACCAACGGCACATAAATAGTGTTTATCATCTGCTATTAAAAATAATTTTGGAGCTCACAAGTTCTCTCATAACTAAATGAAACCAACATTTATTTAGCTACTAACGAAGAAAAATAACGCAATCAATTATATAAATGATGAAGCATGACTTGCATTCTTCAATTAAGGCTAATTTGCTCCAAGGTTCTTTACCTGTATAAAATCAACATTAGGGAAAGCTTTGACAAAATCATTTATAGCTCCTTTGCTCAAAGGCTCTGCACCGCAAGAGACAAGTCTTAAACTCTGCAACTTACTCCCATTACCATCTTTTGCCTTCGCTGTCAATGCCGACAACATCATTGGAACAACATGAAAGTGTGTAACTTTATATTTATCAATCGCCCTAATAGCCTCATCGATGTCATATTTCCTCATTACAACAATTGTAGAACCCAATGACAATAATCCGGTAGCAAAGAGCGATAAACCATATAAATGGAACATAGGCAAAACAGCTAGATGCACAGTCTTGGAACTAGAGTAATCATATTGAGAAGCTTCAAACCTCACAAAAAGCTCAACCATAGCAATAAGGTTTCTATGAGTTAAAACAACTCCTTTGCTTACACCGGTAGTACCAGAAGAATATAGTATACCAGCGGTGTCTTCTTGTTTAATAACCGGCCTTTGAGGCAAATCAAAGTCACCATAAACAAGGTTTTTCTCTATTGAATAGAATTTACCATAAATAAGGTTATAAAAACATGAGAAACAATCATGCTTCAAATCCATTTCATTTTCTGGCACAGCAATAACAGGAATGCCTAATGACTCTAAATTCTTGATATTTTCAGGTATAGTAAAAGCAAAGCTCACACCACACTCCTTAACCTGCTTACGAATTTCACAAACACTACTAAGAGGATTCAATGGTGTAACAACAGCACCTAGATACATAACACTCAATAGTGCAATAGGATAGTAAATTGAGTTGGGAAGTAAAAGCAAAACAATATCACCTTGTGAAACACCCATTTTATGAAGACCAGAAGCCAAGGATTTGACTAAAGTTAACAAATTTGAGTAAGAAATGGAAGACCCGGATGAGGAATCAACAAGGGCTAAAACCCCGTCATGAGGATGAGAAAAAAAGAAGGAAACAAAGTCGAGAAAAGGGTCGGTTGGAAGGTTCCTAGGAGATTGTAAACTGCTGTAAATTCCAGTTTTTGGTGAATACCAATGAGGGTAAGTGATAGTGCTGTTGGGGACAGAAAAAAAATTCCAGTTTGTAACCATCGTTTTCAGAGAACAAAATGGTACCGCAAAAATTTGAATGAAGTTATGAGTTATGATTGTGTCTGAAATGTGAATGCTATAATAAAGAATTAGGCATTGCCTAATTTTGTTTAGAATTGAAATTGTGTGGTTTGAATAACAGGATTCATGTGGAGTTTGGCTTGCTTGAGAGTGAAGGTTGTGTTTGTGAACATGGGAATATGAATTAGGAATGTAAGCGTAGGCATGGAAATATCTGCATGCATTTGTGTTATATACAAAATTTGAATATTTGTTTTCGAGTAGGATGAACAGACAACTTTAAGGTGTTCCTCGACAGCCATATGGTGCTACGTTCAGTAACCGCCACTTTCAACAACTTAAATCATTTGATATTTAAAAAAATTATCTTGATATAATTTTTTAATAAAAAAATTTGTATTTTAGTATAAAAGTAGGTTTGATGAACTAAAGAGCATGAAGGCTCTATCCGACATGAATTAGGTGGTGTATTGTGATATAATTCAATGTTGGTTAGTTAACTAATAGATAGAGTTAATTTTGACAGTTACTTGCTATTCAAGGAACTAGTTGTTAAGTTTGTTTTGAAAGTTAGTTGAGCTACTTGCTATATAAGAAAACTCAGAATGTAATTGTACTTTTTATGAATAATAAAACCATTTGATTCCTTCACATGATGTGAAATTCTATCTTTTCATATTTTACACCTTCCAAAATCACAAAGTTCTCCAAAAAGCTGGCCAGATCGAATGACGAGATAATCTCCTACTTGAGGCAACTCAATCCTTTCAACCCGATCATGGCCTGCGCAAGTCAACTAGCAGCATCAACACCATCCAATGACAAGACCGTCACTAGCTCGACTCAATCATGACTAATTGAACCTCGATTATCAGCTGCAATTTTATTTTTCATTTTGCTTTCTAAAATCATGTTTGTATTATCTACCTTTCATCAAATCTTATTTCAATCAACAACAATGCTATGATCTTTTTATCATTTTGCTTTCTAATTTCTTTCACATCTCAATACCAACATAATCTTCCATCTACCTAGGTGCAACATGGTTAAACATGATAGTAACTATGACGAATTCTAACATCATATAGACGGTCCATAGTGCAACAAGTGTATTCACTATTGGACACTGTTGAATCACATACCACAAAAATTTTGCAAACAAAATAAACCAACAAAAATGAGAGACCTTTCAACTTTCCACCAACTTGATCAAGTGAAATCTTCCTACTTTAACCACCTCATTGTTAAAAGAATCCATAACATTTACATCAAGAAAAAAATAATGATAATTTACAATTGCAAGAGGTAAATGGCCAAAACACATATCTAAGTCAATATATATTAAAAAGAAAAACACTAATAAGGGTCTCAAGAAACTTTGTAACTGATAAGCATTATCTCAATTCAAGGTTGATTTTGATATTGATAGGCATAATGAGTAGGGGAGGTAGGATGGTAATAATACTCAGGAGGTAAAGGGTAGTCATTGTAATGAGGTGGTGAAGGTTGATGTTGGTGTTGATGGACATGATGTGGTGGTGAAGGTGAACCAGCCTCACTCAATATTGGACTAGCAACATGATGAGTTTGGTGTTTATCTACTCTCACTTCAACCGTTTCTAGTTCAACCAGTTCCTCTTCCTCGACTTCGAATGATCTTAAGATTGGATGCAAGTAAGAATCTGCTAAATATGCCTTTATGTTTAGGTCAGGTTCTGTGGTTTTCTCCAGTATATCCTTAGCCATTGCTTCCTGAATAGGTCAAGAGAAAAATCAGTTTACGATACAACTGCCAAATATGTGCAAGCAACTACATTAGCATGGTTTGGTACCCTTTCCAAACTGATTCTCTCTTCAGCAGATGTTAATTATAACTTTAACTAAAAAATTAACTCATACTAATTAAGAATATAGTTAATCTCATTCAACCTTTTTCATATGGTCAAAGATATAATTGTAGTATTTCCTAAACTTTTTCATGAAAACTCGTTTTCAAGACACTTGAGAATAGGGTTTTGGTTCTAAATAGCTTAAGCGATTACAAAACTACACAAGGAGAGTGCCTTAATTAAGAAAATAAAATCTGTACCAGATCAATCCTAATAAAAACATAATATAAGGAACAACATATATATGAAGGAACTAAGGAAGTAATAAATACAAGGAACAACATATCTTAATAAAGAACTATATTAGTGTAAATCTCTAACAGTGAAAATAAAAGCGTTATTGGAATCTTAAATTCTAATCAAAAGATGTTTAAAGAGTAATATCATTAAATAAGATGAAATTAGTTAAGATTGCTTATATTATTATTTTTTAAGTATGATCGCTTATATTTTATATCACCAAACCTAAGTTTATTTTTATTTATATTTGAGACTGGAATAGTAACTTGTAATATTGGCCTGATACATTGCACGTTAACATCACATACCTCAACAGGGTACTTCCTAAATGCTGGCTCAAAACGACTCTTGCAGTACTTGTGAAATGCAAATGTCAGTATTGGTAACATTATAAGCAAAGGTGTAGACTTAGCTGCCTTTTTTGTGCTAAGCAAGCCAAACAGAAGAAGCTGGGATAGTATTAAGCTTGCGATGATGCGGCTGTGAACTTGTGGCCAAAATGCAGCAGCGCTTTCATATTGTTGGTGGTAGACATTGATTATCTGCAAAGTCAAACATCATAAAAATAATTATATTTATAACAAAGCGTCATTGAATTTCCAGACAAAAACATTATAGGCACTGACCTGATGACGGTAAACCAAATATGCAAAGGCGAAGAAGACAAGTATGAAAGGAAGAAGGATTGGAGTCATCACAGCATACACAATACCAAGAAGGAAATATAGTTGAAGGCTCGGAAGAGTTTCGGGAAAATCCACACTCCCTGGATCCATGGCCTTCCCTCGATCTCTCTCGGTTTTAACTATGAACAAGTTCTTAAGATGATATATAACCAATGGCTTTAATCTGAGAATCTCACCAGCAATTCCAGCCCAGCCATCAACCATTATGTAAGTTATAAAGAAGGTAGCCTTCATTGGAATGGAAACTCCAATTGTTCTAGGAATTCTATAATCAACAATAAAACCCACAAAAATCTGTCACATGGAGGCAACCAAAAAAACTAGGAAAAAATTAACAAGAAAAAAATTAACAAAACATACTGTGTAGGTGACTGATGAAGAAAAGCATGCAGTTGTTCAAATGCGGTTCCAGTTATTATGCTTCCCAAGAAAACATTCACCAGCATAAAGTAATAATATTTTGCTGCTGTTTTCCGCTCGAGAGTTGATAATGCAATATATCCCTCAATTTTTGACATAATCATCAAAACTGTTGGTAGAATATATAAAAATATTTTAAGCGCCAAACCGGGAAGAAAACCTTGTAGAAAGGACTTGATGAATTTCCTGCCAAAAGCAAAAGAAAAGAGTTTTAACTACAAGACGGTTGTATTGAAGGCCATCATATTAATCTAGAGTTTAATTTTTGATAGAATCGCGGAATCATATTCATTTACTTCTAGATTAATTAACTAACTATACAATATAATCAAAAGCACATTTAAGTTCACTTACAATTCTATTACTGGTCTGAGGAAAGGAGCAACTCGTTCAAGACCATCCAAATTTGCAAGGGATTGAACAAAAGCAATGGGAATCATGTAGAAGAATACCAAGGCAAACACCGACAACGTTATTACAAGTTTACGGACAGTTAAAGAAACAAATGGTATGGACAAGTTTCGCCAATATATATCCCGTGGCTCTGGAGCCCAATCAGTCAACCAGAGTGTAGGGTTTTTGCTTTGTTGGGTTTGTGCACATACTGATGCTGCCCAACGTGAATTGAACGAAAGAAAAGCCACTGGCAAAATAGATTTAGGATCTTTTATAATTTTCTGGCGCTCCAATGTCATCTGCACAAGACACGTCAAAGTATCCCCAAGAAATAAGGAAAGTGCTATTACTATTACTAGCACTTACAGAATTACTAGCATGAGGAAAGGAAAAATACTTCACAGAATTTTAATAACAAAAATATTCAAATAACAATGTGGAGTTAGGCCCTGTCTGGATAAACAGTTTAATTAAGCACTTATAGCATAAGTGCTTATTATATAGAAATAATATGAAACAGCTTATGGACATGTCATAAGTTGTTTCCATGTGCTCTCCAAAACAGTCTCACAGGTGTTTCTTCCAATAGATAAGCTCAAATATGTCAACTCAATTTCAAACAAGCCCTTAACATATTGCATAGAAAAAAAAACAACTTACCAGTTTATCAAGTTCCTTAATATGTTGGTCATAGTACTCAATAGCATCAACTTTCCTACCCCAAAGTCCTAAACATCCGGTCTACAAAATGAAAAGAGAGAACACCGTCAGATTCTGGATTTGAATAGATTTTCGTTAAGTCGCATACTGTACTTCTTGTATTCATGGTAATTATCATTAATGTTTTAAAAATCAGACCAAACTGGATGGTTCGACCGGGAACAGGCAAGTTTGCCGGTTGGTTTGGTCCTAGTTAAACCGCAGTCTAGTTGACCAGGATAAGGTTCAAGTTCAACAAGTTTTCATTTTTTGTGTTTGTTTATTTATTTTACTTTTAAACTTTTTTGTATTATTCCACTGTGGCTAAGCCGATTGAACTATGACACAAAGGGCTCACCGGTTCGATATTCGATCCAATTTCTAAAACATTGGAAAAATTACATACCTTGACAGTTGGCCTTGTATCAGGGTGCTTCTGAAACTTGATCCGGTAATAGTCCAGCCAATTTTGAAGTCTATCTCTTTTTCTCACAAATTTAGCGAATCTATTTGCATTGTAGACAGCCTGAAAGGGAAAAATGAATTTGACAATAGGAACCTGACAATAATATAATGCAAAGAATGTTCTGCTGAATTAAAATATACGAATGCTAACATCATGCATAAATATTATACTTAATTGAAATAATTTCATATATGTGTTTTCAATCATTGATTGTGGAAAATAGCATTTGTGTTGCGGGAGAAAAGTGGTTTGTGAAAATTCTGCTACACTAAAGCACTATAGCCACTATTTCTGTTTTACATTAGTTTATATTTTAGACCTCACCAATCAAGAATGTCGTAAAATTCATACCTGGTGTCCAATGTAATGATCTGGGTGGTTTGTTTGAAAGAAGCTGTCCACACTATCTGATACCGAGTGACCAGAAATATGAGGGACATTCCTGACAACTACCTGCAACAAGCATGAAAACCATGAGGATTTAGAAGGGGAAAAATCAGCAATTGATGGGAGGGACAATCCACACTGAATTTGAACTTTCATCTCACCGTAAATTGCTCTACACGCCTGCGTTGTGAGGCCAAGAAATGCAATCTCATTAATGCTACATTGTCATACTCCTTGTAGAGCAGAAAACAAATCCATATTGTGAACATGTATTCCAATCCTATGTGAACAAAAAATCTGAAAATTGATAATTACAGCTGTTAGATAACTAAGAGAGGTGATAGCACAAACATATCATCATGGAAATATAATGTAGCTACAAATATGAAAGGAAAAGCTAGAAACATGAAAAATGTAATGTAGCTATATAATGAGCCAATGCATGATATGCTTCAACTCGTTCTTTTTTTCTTTCTTTCTAATAATGTTCTAATCTACAAATGACAACAGTAACTCATGCTACGAGCTTAAAGAATCGACTTGGAATGTTGTGCATTATTCATACCTTAAAGATTTAGGCGGAACATTTGATATTGAGAGTTTATCAATATCACTCACGACCAATTCTCTTCGTAGGAAAAATAATGTCCCACTTGATACATTGACTGGAATAAGAATGAGGAGTGCCACAATTGTCACCGGAATAAACATCTTTAAGCTGAAGTGTAACACATAAAAACTAGTCAGAACAATCAACAATATATAAAATAATTTCAAAATTAAAGGTAAACTGACCTTATACTATATGAGTGTTGCTAGCACTCCTCTTCTAACATAAGAATTGTACTAATAATTCAACTTAGCCTATGTTTGTTTCCACATTTTTACCTACCAGAATCACGTTTTGGTTAGTCAAACGTGATTTGACCATAAATTGTTAAGTTTGTCTTTTGACTTTAGAATCAATCCTAGTCCCGAAGTCAATTCTATCTAAAAGCTAATATTTCTAGTTTCTGTGGCATAGAATCAATTCTCAAGTTTGTTGACATATATACACGCATAAAAGCAATTCTAATCCAGAATATCCAAACATAAATTGATAAAGAAAATATGTTTTTGTGAATGTGTTCAAACATAAGTCACTCTTTTGTTCAACTCAGTTTCAACCAAAATCAATTTTATCAAATTAATTTAGTTAATTTATTTTTGTCAATGCAGAACCAATCACATGCTCAATATGATAAACAGAAAAATTGAAGCCTTTACACGTAACAACAACAAAATTCACACACACACATATAACAGTACATAAATTGGGCAAGATTGAAGGAAAGAAGAAAATACAGCAACACCCCACATGGAACAAACACCAAAGTTTAAGCTCACACGAAAAACACCTCAAGCAAAAAACCAAAAGCTGACATTAACAAAAAAGAAAGTTGAAAACTACACGGCATGACTCTTAATTGAATCTCTTTGACAACAAAAAATTCTTAACATTCACAAGGATAATAAAACCAGACATTATTGTTCCTTAAACAATTTTCACAACACAACAATTCTCATTAACAAAACCACAATTCTCATTAACACATCAAAAAGTTAATTTTTTTAATTAAAAAAAATTCAATTATTAGCTATGATGAAAATCATAGCCAAAAATTTAAAATTTCAATTCTTATTAGCACAACTAAACAATGTTCCTAAAATTAAAACCTTTTTCATGATAATTAAACAAAAAAAAAAAACTAAACAGAATTGAAAATTCTCAGAACCCATTATCAATTAAGCTGAAAACAATAGCTGCAACAAAAATTAAGCAACATAGAGTAATAAAAATCAAAACTTTACACTAAAAAACTAACAAAAGAGATAAAAGAACATTACCCAAGAGTGTAAATTCTGAGAAAAACAGCAGAATCAAGACCAGCATGATTAATAATCTCAGTCTCACTCATTCTCAAAGCTTGAGGCATCCAATTAAGAAAAGTCAAATAAGTCTTAAAATTAAGATTAACAAATTTTCCAACAAAATTTGCAGAGCTTCTTGGATTGCTTCTGCCACCACTAATATACCATTTAGGGAAATAAACTCTGTCATTGATTGGTTGAATTCTGAGCAAAGCAAATGCTAACAAGAATGCAAAGGCTGAGAGTATGTTGATAGTTGCTGAGACACCAATGTCTTGAAGAGTTGCCATTGTAGAGAGAGAGGATTTTTAGAGAGAGAAAGACAGAGAAGTGTAACTGAATTTTAACATTAACTTTGTGTTGTTTATTATAGGAAAGAGTGTTTGGACTTTTTTTGAAAATATATTAATGGAGTTTGATTAAAATAGTGTACTTTGTGATGAGTAAGAGAGCACTATAGTTAAGAAATTTTGGGATTTGCATGTGCTTGGAATGGAAGATAGAACAAGGTGGCATGTTCTGGTTTGTGTTACTTGTGAAGAGTTTGTTTGTACTTGGATGCTGTTTTTTTTGTTTTTATATATACAAATATCATATATAATATATAAAAATATAGTATATTTTTTCAAGAAAATATGATACTATAATATATAAAAAAATTGGGTGTTTATGAAAATTCTAAAAGAGTGTTTATGAAGATCTTGTATATTATTTATTAATTTAATGGTAAAGATTTCCTTATATTGACAATATAATTTCAACTCATATCTTTAAGATATTGATTGCATTCTTCTTAATTTTTTTTGGTTACAAAAAAAAATTAATTTGATTGCATTCTTCTTAATTTTATCCTTCTTTATTGGGATTTAATTTAAAGGCATAATGTGTTTATTTTATTTTTATACAAGTGTCGAAGAGATTTTTTTTTGTCGAGGGAATACAAGTATCGAAGAGATATTTGCAAAGATATTTTAGAAACAAATATAATAATATGATTTTATTTTTGTATGTGTTCAAATTTTTTTTAAAATATTGTACAAAGAAAAAGTTTCTAAATATTTTTCTAATAATTTTTTTAAAAATTTATAAAAACTAATCTCTTAGATTTCGAGTAACACGGATTGGATCATCTCAATTGTAAAAAAAATAAAAATTAAGAAAATTATGTGAATGATCTCACCATTAGAATTTTTATTAATTTTTTTTTTTTGAAGAAAGAATTTTTATTAATTATTGAGTTCAATATACTCTAGTGTGATATTATGCTGAACCCTCCCTTTGGTTATCCAAACCGTTAAGCTTTTTAAATTATTTTGTGTGTTAGCACTTAGCATAGTCTAAGATCTTCAAAGAATAAAGTGTAATGTTTTGTTTTTGTGATTGTCTTTGTCAATGTTCATATGTCATTATCATGTCACGCGTCAAAGTAATTAAAAGTTAATAAAATTAAAGGGGGTAATCTTTTTAATTAGTTTATTTATTTACTTTTGGTATCTTTTCCACGCGGCGGGAAAGGTTGCTGTAATAATGATGTAAATCGCTGGGTTCGCGGCAATAAATACGCATGAACAATTTATATATTTTTTTCTAAATCAAATAATCTGATTCCTTTTTTTTTCTTATGACTAAAAATAATTTGTTTCCTTATTCCCAATATATGTAGGCGTGTTTCTTTCTATATACTGTACAAAATAATTTTTTTAGAGGATACTGCACAAAAATAATGTTTTGATACTATGAACAAAACTAATATTTTTAATAAAGAGGATACTGCACAAAAAAATTTGATTCCAAGCTATCAAGTAAGGTATTGGTTTGAATAGTGGTGATTGGTTTGATGATCATATTTTGAGAGTGGTGGGTAATGGTGAGATGACAACATTTTGTCATGACCCTTGGTGTGGTATGGTAAGTTGAGAGAGAGAGAAATAGTAGGTTCTTTGTCATATGCTACAATATTAATGTGTCGATGAAAAATATGTTTAGATTAGGTTGGTGGTTTATAAAGGTGTTTGGGTTTGAAAAATATATTTGTGTGGCAAGAGAATTTGTTACTAGATTGTTCTTTGTTAGCCAATGTTACCTTGCAAGACAATATTTTAGATCGGTGGTCATGATGCTTGATCATAGTGAATGTTACTTTGTCATATGTGTTTATCGTTTACTCCCTATGTCCTATATAGTTGACTTGTCACGTATACTAATGCATATTTGACCATAGTTGTCATATATATATATATATATATATATATATATATATATATATATATATGTGTGTGTGTGTGTGTGTGTTAAGAGTAACATTATTCCTTTAATGATTTCTTCAAAACCAAATTCATATAAAGGCCAATTTTGTTAGGCAGGACATTTTGAATTTCATCAAATCTAGAAGAATGAGAGTTGTAAGGAACAACAGAATTGTGAAAATAATCAAACATAGTAAGTATCCTAGAGAATGCCTCCATTTTCATAAACCTTTAAGTCATTAACAAAGTTGCATGAACCCGTAAAATATGGTGACATGTTTTTGTCTCTCTAAAAAATTTCTGCATGCAGTTTTAATTTTAATTTAATGGAGACTAAATTTTTTTGTCCCTATAAATATGACGAATTTTGTTTTTAGTTCTTCTAAAAAAATAACATGTTTTTGTCCCACCAAAATATTTTAGTCCCCATTAAATTAAAATTAAAACTGAATATCATAATTAAATAGAGCTATAAATTGGAATATAAAAATGCGTCTACAACTAATAACAAATAAAACAAAATTGATCTAAGATGGGGTAATTTAACAATTGCCCCATGCTAAAACTCGCCATCCTATTAAATTGTGTAGTACTCAAAACTCAAAACTCAAATCATTTATGGCTTCCTTATGTAAAATTAATGGAAAAGAGTAATGCAAGATAAAACTCTATGATTTGCATGAGGAAAGAAAGGGTATTTAAAACAAGAAACCAAACCAAGAGGTGTGCCTTGATGGGTACGACCTTGCAAGGAATGGGACACCACGTGGGTTTCATTGCGACCAAAATTACACAATATCCAAACGATATACTCCTTCTCCTCTAAACATCTTATTGAAGGAAACAATGCAACATCCACAAATTCCTTGAAGAAATAAACAATAGAAATAGACAAAGCATTAATATGGTTAGTAGTCAAACACAAATCATTATAGTAAAGAGAATATATTGGTTGTCTAGCAACTAAAATTCTCTTTGCATCTTTTTTTCAAGAACAAGTTATCAACTAGTTTTATCTATACAGTTTTGTTTTATTTTCCCTTGCTTGCCTCTCGATAAGGGTCCGTTTAGTTTGCATCCATGGAAATACAGGTCCAATTTGGACCACAATTTCTTACCATTAGATTTATCTGTGCATGATACACCACGTGCACTTTATTTTCCCTTTTCTCTTCCAGTTTTCTCCACCAAGAACCCATACACCAACCACCATCTCTCTCACTTCACAATACAAGCTAGCGATCCTAAACCTTCCTCCGTCGTGTTCTGAGTTCCGACCACCGCATTGTTGCGAGAAATTGATGAGTGATGATACATAATAAGAAAAAGAGCGAATATGCAAGTTTATAAAGGGTCAATTATCATTTCTACATATATATATATATATATATATATATATATATATATAAAATAATAATATTGCTTCACTTAATTAACAACAATCATCAACATGATTTCCAAGATAGTTTATTGCTACAATTTTACCTCACACCTATAATTTATTTAAGAAACTGTAAATATAGGGGCACTTTCTCTTTTCAATTCTGCAATTGAAATAGTTTTAACGGTTTGATTAATTTGGTTCCTAGTTGATGAGTGAGAAAGCAATGAACTCACAAACCTTAGGAGTTTCTTCACTTCCACTATTTTTTTTACACATTTCTCGTTTTCTTTGAAGTCTACGATATATTTTGTCCTTACACACATATTGTAGAGTAAGAGGAGAAAGAACAAGTGTGTGTATTATGAGCAAAAAAGAATTTGTAAGTAAAGTCATCTTAATTAGTCAACTTCTCTATCAAATTACCATGGTCTACCAAGTAAAAGGTGATCATCTTTTCATTGCTACAACATCACATAAAATTTCATCTTGATATTTGTGAAATGCTAAATTTAACCATCACTTATTTATCAACAATAATATCGTAATTATATCCTAACCATTGAAGTCTATAGTGTATAGGATATGAAGTAGTACAAAGATTAGTTTTGTAACTAGCCTTGCACTAGATACATTAGTGCAACTCCCACTATCAGTTATCAAAGAACACAATTTTCCTTGAACTAGACACCTAATGTGAATTTTTTTTTTTGGTGAGGAGTCCTCATCTTTCATGTAAACTTTACACCACAAGAACATTCACTTGGCGTGGTTAGTCCTCACTTTCCCTCTTCACCAAAAAAATGCAATACGTAATTGGAAATTATAATTGACCAAAGAACTTTCACTTGGAGTGGTTAGTCCTCAAGTTTTTTGTGATAATTTATAATTGCCAAAAAAAACTTGACCAAAAAATAAATTTTGTCACAAAAAAAATCTTGGTAATTATAATTTTTTCACACGAAATTTTTCTTATATTTTTTACACTCTTTTAACTAAATTATTTTCGGTCACACTTTCTACTTTTTCACTCATTTCTTTTTATTTTGATATTTATCTTTTGCTTTTGGATGCCTCCACAAGCAATAACTTTGGCCTTTGATTAATTGGAGATTTCAAACCCCACATGTGAAAAAGGATAAAGAATAAAGACCCTTTTGGAAGTCTCCACTATATATATATGTAGAGTTGCTTAATCTTCACTCCACATTTTCTAAAAAATTACATATATATTATTTCAAAAGCGTACTTTTAGACAATACTTGTTAAAAAAATACATTTTTAGACAACAAAAAAAAAAAAACCATTTCTTTTTCTTTCTCTATGTAACAGGTGAAGTTATGTTGGAGCATGGAAAAAGTTTCTTCTCATACATACTTGTATACAAGAAAGTAAACAACAAAAGTGAAGAAGCAAAAGAAATTTAGAGAAAAAACTATACACATGTGGTGGTATGGTGAATAGTATTAGACGTGTTGGAACGAAAGAGATGGCATCTCCCCCGTGACACTAGCAAGATGCGTTTCCATCTTCTATTTTGTTTTATGCACTCACCCTTAGGTACAAGTTTGCTTAACTAGGCAAAACGACAAGTTCAAATCTAAAATAAATTTGACCCTTTTTCTTTCCCCATTATGATTTACCCATAACTAGGGCTATTTTGTTGTGGCCAGTGTGTTTGGTAGATATATCTAGATTTTAAATGTGACGTTTGAAGGAGATTTAAGTTATGCTATTTCAATTAATTAATCAGCTCACCCCATAAAATGGTTAATTAACTACATGAATTATTTGATACACATTAAAAGACATTGTGTCGAATATTTAAATAATGTTGAACATAATGCTACCCACATAATTTGATCGGATATCCAATAAATCAATGTCATGTCTTATTTTCATATTAATTTATTTTAAAATAAATTCAAATAAACAAATTTTTCTTAGAGGGTACCCATACCTAACCAAACTCCAATATACTTAAGAAATAAGAATTCACCTTAAATAATTCAATGATTTAATAAGTATGTACTAAAAGCATCTTTAATGGGAAAATCTTCACATATTACTTGAAAATAAGCATAAACCTCTGATCAGGACCTTCAAGAAGCAAGAAAAAAAATGGTGTATTAGTAAGCAGTTGAGCCTTTCAGCTCTTAGGTGTTTTTCATATTTGAGTTGTGATTGTGGTTTTTTTTTTTCCGGTGTTCTTCTAGGAGTAATCATTTTGTTCTCTTTATGGAGTTTGTGAATTCTCGTAGGCGTTTTTGCATAACTTTTGTACCTTCTTCTGATCTATCCTTTTGGTTGGACCGTATCAATAAACTCCTAGCTTATTATCCAAGAAAAGAGTCCCTCATCATTATTTGCCATTTGAGTTTGATGATATATATATATATATATGACACGATTGGTTCCTTAAATTTAAATAATGCCTCTTATATTGTCTTCACTTGTTCAAAATATCTCTCATGCAATACATGATTCTAATCACACTCTTTCGTGTTCGTAACTAACATCTCGAGTGTGTCTTAAGTAGAATTATAACGGAAATTTTAATAGCATAAGACACAATATAGTTTGGATAAACTTTGATACTATATTAGATTTTTATATTGAGTCGAACTCAACCTTATAAAATTAGTTTACGAGATGAGAATTAACTTCACTTATAATCATATGTTTAGATCATCTTTCATCTTAAACTCTTAACAAATCTCAACTCCTTACTAAACACAGCACCTCTTCCCATGTGTGAGTATCTTCCAGAAAAGGAAAATGGCTAGAGTAAACCTGGTCTAGTGAAGAGGATTATTTTTTAAACTTTCAATTTTTACCTAGAGGATAATGTGTTTCAGAAATTGGTCCCTCTATTTTAGTCAAACTGCAATTTTAGTTTTCTTATTTTTAATTGCGCAATTTTAATCCACTATTTCAGAAATTTCGAACAAATCATGATTTCGACAATTCAATCTGATGACGTGTCAATAAATTATAGGGATTCAAATTGACCTTGTAATCTATGTGAAGTCTAAAATAGGACTATGTGATAAAAAAAACACAGATTATACCCTTGTAATTTGAGATTCTTCCTATTTTTGACCTCTTATTTTTTACTAAAAATATAAAGCCTAGAAAAAGAAATCTAGAGGTTGAATTTTTTCATGATCTTTTGTATGCATGTTTATGACTTTAAAATATGAGTTTTCACATAAATTACAATTTTCCGACAAGGGAAGGATTTATTATTAATATTTAAAGAGCTAAAATAAAAAATAAAAACAAAGCAAGATAAATACCGGCCTAGAAATCAAATTTTGACGGGATTTGCAAAGTTTTGTTGCATTTCGACTACTCCTCAATTTATTTTAATTTTACAACCAAAACATGCAAAATAGAAATTTTGTTTTGAATAAACATATACTCAAACATCAAATTTATTTCCATAGTTTTGTATACATGGATAGAACATCATAAGAATCTTCAACACTAAATTTTATAGTTTTTAAACAAGGGAGAAATTAATTATGAATTGTTTAAAAAATTCATAATTATCAAAAATAAAAATTTCCACTTAATTATTTCATCGTTTAAAAACCCCAAAATTTAATGGTGGGTGTTCTTATGATGTTAGAGAAAGGGGTGGAATCTGTGTTTAAAAACTTCAAGATTCTTCCCTCTAATTTGAAGATATTAGGGGGGTAGAATCTGTATTTTTTTATTACATGGTTATTTTTCAAACTACATGCATATTACATGCTCAATCTGAATAATTAACCCTAAATTATGTGAACATTGGTTCCTGCTACCAAACTCCTTTCTGCTGCAGCACAAAAGAATGTGCAAATTTTTTCCAAATTTTTGGGAGATGAGGTAGAAGTGGGTGACCATGACAAGAGACAGGAGGTGGAAGAGGACACTGTTGAAGCCATTGTATCATACTTTGAGGCAACACAATCCAAACCTATCTGAGAGCACTAAGGCAGAGAAAAAGAAGAAGAAGCATGTGAACATAATGAAGCTTGATAGCTTTAACTTAGCTGGAATGAGGACCCATGCCCAAAAGGGTACCTCCAAAGTTACATTGGCAGCTACATAATAGTTGGTTTAATTGCAAAAGCATAGTGAGAAATTTCAATCATTTTGTACCAACTTTCATAGAGAGGGTAGTCTTGTAGAAGTTCTTACGATCAACAATGATCATAATCTGTCTGACTTTTATTTTCAATGGTGGACTAAGCCACCTCCCCTTTCATAGGAACTTTTCTTTCTAGAGGCATATATGAATTTTCTTTTCATAGATTCTCCACTTTGTGACTCTATTGTATTGGTTCAGGCATCTCCTGTCTTTTATATTTTAGTGCTTTGATAGAAAAAACCACAAGTGATTTGACATGAAAACGAATAGTCAAATTACTTAGAGTCTTAAAAAAATTGGGTGTTAAACTGAGTCGTGATCAAGCGTACAAAGTCAAAAAAATATCAATTAAAATGATGCAAGGGAATGATAGTGAACAATTTATTTTCACATCATCAAATTGAATGATCAAAATCATGGTTTCATCAAGTTTCTGAAATAGTGGGTCAAAATTGTAGTTTGTAAAATATGATGACTAAAACTAGATTTATGCCTAAAAAATATCAATACATAAGCAAGAAAAAGATGACATCATTATCCTTCAACAAAAAATTTGAGAATTCAAAGTATATCGTGGTGTGTGTGTGTGTCTATATATATATATATATATATATATATTTTAAGATGTCTCAAATTCTACATATTAGAATAGAATTAGAATTGATCACTAATATCTTCATATTTTAGAATTTTTGTTTTTGTGTTTTATTCATTTTCAAACTACTAAGCCTACGTTTTGAATTGAACAACTTCTGCATCCAATTAATTAATTTTTTTTTTTTTTTTATCTTTGCGACTAAACTAACATTTAATAATTTATGTCTCACACCATTGTGTATTTAACTTCTTACAAATTGAGTCAAATATGTTCTTCACAAAAAAAATTATTCAATAATTTTAGTCGAAGTAATACTTCAATTTTCAGTTAAAAAAATAATTAATATATAAATATAAAATGTTTAGTGGGGGAAATGCCCACAACGTGGCTACCTTAGATCCGTCTATGTTCTTATGTATTAATCATCATATATTTTTATAATAAAAGAAAAAATAAAGTTTTCCTTAAAAAATGAAAAAGACAAAATAAAGTTAAAATATTTTTATCTAAGTTATAATTGCATTTATAAGAAGTTTTAGAGAGCTTAACAAAATAACTTACGAATATGTTATAAACTATTCTTATGAGTTGTTCGAAACTGTCATAAGTATATATGTCTTTAGATAATTAAAATTAAGCAATCCAAATAGGTCTAAAAATGAAAAATAAAATTATTGGAACTTTTAAAAACAGCTTCTTTTCCCATCCTCCACACCTACAAACTTGTTTTTTATTATATAATCTAAAATGCTTTATGGCGTCAGAGGGTGTATTTGACATATTTCTTTACATTTTTCGGATGATATAATTGAAATATTGAAGGGCGCGCGGGAACCTAGTAGGGTGGGATAAGAAATTGTCATTTTAATATTTGGAGATTAGAAGAATAATTAGAGAAATAGGCCCATTATATCTTTGAAACCTCAGTATCAAGAAAATTTCTCTTTAGGTACCCATGGTTTGCTCTCACACACCCTAAATTGATTATTGTATCCCCAACGACAGTTATATATCATTCGTTGGTATATGTTTTTTTTTGAAGAAGAAGACTGGTATTTGGTAGTTAACTGTCGTTCACTACTACAACAATTAACTGTCATTCCAGACCTGTCAGGCAACTCACTTGTACTACACATTATTTAGTCACCACCAAATTTTTTTCGTTGTTGCAAAAAGTGTGTCTTAAATCATTGAAGAAAGATTGCTAGAAAGTTTGTACACTCATTTGACGTCAAGAAACATGTATTGCATCTTTTAACATGTTTACATTGTAGAAATTTTTGTCATTTTCATTGGTTCTGACATGAACACTTAACGACAAATAACTACCGTACGTGCCAACGACAATTAACAACCACTCCATAAATGATGCCATGGCTGCCCAATTTTTGGTTTTTTGCGTTTTTTCCCATTTCATTGCATTTAATGATTGAATTAATTTTTAATACATGTTTTTTGAAATGTTTGTTATTTATTGATAGTTATGTTCGAAAATGCAGATGATAATTTTGTTGAATCAAAACCAAGTAATGTCGAGTCTTTAGTCGAATTGAAACCATCTATAGTTGAAGCTTTCATTGATGTGAAACAAAATATTGTTGAAGATTCCGTTGATGTGAAACTTTCTATTGAAGTTTATGTTGCTATGAATTCTTCTATTGTTGGTTCCCGAGTTTCCAAACTTTGAGATAATGAAGTAGATACAATGCCTTACTATTTCACCGAAGATAAATGAAAAGTTAGAGATGATATGATTAATTGAGTTCGTCGACAAGAAACAAAGGCGAGATTTTCTTTAATTATAGAATAATTCTATAATGGTGATGGAAGAAAGAAGCCAATGTTAGTGTTGGCTTCTGAATGGGGTGGTGAGTACAAAGCATCCAAGAAGAAATTGAATCGAGAAGACACAAGATCAAGGAAATTTGGGTCTCTGTTTAGGTCGCGTGGTTATTTAAAGAATGAAAAAATGAGTGGTAGTTGAGTATTGTTAAAGAAGCAAATGTGAGTCTACTAGTATTCAGAACATATATTTGGGATCATCTAGAATCTGTGAAGTTTTTTAACAGTTTTTCAATTATTTCGATCATGGATTCCGCATATAAAACCAACGTATACAAAATGTCATTGTTTGAGATAGATGGGGTAACCTCAACCGAGAAGACATATTATGTTGGTTTTGCTTTTTTGATGTCTGAAAAAGAGGAGAACTTCACTTGCGTTCTACAAATGTTTCTAGATCTTCTCAAGTTAAAAGACAATATAGCAAAGGTGATTGTGACTAACAGGGATACCACACTGATGAATGTTGTTGTGAATTCGAAGAAAAAATCACACCATTAACAACTTGATGTGTGGAGCAAGTTAATCAAGCCACCAATATCAAAGTGGATAACAATTAAACACAAGCAAAAGTAGAAAACAACGAGAGAAAAGAAGAGAGAACACAAAAGAATTTGTTTACCTAGTTCGGTCCAAAACTGACCTAGTCTGGGGGAGAGAGCAGCCCTCCGTTCTACTATAATGATGAGTAACTTTACAAAAGAGATATCAATGGGTTACAAGAATAAGTCTCCCGCCTAATTCTCCCCAAAGTCCCAATCTCTTCCCGTAACCAAGAGACTCAATCCTAATAGTGTTTCCCAAGGTGAATCAACCCTCAAACCCTATTGTTTGTTGCCAAGAGACAAACTCTATATAAACCCTAGTTTTGTTGTTGCCTTTCTAAACCCTTGTTTCAGCCCCCTCTATCTCAAGGTTTACTCTGATACATGGTCTATATTTATAGTGAAATATAACTCATAAATTTGGAACGAATATCATATTGAAGATATGTTTCCTTTTTTCTCTCCTTCAGTGAAAGAATATTTGCATCAAAAATATAACATTCCCTTTCAAAATATATTTGCATCAAATCGTCCATCATACGGTACAAAAATATATTTATTGTCCATAAATATATTTTCAACACAAAATATGTTTGAAACAAATCTTTTATATTTTTAGCAATAATATTCTCCATCCATCAAATTTTGAGTCATACTACAACAAATGTTTACGCTATTGTTTTCCTAAAACTACCGCATTAGTTTGTCAGTTTCATATTGCTAAAAATGTTAGAGCTAAATGCAAGACAAAGTGTATGAGAATGATAAGGAAGTCAAGGAGGTGAAGTCCATGGAGTTAGTTGACAACATCATAAAACCTTGGGATAATGTGTTTGGGTTTTTTCAACGTAATCATATGTCGACGCCGTAGCGAAATTCTGAGATCTTTGTAAGAAATTACCCAAGTTCCGTACCTATGTTGAAAGTACCATATTGAATCCTTTGAAGGAAAAAAAGTTGCGAGGGCATGGGACGACCATGTCTTGTATCTTGGCAACACAACCACTAATAGAGTTGAATCTTCTTATGAAAAGTTGAAGAAATATTTGACGGATAGTAAGAAAGATTTGGCTAGATGTTGGGATGCAATACACAATATGTTGGTCTTGCAGTTCACTGATGCGAGAATTTGTCCTATTTTAGAACATAGATATCGAGACATAATCTTGTACTATAATTTTAATTATAAGGTTTCTAGAGCTGGCTTGAACTTTATTTATTATTAAGCAACTCGCTCCAACAAAACTGGTATAGATAAGCAAAAGTGCGGTTGTGCAATCAGGATATCGTATGTGTTGTCTTTTGTGTGTATCCTTTCTATAAATATTAGTAACGAGAGGCCTATTGGATTGAGTGAGATAAACACTCACCATAAGAGGTTATTGTGGGTGAGGAAGAAGGTTTGTCTATCATGGCAAAGTGAAATGCTATTCAGGAACGTCTAAAAAAAGTGGATTATAAAATGAAACTACATATAAAGGAGCAAATGCGTCAGATAGTATTTCTAGAGATGATGATTTTCACTCTACCTCCAAAAAAGGTACAAACAAAGGGCGACAAAAATAGAGTGAGATCGTCGCCAAATGAAGGTTGAACTAGTTTAGATCCATCTTTGTGAGAGCGTGTTGATTCCCAATTTCGAGATAATTAAATGTCACAACAAAGCCACCATTCCTTAAATGAAAAAGTGCTCGTATCGGTAATCCATTGCCTACTCTGAACACAATTTTCATAACACTTTACTACCAGGCCTTGTCAAACACAAAATTAAGATGAAAATATATACATTATTTTATAGATCACGACGTTGACATAACACAATTTCGGCATTTTCACCGTTGAGCCGAGACTTATGGACAAATATTTTAATTATCCAATAGTTTATAACTATAAACTTTATAGTTATATATATTTTTCTATTTTGCTTGTTATAAAAAAATTCTTTTCTATTTTCTTCTTTCCCCTTGTCTCGTGTATCTTTTTTTTCCTATCATTAAAATATTTTCTTTCATATGCATGGCCTATGGTCTATGGATAACATAACACTAGAGCCAGTGATGACAAATTGTTCCAATCTTTTTATCAACATAACTGAAATCTCAGCCCTGCTTTTTCTCCTCTATATTATTAATACAACATATTACATAAATAAGTACATGCAGAGTATTTTCATACACAAAATAACATACAATACAGGAAATGTGGAAAACACAAAAATAAGAAAATGATTTTGGGATAGAATTCAATGACTGCCTTGTCCAATATTATGTGTATATATATATAAGGCAGGTTCTTCCTAAGCTTTAGCAGCTCCTACTGTAGTCTCAGCCCTGCTTGCTACTATCTGCTCAAATAAATCTCTTATCTTCAAACCAACTATGGTTTGGAAGAGACCTGTTCCATTGTTGCTACCAGGGAAATCAGCATGCTTCAACATTTGTTGAGTAACTTCTCCATAGAATTTGGAAGATAGGTTGCTTAAGTGGCTCTCAACATATATTAGTTCATCTAGTCTGTCAAATTGTCCATCCATTTCCACAACTGACACCTATTGCATAAAAATAAAAAAGAGATAAAAAAATGACATAAAAGTTAAATATTTTGGTGAAGTGAAAACAAAATTATTTTCTATTAAGTTTTATAAAGCAACAAAAACACAATTTTTGTTTCACTTTTTTGATGAGTTAAAATTGATTTATAATTGATATTGATATGTTTAAGTGTTATCGAGTAGAATTGATTTTGCTTTTATATTGATTAACTTGAAGCTAGAATATGGAGCTTTCGCCCCTATAATTGTTTTTTAAATTTATATTTATTGTTCAACTAACTTTTATACGAATCTATCCAAATATAAATAACTTGACATTCGATTTACTTTTAACTAAAATTAATTTTACAAAATTAACTCATTCAAAATTAATTTAAACACACAACCTAAAGCAAAATATTCTCTCAAAATTTGCTTTAAGCTTGAAGTAACCCTACTTGATAATTGTGCTATCGACGCAAAGTACCTATCGACTTTGTCGATGATTAATCAATGATAGAAAACGTGGTTGGCCACGTTTAGTGAAGTCTTCAACCATATTTTTCTCATCTACATGGATAAAACCTGAGACATTGCGCAAGAGATTCGAGTTCAATTCTACTCGGACCAAAATTTAATGCTGGTTAATAAATGAAGTATTTTAATTCTATTAGTTTTTGAAGGATTTTAATTCTATTAGTTATTATCTGAAGAAAATAGCTCAACTTGGAAAGTTAGTTAATCCTTTAACAATGTGACATATCTAACAAATTTACTGTAGATTTATAATTAAACTGACATAGAAATCAGTCTCACCATTATTATGCCAATCAACAGATAGGGTAGAGTATTAATTAAACAGCCAACTTCAACTCTTTGCAATAACACAATTCTTTCAAGTTTTCAGGTTAGTTAACTTTTTTATTATATTTTTAATTTTTTTTGGGTAAATTTATTTCTTTTTGTTCAAAATATGAACAAACTAGCCTGAATTTGTGGTAAGAAAATAATATTAAAATCAAATAGTTGATAGGATATTTGAAGGGTGGACTAATTGATACCTCATTTCCTTTGTAAGTCTCTGGTCCATAGGAAAATTTAATGCCAGGATAAGAGCATGTAAGTTTCCTTCCACATGGTATCCATGAAATTGTAGAACCGTCATCAAACAAGTAAACTGGGCTAAAGTATTTAACACCCTCTTTCTGGATCAGCCTCACTCTTAAAATCTTTCCTTCATTATCATCTGGAATTAGTTGAGTAGGCAACACTTCTATCACTGCATCTGCATATTGCTTTTGTGGATCTGAGAAAAGCAAATGTACAAGTTATTAACACATGCTAACTAACTAACCAATGCATATTTTGTACAAGTTAAAGTGAACAATCAAATCAGCCGAAGCATCGCTACAAATACCGGACACAACACTTAATTATACGAAGACACAAATGATTAATTAAAAAAATAAAAGTGATTGAATGTAACCACATACGTCTTGGGACACATTTTAGATCAAAATTGTCCGTGCTACATAATTAAAGATAAAATAAATATATTTCTCCGGTCGTAAATTGTTAAAGACGACAAACATATTCTTAAGCTATTTTCAGCTTCTATCAATAAGCTCTTTTGGATAGCATAGTAAAACAACTTATAGTTTATATGAAAATAATTTGACTTTATTCTATCGTTTGTAAAAACAATTTACAAATAAGCAATTATATGATAAATATTGATGCTATAAGATGTTAATTAAGCTGTTTATCCAAATATGGCCACATTTATTTAAGATGATTTTCTTTGAGGAGTTGGAATCTTAATAGATTACCAATATAAGCTTCAAAATCAGGCTTCCTTGCTTCAATGCTAGCCTTGATACTTTCAAGACTGTGTCCACGTTCTGCCATGTCTCTCTGAAATATTTGTCAAATAATTGTTAGTCAATAATGGATGAGAAGCATAAGAAATTAAACTTAGAATTGTACAAGTTTTTGAACTCTAATTATATTAGTGTCTTTACCTGAATTTTCCAAGCAAATTTCACCTCATTGCTAATGTCTAAGTAGATACTGAAGTCCAAAAGATCTCTAACTCGAGAATCATACCTACATGCATGGAAAACGTCTCAAATTAATAATCAAGGTGAGTGGAATATTTTAAGAAATGCCCAAGTTAAAAAGATTTTATGCCCCATGAATTGAACTATCTATTTTACTATAGAGTAACAATGGACCCACGTATGCATGTTATTGGTCCACATACATTAAGGAAGATTGAAAAATCATTAGCAAATTCCTTGTCCACACAATCATAAAAAATAGATAAGGTATATCAGCTTATCATATTAGAGAATTTCAAAAAACTATAACATCCCCACATCTTGATTCTCAAGATTCACCAAGAAAATTAACTAATGTTCCTTATGTATAGCAAAAATAAAAACATTAGAATATTTTTAAATGGTCACTAAAAAAATTAAAATTAATATAATTAGAGACGTAAAAAATGAAATTTGTCACAAATTAATTTATTCACCACTAAATTTAGTAATGAGATTAGATGATGATGTAATATTTTCGGTCTCTAAATTTCCGTCGCTAATTTTAAATTTTATCTAGTATAAGATGGACATGTATTACTTACATTGGGTGAAGACCTTCAATGACCAAGATTTTGGGTGGTTTAATAAGCTCAGGAGGGTCCAAAAGACCAGTGACATGATTATAAATAGGTTTTTGAACAGAAATACCATCTTTAATAGCTTTAACTTGTTCATACATGAGATCAAAATCATTAGCTCTTGGATCAAGTGCAGTAACACCTTTCTCTTTTCTACCAGTTCTATCCAAAGAATGGTAATCATCCAAACATATCACAGTGGTTGTGTCACTGATAAGTGTGTTTGAATCAGGGTTTCCACCTTTTGGTGGTTCTGCTGCTCCTCCAAAAACACTTGTGAGTCTTCTCATGAAAGTACTTTTTCCACATCCTGAATCAGCTGCTAGACCAATCACAATTGTCTGTGAGTCACCTGCACCACATGTTATCAAGTATCTTCTGTTGTTACTGTTAGGTCTTCTGTTGCTGCTCTTTTTGGTTGTTGTGTAGAACACTACCTGTTTTTGATTAAAACCAACATGTGTTTTTGATGATGTTGGAATTGAGATGTTTGTTCTTAGAGGTTGTGTTGAGTAGACAGTACATGCTGCCATTCTCACTGAATATTGTTATTTCTTTGTTTCTCTTTCTCTCTAAGGTAAAGAAAGAATTTTTTTTGAAGAAGAAGTGAGTTTAAGTTGGATAGAGAATTATTTGGGACATATATTCTAAGAAAAAGTTTGGAACACATAAAATATATGAGGTGGAACTTTAAATCAAAACAAAGGGAGTTTAGCAGGAAAATAAATAGTGAAAATAGATATTTTTAAATGTGTAAACAACAATTTTGATTTTGCTTCCTAATTGTGCAAGGACGTCGTTATAGTTCTCAAATGTGTTAAAATTGCAAATATTTTTCAACTGTTTATTTTTTATTTGTATGTATTAAATTGATCAACGAAAAATGTATTTAAAGACTAAACTATATATATAAAGACACTTGAGAGGGATAAAAGAACTAATAAAAAACACATTTAGTTATGTTTTTATAATTTCGATACATTCAGATATTATATATGGGAACAACGTTTCACACATCCATAACCAAAATTGTTGTTTAACTGTTTTATTTATTGTTTAATGTTTGTGTATTTCTGTGACTACCCTTTGTTTTGTCACAAGTTTGGAGGTAATAGTAATGTTGTAAGGAAAACAGGAATTTAAGTGGTGTTAATCCATTGGAAAGGGGTATAGTTGTCATTTAAGAATTTTTTATTAAGAAAACACAAAAAGGACAAATTAAGACTAGATATTTTAACCTTTATTATCAAGTTGTTTAAAAACTATGGAAATGATGAGGTTATGGCATATGTGTGATAAAATGAAAACAAAGGGAAGGGTCTTGTGTGGTTAGTGCAGCATGGATATTTGACATGCCACGTGGCATAAATATGGTGGATATTTGAAGATGAGGGATAAAGGGTGTAGAGTGAAGTAGATTTCATGGGGAGGGTATGCCATCCAATTCTATCTTGGACTCTAATTGATTAACTTCTCTAATTTTTTAGATCAAACTATTGAAAATTGGAAGTCACTATACTGTTTTAAGCAGAGGACAACATTTCTTAATCCAAAACAGTGTCACGAAAAGAGGTGGAGGTTGGTTCCTAAGGTGCATATAGCATATTCCAAATGACCACAATAGTGAAGAACCATGTGGTCAAATTAAGTAGCATTATAAATTTTTTTCTATAAAAATATTACATACTATGCGATATGGTAACTCTTTTTATCAAATAACTTTTTGCAACGGTATTAGAAACCAGAAAGGGTCGCGCACAGATAGCAAAACAAAAAACTTTATTTAGAGTTTAGACTAATTATAATAACTAGCGGAAACTTGAAAGGCTTTGGCTGGAATTTGGGGTCTTACTCGGTGTAATGTCTGAGCTTTGGGGAATATACTTATACTATTTAATTTGTTTAGGATAAGGGATACTATACACTCTCTCTGAGTCTGATTCGGCAATTGCGATGTCTTTACTTACTAAGAGGTGTCCCTTGACACAATCTTGCTCTTCGATTATCTCCCTCGTTAACTGTCTTTTGATGAAGTATTGGGAATTTGTTACTCATATTAACAGGCAGGTAAACCATGTAGCTAATTGGTGTGCCGACTATGCCCTTTCTTTATTTACGGGTGTCCATTACTTATGACAGGATGTAGCTAGTGTTTATTTTAATCACCGTGGTCTTTTACCGGGACAAAACCAGGATGAATATTTTGGTGTGACTAAAATATAATGTCAACAAAATTTTCCCAATGAAATTAAAGACTGTACTATTTCACCAAGAATAACAATTTTAGTAGTTTTATTCGGGCTAGATTTTTTTATCCCAAGTCACTTTGTAATCTTGACAATTGCTAATTAGAACAAAATGAGTCGTCAACCACCTCTGACATTTTATTTTTCCTATTGCTCTGGAAAAATGTCCATCCCTCACTTGTTCATCTAATAACAAACATTCTTCGTATGTAAGAAAAAAAATTAGGAAAAAATTGGTGTGGTTATAGCCACACCATGCCCTACATTGCATCCGTTCATGGTATGTTGTAATTTGGCCAAACAACCCCCTTATATTGAAAAAACAAAGAAACTCGAAAGGGACCTTAACGTCCCTCTACTCGTTTTTCTATATTGTATATTTTCTTTTAAAAACAGTCATATTATTAATTTAACTTTCGAGATTGTTACATTGCAAAATATGGGTTGTTGCTTCTTCCAACCAAATTAACCCTATTAGAATTTTACTCTTCACCCTTTCAAAATTGCTCATTCCCATCCCAATCTTCCAAAATTAACCTCATCGCAAATTAACTTCCGCTCAATACCCAACGTAAGTTAGCTTGCGCTGGTACCCAACAACAGTTAACTGTCGTTGAATTATGGTACGATACATAACAACATTTAATGCTTCAAACCCAAACCATTAATGATATGTAATCGATAAACACAATTTGCCTCAACAACACAACAATTTTGACAACAAAACTTATTCATAAGTCT
Source organism: Medicago lupulina (assembly GCA_958299785.1). NCBI lineage: Eukaryota > Viridiplantae > Streptophyta > Magnoliopsida > Fabales > Fabaceae > Medicago > Medicago lupulina. Next base: position 11,456,692 of record OY283146.1, read on the forward strand.
CATCATGACATAATCACTCATAATTGATCTAAATTACACCAATCCGACATTACAGACACAATCCACAAAAGATTGAAATTCATTAAAAGTGCAACATTACATTTTTTTTAACATATAACACTTCACTACATAAAAAAAAAACATAAATTTGAGTTGGAGCGGACACAAAGATATAGCTTATTATTTTCAACCATTAACCTAAACATGTATTCTACATCGCTATAATCATCAATAATCCATGGAAAATAAATGGTCTTTCACATGTCTTCATCTTTATCCGACCCCAGATTTACGCAAGGCACCTGTCTATCCATAAACACAAATTCCCATTTCTCAAATAAAGATGAATAAAGTGGTTTGGAATTAAGCCAAGCCACACAACGTGGGTATGTGGGTTAAGTGTTGCAACACCTCAAATTGGGAAAAAAAGTCTCACATATATGTCTTTCGGGACTTATCAACTGAACAACAACTCTATTGTAACAAGCAACAATGTGACCCATGTCCGATAATGTCAATTACTTATCTATGTATGCAATTCCACCATTATTTGTGGGAGAGTGTAAACCATTCATGATATGTTCAAAACGCTCCTCCGAACCAAATATCGGCAAATAGCCAGTCTTATTAATTTTCTAACTTATGAATAAGTGAACTAGACCTAATTGTTTTATTATCATATGGCATAAAAAAACCATCTTTAAAATAAGAACTATTGATTTTGAACAAGTCCAAATTTTATGATCTATAGCCCTAACCGAAGAAACCCTAGTCTTAAGCTCTTATTCACTTGGCTATTATCAGTCAGCGGAGAAGGTTTGTTTCTTGTGAACTGGGTAGAGGCGTCGCTACTTTTCTTTGGTCGTGTTAGAAAGCGTTTCAATGACAAGATTTCTGCACTTCAAATGGTAATATTCTAATCACTAATTCATGACAAGTTCGTATTCACTACTAGAAAAAGCAAAATTAAGGAGGGAAATTAGTGATGGAAAAAATAAAATTCTTCACAAATTCCTTGGTCGCAAAATTTAGTGACGGAATTATAGAGGGATTTCATGTTTTTCCTCACTAAATTCCCCTCAATAATTTGTGTTTTTAGTAGTGATTGAAAGTTACGATAAACTCGTCAATGTCCCTAACCTCGGTTTCACCACCTACGACTCCACCGCTAACAATCACAAATTATCATTCTCAAGTTACGGTAACGATACAAATTCTGGATCTCAATCATTCAACAGTTACGGTAAAAATTATCTGCTCATTTTATATCACGATTTTCCTTCATTTTTATATCATAATTGTTTTTTTATTTTTTTATTTCACACTTGAAACTTTTAATAGTGTTACTTATCTTATTATTAAAATTTGAGTAAATTACACTCCCCTCCTCTAAGAAAAGCTTGAACTACACTCCTCTCCCCTCTTATGTTAAAATATACACTCCCCTCCCTTAAAAAGTAATATTTACACTCTCCCCCCGTCAAAGATGTTTGAATTACACTTCCCTCCCCTCTTATGTTAAAATATACACTCCCCTCCCCTTTTATTCAAAATATATTAGAAAATATTTTACTCCTCTCCTCTAATAGAAGCTTGAATTACATTTCACTTCCCTCTTATGTTGAAATATACACTTTAATCCCTCAATAATTTTTTTTATTTCTAATAATCTAGAAAAAAAAATAATCTAACACACTTTAGAAAAAAATAGTATTGCAGGTCTATTTTAATATAATCAAAATTTGAATACACATCTTTCACTATTTTTTATTCACAATTTCATTAACATATAGTTTTAAACCCTAATATAAAATATGAAACAACCCAAAATAAAATTAAAATATGTGAAAAATTACTAAATACAATAAAATATGGTTATTTAAAAGTTAATTTTATACTCTAAAATATAAAATTAATAGAAAAATATTTAAATTTAATTATCATTGATATTTAAATTATAAAGAAATGAATTTGTTTTCTTAAATGGTGGTTCAAAATTACTATATATCATAAAAATATTTATTTAAGTTAAAATAGATTAAAATGTAATGCATATTTAATTATTAAGGGATGGGGTTGTAATTCAAGCATCTTATAGGAGAGGGGAGTATAAACTTTTCTTTTCAAGGAAGGGAAGTGTATATTTTAACATAGGAGTAGAGGAGAATGTAATTCAAGCATCTTTGAGGGGAGGGGAGTGTAATTTACTCTATATAATAATCTTGAATCCCCATTTAAAAAATAAATACATTCGTTTCTATATAATTTAAATGTCAATAATAACTAATTAATTTAAGTATTTTGTTATTAATTTTATAATTTAGAGTATAAAATTTACTTTTAAATAATCATACTTAATTGACTTTTGTAGTTTTTGACATATTTTAGTTTTATTTAGGGTTGTTTCATATTTTATAACAGAGTTTAAAACTATATGTTAGTGAAATTGTGAATAAAAAATAACGAAAAATATGTATTCAAAATTTGATTATATTAAAATGGATCCGCAATACTATTTTTCTTTTAAGTGTGTTTGATTAATTTTGTTGCTAGATTATTAGAAATAAAAAAAATAATATTAAGGGATTAAAACATAGATTTTATCATAAGAGAAGAGATGAATGTAATTTAAGCTTCTCTCAAAGGAGGAGAGTGAAATATTTTCTAATATATTTTGAATAAAAGAAGAGAGAAGTGTATATTTTAATATAAGAGGAGAGAAAAATGTAATTCAATCATCTTTGTAAAGAGAGGAATGTAATTTACTCTTAAAATTTCAACTCTTCGTAGAAGCATTATTACCAAAAAATTGTTTCAAAGAAGTTTAAACTTCCGGATAACAAAAAAACAAATTTTATTAAAAAAAACTTTTTTAAAATGGATTGTATTAATTAGGTTTTTATTGAAAAATTGTAAGTACCTATTACTGAGAAAGAGTATAATTGATATGTTATTCGGTTAAACTTTGACAACGACAATTAAAATCAAAGGTAAGATCCATTCTTAGACGACTCTTAAAAAAGGAACATATGGCAGTACAAATTAATATATGTCCTTAAGGGATTGCAAACAACATAAGAGATCAAATATTCTTTGAGCCATTAAATATCACATCGTAGATATCTACTTTTTCCGTTTCAAAATACATGGCTATTTTGGAGAAATTGCAATAATCAAGGAATTAAATAAATTTTGTTATTTTTGATGAAATTATATGTGTGTTTTCTATAATACCCTAACAATTTATTATTTCATTCTATATTATTCTCCAAAATGGACATGTATTTTGAAACGGATGGAGTATTATAAATAATAGATACGTTGTTAAGGGGCTACGGCCATGGTTAGATCTGTCTCCTCTGGCATTGGGGGCAAGAGAGATTTGTTATAAGAAAAAAAAAGAGTAAATTACACTCCCCTCCCCTCAAAGATGCTTGAAATACACTCCCCTCCCCTCTTATGTTAAAATATAGTGTAAATTACACTCCCCTCCCCTCAAAGATGCTTGAAATACACTTCCCTCCCCTCTTATGTTAAAATATAGAGTAAATTACACTCCCCTCCCCTCAAAGATGCATAAATTACACTCCCCTCCCCTCTTAAGTTAAAATATACACTCCCCTCCCCTCTTATTCAAAACATATTAGAATAAATTTCACTCCCCTCCCCTAAGAGAAGCTTGAATTACATCCCACTCCCCTCTTATGTTAAAATCTACACTTTACTCCCTCAATATTCTTTTTTATTATCTCTAATAATCTAGCAAAAAATAATAATTTATCACACTTAAAAAAAATAGTATTGTGGGTCTATTTTAATATAATAAAAAATTGAATACATATTTTTTGCTATTTTTTATTCAAAATTTATTAACATGTAGTTTTAAACCCTATTATAAAATATGAAACAACCCAAAACAAAATTAAAATATATGAAAAATTACTAAAATCATTAAAGCATGATTATTTAAAAGTTAATTTTATACTCTAATTTATAAAATCAATAGCAATATATTTAAATTTAATTATCATTGACATTTAAACTATAAAGAAATGAATTAATTTTTCTTAAATGGTGATTCAAAATTAATATATATTATAAGAATATTTATTTATGTTCAAATAGATTAAAGTGTAGTGCATATTTAATTATTAAGGGAGAGGTTTGTAATTCAAGCATCTTATAAGGGAGGGGAGCATAAATTTTAACATAAAAAAAATATTGAGGGAGTAAAGTGTATATTTCAACTTAAGAGGGGAGGGGAGTGTAATTCAAGCATCTTTGAGGGGAGGGGAGTGTAATTTACTCTAAAATATACAATTTCCTCCCTTGAAAAATAAAATTTACACTCCCCTCCCTTGTAAGATGCTTGAATTACAACCTCCCCCCTTGATAATTAAATATGCACTACACTTTAATCTATTTTAACATAAATAAATATTTGTATGATATATATTAATTTTAAACCACCCTTTAAGAAAAATTAATTCATTTCTTTATAATTTAAATGTTAATGATAATTAAATTTAAATGTTTTTCTATTGATTTTATAATTTAGAGTTTAAAATTAACTTTTAAATAACCAAGGTTTATTGTCGTTAGTAATTTTTCACATATTTTAATTTTATTTTGGCTTGTTTCATATTTTATAATAGGGTTTAAAACTACATGTTAATGAAATTGTGAATAAAAAATAGCAAAAAAATATGTATTCAATTTTTTATTATGTTATAATAGACTTGCAATACTGTTTTTTTTCGAAGTGTATTAGATTATTATTTTTTTGCTAGATTATTAAAAGTAAAAAAATATATATTGAGGGAGTAAAGTGTAGATTTTAATATAAGAGGGGAGGGGAATGTAATTCAAGCTTTTCTTAGGGGAGGGGAATGATTTTTTTTCTAATATGTTTTGAATAAGAGGGGAGGGGAATGTATATTTTAACATAAGAGGGGAGGGGAGTGTAATTCAAGCATCTTTGAGGGGAGGGGAGTGTAATTTACTCTAAAATATACAATTTCCTCCCTTGAAAAATAAAATTTACACTCCCCTCCCTTATAAGATGCTTGAATTACAACCCCCTCCCTTGATAATTAAATATACATTACACTTTAATCTATTTTAACATAAATAAATATTTTTATGATATATATTAATTTTAAACCACCCTTTAAGAAAAATTAATTCATTTCTTTATAATTTAAATGTTAATGATAATTAAATTTAAATATTTTGCTATTGATTTTATAATTTAGAGTTTAAAATTAACTTTTAAATAACCATGATTTATTGTCGTTAGTAATTTTTCACATATTTTAATTTTATTTTGGCTTGTTTCATATTTTATAATAGGGTTTAAAACTACATGTTAATGAAATTGTGAATAAAAAATAGCAAAAAAATATGTATTCAATTTTTTATTATGTTAAAATAGACCTACAATATTGTTATTTTCGAAGTGTATTAGATTATTATTTTTTTGCTAGATTATTAAAAATAAAAAAATATATATTGAGGGAGTAAAGTGTAGATTTTAACATAAGAGGGGAGGGGAATGTAATTCAAGCTTTTCTTAGGGGAGAGAAATGTATTTTTCTCTAATATGTTTTGAATAAGAGGGGAGGGGAATGTATATTTTAACATAAGAGGGGAGGGGAGTGTAATTCAAGCATCTTTGAGGGGAGGGGAGTGTAATTTACTCAAAAAAAAATTGTGGTCATACAAAAAAAACCGAATATAGAGAAAAGTTTGTTACAAATTATTGCTATATAGTTTGTTACAAATTATTCCTAAACAAAACCGTCGTTAAAAGATAAATTTTTCAAAGAAAAAAAAAAGATTGATTAAAGGATAAACTCTAACTTTATTTAAAAAACAAGATATACGAAAAAAAATATAAAAGATTGATTAAATTAAAGGAAAAACCCTTTTTTAATTAAAGGATAAACCCTATGTTAAAAAAAATTAAAGGATAAACCCTAACTTTATAAAGAAAAAACAAATGTACGAAAAAATATAAAAAATTGATCAAAGGATAAACCCTAACAAATTGCTGTGTATAAAAGTAACTGCATATCATATATAGATGATCTACAATGCTCGTATAAATCAAGAGTTGTGACTTGACGTCTTCTCAATAATCAGGCAGACAAAAACAAGTGTCTTCTTAGTTACGAGATTACACGTAGTAAGTTTCTAAATTATTTGATTATTTTTTAATAATACTTTATATTCTCTATTGAAAATTCTTTTAAGTTTTTTATTTTATTTTCAATCTCCAGCATTAATATAAAAAACCAATAATCTTTGTAATTGATTTCTCATTTTCTTTCTCATGATGGTTGAGATTCCATTTGAAAGAGAGTATGTAACAATTGATGTATAATTGCTGCTTTTTTCCAATCTTTCTCCTCCTTTTTTTTTTTTTTTGTGGTTTTATCCGTTCCTCGTCCTTTTTGCTTTGATGTATGGTGAGTATTTTTTGTTTTCTGTTGATTTTAGTATCTATCATGGTTTTAATTTATGGTTGCAGTTGTGGTCGGGAATTGCGGTCACTCAGTTGTGGTTGCTGCGGCTTTGAATAAATTTTAAATTTGCAAAAACTAAATAAATTGAATTGCACATACACACTTGGAAGGTATGCTTTTTCATCATATCTAAACATATTTGGATTTGTATCCAGAATTTTAAAAAATTGAATGAACATGGTCGAAATTGTTTTATGCAATGTAACCTATTGAAGACCACACCGCAACGGTTGTCTGAAGTTGCGGTGGTTACGGCAACAACAATAGTGCCGCAGCAGCTACATATGTGGACCACAATTTAAAACATAGACTATCAAATATATTTGTTACATTAAAAAAATTATGATGTGATCTATGTAATCCAAATTTGATTAAATTGGTTTTAAGTTCTTATAGTTGTTTATTAAAAAAAAAGGTTCTTAAATAGTTGTTTTTTATTTGTTTGTTTTTGTTTTGTTATAGGAATATGGAAGGAAGAAAACTGCAACAATTAGCTCAACATATTGATTTAAACGAACGGACTTCAATTCAAGATCCCTCTGAGAATAGCATGGACCAACAACAAAAGAAACTTAACACTGATACCATTGAGTCGGGTCATGCCGTCGCAATTCTAAACTCTACTGATAATAATGTCGCAAACCTAAACTCTACCGATAATAAGGTCGGAACTATAAACACTAATGATAATAACTTAGTTCAAGCTGAGTCAGTACCAGAAGGAAGTCATGAAGCAAGGAGAGGGCGTAAGGAAAGGGTACATTGGACGAAAGATGAACATAAGTAAGTATTCAATCTATCCTTGGAAGTGAAATATATTTTTCTAATTCTATTTTATAATTGAAGTTATTAGAGATATGCATTAAATAGTTTCTGAAATTTTATAAAATTTATGGAGAGTGGATATACTTAATACTCAATAGCGAGTTGATGAGTGAAGTCTATATTTTGTTTTTTGAAGTGTATATTTGCAACTCTATGCAAAGTTAATCTTGGAGCAAGGAGACTTCTCTAGATAAAGAGTGGGGATGAGTTGACACAGAAATTACTAAGCTCAATAACTCAACTCATCTTCACTTTATACTAATTACTAAGCACATACTCAGCTTACTCTAAGATTAATAAATCATTATAAACTTTGAATTCATAAATCCAACCATCAAATCAAAAGTTCTTATTTGAATATATGAACTCCACATTTTTTATAGAATTTTGAAACTATTAAATAGTATTTCATTAATTAAATAATTTCGATGAGTAAATACAGATTGTCATCACATAGCCTAGAGTTTTACATTTTTATTTTGAACAAATAGTCTAATGACTAGACACTCAAAGTGTAGAGAAGTGAAAAATCTCCAATTTGAACTTAGGAACATGTAGACCAACGCCATTGTAGCCACCAATTGATATGTATTTACGGGATAAAAAAAACACATTTATAGCTTTTTAGAAAATGATATTTTTTTCATAGGTGCAAATTAACCTTTCTATGTTGAATATCAGTAAAGAGAGAAAAAAAATCAATGCAAGTGTTTGCATTGTTTTGGATATATGTTTTTTTTTGTTTGTCAAGATTATTATCTTCTATTGTTATTTTAGTTTTTTGGTTATTTCTCTCTCTTTTTATTTAATTGAATTTATATTTTGTGATATTTAGGTTGTTTCTACAAGGGGTGAAAAAACATGGTAGAGGACGCTGGAAAGATATTTCAAGAGAATTTGTGCTAACAAAAACTCCAACTCAAATTGCTAGCCATGCCCAAAAATACTTTGTTCACCACCAAACTGCCAAAGAAATGGAGAGGAAGAAAAAAAGAAGAAGCATTCACGACATAACCTTAAACAACAATGACACATTAGTCACTCTCCCTCTTGAAAAACAACATGAAATTCCTCCTCAAGACACAGCAGCTACCTTAAATAACAAGGACAATGACAACTTGCAACAAACCCAACAAATGTATCAGTTGGCCTTGCTTTATCCAATCGGTTCTACACTTCCTGATATGAACAAACTTGAGAAGATGCGCAACTTGTTCAACTTGTTGGCAAAAGACCTTTGAATCTAAATGTGTAGATTCATTCATATTAGTCCAATAGAATAAGTTCAAAGTTAATTAAGCTTATTAAAAAATAGGTAATATTTTTTTTTTAATTTGACAATTTGATATAGTAAAACTCATTCATCCATTCAATCAAATATAATATATTTAATTTGGTTCTCCAAAAAAAATATTTAGTTTGGTTGCATACGCTTTCATTTTATTTTTGTCTATGTATTGTTCCCATATTCTACACGTGGTACCTCGTATGTATGTTTGAGATTTCATAATAATGGTTCAAAGATGTACCTTTACTATTTTTAGTAAACAGATCTAGAAAATGAATGTTAGTAAAAATAACATTTTATTTCCTTTAAAAAATAATATTTTAATATTTTACTGAAAATTATTAAAAATAGAAGGATCCAACTTAGAACCGGGTGTATATATACTGCCCGTAGAATTGATGTTTTTTTAACATCTTTTCCAAAAACCAATTACAAATCGTCACAACTCACTACAACATATTCAAGGTTCGGTAACATTGAAAAATGTTACTAAACCAAAATTTAAATTTAGTAACACTTCAACAATTGTTACATAAAGTTTATATATATTTTTTTTAGAGGGATAAAGTCTGTATTACTGAAAGGCTTTAGTAACACATTAGAGTATTATTTCTGTCAACAGAAAAAAAAAACTTTAGAGTATTTTTATTAAGGGAAAAAATTGTAGAGTATTATTAGTAACATTTGATAAATGTTATTAATTTATATTTGTTTAAACACTTGGGCTTGTGATTTTCTTTTTTAGGGAAAATACTTGAGCTTATGATTAATAATATGAAATAAAATAATTTCTATTTGTGTTTCCCCTGTGTACACTATTCGAACCTATATGTGAACCCATCTCAAAAATCTCCGCAACAATGTTACAACTCCCTCGTTAATGATCAGAGATTTTAATGAAATCAAGAGTGTACACGAAGTCAAAGGTTTTTACTCAAACTCAAACCCATATTCGTAAACATCTGGATAAATGTATGATGGATGACGATTGGAGGTTGGATTTTCCTCATGCCCTTGTGGAAATTCTCTCTTCACTCAATTCATATCATAATTCGTTGTTGTTGAGTTGTTTTAAATCTAGAAGCATCAAATCTAATACGTTTCACTTTCAAGGTTCTTGGGTTTCCCACCCGGATTATATGAGTATTTTGATTGACAATACTTAGAAGACTTTTGTAGGTACAACCGCTTTCAAATGGAAATAGATACATGCACAATCAATCACTTTCAACAAAGAGACGTTCAATAATACTTTCAAGAATAAGAGGATCTTGGAAGATCGAATTAGAGGTGTCCATAAACAATTGTATAATCCCCAAACTTTTGATCTTTTTGTGTTTGATAGGACTTTATTTAAAGCAAGAGTATAATAAGATTTTGGCACATGAAGAAATGCTTTGGTACCAAAAGTCTCGTGAAAATTGGGTTAAATTTGGAAACAAAAATACAAAGTTCTTCCATGGCCAGGCTGTAATCAGAAGACTTAGAAATAAAATATATAGGCTTAATGTGGAAAATATATGGGGCACGGATGAAAATACGCTCAAAAGGGGAGCCTCAAAATCTTTAACGCATCTCTTCCAATGGAATGATCCTTATAATTTTCATAGTCTAAAGTTGGAGAATATTCCATCCATTCGCATTAAATTACACGACCAACTTCTTCTACCTGTCACCAACGAGAGGTCAAAGATGTTATTTTCTCTATCCACTCTTACAAAGCTTCGGGTCCAGATGGATTTCAACCAGTTTTTTTCAAAACTTATCGCCATATCGTTGAAGATGATGTGTGGAAAATGGTGTCTAATGCTTTTGCCTCTGGTATCATATATCTTACTCTTGCAGAGACCTTGATTGTTATTATTCCAAAACTTAATATCCCCCTAAGTTTCATAAATTTTTGTCCTATCAGCTTATGCAATGTGCTTTTGAAGACTATTTTCAAAGTACTAGTTTGGTGTATTAGACCTTTCTTGGATGATTTATTGACCTTTTCAAAGCTCTTTTATTACGAATAGAGATTTTTCTGATAACGCCATTATTGCTCAAGAAATTAATCACTTTATGCACAAGAAAAAGTAAGAAATGTCATTTACTATTTAAGGTGGACTTTGAGAAGGCATATGATATGGTAGATTGGGATTTTCTTAGGTTAATTGTTTATGAATTGGAGTTTCATCATCTCATTGTTAATTTGATCATGAGTTGTATTGCATCTTGTTCCCTTTCTCTTAAGTGGAATGGTGAAAAACATGATAGTTTCAAACCAAAGAGGGTTTATGACAAGGAGATCCACTATCACCTTATTTATTTGTTCTTTGCATGGAGAAATTATCTCTGATGATACAAAAACATGTTACTAACAACACTTGGAGGCCGATAAAGATTTCTCGTGAAGGACCAAGATTTTCTCACCTTTTATTTGCTGATGATTATCTTCTTTTCACCGAAGCCAAGAGCTTACAATTTAAACTGGTTAGAGATGTATTGCAAAGATTTTGTTCTACTTCTAGTTCGAAGATCAGTATTCAAAATTCAAAGTTTTTGTGATCCTTAAATGTTTCTCGATCTAAGCAACACAAATTTGAATCTCTTCTCTAGTTCAACCATACCTCTCATGTTAGAGATGTGTTGCAAAGATTTTGTTCCGCTTCTAGTTCGAAGATCGGTATTCAAAAGTCAAAGTTTTTGTGATCCTTAAATGTTTCTCGATCTAAGCAACACAAATTTGAATCTCTTCTCTAGTTCAACCATACCTCTCATCTGGGTATGTACCTTAGATATCCTATGATGTTGGGTAGAGTTAAGAATTCTTATTTCAATTTTATCCTAGACAAGATCAATGGTAGGTTGGTGGGTTGGAAAATGATTTTACTAAGTAGATCAGAACTTGTTACCTTGGCCAAAAGTGTTGTGACTGTTATACCTGTTTATACTATGCAGAACATTTGGCTTCCATCTGGTATTTGTGAAAACATAGATGCTACTATTTGTTCCTTTATATGGGGGAGGAATTATTGTCATTGGGTGAATCGGAAGAAACTGACTATGCCAAAGAGGTAATTATACACATGATAGTTAACACATGATGTTTTTTCAGATCACATGACATTTTCGTCACTTGGGTGGCAGCGATGAATTGCTAGATGCCTATCATTGTTTATAAAGTATTCAATATATATGGTTTTGAAATTATTTCAAAAAAGAATTTTTTTTATTCAAAGAAAATGGTTTTGAAATTGTTTCAAAATATAATATATTTTTGGTTCAAATAAAATCAAAGATATGATTTAGAAATTGTTTCAAAAAGATATATTTTGGATTTAAATAAAAACAAATACTATATGGTTTAAAATTGTGTCAAAAGATATATATTATTTAAATTGGATTTAAATAAATTCAAAGATATGATTTTGAAATTGTTTAAAAAATATATGTTTTGGATTTAAATAAAATAAAATATATGAAGAATATATTTTTTATTCAAATAAAATCGAAGATAGGTTTTTGAAATTGATTCAAAAATGTATATTTTGAATTTAAATAAAATCAAATATATGGTTTTGAAATTGTTTCAAAAGATATATATTTTGTTTGAAAATATCTAAGTGGAGCACATAAGTGAGTCTATAAATAGAACTCACATAGTGTTGAATATCATACTACTTTACAACCCTTACTGAAAAGAAACCCTAGTCTCTCTTAATCTCTGATTTATTTGGCTAGTACCGGTCACCAAAGAAGGTTTCATCGTGTCGTGATTGAAGTGTTTCAACAACAAGATTTCTGAACTTCAAGAGGTAAAATTCTAATAACTGATTCATGGTAATTTTGTATTGATCTGAGGAAGAGAAAATAAAATTTTAATTATCCCATGCGTGTATATCACGATCTTCCTTAATTTTTTATGTCAGAATTGTTCTTTTATTTTGCACTTGAACTCTTTAACAACGTTACTCATGTTATTGAATTCAACTCTTCGTGAAAGCATTACTATAGATAACAAAAAGTTGTTTAAGAAAACCTTGAATTTTCCATTCATATAGGATTAATTAGTTTTTAATGAAAATAGTAAGTATGAGTAATTGAGAAAGGTTTTATAATTGACAAATTATACCACAACTGTTAAATAAAAACGTAAAATCTGTACTCAAACAAAACTACAAAAAAGAGATGGAGAATAAATTAATATATGTACAAGGCATTACATAACGGATTGCAAACAAACATGAGAGAGATCAAACATTCTTTGAGGCAAGGATTGATTAAATATCAGACCGTAGATATCTATTATAGATACCTTTTTACATGGGAGGGGTGGTTACAACCCATTGTCTGGCGGTAGCGTGCACGAGGGATTTGGTGACGGTTGGAGTTGTGGAGGAGAATTTTTGGAATACATAGAGTAAAAATATTTTAATTAGGATAGTATTGTGATAAAATTAAATTAGGTTAGGTTAAATTAGGTTTATTAACATATATTACTACTTCTGCCTCAATTATAAATAAAAATTAGTTAAAGTTGATGTATTTCTCAAGATTTTAGACCAAAAACATTAACTTTCTTTGAAATTTTTTTGTTTATATTTGAGACCAAATGAAGTAACTAACATTATATTTGGTTAAATTAATTAAAACATTTTTTTACTTTTATTTATTCAATTAACTTATTGTTGTGTGAGCTAAATCTTTTAAACATTATAAAAAAGTGAGTTTTTTTTTTTTTTTTTTATTAAAAAGCCTTGGTATCAAAACAATGAGCGATTGATATGAAGGTTTAATCCCACTTGTCAAAGAAAAAATGAAGCTTTAAACCCACCACCCACTTGCAACATTGAAATGTTATAAAAAAAATTTAAATATTGTAAAACTAAAAAGTGTTGGATAAATTGGAAGAAAAAATTAATATTTTTTGAAATGTTATGTTTTTCTATGCACAATATTTCTATTGTTGGATTTAAACAAGTTAGAATTCTCAATTCTCTACTGCGTTCAGTGGAGAAAAGATTTTGTTATAAAAATAAAATTTTGTTCATGGTTTTTTTGTTGTACTCGGGTGAATGGAAAAAACGCAGTCATAAAAAAAATCGGATATATAGACATAAATTTGTTACAAATAATTGCTATATAGGTAAAACACAAAAATATTGATCAAAGGATAAATAACCCGTTTGTTATAGCATTTTTAAGAAAAAAATTATTTTTTTTAAAATAATCACTTTTAAGAGTATTGCATCCGTTTGTTATAACTTTTAAAAAAAAATTAGAATCTAAAAAAATTCTGAAAAACTTCTTAAAAAATAGTTTTTTTAAGGGGAGAGAGAAAATATGGATCAAAAGATTGAACTAATTTTGTAACAAAAACTCGTTTTCATATAGTTGTATCTTTTTTGGTTACTTTCATATAGATGTATCTCAACAAACTAAATTATTTTTTTAAAAAAAGTGATTTTTATTAGGTTAAAGAAAAGCAAAATAGATTCTAATTTTTCATAAATCTCTATAAAATATTCTCTAAATTATTTTATAGCAAAATTTCTTTTATTTTAATCCGTAACAAACGACCCAAACCCTAACTAGTAAAAAAAACAAGATTGCCAAAAAAACAATATACGAAAAAAACATAAAAGATTTATCAAAGGATAAACCCTAACTAGTAAAAAAAAAAACAAGATATACAAAAAAGAAACAATAGGATAAACCCTAACGAGTAAAAAAAAAAAACAAATATACGGTAACAAATTAGTAAGGTAAGCCTGTATAAATAAAAGGAACAGATCATTTAGATACAATCCGTCAAACAAAAACAAGTGTCTTCTTATTAACGAGAGTACACGTAGTAAGTTTCTAAATTATTTAATTATACAAGAATAACATGTTTGGATTCTTTAGATTGAAAATTCTCTCAAGTTTTTCTTATTTACGATCCACAGTTAATACTTCCTCCGTCTTGTATGTATAAAAAAACCACTCTTTGTTTATAATTTATTTTCCACTTCTCTCATGTATGATGGTTGAGATTTCACTTGAAAAACTTGAGAGAATTTTCATCTGACAGAATTTAAAAATTGATTTTTTCCAATTTTCGTCCTCGTCCTTTTTGTTTTGATATATGGCCTCGAGTACTCTTTGTTTTCTTTTGATTTTAGTATCTAACCTGGTCTTAATTTGGTTGTAGTTGTGGTTGTTGCGACTTTTGAATAATTTTAATTTTTTACGAACTAAATAAATTGAATTGCACATACAATACTTGAGAGACAATTCAAGGTTTTTTGATTATATCCAAAAACATATTTGGATTCAAAATTTCAATTTTTTGAGAGAAAATTTGAACGAACATAGTCAAAATTGTTTTATCGAATTCCTGATGCCGTTACGTTTTGGCCGGATAAGACCACATCGGTGGTCTGCAGTTGCGATGGTTACCACATGAGCAATAGTAGGGCATTGGTTGCAGATGAAATTATACATGTCTATGTAATCCAAATTTGATGAAATTGCTTTTTAAATTCTTATAATTGTTTTTTTGTTATAGGAACATGGAAGGAAGAAAAGTTCAACAATTAGCTCAAGATATTGATTTAAATGAGCGGAGTTCAATTAAAGATGCCTCTGAGAATAGCATGGACCAACAAGAGAATCTTGACACTGATGTCATTGAGTCGGGTCGTGCCGCCGCAATTCTAAACTCTAATGATAATAACTCAGTTCAATCTGAGTCAGTGCCTGAAGTAAGTCATGAAGCTAACTTAGTTCAAGCTGAGTCAGTACCAGAAGGAAGTCGTGAAGCAAAGAGAGGGCGTAGGGAAAGGGTACATTGGACAGAAGGTGAACATAAGTAAGTATTCAATCTATCCTTTATATTTTTTTTTCAATTCTATTTTAGGTTAAATATTTTTGTTTTTTGAGCAAATTTTAGGTTAAATATATTCTTTCCAATCTAAGTTATATCACCCAAAAACAAAAGATGAAGTATTAAATAGTTGTTAGATCACATAACTGCAAATTTGTATTTTTATTTTAGACAAATAGTCTAGTGACTAGATACTCAACTTTAAAGTGGAAAATTCTCGATTCGAACCGCATGTAGATCAACGTTCTTGTAACTACCAATTGATATGTATTTACAATACATTAATAAAAGAACACATTTATAGCATTTTATGTTCGTAGATTAATCTTTCTAGGTTGCATATTAACAAAGAGAAGAAAAAAAAAATCAATGCAAGTGTTTGCATTGTTTTGGGTACATACCAAGATATAGTTACCTCATTTCTTTATTATTTTCTTGTCTTATTATTTCACATTCATTCTATAATTTGTGATATATAGGTTGTTTCTGGAAGGGCTAGAAAAATATGGTAAGGGACGTTGGAAAGATATTTCAAAAGAATTTGTGGTGACAAAAACTCCAATTCAAATTGCTAGCCATGCCCAAAAATACTTTATCCACAAAAATGTGAAAGATATAGAGAAGATGAAAAAGAGAAGAAGCATTCACGACACAAGCTTAAACAAGAATGGCACACTAGTCACTCTCGCTGTTGAACAACAAAGTGAGACACCTTCTCAAGCAATGCAACAGACACAAACACAACAAAATGAGATTTCTCCTATGTTGTGCTTGCTTTGTCCAATCGGTTCTACAATTCCGGACAAAGAGAAACTTGAGAAGATGCGTGACTTATTGGCAAAAGAACTTCGACGCTAGAGTTTCAGCACATCTAATTGCATTTATGCTTCGTATTTAGTCTGATAAAAAAGTTCAAATTTAAATTTTTTTCCTATTAAAAATAGGTAATTTTATTTGACATTTTTTTTACAGTTTGATATAGTAGAATTCTTTTAATTGAATATAATACAATTAATTTGGTTGCTTACGATTTAATTATTTTTTTCCTATTAAAAATAGGTAATTTTATTTTCCTATTAATTCTTTGCTAGCTTCCATTTAGCACTAGAAATCTCCTAGCTCTGAGTAATAACACTGCAGTTGCTGGAGACAGACCCTCAATAAATCCTACAATTCCATGTCCACTGATTCTGAAGCACTTGCCTAAATGAACTTTACACAAATTTCTTTGATCACAGCTAAAATCCCCAAGGTACTAGAGGACTTTGTATCTGGCTATGATTTTCAACTATCATTTAGTTAATTACCACCATACTAGAGGACACGCATACTCTTTCAAAGTGGAAAGTGAGATAAAAAAGTGTATAAATTCGTTTGCTCCAACAAATTTAATGGTATGAATATTTTAATTACCACCTATACTATATACTTCTTCCGTTTTTCTTTATCAGCCGTTTTAGAATACTTCATCTGTTCCTTCTCTAAATGTCTTTTTATGATGAATTTTTTTCGTTTTTATTTAACTGTTTTTTGGTATTTTAAAGATACGATTTGTCAATTATATCATTTATCAATTACTCTTATCTTAAAATTTAAACAAAATTTTGTTACAAACAATCGTTTTAAGAAGAGTTAAAATTTTGTTACAAACAATGGTTCCAAGAAGAGTTAAAATTCAATAAATAAGATGAGTAGCAATTGTTAATAATTTCAAGTGCAAAGTAAAAGAACAAACTTGAGAGAAGAAAAATAAAAGACTCCATGAATGTTCAAAAGGAAGAAAAAGAGGAAGAAAGTTAATTGTTTTCTTAGCTTTTGATTAATGTGAAGTTGGAACAATTTTTATATTGACTTAAAATAATTAAAAAGACGTGCACAATATTTAGATTATTGATAATTGTTTTTTATGAGAGAGAGTGTGCAAAAAAAAAAGAAGAAATTTGTTGGAGAAAAATATAAGCGGTGTTGATACAACAAAAGTGTGAGAAAACTTTGGAGGGTGAAGGTGCGTTGCCGGTCACCATGTCACAAGCGGAGAAGACCGAGATGGTGGACAAAGCTAGGAGTGCCTCAGGGACAAAGTTTTGAGGGATGTCGCGAAGGAACCTACCGGGGCTTTGATGTGGTTAAAGTTGGAGTCATTGTATATGACCAAGTCTTTGACTCATAGGCAATTCCTAAAGCAACAATTCTACTCATTCAAGATGGTGGAGTCAAAGACCGTAACAGAGCAACTAACGGAGTTCAACAAAATCCTTGATGATTTGGAGAACATTGAGGTGCAAATTAAAGACGAAGTTAAAGCTATACTCTTGTTGTGTGCTCTAACGAGATCATTTGAATCCTTCAAGGACACCATCCTCTATGGGAAAGAAGGCACCGTCACCTTGGAAGAAGTTCAAGCGGCTTTGAGAACCAAGGAGTTGACCAAGTCCAAGACTTGAGAGCGGATGAAAACGGTGAAGGCCTTAGTGTCTCAAGAGGAAATGGTGGAGCTAGAGGTAATCGGGGAAGCTCAAAGGGCGGTAACAAGGCAAAGTATAAGTGCTTTAAGTGTCACAAGTTAGGTCACTTCAAGAGGGATTGTCCGGAGAACAATGACGACTCCGCGCAAGTTGTGTCCGAGGAGTATGAGGATGCGGGTGCTTTGGTTGTGTGTTGTTGAAGAGGGTTTGGTGTAGGCTTGTGGAGCTACTTGGTGTAGTTGGATGCAAGGAAAAGAAAAAGGTGATTGGTGGTTGATGGTTAAATTGGTATCATCATCAATTTAAAGTCAAGGTGGAGAAATGTTGAAATTGACTTGAAATTGAAGTTTGAAGGAGTGAAATTTGGGCCCTGAATTGCTGTCTTCGGTGGCCGAAGTTGAGTGCCCTGTTCCACCCTTTTGCTTCGTAAATTTTCGGTGCCCGATATGGTAAAATTGGTGGCTGAATTTGAGGATAAGGCTGAGTTTGTACAGTACGAAGGCAAGAATTCGGTGGCCGAATTTGACATTTGCTGAACACTATAAAAGGTTCCATTCTTCATTTTTTTGAGTAGAGCTTCAAGAGAGAAACCTAGGAATACAAAGGAGGGAACTTTAGGGTTGAGGGTCTTTGTAGTGATGTTCTCTTGGGTTGGGAAACATTGTAAACACCTTGGGTGAGTGAAAATCATTGAGTGTCTTGTTCATTGGTGAGTTTGAGAAAATGGGTAGAAATTAGGTTTTGTTATTTGTGAGCACTTGTGCTAATTTCTTGTAACTCATTTGTATCTCTTTGTAAGAACTCTTTGATAGTGGATTGGAGAGATCAATCTCTCCTCCAGAGTAGGTCAAGTTGGACCGAACTGGGTGAACAATCTTTGGTGTGTTTGTTTCCTTTCTTTCTTGCTTTCATATGCTTGTGGTTTTGTGTTTTTCACTTTGATTCCTAGATTAGATCTAGGTGCTGTTGTTATTATTGTTGCTTGTTGTTACTTTGAAATTGGTTACCATTTTTCTTTGCTCCACACATCATAGTTTGTATTGGTGTGAGGTTTTAGACTGGAATTCACAACAAACGCCATAATTGTGTCTGCGGTTGCACCAGCTACGACCTCCGCAATATTACAACAGTAATTATAGATGCGGGAAGACCACAATTTAAATCATTCAAAAACATTATGCATGTCTATATAATATAGGAAACATGGAAGGAATAAAAAGGAAACAATTAGCTCATCAAGTTGATTTAGAAGAGAAGTATTCAGGGAAAAACAACCTCATTTTGTTGTTTCGCAGGGAGAGTGACTATGGATGTTGACAAAAAGCGTTAGTCACATTAGTCACTTTGCCTGGTAAACAATTAAATGAGGTTGACAAACAAAAGAGCCTAGCTGACAAGATGAACTTACTCTTCGGTTATGTTGTTTATGTTCTTTATGCAAACATGGTTATTGTCTTCATAACGTTGACTCTGCCAAATTAAATTAAGTGCAGCAATTTTAAATTATAGAAATTAAAGATTTTCATTTGAAGTTGTTATTCAACAATACTGATGAAAAGGTACTCCTGATATAAAGAGCCTAATTTCTGAAATCATAGCATGTAATAAACTCTTCAGAGCGGTTAACATAGCAGCGTTTTGTTCCCATTTGATGTAATTTTTGTAATACAAAATTTATTTCATTATATA
The DNA here is from genome assembly GCA_958299785.1 of Medicago lupulina. Taxonomy (NCBI): domain Eukaryota; kingdom Viridiplantae; phylum Streptophyta; class Magnoliopsida; order Fabales; family Fabaceae; genus Medicago; species Medicago lupulina. The sequence continues at coordinate 11,476,339 of OY283146.1, forward strand.
TATATATATATATATATATATATATATATATATAATAGTAGTAGAGATACATGATGAAATTCGAATAAGAATATGAAAACTAGTAAGACATGGAGCTACCATAGCTAAACTATGAATAATTTTATTGGCTTGTCTTTGAATGAGCCTCATTAGTGGTTGATAAGTTAGAAGAAAGTAAACATTGTCGATCGTTGATAACCGATTCATATTAAACTCTTCTACAAAAGAAAAACGAAAACATGAAAATTATAAGGATTACCGGTAAAAATACTATGGTGGCGCATTTACATCATAATTTTTGTGGTTAGCTTCACCCCCACATTCATCAAGTAAACATGACCTTTTGGTTATTTTCACTTATGGATATTAAGTGAGTGTTTGGTATAACAGTTGCTGGTTATTTATCGGGTTACGAGGCACTCTTACCGTGAAAATAGAGAAGCTAGACATTGTGGCTTCAAGTTAGAATTGCTTTTAATGTCATTCCACCGTTGAAACAAAAAGGTTAGGCTTAACAACAGCTTTAGCCTCCCAACTTTCCCAAAGTTGTGATTTTGGCTCCCTAAGAAATAAAACTACAAAACCGCCCCTAAGTTTTGCACCTGTGGCAGTTTTAGACCCCAAGGCCAATTTTGACTTGGTCTACACTGACGTGGCACCCTAAGTGAGGTGCCACATGTTATTTTTTAATTTTTTATTTGGCTTTGGGGGGCCAAAACTGCTACAGTTGCAAAACTTAAAGGGTGATTTTGTAGTTTTTTTAGGGGGCCAAAATCGCAATTTCGTGAAAGTTAAGGGGCGAAAACTGCTACTAAGCCTTATTATTATTATTAACAATAATGGATAATTCCTTTAAAAAAACATTAATGGATATTTACACTAAATAATATCATCTTGAAATTTTGTTTGCTGAATTTTACATGCATTATTAACGTCGGAAGGGATAAATAGAAATAAATATTATTATTTTGGTACAAAAGACGACAGTAGTTCAAAGAAAAGATTACAAACTAAACATGCATTCCTAAACATATAAACCACGAAAATAGTATAAAAAATAGGTCTACGAAGCTCACTAGGAGGAGTCTCGACATTACTTTGATATGTGATGCTTATTGATTAGATTAGTTACCATATGATTGAAGGTGAGAAAACACAAGAAGAGAGTTGAATAGTGTTGACTTTTTCAAACTTGTTCAAAGTGTTTCACAAGTCGGTGTCTGAGATAGCTCAAAGTCCGAGTACAACAAATATAAACAAACACAGATAAGAGAGAGAGTGAAAGCAGACACAAAACAAATTTTTTATTTTTAAAAAAAAGACAAAACAATTATACTCGTTCATCCTACAAGCTAATACAATTAAAGGAATCAAAAGAAATGACAATATTATCTATCCAATTAGCACATCGATTTTCTTCCTTCCAAGCATGACAAAACTGAACATGCCAATCCAAAGGCGCAAGACAACGAATGTGTAACACTAAGGTAAGAACAACCCAACTAAACTTACAATTATCTTGAACCATATCTAAAAGAATTTCAGAGTCACATTCTATAAGATGATGATAAGTTCTCTCCTTGGAAGCCATATCAAAATCAAGTTACATGCCCCACATTTTGACAAGAGTGTCACAAGCTCCAATTTTCCTATTGTAATTTTTTATCTATCTCCCTTCAAAAGTTCAGTACCAAGCCACACACCCTACGATTTCCCAACCTCCCTTGCAGTCATCACTGTTAAGTTTCATCCATCCATTCATCAGGGAATTTCTTCAAACTAATATAGATAGTCTCCTTAGGTTGAATATTACGGTGAAGCATTGAGTAGAGCAACTATTGATTCCTTTTGTGATATTATGGGTTGTTGAAAAAAGGATCATTTAACCTTTGAAAATTATCTTTAAATTAATATAGCTTCATTCCGCCCCGTCAAAGAAACTAACAAGCGGTGATAAAATTATGCTCTGAAACATCATCATTAGAGTGTTCCTTTTAATTCCTTTGGACATATTTTCATGTGGTAACCCGGTTAAATTTGATCATTCTGATCCATTACATCTATTCGTAGTTCCTGCACTATGATAAAACCTAATGCATTCATAAGTTAAATTAAAGCTTCAAAGGCTAGGTAATTTTTTTAAGGAAAACAAATGTCCTTTATTTTATACCACGCTGTCATATGGTCTCCGACTTAGAATAAAATAAAAAGTCTCTAGATGTATATTCCATTAACAGTTTAGTCTTTGACGTTAGAAATGACCGTTAAGAGTTTAGATGACAATAGTTTTGGGCTGACAAAAATGAATGATGTGACATAGAGACCAAAATATGAAGGTAAAGAAATCAAAACCAGGGACAAAAACAAAACTGGGATCAACTATTTTGGTTCCTAACTTACACCTCGTTGTCACAATGGTCTATGTACATGTATCCCGTTAGTAATTTAGTCCTTGACATTAAAAATAACTATTCAAAAGTAGGGGTGGCAATTGTTTTGGGCTAATCGACAAGGATGAATGACATGATATAGAGATCAGGTGAAAGTAACCAAAGGGTCACTTTATTAGTAACTAAAGGTTCTCCCTCCAAACCAAAGGTCACTTATAACCTTCAGGCTTAATAGCTGCTTTTGCCCCTTAACTTTCAAGAAGTTGCGATTTTGACCCTTTAAGAAAAAATTACAAAACTGCCCCTTAAGTTTTGCAATTGTAGCAGTTTTGGCCTCCAAGACAAAAAAAAATAAAATAAAAATAACACGTGACACCTCACTTAGGGTGCCACGTCAGCGTAGACCAAGTCAAAATTGGCCTTGGGGGCCAAAACTGTCACAAGTGCAAAACTTAAGGGGCGGTTTTGTAGTTTTTTTTAGGAGGCCAAAATCGCAACTTTGGGAAAGTTAGTAGGCTAAAACTGCTATTAAGCCTAATAATAATAACAACAACAATAATAATACATTTTAAATTTGTGTGTGACGTTCAATTGTTTTTTAAAGTATAAATACCTAAATGAAAATAAATATAAAATGAAATTTAGTGAATAAAATTCATATATAATATTAAAGGTTAAATATGTTTTTGGTCCCTATAAATATACCAACTTTTCGTTCTAATCCCTCTAAAAAATTTCTTCAACTTTTAGTCCCTATGAAATTTTCAATCACTACATTTGGTCCCTATTTTAAAGTTAATTTTAGTATTTTTTTTAATGAAATGTGTAGAAAATTGGAAAAATATTTCCCAAAAAAAAAATAGAATTTTTCGAAAAAACATAAATTAAATATGAATTTTTAACCATCAAAAATATAAAAATTCATATTAAATTCATGTTTTGTTAAAAAATTCTAATTTTTTTTAGGATTGATTTTTATAATATTATTAATTTTCAGCAAAATTTTATTCAAAAATATGAATTCTATATATGAGTTTACTTTAAAAGAGGGACCAAAAGTGAAGATGAAAATTTTTATAGGGACTAAAAGTTAAAGGAAAATTTTAAAGGGACTAAAACAAAAAGTTGGTATATTTGTAGAGACCAAAAACATATTTAACCCCAATATTAAATATACTTAATTAATTAATTTTAAATTACTTTTTCAATAAAAACCGAAATTCAAAATACCTACTAATATTTATTGATATAAATTTTGTTATGAATTAAGAATACTATTTTATGTCATTTTACACTTATCAACATGTTGAATCACTGATTTTATCAAACACGTCAACCTAACATTTATACATCAGTTATCGGTCATTGACTATTAGTCATAAGTTTTTTATTTTAGAAAAGACTATTAACCATAAGTTATCAACTATTTTATCAATTATCCATTACCGAACAAAGCCATAGACAAATTTCTAAGTCTTTTTTTATACATCTCTCACAAAATCAATTTGTTTCTCTCACTTTCATAATTCAACGTTTCCCTCGCTTTTGGTTTTCTGTTCGTTATTTCTCATCAAAGTTTCCCTTTCTCTCACAAAATCACAACCCCAAACTCATCCTTCCGAATTGATCGACGATTTCTTCACTTGGAAGTCAAGGTTTTGTTTAAGCTTCTTCACTTGGAAGTTTGAAGTACAATTGGGGTAAAAAATTTCTCTTAATTTTAACGTTTTTTCTGTTCTTTCACATTTCAATCAACTTCATTGAGTTTATGTAGTGACTTTTTTGTTGATTTCAGATACAGCATAATCTTGTCAAATTTTCTTGTTTAATTTTTGTTTTTGATATTGTTGTTGTTGAAAATTTGATAACAGAAACCTAATTTGTGCATTGTATGGGTTTGTTTGATCTATGTAGCCGACTCCGATTATCATTAGATTAGGCGTCGTATAATCTTGTCAAACAATTTCAAAAGGAGCTTTTTTGTTGAATTTTCTTTTTATTGAAGTTTTCTAGTTTCATTTTCCACTGATTCATCTCTTGATTCTTGTTTTCAACATCATTGGCAAGTAAAGGTTCAATCTTTTTCCTATATTTTCATTTTTTAAGTCAATATCTTAATACCCTTTTGGTTTTTTCAACTGATTCAACTCTTGATTTTTGTTTTCAGCATCATTAATTGATACCAAGAAGATAGTAAAGTTTCAATCTTTTTGCTATTTGAAGAAAAACAATTATGGTGATTGCTGATAATGAGAAAAGTGGTGATGTTCCTGTGTTGGTTGTTGGAACCAAATCTTGTTCAGCTCTTTCTGATGCTCAAACTCCAAAACCTAAGAATCATGTTAAGAATGTTTCTGCTAAGGGTGAGGATGTAGCAGTTTCTTTGCCTAGTGTTGGTCAGGTTGTTCCTAGAGCTCCTTCTGTGCAGGTTTGTTTGTTCTTTATTGTAATTTGATAGCATAGCATTGTCGTTTGAGAATGAAATGCAAAAGATCATGTTAGTGGAATGTGATTATGATGGAGTTTTCTTTGTTCAGATAAACATGTTTTGTATTGATCTATTTTTCATGATTTTAGCCATATTATTGCAAGCATAAGAATTGTATTATTGAGTAACAATTAAAATATGATGTGTTGGTATTAACCGACGAGTAAAAAATATTGGAGAGAGAGTCGACAAATTTATTTAGGTCATATTGTTTTTTTTCTTCGATGGAAATTAAAGTTGTATTCTACAATATTCTTAACTCTGGGTTTGACTATTTTTTCGTGTTTGCCTGATTTTCCGTGTATGGATCTGTGATTAAACAGAAGTCAAATGGTTCTGGAAAATTCAATCCGATGAATAAGATGCCATCGCCACGCTATCGAAAGCCAGGCCCTAAGCGCAACAGTAACACAAATGGTACACCTCACATTGATGTTCCTGCATATGCTCTCCCACCTGGTTCAGGACCTTATCCGAATGGTGAGAATCCTAAGCCTGTATCCCCGGTGGCAGCAGGACAAGGTGAGAATCACTAATCTTCAATATTCTTGCTTTGATACAATTGAAGTGGCTTTTAGTTGCAACATGATGTTCTATGGCTTTCTCATTATGGCCTTCTTCATTTTGTTAGGATTATTAGGTATCTTTTTTGAGATTCATGATGTCGATATAATTCAAATTTGATGAAATTGGTTTTAAATTCTTATAGTTGTTTTCTTGGTATAGAAAGCATGGAAGGAAGAAAAATTATACAATCAGACCTCCATCAAATTGATTTAAATGAGTCAGTTTCAGTCCCAGATCCCTCTGAGCATAGCATGGAACAACAACAGGAGAAAACTGGCACCGATATCATTGAGTCGGGTCGTGCTGTCGCAATTCTAAACTCTAATGATAATAACATCGCAACTTTAAACTCTAACAAAAATAACTTAATTCAAGCTGAGTCAGTACCAGAAGAAAGTCATGTAGCAAAAAGAGGGCGTAAGGAAAGGGTACGTTGGACGGAAGATGAACACAAGTAAGTATGCAGTCTATGTTAACCTATGATTGAAAGTTATATTTTTTATTTTATTGAATTAAATATGTATTTAGTTCTTATAAAATTACAGATTTTAACTTCTATAAAATTATTCTGTTTATTGACAATTGTTTTCATTTTATCTTTTATATATTTGTTTAGTCATGAATATGGATGCATTAGTATATTTTCTTCTCATATTATATAGTTGAACTTGAATATTTCACATTCATTCTATAATTGGTGATATATAGGTTGTTTCTGAAGGGGCTAGAAAAATATGGTAAGGGACGTTGGAAAGATATTTCGAAAGAATTTGTGGTGACAAAGACTCCAATTCAACTTGCTGGCCATGCCCAAAAATACTTTATCCACCAAAATGTGAAAGATACAGAGAAGAGGAAAAAGAGAAGAAGCATTCACGACACAACCTTCAACAAGAATGGCACACTAGTCACTCTTGTTGAGCAACAAAGTGAGATTCCTCCTCAAGGAATGCAACAGACACAAACACAACAAAATGAGATTTCTCCTATGTTGTGCTTGCTTTGTCCAATCAGTTCTACAATTCCTGATAAAGAGAAACTTGAGAAGATGCGCGACTTATTGGCAAAAGAACTTTGAATTAGAGGAGTTGTTTTGGATTCTGTGGTATTAGTTTGATCTTTAGATAGGTGTCTTTCTTGTTTGAGCTGCTTGTTTTGGTGTATTATTCTGTCACGGATTTTACAAGCTAAGACAGTGTGGTTGTATATTTTAGGTCATTCTTTGTTGAGGTACTTGTTTTGGTGTATAACACTTCTTTGTTATTAGATACAAACATAAATACTTAATGTTTCAATTTGTTTAATTCTTCTCAATTATTTATCTATTCACAGTGGTTTAAAAAAAGGACCTGTGCACTTGACACTTTTTTTGGTACAATACACCAGACCCTTTTATTTTATTTTTTACAAAAGTAAAATGATGCACTTGCTACTAGACAATACAAATGTGTGTCATATTCTTGATTGTTGGTTGGTTTGAAGAACTGTAAATAATTACTTGTTTGATTGTTTGTCATTAGATTAGGATTGATTGTGTGAAGTTAGTCTGTTTTATAATCTTGTAAAATTGATTATGAAAGTGAGTTAGTTGAGTACTGGTTCAGCTATAAAATCACACTGTCGTGGATTTGGTTTATAAAAGGTCATAAAAGGAAGGAAAAAAAAACTGAGACACGAATTCTCACACAACTTGTAGTATTCGCAAAACATGGATATAGATTTGTACTGAAGTGACTGCATTTTTTCTAATACATTATTGTGTAATTTACTTATTTTGTGCAATGCAAACAATGCAGATCTATATTGCATAGTGACCAATACAATTAAAATTAAATAAAACTATGCAATTGTGATTTGTACAAAAGGAAAGCACAAGAAGGGGCTTTGCAATATTTTCCCATTGCTTCATCCTCCTCCATGTTGTTTGGGGAGGTGACTACACCTCTTCAAGTTCTGTTGTTGAAATCACTTGGTGGAAATATTATATGGCAGTTCTTAATTTGATTATTTTCAGAAGCACTTGGAAGTATTTCAGAAGCTTTTATTACAAACATTAGAGTTGTTTTACTTTTACATGCAAGTTTCAAATATATCACCTCAAGGGTTAAAAGAACTATTGTCAAGGATTTGTGCATACATACTTTTCTGTAGAATTCAATACCAATAGCATGATCTTAACTCTTAAGCATATGACTAATGTGAAGCCCTCTTATATTATTTTCTCTAATCTTTTTATTATTTCTCTTTCATCTTTCTATCATAAAACACGCTAAAAAGTCATGGTGACCGGGTCTATCTCTCCTTTGCCCTATTTTCTCTCTAATTTTTTATTACTTCTTTTTCATTTCCTTTCATCATACACACTAAATTACACAAACATCGTTGTGACTTTCTCTCCTTAAAGCCATCGAATCCTGAAGGAGTGTAAGAGAAGAGGAGGATCACCATTTTACAATTTGTGATTCGTCAAGTCAAGTGTGATACAAAGTTTTTGGGTGGATAGGATTCAAGGGGACTTTGTTTTCATTGAGGTTAAAAATGAATTTTTTAACAAAAAAGATTATTTTTTAAAATCTGAAACAAAAGCTATTAAAATAAGAAAAATGATTTTTGATAAATGATTTATTTGTTAAATAAATCCAACACAAACGGGACATAAAAAGTCTATTTGAAATGGCTTAGGTAAAATAATATTGGTATTAATGGTGGTTCGTTAACCCCTTAGATTGTATAAGGTAATTTTTGCTCTCTTCAGATGCGGCAGGTTTATTGATTTATTTGGTTAGTTTTTGGTTCCTTGTACTTTATCCCAGGTTGTTACCATTTGTACATAATTTCCACTTGAATCTATTTGATTTGCTGTTAAAAAAAACCTCTACACTAGATCCACACTGGAAATCCAATACATATATGCATATCAAAGGTAAAATATTGTTTCAAGAGAAATTCTAAAAACATACTCAATTTCACATAATTCACACTATACTGTCAAGTACAGACAAGACTATGGTACAATCACTACAGAGAAACAACAGAACAATACCACACAAAGATATTGCAAAGAATGGAGAAGAGGATTGAGAAAAAAGAGAATATACTAGGCCACACTGGATAGTGACTGACACTATAAAAGCCGCTAGAACAAAATCTTGAGAACAGTCTCACTTGTGCCCCCGGAAAAACATGTATATTCTCTGCAGAAGCAACAAAAATAAAAGGAAACAAAACAACCATCAGGCAAATATTTCAATCATTTCTTCTGAAAGAAACTTAAAGTGTAGCTGGTGAAGTGAAAAACACAGAAGTCATGGTCTATTTTATTTAAATAGAATAGTAGCCAAACATAAGCTCCAAGTACTACAGTCCTAGTTTTAATTGTTAGCATAGTCTTGAGTTTCCCATAGTCCACAATAGCAAAAAAAAAACCTTTTTTTTTTTTAAATCCTAGTTTTTAATCAATCATCTTTTCCATTCTTTGCAATAGAAATATTGTGTTGGAAAATGGTGAAAAGTTGTGAAAAGTTTAAAAATTATAGTTTCCAATACGAAACTACTACTTTTAGTTTTCCTTAAACTCAACCAAGTGAGCTACCCATCCCCCCAATAGCAAGAAACCATTTGTATCTATGAAGAACCACTGGTGAATCATTCACTGTTAAATACACTTCAGTCTTCAAAAGAAGTGCTTAAACTCTTACAAGGCCATTTACTCTTGCCCTCTTCTAAAGCAACTCCCTGTTGTCTATAGATCTATAATAGCACGCTATAATTCATATCAAAACAACAACAGAAAACGAAGCAGAGAATAGTACAAATTCATATTCTTTTAACTACAATAACTTATCTTGTTGCCTAGAAGCAATATAAATAAAAACTGAGAAAGTAAATCAAAGCTATTGTCCCTCACCTGAATTACCCACAAGCTTAGAAGAGCCTCCAAGCAAAACAGACCAAATCCAATCAAATAGAATATCTGTAAGAGCACCAATAATATTGATGGATCAAAGCATGTAAGCACAGTTAAACGGTTATGAAATAGACACCAAATAGACATAAATTACATACGAAATTAAAAATGAAAAGTAGGGAGGTTTTCATTTTTTTTCTTTCAACTACTTCAAGTTACCAAATAGACACAACTAAATCTAGTTCCATATCCAATTCCCACAAAATTTACATCTCTTCATCTAAATTAAAGTTTCTACACTCAGTTATTTGGTTGCATTTCATTTGATGTCTAGACAGTTGAGTGCCAATAACTACATGGAAATGAAAAATGTAGTTAAACTATCTGACACTTAATGTCACTCATGCATACATAAGATCATAATTCCATAGGAGAGGGGAAAGAGGTGATCAGCTTGAGAACACTAATTGCCTTCAAGACTTGGGACTTGTTTGATTACTGTTTTTTAAAACAATTCTGTTTTTGAAAATTAAAAAAGTAATGTTTGATTATAGCTTGTTCTGTAAAACTGTTGCATAATATGTTGTTTTGAAAAGGAAAAAAACATAATGCTTGTAAAACACAGTTTCTCAAAATTGATTTATAAAACAGTTTTTAAAAAACCAAAACACAATCAAACAGACCCTTAGGTTTAAATTACTGCAGATATATAAATGGATAATATTACAACTTGGCATGCAAATATTTCATCACTAAATTAATCTTATATGTCTGATCACAATATTAAACAGAACTGCTTCTAAATATCCAGTGCAATATATTCAACCAACAAAATAAATGCTAATATGGACGAGTACAACTTACCCCAACCAATACGTGGTCTGAGAACACATCAATCGCTGCAAGGATGCCCCTGCAATTTTAAATTATTAATTCAAATGCGACAGAAAATGAATCCAACTGCAAGCATGACTTAAGAAAAGGGTGGCAAAGAGATAACAGCACAAAATGGCATCCAACTACAATATGAGAAAGACCAAAATGTTTTGAAAGGGGAACTTAATCAATTTTAGAGCCACATCAATTTCTTCCCACCTGAACTCAAACGAATGATAAAACAACATCAAGAATGAACGTATATCCCACTATATTGTTTCATTGCTGACTTATGCTAAAACATGTAAGAGGCATTCATCTGCACCTATGAAGCACAGATAGTCCTCGGATTAGGCGTGTCCGGTGTCAGATACATATCGTGTCCGACACCGACACATGATTACATTGAATTATGTCATTTTCTCAAATTATTCTGACGTGTTTATGTTTGTGCCGTGTCTGGTGTCATGTCTGAGTTTGTGCTTCATAGATCTGCAGTTACAATGATCCAATCTTTTTCTTATGGGTTAAATATGTTTTTGGTCCCTATAAAATTTAAAAAATTCATTTTTAGTCCCTATAAAAATCTTCAACAGTTTTAGTCCCTACTATTAATTAAGTAAACTCGTGTTTGACTAATGGAAGTCCACGTGTGACATTTTAAATGACATGGAAATAATTAATAATTGTTTTTTATTTAGTATTTAAATGTATTTAAAAAAAATTGGGATGATTTATCTTTTGATGTATACTTCAAAAATTACACTCACTCAATACCAAGCAGATAAAGAGATAAAAAAAACTTTACACTCGGATAAGTAAACCCTGCAATGCAGCTTGTAGAACTTACGTTAATGACTTCCCATGAAAAACAACTGGAGGTGCAATTGCAGCAAAGATGCAAAATGCTATATGAAGCTGCATCAAGTCAAAGCAATTAACAAAAGGATTAGTAAGTCGGTCACTAAGTAACATGCTAATATCTTGTAATGGATCAACATACCAAGTAGAACATGAAAAACCAACTGAACTTCAGTGCACTATCAGTCCTGCATAACAGAAACAATCATAAGCAACAGCCACCATAATGCACAATCAGGTTGGGAGGGAACATTTCATAATGTATCATTAGCCTGTAACTAAACGGGATCCCTAAGTAGACCTAAGCCCTGTGTGTTTACAGTTTAAACAGTGTTGAAGTGCTAGTGAATATGCAAAGGAAAATTGCAATTTACCTCATAGCACGATAGAGGGGCCTGTACCAAAGCACATATGAAAGGGGAATCCCAAGCAGCGCATAAATCACTGCAAGGAAAAATATTTTAACACCTGCACATTGTAAACTTCACAGTGAGGTCCCAAGCCACGACATGAAACTAGAGAATTGGCAATAACATGAAATTAATAGAATAAGCTCACCCCCGCCTCTGATCCAACAGACAATCACTGCAACTACATTAAAAACTAAGCAGAGAACGATTCCTGCAAATGATATCAAAATAGGAAGAAAAGATAATTAGACAGGACTCTATAATAGAACAGAAAACATAAAAGTAAAAGAAAACCAAGATTTCTAGAGTAGATGTTTGTGTTTGAGGGCATGCATGCATATAATATGATATAAATGCCCAATGGAATGAGTCTTGCCAAGAAAACATCTCATTTCATTCCATTTCAGCCACCATTAGAGCCTATAGCTATAATCACGGAAAAAAAAAAACATGTATGCCCTTTGCTTTGGTTTAACGACATGGAGTTGCTACTTAACCAAGAAAATGCTGCTAAGAAGTTACATTTCTCGAAAACATTCATAGACCAAAATAATTAATAAATTAATAAATAGATAACATAATTAAGTGACCATACCCAACCAACTAGCAAAGGCCGAATATTGCAGTCTCTGAGCATGAACTGGAATCTCATTGGCAATATCATGGTGAATGATTGGGAAAAATGGAGGCCAATTCTTATCATCAACAGGCACACCAGCTGGTAAGCATATTTTGAAAACAAGAAAAAATAAGTTTGACTTGATGTGTATACATAAAGATGCAATGAAAAGACAATTGAAAATCTGGTATGGTGGGATCTCGTCATTCACCTTTAGCAACAGAATCTTCTCTTCTTTTTATATCCTACATATGCATTTGAAAGTCAAAATCCTCAAAAGCAAAGGATACTAGTTGACTAATAGTGGCAGAAGCAAAATCTTGTATATGCAGGCATTTAAGAGAATACAAGTACACTGTACATCACTGTTGATGCTGACAACTAAAATACTACTGTAAATGAATGCTAAAGAATCAATACCAGCAGCTAAAAAATTCAAAACCAACCTTCTCTCTCCTTTTTAAATCAGCTTCCCACACTGCTAGCTCTTGACTTTTTTTCTTGGAGTCCCCCTAAATAAACATCATAAAGAATAAATTCAGCCCCTCTGCCAAAAAGAATCTTAAATGTTTTATGAAAATCCCTGCATAAGAAATGACATTACATTTGAAGTATCCAAAGGAATGTCAACTGTAGCATCATGTCTTTGACCAAAGCCAGCTGGTTCAGATGCCAACGGTGGAACACGTGATTTTGATCCAACGCCATTCTGTAAGAATTCCACAACAAACAGAATGAAAAACATGTATCATAATTAAAATGAAACAAAAAAGCATCAAAGGCCAGGGTTTCACAAAAAACTACCAATTTGTACTTTGGATAAAAAATTAAATATGATTGGTATATTATTTTATGAAGTGAGTTTTTATAAGTAGACATTAAAGTTAGTTCTTAGGAATTAACAAGGTTTGAATTAATTAAATATGAAATATTTTGTACACGCAAACAGCAGCAAAATGAACTCTGAAATCAAGCTCAAATCACAAATAGTTACAATTAGATGGCAAATGATAAAATTACGTTTAGAAAATATTGAAATGACACCAAACTTACACAAACAGCTCTCTGAAAACTTATTGAAACACAACTACCAAACATATCAAACGATCACACTTGTGTGCAATCATTTTTCATAATAAATGTATGAGTATAGATGTTATTGAAAGAACCTCTGCCATTGGAATTTAAATACTGCATCTATAGTTCTATACGGCAATGGCATATGTTGTTCAGATAAATAGTAGATAATATATACACATTGGTCCTAGGCGTTTCACATAAGGTATGTTTATAAGTTTAACACGCAGCATAAGCATCTACAATTTCTAATAATTGACAAAACATCATGTGCCTTCCGCATACCCAATACCTCTACACCGTTTGTCCTAGAGATGATTACAATACAAATAACCACACCACAAAAACTTTATCAACTCAGATGTGAATACAATTAAGTGAACAGTCGATTATAATACTGCTATTACTGCTTGATAGATAAATCCCTTTAATTAGTCAGCGAGTTATATTATAGATTTTATCATTTGATGTATACAAATAAGAGGAAGACAAAGGATATAAGGGAATCTATCTTGTCAATTTTGAGAGAGTTGGGGCTTTTAGACATAACGAGTTTTGTAGATCCTCAAAGTTCTGTAGTGTTCTATTTAGTTCCTAAACTTCATATTCCCATTTATAATTTACAAAGATAGTGTTTTCAGACCTCTCTGTTGTCAGAATAGATTCCCTCTAATTATTATTTTTATGAATGGAATAGATTCCCTCTAATTGATTCCTCTTATATCTATTTTATTCTTATAAATTGTGCAGCATAACTATCAATTATTTTGTCAATGGTTACAAAACAAAAACAAACCCAACAATTAAAACAAAACAAAGATACCACTCTTTGCTTGTATTTGATTTCTCAGTAGGGGAAGAAAAAGGTAATTCCGGACACATAAAATAGATTTTAACATGTTTTAATAAGTTTTGTTGGAAAATGGAAATGATTTTGCATGTAATTGATTCTAAGTTGAAATTAGGATTCGTAACTTCTAACTCCAAACGTGATTTTCACACTCAAATGCATTGTTCAAATTGCTATTAATTAAAATCAATTTAACAAAATTAATTCACAAAAAACACCACTGCGCTGCATGAACACACAAAACACCATAACCTAATTCACAAACCTAGATTTCTCCAGATCCAAGTCCTCCACAAACATCACCGATTCGCAATCTCAAACTCAAATCACCACACACTCTTTTCTCAACTAACTGTATCCTCAATTCAAAACCAAACGAACAAAAAATCAAAATTAAGCCATAATTACGTGAATTAACAACAGATCCGAAATCAAATAACCAATCACATAATCAGTTCCAGTTTTATAGATAATCACAATGTACACCACAAATCTAAATAATGCTGGATCTGAGCGAGAGAATAAAAAAACTAAAAATAGAAATGGAAATAGAGAGAGAGAGTTAGATTACCGAAAATGGATTGACTTCATCTTCTTCAAAAGGATTGGGATCGTGGTTGCGATTCATGGTGAGAAGTTAGATCCGAAGAAAATGGCGAAAACTCCGAATCTGATGAGATAATCACTTGAGTGTGTGATAGTGCATGTAGTGAGTGAAACGCACTTTTCTGCTTATTTGGAACGCGGGATTTGGTTTTAGATTTTTTTGAGAGGACAAAAAGTGAAATGAACTTGAATTTTCTATTCTTTGCCCCTTTTTTTAGTTGGGATTTACGGTGTGTGCCATTTTAGTCGGTGAAGTGGCACTTTCATAAATGTGGTGTGGAAAATTCACGTGACTCTCGCATGATATTTTATTTCCTCGTACAATAATTATCGGTTAGTTGTGTTTTTAGAGGTATAATTGTCGGTTCCTTCAAAATTGTTTCAGCTCTAAAAATAAGTGATCCAAGCCATTCTCAAAATAAGTTCTTCACAATTTAACATCTGGTATCTAAGATATTTTATTGATAAATTTTTTTAGGAGTTTTTTAAGATTGAGGGCCTTAGTTAAGACTTTATTTTTAAGTGGACTCTACATTATATTTTTATTAAAATAATTATTATATTGTTGGAAAGTGAATGATGAAGAGCTGTGGTGGAACTCATTTAGACCTTTTGTTAGAGGGTCTCTATTGAAATTAGTAGTTATTAGGTATTGTTTTTAAAAAATTATAAAAGAGTGATGTGTTAATATGAGACCCGTTTAAGAACTCTAAATTGAAAGTGTCTATCATGGACATGGGTCTAGTAGGTTCACTTTACCCAAACATGCATATCATTCCACTACTCTTACCGACTTGAGTGTCAAAACGTGTGTAGGTACACTACCCTCATTTGCTCGAAGAAGAAGGTCGCATGCGTCGCAGAAGAAGGATAAATATGTTATAAAAAATTATTAAAAAAGATAAGAACTTTTGTTATATTATTGTCGTCATTTAAAAGGATAAATATGGTTTGTTGAGTTTGTCACATTCGAAAGTCACAAATATCTATACTTATAATTTTATATTTATATAAAAAAATATAAAATATCGTTTGTAATTTACACACAAATTCTTTTGAAAAAATCATTAATAACCTACATGCGTTAGCGCAATAAACGAAGCGAAAAGACAGAGTATCTGTCTTTTTGCTAGTGGTAATAATATACATGAAAAATGCTAACAAGTATTTTAGGACATTGTTTAAACAACTAAAAAGATTAACTTTTGCATAGAAAGTGACATAATTATTACTTTGAAACTAATTTGACTTTATTTCGAAAACAATTTTTCTATTTGTATATTCCTTGAACAATGTTTTTAAGGAACTTGTTAGCATGACCAATATATATATATATATATATATATATATATATATTGGCAGTGATTAAGTGTAATCAACGGTTATTATGTAAGAAACTCGTCATTTGTTACGATGTATCTACAATATGTATCTTTAATATGTTAATTAACGATTGGTATTGACCACTTCACATGCATCCTAAAGTGAATTGTTAACTTTGGAATGTGTTTGAATGAGGAATGTTTTAAGGTAATATAATGTTTTGAAGGAATTCAAATACTTGAGGTGAATTCTATTGTTGGAATGATAATTTGAAGAATTTTCAAAATGATGAAATTTATGAAATATTTTGTTCAAGTTAAATTTAGAGAATTTCAAATGACATTTAAAAGCTAAGAATTTAAAATTTTTTGATTGTTATAATTTTTCAAATTTTGGATCGAGGACCTTGTACTTGATGTCTAAGACAAGTGATGTATTGTAACTTCATTTCTATTTCAATTGGTATTTTTTTTATCAGATATCTCTGCAGCAATTGCAGAGAATAATCTTCGAGTCAATATCAGATTAGACTATAATGAGCGACAAAATTCATCGAAAGATTTAATAATGTTTCAGAGGGTTGCATCCTTAAAGTCAGATTCAAAGTCAGAATCTCTAGTTAAGAGATTGCTTAACATCTCATCCAAGTGATTCAAGATAATTTAAGAAATAAAAATGAAAAAAAAACTTTTATGCTAAAAATAAGATCAAGTTCTTTGAAGCACCCACACTGACGTCTAATAATTTAAGAAACTAAATTATTTGAATGTAATCATATGTGTTGGTGTTGGACATGAAAGCGATTAACAAGACTTAAATCAGAAGTGTTGGTGCTACAAAGCTCAAGTTACTCTTTGGTGTTTTCAACTCAACTAACTTAGAAAACTCCTTAGAGATTCTCATTCACACTTCCAAATCTGATTCTGGATGTTCTAACCTTTATTTCAAAAGAGTTTTTCCCTCTAGTCCTCAATATACTTCACTCACAAACCTTTACCTTAAATCATTGTATTCTATCTTTGTGTTTAAAGCTCCTCATAAAATTGTGTGCTGGAGAATTTGTAAACCAGAATTTGTTTCTTGAGCTTGATGGGGCTGTTGTTATTACTGTTTCGGGTATTTTGAGGCCAGAGGTTGGTTCTGATCACATTTTGGTTCTTTGACTGGGAATCAGCATCAGAGGGCTGTTTGGGAAGTGTTATTTCCACCTAGTTTTTTGTCTCTTGAAAGACTTGGAACAAAGGATGTTTTTGCTCCATCGTGTAAGGTGGTGATTTACACATGCTGTGATGGAAACCCTGAATGATTTGGTGAGATTTATAGTGTCAATGGTTTGCCTGTAGTGGTAGAAATAGTGAGAACTTCTTCTGCTAGTTTTGGTGAGTATTGGATAAAGTTGCTTCTCTCAAGAATTTGCCTTGAAGAATCGCAAATTTCCTGGATTTTCGAAATTAAGGTTTATGGATATTCTTGAGGGTGAAGATACTGAGTCAAAAGATTATCAGTTCTCATTTAAATTACGGTTTATGTATTGTTATCAGTTTCTTCTTCAAATCATATCGGAAATTTTGAACGAGTGAATCGGAGGTGTCACTGTTTCGAAGGATGTTGTATTGTTTGTTTATGGAATATTCAATAAATCCATTGGAGTTCTTGAGCATGCAGTGAGAGGAAAGTCTGGTCTTCTCAGTAAATCTGCTGCAATGGATGTTCTTGGCTACTCGCTTATTATACTGAGGGACATAGGGCCTCATGACAGTGTGAGAGGCAACACGGAGGATGCCAACAATGTTGTCAGTGTGTTATTGTCATATGGTCTCATTGAGCTGATTTTGATTCTGCTTCTGGACCTTGAACCTCCGACAATAATCAGGAAAAGAATCAAACAATCTGATAATCAAGACAGTGCTAGTTGTTCCTCGAAACCATGCCCTTACAAGGGATTTAGGAGATATAGTTGCACTTATTGGCAACTGTGTTTATAGAAGGAAGCACATACAAGATGAAATCAGGAGGAGGAATGGAAGTCTACTGCTATTGCAGGCTTGCAGCAGTGTTTTACTCATGAAGATAATCATTTCTTACGAGAAAAGAGAATCAAAAGGTTGTTGCTGAGTTACAGATGCAGGAATCTGCTGATGTGCCTGAAATTTTTGTACTTGGTCTTCGAGCGGAAGTTTATCCGAGAACTAGGCACGCAATGCTTGTAAATATCCCACGAAATAATACTATAACTTGGTTGTAATGTATGCTACATACAGTTTTACTTTGATTTTACCAGTACAATGTCTCTAATCTTGAAAAAGATAAACAAAATTACAATGATTTGATTGTCTTGACAGAATCAAGGTCATGGAAACAAAAGGTTTTGGGGATTGAGGTAATTTCTATATTTTTTTTCCACTCACTGGTTACTACATATATATTAATCTTATATGTATCTTGTAATGGGTTATGCATGAATGGATTGGAAGTGAGAGTAAAACTCAAGAAATAATGATTAAAATTGATACTGAAATGAGTACAATGTACTCTATTTATAGGGTAGCTTATTAGATGATTAACCAACTCACTATTTAACTGACTCACTAACAAACTCTTAAAATACTTATTTGCTCCACCTTACATTTTTCCAATAACAGCCTTTGCTTCCTTTGAGGAAACTCTTTTAACCCAAATGCCCGTCTTCCAAAAATCAAACTCGTTACCCGCCCATGATTTTAAATAGTGGTCAGAGTAACGGTTGCAATTTCATCACAATCTTTAATATTGTGGAAAGTTGAATTCAAATATGGCCTGATGCTGCCTCAATAGAGGTTGCACTACAGTTTTGGCAAAATCAAAAACTAGTATGTCGTGCAGCCTAGACCACGGTACCAGACCTTTATTTGAAACCCTGCCTCTCCCACCATCCTCAATAATCTCTCCCTCTTCAGACAACAATATTCTCACCCGAATGCAAGTTTGTTCCTTTCTTCCGGAGATCATAGTATTTTATTTATCTTGTTGTGTTATTGTTATAAACTTCAGTTGTTAATGTGAATCCTATAACATAAGCTAGCAATTTTTTTGTTCCATTACTTATCTTAATGGTTTCTTGTACTTTTAATAACTAATAATCTGTTTAAAAAAACCACCGCAGCCAAACAATTGTAATGTACTAATCATTGAAAGTTACAGCTACCAAAGAAACATAAATTGAACAATACATTTTTATTCTGCATCTCAAAGAGTTCATAAAACATATTATACTCCCTGATTTATTTGGTTGAAACTTAACATAAATTTAACAGCAATCTTCCACCACTGTCATATATGCAGTGTGTTAAAAGAATAAATAAATAATAATCAAAATAAGTTAAGCCTTCCAAAGAGTAGGAAGCTCAAGAGTCCTCATTGCTATACGATGATCAACATCACTCTCTATATCCCCAAAAGTCTCTAATGAATAAACATCCCAAACACCATTCCTCCAATAAGTAGAATAAACTGTTGGAACAGTTTGTACTCTCCAATAATCTTTTCCTACATTTGGACGGAGTGCCATAATCAATTCTGCAGGCATATCAAAGAACTCAATTGCTTTTAGCTTAGTTAAGTGTTCAATGCCTAATGGTACATTCTTGAATGAAACACATCGTTGCATGACCAACTTCTTAAGACCTTGCATTGCTCCTTCTTCGATTGTCATATATTTGAGTCCTGCTAAATCATCAAGGCCTAACACCTTTAGACTTGGAAACCCTTTTGCACTGAAATGCAACATTTCACCGACATAAACTTGAAGAAGTTCAAGATGTCGAAGATTTGGCAAACCTTGAAGAGACACAAGAGGATCCTCCTCTAACCTGCTCCACTTTAAGAAAACTCTAGCTAAGTTCTTGCAAGAATTTATCCATTGTGGAAACTTCTCTAAACGTCCGCTCAAATATAACTGCTGAAGATAGCGAGGAGGGTTGGAAATGTCATGAATATCGATTACCTCATCTTCTTCTATAGCAAATATGGAGAGTGATCTAAGATTGATCATCTTCTCAATGGATGAACACAAAGCAGCACCATCTTCTTTCCTCATTTTTCTTATGCCTAGCCTCCTAAGTTGAGTAAGTTTTCCTAGCTCAATCATCAAGGCTCCACTTCCTTGATCTACCTCTATGAAACAAAGCTTCTGCAATGATAGCATGTTTCCTATAGGTGCAGCCACCTTGAAGCCATGCCTTGAGTGGAAATAAGCATAAGATTCAATCTCGTAGCGATACACCAGGAGGTGGCGTAACCGTTTCAGCTCCGCAATTTCAACAGGCAATTCAGTTACATAAGTGTGCTTAAGATCCAATGTCTCAAGGTTTTGCAGCTTCTTAATGGAACCTGGAATTGTTTTCACCTTTGTATTCTTCAAACTTAGATGCTTAAGAAGGTAAAGGTTGACAATTTCAGCAGGAAAATCATCCAAAGGTGCATCCTGCAAGTCTAGTACATTGAGCAATTTAACACCACTTGAGGAGCATAATTCATGAAGAGAAAAATTATTGAGTGAATCTGATAATCCAAACATTAGCAAAGACCTAAGATGAAATGTAGCCTTATTTTGTTGCAATACATTATGAGACGGATTTATGACTGATAAACGACGAACTCGTTCAGGCCATACCATATCTTGTTCTTTAACTATTGTTGCAAAGTTCTGATCTCTTGACTTAGAATTAACAATTTCCCTTAGAAGACCATGCATTTGACACGTCTTCATCCTTCCGTCACTGGTTTTTTCCACAACTTGGATTAAACTTCTGTCCAAAAGCTCCCTAAGGTAACTGTCTGCAACTTCCTCAAGTGTCTTACCATCTTCACCATTTACAAACCCTTCAGCTATCCACAACCGAATCAATCTCCAAGTCTCGATAGCGTGAAATTCCGGAAAGATGGTTAAATACAACAAACATGATTTAAGATAATAAGGTAACTCATTTAAACTTAATGAAAGTACTTTATTCATATCTTCCAATTTGTCATTGCCTTCAATCTCAGAACCAAAACTTCTGCAAACTATCTGCCATTCTTCTATGTTTGATCTTTCTCTTGTAGCCAAAGCACCACTTATTGCCACAATTGCTAGTGGCAACCCTCCACACAATTTCAAGATATTCCTACAAACTTCTTCAAGATGAGGAGGACATGAATTATCTTGAAATGTCTTCCTACAAAAAAGAGACCAAGCTTCATGCTCAGGTAAGAATTCAAGATGAAAATCCTTACCCAATCCAGCACAAGAATACAAAGCTATATCTCTCTTGCGCGTCGTAAGCATCACTCTACTTCCGCGCTTGTTATTAGGCAAAGCACGATTCACAGCATCCCATACTTTCACATGCCACACATCATCAAGCACAATTAGATACTTCTGACTTCTCTGAAGAAAATTCTTGATAAACTCTTTCAGATTGTCAATTTTCATCGTTCCAATTGATTCTGGAGCAGGTTTACCAATAACATTATGGAGTTGTTGTGCAAGGTCTTTCAGTATCTCTTCAATTTTAAAAGATTGAGAGAGATTAACCCAAGCATGAATCCGGAAATGTTTCTTGACTTTTGGATCATCATAGACTTGTTTTGCCAATGTTGTCTTCCCTAAACCTCCCATACCATAGATTGAAATCACAGATCTACTTAGTTCATCTTTGAAAAGCATATCAGTCAGATGCTTCTTTGGTTGATCAATTCCAACTAAATCAGCTTCATCTAGCAAAAGGGCATCACCTGTTGGAATATATATTTAAAAATATATTAGCTATTTATCACTCAGAAAGTTTTAATTGATAAAGAACCACAAATCAACATGTTTTTATTACCAATCTTAACTAAGGTTGTCAAACTCTAGAGTTTTGACAAACATGTTTTTATTAGCAATTTTCGAGTTTACAATTGAGTCAACTTGAAAATGATATAGACTTGTGCAATCATACAATTCCACGAGTTAACTAGCAATTTCAACAACCAATCTCACAACTATGTCAGGATTATCCACAATGGACTATTATCAACGACACAATCCATTCTTAATATATTTGATAAATCAACATGTCGTGGATACTAAGATTGTTTATATGCATGCTCATATGTTTATTTGACTTATGTCTTAAAGTAGGATTAATAGTTATAGCATGTCTTGTAATGCAATTAATTACTATCAAATTAATTCCAACATTACCTTGACTATCAAGCCTTGTTGAACGCCTTTGACTTGAGCTTGAACCTACACCAGATATCATTGGACGTCCTTGAGTGATAGCTTCAACTTTGGATTTGATTCTTTTAATATCTGAAGCTATTCTGTGTCTAGGTTTCATGGTCTTGATGTCAAAAACAACCTTATGAAAAGAAGAATTTTTGTTGTTCCCTTGTCGATGATCCACAAGGCGAAGATTGTATTCATCTATAGCATCTTCCATGTCTTGGGCAATATCTCTAACCCTTTTAACCCATACTTCGAGTTCAGGGTCTTTGTCTACCAATGCATCAGCTACCATTAAGATGGCTTTGTGGCGTTCGAGTTCATCTTTGATGTATTGAACATCTTCACGGACCCCTTTTTGTAGGATTACTTCTTCTTGAAGTAACCAACTCAATTTGTCCAATAAAAATGATACTGAACTATCTGCCATTTTCTTTTCTCAACTTTTTACTGCTTTGCCTTAAAATTCTAACTCTCTTCTTTTTTTTGTGCTCTCAAGATGAGAAGAGTTTCAAGAACTTGATGATGAGATTTTTGAGTTTTTTTTTTTTTCTATTTGTTTTTTCAGTTCTTTTGATAAGACTAGTTGCAAATTGTAAGGACTTGGTGATGAGATTTGTGAATTCCTTTTCTTGCTTTGCTGGTGCCTGGTGTGCTTATATAGACTAATATATGCAAGTATTAATTTCAAGGAAATGGTCAACTATCATTATATTACGATATAATTTTATATATATATATATATATATATATATATATATATATATATAGTTCATATTCCGACGACGATAACTTTTTCTACTGTGATGTTCTGTCTATACTATAAAAGTTTGTCATGTGTTGTTTTGTATTATGTTGTGATATTATGACTTGAATATTACGTTCAATATATCTACCTTTTAATAGATCATACGCGCCCTAAAATGATACTCTTTCTAAGACAATATTCTTTTTTTACAAATATTTTGACTTGTTAACCATTAACTTAGCCCACATTTTCCCACGATGAAAAAGATTTTCATGGTATTTGACGCGAACAACAAAATAGTATGACTAGCAAAAACAAATCCTGAAATTGACAAGTCAAAGTATTCATAATTAATGATAAAACTCGTGTATAACTCATGCGGCGTCGTTTTTTGTTTTACTTTTATATATAAAAAAAATGTTGCACGGATATTATTTTGATTCATTCATGTTAGTGTTACAGATAGATTTGATCCATACGGACTAATGAGTGGAGTGCAAGCAATCCTTTGATTATGTTGAATTAAATTGGTTAAGTTCACTGTATAAAAATCTAGCCACTAGTTTCTATGTGTATCTTAAATTTCTTTGTGCAGAAGTTTCCATGTGTCTTCCAAGTGGTTACTTCGTAATTCCCTGATTGATACATAACTGCATCCTTATTTATGACTAAATAACAAGAATTAAGAAAATAATTGTGATTTTTTTTTTGGCAATATTTAGAAAATTCATTGCAACTTGTCCCCCAAAAAAAATATCATTACGTTTTTTGTTTTTATATAGGTATAGTGGTAGCATGTACTAAAACTCACACACACAATTGTGACTTTCCGAGTTTGAACCTAAATTAATGTGTTCAAACTAACCATCTTTGTATTGTCGTTTGAATTAGGGTTTATGGACAAAAATCGTTGCATTTTCTTTTCAGTGACATTTTGTTTCTGAAACGCGTAGTTTGTGAAAAATTGCAACCTACTTAGCTGGCTAGGAAAGGTCTATTTAGTATGCCGTTGATGTTTCTCACAATATTGTAGTCCTACCACACTAACATGTAAGTGACATTTCCTTCCAACTTTGTAATGTTCCTCCAACTTGCAATTTGTTCTAGAACAGTGATATTTCTCGCGAAACAATTGCTCATGAAGATAAGTAAGCAAAACTCACGCCAAGGAAGCATAGATTGGGATGTTGACCTCAGATAAGTTATCTATATGACTATCTCAGATAACCACAGACACACAATGAAGGGTAGTATCAACTATCAAGGGCTCCCCTTTCATTTATTATCTATATCTTATTTGAATTTAATTTAATTTAATTGATATGTAATACATAATCGAATTTTAAGATCTCGAGGTGGAGCGCACTTTAAGTCTCGAGCATAGTCACATAATTCGCCGGTTTATTGGAGAACCGTGAATTGGTTCGTGCGAACCGGTTCGCAGTTCGTCGGCGTATTGGGTCGCCGGAATTCGTACCAAAATTCGTGAAACTCAACGAATCGAAGTACCATGAACGCGTTTGAACACCATGGACATTTACCTAAGTTTTAAGCTCTCAAACGAAGGCGTGAAATCGATTTTGAAATGGCAATGAAGTGTGGCTGCAGTTTTCTGTGTTTTTCTTGCGGCTGCATTTTTGTTTGAATTTTGCTCTCCACCCTGCACTTTTCGCTCGCGCCCTGCAACCATTCCCAAAATACCCCTACGCTAGTTAACTAACGCAAATATAAAAAAAATTAGACTTAATTTTTACACATGCGTGACTTAAGTCACGCTGCGTGAGTTAACTCACGCACAAATTAACACCTACGTGAATTAAGCAGGTTCTGTTTTCCAGCATATTCAAACCAATGTTTTGTATACAGCATATTCATACAGAATCATATGGTACTACTACCATGTCCCACTAGCTAGCCACAATGATGAATGTCCCACTAGCTAGCCACAATGATGAATGTCCCACTGGCTAGCCACAATGATGAAGTGTATGTGTAGGCATGAAATTACTCATTCTTCCACGTGTCAAAATGTAGTAGGCCATGTTGGGTTACACTCTTCTTCTTCCACTACAAAATACCACACTCTTGTGAAAGAAAGTAAAACAGAACCTGCGTGAGTTAACTCACACGGGTGTTAATTTGTGCGCATGTATAAAAATTAAGTCTATTTTTTTTTACACTTGCGTTAGTTAACTAGCGCAGGGGTATTTTGGGAATGGCTGTAGGGCGCGAGTGAAAAGTGCAGGGTGGAGAGCAAAATTCTTTTTGTTTTGTGTTGTTAGGTTGAAGAAGACAGGTGATTGGGCTAGGCTGCAAATGTTCCTGACCCGACCCATTTAAGTTACTCTTTATCTTGGGCTTTTT
Source organism: Medicago lupulina (assembly GCA_958299785.1). Lineage (NCBI taxonomy): Eukaryota > Viridiplantae > Streptophyta > Magnoliopsida > Fabales > Fabaceae > Medicago > Medicago lupulina. The sequence continues at coordinate 11,501,654 of OY283146.1, forward strand.
TTTTTGTTCAACCATCAAAGAGATTTTGACCCACCAAAAAACATGAATCAAGATGCACTTTAATTTTATTTTTGAACCACGTTGGGCTTTTAATATAATGAATGAATTTTTATTTGCTCTCTAAAAAAAATAGTTTTCATTTTCTATTATATTTTTTGTTAATTAAATATTTTTTTATTAGTAACGTACCGATTATTATATTTGAACGTACCATAAACCCAAATAGCGTACCGACTCTGTATACCCCCCACGTACCTAGTTTTTTGAAAGTCGCGAACCGCGTACCCGAATTCGTACCACGTACCAAAGCGAATGGCGAACCGTGTGACTATGGTCTCAAGTCAACATCATTAAATTAATCTAAGTGGGTTAATTGATATGTATGTGATACTAGTGTGAAAAAAGCTTTACACTTACATATAATCATATCTTAATAATCTATTACTTTATTATGCTAGTTTCTTAATATTTTTACAATTATCCAAGTGATGAGATGTGATTTGATCAATTATTGTATATAATATATTTGCAAATGATAGTGCATATCGATTAAACTCATGGTATTTTATTTTTCATGTAATGAAATGGACATATATAAATTTATAAGTTATACTTATTCCTAAGTTAAAATTATTAACTTTAAAAGATATTAATTAAACATAAATTTATCTTTCTCTTAACCAATTTATGCTAAAATACCATAACTAAATTCTTCAACTCTTAATTGGCTTCTTGCTTCAAATTCATCCACCACCACCACTATAACTTCAATTATGTTGCCAAAATATTTTTATGCAGAACAGTATAATTACTTTTGAAAGACATTAAGATTTTAACATACCAGAAAACATGAAGTTTTTTACGTAAGAGAAAATATGAGAATAATTTGATGTTTCCTTAATTAACAGGTTTTGGGCATTTGCATTAGAGATAATCATGTTCACTTCATATTGGCCAAATCTGAATGGTTCCCTCCTTTCTGTTGGGTAGATGAAGGAGAAGCTGGCAATCTCTGACATGCGATGAAAATGAAATGGGTACATGAAACATTCCAAAAAATAAGTAAGTGTTGTTAATTTCAACAATCAAAATGAAGATGTCTCGACAATAAAAATGGAACATTGCTGGCATCTAGTGAAACAACTCTCACGCAGTAATGGAACATTGCTGGATTTCGATATGATTTTAAAAACTCTCACGTTAAATTTATTAGCAGACAAGTTAGTGAAACAACTCGTGTTTTAGCAAAGGCAGTCACATCCTTAGCTAATGTCCAATCATGGTGACTAATCAAAACCTAATAAATTGTGGGGGGAAATGTAATATAGCAACTAGTAACAATTCTCACTTTTTTTCCCTAGCAAACAAAATTTGATGAAGTTGAAGTGGACAATTCCAAAACAAAATAGAATCATTTGTCGTTGCTCCAATCCGTATAAATTACCGACGATGGATGATTCTATTTTATTTTGAAATAGTGTTGGTATGCAAAGGGTAAAGGTTACAGGATGAATCTACAACAAGACATGTAAATGAGGAAAGTGTGACAAAACGTAACCAGATCAATCAATCAAAACTCTAACACCTCAAATATTTTTCAAAACTTAAAATCATACATAGGGGCTAAAGATATATTTTAACTCAATTATCATCTTGAGTTGCAGAACAAGAATAAAAGCTCCCAATTACCGACCAATACATAGTACAACAAAAAATGACTAGCTAATCTACCTTTAACTTCAATCATTATCTTATTTCCTTTTTCAAGAAATAAATAACAAGACAAAAAAAACAATAAATAACGACTTTCACATATTCATCCAACCAAAAATAAATGTAAGTCACCAGCATTTAGTCTTCATCATCAGAGTTGTCAAATGTTATTTTTTTAGACTTTGGAGCATCAACAGGAATTTCCTTGAAGTGAGCCCCATAAAGCTTGGACTCCTATATTAAAGCAGAAAGTTATATTTTAACAGTAAAAAACAAATAGAAGTTCATCTTAGTAGCTTCATGAAAAAAATATGAACTGGTGCATAGACAAAAGTATAGAAAAATAAAACAAACCTTTTTCTTAACATGTGTGCCAAATTTCAAAAGATCGTCTGGCACAACTTGTCCTGCTTCTCTTAAAACATTCACAAGCTCCCCAGCAAGTCCCTGAAATATTACCATTCATTCGTATGAGAGGATAAAGAAAACAAACACCACTTATATATAACAGAAACGAAGGACAAGGGAGAACTAAAGAACTATAATATATTCAGAAGAGAATCGGTATTCTACCTTATTCACATGTGTGAAGAATGTATGGGCAACACCTTTCTTACCAGCTCGTCCAGTCCGCCCAATTCTATGAACATAATCTTCTAGAGTTAGAGGAAAACTAAAGTTGATCACTACTTCAACATCTGGAATATCCAATCCTCGTGCAGCCACATCAGTAGCAATCTGCCCATTAGATTGAGAAAACAAATAAATAACTAAACCAACGATGACATTGAGTGGAGACTAATTGAGTGATTATGTTAAATCAAGAGAATCTATTATCCTTATAGTCACTAGTCTATCCATTGTTTGTTGAAGACCAAGGGGAATAAAAAAGTGGATTTGAATTCATCTACAGGTGAATGTTGTAAAACTAGAACTTCGAAAGGAAAAAGGAAATAAGAACAGAAGAATCTGGATTAAATAACACCATCTTAGGAGGATAGCTAGCAGAGAAAATAAACCGCAAAAAGATGGCGACGAAACAATAAGAAAATAACAATTATCCAACATGGCCAAAGTAAGGCAGAAAAAACTATCAAAAGTTGATGGGACACAACAATAAACCAGTTCATACATATTTTTTGACTTCCGGGGCAGCAAACTGATATGAACAATAATAACAATATAAAACAGCATACCATCAAAGGACAGCTTCCATTCTTGAATAATGATAGTGCCTTTGTGCGCTCATGCTGTGATTTGTCACCACTTATTGACACTGCTTTCCAACCCCTGAAGACATTATTTAACTTATCATTAGTAGCTATTACAATTATACCAGCAATAACTTGTAACCAGGTACTTTCACCAGGTATATATTATCAAAAAAATGTAAACATATTGCAACAATAGTATCATAATACCCTTGTTGAAGCATTTTCTCCACCCGTGTGGTTTCCCATTTGTACAAAACAAAAACCAATACTCGATTCCTGAGAAAGATACAAGATTTTAGCAAAAAGAGGAAGTTGACAACTATAAAAAAAAAGAGGCAATTCAATGAACACAGAATCAAAGGTAGGCATACTTTTGAGATTTGTGGTATTTTTCTAGTAAAGCAAGCAGGCGCTTATCACGTAAACGCTCATCCAATACCTCAACTATTTGCATGACATCATGATTGGCAGATAAATCCTCTGAGCCTACAACAACCTGTCACAGGTTTAAATATCTTTCTCCAACATATAGAAACAATTCAAAGCTTTGAGAAAATAAAGATACATACTTTTACAGGGTTGGGATCCATAAATTCCTGAGCTAAGTGATGAACTGCTAACGGCCATGTAGCACTGAACATAACCATTTGACGAGCTGTTGAAAATTACACTCATTTCAGTGAAACAAAAAATAAGCTGGGAAATAATTGTTGAAACAAAATATATCTATGCTCCAAAGAAATTAGAAGGAAGGAGTTATTAAACAGAAAAAAGAGTTAATAGCTGATAAAAATGTCTCATCTCATACCAGAACATGTCTGACCAAGTATAGAGCGAACTATTTGTTCAAAACCCATGTCAAGCATGCGATCTGCTTCATCAAGGACCTAGAACAAAAAAAAAGGTGATGCAGAAGACTCATTATACGTTTATAGGCAGACATCTACTTCACAAACCAAATATAATTGAAGTAGAACAAACGACTATAAAAAAGATAAGTCATAAGTGGCAGGTGGCAACTGTCCATCCAGAGTCAAAGAAAATTCAGTAGAAATGTAAATGGTATATAAGTTCTAGATCCAGTATATTTCAGCATTAGCGTATTAGCAAATGTATTGGTTGTCACCCGGTGAGCCAACCAAATACAATATATTCATTCAATACCAACTTAAGAGAAAAAAACAGAATTTGACAATTGGTTTACAGCTTACCACAAAAGATACTTCTTGTAGCCGACAAATACCCATTTCAACCAGATCTTGAATACGACCGGGGGTTCCAATGACAATATCCTGGATGAAAAAAAGTAGAAATAAACTATTTAATTGTCTATAAAAAAAAGAGGGAGAGAATAAAGCTACCTAAATATGGAAGTAAACCAGCATGTAACTTGCATCTGACTGAATACAAAGCATCAAAAAGGAAGAACTTGATGACTTACAATGCCAGATTTTAGTGCAGTTATTTGTGGTCCTTTGGAGGTTCCACCATACAAACAAACTGATTCCACGCCACAAGATTTACCAGCATCACACAATACATCTGATATCTGTAACATAATTGAAGAAAACTATTAGCTACATTTTATCATTTTGTGAATCAGTAACAGCATCTAATACCCACAGCTACATTTTATCATTTGGTGGACCAGTAACAGGATCTAGTGCCCGGTTGGAAATTTAAGACAGTCACCAGAAATGACTTTCTACTGTATTAAATTTAAAACAATAATAACATCCTCTCTTTTGGGTTGGGAGAGTGAATTGTAGAACCCAATTAACAGGTACTATCAAAAGAAAAACTATTAAGATCATTTTGAAATATGTACAATCAAATTTCGGCTATAACAATCCACTGAAGGGAGATGTATAACTTGTAAGTTAAAACAATGTAATGAGGCATCAATATTAGCTTCTTACACGATTTAAGTGACCAAAAGCAGGTGGGAGCACAAGTATGATTAAAGGGTTTGATGTTCTATTGTATTGTGTGTATCCTTACTAAAAGAAAATTCGGTGACTATCAACCAGCTCATTTACACAAAAATCATCTCACCCATTATCAAGGTAGAAAACAAATGAAGAAAAATGAGGAATGAGTCAAACTTATATATCATGTGAAAATACTATGCCACTATGAAAAGAAAAAAAAAAAAAAATATATATATATATATATATATAGGAGCATATCAAGTGAGAATGAGTATCTTATGTGAGAATGATAAGAATAATTAATAGCCCTTGGATTAAAATCAATGGTCTAAATTAAAATAACTCACATGCTCTTTGTCTTATCTAATTATCGTCATTAAACCATTTCACTTCATCTTCTTCAATCCAACATCTACAGTGTCTGTCTCCCGTGCCGTTCTCGTTTTCTACCAACGGTGAATCGGCAATCGTACCTCTTTCGCCCTCTTTCACCCTCGCTCTCTTGTCGTCTCTCTCCAATATCGTCTCTCACACGGCGGCGGCGGCGATGGGAACAGCTACATGGGAACCATCAACAGGAGGAGATGAAGACAAGAAGTTGTTTCTCGTCCTTTCTTTTGTTTTTTCTTAATAATAATGGATTTTTTTGAAATTCCGATGAGGTAAACGGCGGCGGCGACCAGCTACATGGGTGATTGTGGTGGTTGAGAGAAAGATGAAAAGGTGAATGTAGACTGAAATTCTGATGACGTAAACGGCGGTGGCGACCAGCCACATGGGTGATTGTGGCGGTTGGGAAAAAGATGAAAAGGTGAACAAGAACAAGGGTACACAAAATCTGGAACTCGAAAAAACCATAGACGAAGATAGAGAGAAGAGATAGAAAGAGGAGGCTCACAATATCATTTAAATTGAGCTTTTTAATCTAGACCATTGATTTTAATCCAAGGGCTATTAATTATTCTTATCATTCTCACATAAGATACTCATTCTCACTTGATATGCTCCCTATATATATATATATATATATATATATATATATATATATATATATATATATATATATATATATATATATATATATATATATATACGAAAATTCTCTCACCCAATTTACCCTTTCCAATTTTCATTCATACGAAGCAGACCAAAAGTAACCCTTTGTTTAAAAAAAATAAAATACAAGGGACGACAGCACAAAAGATAGAAGAGAAATGAAAATTAGTAATTTCACAATCATAATATCAAGATCCATTAACAATTTCCCGCTCATTCCCGTGTTGTTTGCTTCCCAATCAAAAGCTAGATGTTCCAAAGCAACAAAAAAAATCCAAATAGAAAGGCCAAGTTCATAGAATTAAAGGATCAACAAAGGTAGTCATACATGATGCAATATTGCTATTTCACTTAGCACCAAACAAATAAAAATTACACATGAAAGACGAAACTAATAGATAAAATAGGAGTTAAAATTGAAATAAAAAATAAATAAAAAAAATGCAACAAGCATTAACAGAAATATACTTGTTGAGCTAGCTCCCTCGTAGGAGAGAGCATAAGGCAAAGAGGATTCCGACCCTTGGAAGAACCCTTACTCTTCCTCTTATTCATAACATGCATAATAGCTGGTATTCCAAAAGCAAGTGTCTTCCCTAGTAACAAAAAGAAAAGATATTTACAAATCCACACTTTGGATTTTACAAGTTCATTCAATTATTACAAATGCATAGTTACATTTTTATATAATGTTAAATAACATATTACAAACTAAATAGCAATAACATGAACATAATGCATAAAGACTATTTTACACTCTCACAAAAGTTGGATCACTAAAAATACTTGACTTCAATCATATCTAACTCAAAAGTCATGCAAATGATGATTTTGTGATAGATTGACAATATAAAAAGTTTCATATCTCTATACGGAGGCCCTGTTTGGATAAACAACTTAATTTGCAGCTTATAACATTAACACTTATCATATATTATGAGCGCTTTTAATAAGCTACTTTTATAACAAAAGATAAAATAAAGTCAGATTATTTACGTATAAGCTGTTTTCATAAGATATCCTTAAGAGCTTATGGAAATAAGCTGAGAACAGCTTATGAACATGGGCCTATTTGGATTGGCTGATTTGAGCTTATCTACTAACATTAACACTTGTGAGGATGTTTTAAAGTATTTATGAAAACAGCTTATGACAAGTTCATAAGTTGTTTTCAGCTTATTTTCATCAGCTCTCCAATATAGCTTATGAAAACAAGTTATAAATTATACAATAACAATTTAACTTTATTTTATCTTTCGTTACAGAAGTAGCTTATACTTGAACTGCAAATGAAGTTATTTATCCAAACAGGGCCATATCATAAATTCTTCCAAACAGTCTCACACAAGTGCTTATGTAAGTAAATAAGCTCAAATAAACCAATTCAAACAGACCCTGATACTAAATATTAATATTACAAGGTAACAAATATCAATTATAATTAAAACATATTAAACAGTAAAATAACACAAAAAATCATAATCAAATTCAACCAACCCAACAAAACAAACACATGAACAAACCAAACTAACCTGACCCAGTAGCTGCAATTCCAATCAAATCACGACCATCCAACAAAAACGGCCAAGCACGTGATTGAATCGGAGAAGGTTTTTCAAAACCCTTACAACACTCAAGCACATTTTCAGGTAGCCCTGAATCCTCAAACCTCTTCACCGCCGTGTATTTCTCATCTCCGGCATTCTTTCCTGTCACCACAATCGGTTCATCCGACGCTGAAACCGACACATCACCACCGTCATTTTCCTCCGATTTGTTGTGCTTTTTCTTCTTCTTACTTTTCTTCTCTGATTCGGTGTCGTTTTGAAGATTGGTTTCGTCTTCGTGTTTTCTTTTGGGAGTGTTTTCTTCGTGTTTGTTCTTTTTGTTCTTCTTCTTGGAGGATTTGAGTTCAGTGTTGTTGTTGTTAAGGGTTTGTTCTGGTTCCGTGGATAAAACGGCGTCGTTTTTGCGACCCATGGTTCGAAGAAAATGGTTATGGAAGTGAAGCAGCTCGAACCAGAGGCGGAAAATCGAAGAGGTGGTAATAGGGAGATTTTATGATTTTTAGGGTTTTGACTTTTGACTCTCCTATTTAGGGTATAGCAGTGGGAGATATTTTTGCTATGTGGGAATAGACCACGAAGGTCTATGGTCCGACCTACTTAAAATTTGGTGTGGTCTAGTTCGTTTATTAAAGAAGTTAGTGTTAAGATTTAAAAAAAAAAAACTAATTAATTTAAATTGGATAAGTGAAGGCTATTTTAAGTCTTTTAGGTTTATTAGGTCGGTTCATACATGTGTAATTAGATATATTTCATTATATAATACACGCTTATTAGCCTCTATAAAATGGAGTTATCGGTTCTACAAAATTTTATTGGATATACATGTAATATATGTTTAGAAAGTGGGAGAAAATGAATTTACATGCTTTATAAAATTTTGTTGACTTGTTAACCTCTTTATAAATAAGTCAAAATTTTCTATTTAAAATTACTAGTGCAAATTAGAGTTTTGGACAAGCTAATAGGTTAGGACGAGCTTTTAAAAAGATCGTGTCAGGGCTTAAAATAAAGTCTTTGACATACTAATAGGTAGTTTTTCAACTAGGTCTTTACCTATTTAAGCAAAGCCCAGCTCGCCCAGCCTATTCCAGCTCTATCTACCAGATAGTAAAAGCACCTCCAAATAGACCAACTAGCTCATAATGTGACTTTTAAAGGTATTAAGGACATTCACAATCAAAACAATTATTTTTTATAATTTTAGTGGATCTCGCGTATACACATCACTAATTAATCATTTTTTTAATAATTATTTTTTTGACAAAAATAAACGATATTCATTCAAATTGATAGAGTACATCGATATTCGATACAATACAAATTCGCTAAAAATAAAAAGGATGAATATGTAAACAGATTCACAACATCCATGTTAATAGTTTAAAACGGCAAAGTACATATGCCTACAAATATGACTAATATGACTATATTCATATCTTTGGAATACTATGTATCCGAATCTGCAACGTTGATGACGCCAAAGTCATCGTCATTGATCAGATCTGCACTTGTTCAAAGCTAATCTTTCAACCTGAATCAAGTAAACACTACACTAAGACGGGAAATCAAAAACACACCGCACACAGACGAGAAATCAAAACAAACAGAGTCGTTCAGAGACGACGAAATCACAACAACAAACGAAAGAAAACATAAAATATGTGAAATCACTTATTCAATTATGATAGAAGAAAAACAACTCAGAGAGGTGATTTTGGGTCAAAATTGACTTTAAATCATCCCTCTAAAAAGAAAAAGTTTAATAATAATTTTATAGAATACTTTTAATAAACACTATTTTGGTTTGTATTCTAATCTAATTTTACCTATGTTAAAGAGTGTGTTTGAACGAGAGAATGTTTTGAGTTAATGTCATAATTAGAGGGCATTCAAATATTTTAGGTGAATTTTATTGTTTTGATGATAATTTATAGAATTTTTCAAAATGATGGAAATTTATTATGTATATTGTTCAAGTTAAATTTAGATAATTTCAAATGACACCTAAGAGCTAAGAATTTCGAATTTCTTCATTCTTAAAATTTTTCATATTTTGCATAATGGTCCTCAAATGTTCCAAAATTTTCAAAATGAACCCAATAAATTTTTAAAAAAATAAACTGACCCCTAAATTTTTTCAAAATTATAAATGCACCCTTCACAATTTTCAAAATCATAAATTTACCCCTTAAAATTTCAAAAATTATAAATTGACCCCTAATTTCAATTTTTAAACTTGACCCAAAAAAATTAAATTTATAAAAATTGCTCAAAAATTATGACAATGAATTTTTTTATTACTCCATCCAAACAAGAGTATTCATAATTTCTCAAAAAAAAAAATAAACACAATTTAATTGAATCATATAAACTGCCTAAAATTTTAAATTCTTTAAAATTTCTCAATTACATCATCCAAACACACTCTAATTAATAATATTAAAAGGCCCGAAAGATGGATTAGATATTTTTATTTATTTATTAAGTTTAATATTTTAAGAAGAAAAAAAAACTCATAAGACCGTTGTGCAAATCATGTGAATTTAATGTTCATCAACCATCAACAAGAGTGCACAATTTATCTCAACACTTATGTCCGTGTCTATTAGGCAAAGCAAGAAAAGTGACATTTTGCTAATGCAATTAGTTGAACATGAGTATTACGATATGATGATACAACTGACAACTCCAACCAATTTTTGGTATGATGAATTTCATGCATTATTAATTAAAGGTGTCATTGCAACTGACAACTCCAACCAATTTACCCTTGCAATTAGGTGTCATTTAAAATTTGGTCCTTGTAATTGCTAATTCTAGCAATTTACCATTGCATTGTTTAATCATTTAAAATTTTTTCATTTTCCAACTTAATCACTGTCACGTCACTAATTGGATGACGTGGCAATCACTGCCACACATGAAATTCCAATTTTGCCCTCAAGAAGGGGAAATAAGATGGAAGAAAGAATTGGAAATCCATGGGTAAAATTGGAATTTCATGTGTGGCAGTGATTGTCACGTCATCAAATTAGTGACATGACAGTGATTAAGTGGGGAGAGGGACGAAATTTTAAATGATTAAACAATGCAAGGGTAAATTGCCAGGATTAGCGATTACAGGGACCAATTTTTAATTGACGCCTAATTGCAAGGACGAAACACATATTAAAGTCTTAATTAAACTTTCCTTCTTTTCTTTTTTGTGATTTATAAATTCATTTAGGGTTTTTAGAAATCACAAAAATGAAATCGAAAGAAGGTTTACTTGATAATTCATGATTGCTTGACCCCAACAAAAAATATTAGCTTGGAATTGTTAACTATTTCACCAAATTAATTACAATCGTAAGACTCGTATTTTACTAAATACACCCACAAGTTATCACCTTTTTAACTTCCTCTAACAAACTATAACATAAATGTCGAGAGCAATTGTGCACTATTTTGATGAACATTAATGGGCTTAACTCAAGCCTTATGTGATGTTTTTCTTCGGTAAAAACAATATACAATGATGCATTCTCTCCTTAGAATTTGATACTGATCTTTATCACATATGTAATTATACCTCATTATCAAAACTTTCTTAAATGTTGACGCTTTTATATGGTTTATGGTTGGAGACAAACTCACGAAGGAGTAAAGGAAGATCGAGTAGGGGTTTAAGGGAGTTTTGAGTGTCTTTTGGAATAAGTAGAAGTTATATCGCACAAGAGAAGCCCATCAGAACCCCAAGTTCTTATTCCGAGAGTAGAATTCCTTCCCAACCTAGCCAGAAAATCTACACATACACTGCCTTCACATAGCACATGTTTGAACACCACACCTGAGATATGATCCAACAGACTTGTAATTTTTGCTAGCAAAGAAGCATAACCATGGAAGAAGTGATATTGCATGTTCATAAGTAGGTTTATGATTTCAGTGGAGTCTTGTCTCACACTTAACATACAACACTAAATTGTTTATCAGAAGGACCAAATTGTTATAAATTCTAAACAACTCAGCAATAAGCACATCACCACAACCATCATAAGATGAGAATCCTACCACCCAATTTCCTGCAGCGTCTCGAATCAATCCTCCTGAACCGATGACACCAGTTTGGTCACAACTTTTGTCCACATTTAGTTTAAATTTACCCAATGGGGGAGCTTTCCATTTGATCTTGCTTCTATTATTAGCCGCACCTAAAAGAGTTGCAGACAACAAAGCCATATCCTCAAACATGAAATTAATTTGTTGGATCATATCATTGGCTTTCCAAGTTTTATCACCAAAAACAATTTTGTTCCTCGAGCTCCATATCCACCATATAACAACAGTAAACTTTAAATTTGGTTGGGCCAATAGCCATGTGTTTTAGCCAAGTATGGGAGTATGATAACTTAAGAACCCTGGAGCCTCAAACAACTGAAAGTTTGCCCAAACATTACGAGAGTCTGGACAGTCCCTTAAATAATGCATAACATCCTCGTCTCTTTCTGAACATCGTTGACATGCGGAAGAATTAGCCCTGTTGCAATGGTGCCTTAGCCAATTGGTTGGGATGGGTTCAAACATACAAGCCCAAATGAGATGTTGAATTTTTATAGGAATTTTCAGCTTCCATGTCCAATCCTAATTATAATTTGTATCCCAACTCCTATGTTGCACCAAAAGGCAATCATAAGCCGACAAACAATAATAAATTCACTACTTTGAAACTTCCCATATCCATTTGTCAGAAATTGCACTATTGAAGACTGAAGGCGATGTGTGTTGGTTTACCAATATTTGGATATTATTAGGAACTATACTCATCATCTTGTTCCAATCCCATGAACCAAAACTACTTGCATCCTTAATACATGGAACGATATCTAAAATGTTGACAAAATCAACCAAGTGACATAGAACCTCCAATCATGTCCAATTACGATACCATAATGAAAAGGAACTGTCACCAATATGGAATTGGAAACCATTTTTCAAAGCTTCCAATGCCTTTAAAATACTCTTACAAACTAAGAAAATGTCTTTTGAAATAAGTAGAACTTATATCGCACGAGAATTAATATAATTCATATGATTTGCACACAAAAAATTTACGGACATGGGATCCTTTTAGTTTTTTGTAATATTAGACCTTGAAAATATTAAACTTGAGTTTTTTTTTTCTTTGCAAATGAACATTCAGACTTACAGATATTAGTATGGCCATTAAAGATCTTAAACATTGTCAAAATAGATTCAAATACAAACTAAAATGATATTTATAAAAATCATTCTAAAAATTAATTTGTCTCATTTGAAATTTTCAAAGACTAAAATGATATTATCGTTTCTTGACCAAAGAGATGTTTATATTTTTTTAGCTAGACCAATTTAATTATTTAATTACAAAAATGTTATGGGTTTAAATGAAAAGAAAATATAAATTTTAATTATTGTGTTTGACAAGAGTAGTCTCTTGTTACTCCATATCTTCTGGTGTGACGAACAATTCAAAGGTAATAGCTAGAACAAATTGGTGTCTTCGTTGACTAAAGATTCTTAGCTTTTATTGAGCAATAAAAAAGATTAACTTGATTTTGTCAACAAAAAAATACAACTTGATAAAAAAGAAATGTTAATTGATCTGATAAAAAAACATGTTGAGTGCATGACATTTACGACGATGATTGAGTTTGATTATTGAATTAAATTTGATAGAAAGAATTTAAGATCACAAAGTTGTTGTAACTCCGGTGTCTCAAACTAGAATTAAGAAGATATCTCATCTCAACCAATTCTATCTTAAGATTAAAATTTTATTATTTTAGGATTTAAGATCACGAAATAGTCTCAACTCAAGTGCCCTAAATATAGAGGTTAAAAGGATGTCCCAACTCGGCTAATTTCATTTTTAATTCAAACAAGTTTATTATTTTAAACCGCTCAACAAAAATAGTTTATTATTTTAAAGTTTTAAGATCATCAAATTGTCGCAACCCAAACGTCTCATATACAATCTCAATTTTAACAAAAATACATGTTGATTGTGTTAGACAACATGTAATGGGCATTTGGTTGTAATTGGGCTAAGGGTAGTTTAGTTTTTTTTATTGTTTAGTATTTATACTCTATTGTTACTCTTTCTTTATTGCACAATTGTTATTCTAATGAAAACCCTAGCCGTATTTCTCTATTGTTAACATGGTATCAGAGCTAACATGGTATTCTGATGGCTCTTCGTGATGATTTTGAGGGACTTCGTAGAGCTATTTTGCATCGTAATCCTCTTCCTAGTGTTGATTCAGTGGTTAGTGAATTGTTGGCAGAAGAAACTAGAATCAAGTCTCAGTCTAATTGGCATCAAGAAAAAGGAATTATCCTGAATCCTCCATCTGTTTTTGCGGCTCCTTTTCACAAAGGAAAACCTCAAGGGAGGGCTGGTATTGGTAGTGATGAATGTGCATTTTGCAAGGAGAAAGGTAATTGAAAAGCACAATGTCCAAAGTTATTGAAGGCAAATAGAACAAATTTTATGGCTCCATCATCCAATGTTGTTTCTCCTATTGCTCCTACTATGGTTGGTACTTCACAAGCATCTGATCTTGTTGCGCAATTTCAAAAGTTTCTCTCTACTCAGACACATGCTATGCCTGCCTCCTCTGGATCCATAATTCAGGAGGCTGATTGGGACGTGCCGTAGACCTGAGGACTTTATGTGTTGGAAGAGGTCTATTGATTCTTCTCTTTAAATTGTCTCTTCTTTGATTGTCTTCCTCTTTTGGTTCTTTCTTATTCTGATTGATTGTTTCCCCCTATTGCTTCTTCTGATTGATTGTCTCTCTTTCTTCTGATTCTTCTGATTGATTGTCTCTCTCCCATTTGATTCTCTCTCTCTCTCTCTCTCTCTCTCTCTCTCTCTCTCTCTTTTGATTCTTTTGTTTGGTTACTCCTCTCCCTTTTGATTCTTCAGTTTGGTTGCTCCTCTCTCTATTGATTCTTCTGATTGGTTTCTTCCCCCTTTTGATTCTTCTTTGTTTGATTGGTATTCTCCCTCATTGGCTTCTTCTGTTTTATTGTTCCTCTCTCTATTTGGTTCTTCTCTTTGATTGTCTCTCTCTATTGGATCTTCTGTTTGATTGCTTCTTTCTCTTTATTTGGTTCTTCTCTTTGATTGTCTCTCTCTCTCTATATTGGTTTCTTTTAATTGGTTGGTTTCTTTTGTCTTGGTTGCTTCATTGTTGGTTCTTCTATTTGGTTTGGATCAAAATTGATTGGTTTAAATTGGCTTGGTTTGATTTGGCTTTTATCTTTGTTGGTTCATCTATTTAGGCGGTGCTTCTCCTTATGTTGGTTACTATGTTAGAATTTTATGTGTTATCAAATAAGTTTGCATTTCTTGTTTGTCAAACTCTCAATGCTCCATGTTAATGCATTGTGAGTTTGAGGGGAGATGTTAGACAATATGTAATGGGCCTTTGGTTGTAATTAAGCTAAAGGTAGTTTAGTCTTTTTTAATGTTTAGTATTTATACTCTATTGTTACTCTTTCTTCATTGCACAATAGTTATTCTAATGAAAACCTTAGGGTATTTCTCTATTGTGAACAGATTGAATAGGTAAAAAAAATTTCCTTTAAAACAAATGAAACATTTCTGCAATGCAATAAAGAAGTATTAGATTGACAAAATAAAATACTGTAAAATATTTAAATCGACTAAAAATGGAACAGAGAGCCTACACTTTTGATTGCTTCTTTAGTGTAGACCCTCTAATTTCATTTTTATCCCATTTAGGTTTATAAATATTATTTTCTAATATCTACACAAAATTTGACTAAAAAACAAATCAACAACCGAAATAAAGGAACATGTATCATATTGTGTTTTTTTTTTTTTTGTTTAAGAAGGATCATATCGAGGTTTATATCGGTCAAAGAGAGAAAAAGGCACACAAACTTTCTTTTGTTTGAGATGAAATAAAGAAAGATGATGTCTAAAAAAAATATACAAACATATAATAAAAAGCTTGTAAGAAAATAAAAAGAAATAAGGAAACATTGAGAGAGAGAGAGAGCTTACATATTTTTATTGAATATTTTGTTGAAATGGGGTTGAGAATATTTAACAGTTTGGATAGCTATTGTGAGGTGTGGTTGAAGGAGATGATGAGTTTCATGAAAATGGTGATTTGTTATATGATGAAAATAGAGGTGGTGATGAATATGGCTCTCTACATTTTCTCCTCTTTTATTTTCTCTATGTTTTTACTTTTGTCTTTTCAATTTATAGACTCGAATTTCTTCTATTAACGTATCACCATGACCACGATACCAATCTGTATGTTTTGTTTTGCATGTTTTGCCGGTAAGAATGGATTTGCAGAAGTAAAAATGGAATAGAGGGCCTACACTTTTGATTGCTTGCATTATTGTTGAAATATTTAAACCATATTTGTAAATAAAGAGGAGTACAAGCAAGTGAAGACATAAGAGGTTAGGGCAATGTATGTACTGAAAGCTCAAAATGGAGAAAAGAAGAAACACCTAAGTAAAGAGAAGTTTGAACGATATTGAAAAAAGGGGGATGCGATGGAGTGTGATGCTACCATAACCACTGCTGTTTCTCTAGTTTTTGCAAAACAGCACAAAAAAGAGCATTCTTGCCATATTTAAGAAATTTTAAAACTAAGAATCAAAGTTGCAAAATTAAAATAGGCCACAAAACTACACTTAAGCTTATTCTTCACTTCAAGTTGAGATGATAGTTTTGAATTAACATGTATATTTTAAATGTTTGTGGTTTTACCATATGTCTCTTCGTGGATGATATGTTTATGATTTTCACTGGCACAAATTATTTAGGGTCAAATGTAGTAGTAATCTCCTTAAAGTCCAAAGTTACACATGCTTGCATTTAAATGTAAATATTGTGTGTATACATACATACATATATATATATATATATATATATATATATATATATATATATATATATATATATATATATATATATATATATATATATATATATATATATATATATATATGGTGAAGTTTAACTTAGTCCAGAAGTAAATTTTAGCTTCTAAATTTAGTGTATTATATAAATGTGGAATGTCGTTTGGATGACCTCTTTATTATTGAAAATTTTGTTTACCTTCCCTTAACCAAGTGGTCCACCCAGTAACCCCTTACTCTCAATATAGATATCACCTTAACAACTCATTGTGAACATTAAATAATACAAAGGAACAAGTTTATACTTGAAAATACTTTAGAAGTAACTTTCCTTGAAAAAAAAAAACTTTAGAAGTAACTTTTCAATCAGCAAAGGTTTGAGTTTTTTTACGGTCAATTAATATTTCTTTTTAGGAAGTCAAATTTTTAATTTGAAAGTGAGTGGTTTAATTTAATTTTTTTTTTCCATACAAAGTAGCGAGATTACTCACTCTCCTTCTCATTTTATGTGTCCTACTACAATAAATATATATAATTAGAGTTTACATCTTCCAACTTGGTGCTAACATTTTGTTTGGTCAAACTAACTTGGTGTTAGGGACGGCCAATGGACTCTACCAGCATTTTTTGGGAGCATAGCAAATTACATAAACCCTCCAATATCATCATTCTCACAAAATATATTAACACACATTTTGTTTAAGAACAATTGGTGTAGGCGAATTTTTTTTACTATCAATTAAAATGACATTAAAACTATTTTACAATCTTCCTCTATGAGATTTAAACTTCACATCTTAAGGTTACAATGGTAAACTTTTACCACAAAGCTAACACCTCAGCTGTATATCAAATCACATCCCATTATATAAATAATTAATCGTGAAATTATTTTAAGAACTTATCTTTTTTTTTTTTTGTGGTGTTTTTAAGAACTTATCTATGTGTGAGGAAGATATAGTTAGATGTGTGTATGAATCTTTCTAATACCAAATACCTTCGTTTTAAAATATATGTCCATTTTAGAGAAATTGCAGTAACCAAGAAAACAAATAATTTTTGTTAATTTTGATGAAATTATGTGTGTGTTTTCTATAATACCCTTAACCATTTATTATTTCATTCTATTTATTTTCTCTCTCCAATAAATATGTAAGGGTATTTTTTTTTTTGAAAGAAAATATGTAAGGGCATTATTGACAAGACAATAATTAATGTTGCATTGAAACTTGAAAATGACAAGTATTGTGAAATAAAATTATTCTTCAAAATGGACAAGTATTATAAAACGGATGGAGTAGTACATAAGAATTTAATTTAAATAGGATATATAGAGAGAGACTAATACATCATTGATTTTTAATAAAATGATGTTTATTTTCTAAAAAATAATAGTATCATGAATTAATTAGGAAATGAGGAAGTAACTACCTAGAAAATACATATACTTAGGGATGAATTAATTAGGAAATAAAGAAGCAACTACCTAGAAACTAAATTACATAGAAAAAGAAAGAATCGTAGTCAGATTTCTCTACCTTAAACTTGACCAGTTCAATTCAACATGGGTTATGCAGTTATCCTCCCTTTATCAAAGGTTGCATCCATGTTCTAATGTTCTATTGATATTACAAGACTACGAGAGTGGAGGAGATACAACTGCGTCGGAGCATTTTTAAAGAGGATCATATTACTCTAGGAGTATCTTTTAGTCAAAATTAGTTTTAGAGTTGTAGAATTAATTTTGATATGTTTAGATGTTTTATACTATTATTTGACTTTGTTTTAAGAATTTTGACTTTGTCTTAATGATTGATTCTAACTTAAAGTTAAAATTTGTGACTTTTAACATATATAAAAGAATTTTCAACGTTGAATTAATTTTTTAAATTACTTCATTAGTCCATTAGCTCGTTAGTCTATTTAAAGATATATTGTATTATTTATTTTAATACTTCATATCAAATAAGTCTTTAAGTAGGCTAGTAAGCCATATCGAATTTTTAAAAGAGTCGGACCTTGGTTTAAAATACATGTATGAAAGACTACAAATCATATATATTATATATATTGCGTCATTTTTATTTGCTATTTTCATGATATGGTTTTTTTTTTGTCAGAATAGATTATATAAAAGAAAATAAGAAAAAGGAGGTGGACCAAACTAAAACCTCACAAACCTATAATTAGGTATTCCTAACTTGTTTTATACATAACTAGCTCTAATGCAATCAGGGATATTAAGCCAAAGTATTAGATGATTAGAGTTTAAACCTAAGTTTGCCAAGATATCAGCACATCCACATAGGATGCTATAAAATTCATTGATCTAGTTTTGAGGATGCTATAAAATTCATTGATCTAGTTTTGATAATGCAATTGTTCCATTTGTTTCTTAGCTTCCAAGGAACAACATAATTATTTTTGAAAGCTTGTACCACCAAAGCAGAATCAAGTTCAAGCCATAAATTTCTCCAATTATTTTGATATGTTATCTCTATCGCCGTCATTGCACCAGACAACTCAGCAAAAAAAGCATTTTCTAGGCCAATGTTTTCAGCAAAATAAAGAATGAAATCAACTTCACGGTTTCTAAATATACCACCACAGGAAGCGGCTTGAGAATTGGAGGAGCTATCTGAATTACATTTTATCCAATTAGTAATGGAAGGGTGTCATCTCAATTTGAATGAATAAATATCGTTTTGTTTTTTTAGAACAAATATTTATTATCCATCCATAAAATTGATAAACTATTTTGCGCGGTTCTTTGAAATTGAGTAAAACTTTTTTTTAATAGATTGCTTCTTCACCAAAAGTCCAAAACAACCTTTGTCAATTTGTTATCTGAATTGTTCCCGAGGTTGTTATCTGTATTATATTCAAATGACTTCACTAATCATTAATCAATTTTCTTTACATCATTGCTTACACTCCATTCCTTAGTATTTACGTAGCAAATCGATCTTGTAAATCGAATGAAAATAATATCTATGCAAGATTGTTTTGTTTTAAATATGCTAGTCCTCCCCCAAGTAAAGAAATCAAATATTCAATACTCCCTCCGTCCTAATTTATAAACAAAAAATATCAATTCACATTTATTAAGAAAGTTAAAACATAGTAATTTGAGGTATAATTTTTTATATTCTTTTTGAAATAAGTTTCATGGAAAGAAGTAAAACCAATTCTCATTGTGGAGAAAATAAAAAGTTAAGCAAATTGAATGTATTTTGCATTTAATTTTACTTTGGAAAAGAAGATTTTTTTGAAAAAACATAATAATAGCATAAAAATTGGTCTTTTTTTCTTATATTTTAAAACAAAAAAATGTGATTTTTTTGCTTATAATTTAGGACGGAGGGAGTATATTGCAGGTACCTTACCTCAAAAATAAAATAAAATTACAGGTACCTAAAATAAAACAACATGGAAAAAAGTGTTATATTTGGAGGGACTTAAAACAAAAAAATAAATTGTCAAACAAAGAAATGACATATTTGTAGGTATGAAAAATATTTAAACCCAAAATTTTATTTATAAAACAAAGACAAAATTATACAATTCGCCCTTTAACTTAATTTCGATTTAGGTAACATTTTCATTCTTTATTTTTTTTTATTTCAATTTAGTCATTTATGTTATAAAATATTAACAAAGTTATTCTTTTTTTTTTCAAACAAATAATTAAAAACTCCAAAACAAACATAAATTTTTTATCAAACTCATAAAAAAGAAAACTCAAATCTTCATCATATTAACAAAGAAACTAAGATTTTATTGAAAAAAATCTCATTAAAAATGATAAGATATTGTCCTTTTATAACATAAAGGATTAAATTAAGACAAAAAATAAAAAATAAAAGTGTTATTTGAAACTAAGTTAAGAGACGAATCGTGTAATTTTGGATCAAAAAATGATGATGGAGACGGACATATAAATTAATGTTGTCAGTTGTATGTTTTTTTAGTCTTCGTTTTTTGTTTGTTCAAGTATACAACGTCTTTTTCATCGTGGGAAAATATGGTTTAATATAACGGTAGTTGACAATTTCCTTGAAAGGCATGCTAATAGTTTATATAAACACACCAGCAAAGCAAGAAAAAGAATTCATAAATCTCATCACTCCTTTGTAATTGCAACTAGTTCTATAAAAAAAAGTCATAGGAAAAAAGAGAGAAATACTTAGAATTATCATCATCTAGTTCTTGAAACTTTTCTCTTCTAGAGAACAAAAAAACTATTGAAAATAAAGGCAAAAAGGTCTAAAAAAGTGAGAAGAAAATAAAAATGGCAGATAGTTCAGTATCATTTTTGTTGGATAAGCTAACATGGTTACTTCAAGAAGAGGTAAATCTACAAAGAGGGGTCCGTGAAGATGTTCAATACATCAAAGACGAACTCGAACACCACAAAGCCATCTTGATGGTAGCTGATTCGAAGGAAGACAAAGACCCTGAACTCAAAGTATGGGTTAAAAGGGTTAGAGTTATTGCTCAAGACATGGAAGATGCTATAGATGAATACTATCTTCGCCTTGTCGATCATCAACAAGGAAAAATCAGAACTTGTTTTCACAAGATTCTTTTCGGCATTATGACCATGAAAGCTAGACACAAAATAGCTTCAAATATACAAGGAATCAAATCAAAAGTTGAAGTTATCTTGCATAGGCGTCCAATCATACCTGATGTAGCTTCAAGCTCAAGTCAAAGGTTTTCATCAAGGCTTGATAGTCAAGGTGAGGTTGAAATTAATTTTGATAATAACTAATTGCATACAAGACATCTTTAATACACAAATTAGAACTATAATCATACTTTAGGAAGTCAAATAAGTATATGAACATGTAAACAACCTTAGGATCTCCGGCATGTTGATTTATCAAAGATATTAAGAATACCTAATTTAATTGATAATATTCTCTCAGCAGCATAACTGTTGGAACTATAATCATACTTTAGGAAGTCAAATAAGTATATGAACATAGTTTGATAACTAATCAACTAAAACTTTCTGATTGATAAATAGCTAATATATTTTTAAATATATATTCCAACAGGCGATGCCCTTTTGCTAGAGGAAGCTGATTTAGTTGGAATTGATCAACCAAAGAAGCAGCTCTGTGATTTGCTTTTCAAAGATGATTCAAATAGAGAAGTGATTACAATTTATGGTATGGGAGGTTTAGGGAAGACTACAATAGCGAAACAAGTCTATGATGATCCAAAAGTCAAGAAGCGTTTCAGGATTCATGCTTGGGTTAATCTCTCTCAATCTTTCAACATGGAAGAGTTACTGAAAGACCTTGTTGAACAACTTCATATTCTCATTGGAAAACCAGCTCCTCAAGCAGTTGGAATGATGAAAAGTGACAAGCTGAAAGAGTTAATAAAGAATTTGCTTCAGAGAAGCAGGTATCTAATTGTGCTTGATGATGTATGGAATGTGAAAGTATGGGACGATGTGAAGCATTCCTTGCCTAATAACAACCGTGGAAGTAGAGTGATGCTTACAACACGCAAGAAAGATATAGCTCGGGCTGAATTAGGTAAGGACTTTCACCTTGCATTCTTACCTGAGCAAGAAGCTTGGTCTCTTTTTTGTAGAAAGACATTTCAAGGTAATTCATGTCCTCCTCATCTTGAAGAAGTTTGTAGGAATATCTTGAAATTGTGTGGAGGTTTACCACTAGCAATTGTAGCAATAAGTGGTGCTTTGGCTACAAGAGGAAGAACAAACATAGAAGAGTGGCAGATAGTTTGCAGAAGTTTTGGTGCTGAAATTGAAGGCAATGACAAACTTGAAGATATGAAAAAAGTACTTTCCTTAAGTTTCAATGAATTGCCTTACCATCTTAAAACATGTTTGTTGTATTTAAGCATCTTTCCGGAGTTTCATGCTATCGAGCATATGAGATTGATTCGATTGTGGATAGCCGAAGGATTTGTAAATGGTGAAGATGGTAAGACACTAGAGGAAGTTGCAGATCGTTACCTTAAGGAGCTTTTGAACAGAAGTTTGCTCCAAGTAGTAGAAAAAACTAGTGATGGAAGGATGAAGACGTGTCGAATGCATGACCTTCTAAGGGAGATTGTTAATTTCAAGTCAAGGGATCAGAACTTTGCAACAATAGCCAAAGAACAAGATATGGTATGGCCGGAACGAGTTCGTCGTTTATCGGTCATAAATTCATCACATAATGTACTTAAACAGAATAAGACCATATTCAAACTTAGGTCTCTGCTAATGTTTGCAATATCAGATTCAGTCAATCATTTTTCTATCCATGAATTATGCTCCTCCACTGGTGTTAAGTTGCTCAATGTGTTAGACTTGCAGGATGCACCTTTGGAGGATTTTCCTGTTGAAATTGTCAACCTTTACCTTCTGAAGCATCTAAGTTTGAAGAATACAAAGGTGAAAAGCATTCCAGGTTCAATTAAGAAGCTGAAATACTTGGAAACATTGGATCTTAAACACACTTATGTCACGGAATTGCCTGTTGAAGTTGCGGAGCTGAAACGGTTACGCCATCTGCTGGTGTATCGCTACGAAATTGAATCCTATGCTCATTTTCACTCAAGGCATGGCTTCAAGGTGGCTGCACCTATAGGAAACATGCTATCATTGCAGAAGCTTTGTTTCATAGAGGTAGATCAAGGAAGTGGAGCATTGATGGTAGAGTTAGGAAAACTCACTCAACTTAGGAGGCTAGGCATTAGAAAAATGAGGAAAGAAGACGGTGCTGCTTTGTGTTCATCTATTGAGAAGATGATCAATCTTAGATCACTTAACATAACTGCAATAGAAGATGACGAGATAATTGATATTCACAACATTTCGAAGCCTCCTCAGTATCTTCAGCAGCTATACTTGAGTGGTCGTTTAGAGAAGTTTCCTCAATGGATAAATTCCCTCAAGAATTTGGTCAAAGTTTTCTTAAAATGGAGCAGGTTAAAGGAGGATCCTCTTGTGTATCTTCAAGATTTGCCAAATCTTCTACATCTTGAGTTTCTTCAAGTTTATGTTGGTGAGACATTGAATTTCAATGCAAAAGGGTTTCCAAGTCTAAAGGTGTTAGGCCTTGATGATTTAGAAGGACTCAAATATATGACAATCGAAGAAGGAGCAATGCAAGGTCTTAAGAAGTTGGTCATTCAACGATGTGGTTCATTCAAGAATGTACCATTAGGCATTGAACACTTAACTAAGCTAAAAACAATCGAGTTTTTCGATATGCCTGATGAATTGATTATGGCACTCCGTCCAAATGTAGGGGAAGATTATTGGAGAGTACAAAATGTTCCAACAGTTTATTCTACTTATTGGAGGGATGGTGGTTGGGATGTTTATTCATTAGAGACTTTTGGGGAGAGAGAGAGTGATTCCAATCATAGTAGTGCAAGGAGGACTCATGACCTTCCTACTCTTTGGAAGGTTTAACTTTGATGTTTAATTTATTCATTCTTTTAACATATTGCAGTCATGTTGTATACTTAACAGATGGAAATATTTTAGTTTTCCATTAAGTAGTATGCATAAATGACATCAAATTTATGTTAAGTTCTAATCAAAGAAATCAGGGAGACATCAATTTATGTTAAGTTTCAACCAAATAAATTGGGGAGCATAATCTGTTTTTGTGAACTCTTTGAGATTTCAGAATAAAAATGTATGTTCAAATTATGGTTCTTTTGTAGCTGTCGGTTTCCATGACGACTTCACAATTGTTTGGCTGGTTGTGTTTTTTCTTTAACATATAATATAGTTCTTATAGGTACAAGAAATCACTAACAAAAATTGGGATTCACATTGACAACAAAAGTTTATAACAATAAGACTACAAGAGAAATAAAATACTATGATCTTGGGCAGAAAGGAACAAACGTACATTGGGGTAAGAATATTGTTAGGCTTTGTTTGAGAGTCCGGAGGTGAGGGGAGGGAAATGGAGGACTTTGAGAACGGAAAATATAGGAGAAAATTGAGAAATCTCTATTTTCAATTTTAAGAATATTAGAACATCATAGGTTAAATTTTAAGAATTCATACAATCCCTCAATCCCCCCCCCCCCCCCCCCCCCCCCCCTCCCCCCCCTAAAATCCTTCTCCGATACAATTTTTAGTTCCCCAAATGAAGAGGATTTTGTATTATGAAGAAATATGAACCGCCCAAAGTCATCCCCTCCCAATGTCCTCTATTTCTTCCACTTTCTTCTTGCTTCTTTCTTTTTTCAAAGTCCTCCCCTTCCCCTCCAAACTCGCAAACAAAACCTAAAGGAAATGGTGGGGGTGAGGTAGGGTTTCAAATAGAGGTATGCGACGGTGATCTAGGCCGCAACATAATGGTATTTGTGATTGTCAAAACTGCAACACGGATGCTATTGAGGCGCATAGGCAATTTTTTAGCGCAATTTTCTACAATATCAAAGATGTAATCGCATCTGCCATTGTGACTACTATTTAAAAGCCTAGGGTAAGGATGATTTTAGGAAGACAAACATTTTGGTTGAAAAAGAGTTTCATGAAAGTAAGTATAGGGGTGCAATTGGAACAATGTAAGGGGAGGCGGTATTTGCTTCATGTGACAGGCTTGTAATCTTTCTTATTTCGAACTCTGCAAGCTTATTGGGCTTGCAAACACCTCAAACTTTCAAAGATATCACTAACGATAATTATAAGGTAGTTAGGAACGGTAGTTAACTACCCTTCAAATTTAACATAGCCGAAAAATAATAATTTGGGTAAGCCATGATATGGGATCATCCATTTATCAGCATAACAATCAAGTGGCTAATACTTTTACTAAGTCAATGACCAATTTGAGTTTCTCATTACTATAAATACCGAACTAACTCAATCTAATACAGTTTACATAGTCCAATATAGCTTGCTAACTGTTCCAATTGGCTTTGTTATTTTTTTGGCATTCACGACAAAGCATTTCATTAAAAAAATAACCCTTTTCATTAAAGATAGAGGACATTTCTTCCTACTCAAGGCATACATTTTTTTTTCTTATGTAAATTACATCGAAGGTCGGTCCATAAGTCCCCTTACATCATACAAGCTCACATTCAATTTTACAAGCAAAGAATAATGCGAATTTATCTATAATATGCTCAATATAATAATATGCATAATTGCATATATATTTGCCTGTTCAACACATTCATTTCTAAATGCATGTATATGTGCCAATAGCATATTTCGATTTCTAAACATAATATATTGTGAGCCAAATTTTCAACAAGACTGCAAATTAAGATTCTTGATTCATTTACTATTCAGCATATATACATTGGCATACGCAAGAAAATGGTTCCATTTCCTTCCCCAAAAACTTTATATTTTTTTAAATACCACTAGAACACTTTTTTATTCCATAAAAGTGTAAAACAAATTCGACGGACCAAAATACTTATATCTTATCTCAATCAAGATCCTCTCTATTTTTTAATACATTAATCAATGAACATAAAGTTGACCAACTTCACGCTCTTCTTTTTTTGGTACAGAAAGAGGACAAAACCCGATATAAGATTACTTTTAGTCTACCTAACATCAACGATTTAGATTGAATGCGTGTTCTGTTCAATATTGTGTAATTACATCATTCACTTTTTTTCTCAAATTAACATTGGTCGTGTTTGCGTCTGATATTGTTTAATATTTGGTTCATTAACAAATACTCCTAGGATACTTGTTAGCATTTTTCCATAGCTTTTAGTCGAATACACACTTTTACGGCATATTATGCTTCATTTCTTTATAGACAATTACTTCGAATAACATCATTTCTTAGGTAGCCAATTATGGGAGTACTGTACCAGACATTGCATTCCTGAGGAGGAATATTCGTTATTATTATACTATATTATAATATAATAACCACCAAATAGAGTTTTATGGCTATGAGAAAGCTATTATAAAGCAAAGCTTTTCATGTAGATAACAACAAGTCTAAAATCTGGTTAGCATATCAAAGTTTGTCTCTATTAGAAACCAAGTGGTCGGTCACTGAGGGTATTTTGACTAATCTAGAGATCATGGAAGAGGCTGTGAATTTTCTTCTGCAAAGGCTTGTACCTGTATTCGAGAATGAGGTGAATTTGCTCACAGGGGTTGAAGCAGAAGTGGTGTATATGAAAGAAAAATTGGAGCTCATAAGAGCCTTCTTAAAGGTTGCCGATGCGTTAGAAGAGAGTGATGAGGAACTCAAAGTTTGGATTAAGCAAGTCAGAGATGTTGCTCATGAGACTGAAGATATTCTTGATGAATTGGAACTTCTTGTCCAGGCGCGTAATTATACAAACAGATTTTCTGTTTCTTTACGTATCAGGAATATGAAAGCTGGTTATAGGATTGCTCATGAGTTGAAAAGCATCAACTCTCGCATGACAACTATTTTTTCAATCCACAAGAGATTCCTCAGAAAACTAGACTTTGCTTCAGATGCTTCAAATTCCATTTATACAGGTACTACTAACTGCACTTATCATACCGTTTCTTGTTACTTGCGTGTGTAGTGTCTGACACCAACTGACCGACACTAAGTGCTAATATTCAATCACTTCTATTTTATTAAATCATTATTGGTCATACGTGGAGGTGTCGTGTTCGGTGTATATGTATTATAGCAGTGTTTCATAGTGAACAAATAGTCATATAACAAGGGAAATGCATTTGTTTCTCTATAACAAAACTCTCAATTGTAAGACTAATACAATACCAAACATGTTATCTAGCAGGTAAAACATGGCATGATCAACGAGGAGATGCTCTTCTTTTGGACAACACTGATCTAGTTGGCATAGACAGACATAAAAATCGGTTGATTAGGTGGTTGATTAAAGGTTCTCGTGGACGCAAAGTAATTTCCGTTACCGGAATGGGAGGGATGGGAAAAACTACTTTAGTGAAAAAAGTATATGATGATCCAAAGGTGATAAAACACTTTGAAGCCTGCGCTTGGGTTACTGTTTCTCAATCTTGTGAAATTGAGGAGCTACTCAGAGACTTGGCCCAAAAGCTTTTTTCTGAAATAAGACGAAAAGTTCCAAAAGGCCTCGAAAGCATGCATAGAGACAAGTTGAAGATGATTATCAAAAAGTTGTTGCAAAGAAGGAAGTACCTGGTTGTATTTGATGATGTGTGGCATAGGCATGAATGGGAAGCTGTCAGATATGCACTTCCAAAAAACAATTATGGCAGCAGGATCATGATCACCACACGCAAATCTAACTTAGCCACTATTTCCACCATAGAATCCAAAGGTAAGGTGTATAACCTACAACCCTTGAAAGAAGATGAAGCATGGGATCTATTTTGTAAAAAGACTTTCCAAGGTCACCCATGCCCTTCATATTTAATTAACATATGTAGTTATATCTTAAGAAAATGTGAGGGCCTTCCTCTTGCGATTGTAGCAATGAGTGGTGTCCTTGCTACAAAAGACAAACACAGGATAGATGAGTGGGATAGGATTTGCCGTAGTCTTGGAGCTGAAATTCAAATCAACGGAAAACTTGATAATCTGAAAACAGTACTTTGCCTCAGTTTTAATGATTTGCCTCACTACTTAAAGTATTGTTTCTTGTACTTAAGCATGTTTCCTGAGGACTATCTGATTCAGCGCATGAGGTTGATTCGGTTATGGATAGCAGAAGGATTTATCAAAGCCGAAGAAGGAAAAACAATGGAAGATATTGCAGAGGATTACCTGAAAAAGCTCCTAAACAGAAATTTGTTACAAGTAGCAGAGAGAACATCTGATGGAAGAGTCAAAACTTTGAGGATCCATGATCTTTTGAGGGAGATTATTATTTTGAAGTCCAAGGATCAAAATTTTGCAACAATTGTCAAAGAACAGACTGTGATACGGGCTGAAAAGATTCGACGACTTTCACTTCAAGGTACACTACCAATTCCAAATGGACAACAACATATATCTGTCTCTCAAATCCGTTCTCTCTTAATGTTTGGAGTGAATGAAAGTTTATCCCTAGGCAAACTGTTTCCAGGTGGATTCAAACTCCTCAGTGTTTTAGATTATCAAGATTCACCTTTGAAGAAGTTTCCAGCAGCGGTTGTTGACCAATATCATTTAACATATCTGAGCTTGAGAAACACACAGGTGAAAACGATTCCAAATTGTGTACTAGGAAAGTTGCAAAATCTAGAAACACTCGATCTTAAGAATACTTGTGTTACAGAATTGCCTGCAGATATAGTAAAGGTTAAGAAGCTACGCCATCTTCTTGTATACCAGTCTAAAGTCGAAGGTTACGCACAATTTCACTCCAAATATGGTTTTAAAGCCCCCCTTGAAATAGGAAATTTACAGTCACTGCAAAAGCTTTGTTTTGTAGAGGCAAACAAAGGATGCGGAATGATAATAAGACAGTTAAAGGAGCTAAGCCAACTAAGAAGGTTAGGAATCATGAGACTCAGAGAGGAAGATGGGAAAGATTTCTGTTTCTGCATTGAAAAATTAATTAGTCTTTGTGCACTCTCTGTTACTTCTGAGGGTGAGAATAAAGTTATTGATTTAACATCTCTTTCTACACCCCCTCCATTTCTTCAACGATTGTATTTGTCAGGGCGGCTAAAAGAGTTACCACGCTGGATACCTTCACTTCATAACCTGGCCAGGTTATTTCTGAAATGGAGCTGTTTGAAACATGATCCACTAGTATATCTGCAGGATTTGCCAAACCTTGCACATCTTGAACTACTTCAAGTTTACGATGGTGACACATTGCTTTTCAAGTGTGGGAAGTTCAATAAGCTCAAGGTTTTAGGCCTCGACAAATTTGAAGGACTCAGTCAGGTGATAGTGGGGAAAGGTGCAATGCCTTGCCTCGAAACACTGAGCATTGGACGTTGCGAGTCATTGAAGAAGGTGCCATCAGGCATTGAAAATTTGACTAAAATTAAAGTCCTAGAGTTTTTCGATATGCCAGATGAACTCATGATGACAATATGTCAACATGGTCCAGGAGAAGATTACTGGAAAGTATCACACATACCAGAGGTTTATTCTACCTATTGGAGAGACGGTGGCTGGGATGTTTATGCACTAGACAGTCTCAGAGACTGTTCTCCCCGATCTGGCACAGTCAGGAGAAGCCATGAACACCGGAATCAGTGGAAGGTGTAGCATTAAATTAGGGAATTATAACAAAAATATATAGAATAAGTTGTGTATATTGTATATTAACAAACTGAGCTGACTTGTTTCATGTATATATATGTCAGCACTCAAAATAAAGGTGTAGGTTTTATTTCACCTTTGTGTAAATTTGATCATTAATGTATATATTTCTTCCAATACATTTCATTTTCAAATCCCATTATTTCCCTATGTTCAAATAACGCATTATCTTCTAGTCAATGTTTTAAAAATTGAAACGAACTGCACAAGGGGGATCAGGAAAGGGAAGGAAGCTTTGAGATAGAATTCAACTCAAATGGCATCATATTGTTGGAAACATAACTTCTCCCGTTACAATTTTCTGCAGTAGGATTTCAGTCACTCATTTATTTCTACTATATATATCAAAGTCGTTAAGAGGGAAATGAAGGACGAGGGTTTCGATCTGCTGGACACCCTCCAATGAATATCCTACAGGAGAGGTTTTCGATAAGTATCTAAACACTTGAGGAACTTTCGCTTGAAAGCTGGCTATCAAGGGGCATGAAGCAAGCCACTCAAACACGCCATCGAGCATCCCATACTACTCGATGTGAGACTTGGGCATCTCATAATGCCTTAAGAGGCATGTATAAAATAGGAAAAAGGATATTATAAATTTATAATGTTTGAATGGTGGACATTTGTTCAATGAAAAATCATCAGAGATTTCGAATGGACTTGATAGAGTTGAATTAATACACATTCGACTTCTCTTTTATGGATTATCAAAGAGCCTAGGAGAAAAACTCATATTATAAATGTAATCCGCACCACAACATATCAAATGTCCTTGCAGCCTTTTTACCTTCTGAGTTGTACTTAATGGACCGTAGACACTCAACTTTAACCAAGTCTAACAAATAACTAACCGAATCACAACCAACTCTACCGACAGTTTATAGTTTAATTCTATATAATTGTTAGGAGAGTTAATAACCCACTTAGATTTTGTTAGTGAGTTAATTAGATAATTAATTGGTTAATGCTCAAATAAACTTGCTCCCTAAATAAAGCACATTGTACTCATTTCAATATCAACTTTAATCATGATCCCTTTTGATTTTTTATCAATGATAGATAACCTATTTCAAGATGCAAATAAGATTAAGAATATAAATGTAGTTAACAGTGAATGGAAAAACATATAGAAGTTACCTGAATCGCCAAAAGCTTCTTCCATCATGACCTTAATCAAGTTATTATTATGATTTACTGCATAATAGCAAACACGAAATAAACAAACATTACAGAATTCTCAAACAAGAAACAAACTATATTTTTTAATTTTATCGAAATTGAAAAGCTATTATTAGAAAATTGATTGATTGATCCAACCCCCAATGTCGTTCCCATTAGCCTATGGAAGCTTGTTTTCCCACCCCCAACCCCATTGTTCATAAATACCTCAATTCTCTTTTTTCTTTTTCTTTTTTGACAAAATTACTCTTCTTTTCAAGTATACTTGCAGATGGAATTTGTCTGAAAGTATATTTTTGAACATCTTTTTGTTTTATTTTTGGCGTAGATCGGATATCCTCCGCGCGGAACTTGAGGAGACTAATATCTCGAGTCTTATAAGACCCAAATGGATGGCACGCAACTTGCGAAGACTAATACATTGAGTCTTACAAATCTCAAAGACAAGATGTGAAAGAGATCAAGTCAAGTGAAGTGGTGAAGACGACCATGGTTGCATGGGAGGATATTGTGAATTCCGATACAGAGCAAGCATATATTGATAATTACAACCGGTTCAAAGTTGTATGCGTTTTTGGAATATGTTCAAAATACAATTTTTGATCTGGTGAAAGAGAAGGTTGTGAAGTTTTGGGTCAATAAAGTCATTCATTTGGGGAGTAGTACAACAAACAGAGTTGAACCTGCACACAGCCGGTTGAAAAAGTATCTGACTAATAGTATGAGTGATTTAAGTACAAACCGGAACTCCGTTCACAACATATTAGAGTCACAACATACACGCATCATTCTAGAGGAGCATGATCTTGCTTGAGCATATGTTCAAAGGAAAGTTGTTGTGGTCTATGTTGATTAGAAGCATATCAAAGAACACATTGCATTATCTCGCAAACGAGACTGATCGAGCAGTTGTGTGTGATACAGATAAATCTAAGTGTGCTTGTTTAATTTTCATCACCTACGGATTGTCGCGCGCGTGTACGATTTTATTGAAGATCAAGAACAACACCCCCTATCTATTTGGATGAAATCCACACTCACTGGAAGAGGTTGCGGTTCGAGTATGATGGTGATCCTAAGGCTGGAAAGGAAGACTTCTCTCTGTTACCATAATGGGATTTGCTTCAGGTACTTTTTCCTTTTCTTTTTTTGAAGAATGCTTCAGGTACTTTTTCCTTAAAACTGTGTTTATTTCTGCCCAATTTTTGTACGTTTAGTTTTGTACCGGTATGTTTCAGATTATAGAACCCGAACTACACCTATATGTATTTCGGATTATATAATCCAAAAAGGTCGCATTTAAGGCCCCATGCAAACGTACCTGAGATGCATGATTTGGGGTGCTTAAAAGTTTTCGAATTGTATAATCTGAAATGTGTCTTTCAGTTTTAGATTGTATAATACGAAACCTCACAGACACAGAACTGAATGCAGTTTTTTTCCAGTTTTTTTTGCCAGTTTTATACAACATTCTACCTAACAGTTTTTTTACACATTGTAGGTCCGGTTCAACGAGTCTGATTACAAAATGAAGGTCCATGTCAAAGACAATTTCACACGGTTTGTTTTATCGGAAACAACCTCTATACATCCACCGCCAAAAAAAGTCACCTATAAAGGAGCTTCAAAGAAATATAAACATATCATTCGGTCGACAAAGCAACTGTCTTCGCTCTGAGAGCATGTCGATTCCCAAGATCCACCGACGCATGCTTCAAGGAAAAAATGTGACTTGGGCAAGCGCTAATACTACCATTTTTTAGAGGACAACCTTATACAAATTTAGAGGACTACCTTATACAAATTTGTTATAGATTGGGTTATCTAATCGAGTCAATTGGTTTTATCCGATTCAGTCATGAGATTCAACCAATGATCCCTTGAACCCGTGAACCAATTACCTTGCCGGTTTGATGTTTGGTCCAGTTTTTAAAACAGTGCTATTAACTTTCATTATTTATCAATCTCATCCATATTTTTTCTGGTTTTAATTGTTGTCAATTTTGTTTTTGAGGATTGCATGTTTTCCTATATTGTTAAATGACTCCTACGGAGGATTTGGTATGATATAAAAACAAATTATTTTAGTTCAACCCCCATATAATTCAAAGCCAACAATCCAAAACATTGTGATTATGAATGCAATTTATCAGTCATGGAGAAAGAGCGAACACCGAACAAAATGAAAGAGGGAATAATGGAGAACAAAAGTCATACAATAAAACTAGCGTCAGATTTATTTATTGGAGTGTAAAAACGAGGAACACTTTATTTTTTTCCGGAAGCAAAATGAGACGATAGCAACTAACGAGGGTAAAAATGAATTATAAATAAATTAATAAGGTTAAATGTGAAATAAAAAAATGATAAGTTATGAAGTATAAACTTAAATGCTTTTTGAAATAACGTTGAAAATTAAGTTATAAGCTCATGAATCATGAAGAAACGATGGTTATTACTCCTCGTAAGCTCACCGATGATTATTAAACAAGGCTTTTTTAGTAATACGAGTTAATAAGTTACAAGCTCATTTTTTTTCTTACCAAACACAACATAAGCTACACAAAATTATACCAATTCATTCTTCCAAACAAATTCATCTTGAATCAAATTCATCTTATCGAACGGTAAATAAAATATAAAAAGCTCCCTAAGGAAAGGTGGACTAGAGCGTAATAATAGAAATTTTAATACCAAGGAAGCTACGGATCATGAAATGTTTGGAAATAATTAAGCTTCAATTTTTTTTGTGGTTGAAAGTAAAGCATGTTAATTTTGTTTTTTGTTACCATAATTCGTTAGTTTGTTTGGATATTGCAGGGGTATCAAGTTGGTAATCATGATTCTTTCGCTATTTCTAATTTACAATTTAAGAGTGTTATTTGAACAACCATTTAATTGACAATTTATGTGACATATATAATTTACAAAAAAAAAGTAGGTATTTGCACGAAAACCAAAACAATAGAGAAATAAAAAATAATATGAGTATGAGAGATAAAGTTGTCACAAAATAGATGTTCAAATGTCATTTCTCTTTACAATTTGCTGAGTTGTTATTTGGAAGTAAAAGATGGACGAATGTTAGAGCCTTTGTGTTGTTTTGTATTTTTTTAAGCAATATTTGATTTAGAAGTAAACTTTTGTAAAAATTTGTTGGTTGATGTTAATATTAATGATTCTTGGTTAACTGAGGCGGCTTCAGTGTTGCCTTCATTGTATGAGTTGTTGCCTACTTGTCCGCATGACTTGCTGCGGAGGAAGGAATATTTTAGGTATAGATTTTGTTCCCTTTTATTTTATCATCATCATGTTCATCTTCGCATGGAATCGTTGATTTTTAATGAAATGTAGTTTATTTTATAAAAAATAAAAATATCAACAGTCCACTATACTTAGGGCTGAATTAATCAGGAAGTGAGGAAGTAACTACCTAGAAAATACACATACTTAGGGATAAATTAATTAGGAAATAAGGAAGTAATTACCTAGAAAATACATAGAAAAAGAAAGAAACGTAGTCAGATTTCTATACCGTAAACTTGACCAGTTCAATTCAACATAGGTTACGCAATTGAAAGGTTTGCATCCATGTTCTAATGTTCTATTGATATTACAAGACTACGAGAGTGGAGGAGATACAACTGCGTTGGAACATTTTTAAAAGAGGATCATGTAACTCTAGAGTATGTTTTACTTCATTTTTTTAATGAGACAATAATGTTTTTAGAGGTGCAGGATTGATTTTGATATGTTTAAATGTTGACGTCTTCTCTATGCACCCAAATATATATATGTATAGATACTCCAAACTAAAATGACCAATAATTTTCTGACAACATGGAATAAGTAAGTTTGACTGAATTGTAGATTTAGCACTACTAAACTTGTGAATTTTGCACTTTAGAGCCTTTATTTCATGATATAATTATTTAATTAACTCCATTAAGCTTCTTCTCCTTCATTGCAATTCTTCTTCCCCTCCAGTACAAGCATTTCAATGGAAATTAATGGAGAGAAAGCACGAAGGAACGAACAATATAGTATCAGTGAGAAAAAATTAATGCTATTAATTAAATGAAATTTTGTTCAAAGATGTGAGAGACGAAATTGGTACATAGATGAACTTATGTGTTCCCAAAAAGGAAAAAGAGGTTACTTTAGCTGATGAAAGTTGGAGAGAAAATTGTGATGACGGTTACTCATTTTACATTTTAGATGATGAAGGTGGGAGAGAAAATAGTGATGGCAGTTACTGATTTTGTTTAGTTTTAATTAAAAAAAGTAATTAATTATTGAATAAATAATTTGTCCAATCTACAGGGGTTATACTGAATAGACAAACAATCCGTGAGCATAGCTTAGTTGGTAGGGATATTACATATTATATGTAGAAGCCGGGGTTCGAACCCCGAACACTTCACTTCTCCACAATTAAATTGAGCTCTGGCCACTAGACTTGACCAAAAAAAAATTGAATAGACAAACATACCAATATTCTTTCCCTTAACCTCAAAAAAAAAAAAAAAAAACTCTTTCCCTTAAGTCAATCTCTAATAATGTTGACATGGATCATTTAATTAAAATGTCACTCTTCTATTGGTCAAACATTTGGGAGTAGCGAAACACTCAATCTTGTTTGGAGTACCATAGAAATTGCCTTAAATGTTTTATATTATTACTTGACTTTGTTTTAGAATCTTGAATTTGTCTTAAGAATCGAGTCGAACTCCAAGTTAGAATTTGTAGTTTTTTGCTTATATAAAGGAATTTTTAGCGCTGAATTAATTTTTTAAATCATTTTTACGTGAATGTTTCCAAACACAAATCGTTTTATATTCAATTTGTTTTTTTATCATAATCAATTTTTACATAATCAATTCATTCAAAATTAATTTGCCATAAGAATGAAAACAAGTCAGTCTTAATTGATGCCTACAACAAACGTAGATAGGTCACATTTAAGTAAATATGAATAATTTATTATTATTATTATTATTATTATTATTATTATTATTATTATTATTATTTAGAGTTTGTATGATGGTTTAAATCATACTAAATTTTTCAATAATTTAAACTTATTAACATACATTAATCAATTTTTCTTATATTTAAATGTTTTTTGTTTGTTTGTTTAAAAGATTTTAGTCATGAAACTCACACACGTTAATTGATGTGAAATGTGGATTTGTAGTAATGTGTGTGATACCCAAATCTTATATTGGGTAGGGTTTGGGTATGAGTTCGGAGTGGGTACATATAACTCTGTTACTCGTCCCGTACCCATATTTTAAAATCGAAAAAAATCCAAACCTATACCCTAATCCAGTCAAATCGGGAAAAAATCCGTTAAATCGAGGTTGGTTTGGGTGAGTACCCATAAGCTAAGTTAATTTATCTTCACCAATAGTTTTTTATTATACGATAAAAACAAAAGTTTAATTCACAAAAATGGAGATAGTAAATATCCATTGCGTTTGAATCAAAACAACCTTTGTCAATTGTTATCTGAATTGTTCAAGAGGTTGTACGTCTGTACTATATTCAAATGACTTCACTAATCACCCTAAAAAAAATACTTCACTAATCATTAATCAATTTTCTTTACATCATTGCTTACACTCCACTCCTTAGTATGTACGTAGCAAATCGATCTTGTAAATCGAATGAGAATAATATCTGTGCAAGATTATTTTATTTTAAATATGCTAGTCCTCCCCCCAAGTAAAGAAAACAAATATTTAGTATATTACAGCTACCTAAAATAAAACAACATGGAAAAAAAAAGTGTGTTATATTTGGAGGGATTTAAAACAAAAAAAATTATATTTGTAGGAATGAAAAATATTTAAACCCAAGATTTTATTTATGTAAAATAAAACAAATGGATGCAGGACGATGGAGACGGACGTATAAATTAAATTTGTCATTCATCATGAATATTTCGACTAATTTCATAAATGTTTTTGCTAGTTTTTTTTTTTGTTGTTGCTTGGTAGTCTTGGACTCTTGGTTTTTTGTTTGTTAAAGTCAAATAGTATACAACGACGTCTTTTTCATCGTGGGAAAATATGGTAATATATTGGTAGTTGACAATTTCCTTGAAAGGCATGCATATGCACACCAGCAAAGCAAAGAAAGGAATCCATAAATCTCATCACTCATTTGCAATTGCAACCAGTCCTATAAAAAAAGTCATAGAAAAAAAAGAGAGAAAAACACTCAGAATTCTCGTCATCAAGTTCTTGAAACTTTTCTCATCTAGAGAGCAAAAAAAAACAATATTGAAAATAAAGGCAAAATGGTCTAGAAAAATGAAAGAATATTCACTCTCGTTTATTTACCCTAAATTGATTTACCAATTTCCATTCAACTAAGAATATAGTCGAAAAATCAATAATTTATCTTCATAAAAAAAAAAATTATAAAGCAATGTTTGATCCATCAAAATGGAGATACTAAATATCTACTGCATTCAAATCAAATCATGCATCTAGACTAAAATATTTTATTTTATAGTTTTTTTCTTCAGTAAAACTCTAAAGCAATCATTTATAAATTTTCTTTACATCATTGCTTGCAATCCACTCCTTAGTCCGTAAGCATCAAATCAATCTGTAAATCAAATGAATCAAAATAATATCTATGCAAGATTTCTTATTTGAAATTTGCTTAGTCTATGCAAGTATAGTAGTAGTATACCATGTTTTGTTTTTATTCTCTGTAAAATTGCTTTGCTATTTTTAGTTATTACAAATTTACCTTTTTTTTGTTTTTAGTCTTTAGTGTTTTGTTTTAATCTCCGCAAACTATGTCATGATTAAGACTATTTAATTCCATAAATATATTTGGTAGTCATCGTTTTTTGTTTGTATAAGTCATATACTAGGGAACTTCTACATATAATGATAGTTGACAATTTCCTCGAAAGGCATGCAAATAGTTTATATAAGCACACCAGCAAAGCAAGAAAAGGAATCTACAAATCTTAAAATCAAAAGAAGTCAAAAAAAGAAGAGAGAAAATACTCAGAAATCAAATCATCAAGTGTTTGCAACTCTTAAAAAGTGGAAGAAAATAAAAATGGCAGATAGTTCAGTATCATTTCTGTTGGACAAGCTAACATGGTTACTTCAAGAAGAAGTAAATCTACAAAGAGGCGTCCGTGAAGATGTTCAATACATCAAAGACGAACTCGAACGCCACAAGGCCATCTTGATGTTAGCTGATTCTTTGGAAGACAAAGACCCTGAACTCAAAGTATGGGTTAAAAGAGTAAGAGATATTGCTCATGACATGGAAGATGCTATAGATGAATACTATCTTCGCCTTGTCGATCATCAACAAGGAAAAATCAGATCTACTTTTCACAAGATTCTTTTTGGCATTAAGACCATGAAAGGTAGACACAAAATAGCTTCAAATATACAAAGAATCAAATCCAAAGTTGAAGTTATCTCGCACAGACGTCCAATCATACCTTCAAGTTCAAGTCAAAGGCTTTCATCAAGGCTTGATAGTCAAGGTAATGTTTGAATTAATTTTTATTATAATAATTAATTGCATACAAGACATGCTCAATGCACAAATTAGAACTATAATCATACTTTAGTACGGAAGTCACAAAAATATATGAACATGCATATAAACAACCTTAAAATTTACCACATGTTGATTTATCAAAGATATTAAGAATACCTAATTTCATTGATAGTCTCTTGGCAGTAATCCTAAAATACAGAGAATTGCTGCTACTGAACACCTATTGATTTGTGTTTATCCCTCAACTGGTACTCCTTATGCCTTATATGTTCTTCAGATGGGGATAAGAGGCCAGGAGCATTATATCCGGTATATTGGATATCATAGCCTATATGTAAAATGATGGTCAATTGAAGTTCTGTTATTCTGAGAAACGACATTAGTCATATTTACGAATATTTGAGCTCCTAATTGATAAACAGCTAATATATATTTTAAATATATATTCCAACAGGTGATGCCCTTTTGCTAGAGGAAGCTGATTTAGTTGGAATTGAACAACCAAAGAAGCAGCTCTGTGATTTGCTTTTCAAAGATGAATCAAATAGAGCAGTAATTTCAATTTATGGTATGGGAGGTTTAGGGAAGACTACAATAGCGAAACAAGTCTATGATGATCCAAAAGTCAAGAAGCGTTTTAGGATTCACGCTTGGGTTAATCTCTCTCAATCTTTCAAAATGGAAGAGTTACTAAAAGACCTTGTTGAACAGATTCATATTCTCATTGGAAAACCAGTTCCAGAAGCAGTTGAAAGGATGAAAAGTGACAAGCTGAAAGAGTTGATTAAGGATTTGCTTCAGAGAAGCAGATACCTAATTGTGCTTGATGATGTGTGGCATGTGAATGTATGGGATGCTGTGAGGCTTGCTTTGCCTAATAACGGTCGCGGAAGTAGAGTGATGCTTACGACACGGAAGAAAGATATAGCTTCGTATTCTTGTGCTGAATTAGGTAAGGATTTTCACCTTGAATTCTTACCTGAGCAAGAAGCTTGGTCTCTTTTTTGCAGGAAAACATTTCAAGGTAATAATAACTCGTGTCCTCCCCATCTTGAAGAAGTTTGTAGGAATATCTTGAAATTGTGTGGAGGGTTACCACTAGCAATTGTGGCAATAAGTGGTGCTTTGGCTACAAAAGGAAGATCAAACATAGAAGAGTGGCAAATAGTTTGCAGAAGTTTTGGTTCTGAGATTGAAGGCAATGACAAACTGGAAGATATGAAGAAAGTACTTTCCTTAAGTTTCAATGAATTGCCTTACCATCTTAAATCATGCTTATTGTATTTAAGCGTCTTTCCAGAATTTCACGCTATCGAGCATATGAGATTGATTCGATTGTGGATAGCTGAAGGATTTGTAAATGGTGAAGATGGTAAGACACTAGAAGAAGTTGCTGATCGTTACCTTAAGGAGCTTTTGAACAGAAGTTTGCTCCAAGTGGTAGAAAAAACCAGTGATGGAAGGATGAAGACTTGTCGAATGCATGACCTTCTAAGAGAAATTGTTAATTTCAAGTCAAGGGATCAGAACTTTGCAACAGTAGCCAAAGAACAAGATATGGTATGGCCGGAACGAGTTCGTCGTTTATCGGTCATAAATTCATCACATAATGTACTTAAACAGAATAAGACCATATTCAAACTTAGGTCTCTGCTAATGTTTGCAATATCAGATTCAGTCAATCATTTTTCTATCCATGAATTATGCTCCTCCACTGGTGTTAAGTTGCTCAATGTACTAGACTTGCAGGATGCACCTTTGGAGAATTTTCCTGTTGAAATTGTCAACCTGTACCTTCTGAAGCATCTAAGTTTGAAGAATACAAAGGTGAAAAACATTCCAAGTTCAATTAAGAAGCTCCAATACTTGGAAACATTGGATCTTAAACACACTTGTGTCACGGAATTACCTGTTGAAATTGCGGAGCTGAAACGGTTACGCCACCTCCTGGTGTATCGCTACAAGATTGAGTCCTATGCTCATTTCCACTCAAAGAATGGCTTCAAGGTGGCTGCACCTATAGGAAACATGCAATCTTTGCAAAAGCTTTGTTTCGTAGAGGTAGATCAAGGAAGTGGAGCATTGATGGAAGAGTTAGGAAGACTCACTCAACTTAGGAAGCTAGGCATTAGAAAAATGAGGAAAGAAGATGGTGCTGCTTTGTGTTCATCCATTGAGAAGATGATCAATCTTAGATCACTTTCCATAACTGCAATAGAAGAAGATGAGGTAATCGATATTCATGACATTTCTAACCCTCCTCGCTATCTTCAGCAGTTATACTTGAGCGGACGTTTAGAGAAGTTTCCACAATGGATAAATTCTTGCAAGAACTTAGTTAGAGTTTTCTTAAAGTGGAGCAGGTTAGAGGAGGATCCTCTTGTGTATCTTCAAGGTTTGCCAAATCTTCGACATCTTGAATTACTTCAAGTATGTGTCGGTGAAATCTTGCATTTCAATGCAAAAGGGTTTCCAAGTCTAAAGGTGTTAGGCCTTGATGATTTAGAAGGACTCAAATATATGATAATTGAAGAAGGAGCAATGAAAGGTCTTAAGAAGTTAGTCATGCAACGATGTGGTTCATTCAAGAATGTACCATTAGGCATTGAGCACTTAACTAAGCTAAAAACAGTTGAGTTCTTTGATATGCCTGATGAGTTGATTATGGATCTGCGTCCAAATGGAGGCAAAGATTATTGGAGAGTACAAAACGTTCCAACAGTTTATTCTACTTACTGGAGGGACGGTGGCTGGGATGTTTATTCATTAGAGACTTTTGGGGAGAGAAAGAGTGCAAAGAGGACTCGTGAGCTTCCTACTCTTTGGAAGGTTTAACTCATGACGTTTAATTTATTCATTCTTTTAACATATTTCAGTCATGTTGTATACTTAACAGATGGAAATATTTTAGTTTTCCATTAAGTAGTATGCATAAGTGACATCACATTTATGTAAGTTTTAACCAAAGAAATCATGGAGCATAACCTGTTTTTGTGAACCCTTTGAGATTCAGAATAAAATTGTATGTTCAATATTTGGTTCTTTTTGTAGCTGTTAATTTCCATGGCTATTACTTCACAAATATTTGGCTGGTGGTTGTTTTGTTTTATCATATGATATTATAGTTCTTATAGTACAACAAATCATTAACACAGATAATGAAACAACAAAATTGCTAGCTTTTGTTATGGGATTCACATTGACAACAAAAGTTTAACCAGAGACTACAAGTGAAATAAAATACTTGATATTAGGCAGAAAGGAACTAACATGCAACATAATTGTTTTTGATATAGTTGAAACTGCAAAGCAACTGCTATTTAGGCCGCATCGACCATATTTGACTGTCATTCTCTGCGATATGAAAGATCACAATGTGACCGCAAGTGTTACCGCGACTACTATTTAAAACCTTGGGGTGTTGTTGGCTAAAAAAAGGTTTCATCAAAAGGAAGTCTGGGGGTGCTATTGGACAAATGTAAGGGGGAGGCAGTAGTTCCCTTGATATTAGCTTCATATGATGGGCATAGTTTTATGAGAGTTTCTTTTTACACGCTTCTCATCTGGTTCGGATTATCAAATCCGAAATATTTTTGGGTGTTTTTAACCTGTTTTTACTCCCATCTAACCTGTTTTAGATCCCAAACGCTTGACCCAGAACACATGATTTTATCTCTCTCTTTGGTTTCATAGCATATTTATGTGTTGTGTCGGAGATTTCACCATTAAAACTAAAACCCATCAGACTTCACAACTTAAAAAACATGCAAGCAAATTCTAAAGACTTTTCTCATCTCGCTTCTAAAATTGCTCTTTTCCCCAACTGTCGTTGGCTCAACGGCAGTTAAATGTCGTTCGACTTTCCAACGACAGTTAACTGTCGTTGGACATTTTAACTGTCCAACGACAGTTAAATGTTTTTGAGCAATTTCAAAAGTGAGATGTGCAATTTCTAAATTCTAATGGTGGGATTTTTACATATAACCATTTTCATTCAATATGAGGAGAAACCAAATCCCATAATCAACATATGTCTTGCTTAACGATCTAGAAACAGCCCATACCATTGTCTTTCCAATTATCCTACTAGTTTGGATATGCAATGCACATAACCAAGCCAAGTTTTTTTGTTCAAACAATTTATTGACTAAAAATTTACATTTATAACTTCTTTTTTTGACAAAACATTTATAACTTGTAAGATGAATAAATTAGATGTTTAACGTTCGAACTTCAGCCTTGCATAAATTATACAATGCCCCACCGATAGAGACGTAACCAAGCCAAGTTATGGCAACTTAAAAAGAAAGTGTGGTTCAATAAATTAATGACTCGTATTGTTCAATAAGTCAATGGCCAGTTTGAGATTCATTATATAAAGCTTGTTCACTGTTCAATTGGCTTTGTCAGTTTTTTATATTCGTGACAAAGCATTTCATTAAAATTAAAAAAATTACCCTTTTCTTAATATGGACAAGGGAAATGATGTATACGTATATAATATGCACGTAGTTTTGCTTGTACAACACGTACATGCATATGTGTCTATATACATACATGTATGTGTATTTCTATTTCCGTTTCTAAATGTGTAATCTTATGCGAGCAAATTTTTCCACAGGCCTGCCAAGATTCTTGTTCCTTTTACAACTCAGCATATACCTTAATTAACATATGCAAGTAAATGGTTCCATTTCCTTTCCCAAAAACTTTTATTTTTTAAGCTAACAAATATATCAGAAACACTTGTTAAGAATTCCAATTTAAAAATATACGTTTTGAAATGTAGTCAACACTTTAAAATTATTTTTGGTTTTTAAATACAACTTTT
Organism: Medicago lupulina; assembly: GCA_958299785.1. Taxonomy (NCBI): domain Eukaryota; kingdom Viridiplantae; phylum Streptophyta; class Magnoliopsida; order Fabales; family Fabaceae; genus Medicago; species Medicago lupulina. The sequence goes on from OY283146.1 coordinate 11,544,845, forward strand.
CTTTTATGTCTCTTTTTAGTTCCTTTACAATTACCTCTAACAAGACCATTTTTTAATACCACTGGAACAGTTTTTATTATATAAAGTGTAAACAAATTGTCCCATCCAAAATGCTTACTATATATATATATCCCTCAACCAAATTTTCTATATGCATTAATCATGAAACTTAAGAGATTTCTTTTACTCTATCTAACATAGACAATTCATATTAAACTATTGTTTTTAGCTACAATGATGGGGTGAGATTTCTTTTACCCTATCTAACATAGACAATTCATATTAAAGGGGTGTTCATCGTCTAATACGTATCAATGTCCGTGTAGTCAGAAGTGTCGCCGAGATGGCCTAAGAGTGCCATGGTGACCCCCAAAATTTTCAATTTTCATTGTTTTATGATTTCTAAGTTTAAAAGGAAACTTTTGTACTTTTTAGCTAGTGGTTTTATTTGCTTTAGAGAGAAATGATAACACATAATTTGTATCTCATGATTCAAGAAGAAAAAAAATAGAAAGAAAGAATTGAACTAACACTCCTTTTCTAAAATGACTAGGATGATTAATTTCTATAATAAAAAAATGGTTACCCCATTATTCATGTTACCTAGAAAATACTTCAGTGTCATATTTTATTTAGTCAAACAAGTGTAAATTTATTCCAAAATATCATATGATATACTAAGCACCATCTTTTATAGAAATAAATACCCCACTTTCATTTTTTTTTCTTTCAATTATAAATTTTAACGTTAAATATTTTTTTTTGTTAACCCTTTGATTTTCAAGAAAAATATCTCTAATATTCAAAGTTTGATAGACAACTAGTTATCTACTTGTGATGCTGGCCTGTTTTAATTTTTGGTGATGATGAAAGGCATCTCTAAGAACAATGATGTGATATGTCCACCGTTGGAACTAAGCACACCCATTTTTAATACGGATTATGTTTGAAAATAACAATATAGAGGCCATTTCTTCCTACTCAAGGCATAATCATATTTACTTGGTAAGTTACATGGACAAGTCAGTCCATATGTTCTCTTGCATCACATGCGACTTAACTGTCTTTGAATTTAATTTTGAACACCAACCAATATACGGTTATTCTAACTTTATCATTCTTCAATAAATTGACCATAAAATGAACATGGTATATTCTTTGGTTACAAATGAACATGGTATATTCGTGATCAATGAACAATATCCTTATTAATTTTAAATAAATAGCTCATTGTGTCCTCACCATGTCAACATGTCAAAGCCCACTTTTTCAAAGCAAAGAATAGTGTGAATTCAACTATATTATCCATCTATGTTTAATTGTCCAAAAAATACTATATTTTTACATGTATTAGAAATGATATTTGTGCAACTATTTTACGATAACTTTTAAGACAACTCTTTTTTATTATATTCATATTTTGTATTTACTTTGTCTCTCTCTCTTTCTCTCTCCATGGTTTTTGTCCCATAAAAAAAAAAAGTTGTTGTTCCGAAAATTATACTATATATAGTTATGCAAATATCATTCTTATCATTCCACCTATACATTTTTTTAAGGGTCACTCCATGTATACATTTTTTCTAACGAATTCCATGTATACATATTCCTCATTAATATGTGTACATGTATGTATATTTCTCCTCTAAAAAAAATGTATGTATATTTCTATTTCTAAATATGTAATATGATGTGAGCCAATTTTTCCACAAGTCTGCGAAGATTCTTGCTTCTTTACAACTCAGCATATACCTTGGAATACGCTAGCAAACGGTTTCGATTCCTTTCCCAAAATACCCTTTTATTTTTTTATTTTACTATATTTTTTGTGTAAAACAAATGGTCCCTCTATGCGCAAGCTTCATTAAAGATAAATTATTTAGGAAAATATGAATTTGATGTTTAAGTGAATAATTCTTGACCAGATTTCTATACATTTCAACAATACTTCTTTCCTCTAAAAAATCAAAAGGTTAATACCATAAAAAATATATTTCCTAAAAAAAACCATAAAAAATATATATTAATTATATCTTAAAATGTGCGCAGTCAATGTTTTAAAAGTCTTAAAAATGCTATTTGTCAATACAAAATTTCTTTTCCCTTTTTATTTTTGGAAAATAGGCACTTGTTGCACCTATTATTAGCGTGAAACAGTATATTATCGGCATCTACCAAATTTCTTTTAATGGAGTAATCAAGAAACTTAAAATTTGACCAACTTCACGCGTTCTTTCTAATTTTATAAACAAATATTGTAATTTAGCTTCAAAAATAGTTTGAGATTAGATTTAGAAAATTGATGTTCACACATTTGATAGGGCTGAAAAATACATGTAAAAGACGAAAATATCCCTCGATAGTTAACTGTCAAGGAAAACTTCGGCAGTTAACTACCGAGGAACTTAAAACTTAAAATTAAATAAAAAAATACACCTAAACTTTCCCTTAATTAAATTTAATTCTTTAATAAAGAAATATTTGTAATTATTTGTAATTAATTTCATTGATGTCTATCATTATTTATAGGTTTGACTAACCTATTATTACTTTATAATATTTCAAATATTATTCATCTCTTTTTCAAATAAATATATGGGAAATTATCAATTACATTTACATGTGTGTCCCTCTTTAATATTTCAAAATACATTTATGACCTATTGAATAGTATTGTTTCTTACCGTTGCAAAAAAAAAAAAGTGCCCCTTTTTAATATTATTCATATTATAGAGTTCAACGGTATTGTTTCTTTTACATTTGTGTCTTTCGTAAAAAATATATAAGCATTTATGACCTATTGAATATTATTCGTCGACAAATTTATCATACCATTCATAATTTCCTATATAATTATTTGAAAAAGGGATGAATAACATATGAAATATTATAAAGTAATAATAGGTTACTTAAACCTATAAATAATGATAGACATCAATGAAATTAATTACAAATAATTACAAGTATTTCCTTATTAAAGAATTAAATTTAATTAAGGGAAAACTTAGGTGTATTTTCTTATTTAATTTCAAGTTTTAAGTTCCTCAGTAGTTAACTGCCGAAGTTTTCCTCGGCAGTTAACTGCAGAAGTTTCCTCGACAGTTAACTGTTGAGGGGTATTTTCGTCTTTTACATGTGTTTTTCACCCCTATCAAATGTGTGAACAACAATTTTCTTAGTTTTAGGATAGTTTTACAGTCTCTATCTTCACCATGTCAAACTCTAACCATCGCTATTTTTCTTCTTTATCTATTAAATAGAGGTGTTTTATGATCAATGTTAACCCAAAATCACTCATTTAAATTGTTTTTTATTTCTCTTTTAATTTTTTTAACAGAAAACTTTCTCTTTTAGTTAAATAAGTGATTTTAGGCCTCGTGGACTTATCTCAATTGGTAAGAACAATGCATAATATATACAAATCCGATGTTCAAACCACAACCACCACACACAAAAAAAAAGTGATTTTCATATATTTTTAGTCTTCTTTCGTATGTTTTTGTTATTTTGTCATGGGGCTATTTGTTTTGATTTTTCATCTTTGTGTGGTGTGTTTTTTAATTTTCGTTTCTTTTTTGGAAAGACTTAGGTGTCTTCAACAAATCCGGATGCACGAGTATTTCAAACATTTGAATATATAGTTAAATTGTACGCTTATGTGTTTTGTCATTTTAAGTTATTAACATGGTTGTTGTGAGCTTGTTCACAGATTCGTCTCTTTTGTTTTTAGCGACTTTGAATTTGTATTGTATTGATGTACTATATTAATTGAAGTGAACGAATATCGTTTATTTTTGTTTAAAAAATGTTTAAAATTATTTTACCATACATCCACAAATTATAATTTAATCGAAAAAATATCAAAATTGCTAGATCAGACTCCCTGGCCGAGATTCGAACTTCAGTTTCTCCACTTGTGCGCTTGAATTTCCATAGATTGTTGTCATTTCATTCATCTATCCAAAACAAAACTAAAAAAAATCGACTTAAAATGAAGATATGTTCGGTGTCAAATACTAACCAATGTAGGCAAGAGGAGGCTTAGTAGAGCCATAATCACCCCCGAAGTTTTCATTTACATTGATTTAGTGTATGTTTGATTTCATTTCTAAAGGGACCATAATTGATTATGGAGGTGTAGAATTGATTCTGACATGTTTGGTTTCTATCGAGTGGAATTAATTGTCTTTAGAATTGATTCTACTTGAACTATGATTTATATCTTTTGATTTTAGAATTAATTTTCACACACAAACGTATAGTTCAACTCACTTTTACATAAATGCATTCAAACACAAATCACTTTTAATCGAAATCGATTTTTACCAAAATCAATTCTCTCCACCGAACAACAAAACACACAAACACACGCTTAGAAATATATCATGTGGTATGCGTGAACTTGTTCAAAAGGAAACTTTTGTCTGTTGTTTTTTACCTATTGGAGTTATTTGTTTTAGGGAGAAATAGTAGCACATAATAAAGAAAATAGAAAGAAAGAATTGAACCAACAGTCTTTTTCTGGAATGACTAGGATGATTGATTTCTATAATAAAAAAATGGTAGCCGCCATAATTCATGTTACCTAAAAATACTTCAGTTTAAGATTTTATTTAGTCAAACAAGTGTAAATTTATATAGTAATATACTATGCACCTTCTTTTTATAGAAAAAATGCCCCACTTTCATATTTGGTTTTTTCAAACAATTATATTTTTCATCGAGTAATATATTAATATTTAAGTCTCATCTCGTAGAAATACAATTTTAAATATATCCATTTTATTCTTGGCACCACTAAATCAACTTCTAACCCTGCCTTTAAGATAAGTTACATTTAATCACTTTTATTTTCTCAAATTGATATTAATATCTACGTGTTTGTGTGTCTGTATTAGTGCTTCATAGCTTTTAGTTGAGTAATATTTCGTTTCCAATAGACAAATTGTTATTTACTACTTGTGATGCTGACCTGTTTCAATTTTTGGTGATGAGGAAAGTCGTTCATCGTTATCTCCTGCCTTTACTTGTAAAATGGGGTGAATAACACCTCATTTCCTAGTTATTAATATTATATAGGCACCAAAGAGTGTTTTATTTTAGAGTTTAATTTTCATACGGTGACAGTGTAAAATTATTTTATACATTCATACAATGATATGTTGACATGTCAATTATAAATATGACAACTAACGTGTTTTCAACCACGTTAAATGTTGTGGCTGCACTTGTAGAATATACTAATTAAATCCTTTATTTTAAGGCTATGAAAAACTATAAAGCAAAGCACTTGATATAGCTAATAAGTCTCCCTCTCAAACAAAAAAAAGCTAACAAGTCTAAAATCTGGTTAACATATCATAGTGTGTCTAAGCTAACTAGTCTGCTATACACTTGCATAGAGTATTGTAACTAATCCAGAAATCAAGAGATCATGGCAGAGAGTGCAGTTAGTTTTCTTCTGCAAAGGCTTGTGCCTGTATTTGAAAATAAGATGAATTTCCTCACTGGCGTTGAAGATGAAGTGGTGTATCTAAAAGGCCAGTTGGAGCTCATAGGAGCCTTCTTAAAGGTTGCCGATGCGTTAGAAGAGAGTGATGAGGAACTCAAAGTTTGGATTAAGCAAGTCAGAGATGTTGCTCATGAGACTGAAGATATTCTTGATGAATTGGAACTTCTTGTCCAGGCGCGTAATCATACAAACAGATTTTCTGTTTCTTTACGCATCAGGAATATGAAAGCTCGTTATCGGATTGCTCATGAGTTGAAAAGCATCAACTCTCGCATGACAGCTATTTTTTCAATTCATAAGAGGTTCCTCAAGAAACTTGACACTTCTTCAGAGGCTTCAAACTCCAATTATACAGGTACTACTAACTGCAAATACTCTTTCAAGATAAAGTAGTAGTGAGTTCCCTAATGGTATATTTGTACTCTTTTTCATTGCTCTAGCTAGATAAATAGAAATAGTTATTATTATTAGCAGTGTAGTAAATTACTGCTGGTCTAATCAAAGAATCTTACCTGTAAACTTAGTTTGGTTCAGTTGGTAAGGAGTTGTCTCATAGTCTACAAGGGCGTAGGTTCAACTCCCTCCTCCAACATGAGGACCTTGTTGGTGGATAATTTGTAAGTACTTTTAGTAGTGCTCTCTGAACTTTGAGGTCTGCCCTGACCTTGGTGAGTCCCAAGGTCCAACTTAACTAAATTAAGTTAGAAAGAAAAAAAGTCAAAGAATCTTACCAAACTTATCACACCACTTTTTGCTTTTTCTATTATTTCTTGTTACTATTAGCAGAAAAAAAGATAAAAAAAAAATGAAGAAAAGGTGTGATCAGTGTTTCATCAACCATGTCTAGTTACTTGCGTCTGTAGTGTCTGACACCGACTGGCCGACACCACTGGTGCGTACGTGTCAGTGTTGTGTTCGGTGTATATATCTGTAGCAGAGTTTCCTAGTGAACAAATAGACATGTAACAAGGGAAGTGTATTTGTTTCTCTATAACAAAACTCTAACTTGTCAGACTAATAAAACACCAAACATGTTCTCAAGCAGGTAAAACAAGGCATGATCAACGAGGAGATGCTCTTCTCCTAGACAACACTGATCTAGTGGGCATAGACAGACATAAAAATCGGTTGATTAGGTGGTTGATTAAAGATTTTCCTGGACGAAAAGTGATTTCCGTAACCGGAATGGGAGGGATGGGAAAAACAACTTTAGTGAAGAAAGTTTATGATGATCCAGAGGTGATAAAACACTTCAAAGCTTGTGCTTGGGTTACTGTTTCACAATCTTGTGGCATTGAGGAACTACTCAGAGACTTGGCCGAAAAACTCTTTTCTGAAATACGACGAAAAGCTCCAGAAGGCTTGGAAAACATGCACAGTGACAAGTTGAAGATGATTATCAAAGAGCTCTTGCAGAGAAGGAGGTACTGATAGAAAATTGATATCTATATTGATAAATTTAGAAGAAAATAACAGTTTTATTATAATTGAATCCTATAAATAAACAAGGTAACTGACAAATACTAAAAACATAACTGTCCAAATTTTTTTGACAAAGAGGTCTAACATAACTGTCACAATTTATCTCCTCTTATATTGTTCTCTAACAAGAGGTCTAACAGGTACCTAGTTGTATTTGATGATGTTTGGCATATGTATGAATGGGAAGCTGTCAAATATGCACTTCCAAAAAACAATTGTGGTAGCAGGATCATGATCACGACACGTAAATCGGACATAGCCTCTATTTCAAGCATAGAATCCAAAGGTAAGGTGTATAACCTACAACCCTTGAAAGAAGATGAAGCATGGGATCTATTTTGTAGAAAGACTTTCCAAGGTCACTCATGTCCTTCGTACTTAATTGACATTTGTAGTTATATCTTAAGAAAATGTGAGGGCCTTCCCCTTGCTATTGTAGCAATGAGTGGTATCCTTGCCACAAAAGACAAGCACAGGATAGACGAATGGGACGTGATTTGCCGTAGTCTTGGAGCTGAAATTCAAGTCAATGTAAAACTTGATAATCTGAAAACAGTACTTTGCCTCAGTTTTAATGATTTGCCTTGCTATTTAAAGTACTGTTTCTTGTATTTATGCATGTTTCCTGAGGACTATCTGATTCAGCGCATGAGATTGATTCGGTTATGGATAGCAGAAGGATTTATCGAAGCCAAAAGCGGAAAAACAATGGAAGATGTTGCAGAGGATTACCTCAAGGAACTCATAAACAGAAACTTACTACAAGTAGCAGAGACAACATCTGATGGAAGAGTCAAAACTTTGAGAATCCATGATCTTCTGCGAGAGATTATCATTTCGAAGTCTACAGATCAAAACTTTGCAACAATTGTCAAAGAACAAAATGCGGTGTTGCCTGAAAAGATTCGGCGCCTAGCGCAGCACGGCCCGACATTACCAAATCCAAATGGACAGCAACATAGATCTGTTTCTCAACTTCGTTCACTCTTAATGTTTGGAGTGACTGAAAGTTTATCTCTCGGAAAACTGTTTCCAGGTGGATTCAAACTCCTCAGTGTTTTAGATTATCAAGATGCACCTTTGAAGAAGTTTCCAAAAGCAGTTGTTGACCTGTATCATTTAACATATCTGAGCTTGAAAAACACACAGGTGAAAGTGCTTCCAAAATGTGTACTAGGAAAGTTGCAAAATCTAGAAACACTTGATCTTAAGAATACTCGTGTTACAGAATTGCCTGCAGATATAGTCAAGGCTAAAAAGCTTCGCCATCTCCTTGTATATCAGTCTAAAGTAGAAGGTTATGCACAATTCCACTCCAAATATGGTTTTAAGGCACCTCTTGAAATAGGAAAATTACAGTCACTACAAAAGCTTTGTTTTGTAGAGGCAAACCAAGGTTGTGGCATGATAATAAGACAGTTACAGAAGTTAAGCCAGCTAAGAAGATTGGGCATCATGAGACTCAGAGAGGAAGACGGGAAGGATTTTTGTTCGTGCATCGAAAAATTGACTAGTCTGTGTGCCTTATCTGTTACTTCTGAGGGTGAGGATAAATTTATTAATTTGACATCCCTTTGCACACCCCCACCATTTCTTCAAAGATTGTATTTATCAGGGAGACTACAAGACTTACCAAGTTGGATACCTTCTCTTCATAACCTGGCCAGGTTATTTCTGAAATGGAGCTGTTTGAAACATGATCCATTGGTATACCTGCAGGATTTACCAAACCTTGCACATCTTGAACTACTTCAAGTTTATGATGGTGGTGAAAACATGTTGTTGCATTTCAAGTGTGGGAAGTTCAATAAGCTCAAGGTTTTAGGCCTTGACAAATTTGAAGGACTCGATCAGGTGATAGTGGGAAAGGGTGCAATGCCTTGCCTTGAAACACTGAGCATTGGGCGTTGTGATTCGTTGAAGAAGGTGCCATCAGGCATTGAAAACCTGACTAAACTTCAAGTTCTAGAGTTTTTCGATATGCCAGATGAACTCATGATGACAATATGCCAACATGGTCCAGCAGAAGATTACTGGAAAGTATCACATATACCAGAGGTTTATTCTACCTACTGGAGAGATGGTGGCTGGGATGTATATGCACTAGACAGTCGCAGAGATTGTTCTCCCCGATCTGGCACACTCAGGAGAAGCCATGAAAGCCGGAATCAGTGGAAGGTGTAGCTTTAAATTATGGACTAATAACAAAAATGTGTATAACAAGTTGTGTATATTGTATATTAACAAACTGAACTGACATGTTTCATGTATATATGCCAGCACTGCAAATAAAGGTGTAGATTTTAATTCACCTTTGTTTAAATTTGATCATCAATATACATCATTCTTCCAATATATTTCATATCCAAATCCCATTACTTCCCTATGTTTAAAATGATTACGTAAATAATGCATTATCTCTCGGTCAATGTTTTAAAAACTGCACCGGACAAGGGGGATCGGGAAAGGGAAGGAAGCTGAGAGAGAAGTCAACTCAAATGGTATCATTAAATGCATTATTTGCATGTATTTGATAAACGATTGAAGTTATTTAAGCCTCTCTTGGCTTAAAATATATGAATGAAAAAGGGTGGGAAAAAACTATGAACTTTCAAATAAGTTTTACTTGGTCTATTCAAACATACTACAATAGACAAATTTGTTATGCTAGAATGGTGGTTTGAACCCGCAATTCTCATTTTTCAGCACGTCTGACATGTCATGTGTGTGTGAGTTTTGCTGCTACGCTGATTGACCGGTTCGAACCAACTTGAGTTGGTTTGATGGTGTTGACTTGGGACCTTAGAGTGTGATCCTCTTAAAGTCCTCAGTGCCAATTTTGGTGCGCTAGATTGATTGTGTTGACTTCGGACCTTGGAGTTTCGGATGCCCGGTGGCTGAGATTCTATTGCAGTGCTATTGATTGTTTAATGAAAATTATTTATCATGTATGGATTTACCTAGAGATTCACTTGTACCACAAGTCGTTAGTCTAATTTTCTGACCAAGTTGTCAACAATAGCATTGGACTTAACCCATTAAAAGAAAGGAAGCATAGCATTTTGAAATACTGATAAATCACTTGCTTAATGACTTTAATCCAAATGACAAAAGGTGAATCATTAAACGAAGTATTCCAATTATACAAAAATCTGAATGGGAGACATATGATATATCTATCATACCAACCAAAATTCCCCCAACCTCGGCACGAGTTCCTAAACCAATCAAAATTTGAAGTGTATGCATTCCTCCAAAAATGATAGAAATCCTCTTCATTTTTCAAAAGAAACGAAGTTCTTCATTATTATAGTTTTAAACGTATATAAAACACACCTAAAACTATAGTAACGAAGAACTTTATTTCTTTATCTCAACTCTCCAAAGACTAACATGCCTATCTGCTTCTCACCATTTAGGCACCAGTTCCTACCGCCGTAGAATGATACATGCATGCATATGTACAGAAAAATAAAACAAGGGAATTAGAAGGAGACTTCATCTCAAGTGATCTGGTAAGTGTGTCTCTACCCTATTCTTGAAAAGACGAGCAAGGTCAACGATTTCAGTTCGTCTTATTTGCTTCACCATGCTGTCCTCCTGCTGCACGTTTTCCTTTCCTTTTCGAGACAAGCTGGCTGCGACCTCAAATGTCAAACTAGCCATTACCCTCTTTTCTGTTAAACCGCGTATAACGATGGCAGAATATGATGGACTGGATACTAGTCTATTAAGTAATATCAATATCTCCCGCATAAGAAATGTCCTGAATACAAATTGTTCAGAATGAGTTAAGGAAATCAAAGAGACTTGCTTTAATCACAATGCTAAGATGTAAAGATGTAAAGAACTTTCATGATAGTATTCAGACAATCAAGTTTATTACCTCTCCCTAAATATTTCTGGCAGCTCATTGTCTGTTTTGGCTTCAGAGTGCATCTCAGATAACAGGAATTGCAAAATTGACATAAGATAGTGTAGCCTATGGCCCATAAAGATTTCAAAACCAGGTTGTCCCGATGATGCAAGGAAGGACAGCACAAGAATAGCCTTTCTGCTTATTTTCAACTCCTGAAATTACAATAACATAAACTTTAAAACAAACTTTAAACCAGGCACATCCCTATCATTAAAGAGAATAAGAAAGAAGTTTTTTATTTCAGATGAAAAAATATATATTAACATACGTAAAAGAAAATAACGATAAAAATTTAAGATAACTGCATAGCATTTTAAAACATAAGGGTTTGCAGAAATTTTAAAAACCCTCCGAAGTCTTTCTTTACTCATTTCTTGTAAGTTTCCCTAAATTGCATTTTTTTACATTCAAACAAGATAGGAGCATTTCCAAACGAAGCCTTAAAAAACTTACCAGTAAACCACATCTGATGAAAGATAGACAATCAGCCAATCCTTGAAGGATGATTTTAAAATTTTCGAAATCTGGCGCAGATGCATTGTCATCCATTTCGCTACTACTGTCTCCCTCTTTGCAACCACAGCAGAAAGTGGCCAATAGTTTTGGACCTTGAACAAATGAAAATAAAATTCAAAAAGAATACCGTAAATAGTTAGCATCAGATGTATAGAATGCACGGCAGATGATACAAACTGGCATTGACTCTCAATTCTAAAACTAGAGCTTCTCAGCAGCACACAAGCAACCAGCTAAGAATGACAGTCTAAATTAGACATCTCAAGACCATAAAGTATATGGAGGGTCAAGGCATGCTGAAGACCTAGAATTTTCAATTCAACAAGCATCATGAAACAGGATTAAATAATACCACGATCTACTACTCATTATCCGAGCTTTTTCAAAGGTGGACACCGGGGAGAACTGAACTAATTAAGATTGTACAAGTTCACATGTTTATGGTAATTAAAAAAAAAAGTTGAGGCAGGAGGTTATACATTCAAACCTCTACAGTCAACACAGTCATCGTAATAAAAAAATTCATGAACTGAGTCACATGTTCTAAAATGCAGGACATGATGAAACAATCAAGAAAGGTAAACATGAAACAAATAACAATCTCATCCAAACCCAAATGATGAGGTCTGCTTTTTATTTTTTGATGCTGTCAAAGTCTTGGTTCAATTGAAATGAAAGGTGGCAGGAATCAGATTATGTAGCATTCAATGAAAAAAATAATTGATGAATTGGTTATTGGAGAACACTTACAATTTAGTACTAGGTACAGAAGTCTTAGAGTTTTCTCTTTTACACGTAGCCCAGCATCCTTCTTGAGCAATTCCGAAATAGTTTTGAAAACTGTGTTCTGACTAAACCTGTATTCAAGCAAATTTCTCATGGCATTACTATAATATCTATCTTCAGAACCAACATTTCAACAGAGAAGACGAACACAAAAACTTACTTCTCCCTCTCAAAGTAAGCACTACTTCTTACGAAAAGCAGAATCATGATGGAAACTGTCTCTAGTCTCACGTTTTCTTCTGTGATCCTCATGGAAATTTGGTGCATTATGTCAAAAATATTAGACCAATTCACATGAGGTCGTAAGGCACTTTGATAGTTGCACTCTTTTCTGCTTAACATTTCTTCATTGAAGGGCTTCCCATCTTTCACACCGTCCAACCCGTCAAAATCCAAAAGGTCCTTCCCAGTGCAAATTCCATCAATGAAGACACTGTCCCTGAGCAGAGTGCACTGGAAAGATCAAATCATAAGTTGATAAGAACATGAACGGCAGAAATGAAAGAAAGAAAAAATCACTTAACATACAATTAAGCCTATTCTACAGCAGTCTTCACAAAGGGGAAAAAAGGTTCAAAACACTAAAAAATAGTTTTAGTCCCAGAATAAATAATTTTGTTTTTGCTATATTTAAAATAGGGTCTTGTTAACCAGTGCCCCCGGGGCACTAGTTAAGAAAATTAAAAGTGGAAATTTCCAAAAACAACTACTTTTTGACTTTTATAAAGTAGAACATTCCACTTTTCATCAATTCCCAATGCAAAATTTCTATATTAGTCTCCTTAACCAGTGCCCCGGGGGCACTGGTTAACATTTCCCTTTAAAATATTATGTCCCAGAATGTTTCGGTGATAAAATAAGCACAGAAATAACTGTATGTGGTAGATCAATTATCCAAACACAACATGTCCATCCAGTAAGTGGTGTGCATAATGAATATAAGTTTCGTGTTCCTTGTATTATGTATAACCAAGCACAAACATACATGTGTACACATTTAATTATAGGGTATGATTTTTCTTGTCTTTTATCATAGCTATCAAACTCAGACAAGGGTCCGGGAAGGATTCCCACCATTTTGGTGTATTGTATGCAGTCTTACACTATTTTTTACACAAGAGGTTGTTTCCAGGGCTTGAACATGTGACCTTTCAGTCCCATGACAACAACTTTACCATGGCGCCAAGGCTCACCCTTCAGATTTTAGATGTATAAATTGAAGTATAAATATAGAGCCCGTTGTTACAGCTTTATTTTAAAATGATTTTTAAAGTATTTCATCTATTTGTTATAGCTTTTTTAAAAGAGAATTTAGAAAGGGGAAAAAAAGGATTCAAATTTAAAATTGGTTTAAAAAGCTTGTCGTAAAAATCATTTTAAGTATTCCATCATTTTGCTATGACTTTTTTGGATAATAAAATTTTAAAAAAAAAACGCTTGAAATGAGAAGTTATTTTGAGACCTTTCATAAAAATCATTTTCGAGAGATATTTTTTTGAAAAAATGTGATTTTTATTATGTTAAAACCCTAACAATGAATATCTAAGTCATTAAATATCAGAATTACTCTTTTAATTTATAGTAAATAAGCTCGAAATAGTTTCTACATTTTTTAGTAAGTTCTCATAAAAATCAATTTTGGAAATATAAAGTTAAAATCACTTTTTTTAATCTATAACAAACGAGCCCATAATGACTTCAGAAGAAGTAAGGAACCAACTTAAATTGTAACCTTGAGAATGGACAATACAGACACAAATTCAATAAAAATATAAGGTTGTTAAAAACAACAGAAAATGTCACTAAGTATTGCATACCTTCTTTTGAAATTCTTTTCCGATTCCAGTAGGAGCTTCAGAACAGCATGCAGTATACATAGAGAGCTATGAACAATAGCAGCCTATGTAGAAGGGAAAAATTATTGTCTTGACTTTAAGAGACCAATAAGTAAACTTTCATGTGCAGGGATATTTTCAAATAAAAATATCACCAAAGCATAAATTACATGAGCAAATAGTCACCCATATGCTCTTGCTCAAATTTTAAATAAAAAAATATATATCATTTTGGAGATATCATAATTCTCAAGTAATCAGGTACTTGAGTCAAGAAAACTGCGGAGAAGATATCCATCTTATAATTTACTACGAATTTTAGTGCAGTCCAAACTGAATCTTAGAGACCAGATATATCAGAAGTCTCATCTATACTGTATCCTCAAAGTTTAAGGCTCAAATGTTTTGAATTTCTACTAAGGGAAGAGTCTTTGAGACAAGGGATGGTTAACACTTACACTATCCAATATTCTCAACTCATCGTATGCTCAATATGCACTGGCTAAAATGCACTTTTGGTCCCCCAAGTTTCACAAACTTGCGATTTTGGTCCCCCCAAGTTTAAAAATAGCGTTTTTGGTCCCTTAAGTTTTACCCCCTTTGCAAATTCATTGTCCCCCTTGATTTTGACTCAGTCAAAGCTGACATAGTGCTATTTTTTTAATGTTTTTTGTTGATGTGGATATTCCTATAAAAATAAATTAAATCTAGCTATGATAATTGCAATTTACAATAAAAGAAAAAAGCATAAAACAATGAGAATTCCAAAGAAAAAACGTAGAGAACTCAAAATTCCATTTAATTTCAATTTATATTAAAAACTAAGTGCTTAAAAGGTCACATGAGCTCTGATAATTCCTTTTCCAAACAGAACTCAAAATCAAACTTGCTATTTGGGGCTTATTTCTCATTCTCATCTCAATCAAAATCAAGGGGGACCATGGATTTGCAAAGGGGGTAAAACTTAAGGGACTAAAAGTGCTATTTTTAAACTTGGGGGACCAAAATCGCAAGTTTGAGAAACTTGGGGGACCAAAAGTGCATTTTAGCCATATGCACCATTCAAATTTTTAGTCCAATCAGTTAAGGATAAGTGTGAGATCAAAAACCAAAATAACTTCAACATAATTTATGTTGGATATCAATTACTTTTTGAAAAAGGGGCTTAAATGTCTTAAATGAGGTGCAGCTGCAACAATCGATATTTTGGCCGCAGCTGCTACGGCTGCTACACTAAACTGCTCCGCTACTGCATGTCCTGTGGAGGCCATGGGCCCTCTGCTACACCACAATAGCGCACTATTGACAGAACTTTTAAATTCAATGTCACTTTAAAGGAAGCTATATGCCCATGTGTGCATGTACACACATATATATTATACAATTTACAAGTATTCATAGCCGTTAATGTAGATTGGCTATCACCAGGAATGCGAAGACACACTTGATATAGCGAAATGAAAGGAGTCATGTTGCCTTAAAGTATGCTAGTTTATTACTTTAATTGAAGAGAAAGAAGTGGGGGACCCTTGAGAACAAGTAGCTACTGCTTATGAAGAAAATTTGATTATCCACAGATAACAGTTGTATAATCTCGCAAGAAATTTGAGAACAATAACATTTCTTCACAAATTTAGAATAAAAGTACTCACATTTTCCATACTACATAGATCAAGCAACGGTGGTATCGAAGTTTCCAATACATCTGTTTCATGAGCTATCTGCAAAACATAACATTAACTGGGATCATATGCAACCTCGACTAACATGATTGAACAATAGACCCAGCTCAATAACAAGAGTATCTAATATGTAACCAGGAAAAGCAATCAGACTCACTCGGCCCATGCAAGATTTTTACGCTGTGTTATTTAGAGGAAAAAATAAGAATCAACAATGAGGGATTGAAGGCACTCAACTTTTAAGCCAAGCTACTATTTCATGTCAGGAATATCCCCGTTGGATCAGAAATATGCAACTTCAGATATGAATTCTAAAGGAAAATATACACCAATTCATGGTTGAACTAATACCTTTGTCAATGCATTGTAGAGATGTGACACCTTTGTTGCTTCGGGAGTATGGACTTTGGGAGTATGGAAACAATCATTGAGGTAATGTAAAGGTACTCTTGAAGAGCTTACATCTAAAAGTAGTTTTGGTGTTATTTCAGAAGGTGGACTCGTGCTCATGTAGCCAAAAAGATAATGAATTTCTTTTTGACAACTGGCAATCAATTTGGATATAACATCACTTCGAATCATTTTGTTACTTGGTGACCCCCATACTGCCAGCAAATTCGGGGAGAGATCAAGATAAGCCGAAAGGTCATCGCTTGGAGGATCTTGAGCTACTTGATGAGTAACTATTTCGGTTTCAACCCCTTTATCTTTAGCAGTTGTCTCACCTGGCACACAACAAAAACATGTCAAGGGTGTCCCACCGTGTTAGAAGCAAACAGAAAATTCGTTTAAATGAGGAAGAGGGATTATTCGCATGCCTCACCAGTCGGATAGTTTGAAGATACTCCACTTTGAAATTTTGAAGAGGCTTTAGGATGGTCAGGAGCACGAATTCCAAAATCCCTGCCACTATGGTCCCTCGTTAATAATAGATTTATGCCACATGCAGTGCAACACAACAACAGAGAGAGAATTAAAAAAAAACACAAGAGAAGGACTATAAAATACAATCTCACGGCTGTTATATTAAACACTTCTAAGTTATTCCTCATGGCCAACCCCAAGCTTAATAGAATAAAAACCTCTCAGCTGATGGGAATAACTAAGTTAACTGCTTTATTTCAGCTGAACAATGAGCATTTAGATTAGTAGAGACCATTTGTCAAGACCCAATTGGTAACAAGGTTGTCGACAATAAGAACCGGTTACTTTTACCACTGGCCATTTATACATAAACAAGATATACAGAAAGGTACATGTTTACTCATAGATATACTAAAAAGCTACACATTTTATTGTTCAATTCATAACACTATAAAAAGAAACTCAAAGGCCTCTTTTTAATTTTATCAGTTCATTTTAAATGTTTCTGCCTATATACCACATCATTTAAGATATGTAAGCAACTATGACTTAAAGCTGCAAGATATAGGAGACCTAAACTGTAAGCTTTCTAGTTCTCTAACTCTGAGGTGCATCAAAGGTGTAAAACAAAACAAATAAATAAAAAATTACTTACTTCTCTACGCTTTTTGAACGTTTGGCACGGGCATTATCTTCTTCATTCTCAGAAGACACAAATTTGGGCTGATCCTCTTTCTTGCACTCCTTTTCCTGAAAGCATGCAAAGAAGTTGTAAGAGGCATGCCTTTCACTGACTATCAGAATCTTGTAGCCAGCCAATTCAAACAAACAAATATGTATAATTGCACTAGCATACCAGATTCACAATCTGTTTTGAAGCACGTCTTGGCTCCCTATGTTCCTGCTATCAACCAATTTAAACAAATCAGTATAAGGATTGTGGGATTCAAGGTGGAAAGTGTCAAAATTAATAATACCGTGTGCCAAACATGATATTCCCAACAATATACAATTTGGGCACCATCATAAAAAAAAAAAAAAAAAAAAAAAAAAAAAAAATTGGACTCTAAATCTTAGCCAGACATGCAGAAAACTTTACATATTTACATCAAACTAGCTTTGAGAGTAAAAACATTCAAACAATAAGCACTTCATTTCAAAACATATTTACATCAAACTAGCTTCTAGAGTAAAAACATTCAAACAATAAGCACTTCATTTCAAACTCAGCAACTTTACAAATCAAATTCATTTAAAATCAAGTTTATCCAACACATGCAGAAATACACTAAAAAGTGCGTCTTTGTCCTTACTCAACCTAATTTAAAAGTCCATGCATGTGGGCTGTTTAACATTTATCGTAACATGTTTAAAAAAAAAATTAATTATCGTAACACATCAGTATAGAAAAGGCCATCTTCATCCCTCATCATTTCCAACACACACCCCAACACAACAAGAAAGGTCACTACAAATAGAAACCTCAATGTTTCACAATTACAATGTCTATAGAAACATTCCGAAAACTTTTTAAAGTAAAACCACAGGATTACATCGATTAAACTTGATTATCAACGTACATACATGGTTCCTCTATGTTTACCCTCAACTTCCAATACACTTGATAATCTTTGAATTGCTCATTTTTAGAAAAACTCGTATCCGGCTCAATGACCGACAGGGGGATCAATCCCACCGTCAACTAACAGAAGCCCAATTGAACTAAAGCAAAACCCTATATGGACGGGACCGACACAGGAATTGTTAGCACCTGCACGATTAGAACCTGAGACCAAAAGAGGAGCGCACTCCCAAGTCCCAAGCCTACACCGTTAGGCCAACATCTTTGTGACTTAACTAAAGAAATCATAATCATGCTGTTTCTTTTCCTTTATAAACACTTCTACTAATAATAATTTTTCTTATTTGAGACAAACAACAGCATAAAACAGAGAATGAAAAATGACCCATTTTCCCAAATAAGCATGAACAATAAAAAAGCAAGAACTTTAACAAAACCCATATAACAAAAACACAAATTAATCAAAACCCATTTCAAGAATCACCTTAAACCGCTCAAATTCAATGTCTTTATCATCAGAATCGAGAGCAGGTCTTTGAGAAAGCTCTCGAGGAGGTGAGAAACCACCAGAAACAAACGGTTTCGGCGGTTGTTGTTGTTGGTTAGAAACAGGGATGGAAGAAGAAGAAGGGTTTGTAGAGACGGGTTTGATACTCGAAGAGATGGCGGTTTCTGCTTCGATTACCCTGTTGAGGAAATCTTCATCCCAATCATCATCGCCTAAGATATCATCGTTGTTGTTCATCATGTTTTTCTTCGTCGACCTTGGATTCGACTGCTTAGGTTTTCTTCTCTGTTTCTTTGCTTTATTTGAATTTCATTTGAATGTAACGTTTTTTTTTTTTCTGTTTGTGTCAGAATAAAACAAACAGATACTATATATTTTTCAATAAAAAATGTTAGTATAAGAAAAAAAGAATTTCCTTCAAAAAAAAAAAATTAAAAGCGTGAACAAAAAACCTATAAAACCGAATTAATTTTTTACAGACTGATTCAACTTTTTTTTACTAGGATTTCTGAATCATTTGTAAGGAAATTTTGTAGACTTGTCCATTGTCTTGACCTTTTTTATGCATTTGTACTTAATTCACTTAAATTTTCATTATAAAAAAAATAAAAAATATTCCATCCTTAATTTAAAATAATTTTACGAAGTTTCAAAAAATAAACTAATTTATATTTGTATAAAATGTCGAACAATATTTGAGTAGGGACCACCAAATTGCATAATGTGAAGTTGCCCTGGTGTTAGAGTTCTTTTATGATGTTTGATTAGACTAGGTATTAAGTGTTTCAGTGATGCTATATATCGCGAGGTGCATCCTCACGAATACATCACGAACCTGGTTTTAACATATAGTATCTTACTTTTGCATGCTCATTTTTTTATTTTATTAAAGTAAAACAAGTATGGAATGGTAACCGTTTGCCGACAATGAGAAACTTAGCCACAAGGTTTTCCTTGTTGCAATGAAAAGCTTTGACAAATATGTTATAAAAAGTTTTTAGAGCTATATATGGTGAACTATGTTGTTAACAGAAACTCAAGTGTAGCATGCAGTAAGCCTTCAATCGACTGTGAATTCTATCAGGGGTAGTAGCATGCGTGGGATTTCCTTCGTAATTTGTCTAATCAATATACCGGGCCTTGGTGCATCTTGGGTGATTTTAACGACATAATGGATGCAAGTGAAAAAAGAGGAAGAAATATACGTGCTAATTGGTTGATTAATGGCTTTAATCAAGCGGTATTAGAATTCGGTTTGGTGGACGTGCACGTGGAGGGTTATCCCTACACTTGGTTCAAAAGTTTGGGCACATCTCGTGCGGTAGAGGAACGGCTTGATCGAGCACTAGCTAATAATGGTTGGTTCAACCTTTTTCCTTCGGCCATGTTAGAGAATCTTGCAGCCCCGTCGTCAGATCACTATCCCATTTTGTTGAATAGAAATCTTGTGCAGCACCCTCACCTCCATAAGCGTGGTTTTCGTTATGAAAATGCATGGTACTCTGAACTGGGTTTTAAGGAGCTCGTTAATGATGCTTGGCACTTACACAGTGGTAATTCGGTTATGCCTAGGTTATCAGAGTGTGCGACAGATATGGTGGCCTGGAGTAGAGATTATTGTAATAAGTTGAAGTTGGACATCGAAGAATGTCGTCGGCAAATTCATAACATACGGCTTAACAGTTCAGGGTCTGATCAAGATCAACTTGTAGGTCTTAGGAAGAAGATGAGTAGGTTGTTGTCCCAAGATGATGCGTATTGGCGCCAAAGGGCTAAAACCCATTGGTATAGAGATGGTGACCGTAACACGAAATTCTTCCATGCCTCAGCCACCACTAGGAAGAAAGTTAACCGCATTTTGTCCCTTGAAGATGATTCAGGTAATAAGTTTTCTGACAATAAAGGAATGTGTGATGTTGCTAAAAATTATTTTTTGACGTTGTTCCAAAAACATAATGTTACGGACCCGGTTATCCAAGTTATCCGACAGTCTGTGTTTGAGGAGGACAGCGTGATGCTCACTGCGCCGTTTACCAAGGAAGAGTTTTGAATGGCAGTGTTTTCTAAGCATCCGAATAAGTGTTCTGGTCCTGACGGATATAATCCAGGTTTCTATCAACAATTTTGGAATTTATGCAGCGATGAAGTATTCAAGGAATGCTGCATTTGGCTTGACACAGGTTCTTTCCTACCTAATCTGAACATGACAAATGTAGCGCTCATTCTGAAAGGAAATTCTTAGGCATCTATGAAAGATTGGCGCCCCATAGCTCTTTGTAATGTTTTATATAAACTTGTTTCTAAGGTGCTTGCAAATAGACTCAAGTTGATACTTCATAAGTGCATCTCTGATAATCAATCAGCTTTTGTTCATAATAGATCCATCTTGGATAACGCGATGATAGCTATTGAAGTAATCCACTTTATGAAGACAAAGACTAAAGGTAATGATAAATACGTGGCTCTAAAACTCGATATTAGTAAGGCCTATGATAGGATGGACTGGGACTATTTGATGAAAGTGATGATCAAGATGGGATTTTCTCAGAAGTGGATCCAGTGGATGGCTATGTGTATAGAATCTGTTGATTATAATGTTCTTGTTAACAGGGAGAATGTTGGTCCCGTTATTCCGGGGCGAGGTCTGAGACAAGGGGATCCGCTTTCCCCATATCTGTTCATTATTTATGCATAAGGTTTATCTTCCTTGATTAGGGATGCTGAGGAACAAGAGCTTATTTCTGGTACTAGTATTTGCATAGGGGCGCCCTCTGTATCTCACCTTCTCTTTACTGACGATTGTTTCCTATTTTTTAAGGCAGAGGAAAGTCAGGCTCATGTCATGAAGAATGTTCTTAACATCTATGAGGCGGCTTCCGGACAAGCAATCAACTTACCGAAGTCTGAAATATTATATAGTAGGAATGTGGCAGATGCTTTAAAGAACAACATTACCAACATTTTGGCAGTCCGAGCAGTTTTGGGTACTGGCAAGTAATTAGGCATGCCGTCTATGATCGGAAGAGATAGAACATCCACTTTTGCTTATGTTAAAGACCGGGTGTGGCAACACATTAATTCGTGGAGTAGCAAGTGCCTTTATAAGGCAGGTCGTGAGGTTATGATCAAGTCAGTGCTCCAAGCTATTCTGTCTTATGTTATGAGTTTATTTCAATTACCAACTACGTTGGTTACCGCTATTGAACGGATGATGAACACGTTTTGGTGGGGCCATGCCAAAACTTCTCATCGGGGTATTAATTGGTTGAGTTGGGAAAAGTTATCAATGCATAAAACACATGGTGGTATGGGTTTCAAGGATCTCTCGGCTTTCAATCTTGCGATGTTGGGAAAGCAAGGTTGGAAATTTCTTACGGAGCCTCACTCGCTTGTCTCTCGTATTTTCAAGGCTAGGTACTTTCCGTCTAAATCTTATTTGAATGCTACCATAGGTCACAACCCAAGTTATGTGTGGCGTAGCATACTTCGCGCCCGATTTATTGTACGCGGTGGGGCAAGATGGTGCATAGGTTCTGGTGATAGCATTCCTATTTTTGATGCTCCTTGGCTCTCTAATGGTGAGCATATCGATGGGAATATTACTGGAGGTCACTACGTTCGTGACTTTAAAGTTAGTAGTTTGATTTCTGATCAAGTAAGGAGTGGAATGTGCCTTTAATTCAGCAGGTTTTCAGCAATGATGTGGCTGATATTATTCTGCAGACACCTTTGTTCGATCAAGTTCAACATGATCAGTTGGTTTGGAAAGTGGAGAGGAATGGATGTTATTCAGTCTAGAGTGCGTACAAATTGTGTGTGGAGGAGCTTGTCGACGTGTCTCATCTCTGGCGGCGAGGTAATTGGAAGGATATTTGGGGCCTGAAGGTTCCGCCAAAAATTAAGAATTTAATTTGGCGCATGTGCCGAGGTTGTCTCCCCACCAGAGTTCGTTTGCAAGACAAAGGGGTTTCGTGTCCGACACGGTGTGCTAGCTGTAGTTCTGAACACGAAGACTTGAATCACATTTTATTTGAGTGTCCTTTTGCTATTCCGGTGTGGAATTCAACGAGGATATGGCATGTTGTCCAAGATGCAGTTCTGAATAATAACTCAGCCGGAAATGCTATTTTCCATCTGTTTCAAAATCTGCCTACACATCTTCAGTAACGCTTTGCTGCACTTTGTTGGAGCCTCTGGAAACACCGAAATTTGAAGATTTGGGAGGACGTTAATGAGCTAAGTGCTACTGTTGTTGATAGAGCTTGTACCGTATTGGAAGATTGGCAGGAAGCTAACAAAAATCTGCCTTGCACGCGGCTGCAAAGAGCTGGACAGCAGGCTTCTTCTGTCACGCAAGCACAGCAGGTCTTGCATCAACAATTGTCTGGTACTGCTGTTGTCAACCAACAGTGGATGCCGCCTAGTATTGGGAGATTTAAGTGCAACATAGACGCGGTTTTCTCGGAAAGGTTTAAGCGAACTGGTATAGGCGTGTGTCTCCGAGATGATACCGGTACTTTCGTGTTAGCCAAACAACTACAATTTAATCATGTTCTGCCAGTAGCAATTGGTGAAGCTTTGGGTCTTCTTCATGCTCTCCAATGGATGCAAGATATGCAGTTCGATAACATTGATTTCGAACTAGATTCAAAAGTTACACGAGATGCTTTCCATTCCCGCAATACGGATGTTACCGAATTTGAAAGCATTATCAAGGCTTGTAGAGAGCTGTTTTCATCTTCTTTTGCAAACTCTAGGGTCGAGTTTATTAGGCGACAAACGAATGCGGCGGCTTATGCTTTGGTTAGAGAAGTTACTTTCTTAGCTAGTCCCTCTACTTATTATGTTATTCCAAGTTATATTTAGACTATTATTATTAATGAAATGCTATAAGCAACTTTATTTTTAAAAAAAAATTATATGAGTAATTATTATGCACCGACGAAATATTTTTTTTTACACATACTTAAAAATACGATAGCATGTAGTGATTTTTCTTTTTATATAGACAAAATGTTTGTGATTATGTTAGTTTTTGAGATCAAACTTAGTACCTCCTTCTTCAAAACTCCTGTTATTTGCTTATGTTTAGTGTGGTTTGAAGAGGTCTGTTGTTAGAAGGTGCCTTTTGTATTGGATTTCTTCTATGGACATTGTAATTCTTTTTATGGTACTGCTGGTACCTAGTTTTAATGCTATTATTTTTGCCTTTCCAAAAAAAAAAACTATCTACGTGGGATGTATCATTTGATTATAGGGTTAATAGTGTTTTTCACCCCTGTAATATATGTCATTTCTGATTTTTACCCCTATAAAATTTTCGGTTTGATTTGCACCCTCGCAAAAAATTTATTTTCTGGAAAACACCATTTATAGGCCATTCAAAAACCAAAATTTCTTGAAAAAAAAATTCTGAAAATGGCCTATTAGGGGTGTTTTCTGGAAAATAAAATTTTTACGAGGGTGCAAATCAAACCGAAAATTTTATAGGGACGAAAACCGAAAATAACATATATTATAAGGGTGAAAAACACTATTAACCCTCAATTATATGCACTTGTAGAAAACTTTACACTGCCGTGTATCAAATTAAATCCATCTATTATTTATTAATTGTTTTTGTTGTTAACGAATGAATACTTACAGCACAACAAACCAAACCCATCATCCTTCACGCAAGTAAACAATTGATTCCTCTTCTCAACTCTCTCTCTCTCTCTCTCTCTCTCTCATCTTGTTTCAAGCTGAACTTGACCCGGATCAGAACCCGTTTCATGCAACAACTGATTTCACGTTGTTCAAGACAAAAACCGTCAAATACTAGAATTTAAATCGACCCTTTGACTAGAAAATCACACCAACGTTAAAAAAATCGTTTTTTTCTTTGTGGGTTTTGGTTTTTGAGCTGAAAAAATGGTGGGTTTGTTTTCTAGATTCTCTGTTGGTAAGAATATCCATCGACGAACACAAAGTGCTCTGGTAAGAAAAAAATGATTTTGTGTTTTTTTTTGTTTTGTTACGTCTTTCTATTTTTAGTTTTATGATCATCACAATTTGTGGAAGAATGTTTTGTAAAATGTTCTGTCTTTGGTTTTGTGTTTTCACATGAAAGCCTTGTTCTTTGTTTTTTTTGTTGTTGGATCAAATTTGGGTTAAACAATTTGCTTTGAACATTTGACTTTGATTGTAGTTGAAGAAAGTCAATTAATTTAAATGATTATTGATTTATGAATGTTAATTTTCCTTCTTAGGTTAATGAAGTGTTGATATGATTTGGTGTTGGATTGGAAAATTTAATGTAAAGTTTATAGAATTGGGTTTAGAAATATAGCTGTATTTGGATTTAGTTAAGCACTTATAATGATTGTGCATAAACTATTTCTAGAACAAAAGATAAAATATAGTTAAGTTGTTTCCGTAACAGCTATAAGCTGTTGTCCTAAGTTATCCTGTAGAGCTTATGAAAATAAGTTGAAAACGGTTTATGGGCATTTAAGTTGTTTTCATAATCTATCTTGCAGAGCTATGGAAATAAGTTGAAAACAGTTTATGGGCATATAAGATATTTTCATAAGCTATCTCCTAGAGTTGATGGAAATAAGTTGAAAACAGTTTATGGGCATGTCATAAGCTGGTTATATAAGCTTTTCCAAACAGTCTCGCAGGTGTTTATGCTAGTAGATAAGCTCAAAAAAGTTAATAAAATAAACCCTAATAAAGTTAAGCTGTTTCCATATGAGCTATATGTTGTTTTGATAAGTTAACATGTAGAGCTTATGGCAATAAGTTGAAAACAGTTTATGGACATGTCATAATCTGTTTCTATAAGCTCTCCCAGATAGGCGTACCAGTGCTTTTGCTAGTAGCTAAACTCAAATCTAAACATGTCCTATGTTTATTTGTCTGCTCGGTAAGTTATGTGGACGAGTTTTAATTGGTGACATTGTGTGTTGAATTCATATTGTGCAGGATGAGAGGGAAGTGGCGCCCGCAAACTCAGAGGTGGCGGCTGCTGTAGCTGCAAGTGCCGCCACTGCAACTTCTCATGGAATTGAAGTGGCTGTTGAGTTTAAGCCAGTTGAACATCCTGTTGAACCCCTTGACAATGATCGACCTATTCAGTGCCCATTACCGGAACCATCTATTCTTAATGTAAGATGAATATCTGGTTTTCTTTTATGGTACTATATGACAAAATTGTTCGTTTGAATTTAGAACTGGTATAAGTTTAAGCAGCTCAAACAGTACGAATTTTATTATTGTTATTAATCAGTATTTGGGCGGCTAAAAGTGTGTCAAATCTGGTTGTGCTGTTTGGGTTTCTGTAACTAGAGTTTGTCTTTCATCTGTGATCAGTATTGGATATTATCTTATCGGTGTTTTCAAACCCATGTGATACTACATTTGCAATATCTGCATGCTATTATTTGCAATATCTGATTGTGCTGTTTGGATTTCTGTAACTAGAGTTTGTCTTTCACCTTGTTCTAGATTAAATGCTCGAGCTCCAAAAGAAGGAAAAGCCTTATTGAGTTGTGCATTTTGAATAGTTTCCTGGCTTTTAATTCTTTGGGTAAATGAATATGTTGCCCTGTAAAAATATAAGAAGTATAATATACTGTTTAATGCCTTGGTAATCAGATAAGCTAGAGAAAGATTTTACTTTAATTGTTTAGAAAGCTCAACATAATTGCACAAATTATGGGATGTTGTGGTATCTTACTATCTTTGAAAGAAATTTTGGTTTGTTTCCTAAAATAGTTCTTGTGTTAATTTTTTAGTTCTTGTGCGTGCGACTAAGGACTCAGTTAGTGTCATTAATGCACATTATTGTGAATTATATCCAAGGGAATAATTGAGGTTTCACACAACTTCGCAAGGTGGAAATGGTAATTAATGTGCCTATACCTTTGTCCCAAGTAGGTAGCTTGGTTAGTGATTAAGGGTCACGTAAGGAGTTTTAAGTAGAGTCCATGGTTAAACCCTGAAAACCCACCTGTGACATGACCACTACTTGTTAGTCGTTGCTCTTAGTAATTTGTTTCCCTTTCAACTTCAAAATCTGAAGCGACGGGCAGGGTTGAAAGTGGGCTATTATAAATTTATCAAAAGTAGATGCCTGCCTGCATTAGGATTTTCGCTCGGTTACTTTCGTCTTGTCTTCCCAACTTCTTTTGCCACAGTTGCAATCTCTCAAATGAAGCATCTACCATACATTTATAACATCAATTACTACGATTATTTTGGTTGTAAACTGCAACTAGAGGCTTATTATTGCACTTGGTTAAATATAGACTTTGCGTATAAACAAGCAAGCATGGTTAATTAAGTATACCAATCTAAGCACAGTGAACTACTATTAATTGATTGTTACCATTTTGCTCTTGTGATTCTGAAATCTTATTCATCAATCATCAGGATGGAAGAATATGGAAAGAACGAGCATCTGCTACCGTTCGTAGAAGAGGCGACCTGCCAGTAATGAAGGAAGGGGGAGCCCTTGAGTCTGAAGGTCCTGCTCCTCGGCCGCGAAGATCTCACTCTAATCGAATGATCCTACCATCTCTTAGTGCTCCTGAGCATAATCTTCTAAAACTTCTTGAAGAGTCGGGCATCTAAACCGGTATTGTTTTTAATGTGGTATTTTGGTGTCATGAATTTCATCAACTTATATGCGGTATACATTTTTTGTCATCCTTTACTTAGCTCAATGTCATATACCCCCGAATATGCGTTATGTATATCCATATGTATAATAATTACAAAGGTACATTTTTACTTGCAGTTTTATATGATGACTCGAGTAATATAATTCGAATTTCTTCTTTTGGTCCATTGTTAAGTTTGAGCTTATTTCTGCTTTCCTTTTTGTAGTGTGTACTCTTGATAAATGCTTCAGTTTACTTAGGCCATGCTTGATAGAGGTTAAAACTAGTGAAGAATGTAAATGATCCATGTGTTCAATTACTATGGTTTTGGTGTATAAAGGCCTAATCATTGTCATTTTCTTAGTTATAGATCTCCATTTCTTTTGAGAAAGCACACAAACTTGTTTGATTAGGCTTTTTCTAAAACTGTTTTACAAAATTGTATCTTACATTATTGTTTTTAAAGCTAAAAAGTTAATACAGATAATATATGTTTTAAAATTTAAAAAAAGCAAATCCCAATCAATAATGAGCTCATAGTGTCTCATATTTAGCATATTTTGATGATTCTTGTCACATTTCCATTGCTTTTATGATTCCCAAAATATGATTTTAAAATCTTCTACCTAACTGTTGGAATCATATCTTCAAAACCAAGATCATGAATGATATTTTGGCCAAACCTTATTCAATTTCATATACTAAAATATTTTTCTACTTCACATCAAGGGTGGTGCTACTGTTAAATGTTACTAAATAAAATGCAAATGATTACACCAAAATTTTCAAGCTGATGCTGTCAGCTGTAGTAAATTATCTTCTTTACATGAGAGGTGTCATTGTATGGTTGAATTAGTCCATTTTGGTGGAAAATATGAGAAACAAACAATGTTCATGTTGAGTCATGTTTGGATTTAGAACATCTAATCTAATATAATAAACCCTAAGCAACCCCTAGTGCGATTATAGTATTGAAAGCACCCAAAATGGATTTTTCATGATACATTAATTTAATATGGCCACTAACTATGGTACGTATAATATTGGAGTAAATAGGTTATGGGAGTGTTAAGTGGCATCATATGCAACAACAACAACCACATTAGTTGAGAGTATTACGTAGGAATTCCTTTGCAAAAGTAGTTTTCATCTATTGATAATAATTAACCAAAAGATTGGTACGTCTAATTAAGTCAATATGTTGACATCACATTAACACTTTTTTCAATAAAATCGCCAACCACTTGTTTGTTTTGTTTTGTTCCTTACTATATCAAGTGCCAAATGAACCAGCTATCATTGGCGTAAGGGAAATTTAATTTTATGACAAGGACATTATTTTTGTTGTTGGAACTTAAACTTGAATTTAACAATACAAAATAGAAAAGAAAGAATATCTATCTATATATATATATATATATATATATATATATATATATATGGCTTTATTTTCTGTTTATCCTAGATCCACTGCAGTATGAGTCAATTTGCGTCATTGATTTGAGATCAGTCGGCTCACATTACACATTTACTTTATAAAATCATCGTAACCATCAATTTCAGATCGGACGACCAAAATCAGTAACTGCTACGTTTAATCTAAATCCAAATATGGCTTCATTGGTACTCCATTAATTAGATAAACTTATTCAAATGTAAAAGTCAACAACTATAGTTTTTTTCCTGGGGAAGTCAACAACTATAGTTGTGGGTTCTGGTGTAATGGATGCAAGGACTTTTCAACCATATTATTCAATTATTGACCTGAAAACTTATCTTTTCTACCAACTATATCAAGCAAATGCAGATCATATAGATAATTTGATTGATCATAACAAATTAAGAACCATTTATCAAATATACAAGACACTGACACAAGAAAGTAAATTTTTGGAACTATTAGTAACACTAAAAACATGAACTCTACTGATTAATATAGCAGACAAATAAACAAAACTACTACACTGGAAACTCACGAGCCAGCTGAAATGGATCTTGTGTTGTTGGGTTCACAAGATGTTTCCTAGGACCACGATGGCTTCCATGATTCATCCATGTCTTCCTTTCCCAACTCTTAACTTGATCCTCTCTTGTTACTTTGATCATAGGTACTGTCACTGTGTTTCTTGAGTGAACTGTTGATATCATGGTAGTAGATATGACAAGAAAGAAAAGAACAAAACATGTGACTGAGGTTCTCACTTGTTTCACCATTTTGCTTTGTTGTTGTTGATGCTTTTTCTCGTCTTGTGGCAACGGGGGTTAATATAGGAGTAAAAGATAAAGGATAATAACTTTGCTTTGGAATGAAGTCACAAGGTAAATCATTGTTGTGCTAAAAATGTATTTGATGGTTTGGTGGGACTGTTTTAGATTGGGTTTTGTTGGTGGGTTTAGTAATTGCCACTTATGATGTTGTCACCTAAAGTCAGAATTCACATGTATAATAAAAGATACACTTTATGTGATTTGAGTTCAAATGTCTTGTTTGGTTTGTAATCTTAATTAAATGAAACATGATTGAAGATGAAAAAAAAGCATTCACTCTCTAGAGTGGTGTGCAAGCAAGGAATCATGGAATCACATGTTGGCTTATTAACCATTACATCACAAAGAAAATTGTATATAAGATTTTAGGGACCTTAATTGTTTTTTAATTGGATCGCATCATTTTGATCAATAATTATTTCATTCGTAACAATGGTTAAACAAAAAACTGAATTGTAAAGTCTCGAGTACAAAATAGCCGAAGACCACTTTGCTCAATAAATAGTTCCAGAAATATTCTGCCCTTGTCTTAAAAAAAAAAACCTACAAAACAAATTAAGAACTTGATATTTAGGTTAATCCCATTTATTGAACATGTATAAAAAAATAATTATTATAATTGTTCTTAACCAAAAACCAAAATTCGATTTGAAACAGTTCGGTTTGTTTTGGGGGAAAAAACCAAAAAACCGAACCGAACTATTGAGCTGAACCGAACAAAATCGAACCATTACTAACAATTTTAGAACTGAACTGAAACAGTTCGGTTTGATTTAAAATAATTTGATTCGGTTTGAAACACTTCGGTACAATTTTAAAACTTCTAAAATTCGATTTCGTTTGTTTTTTTTTATATATATATATTTTCAATGGTAACAATAACAACAGTTCGGTTCGGTTTCAGTCTAAAACATTTTAATTCAATTCGGTTTAGTTTTCATCTCAAACCAAACCATAATATCATACATATGGTTCACGCATTAAAGGTTGTCAAAAACCTCCTAATACATAACATTGTTTGTAGTAGTACAAACTTATCATCCTCATCCAAAATCATCAACTTCAATCCACTTTTTGTAGTTATTTTAGATACAATAACATATAATTGGTCATGTGTAAAAATAGATTTTGGTAAGTACAAACCAACCTTTTAAAGTGATTGACTTTGACTTTGGTTGATAGTCATAACAAACCAAAGTGAAATAAAAAATTACTTTGTTTAAAATTTAAATGTCAATCTTGAGCCGTAAGGCACCAAATCCATCATTGGAATAAGAATTTTGTCACCAATATTTTTACCGGTTATTACAATTGCTCTTATAACATTTTTGTCAAGTATATTGACTTGCAAAAGTGTTCCATTGCACTAATATATTTCTTGTTGTTTATTTACTTCCTCATTTCCTTTATGAAACAATGATCTCACCACTCACATTGATCTCTCGTTCAAGATCTTGCATTAACATTCTCGACAAATACTTCATCTTCATTGTCTTATTTGTCCTTAAACTTTTTGCTAAAAAGCATTCAAGTCAATCAATGCACAGCCCTATCAATCAATCCAGAAATTTCAGGTGGAAACAATCTATTAAGTGCAGAGTAAATAATCAATTACCCCACTGAAATTGTAAGTTTCGTCAATTACCCTCCTGAAATTAACAAAACTTCAATTACTCCCTGAAATTGCACAACGTTAATCAATTTATCCCCTCCGTCAAATTTTTCTGTTAGTCAACATGACGTTTTGCAAATACCCCCATGAAGTTTTGCACTTATGTGCAAAATGCCCCCTAAACTTGATTTTTTTTTCCTATCCTTAAAAGTGATTGCATTATCACTGAATTGTGGAGCATATTATCTAAGTTTTAATGATATACAACCATATGTTGGCAATATGGTAGAACAAATTGGCAGTATTTGGTAAACCCTGCAATAATGTTCAAAACTCAAGAATATTTACAAAACAAATATAAAAGTATTTCTTTGTTCCAACATCATATGTTGTTTTTTCTTTTTCAAGTTGTCTTTCACCCTATTAGAGATCAAAAGGATGATGACTATCATGTTTTTTTATTCTCTTAAAAAAAATAATGAAATATACAGAATATAATATTATTACCGTTCCTTTGAAAATGGGGGGAAGAAGACTATGATTCCTTCAAGATCCTTTATAAAGTGAGAGAAGTAACAAGTTTATGTATTTTTTCTTGAAAGTGAGAGAAGTGTGTTGGTGGTGTGCACCGCTCACAATATAAAGGAAGTGGAAATTTTTGGTGTGGTTAAAATTAACAATAGCAAAGTCATATATTTTGACATCTTGGTAATTCTTGGTTATGCCAATCATATATTATTTATGTGTTTCATTATGTATGACATGTATTAGTTTTCCATCTGACAAGTGTGGTTGTACTTTACTATGCTGACTTTCATATTATTAGACTCTAATACATTATTAATGTGTGATCGTTTAAAGGAACATATATGGTTGTATACCGTCAAAACTTAGCTAATATGCTCCACAATTCAATGATAATGCAGTCACTTTTAAAGATAAAAAAATATATACAAATTTTCAAGTTTAGGGGACATTTTACACATAAGTGCAAAACTTCAAGGGGATATTTGCAAAACGTCATGTTGACTAACAGAAAAATTTGACATAGGGGGTAAATTGATTAACGTTGTGCAATTTCAAGAGGATAATTGAAGTTTTGTTAATTTCAAGGGGATAATTGACGAAACTTACAATTTTAAGGGAGTAATTGACTATTTAATCATTAAGTGCAATTTCAAGCATTTGAGCACAGCTTTAGCCGAAAAGAAAACTTGCATTGCATCACGGTAAAAAAATTACCAATGCAGCACAATCATAATTATTCATCACTCAGATATTAATTAGGTACCAGCACAAAGTTTTAGTATCATGTAAAAGAGTACATATGCAAAGAGCTAGTAAACCAAAATACAATAAAATAAAATAAAATAGAATAAAACCTTGGGGAAACCCTTGTAACATGCTTTTCACAATAAAACATTCTTGAATCCTCATAAAAAACCTTAGTACAAACACATGCAGTATATGCCCGACTTTCCTCTTTGAGAATGCACTTGATAGTAGCAAGAGTCCTAGGGAGATTATTAGATAAATTATAATTCTGATGCAAAAAATATATTGGTATTTGTTGGAACATTAGTGTGATGATGGAAAATAAATTGGAAGATTAAACACTAAGTAATTATACTTTGAACTAATGTTGTGTGAATTGAAAAAATAGAGCGTGGGGGTCCCACATAAAATAGAACACACACATTATAGTGTTTAAATTGCGGTATTTGATTTTAAATACTTGATAATGATAAAAATAATAGTAATTATTATTTTTATTCGAGAATATCACTTCCCATAAATTTAGTTTATGGTGGTTGTGATAAGAATAAGAATTTAATTAAATTCTTATATTTCCTTCATTCAAATCCAATAGTTTGTTTCCACCACTTTTGTGGATTTGTTTCTTTTGATCATATCCACAAGTGTTGTTGAACTGATTAATGATAAACTTCATTTTAATCTTATCCATTAGAGTAATTGTTGTCGCAATTTTTGCTAAAACAGTTACAGAATCTCTATATAAATAGAGAACTCCACTCAGTTGAAAAAACACACCAAAGAGTTTCATTGAGTTGTCGGGAACTCTTTCTCTCTTCTCCCTTTCTTGACTTGTGTTGACGAGTCTTTCTTTTCTTCATCTCCTTTTTCTGTCCCTTCGAAATTAAGAGTGTTCTTAAGACCATAGTCCCTTTTCGGTTTAATGTCCCTTCGGAATTAAGAATGGTCTTAAAACATAGTCCCTTCGGAATTAAGAGTGTTCTTAAGACCATAGTCCCTTTTCGGTTTAATGTCCCTTCGGAATTAAGAATGGTCTTAAAACATAGTCCCTTCGAAATTAAGAGTGTTCTTAAGACCATAGTCCCTTTTCGGTTTAATGTCCCTTCGGAATTAAGAATGGTCTTAAAAACATAGTCCCTTCGGTAATATACGTCCCTTCGAAATAAAGAGTACTTTTAAGATCATAGTCCCTATTTGGAATAACAATGTCCCGTCAGAATCAAGAATGATCTTAATGGTATATAAATATTACATCAATATTTTTCTATTCGAGGAGAAATGGTGGTAACACCATATTTAAGTGGTCGTAGTACCATATTGATAGGTTGGAGAACTTAAAGGTTAGAATGGTGGAAACACCATATTTGAGTGGTCTTAGCACCATAATAGAATGGTAAATAATACCATATTAAAGTGGTTTCAGTATTAAAGAGTGGTCTTAGTATATATTTGAAGGTGTATATCTCGAACGGTTTTCTACAGTGCAGTAGTTAACCGCACAGTTGTAGCTGGGCTTGTTTTATCCTGGAGGCGGCGTGGTTGATAGTCTGCCTTGCACAATTTTGGGCAGTGTCACGAAACGTCTTAAAAGAGCGACCTGGTCGTGACTCAACCTAGTAACAGCTTCGGTAGATAATATAATTTGGAAATCCAAATATAACAGTTTGGAAATCCGAAAACAACAGTATTGATAGTAAAAAACATAATAATTTCTAACTTAGAATAAACATAAGAGGTGGTATACTTTTAGTGAAATCTTTCAACCCTTGCAGTGTATTTCTTTGAGTATTCACCAAAAAGTTATCATCAAGAGTAACCTTGGTTCAAAACTCAAGAAAACGACATGAGGATTTGTAGACAAACTGTAATTTTAAATATTACAACAATGTTAATAGTGAATAATTCAGCTATCATTCTAAGTTGGTGATTTATATATGTGTTATTATTATGAAAATTTAGTATCTTATTTAGTCTTAGCTGCCCCAGATTCTTTGTGAGATCACCAACAAACTTCTTGCCTTTCTCTCTTAATCTACATGTAAGAGTAGACAACCACCATTCATTATCTTCCTTCTATAAATTACCACACAACCTACACAAACACCCACATTTCCTTAAACCATATCCTTCATGCTTCACTTTCCTCTTGGAAGCTTTGTACTCATCCTTTCACAAGCCAACAATAACATTGGTTTCTTAAAAAATATTAATAATTAATTCAATCATCAAATGCAACAAAATAAGAAGAAGAAAAAATGCAAAAATCAAATATCGGACATGTCATAAGCTGTGAAGAAGAAAATTAAGTGCCGTTGAGGACAACGACGGTTAACTGCCGTGGGAACCTATGTTAGTTAGTTGCGGTTACGAATTCATGTCATAAGTTGTGAAAATATGACAGAAAATTTGAATAATGTAAACGAGTTAAAAAATACTTTACATGTTTTTTGACGTTCAATGAGTGTAGTTGTCATACATGTAATTTATAAATCATCAGAAACGACAGTCAATTGCCGCCGAGACAATTACGAAACGGGCCTAAAGTCCACAAACAACATTGTAACCCAATGGGCCTTAAGAAATTTAGGCATAAAGCCCAAGATAAGGAAACAAACCAAACTCCAGTACTTTCTTCATTATTCTTTTCTTTTTGCCGAAGCAAAAACAAATAGTATAAATAAATAATAAAAATAAATATAAAAGCACAAGTTTTGCATTTGTTTCTTTCTTTGTTTTGAGTTTTTCTTTTCTTCTTCTTCTCTCTCGCTTTGAATCGCTGCCATGGCTGCACTGCAATACCTTGAATCGCTTCGAAGTTCTCACCCTGAACTCGGTGAATGGTACAATTCTCTTGCGGATCTGTACCAGAAGAAGTTATGGCATCAGCTCACTCTCAAGCTCGAACAATTTCTCGCTCTTACCGTTTTTCAGGTCCAAATACACTCTCTTTTCACTCCAAATTGCTCCAATAGTTTAATTCTTTGATACTTAGTTTTAATTTTACGGTTTGTTAAAATTAGGGTTTCTGTTAATTTGGGAGTTTAGTTGAGACGGTGACGATTTTCTTGATGTTAGGGTTTTGTATTTTGTTTTGTTTTTTAGGGTTTGATTGGAATTGTGGTAAAGATGGGAACTTTTGAGTGAATGGGTTTAGGGTTATTTGTTTTGGATCCGAGGATGTTCGGTAGGGTTTAGGGTTATGTTATTGATTGAGTTGTTTATGAAATTGAATTTTGGGTGTTGGGGTATTTAGAATTAGGGTTTTCTTGGAAACTGAATTTTGGATGTGAATGGTAGGTTAAGGTTTTAGTGGTCTTTTTTGTTTTGTATATTTTGCTTTTAACGTTATTCAAGTATTGTAGTGTTTGCTTTGAAGTTCTTAACTTATGCAGAAAGCTTCACTTTTATTATAATTATATTATAATGTTTTGAGATATGGATACCAAGCCTTTTTGAAAACGTGATTGATAAGTTAAAGCCAATGAATGGCCAAAGATGTAGATGTTTTGTCTTAACAAGATAAAGCTAGCCTTGCAATCTTTTTATAAATGGTTCGAGTGATCAAATGTATCGTAAATTGGTGTAGTTTTTTTCCCCATTTGTCGAATGGCTTAGGTGGTTTGGGCATGTAGAGAGAAGACCTGTAGATTCCGTAGTAAGGAAAGTAGATCAGATGGAGGATAGGAAGACCTATAGATTCTGTAGTAGATTATGTAGTAAGGAGAGTAGATCAGATGGAGGATAGTCAGATCAAGAGAGGTAGAGGAAGACCTATAAAAACTATAAGAGAAACTATTAGGAAAGATTTAGAGATCAATGAGTTGGATCCAAATATGGTTTATGATAGAACATTCTAATTTGATCCATGTAGCTGACCCTGCTTAGTTGGATAAGTCTTGGTTTTTGTTGTTGAGTGTCTTTATTTTCAATGAGGATCTTTGTCACAAACCATTGCATCCTTAGCCTGTCTAAATTTTTTACCACATTCTTTGTTTCGGAAGAGATTTAAATTTTCTCAACTAGCAAATCTTCGCCATCATTGGAAACCATAGTTCAATCTTTGTTTAGAATACATTTGAATGTTTCATTACCATTGAAAATTTAAAATGAAGAGTTCAGTCCAAATTTTCATTTGATTTTAGTACGGAGATGCAATCTATGATAGAACCTGTGCAAAATTTACGTTTAGCTTCATTCTTCAGTGGTAGTGATTATTTAACTAATGCTTCCACTCATCTATTGCCTTCTGTGTTTGATGCCATTGTTATCGTTGTTTCTTATTTCTTCTAATACCATGTTTCCATGACTTTGTGTGATAATTTACTCTGCACTGCAAGTTTTTATTGTTGTTTATAATTATTTGTTTGACGGAGTATTCTTAATTTAAATTTTCAGGCTGGTGATGCTCTGATACAATTATATAACAATTTCATCACTGACTTCGAGACCAAAATCAACCTTCTCAAGTTGGCACATTTTGCTGTGATGGTTTCTCGACAGTATTCTGAGAAAGAAGCTGCCATTGGTTATCTTGAAGGGGTCATTGAGAAACTGCAAGCCACTAGAGAGCAGCGCATAGAAGAGCCTGTCCTATACATTAAGATGCAAATTGCCTTATTCAAGCTTGAGCAAGGTGACCAAAAGGAATGCAAGAATCTCCTGGAAAACGGGAAGAGTACACTTGACAGCATGACAGATATTGATCCAACTGTGTATGCGAGTTATTACTGGGTATCATCTCAATATTACAAATCCCGTCAGGAATTTGCTGAGTTTTACAAAAGTGCTCTTCTCTATTTGGCATACACATCAGTGGAGTCTCTCTCTGACACATTCAAGCTGGTATGTTAGCAGAATTGTCTGCAATGTTTTGTTGATTTATTCATTCCTTTTGTGCTGTCTCAAATTATAGCTATTTGCTTACACCTTACATTAACATAAGAGCACATGTTTCACAGTAGCTAAACATCCATTTTCTAGGGAGTTTCTCCCCTTTTCAATTTTCTCCCCTTATCAATCCGGATTTTACGATTGGGTTCTTTACATCATAGAAACTTAGGAGACGTTGTAGCTAAATTATAATGAAACATTGTGTTAAAAAGTTGTCTTATTCTAGATAGTATACAACACAGAACAGAGATATGATATGTGGCAGATGTTAGAATGTGAATTTTTTTTTTTTAATTGTAAGATACGACAACTGTAATTGATTACCCAAATCCACTTTTGAATTAGTATAACAGTGACATAAATCTTAATTTAAAAGAAGCAGTATTTTAAAATTAGCTTAAGTTATTGTAATTGTAACAAAATGTTAAAATGTTTCTTATTATTGTGGTATTCCTATCTGTATGTTGATATATAAATTCAAAAGAAGGCAAAAAAATTACCATTAGGAAGTACCTTAAAATTCAGGAATGCCCAACATTAATCTGTGTCCAACACAAATGCAACACAACATAGTTTTGAGCTGTCCATGCGTCCTAGGTCTTAAATGTAGTCAAGATAAGTAAAGCATCAAACTGCGCTTCTTCAACTATCATCAGATACAAAGGTTAACCTAATTGGTTTTTCATAATTATTTCGATCATTACATTTACACCAGAGATTTCTAGGTTGTCCTTACTTATTAAATTAATACACAGGACTTTTAATAAGGGTTATGCTTTTATTTTGGTAGCACTGAAACTGAATATTGGTATTTTGATGTTTCTGCTTTAAGTAGTGGTTAGAGGAGAGTTCATAGTAGTCCAACTCATCTATGATTTTTTTCTATTTACCAGCAGATAAGATCATAGTAGTCAATAGCGGCCACACGTAGCATAGCGGCGACGAACCGCTACGCTAATTGTCGTAGTGGTTCGAAATGAGATAGCGGCCGCTTCAGCCGCTATTTGATTTTAGTTGAAAATTTTTAAATTGACACTATTTTTAAACATTTGGTATGGTTTCCAAATTTCTAAATTGATTTTAGGGCATTTTGGGGATTTTTAAAACCAAATTGACATTGTTGTATGGTTTCTCTGTTTTTTTTTTTTCTTTCTCTGTTTTCTTTTGTTTTATGGTTTCTCTTGTTTTTATGATTTTTTTTATTTGTTCCTCTATCTTTTGATTTTTGGCGTTTTGATTTATGATTGTCTCATGATATTTGAGTGTTATATTTAATTTTATATTAAATATAAGTTTTTTCTTAGAAATATGTAAGTTTGTTTATACCATTATTCATGTAATTTGTTCAAAAAATAATCAAATATCGGTGACCGTTATTTGTCATACCACTATATGCTAACCCGATATCCCACTTTTGAGGTCGGCCTCTATGCACCGCTATCCGAGATTGACTACTATGTTGAATTTTGATTAAGACTTTTGATATTATGTTTGAGACTTTAAATCTTACATAAGATTTGGGTGTTTTGTACGATTTATGAATGATTCATGAGTAAAAGCTTTCATAAGATTTGGGTGTTTTGTATGATTTATGAATGTTTCATGAGATTTGAATGTTATATTTAATATTAGATATGTTTGTTTATAATTTATAGTATTATTTACGTAATTTGTCAATAAAGTTATCAAATAGCGGTCACAGCGCTACGCGCTATCCCGCTATAGCATTTTTGGGGTTGGCTGCTACGCGCCGCTATCCGCAATTGACTACTATGGATATGATATTAGTTAATGCACCTTTTTTTTGTGATTTGTCAGGATTTGGCATTTGACTTGTCCCTTTCTGCTCTGCTGGGGGATAACATCTACAACTTTGGAGAGCTACTTGCCCATCCCATTGTGAGTATTTACATCATAATTTTTGAAATGCTTCTTTTCTGGAATTTCTTCACTCTGCTTATTGGATAACACAATATATTATACCTTCGACAGATTAAGAGCCTTCTAGGGTCAAAGGTGGAATGGCTCTACTATATTCTGCAGGCATTTAATTCTGGTGATTTGGTTCGATATCAAGAATTATGTCAGGTGCATAATGATGCTTTGATTGCTCAACCAGCACTAGTTCAAAATGAACAGAAGCTGTTGGAAAAGATCAACATTCTGTGTCTGATGGAAATTATATTCAGGTATATTTTCATTGAACATATTGTCGAAATCATCACATTTGGAGATGAATTTTAAACTGTTTGTTTTATTTCCAACTCAATTGATGGTGGTTATTTGCAGCCGGCCTTCGGAAGATCGAACTATTCCCTTGAGTGTTATTGCAGAGCGAACAAAACTTTCTATAGAGAATGTGGAGCATCTCCTTATGAAGAGCCTGTCTGTAAGTTCAACTTGAAGTTCTCTAATATATTTTTTCTTTATAACCATACAAAGTAGTAAGCTTTCAACTCGTGGGTTGGGCAATAAATGTGAAGTTTTTGCATTACATTGTGTTACCCTTGTTTACCCTGCTTCATTTGTCTATCGGCTTATGTAATTTTTTAAGGTTTTAATCTTTAATAGTGACATTCAGTAGCTTTGATCTTTAGGATGTGAATGTCATGTTATCACCAGAAGAATTATGCTGTTTTTTGGTTTTAGCTAAATTAAGTTGATTCTTCTGTTTTCAAGCTCTAGTTCCTAATGCTAACTTGACACCCAAACTGTACTTGATGATCCGTTTTTCTTACCATGCTAATGCTTGCTAGTTGCTTCCATCTAATGACAAATTTTGCTATTCAAATTTGAAAAAATGCTTTAATTTTTTGTATTTTGGAAATGGTAGTTTTCACTTTTTTGTTCTTTTTCTTGTCCGCTCCTTAACTTTCATTGTTAATGTTGAAATTTTGGTGTTCCAACACACTGTTTCGCTGGTCTTCCTATTCCTGTTTAGTGATTGACTTCAGCCGCTAGCAATTGCTTTGGTTTGGAAAAATGCAGTGTTCTGTTTACCTAGATGTTCATAACTAAGGATGTAAATGCAAATTTTCTCTTTTGTATGCAGCATTGCATACTCCATTTAAAAAAAAAAGAAGTTCGCCCTTTTGTTTTGTTTGTGAAGACCATATGGAGTTTGGCAAATGTGTTAATTTTTTAAGCCTTATATGAACAAATTTATTACAGGTTCATCTGATTGAGGGTATAATTGATCAAGTGGAGGGCACAGTACATGTTTCCTGGGTGCAACCAAGAGTTCTGGGTATTGAACAGATAAAATCCTTACGGGATCGATTGGACGGTTGGACCGGAAAAGTACACACGGCGTTGTTGTCCATCGAGGCAGAAACACCTGATTTAATTGGATCGTGAAATTTCTATTCTTGTTTCTTGCCAATTGTAACAATTTCTTATGTTAAAGCAAACACATCCTGAGGCAACAAAAGACGAAGAGACTTCCGAGTTACATGGGCATATATAGCCAACTTATGCGCTTCATTTCATTTTGTCTGCTGCTTTTGAATGATTGCTGGAAATAGCAACCTCTTGTACTTCGCTTCGAAATTACTGGTTCTATATGGTTGCATGCCTAGAAACATGTTGCATCAGTTTAAAACAGGCTGTTTTTATGCATTAGAGTGATGACAAAACTATGTACCTGGAATTTTTCTTAGATACGACCATTTTTATTCACTTTAGGAGTTCTTTTAATTTAATTATTAAGCTAAGCGACTATTTTCTTTTGCCAAATCTTTTGCGTATGTCTTTGGTTACTGCTATTAATATTGCTGTGTTATAAATATTCTGCTATCTCGACTGATAAAATTACTTACCAGTTACCACTGGAGACAACAAAATAGCACTGCATCATGTTCGGATTATTTTTGGTTAAGTCGTTCTTTCTAAATTGGCTTCTTCTGGGTATGAGTTCTGATTTTCATCTAGGTTTCTTGCACTAGCTCGATAGATAATTTGAACTCAGCTTGCAGCACTGTCTGCTTTGATTTTTCATTTTGTTTTGTTGAAGAGTCAATTTTACGTTCAATCTATAAGAGCAGTTGCGGTTTCCAACCCAGTTTATTAAATTAAAATATTTTATTCTCTAGCTTAATATTAATTATGTTTTGCAATTTCTCCTATTATTATAATTTAACTCTTGCAAATAATAATAAAAGTTAACGGGTTTTCAATACAAAAAGAAAAGACAATTATCAACATCTAGTTAGTTAATACTATCTCAGTCTCTATATTTAAGACATTTTTGTCAAAATTACGTAAATTAAGAAAGTGGATATTTGCATTAAAATTGTTTGTAATTATTATAGTTTTTACAATTTTATCCTTTAAGAGAGTTATTTTATGTTTTTAACATGTTATGTTATTTGTTGTTGATTTGATGAAAAAGATGTATAATGAATATGAACATGTATGTAAAGAAATAATGTATTTAGAAATAACAAGGG
Organism: Medicago lupulina; assembly: GCA_958299785.1. Classification (NCBI taxonomy): domain Eukaryota; kingdom Viridiplantae; phylum Streptophyta; class Magnoliopsida; order Fabales; family Fabaceae; genus Medicago; species Medicago lupulina. The sequence continues at coordinate 11,586,672 of OY283146.1, forward strand.
ATCTTATAAAAAGAATTTTTTTTTTTTTTCTTTCTAAAAAGGTCTTATAACTAGAGGAGGTAGTAGTACATTTCAACACAGGATGCCTCAAATGTAAAAAGAAAGCATAGGATGCCTTCTGATGCAATGTTTATGGTTTTTATCATTTACAAAAAACAAAAAAAAAACAAAAACAAGAGAAAGATATAGTTTTACCTTTACTTTGCAAACATACACATATTGGTTGAATATAATTCACTTTTTAAGAATGGATGAATGTATTATTTGTTAAGAATATACATGCTTGATCTGGAAATGTATTAGTTAAATGTGGATAATTTTATCTTGATCATTATATTATATTAGATAATCATTTAATTTTTTACTAGTATACATGCTTGATGTTGAAATGTATTAATTAAATGTGAATAATTTTGTGTTTAACTTTATATTAGATACTATAATTATTTAAATTTTTACTATAATTTTTTGAAAGTTATTCTACAATAAAAAGGGAAGCTGCAAAAAATCATATCAAATTAGGGCTCAAGTGCTTAATTTAATAAACTGGGGGCGGAAAGTGCAGTTACACCTACACATTAGGAGGATGAAATGCATTTTAAATTTTGGTATATTGAAATGCATAACACTGGGGGCCATAAAACTAATATAGAGTGAAAAATATTAAAACTAAAATATTATATGTACTACTACTTCTTTTTTGTAGATAAATAATGGAGGTAATGAGTATGAATATATTTATGTATTATGGAAATTAAAATAAACCTAACACTGCATATACATGTTTTAATGCTTGGTGTCTTTAATGTATCACATGGGAACTTAGCATTTAGCAAAGGCAAGTCTATAATGTTACAGAGAGTACAGAAGTGCAGAAACGACAAATATACTGGCGAATGGCACGTGATACACACATGGCAACTACTAAGTCATAAAATTTGATTTGATTGGATTGGATCCTTCAACTAGAAGTTTGTCCTTATTTATTTATTTTTGGAATAAAATATATCAAATTCGATACGTTTGGTTTTACGTTACTAAAAGTTGATTTTGAGTGAATTTATTTTGTAAAATTGATTTTTGGATAAGTGAATTGATCGTAAAATGATTTATATCAAAAAATATTTGTCTAAAAGTAAATTTAACAACAAATTTAAAGCTAAAATTAGAAGATAAAGACTACTAATTCTATATTCATGTTGAAACGATTCTATAAATAAAATTATTTTTTCTTTAAATCATCTAAATATGATAAAATTAAAAGGAATCACTTTTCATCCTCCAAAATGAAACAAAATATATGCTAAGCCATATTGGAGGTGAAATTCTCTCTAATTATAGGTGCTCTTGGTGTTACTTTTTTTAATAGCACCAAAGACACACACACACACACACACACACATATATATATATATATATATATATAATGTTAACCCTTCAGTTTATAAGAAAAAAAGTCTAATAATATGGAGTTCGACTGTGAGATAAATACAATATGATCAAATGTAGTTTTATTCAAGAATTGAACTTGAATTCTCATAAATTATTCGACTTTTGGTGTAGTACAATAACCACTTTATATCACTTACTTAGTTAAAGAAAAATCATTGTCATGGCATAGAGTAAGTTATAGAAAAAAAAGGTTTAATCCAAAACAAAAAAATGATTAAAAAAAAATGTAAATATAATAGCTAGAATTCATTTTTTAAAATGAATAAGTTGGTGTTTGAGGTTCAAACCCCGACCAAAACATATTGTCCGCGTGAATTGAACTATACTCGCGAAAACATGTAATTATCGCTAAAAAAAAATGTAAAGACTATTTCAACTTGAATATTTTTTTCTACCATTTGTACTTTTTTTTGAAAAGTCTTTAAAGAATAATATCTAATACTCATACGAAACCCAGAGTTACGAAATTGTACTATCCACGGACAAAAGACACAGAACCATATTATTCAAATAATTAATAATAACCTTGATGATGTGACGTTTGTATTTATTCAAAATATTTAGAAATTTTACCGTGTTTAAAAAAACTCCGGTTTTAATTATAACTATGTTACTAGTAGAATTATCTTAAGTAATCGTCCTCGTGAGCATAGCTCAGTTGACAGAGACAAACATTGTTATACGCATGATTTTCTTTTATGAGCAAAGATAGGGAATGAACCCTGAATCTTTAACTCAAAGGCACATTCATTTACTACTAGGTAGCATCATACACATGATAATATATGCATCATACTCAAAGGCGTCATGACGGGAGTTCGAGTTTATCTAGCCAAAAAATGATTATTTTTTATTTTTTATTTAATTTTGGGGATGCCATGGCCTTGAGCCTTCATGTCTCTTTAGTTTTAGCGAGTCTCTTAAATCCAACTTACTAAATAGGCTCTTTAGGGGCCTATTTTTTTATCAAACAATCTAATGGTTAAAAATTTAACTCTTAAGATAATTAAATGAGATGTTCGAGATTTAAACCTCAACTCATGCATATATAATGTAACGTCGAGATGACTTTAAAGAGATCATTAGTTTGTGTGTACTACTTGTGTGAGTGTGACCACCATGTCGTATGTTGTGATTTTCATGGCAAAGAATAGCGAAACAAAATATCTCCTTTACTCATTATTCAGCACCAAAATGAAATCTCTCTTTCAGTCAAACAATAATAATTGCTTACCTTTTTCATAAACTTCTCATACTTTTGTGGAATTGCTTCTAAAAAAAATAACAAATGATGTAATTATTATCGAGAAATAAAAATGAATTTTCTTATTATGGTTTATAAAAAAATAATTTCTTAATTATCCGGTAAATAAGATGAAAAGAGATGGTCATAAGAATGTTTGGAAGCAATTTTAAAAATGAGAAGAGTAATTTTCTAATAACCATGCCAACCCTCATCCAAACGATGGCTCAATCAAAGCTATGTTGAATATATCCAGTTTGGTTTCATTGTTAAAGATTGTATTAGTCCCCATCGTTGTTTCTTCAAAACTACGAAGGAGAATATTCTAGGAGACAAACTGATGTAGTAGCTACATATGTAACCAGCACTCAAGTTTTTGATTTTGTACCACGTTGTATTTTGCAAGACATTGCTAATGAAATGACATAAATTATGTTCTAGTTAAATCTTGGAGGAGGAAAAACTTTATAGTACATCTTATGTTTTTAACTGGTTTTACTGTCTTCCTTTCCAAATTATTACCATAGTAAAAGTAAATGTTTCCAACAAGTCTTAATAAATGTCAGAACCAATGAACAGTGCCTCCACATGCAAAGAGAATGCAAACATGCAGATACACGACAAAGGTTTTAGCCTAAAAAGAACTATCAAAACAAAACCATCACCAACAACTTTTCACTTTTTAGTACATAAAAACATCATAGAAAATAGCACCTAGCCAACATGTTACATTTTTTCCAACAACCTCTTAATAGCAAAATAGGTGAAAAAATTCTTAAAAAGACAATATATTTACTCTTGTCTAACATAAAAAGATGAACTCATATCTGTAATTGAATCCTCAGGTGGACCATAGTAATTTTCACCTTTCTCTTCATCCCATTTAAGAACCTCTTTTATGTACTTGAATGCTTCATCAACAGTTATTCTTTCCCTTGCCCTAACTTGTGCAACAAAAAGTTTCTTTCCCGTGATGGATGCGTAAAGGTCTTTGAATTTCATCGCGACGTAGAAGTAAGCTTGATGTGCTAGTGATTGGCTGTTGTCGTGAGCGCGCACGGGAGAAAAATCGTTGAACCATTCACAAGCGTTGAGGGATACCCTTCTCATTTTTTCCTCGAAGACATCGTATTTGTTAAGAACTAGTATTAAAGGAGTGTCTTTGAAACAAGGGTGTCTCACCATTGTTTCAAAAAGCTCCTTGCTTTGTATCATCTTGTTTTGAAGAAGTGTTCCGCTGCCATTGCTGTCTGGTGCAAGAGATAACTGATCGTAGTCGCTTAGGGAAACACAGAAGACCACTGCCCTAACATCTTCAAACATTTCAACCCACTTGCAACCTTCGCTCATGCCCTTGGCATTCACCCTTATGAGTTGGTACCTGAGATATCAAAGAAATGTTGTTAATATGTACTTAATATGAACCACTTTTTTGGTCCTAGATATTCAATATGCTTACTTGGTCATTGGTTGCAACTGAGCATCAAGGTTATCTGTATAAGCTTCGAACTTTGGGCTACGATCATCGAGTGAGAATTCCATGAAAGCCAAACCATTTCCTTGAGTAACCCCTTCTGCGTATAGTATGTCCCTTTCAGAAGGTTCATACTCATTGCTAGATATCTCAACAGCCTGAAAAAAAAGAGCACATTATCTAGCTATACAAGTCAATACCGTATTTGTTCCGCTGCTATTATAAGCACTTAATAGAAGTGCTTATCATACAAGTGCATATGTATAAGCTATTTTTATAACAAAAGATAAAATAGTGAAACTGTTTTCATATAAGCTATGCTGGAAAGCTTAAGGAAATAAGTTGAAAACAGCTCACAACGTGTCATAAGCTTTCTTAAACAGACTCACAAGTGCCTACGACAGTAGATAAGTTCAAATAAACCAATCTAAACAATCCCTAATTATAGCATCTGCAAATTTTAATGTTCAGAATGAATAATGGCTAAAGAATAAGATTTAAAAACACCGTAATTTTAAGAAGACTCTGGTTTCAAGGATGATTAGATAAGCAATTACCCGGCTTAAGAAGTACTCTGCAACATCTGGAAGGAAGTGAAGCTCATCTTTTCTTTTGAAGGTCTCTTGTATCGCTGGATCTTTCCACACTTCTTCGACTAGTGGTGCATATTCACGTGTCGCTGCAGGGAAGAATGCATCTAAATCCCCAGTGGCTATAATATCCAGGAGCCAATCGGAAAAGTGCTTTAGCCTTGGGTTCAGAGAATAGATGCATTCACTAGTATTACTAGGTTCACCATTGCTACCTGAATAAAGATTGAAATAGGGTAAAATACCAAAAGGTTTCTGATATCATTACAGGATGATGACTATAAACGTTAGCCGCAGAATCAACATTAACACCGACCGAATCTATATTCATAAACGGAATCATTTGCAGTAGATTAGTCATTTCTTAAATAAAATAGAAACCATGTACGCATGCATGTTTCGAATGCATGTTTAGGGTTAGGAAGCTTGAAAGATATCAAGAGATTCGCTAAGAAGTGTTTAGTTCGTAGTCGATAGTTGATGATAATCAAAGCATCAAATGACATTACATTATCTAGAAGTAGAAAATCAACAGGGCATAAAATATTACCAGCTTCCATAATGTGAGCAGGAGAACCTTGTCCATTCATTCTAGAAACAACCTCCTCTTCAAAACGCTCTCTTCCATCAAGTAAAATGCTAAGATATTTGTACATGTTACTCTGTATCATCAGTTTAACGTCCTCCAGCTCTTGATCAGTAAATTTGTTCCCGTACAAAAATTTGGCCTGCTCGGCAATTATAAGATCACCACAGAAGAGAATCATGTTATAAGAAAATCAATATTAAACACTAGTCATGTTTATACAAAAATTGTTTAGTTATATATGTATATGTGTGTTTTAACATTTATATTGAAGTACTTGTACACTCGTAATGTATTCATATTCATGCAACATAGTTCTACACATTTGAAATAAAAGCCATACCTGCTTAAACATAGTGCTAGTTCCAGACCCTTGAATTCCAAGAAGAAGAAGCTTCTGAGTTTTTTTCTGTTCAAGATATTTAGGAACTGTGGTATAATTACTAGCCTCGTCTCTTGATCCATGAGGCTGTCCATGAGGATAGGGTAGAGAGAAGAGGGCAGAAACGAATCTTGTCGATGCCTGTCATGAGAAAAATAAGTAAACATCTCTTTCATTATTATTCTATACTCTCTAATATGACTTAAATGGGTTACCACCTACAAGTATTTAACTGAATACCTTCTCCCAAATGTTTCCTCTTATATTCTTTTGACCTTCCTCCTCGTAACGACCATCATCATAAACCCAAAAGTGAGTATCACGTGGACACTGCACGTTTGCCAACTGAAAATTCAAAGAAAAAGGTTATTCCATTGAATTCATGATACCAAAATGCTACGATAATGATAAGGATCATCCGAATATTAAAATAGTGGCAAAAACACTATTGGTAAATATAAACTTGTTCAAATTTAAGCAAAGACTAAAGCTTACCCTGAGTACCCTCAATTCGAGTTTTGTAATCTCTCTACCATTGATGTAAACCTCAGTGTTCCCGTTACTAGCATCAGTGCTAAGTTTGCCAGAGAAATTCAAGTTTGAACTAATGATTCTGTCAGGTTTTTCCCCTTCCTATCAAATGAATAACGACAGATGTTAAAGCCTGCTCTCTGATTACAAATAAAAATATAGCAATTTGATTGCAGAAAATAGCAGTTTGTTTAAATTTGCTATGCTACAGTTCTGCTATAATCTCTATTTGACAACACTTTGTACTAAATAGCGTGACGTAAAACTATTGTAGTTTCTTCAAATTCTGTTACGTTATCGGAGTTATTTGACAACACTGAATTTGATAAGTCAACCTTATGATTTGAAGAAAAAAACTATGGACGACATGCAAGGACAAATGTAAACATAACATAAGTCAAACTTATGATTTTGAAGATAAATTTGGAATAGTCAATTCTATGCCAACTGAAAACATAATATTCCATACAAGGGAAAATTAAAGCAGAAATATTCTCAGTAAATAAAGCATAAATCATCACCTTTCCCCATAGACCAGATTCTTTGTCGTACCAATATCTACCAGGCTTCAGCTTGCGTGGAGGTAAGGGACATCCAAGTAAGTCTTCCATCTCATCAGGCTTGAGGAGAAATCCGTTGACACTCAACTGCTCTGGCTGAAGCTGATTAGCCGAACATTCTTTCTCCGCTTTCATAATTTGTTTAACTTCTATAGGACTCAACAGTCGGGATAACACCCTCGAATATTTCCCCAATTTCAGACGCTTGGATTCGTCAATAGGCTGGCCGATGCATGTTACACATTTGCGCCCTTCAGGCATTGATCCCATTGCCCTGAGCACACAGCTGCTGCAATACTTTGCATTACAAACTATGCAAGACTCTTTAGTTTCCCACTTCCCTTTACCACACCTATAACAAACTCTTATTTTCTTTTTCTTCTTTTCTTTCACAACTCCAACATACTCCGGATACGCCGGCTTCACAACCTCCACCACCTCTTTCCTCTGAGTCCTTTCAACGGTATTAAAAGTTACAACAGGCATCCTCTTTGCCTCATTAGTCACCGGCTTAGAAGCAACATTTGAAGGATTATGAACTGAAGCCGGTGAAGCGGACGGTGAACCAGAAGAAAGATCCGGGTTTAGTAACACAGAAACCACCGATTCTGAACTTCCGGACACCCTTGGACTATGATTAGGAGATCCCGTCACACCGGAAATACGAGACATCGGCAAAGGGATTCGTTCAATAGCTCTGAATTTCACATCTATAGGCTCAACTTTCGGTACTTCATAAGAAACTGGTGGACCTAAATATTCCGAAGCTGTCGAGTAATCAAGATTAGAAGTGTCATCAGGAACAGAAGCACCCGGCGGAAGCATCTTTTTCACCACTTCCCTCCAATTATCTCCCCTATTATGATCCATATCTTTGTAGTCACCAACACCACATAAAACCTCAATGATTAAAAATGTCAAAACTCTTCAGCATCATCAATAGCTACTACTACACCTTGTTCCCTCTAAAATATCCAAAAAAATTGTAACAAAATAAGATTTCAACATATGAAAGAATAGAGATATATACACTAAAAAAAACAAATCAATGTTGAAAATATTCAAGGAAAAAGAGGTAAATTGTGTTACTATATAAAGTGGTTTTGGCTATTACTCCTATGAAGAACAAGTCACAGTCATGATTCATGAAGCAGCCGCAATCAAACATTGAAATTTGAAAGCCTTCATAGTTGAATAGCTTTATATATATTGAAAAATTAAATAAATATAAAGAAAAATAAGCAAGACCAAAATCATATAAAAATTAAATAAACAAAATTCAAATCAAAGTATCTAATCTAAACATGAGTTGAGACAAAAAAAAACAACATAAGACTGATAAAGATGTGAAATAGCTACAGTCAAAAACAGACAAAAACAAAGGAAAACAAACTAATCAATGTTTTCAACCTTTTGAATTATAGTATTAACAAAACAAGAATAGTCATTATAAGTAATAGTTCTTTTAATTGTTGAAAAACTCAAGAGTCCAACTACTTTGTTTAATTAATACAATCTTCAGAAAATTAATTTAGATACATACCAAAATGTTGGAATTTTCAGCTAAGAATAAGAGACCAAAGAAAAAGATAATATTTTTGAAAAAAAAAGACTTTCAACTTTGTAGTGAGAGAAAGTGTACCTTACAGAAAAGGATGAGAATGAAAGTGAATCTGATCTTTAAATCTAAGGTGGTATTGCTTTTGAGGTTGAATAGGTGAAAAAAAATGCTTTTTCAAAACTCACTACACATTTGATAAAGAGAAAAATGGTGGCTAGTAGCTTAGGAAGTTAGTAGCAGAAGTTGAAGAAGAAGTGAAGATGAAGTAGTGTAGTAGTAGTAGTGACTGACATGGGTCCCACTTAGTCCCCCATTGTTAAGATGTTAATCATCTTAGTGTTTGAGTTGTTGTCTATGCTGTGCTTCTTCTTTAATATGTTAATAATCTTGTGCTGCTTCTCTGGTACCGTCTTCGGTTCTATATACAAGAGAATTTATTCAACAAAAATTGATGTATTAGATTAAAAATTTAAATTCAAAATATATAAATTTTTGTTAATTCAACTTTCTCTTTTATTTATAAAAATATTTAATATGTTGCGACACAAAAGTATAAAGATATTTAATATATTAAAATAAATGTCAAGACATTTATATGTTGAAGTACGTGATAATTTTTTACTTCTATGTACTTAATGTGTTAGTGGATTTTTCTACTATGCTATTTTAAGAAATATATGATATGATATCTATGTGTACTGTTTTTTTCTATGTGTGTATGTATGATGTGATTCCTTGTTAATGTTAATTATTGTTCCTCCAAATAGTTAATTAAGTTAAAGCAAAATTGGTCGTGAAGAGGAAGACAACGGAACTCGTGGGGGCTACTGTCACAATCACACTTACAAAGTTACACACCTACACATTACCCCCACGCGCCATTTTTCTCACCCTACACATGAACAGCATCACTTATATATTTATTGATAAAATAAAGAGAAATGAATATTTGTTTCTTTTTGTTCTCTCTAAATCAGAATTGTATTATGTTATTATGTGTTAAGCTATTACAGTTTTCAGTTGTTTGATTTAGATCGATGATTGAGATCGTTTCTTGTATGAAAATAGTTGTGTGATTTGAACTGAACTATAATCGATTATTAACATTAACTAGTGTGTGAACTTAGACTATAGACGATTGCAATTTGATTAAATCACACAAATGTTGTTCATAACTATTTTTAAAAAAAAATATTCAGGAGTATGAACCAAATGTATTGTACTACCTCATAAACAAATCTATTGATGAAAACAAAAATTGAATGATGCCCTAAACAATAGAGGGGAAGAGAGTAAAAGGAAAAAAATGAAAGACAAAAAAAAAGAGGTAGAAGATGAGCAGAAGACCGTGTCAAACATGTGTGTGAAAGTCGAGAATCATGAGGTTCAAGGCGTGGATGGATGACGGTTTTCGGACTATGTTGACTGAATTTTGGGGAGAATGGAAAACGAAGATACTTGGTAATTGGGAATTTTTTTTTAGCAGGAAAGGTTTTAGTGAGTGATAAAATAAAGGCTAAATTTTTATACAAGTAATAATAACCATCTCACATTAACACAAGCCAATTTAATTTATTACTACGTCGTAGTGAGTTGTCGTCTATGTGGATGCCTCGTATGCATTTAACATCTACCTCGTACTCTCTAACAATGTTTTTTAAACAACAAATAGTGTAAAAATGAGATAAAAAAACAAAAATTTGCCTAAAGACTAGAATGCTTGACGTCTTCTAATTGACGGATATTTTTGTCTATTCGCAAATTATACTCAACAAAACAATGTGATGTATGGACTAAAATGACCGTCGTCATCTAATTGGATGATGATTTTGCTTATTCAAAAATTTCCTGACTAAAATCAATTTGTCAATTACCAATTTAGTTGTTAAATCGTTTCATTAAGGGATGATGACGTTGTATAATGTGATTTTTCTCAGTCACATTAATTGGTCGAGTAATTTGAAATTCAAATTCATCCTCATATAAGTACTAAACATAAGAAATAACAAAAATTAGCAAACAAAGGAAATCAATTAAGATTTATTTCAGCTTGATGCTTCGCTAAATGTCTTCACAATCATTAAGACATAATCTTATTCAAGTGAATTGTTTTTAGAAGCATTTCACACACAAAGAAAAAAGTATAGTAACAAACTCTAATCTAAAGACTCCTCAGTTAGAAAAACCATTGAATATTCGAGATTATGTTAGATGCATCATGCATGTAGTGTAAACCATTGAATAACTTTTTGGTTAGATAAAAGGTTATATCGGAAATATTATTTGAGAAAATAGCAGTACATAACTTTTTTAAGAAAAAGTAAAATTACCTTTGTTTTTAAAAAGTAGTAAAAAAAGTAAGAAAAAGGAAAGCTAGATTCTTTGAAGCAGAGATCAGTGACACACACGCTTTACAAATGGAGTGTGCGATATACTTTTCCACCTCATTTATTACTATCATTTGAGTTTCAAACTTCAAAACTTCCAGCTCGTTGACAATTTAAAGCTAAAGTCACCATGTAATCTTAGATGCGAAAAATCTTATCTAGAAAAGTTAAAAAAATCTTATATAAAATAAGTCTCACGTAATAATTTCACATTTCCTAATTATTTAAACTACTCGATTATATTTTTTAAATATTCATATTATTTATCTTCTAAAACAAAAAATTCATATCATTCATCTAAAATTTTAAAACGGATCCCACAATATACCTCACAATTGTATTTTAGATTAATATATAACACACTTTCAAATCATAATTTAATTTTATAACAATTTATAAATTCAACAATCTATAAAACCACGGTAGCAATGCCGAGGAACGGTTGCCATACCAAATTGTCAAACATCCTTACTACTTTGACAAAGTGACATAAGGATGAGTTAAGACACTCAAAATTTCAACCCATAATGATGCTCTTAATAGCTTGTTTTCTATTTCTTTTAAAAAAGAAATGTTTCCAAAATATCATCAATTAACTTATACTATAAAATCTAAATATTAAAGAGTTAAATATGTTTTTGATTCTATAAATATATTAAATTTTCGTTTTAGTCATTCTAAAATTTTTCTTTAATTTTTAGTCCTTATAAAATTTTCAATTTAACTACTTTTTTGTCCCTATTTTAAAGTCAACTTATGTATTTTTTAATGAAAGAAATGTGTAGTATATTGTAAAAATCTCTCCCAAAAAATTAGATTTTTTTAACAAAACATGAATTAAATATGAATTTTTAACCACTAAAAAAATATAAAAATTCACATTTAATTCATGTTTTGTTAAAAAAAATTATTATTTTGGAGAGATTCTTATAATAATATTATAAATATAAACTTTTATGCAAAATTTTATTCAAAAATATGAATTCTACATATGAGTTTACTTAAAAGGATGAACCAAAAGTGAAAATAGAAAACTTTTAGAGGACTAAAAGTCAATGAATTTTTTTAGAGGGATCAAAACTAAAAGTTGATTTATTTATAGGGACTAAAAACATATTTAACCCTATTAAAAATCATGTTAATAATATTAAAATTGTGTTTGACTCTCCCATTGCTAGAATTTTCAAGTTTGTTTAATATGTAGAAAATGCTAACCTGTGTCTTAAAGACACAAAATAAAAAACTAAAAGTAGAAATAAAATCTTAAAAATTGTGTATTCTTAATTTTGAAAATTTAAAATTTTATCTTTTTAACTTGTGCATTTATTAATTAATTCCTTTTTAACTTAGTTAAGTTAAGATGACCTGAATGTTTATATGTGCTTAAATACTTTCATTCTTCAAGTTAGCTTTGATTAATGAAATCCAAACTTATTTTATAAATATTAGTCATTTACTTTTGGTAACAAAAAAATCAATTTAACAGCATTGACATACAAATGGAAATCATAATATACTTTTATTGTGATAGAAATATGGTATATAATCAAACATTATTATATTGTTCGATCAATATAATTAATCTCACTTAGTGGAATAAGATTTGTTTGTTATAGTAAAACACAATCACATGAAAATGGCTAGTCTTACCAAATGGTGCAACCTGATCCCTACGTATACTAAATAATTTGAATTAATTTGAGAATTCAATAATGGATATAACTCTATTTTTAAAAAATTGTCTAGATTGTGAGTCTTGTATATATTTTAATTTTTCTTTTATCATTTGAGACATAGTAACTTTTTCCCGGGTAAATGCAAATATGTTACCACTTTAAGGTCAAAGCAATGATCATCTAACGCATGATTTACATGAACCATGGAAGGGTGCGCAATTATGTTCATTCATTTCCATTACCTTGTAACAGAATATTTGTGTTCAATAATGAGTTAGACTCCCCATAAATTCTTTAATTATAAAATTATACAGGATTCACTATTTTTTGGCTTTTTCACTTTTTTTATGAGTTTTTTTGTCTAAACACGGGCACTTGGCTTTATTTGATTAACGAAGAGAAACTAAAGGATAAAAAGAGAGAGAATGTATAGAGAAAATGAAGGGATGGTTAAAGATTTAAAAGAAAAAAAAAAACGAGATCGTTAATAATTTACTCAAGTGGAAATGAATAGAACTAAGTTACATTGGACTTGAAAAAAATTCTTCGTTGGAAAAAAATCGAGTTAAATTTTTAGGTAGAACAATTATTAAACAGACTTTATCAATTTTATTAGAGTCATTTTATTCTAAAGATGGAAGGGTTATAAAACGAAATGAGATAAAATGGAAGGGGGAAAAATGATAGGCAAATTATGGAGAACTTGTTAACATTTGAAAGTGTGCTTGACCCAACATTCCAATCCCAAACTAACTTATCCTTGATACCTTCAGTTACTGAAGCATGATCAGTGACCTTTGCATGTGACAATATCTTCAATTTGGCCATAAGTTATGGCATGTAAGTAAAAAACATATTCAATTGCTTACTAATTTTCATGCAGAAAATCAACAATTCTAAAATGAGTTTCATAAAATGTCAACAAAGTTCACCAAATTGGAAGGATGACCATAAGTTGTAGTCCACTGAGTGTACTAGAATGAGATACGAGGCCCTATTCCTAAATAGAAACCTTCCTTCAAATCGAATTTGGGATAGACACCAATTTGTAAACTCACTCGGAATAAGACTTCATATACACATGTTTGTCCATAGACTTAAGTAGTAACCTAAAATACTTCTTGATTATATCGTCTATGATGTTGGGATTCGAAAGTTGTTATGTGCTCCATAGTTTAACCTACCATAATCCCTAACAAAGGCATCGAATTCAGAAGTCTTATAACCTTTGAGCAAACGCACCAAATTGTCCACCCACTCAAGACGCATATCCACGAACTTAAGTTGTATCCCAAAAATACCTCTTGATTGTATCTTTTATGATGTTGGGATTCAATAGTTGTTGTCCAAGAGGTCTATCCTTGATTGCAGCCACATGTTCTTAGAGAGTATTGGAAATTCGGTTGGAAGTAAAATTGAGGTGAAGGATTACCCTATAGTTGCTATTAATTCAACTCCACATTGTTTCTCACTAGAGTTACTAGTACCACCGGCGTGTTGTGTTGGTAAAGTGAATTATCAATTCATGGTTGTTCAAACATAACAACAAGTTGTTCTCGGTGTGATTGAAACCATCAGGGTTGGAAATGATACATTAAATAGTGTGTGAGTTTCTCCATTGTAGGTTGTACGTGTTGCCCTATGTTTGACTTGATGTTTTTCAGTTTCATGACATATTTTGTTGAACTTATCCACACTCTTAAATTTCTTTGGGCCGTGACGTTGTAAACATGGAACATAAGTAAAACGTCTAATTTTCAAATTCTACTAAGTTATGACTAAGTCTTGTGTCTTGGCGACCGTTATAGACCTCAATAATCTTGAGAAAGATACAACTAACTCTTGTATCCGTTGAATTGAAATATCAATAACAACGGGTAATTAATGTTACACCGATGAAATTATATATATATATATATATATATATATATATATGATCAAATTACATCGATGAAATGGTATATTAATGTTACACCGTTCAATATCATTTTATTAGATACAAATTTTACACAAATCTAAAATTATTTGATATGTTATTGTTGTTGAGGCAAAATCCCTAATTAATTTTAAAGATAATAAACCATTATGATTAAAGAATTAATGAACTTTGATTAATTCCTTGGTATTTAACTTGTGCTCTTGAGTGTTTTACTAAGACAGGAACAAGATTTCAATCATACCAAGATTCAAAGAATCAAAGGACATTTGAATTCATGATCTAACATTGAGGTTAGAAAGTTAGATCAGAATGTTGCTCAGAGATCAGAATGTTCGCGCAGAGATCAGAAGGTTGCTTCTTTACAAGCCCAGAATCTCAAGAACATTGATCAAGGTCATGCAAGGCACATGTGACATGAATAAATGTCAATGAAGGTACTTCTGCATGGATCAATCAAGCAATAAAGACATATACAAGGATTATGTCAAAAAGGATACTCAACGTTCATTTAAGACTATGAACATTGAAGTACTAGGAATATTCCAAAGGAGAATATCATCCTAGAAGTTATATTCACTGCTCTTCATTATTGTTTCACTATTAGGATTTGATTACATCAAATGGTAGTTTTACAAATCATCCTAAGTGAAACAAAAGGAACATTCTGATGATCAGATGTTCAGCTCTGCACATGCTTACTTTATGAACAATACAGTAGGTGAAAAGCAAAAGCAAAGCAAATCTGTTCTGCTCAATCAGAGATAGACACGCATGGGAGTTGGTACAGTACAAGGACCACACAATCCCTCAAAGCATGGACATGAAGATGCAGAATCCACTTTATCTCTCCTGCACCAGTCCCTAGGAAAATTTGGGAAAGTAACTTTCTGATGTATGAGGAAAAACCCATACTTTGGTTATTGCCCAGAAATTCATATGAAAATCATATGACACACCCATAAATTCATGTGTTCATTCATACATGATGAACCCAGATGAAGATCATGATGAACCCAGATGAAGATCATCAAGAACACAACAACATTCTAAAGTTCATCTTTTGATTAGAATGTTCACCCAGATTTTCAAGTAAAAGCTTGTGGGACCCAGGACACATGGCATAACACCATTGGACACCCTACATCGGCTATATGAGCCCAAAGACTCTATAAATAGAGATCAAAGGCTCAAAATTACTTGCGCCATTGCAAAGCATACTAGAAAACAACTTGATTTTGTTTGAAGCTCTTGTAATTGAAATTGATCATCAGTGAAGGCTCTTCTTACCTTCTTGTAGTGTAAATCAATACTCTTTGTTAACTTCTTATTCTTCCCCCTCTTTTGTTTGATTCTCAAACATTCAAATCTCTTACAAATTGTAACAAAGTCTCATTTAGCTTTAGGGGTACTAAAGTGTTAGTTTGAGCAAAGGTTGTAAAAGTCTAAGTGGTTAACTTAGCAAGAAGGTGCAAGCCTGCTGAGGCTTAGAGAATACAAGATTGTAATTGTTCAGGTGAACAAAGTTGTAAGGTGCAGGATTTGAGAGGTTATCTCAAGCACAATAGCGGAAACTCTCACAAGATTGTGAGGAGTGGACTAGCCCACATTGGGTGAACCACTATAAAATTATGTGTGTTCTTTCTCTCTTCCTTATACTCTTTAATTTCAGTATACACAACACACACCTTCACATTTACTTTATTAATCAATTTTAGTGTATGAACTTCAGAACGTTCTGAAGTCAGAATATTAACTTAATCATTCCAAGTAAACAACTTGAGAATCACTTTTAAGTTTCAGGATAATTTTTAAAGGGTCACAATTCAAACCCCCCTTCCTTATAACTATTTTATCTACTTCAATTGTGTCTTTATAAAATCGCACAAACCCTTAATCTTGGTGGGCTTTAGTAACACATCAAATGATTTTAAATTTGTGTAAAATTTTACATAGATAATTTATATTACTTAAATTGACAATGCAACAGTCAAATTTAAAGAATATATATATATATATATCCAAGTAAAACGATATTAAATGTGTAACATTACACCAAATTGTGTGTGTGAGTGTGACAAAAAGTTCATTTAAATTTAGAGTAAATTACACTCCCCTCCCTTCAAAGATGCTTGAATTACACTCCTCTCCCCTCTTATGTTAAAATATACATTCCCCTCCCCTCTTATTCAAAACATATTAGAAAAAAATTCATTCCCCTCCCCTAAGAAAAGCTTGAATTACATTCCCCTCCCCTTTTATGTTAAAATCTACACTTTACTCCCTCAATATATATTTTTTTACTTTTAATAATCTAGCAAAAAAAATAATAATCTAATACACTTCGGAAAAAATCAGTATTGCAGGTCTATTCTAACATAATAAAAAATTGAATACATATTTTTTTGCTATTTTTTATTCACAATTTCATTAACATGTAGTTTTAAACCCTATTATAAAATATGAAACAAGCCAAAATAAAATTAAAATATGTAAAAAATTACTAACGACAATAAACCTTGGTTATTTAAAAGTTAATTTTAAACTCTAAATTATAAAATTAATAGAAAAATATTTAAATTTAATTATCATTAACATTTAAATTATAAAGAAATGAATTAATTTTTCTTAAAGGGTGGTTTAAAATTAATATATATCATAAAAATATTTATTTATGTTAAAATAGATTAAAGTGTAGTGCATATTTAATTATCAAGGGAGGGAGTTGTAATTCAAGCATCTTATAAGGGAGGGGAGTGTAAATTTTATTTTTCAAGGGAGGAAATTGTATATTTTAACATAAGAGGGGAGGGGAGTGTATTTCAAACATCTTTGAGGGGAGGGGAGTGTAATTTACTCTTAAATTTATTTAAAAATATCTAAAAAGTTTATTTATATATTTGTAGTATACTCCTATCTAAAATCCAAACATACACATGTCGATATATAAGAGGTCTTTAAACTTGCAAGAAGACTTTAGTGGGACCAAACATTATCCTATCCTCAAATCCTTTGTCCCATAATCCCATAATGTAACATTGTGGTCTCAAATCTTCTTTGAAATTTCATGGATCACATTCAAATTCCCTCTATAAACAATCACTCTTCTCAAAATTGACATTTTCTTTTCAGAAAGAAAAAAAAAACTACAAAATTACACAAACACAAATAGTGCTTTTCACACTTCTTCACAATAACCAGCTCATCAACTTTCATTGCAACATGTATCATATGATTCATATCTGGTGAAAAACTTTATCTTTCTTTAGTTCTTTCTTATTACATTAAAATGTTACATTTATACATCACTTGTATCTTATTATTAGAAGTGAATAAATAGGTTACAAAGTGTATTTTTAGTTTTAGCATAGTTTGCTAGTTTAGCAACATAACATGATACTGCCACTGAAAGGATGACTGGGGCAATTGTCCTTAGCCAAACTCATTTTTCATCACTACCAAATAATCAACCCCATAGTATTGAATTGAGCAATAGTTTCAATGAAAAAAGATGGTTATGTTTACTCAAAAGATGCAATAGTATGGAAGAATTTAAGCAAGTTCATGCCCATGTTTTGAAATGTGGTATTTTCTTTGATACATTTTGTATGAGCAATCTTGTTGCAACTTGTGCTCTAACAAAATGGGGTAGCATGGATTATGCTTGTTCAATCTTCACTCAAATCGACGAACCGAGTTGTTTTGACTATAACACAATGATTAGAGGAAATGTTAATGACATGAAATTGGAAGAAGCTATGTTGGTTTATGTTGATATGATTGAAAGCGGTGTTGAGCCTGATAAATTCACTTATCCTTTTGTTTTAAAGGCTTGTTCTTTATTAGGCGCGCTCGACGAAGGGGTTCAAATTCATGGACATTGTTTTAAGATGGGTCTTGAAGATGATGTCATTGTGCAAAATAGTTTGATCAACATGTATGGTAAGTGTGGGGAGATAAAGAATGCTTGTGATGTGTTTAACGGAATGGGTGAAAAGAGTGTTGCTTCATGGAGTGCTATTATTGGTGCTCATGCTTGTGTGGAAATGTGGAATGAATGTGTAATGCTTCTTGGGAAAATGAGTAGTGAAGGAAGGTGTAGGGTTGAAGAAAGCACACTTGTTAATGTGCTCTCTGCTTGCACTCATTTGGGTTCTCCTAATCTTGGAAAGTGTATACATGGGATCTTGTTGAGAAACATTAGTGAACTTAATGTTGTTGTGAAAACTTCATTAATTGATATGTATGTCAAGTGTGGATGTCTTGAGAAAGGTTTACGTGTATTTGATAATATGTCGGAGAAGAATAAATTTTCTTACACTGTAATGATATCTGGTCTTGCGATTCATGGATGTGGTAAGGAAGCTCTTAAAGTTTTCTCAGAAATGTTGGAAGAAGGTTTGGCACCAGATGATGTTGTCTATGTTGGCGTATTGAGTGCTTGCAGTCATGCTGGTCTTGTCGACGAGGGTCTACAATGTTTCAAAAGCATGCAATTTGAGCATGAGATTGAACCAACAGTTCAGCATTATGGTTGCATGGTGGATCTGTTGGGAAGATTTGGGATGCTAAAGGAAGCCTATGAACTCATAAGGAGCATGTCAATTAAGCCTAATGATGTGATTTGGAGGAGCCTTTTAAGTGCTTGTAAAGTTCATCATAACTTAGAAATCGGTGAGATTGCAGCTGAGAATCTTTTCATGTTGAATCAAAACAACTCAGGTGATTATTTGGTGCTAGCGAATATGTACGCAAAGGCGCAAAAGTGGGACGATGTAGCCAAGATCAGAACAAAATTGGTCGAAAGAAACTTGGTACAAACACCCGGGTTTAGTTTGGTTGAAGCAAAGAGGAAAGTGTACAAGTTTGTTTCACAAGACAAGTCTATACCTCAATGGAACATCATCTATGATATGATTCACCAAATGGAATGGCAGTTGAAATTTGAAGGGTACATACCAGATACATCACAAGTTTTGCTCGATGTAGACGATGAAGAAAAGAAAGAGAGATTGAAATTTCATAGTCAGAAGTTAGCAATTGCTTTTGGACTGATACATACATCTGAGGGTTCTCCTTTAAGAATAACAAGAAATCTTAGGATGTGTAGTGACTGTCATACTTACACTAAATACATTTCCAGGATCTATGAAAGGGAAATTACTGTAAGAGATCGTCTTCGTTTCCACCATTTTAAAAGTGGAAGTTGTTCATGTAAAGATTACTGGTGAATTTCATTATGTTCATGATTATTTTGTTCTTAAGGTTCCTTTAGAAATTAAGGGTGGTATTTTCCTGCCTCAGTTCGCATTTCTCGTACACATTTGTTATTGTTGTTATGCCCTTATATTTTCACAGAAGAAAGAAAAAACAATGGTCTTTCATTGCAAATCTAAAAAGAATTAATCTTCTGCACTTGACAAAAATCTTCATATAAAATATATTAACACAGTTAAAAAATAATTCAGTAATTGTGTACTGATTTTATCATGGAGAGTTTAATTGACAATGATCATCTTAAAATACATGGAGAACTGTTAGGGGATGCGTACGAACGAGACTGAGATTATGGGTATGTGACCTGATAAAGGCATAGCTATAAGGTTGCACATAATTGATCTTTCAATTGCTGGACATTCTAAGCATACACAAGCTTCATTGTGTTACTATACTCCGATGCTTGTGTAAAAGAATGAATGAGAATATTTGGGAGGATGTGGAGCAAAGGCCGGCTGTGTCTTTCATGCTGGCGCGAGATTTCCTGCATAATTGGCAACAGGTCCGCCAGTACACAACAGGGAACCACGGTGAGTCAAGGCAGGAGGACGTCCCCGATGGAGCAAACCAAATGCCGGTGAGTTTAAATGCAATGTGGACGCTGCGGTGGTTACTAACCAGAACATAGTTGGAATTGGCATGTGCATCCGTAACGATCATGGTCAGTTTGTTATTACAAAAACAGTTGTGTTTTGGTATTTTAGACAACTTGTACGTAGGACAAAAAGTTGCGTTGTGGTTTGGGAGGGACAAAAATATCAGTTTTTGTCTTGTGCCTGAAACAGTTTTACAAATCAAACACTGAACAACTGGAGTTATGTCATGTCATGTTCTTCATTTTTCAGCAAATCAAACGCACATGATTTAAAGGATCAACTTTTAACAATAAAAAAACTTAAAAGGATCAATTGGTAACAAAAAAAACTTAAAAAAATTAACTTGTTATAAACATTTAACTTAAATGATTGTGAGATGTGTTTGACTTAACTTATACATTCAAGTTTGGATTCGGAGATCCCGGATTTTAGTCCTCCCAATGTTTTAGAAAGAAGATAAATGTAAATACCTTTGCAAATGTTTTTTTGATCTTAGACTGAGACATGATCCTCTCACTCTAAATTTATCTCATAAAAGAAATTAAATAAATAAATGGAATTTCAAAATTTCATATCATAAAAAAGTGAATTATATATATAATTTTATTTGTCTAGAATGATACTCAGATTATTTTCAAATAATAATAATCTAGTCTTAAGCTAAAAAAGTGATGAATAATTTACCTACCTTTATTATTTCCTTTTTTGAGAAAAGAGTATTTTGAATATAACAGCTGAACCAACGCAAGTCCGAAACAGTGTCGTCGTCTTCTTCCTCTACCATCATCGTTCTTTCTAGGGTTCGATTTTCCCCTTTTCCATTCGAGTGAATCACGTGCGTGGAACTGAAAGATGCAGAAATTGGGAGAATTCAAACTACCTCATTTCTTCAATTACCCACCTTACTTCACGTAATTCCCCTTTTTACTTTTCAAATTTACCAAAACTAAATATCAACTTTCTTGGTTCATTCCTTTTTTGTGCATATTCAAAGCAACCAACCAACTTTATTTCATATTTAAATTAAAAACTTCATTTTTTTCCCTCTTTCAATGCATAATGCTTATTGTTATGATTTGTTGATAATGAGAAAGTGATTGATTTTGATTTTGATTTTGATTTTGATTTTGGCTTTTGCTTTCAGTTTGCAGCCAGTAAGAGACACCAGAGAAAAGCAGATACAGTTATGGAAAGAGCTTATTTTAGATTATTGTAAAACACAAAAGGTTTTTGTGATTGGACTTGAAGAAGAGTTTCCTCTATTTACAAACACTGTAATTGAAAGTAAGTTTCGATTTAATTTCATGCTTTCTTTATGATTTCCGTGGAGATTGTCGAGTTGATATGTCTTATTTATAAATACTTGCTTGTTTGGATTGCCTTATTTGAGTTTGGCCTTGTTTAAATAAACAGCTTATTTGAATATTACATCATAAGATAAGCGCTTATGTATAGGCTATTTCTATAGAAAAAGATGAATTAAAGTTACATTGTTTTTGATATAAGTTGTTTGCATAAGCTATCTTGGAGAACTTATGAAAATAAGCTAAAAATAGCTTATGAACAATGTCATAAGTTTTCCCAAACAGTCTCACAATACTTATGCCAGTGGATAAGCTCAAATAAGCCAATCCAAAATGCCCCTTATCTACCGTGATAACCACTTGTGAGACTGTTTAGGAGAGTTTATGGAAACAGCATGTTCATTAGCTGTTTTCAGCTTATTGTCATAAACTCTCCAGGATAGCTTATGAAAACAGCTTATAGCTTATATAAAATAGTTTGACATTATTTTTTTTCTGTTGCTGTAAATTTGTATGATAAGCTCTTATGCTATAACCGCACTCTTAATTGAGTTGTTTATCCAAACATGTCTTTTCTTAATTTTTGCTTTGTTTATTTCCACTTTTTTGTCAAATGAATGTTTTTAGATTTTCGATAGTGCAGGATCTCTTACTAATGAAGCTAGAGAAGCATTCCTTTCAGCCTTAGTTTCTGAGGGTATGCTTCATATTTTTATTTTATTTTAGATTTGCAATACTTGTAATTGAGTTGAGGGAAAATGTCTCAAGTTCGTTATTCTGTTTGACAGGACGAGCAGAATGGATGGATAAAGGACATAGAAAATGTCTTATTCTCTGGCATCGGATTCAAGATTGGGCTGAAATTTTACTTCAGTTTGTAAGTTTAAATTTCTAGTCTGATAATCACTTAATTAAAATAGGCGTTTATTGCTCTGTGATTGAATTTACTGTGATATGGATAGGCAAAAGATAATGGACTAGAAGATGGTGTTGTGACAATCGAGGAAATACGCTTTGGGATTGAATCTCAAGGAACAGGTAATGTGTTGAATGATGTCTGTGGGTTGTATTTAGTAATATATTTTGAGATAGGTCAAATTTGACAATTATATATGGTTCGTTATTGTTGTTTTATCATTTGTTGATGCGTGATGATATTTAGGACTTGATGTTGATACTTTTTTTGGAATAGATGAGCTAGACTCTATCACAAAACAAAGATTTAAAATTTAAAACTGTTAACAAATTTTACTGCAAGTGAAGGACTTGAGTTGGTACAATGACATGCCTCTTTTCTTGTTTACTTATACTGTTATGTAAATGCTTAACCCTCCAAATGGGTAAAATATAAGCTCAATGCTAAAATATCTAACTAGGCTAATCTCATTGTTAGAAGCCAATACCAAAACACAAGCCAGTGAAAATGCTAGGCTTGAACTTGACAATTAACATAACTTTTCTGCCATATATCCTAAATGATTTCATTCTTAAGATTGAAAGTCATTCATTTTAAAGTAGTTAAATCATCATTGCACATTTATTAATTGCTTAAACTTTCAGTTCAAGCGGTCCTTCGACATAATGTTAGAGCTTGATTGTCTTTCACATAATGTGACCTTTGCAACAGCAAGTTTGGGTCCTGTACTATGAATCGAAACCTTCTCAAAAGAGAAAGAAATGGGTAGGAAAAAAAGGATAGAACCTTTGAGCTGTTTAGGATTTGAAAGGTCGGAGAGAATATTGATCTTATATTCACCTATATAGTATATTATTTCATCAGTTACATATTTTTGAATCGATTTATTCACCAGGAGCCATGTATGGTGAAAATCTCATATACTTTTATTTATATTCTAGTAGTATAGTATGTAATCTAAGAACCATATACTGCAACAATGAAATTAACCATTATAGGTGGTGGGAATAAGCTTAAGACAAAAATGTACTACAACTATGGCAATCTCATGTCAGCAAAAAATATGCCATTAAAATTATAGGCCATTAACCCACTAGCTGTGGCTCCCATGGTGTGCTTATTTCGAGAACATTTTTACTTATGGTGGAGGACTGATTGTTTTATATTTTAAATATAAATTGAATTGAAATAAAGTGCAAATTGTGTAACTTTTAAGAAGTTACTCAAAAGTAAGTTGGTGTACGATCTGATTCTTCACGATTACTTTAAAATAGTAATCATTTCCTCTTTTTCTAATGGAAAGAGGGGAAGTAGATCAAATAAGGTGGGGTTTCAATTTTTATTTTTTACTAACTTTTAAGTGGAGTTGAGACCATAGTTATACGCTGCACGCACACGCACACACAAAATCTAGTACGACATAGGCCTAGGAATGTAATGTAATAGATTTTGAAAATTGCCAGACATGGCACTACCGTATTAATCACATATCGGCTAGTATAAAATTATTAATGTGAAAGTATGAAATCACATATCGGCTGACATTAACTTGACGTCGTCGTTGAGTATTGTCGCTTATTGTTAGATAGCCCTTGACCTACTTCACAAACTTGCATTTGTAAATTTATCAGCTGTCCTATAACTTCAGGGCGTTTTTTATTTTTTTATTTATTTTTATTATGCTTACATATATTGTTAGTTTCTACATGCTGGACTGTGCAATTGTTTTGACATTGGCTCTCATTGCTTTTGATATACTGCAGATCTTCATGGAATAGACAGAACTATTTTGAACCGTGCATTGAAAATATTAGAACAGAAGGGGAAGCTTGTGGTCTTCAAAGGAACTTCAACAGATGATGAAGGAATTAAGTTTTCTGTATAATTGTTTTTTGTGTTAATCTGTTGAATCTTGCGGAATTTCAAATGACATCGTCGGGAGATCTTGTCGTGCCTATTTGACTTGCTGAGTGTCTTGTCGGACAAGATATCCAAATATCAAGCTGGCGTCACTTGCTATCATCTATTATGTTGGGATCTTGTTTTGTAAAGTGTTTGGCTTTGTTGCATAGACTTGGTTAAGCTAGTGAAACTATGTTCCTTGTGACATCATGAAATCCATTAATGGGAGTCTGGGTTCCAAATTTTTTGTTCCAAAAAATAAATTGTAGACATTGATATTATAAAAAATAATACTCCATCCGTCTCATTTTAAACATTGTTTGAACAAAATATTTTTGTTTTATTTTAATTTCCATTTTGCAATATGAATGAAACATTAAATATTTTTTCTATTGTGCTCTAATAATATGAATTAATATGTTTGTTATTCTTTATTGTTTCTTTATCAACTTAATTAATAAGAGAGATAGGTGTCCCTGTGAGTTTAACTCAGTTGGTAGGGACAAATGCATAATATATGCAGGGGCCGGGATTCGAACCCTGGACACCCTACTTCTCCACATTAAATAAAATATGTGAACTTCAGCTACTAGGCTTCCTGATAAAAATAAATAAATAAGAGAGATAGGTAAAGGTATATTAAAAAAACTACACAATATTTTAATAAATTTATGATACTAATCGTATATTTAATTAATAATATGTCAAGACTTTAAACAATATATAAATAAAATAAGGCTGAATCAACATTATATAAATATGAATTAATACTTGTTCTGTCTGCAATGTGTATCAATAACCGTTCACTGTTTTTGGTAAGTAGATAGAAGGCTACAATACAAAATGGGAGGATGAAACAAAGATACAAATAAAGTTGAAGAAAACTGAGTTGTTCGTAATCTTTATTAATTTCGTTAAGTCTTAACCTAATTTTTTTCTTCCATTAATCCCTTATTAAGTTTGCAACAACTCAACTCTAAAATTTTGGCTATAAATAATGATAATCCTCAACCCTAAAATTTTGCCTCTAAATTTGCATCATTAAATGATAATCCCATCTTGTTGTGTCATCGTTTGTATAAATCTATTGTTTTTGTACACTTCTCCTTATTTATTAATTTTATTAAGTCTGTAGCAACTAAACCTAATAATTTCCCTCTAAAATGCTGCATTAGATTAGCATCAATTTAACCTAACAAATTCCATCTAAAATGTTGTTGAATGCATATTAAGTTAATTTTAATCATAATATTTTATACTTATTAAGTTTGTTTGTGATTTTTAGTTAGGCCTGCGCGACGAGCGTCAAAAGTCTAGTTGGCTTAATTTTTGGTCTATTTCTTTATTACTCATTTTCAACTTCAAATAGCAATACCTATGAACCAATCTCGAATTGGTTGATTTATTATAATGGAACAAACTTACAATACAATGTTGCAGGTGCTGATCTCTACTTAAAATGTTCATAGATATCTCAAAAATATCTCAAAATCCATAACTGTCTTCGAATGTGCCCTTCATATTTTTTAGTGAAGAACATCATCTATGGTACCTATCAGTGTACTTACATTTTGTACATTTCTGATATTTTTCCCTTCATGGGGACGAAGGATAGCGGGTTAGAATTCGACAATTGCCAGTTATAGTGATGATCGCCGACATGATAAGATAGAACATTCAAAACAAGGTATATAAAAAATATTACTATATATAGAGAAATTATAGTGGGTTTATATAACCTTTTACACCTTTGACTTTATTCTGCAAAATGAGTATATTTTATTTAAATAAAACTTCAATCTCTAATTATGAGAAAATAAAGAGTAATCATAGGAAGGTGGTACATAAACTGAGTATAAATTCAACAGATACTCTATACCATAACTATGAAACATAAGCTGACAACTTCTAAAAAGAATTTCCCTTTTCTTCACTAGAGCTAATAATCAAATAACCTTGATACTACTCAGCTATGACGTTTTTCAATTGCGTATTCCTATAATCATATTGAACTACAATTACATGTAGTAGGCACAAATTGCATGACAAATATGTTCTCAGCAATCTAAAACAAAAAATATCATACAAATAAAGTTGAACAACTGCTAGCATAACGTACAAAAGCACCCACAGACTCGTAGAATTGGGAGGAAAGAAGTTCCTTCAATCAAAAGATGGCGCAAGGCATTCATCAACCATATCCACAAGGTTTGGATTTTCAAGTGCAGCAGCTACACGCTCTTTATCATTTAGTTGTTTGTTAACTGCAAACATATTTTTCAACAAGATAAATGAATACAATAAGTTCATGTCCAGCTATGATCAATGATTCATAAGTAAGAATTTAAAGAAACATGTGGCAATTCATTGCGCTGCTCCTTCAGAGCATCTTGTGTAAAACAAATAATTATCCAATAAAACAAAGTATCAAATCTAAATCAAAACTTTCTCCCCAAAATAATCTAAATCTAAGGCAATTTTTCTGTAAAAGGTACATCAACAGCGTGCTGCGTGCATTGCTTCAAGAAAGAAATGGCAATCACAAAAAACAGTATGACTTCTCTAGATCAGATATTTAAAGTACTACTGAATGCTTAGGTACACAACAAAATCCTCATAAAACACATGGGTGCAGTATACACACACACATAGGGAGAAAAGAGAGAGATGATGAAGAAAAACCTGCAGCTTCAGTTGCATGAGATCCAGGTGCCACTCTGATGTCCACCTAACCAAAATTTAAAAATCATCAAGACAAACATAATCCAAATATTAACAGCATAGGGGTTTCAAAGCTCAGTTGAATATTTCATGCAATCTGTAATTACTTGGAATTTATTCTGTGTTTAAAAAATATGGAGACAATGATAGACTGACAGTATATACTATCATCTGTTATTAATTAAGAGAGAATAATTTGCCTATAAGTTTGTCTGCCTAAATTGCTTTCTAATCCCGCCTAAACCCCATGTGTCACCACTTGATCTTTCCTATTCTTATTCCCCTTCGTTTACGCCATTCGCCATACACTGCACATCTTCCACAGCCAGCTCTTTCTCAAGACACCATTTTCCCTATATAACAACTCAATCTACTCTGCGCCTGTCCATGCTTCTTCATTTTTTTTCGCCATTTTCAATATCCTCATAAATAATTAAATATTCCAATCCCTCCCATCTTACGTTATGCAAACAGCCTTCCTCTCAAGAGCCTTATGTGATGACTTAGACTGGAAATACAGAGAGTTCGTTTGAGGTGACACCCCAAACCAAAATCATGTTCATTTAGCTTCATGGGAATCCATATGTACTCCAACAAAAGCTGGCGGATTGAGTTTGAGATCTACAAGAAATATGAAACTATCCTTCATAATGAAAGCGAGCCAGAATCTGAGCAACAGAAAACAAGACCTATGGGTTAAAGTGATGACATCTACATACAAAAGTGAGAAAGACATCATCCCTAAAATGCAAGTGGAAAAGCAAGGATCAAACTTTTGGAAATGAGTTTACACAGGGTGGGGGAAGGTGAACTCTAATATCATCTGGAGAGCGGTAACGGAGAAAGGGTTAATTTCTTGACTGACCCTTGGATCCCTCCAGTAGGGAAACTAGCTTCCTGCTAATAGCCAAATTTCTTCTTTAACTGATTCATATGCAGCCGTTAAGGATTATGTCAACGTGTCTTGTGAATGGGATTTCCTCAAGTTGATTTTTCAGCTACCTCCTCACTGTCATTCAATCACTCACATGATTGAATGTATCAGAGCTTGCCGTCCTCTTATGCCAGATGACATTGAAGACATCATTGCTTGGAAGGCAGCCTCAGATGGTGCCTTTTCAACTGCTAACGCTTGTAATTCTATTTTGCAGGGCCAAAATACATGTAACACAAATGTTTTTTGTTGGGTGTGGAAGTGGAAAAACCAGAATGAATGAAACTGTGTTTCTGTGGAAGATGGCCAAAGCCCAGAGGTATCTAGTGACAAATGCTGTTATGAAACAGAGGTATGACTAATAATGATCTCTGTCAGCTATGCGGGCTAGGAACAACAGAAGTTGTTTTGCATTGCTTCAGGGACTGTACTAAGGTCAGAGCAGTTTGGTCACCCTTTATAGCAGATAATGATACCTCGTTCTTTGGAATTGCAGAGTGGAAAATTATTTATATTGCTATTATATAAATATAAATATAAATGACATCATAGTTCCAATCCAGTCAGGGTTTCAAATTTTAGAGCTCTTTTCCTTCTTAAATATTTTGGGGTAGGCTTGGTGTCTCACATGCTTTGAGGGTTTGAGTTTCAGCTCATGGGTCGCTTGAAGGCTGACCTATCTTTATCTGATAATCAAAGACGAATATTCTGTTTTAAGGGGATGTTCTGTTGCAGTTTATTATTTCTGTTTTAAGAGGATTTCCTACAGCACCTTATTTCTCTCTCTTGGTGAATTGTAAAGATCAAAAACAACAAATTTAAATCAACAAGAAAAAAATTGTGCAGCCTCTCACAAAATATACATCCCATGCATTTCATATTATTGATTATTCTGTAAGGACGCAGAAAATATCAAGCAAGAACAAGATATCCAGTGCAGTTAAGCACCGTGCAATATTAAAGTTACAATTCATACTCTCTTCCCCACCACGTTTTATGTTATGTTATAAATCATCATTGAAAAGGATCAATTCATCACTCGGCAACTATAAGCTAATCTCTCTCTCTCTCTCTCTCTCTCTCTAATTACTCTTAGCAATTCACAAGTAAAACAAGTGCAAATACTTCTATCCATTGTACTATATTACCAAGCAACAAAATAGTCCATCTATTAGTAAACTAAATTACATCACTAAACAAAACTCAGAAAGAAAAAAAAATTAAGAAATTTTTTACCTTGTACCGCGGAGGCAAACTTCTCAAGAGCTTGACCCGTAAACAAAGACCTATAATCGTAGCCATACTGCAATGTTCCACTGTCGGAGTAAACGTAACCCTAAATCAAAATAATCCAATAAAACAAACACATTAATCATTCCATAGTTCACTCCAAGTATAAACCAAATACTTGAAAGAATAAATAAACCACAAGTACCTGACATAACTCTTTTGATCATCGACTTCAACAGCTTCCTCAGTTATCACCTTGAGTTCTTCCAAAGAGTAAGGATGCTCAGGATCCTTGATATCTCTTATATGATTTAAGAATTGTTAAGGAAATATTAACAGTATTAAGACTCTATCTAGATAAACAACTTAATTTGCAGCTTATAGCAAAAATTTCTATCATGATAAGCTATTTCTATAACAAAAGATAAAATAAAGTTGAATTGCCTCCGTATAAGCTGTTTTCATAAGCTATCTTGGAGAGCTTGCGAAAATAAGCTGAAAACAACTTATGAACATTCCACAATTTTTATAAGTTCTCTCAAATCCTTATGTGAGTAGGCAAGCTTAAATAAGTCAATCCAAACATGCTCTAAATCAATTTTTCTTTAATTTCTTAGCTGCTCAATTCAATAATCAACATAAATTGGAATTTAGAGCATAAATAAGTGACAATGAAAGAAAAAAAAAGGATATCAAAAATCTCTTGTTGATCGATTGGTTCAACGGTGTATTCATCAGCAGGAAGGGATTGAGTAGAACGTTGTTGACGTTGCTTCTTTTCGTATATGACAGGGTTTGCGTTGATTAATCCAGAAACCATTATTGAAACGCTGAAATTAGGTCAAAAGTAATTGAATGAAATTTAGTTGTATGAATAGGGATTTCAAAATGTAATGCGAGATGGTTACTGTGTTGAGGTAGGGGGAGGGGCGTGGCGTGGCGGCGGAGGGGACGAGTATGGTGGCGGTGGAAGGGGAAGCGGGATGCTCTTCCTTGTAAAACGTAGGTTGCTACTTGCTAGTTGCGTGTTTCAAAGATTTTTTGGTTTCAAAGATGAGTAATGATACATAGACACCCTTAGGTGACAATACACCTTTTGACACCCACACAAAAATCTGACACGTAGATATGTGGACCCCAAGCAAACACATTTTCTCTTTCCTCTCCTCTTTTCTCTTTCTAATGCATAGGGTGTACAAAGGTGTATGGAAAAAAGGGTGTCTATGTAACATTTTCCTTCAAAGATTAACAATTTTAAAGTAGTTTAGAGAATAATTTTTTTTTTTTAATACCATGATATTATTAATTGTTTAAGCAAAAATAGAATAAAATGTGCACCCCTCTAAAAAGATGGTTGATTGATAAAAATAATAATTGTTTATTTTTTAATTTGTATTATGTTAATGTACTTTATCAATTTGTTTTTGTCAGAAACTATTTTTACTAACCAAGTTTACAATCAATGACTATTTTATAATTTAGCTACATTAAAAGACTATTGTGGCTACTCAATACACATTTAAGGATAAAAATATCTATTTTTAAAGAATTCAAGGACAAAAGTAATTATTGACACTTATACTAGTGGTAATTGTAATTTGTTTATATTTAAGACCAATAATTTTAAAATTTTATTGTTTAATCCAGAGGCTAAACGAAGTATTTTCTTTATCAAAATAATACATAATTTTGTAATTATGTTGTGAAATTTAAGAAATTGATTAAATTAATTGATATTTTGCAAATTTTGTTAACAAAAGTATCTTTCATGTTAGACTTGGCAAATGATGTGTGAGAAAACATAGAGCAACTCTAACATAGGTTTGTTCTGATCCAGTTTGAATTTAAAATTGTATCATTCACGAGTTTATTGTTGGAGGAAGCAGACATCTTAGAAAGTCGCTCGGACCAATGTGCCTTAAATGAGTTGTTATTATTTTTTAAAAATGCTAAAGACAATAGAAAACAAGACAAAAAGTTAAGGAACCAAGTTTCTATAAAAGATTGTGGCAAGAAGGTCTAAGATGTCAACTGGAGGGGAGAGTTGGACTATGATATCAATGCTAGAAGAATCATCTAGCTTAACAAGGAAGTCTGAACAATTATTTCCTTCTCAAAGGGTGTAAACGATGCGAACATGTCAATCTTAATGAAGAAGGTTTTTGATGTTTTGGACCAAACTCACATATGTTTGTCAAACATTGGTGTTTGAGAAGTATTGTCATGGTGATTCAGTTGTTTAACCAACAAAATCCTCTAATGTATTAAATGAAGGTCAACATGAAGAATATCAAAAGATCCCTCTAATGTATTAAATGAAGGTCAACATGAAGAATATCAAAAGATCTTGAAAGTAGTCCCGAGAAACCAGTGATTCATGTCCTAAAAGGATGACGAAGCAAACCACCAAATCCAACTATGATTTGGTTGCCAAGACAATTACCGTCAACATTGAAAATAATGCAAGATTGATAAGAGGAGTTCCATTTAACCAATCTATCCTTATGTCTCGCCTGAAGAGAACCGGAGAATCAAAAGAATCGCACATGCACCAAGACCACCAAACATGCAAAAATATTGAAAATTTTAGTGCAACTATGTGTGTACATCCTTACTTTTCATTCATCTTATTTTCTCTATATCTCTCATCTTTTCACATCACAAATCCATCATATATATCATTTTTTTTAAAGTTCTTTCTCCCACAGGTTGTAGATTAAATATTGTCTAAATACTATATGTAAAATGTTAACAAGTGTCTTTTAAACATTGTTTAAATATTCAAAATTAATAAAAAAAAAATTTGTTACAAAAAATTAATAACTTTTACATTAAATTAAACATATATCATAAAATTTATGTATACATAACATATAAAAAGTCAGAAATAATTGTTTAACCGAAAATTTGTTTTTGTAAATATAAGTTAAATATACATAAAAGTCATAAATACACAATTTTTGTAATAACTTTTATATTAAAAATTATATATTTATGACTTTTATGTATATTTGACTTATATTTACAACTTAGTTCGTTAAACAATACTCGTATGACAAGGCTTCATACATACTTTATTCTTCAATGTTTAAACTTTAAAGTTGATCTTATATTCTAGTTGAGTGTTTGTTTAATCAAATGACTCTAAAGTCTAAATCCTTGTCCACGGTGGACCATATATAATATAAGATTCCCTCTGTCATAAAATTAGTAATTTTGACGCACACGTTTCGTTTCGTTCATTACGTTATCCGTGTTCTTCACAGTTACGAAATTTCAGAATTCAAAGAGAAAAAAACATGTAAGAACTTTCTTCTTCTTCTTCTTCTTCTAACATTCTTTGATTATTATTAATTTAATTTACTTTAATAATAAGCAGCTGCAAGAAACTTGCAGCAATAGCAACAATGCAAGTTTCAGGTGCTGCAATCAGCGACGTTATGGTGGTGCTTCCATCTTCATCCTCGCTCCGGTCACCGGAATTCCGCCATTTCCATTCTTTTGACGCAAAGAATGTTCTTTCAACTGGATTTCTTAAGGTAAGCTTTTTGTATCATTCATTCTTTACTTTCTTTTATGATTTTGTTTCCATAATCGACAATTAAAGATTACTGTTATAAAATTTGTATGAAGTTTGAGGATAGAATTTCATTGCTATAATATCAGTTAAGTAAAAAAATATAAAATAAGTGCTTGTCATGATAAATGCTTATGCTATAAGCTGTTTATTCAAACATGGTCTTAGTTATTTATATGGCTCAAATGAAGTGACAATGAAATCAGTATGGAGTTAACTCTGTTAAATTCCTGAGTTTCATTTCGTAATATTTACATTTGAAGCTAATTAACCTGCTAAGTTTTGTGATGTCTCAAAATTTATGATAAGTTGGATTAGTAATAAATGATTCCTTTATTGTAGGTATTGATTAAAATGAATTCTTGGTATATATGACTGTTGTGATGTGATGATTGTGAGTGGAATATCTCTTGTTACTGGTATTTTGTTTTTTGTCAAATTAAATGGTGCTTACTGTAATCTTGTTAATTTAGTTCATATATTTAATTAAGGTTTCGTGGGTTAGCTCAAGCTTTGCTATGATAATATTAATTATATTGATTCACAAGGCTTGTTAGCTCAGTGTTGTTATATAGTGTTTTTGCAATGTTGCATAACGGAATTTGAACCAGTCGCGGGTGTTCCGTGATACACTATTCAGTACAAAATATTGTGAAATAGCGGCTATAGCACTGTTGTGTATTGGAATTTATCGGATTTTGAACAAACTGCTATTTTCAGCAATCCTCAATTGGTAACACTGTGCAGGCTACAACGAACTTGCATTGACTATCCATTTCTCCAACTGTTTTTTTCTCTTTAGTTTAATTTTTGTTTTTTGTTTGCAAAGACTTACAATTTTTTTTTTTATTTATATTTTTTATCCATGGTAGTTTTTTATCTATCTATATCTCATAACTAAACAATCTTTATTAATAGATAGCCTATTTTGACTCCTTCCTATTTGTGATGTTTTAGTCTTTACTGCTTTGTTCTTGAACCCTTTTTTCCATTGAAATTGGGTACTTGTATTCTTTTAAATGTCTTCATTACATCCTTCTACAAGATAACTTATCATCAATGTATATATCATGGTTAAACTTACTTCTTGTTAGTTGCCTTACAATTTGCACAATGAAATTTGTTACAGTAAAAAAGCATCGGTTAGACTTGTATATGAGCTTCTTTTATAGATTAGTATGGCTTATTGTCTTTTCAAACTATTTCATTTTTTTGAGGAATTTCAAACTAGTCGCATATTACTAAAATGCATGTCATTTTGTGATATGGAAATAAAGAATAATATATGAATTTATCAGTGAGATGATCATTTTACAGAGAAAATATTACTTGAGAAATTTGCAGTGTCCCACTTAAAGTTGAAGGTTGATAATTGCATTGTGCAGAGAAATGTTAATTATATTGATTCACAAGGTTTTGTAGGCTCAGTGTTGTTAAATAGTGTTTTAGCGGTGCTATAATGATGTTGCACAGTGGAATTTGAATAAATCGCTATGGTTCCACGGTACACTATTTAGTACAAAATATTATTAAATGACAGCTATAGCTGAGGTTGATTTAGTTCAAATCAAATACCGGTGCTATAGCGATGTTTTGTTTTTATCAAATTAAATGGTACTTACTGTAATCTTGATGATTTAATTCATGTATTTATGGTTTCATGGCGTAGCACAAACTTGTTATGAAAATTTTAATTATATTGATTCACAAGGCTTGGAAGCTCAGTGTTGTTAAATAGTGTTATAGTGATGTTGCATAGCTGAATTTGAACAAATCTCTATTGTTCCACCATGCTCTATTGCATTTAGTACAAAATATAATGAAATAGCGGCTATAGAGCCGCTATAGCACCGTTGTGTATCACAATTTGAACAAACCACTGTTCTTACGCTATTTAGTACAAAATATTATGAAATAGTGGCTATTGCGCCGCTATTGCACTGCTGTGTATTGGGACTTGAACAAACCGCTCTTTTCCGCAACCTGCAATTAGAAACAGTCTGTAAACAAGGAACACACATTGACTATCCATTTCTCCAACTATTTTTTCCCTTAAGCATAAAAACTGTTTTGTTTGCAAAGGCTTAAAAAATTGTTTTTATGTACCTTTCAGATCTCTTGACAGTTTTTCATCCATCTATAACTCAACTACACAGTTTTTATTTGTTGAAAATTGTCTTCAAATTTGTGATGCTGGAAACTCAAAATCGTGGCGCGATTTTTGAGGGGCGTGCCGCGATTTTCTTGGCAGAATGGATGTTTTCTGCTGAAGGAAAATCGTGGCACGATTGTGTGCACCATGACGCGATTTCTGGATAAGGTCGTAGTACCTTGGGTCGCACGTTTGAATCGTGGCGCGATTTTTTCTTGGCGTGGCGCGATTTTGACTGTCTCTGTGTACTATTTAAGTGTTTCACTTCAAATTTTTGAAGGGGGCTTGAGAGAGAGAAACTTGGGATTACAAAGGAGGAAACTTTAGGGTTGAGAGTCTTTGTAGGGAGGTTCTCTTGTGTAAGGGAAACATCAAAACACCTTGGAGAGTGAAAATCATTGAGTGTCTTTCATTTGGTGAGATTGGGAAAAAATGGGTAGATTTAGGTTTTGTTCATTGTGAGCTTTGGTACCTATTTCTTGTAACCCATTTTGTAATCACTTTGTAAGAACTCTTTGATAGTGGATTGGAGAGATCAATCTCTCCTCCAGAGTAGGTCAAGTTGGACCGAACTGGGTGAACAATCTTCGGTGTGTTTGTTTCCTATCTTTCATTGCTTGTGGTTTTATGCTTTCTCACTTTGATTCATATATATTAGATCTAGGTGCTGTTATTTATCATTGTTGATTGCTTGTGGTTACTTTGATATTGGTTACCACTTTCCTTTGCTCCACACACATCATAGTTTGTATTGGTGTGAGGTTTTTGGACCGAATTTCACAACAATTGGCGCCCACCGTGGGGCAACGGAGTGATTTGGTTTAGTGAGTACCATGGGTTCAAAGTGGGATATTGAGAAGTTCACCGGAAGTAACGATTTTGGGTTATGGAAGGTGAAGATGCAAGCGGTGTTAATACAACAAAAGTGTGAGAAAGCTTTGAAGGGTGAAGGTGTGTTACCGGTCACCATGACACAAGCGGAGAAGACCGAGATGGTGGACAAGGCTAGGAGTGCCATTGTCTTGTGCCTCGGGGATAAAGTTTTAAGGGATGTCGCGAAGGAACCTACCGCGGCGTCGATGTGGTCAAAGTTGGAGTCATTGTATATGACCAAGTCTTTGGCTCATAGGCAATTCCTAAAGCAACAACTCTACTCATTCAAGATGGTGGGGTCAAAGAACGTAACGGAGCAACTAACAGAGTTCAACAAAATCCTTGATGATTTAGAGAAGATTGAGGTGCAACTTAAAGACGAAGACAAAGTTATACTCTTGTTGTGTGCTCTACCGAGATCATTTAAATCCTTTAAGGATACCATGCTCTATGGAAAAGAAGGCACCGTCACTTTGGAAGAAGTTCAAGCGGCTTTGAAAACCAAGGAGTTGACCAAGTCCAAAGACTTGAGAGCGGATGAAAACGGTGAAGGCCTTAGTGTCTCAAGAGGAAATGGTGGAGGTAGAGGTAACCGGGGAAGCTCAAAGAGCGGTAACAAGGCAAAGTATAAGTGTTTTAAGTGTCACAAGTTTGGTCACTTCAAGAGGGATTGTCCGGAGGACAATGACGACTCCGCGCAAGTTGTGTCCGAGGAGTATGGAGATGCGGGTGCTTTGGTGGTAAGTTGTTGGGAGGATGATGAAGGTGAGGGTTCTCACATTGGTAGTGATGCCTTGCAGAGTGATGGTTCGTCTGGAGAGACGTTAAACACTCAACAACAATCTGGAGAGGCGGTGGGAAGAATACTCATGGTCAGCCTGGAGAGGCGGTGGGAAGAATACTCATGGTTAGTCTGGAGAGGCGGTGTGAAGAATACTCGTGATCAACCTTTAAGGTGGAGTTGCAAGGTTAAAAGCATAGTGTGTACGCATTTGGAAGTTGAGGTAGAAAAAGCTCAGCTTGAGGTGGAGTTAGTGACACCGAAATGGTACGACTATGGTGGCTTTGGGTGCTATGCTCTAGTTGTGAGCATGTAAATTCTTCAAGAGGACGGGAGGCATTCCGGGGTTTGAAGAATGTATGGTTTGACTTGTGATTACCTAAAAGACCAAAGGTGATTGGATGCAAGATGATCTTCAAGGAAGCGGGAGACGTTCCGTGGTTGAAGAGGGTTTGGTGTATACTTGTGGAGCTACTTAGTGTAGTTGGATGCAAGGGAAAAGAAAAAGGGGAATGGTGGTTGATGGTTAAATTGACATCATCACCAATTAGAAGTCAAGGTGGAGAAATGTTGAAAATTGCCTTCAAATTTGTGATGCTGGAAACTCAAAATCGTGGCGCGATTTTTGAGTGGCGTGCCGCGATTTTCTTGGCAGAATGGATGTTTTCTGTTGAAGGAAAATCGTGGCGCGATTGTGTGCACCGTGACGCGATTTCTGGATAAGGTCGTAGTACCTTGGGTCGTATGTTTGAATCGTGGCGCGATTTTTTCTTGGCGTGGCGCGATTTTGACTGTCTCTGTGTACTATTTAAGTGTTTCACTTCAGATTTTTGAAGGGGGCTTGAGAGAGAGAAACTTGGGATTACAAAGGAGGAAACTTTAGGGTTGAGAGTCTTTGTAGGGAGGTTCTCTTGTGTAAGAGAAACATCAAAACACCTTGGAGAGTGAAAATCATTGAGTGTCTTTCATTTGGTGAGATTGGGAAAA
Source organism: Medicago lupulina (assembly GCA_958299785.1). Lineage (NCBI taxonomy): Eukaryota > Viridiplantae > Streptophyta > Magnoliopsida > Fabales > Fabaceae > Medicago > Medicago lupulina. Next base: position 11,624,300 of record OY283146.1, read on the forward strand.
AATGGGTAGATTTAGGTTTTGTTCATTGTGAGCTTTGGTACCTATTTCTTGTAACCCATTTTGTAATCACTTTGTAAGAACTCTTTGATAGTGGATTGGAGAGATCAATCTCTCCTCCAGAGTAGGTCAAGTTGGACCGAACTGGGTGAACAATCTTCGGTGTGTTTGTTTCCTTTCTTTCATTGCTTGTGGTTTTATGCTTTCTCACTTTGATTCATATATATTAGATCTAGGTGCTGTTTTTTATCATTGTTGATTGCTTGTGGTTACTTTGATATTGGTTACCACTTTCCTTTGCTCCACACACATCATAGTTTGTATTGGTGTGAGGTTTTTGGACCGAATTTCACAACATTATTAATAAGTACACTATTTTGATTCCTGCCTATCTCTGATGTTTTGATCTCGTCTGTTTTGTTCTTGAACCCTTTTCTCCATTACATACTTCCACAAAATAACTTACCATCAGTGTTTATATCATTGTAAACTTACTTCTTGATAGTTGCCTTACAACTTCCACAGTGCAGTTTGTTAAAGTAAACAATATGTCAGTTAGACTTGTACATGAGCTTCCTTCATAGATTAGCATGGCTTATTGTCTTTTCAAACTGTTTTTTTGCTTCTTTTTTATTTTTTGGAGGAATTTCAAACTGGCCACATATTGCTCAAATGTATGTCATTTTGTGATACAGAACATAAAGGATAATATAAGAATTTATCATGTGTTTTTTTGGAGGATAATACTAGAATGTATGTCATTTTCTTTGAGGAATTTTCAGCAACTAAACAGCTGTAATGTGTTTTTTTATTTGCAGAGTTGTCCTCCATCTTACAATGCTAAACACTACAATGAACCCTATAGTTTTCGAGCTAGAGGGTTAGTTGTGAGAGCATCTACAGATTCAAGTGATAATTTTGTGCCTTCTCCTCCTCTCCAATTTGAGTCACCAGTTGGTCAGCTGTTGGAACAAATTTTGCGAACCCATCCTCATTTGTTTTCAGCTACCATTGATCAGCAGCTAGAGAAACTTCAGACTGAAAGAGATGCCCAAAAAGAAGAATCGTCTACATACGAGGATTCCCTTTATAAGTAAGTATAGCAATCCTTTCCTTCTTCTTTCCTATGATTTGACTAGAACTAGCTATGTGGAAAGGAAAACTTAAAAAATCAAAGGGCTTATGGACAACTATAGCAAAGCTTAGGTACACTGTACCCATAACTAAGAATAAAAAATCGTGGAAGCTCTGCTTATGGTTTTGAATATTTCTATTGTTCTAGGCACATATTGTGTTATCATACATACTATGTAAAATCTTTCCAGTACTAAAAATCTTCATGTGAATTGCTAGTAAGAACATTTGCCTTCACATTGCATGTTTTAGGGTTCCTTTTGTTATATTTTTTTTCTTTTTTCTTCTTGAGTTTGTAATTTTCTTACTGATATACATATATGGTAAATGATTAAAGCCTTGGTGGTATGAAAAATGCTATGTTTTTTTTGGATAAACTACTTTTAAAAGTTTGTGTGGTGTGTGTGACTTAAAAAGAAGGCACTCGTGAGTAATATAAGAATGGTAAAACAAAACTTGGATGTAATTCTTAGCATGTGTTTGGTATCCAGTGGAACCATGGTAACAACGTGCATTAGTTGGGGTATGAAGTTTATAGCTTTGGAAAAACACGTCGGAATTAGAATTGGGCTGTGAGATTGAGGAGTTAGCACCATATCCAAACACTATATTAGTCCATATTTTCCATCAAATGTTAGTTTGTTTAGTACAATGTTTAGTTAGTGCTTACCTGAGATATTTTCCTTCAACTTTATGGGACTGGCTACACATATGCATATTCATGCCAGTAAGATCTTTTCATGTCAGTTGTATGGAGCTAGCTACTTATATTATTAATTTAAGATCATGTGCAAGTGCACCCACACACACACAAACACACTCATGAGGAAGTGATACTCCTCTCTTTTCATCTCATGTTAATCTAAATTAATTAGGAATTGTGTGCTCTTCACCCTTTATCCGCTAAACCTCTAGAACATTGAAACTTTAAAGTAGAATATATTTGCATCAATATTGGTTGTTTATTTAGTTATTGGTAGTGTAAATGTGTTCAATCTTGTAAAAACCTGGACTGTAGGAGGATAGCTGAAATTAAAGAGAAGGAAAAGCGTACAACATTGGAAGAGATAATGTACTGCTTAATCGTAAACAAATTTAAAGAGAGCAAAATTTCATTGATCCCAAAAATATCAGCAACCTCAGATCCTAATGAGCAAGTGGATTTATGGCCAAATCAAGAGTTTAAGTTAGAAGCCGTTCATTCTCCAGAGGCATTTGAGATGATACAGAGTCACTTATCTCTGGTACTAGGAGAACGGTCTGTGGGTCCTCTCCAGACAATTATTCAGATTAGCAAAATCAAGCTGGGTAAGTTATACGCTGCTTCAATAATGTATGGATATTTTCTCAAACGGGTTGATGAACGGTTTCAACTTGAGAGGTCAGTGGGAACACTTCCACAGGATTTGGGTAAAGAAAATATTAGTTTTGATGAACCATCGCCACCAAACAAGCTCTGGGATTCGGATTCCTTGATTAGGATCTATCCTGACGACGAAGGTTATTATGAAATGGATGACATGAATACGGGTGAAGGCAAATCATCCGGACTAAGAGATTATGTGACGCAGTTGGATGCGGAGGCACTTCAGAGACTTGCTACCGTACGCTCCAAGGAAGCTATATCATTGATTGAAAAGCAAACTCAGGCCCTCTTTGGAAAGCCTGATATCCGCCTCTCTGGTGATGGTTCGATTGAAACTACCAATGATGAAGTTCTTTCACTTACCTTCTCAGGCTTGACTATGCTTGTTTTGGAATCTGTTGCTTTTGGATCATTCTTATGGGACGGAGAAAACTATGTTGAGTCCAAGTATCCTTTTCTTGCTAAATAGAAGACTGTACTTGTTGATTTTTTTCTATTCATTTTAGTTTGTAAATGTAATGCATGAAACTTTACTCCAATGAATTGATTGCAATTCTAAACAGGAGTAATTTTGCAACATTTCAGAACTTGAGAAAACCACAAACATGAGAAATGTAGTAAATGTATGTACAGTGCATTAGGTAGAACTACAGGATAATAATCTTCTCATCAATGGAAGAATTGGACTTTGTAATTCATGTAGAATTTCAATTGTGTAAAAGTTTCATTCTTTTTCATTCTCATGCAATGTTTATTTTCTTCGGCCTAGGACTGGCATTGGTTTAGTGGACTGACATTTCCCCAAAATTCAAATTGAAAAATGTATATTAAATGTTAAGGGTTCGTATTGATGAACTAGCAGGCTAATCTTAGACTCATTTACTAGGTCACTGTCTTCATTAGCTAGAGAAAAAAGTATCCCACATTTGAACTTGCTTACTGCACACATGATGAGATATAGTTAGCTTTTTGAATGAAGTTGTGCACTATTTTCTGATTTGCTTACAACTTTGCTTTGAAATCTGAACTTAATGGTCTTTAGGCACATGAAGACTGTTTTAACTTTTATGGACATCTCAAATGTCAAAACCTTTTGGTTTGATCTAGTAGTAGTGATTAGTGAACATCATATTTTCCTTCCGATAATGGTAGTCTTAACTTGAAAACCAGAAGAATGAGTAACATACTAGCATACGCTTTCAAGAGCGGTGATGTTTGTTTCAGCCATTATTGTAGATAAGAAACTTAAAATAAGATATGCACTTAGGCTTGTTTGGATTAACTTATTTGAACTTATCTATTGGTGTAAATACTTGTAGATTGTTTCAGAGAATTTATATGTTCATAAGCTATTTTCAGCTTATTTTCATAACCTGTAAAGGATAATTTACGAAATAACATATAACTTATATGAAAACAACTTGATTTGATTTTATCTTTGTTATAGAAATTACTTATAGTAATAAGTGCTTATATATATGTGATAAATGTTATGCTATAAGCTATAAACTAAGTTGTTTTTCCAAACAGGGCTTGATCAGACGCTTAGCCAAGTGGTTGTACTCTAATACCAACAGAAAAACACAAGAGTTGAAATGTGTAGATATTTTTTGCAAGAACAATGTTATTTGAACAACCATTTTTTGTGACAACTTCTTAGACAATCAAATTATACAAAGAAATTTAGATAGTGACACAAAAATCAAGGCAATAGAGAGAGAAAATAGAAGAGGACCATGTGAGTGTGAGAGAGAAAGTTGTCACAAAAGTTGTTAAAAGATAGTTGTTCAAATATCATTTCTCTTTTTGTAAATATTTAACCAATATAATCGTGTGTTATATAAAACACGGTCTAAGTTTAAGTTAATATCATCATAGTTATTAAAGAAAAATTTAGAGTTATGCTATGTTTTTAGGAAAACAAAACTTCAAACAAACAAATCTTGCTAAGAACACTTTGTTGAACATTTTTTTTTATCCCAGTGTAAATTTTGTTATTGTTATCGATGAAATTAGGGTTCGAATCAAAACTTCTTCATTTATATTCATTTTAATAGATGAAATTTGAATAGAGACTACTTGACTTAAAAAAAGAAGAATCCCTTTATGGTTACAAAAGATACATCATCCATGGAGTTGGGTTGACATGATAAAACTATCTCTATTCAAATTTCAATTGAAAAAATATTGTCAGAAATAAAATTACATTTAGTAAAGGAAACCTACCAAGAAAAATAAATCTAATTACTTACATTTGATATTTAGAATCTGTTAGACAAACAAAATTAGTTAGTTTATAATTGATAGATTATAAGCTCATATGATTAAAAACACTTATTTGGCAACCTTTATTTTCTCACCAACTCTTAACATATTTTTATTAGCTCATAAGGTTTTTATAAGCTAATTCAAGTAATTCTTTAAAAAAAAAAAGCTAATTCAAGTAATTTATAGGCTACATTACACCGAAGTTTTTTAAGTTACTTAATTATAATAAGTTAATCATTTATGTTTTTTTTTTTATACCATTTACGTATTTAAGTTATTTAATCATAACAAGTTAGTCTTTTAAGTATTTTTCGTATCACTTAGATCATCCATAAAGGTGGGTGTTTCACCTATTTAACATCGAGCTAAATAGACACCCCTATTATGGAGTGATATTTATCGGTGCTTATAGAGAAGGGTGCCTATAGAAGGACATTCTCTCTTTTCATTTTTGTGTGTGAATTTCATTTAATATTTTCCAGTGAAATAAATGAGTATTTTAAAAAGGTAATAATACAGAGTTATTAGTAGGACATATTACTAAATTTTGTTGTGGTGTTGGGTTGGAAAAATTGAGTGCTTATTAGTTTTTTTTTTTTTTGAAAAAGAGTGCTTATTAGGCATTGACATTAAAAGATTATATAATAAATGATATGTACATGTGAGACCCACTTAAGCACCCAAATATAAGAGCTCCATTGTGGATGATTTCAGATCCTTCATAGCGCTGAATAACATACATGACCAATTGATATGATAAAACATAAAAGACTAATTTACTACAATTAAATAACTTAAAGAACCTAAGTCGTAAAAAAAATAATAATTTAAGAACCAACTTGTTGCAATTAAATAATTTTAGCCTTTAAACCATAAAGCTAATAAATTATCATGTCTCACTCGCAAATTCATCTCCTAAATTCTACCCCTATATATGAATAAGTGAAATGTCTAAGTTCAACTCCTATATTCAGCTCTTATATATTACTCCATTCGTTCCGTAATAGATGACTCATTTAAAAATATGTAATTTTGACCTAACTTACTTTGACCATATTTTTCTACTAATATAAAAGATAAATTATATCATATAATATGTCATTAAATTCGTCTCGATGATTATTTTCAAAATATCAAATTTTTATATTTTTTTCTAATATATTATTCAAAATATTTAAGCTCAACATTATGTATTGACGTATGTAATAAGATCAACTATATCATGTATTAAGAAACGAATGAACTACAATACATTGTCTTTGGCAACCGAATCATGGGGAGACCTTCAGATTTTTATCATCCTCAAATATATATGAAGTAACCTAGTAGCTAGTTATATATTTTCTTTTCGAGGGACTCAATTGTATTTTTTAAGAAACATAACCTACAACCTATAATTTGATCATTCCCTCAATTCAAAATACATGTCATAAGTTAGTCTCCACTTATCCAAATAATTTGATTACTTTCCAAAGACAACAAAACAAAAAACACTCCACTAGCACCATCTATTATTTATACCCACCCGACCCGTTTTATTTTCATCTTTCAGTTTCATTCTCTCTCCAAAAAAAAAAATCCTTCTTCTTCACAACCTCTTTCTCTTTCGTTCACGCACAAAAACCCGATCCCAGTTCTTATAAATAATTCACACTTTCCCCAATTCACAACACAATTTTCAATCCACCATGGGTTACGAAGACAATCCGTAAGTTTCTCTCTCTAGAAATTTTCCTTCACGTTAGGGTTTTGATTTTCATCGATTCGATTCAATTTAATTCAATTTCGATTTTTCTAGGTATCGTGATGAAGACGGTGAACCGTTGATGGATTACGACGACGTACAATCCGACGGCGAAGGATCACCGGAGCCACAACAACTCGACGATTTTGAAGAAGAAGATGTTGACAATTATCGTGAACGTGCCCGGTCACAGACACCGGTTTACGACAACGATTCGTCGAAATCAAAGCCGAGAAAACGCTTGATTAAGAAAAGTGATACCGGAAAACAGTCAATGGCGCTGCCACCGGAGCTCGAAGATGAATTGGAGGAGGAAGATGAAGGGAGGAAGAGAAAGAAGGGGAAGGAAAGTGGGTCTGGGAAGAAGGAGAAGAGGCTGAAAGGGGGTAGTAGTAGTAGTGGAAAGGGCGGGTCTAGATTTGGAGGTTCTAAGAGAGGGGTTGGTGGGAAAAGTGGGAATGATCGTCAAGGTGAAGTTAATGAGATGTGGGAAGAACTTGCCCCTGATAATTCTGAGGTACATTTGTGATTTTGGATTATCCTTTCATGATTCAGTTTTAATTTTATTGAATGTGATTAGACTTTGGTTTGTTATCTCAATTTCAATTGAATTGTTCATCAATTAAGAGTTTTAGAGTAGCTTCAAATTGTGTATTTAAGAGATGGGTCTGTTTGGATTGGCTTATATACGGGCATAAACACTTGTGAGACAGTTTGAGAGACCTTTTTGGGGCATGTTTGGATTGGCTTATTTGTGCTTATTTACGGGCGTAAACACTTGTGAGATAGTTTGGGAGAACTTATAAAAACAGATTAGGACGTGTTCATAAGCTGTTTTCAACTTATTTTCATTAGTCTTCTAAGTTAGCTTATGAAAACAGCTTATAGATTATACATAAAATAATTTAATTTTATATTTTGTTATAGATTTAGCTTATATATAAGTGCTTATCACAATAAGCGCATAAGCTGCAAATTAAGTTGTTTATCCAAATGGGGTCTTATGTATGAGAATAGTGGATAGTTTATTTCTCTATTATGTGAACTTAATGGAAATCCTCTCCTTTATTTCATGATAGATCATTATTAGTCATGTCTTTTAATTGGGGCAGATTGTTTTTCGTTGTGTTCTGGTGAATGTTTGGAGTACTATTTTGGTTGTGAATAGTATCTGATGTTAGTTTACTTTGTTGTTTCCGTCATGAAGGATGATAATGAAGGTGCCAGGAATATGGATGATGATAACTTTATAGATGACACTGGAGTAGAACCTGCTTTGTATGGTTACGATGAACCACGTTCTCCTGGCGATGCTCCACAGGTTGATGATTTATTCCCTTAATTTTTAGTTAGATTTTTTGCTTTAGTATTACTAAAATTTGTTTGATAACTTCGCCATTTCAAGTTCTTCAAATCAGCTGTAGAGTGCTGGAAAATGAAATACGTAATGGTTGATTTTTGAGGTCAAACTTTCTCGATTATAATTTAGTCATAGATTTTTGTTTTTGTATGAAATCAATTACAGGATTTCTTGCAATATCAAAAGCTTTTCTGATACCTTTTATCTATTCTGTCGTTTTCTAGGCTGAGGAAGGTGAGGAAGATGATGAAATCAAGGATCTTTTCAAGATGGGGAAGAAAAAGAAGAAGAACGAGAGAAGTCCTGCAGAAATTGCTTTATTAGTTGAGAATGTTATGGCTGAGCTTGAGGTTACAGCAGAAGAGGATGCTGAGCTTAATCGGCAGCACAAGCCCGCGGTCAATAAACTCAAGAAGCTGCCTCTTCTTATAGAAGTCCTCTCAAAGTAAGCTGATGATTTCCTGCTACATTAGACTGTTATGGTAATTTTTTTTCCTTATTTTAACAATAATTTTTCACCTACTATTTCACAGGAAACAGCTTCAGCTAGAGTTTTTAGATCACGGAGTTCTAAATTTATTGAAGAGTTGGCTTGAGCCACTTCCTGATGGAAGTCTGCCAAATATCAACATACGGACAGCAATTTTGAAGATTTTGAATGATGTAATGAGTTCATACCATTATGATGATTTAGATGCAATCATTTTTTACCAAGATTATTTAGCATTGTATCCGTTTTTCTTGTTATGCAGTTACCTATAGATCTAGAGCATTATGATAGAAGAGAACAGCTGAAGAGAAGTGGTCTTGGAAAGGTGGGTTTCTGTTGACGATGTGAACAAAACAACAATAGGGGTGTCTAAATGTAGTTTGTTATTGGAATTTTGAAGTAATATACTGGACTGATATTTTCATTGTTTTGCCAGGTTATTATGTTTTTATCAAGGTCCAATGAAGAAATCACTGTAAATAGGAGATTAGCCAAGGATTTGGTTGATAAATGGGTAAGTATAAGATGTTACTTAACTCTTGCGCCGTCATTATCTTGTATCTTATTTTCAAAGCTGTACAATTCCCTTCGCTTTATACAGTGTTTAAATGCCAGAGAAGAAAACTTGGGCGGGGTCTTCTTTGTGTTGTGTTTGGCATTTTCTTGTGTGCTTTACAATTACCTAAAATGGCAGACTCTTGAGACATTTTTTTATCTGTGTTATCCTTTCATGAGTTCATTATTAGTATGATTTTATGTTTATGTCATCTTTTTTGTGATTTCAGAGCCGACCTATATTTAATAAGAGTACTCGGTTTGAAGACATGCGAAATACCGAGGATGATAGGGCTCCTTACAGGAGGCCAGCGGTTAAAAAGTACGCTTGTACATTTCTATTTTTGAATTGCTTGGTTTAGATTTACTTATTGCATAGTAACAGGTTGGATTTATATAGATTTCTTGGACTTTTACAGGCCAGCAACTAAAGCTGCAGGGATGCAATCAAGAGACGGTGATCTTGATTTGGATCTTTCACAGTAAGGATTGAACGATGTTTATGATATTTGTTGTTCAGTTTCACTTAAGGAATCGACGGTTTATAGTTGGATGGTAAATTTATAATTGTAATGCAGGCCTAGGTCCGGAGAGTCGTCTTCCAGGCAACATGCATCAAGGCCAGAAGCCACACCTTTGGATTTTGTGATCCGCCCCCAATCTAAAATTGACCCCGATGAAATCAGAGCACGGGCAAAACAAGCTACACAAGACCAGCATCGTATGAAGGTTGGTGTTTTAGTTCTGGGTTTTCTTCACCTTTTTGTATCCTTTTTTTGGGTTCTTTAAGCTTTTAGTGTATACGGTTTCAAATATTGTTTCAACTCTTTTACTTTGTTCCTTTCCAACTTCCAATGACAAGCAAATTCCTTTGAAGTTTAGTTTGTGTGCGGCTTATATCAATGGTGAAATTTCTAGTGTATGGGGCAGATGGAAACCAGTTTTTATGCCAATAAATAAGCAGGCGTGTGAACAAACACAATGATCACCTAGCGACTTTACATTGTGCTTTGACAAATTTGCCATATCACATGCCATATGTTTGATTATATAGTTTCATGAATAAAAGTTGGATGATTTAAACATGGGATACTGGATGGCAGTTACCAATAATAATGCTCAATGCCTTTTTTACATTTATGTTTTGGGTGTTTCTGGTATTTTGGATAGAATGGTTTCTGGCTTTTGGTTTAAATTTCAGCAAGTATACATGTCACACGATGTAAAGTAATCTTCCCTTGCACTTCCAATTTGTGGATATCATGTTTTTAGAACAAAATCTCTGATCTCCATATGGTGTTTTGCACCCATTCTTTGGCCTAATGCTGTTTCTGGTACCATTGTTCTATAACAATTTGTTGAGTCTACACCAGTGATGAACAGAAAGCCATGCTGTTGTTTGTTTCCTGTATGCATATTATTTGTTGTGTATGTACATTGCAAGACCAAAATACCGTGAGTGTGAGAATGGGGGCATATGCCAGCAGGGATGCATCAGTATATAACTAACTATATATGGTTAAGTATAGGATGATATGACAGGTTCTCTCAAATTGTTTGATAAGTACACTGCAGAGAGAGCACATGCACGAGCTTAACATGAAGATGTTATTTTTATAACCTTGAAATTCTATATCTTTCTGACTGAAATTCAACTGAGTGAGGTTCATTTTGAAACTCTTGAGACAAACATAAAGATTGAAAATTATGTTTGCTGCTATAGTTATTGGTAGAATTTGACCAATGTGGATTGTTAACTGCAGATGAATAAGAAATTGCAGCAGTTGAGGGCACCAAAAAAGAAGCAGCTTCAGGCTACAAAACTGAGTGTGGAAGGTCGTGGTATGGCCAAATACTTTTAAGTTTGACTACTAGTGGATCGATTGGTTTGTCCGGCAAGCTTGGTACAATGCGCAACCCTGACATGAATTGTTGTACTGAAAGAATGAGCCAGTTCAAATGAGAAGATGATGAGCCCTGATGTGAATCTCCTTTGGCATCTATGTCATAGTGATTGAAATTTGATGGGGGACGTCATCAAAATACACTCCCCTGTCCCGCATTTATTTTGTATGCATGAATTGCAAAAGTAAAGCCACAGTACATTGGGCGATTATTTAAGTTTTTATGTTTATTATTTCTTCATCTTTCAAATAATCAAGCTTTGATTTGTCATCAATTTAATGAAAATGTGGATTCTGGACACAAATTGGTAGAAGTTGAAGATGATGGCATTTCGGTGATACAAAGCATATGAAATTTGGATTAGATACGTGCAATCAGTACTTTGGAACGGTTTGATTAAGATTGGATGGTTTAAATCTTAAGCTTGTTGTTTCTAATTTTTGTTCAATATAACTTTTGAGGTTAAATTTAAACCTTCCATCTTAATCGGTTCAGTTTTTTTCTTTAATATAAATTTTTGAGGTTAAAATGTACACCACGTGATTGCGCTGACAGCAATAGACAATTTTTTTTTTATTGTTGTCATTTTACCATTTTAAATACCAAGTGAACTCCTGTTAATTTATTACTCAATTTTTTGGATTATGGAGGGTATAACTTTGGAGGGTTGAGTATAAATTTAATACATATATTTGTGTGTGAAAGAACATGATATAAAACAGACTTAGCCCTTAAAACCTTCCAAAACCAAACTTCTTTTTTTTTGACGCAAACAAATTCAACATATTTCATCCATGATAATGTTCCAAATACAATGAGGAATGTTCGTAAAAATATTGCGAATAAAGTAATTGGTAGATGCTTGTGCTAGAGCATGAGTACTACCATTTGCTTGTCGCCTAGTAAACACAACTTTGTAGTTGTTTTTTAAAGATAGAAAGACCCTATAATTAAGAGATAATTCAACCGTAATTTGATGATCCAACATCATTAATGTTATATACTACCTTCTTACAATCTATATCTCTATAATAACCCAATCCAAATCCATAGACATGAGTTAGTTAAGGCTCTGTAGCAGCTCCCATTCACTACAGCCATCAAAGACGAAAACAAAGTGGAGAAAACCATTTTGAATTGACTCGTTCCATCCCTAAGACACGCTCCAACACCCACCCACTGTTTTTACTTCAAAATGACAACATCTATATTACATTTAACATAGCCATTTGATGGAGGAACCTATATGTATGATTGTTCCAAATCTGTTTTGACTGGTACACGTTGACAGTTTCGAGCAAACAACTATGAATTCAACACTTCACTTGACTTCCACTCCCAAAGTTTTGTATTTCTCTTCTTTCAAAGACTCCACAAAAAGCATGCTAAAATTGATTAAATTGTCCCCATCAATACCCTTAGGCAAAAAAAAAATTGCTTAAAAACTTGGACCAAAAGATATTTTTGCCTAAAATTTTTCTACATCATATTTTTGTTCTTCCATTTAGGTAAAAAACTTGAAGCACATTCAAGCATTTTTTTCTATTAAAGAATTGCCTTTTCCACACCTTTTGATCACATCCATTGATTTTATTTTTTCCATATGTCACACATCTATGACTTAAAATGGGGTAAATTGAGGAAACTTAAATAGAGCAAAGATGGACTCATGGTGAGCACATCAACTTTTAGCATGATAAATGGGGTAATATAGTTAGAAAATTTCTCTTTTAACTTCAAATTTCTCCTATACTTATCCCATTGACAGTTAATTGCCGTTCGGCTCTCCAACAATAGTTAAGTGTCGTTCAACATTTTTTAGAGCAGTTCAATAACTTTTTAATAGCCTTAATAGAAATTGTTGTCCTCTTGTGTTTATACGTAGGTGAATCATTGACTTTCTCTTGTGTTTTGATAAAGAGTATCTAGCTGAATGTTGGAGTCTAGCTAGTATATATTTTGATGATAATTGTAATTTTGAAATCATTGGTATTTGTAAACTTTGATTTGTGATTGAATGGGTATTTTTCAATAAATTTATTTATTTTCCCTGTGCTCGTCATTGTAGCCATTTCAATAAATTTGTTTATTTGTACAGTGATTGTCATTGTAGCCATTATCAATGTGATAAACACCATATGGTATTGAAGAAACATGCAAATATTTGATGATATCAATAGTAAGTGGTGGTCTATGGTTTATTACCAAGGCGCACTCTCATTCTTATTCTCAGTTCTCACAAGCAAGAGTGCATAATTTTAAAAGATTTCTTTGAGGATGGCATACTCCATCCTCAATTGTAAGAGCACCTTAAAATCTGTCTTTATTACCAAAAACAAATTGATTTCATATCTAAGTAATCCACAAACATATTATCCATATCGAATGACGATATTACATCGCTTTTCTTCGTGGGGCAACATACCTATAAATTAAGTAACATGACTAGAAGTTAGAACTATTGTTTGACAAAATACAACTAATGCCTAGCCAAGACAAAACAGGTGACCGTAACTTACAAGATACGACAATAAAACAAATGATTAGATGTTTCATTTATAATACATCCCTCCACACACAAAAGGGATACTATATATTATAGACACCTCTACGATTGTTTAACAACGTCCAAACAAACAACAATACCTTCAATGAAACCAAATTATTTTAAGAAATCTTATACAACGAAGAAGCTGATATTAAATCATACTTAGAAATCATGTCACAAGTTTCTTCGACTATTAAAAATTAGCAATACTTTACGAGCTCAATTATTACTAATTGTATTCGGAAAAGGTCACATTTTCTAAAACATTGAGCACTTTTATTTTTTATTTTATATATTTATCTATTTTAGATTTTTGAAAAAACATCTAAAAATATGATTTTAGTGACAACATAATCGAAAAATTACTTTGATCAACTTCTCAAAAAGATTATTGTACAAAAAGAATTCTCAAAAAGATTGGTTGCAATATATGAGAGAAAGAATGCATTTTTTTTGCTAATAGAATATTTTTTCTAATGAAAGAGAGTGTGTGTGACAAAGCATAGGCTAATTTTATGTTGCATAAATAAGACTTCAAGTGTAAATAGTTTTTACCGTTCAATCAATATATTCCATTCTTAAATTAAATGAAAAATGATTTGACTCTTGATTTAATAGTGAAAAAAACATTTGAGTGATTGAGTCTAATGACTTTGACTTAAAATTTTAAAATACGCTTATTTCAAAATCTCAAAATCGATTATTTAAATGTTAATTTTAACGGATTAGTTTAACTTTTAAAAAAGACTATTTTCTTTATGTCACGTTGGACAAAGCTCAAAACATATGTATACCATTTGTGAAATTGAAAGGTCAACTTGTATGCTCCGAATAATGGTACTAATGTTGTGATCATAGATTTAAAGGGAGTGTCCATTCCAAACTAGTAGTCAATTACGCGAGAATATTTTAATATCTATATATATTTTATTTCTTAGATGAGATTCTCCAACATGAAACTCATAAAGTTGTATACTTTCCACAAAAAAATATTACAAGGATTCCTCAATTCTTTTTCTTAAATTCTCTCTCATTTCTCAAAAATGTGTATCCCTTAAATCTCAGGTAAACTCTCTCCCTTTTTTATTAGAAGTCAGGAGATATATTATACATTTAACTAAACCCCATGTCACATGAGAGCATCCGACCCATAATTTTTTTTTAAGGCAACAAATTGTTAGCTATCAAATCACGGATATATGATAGTACATAGGCATGGCAATGGGGCGGGGGTGGGGACGAGTTTGACCTTCCCCGTCCTCATACTCGATTCTCATATACTTACCCATTATCCTACCCATCTCCGTCCCCGACGGGTTCAGGTATCCCCGCCTCATCCCCGTCCCCGCATTTAATAAAATTTTTTAATAAAAAATATAAGTGTTTTTGCAACCCTAAGAGTAATGTTGTAATAAATTATCCAACAATATGTTCATTTTAACATTTGTTAGACCGAATGATTTAGTTACTCCTTTAAATATCAATGATAGTTTTTATGACATGACAATTATCAAACAAAATAACATGGTATATCAACATAAAGTAATTTTCTACATTCGGGACGGGTTTGGGTATGGGTTCGAGGTGGGTACCTATATACCTGTTACCCGTCCCATACCCATTTTTTGAAATTGGGGAAAACCCAAACCCATACCCGAACCCAGTCAAAACGGAGAAAACCCGTCAAATTGGTTTTGGTTTGGGTGGGTAACCACGGGTATGGGTTTTGTTGCCATGCCTAAGTACATCATTATAAACGCAGGAGTTAGCATGAGATAAGACTACCCTAACTAATTTATGAGCGACCCCATTGACTTACCTCATATTGAACTCGACATGAGAGTTTTGAAAATTACAACCAAACAACTGCTTACAAACCTGAATAATACAACCTAGTTCACTACTATCAACTAGGTTTGAATTAAAACGTTCAACAACAGACTTCTAACCCAAAACAAAAGCAACATGGTCATAGTGAAGATCAACCACCCATTGTAGCGTCGTGTGGAGTCCAACAGCCTCACCGATGTCGACATCACAAAGAGGAGAGAAGCAGTTCGTTTTGGCCATAACAAACTCACGCTGATCATCACAGATACATACGCTACCTACCATATTCATAGAGGCAGAAGAAGAGGCATCAATATTATATTTGTACCTATCATATGCCGGCTTCGTCCACTCAATGACATGACCATGAATAACACTGTTCAGCTGAGCATGATTGTCAGTAGCTTTATGCGATCTGACTTCTTGGGCGGTTCTCCAATCATCTAAGAGGTGCCGAGTCCGTTCAACAACGTGCATACATGTTTCATTTTACTGTTGCCACAATTTTAAATTCCTATGTTTCCACAAGCTCCACATGATCGTCACAAATAACTTTTTTGCGTAGAAGGCAGCTGGTCAAGAAGGAAAAATATCAAAACATCCATGTTATAATTTTGACGGATAGATAATATAATATTTCTTTGTCCAAAAAAAGAGAAGATAATATAATATTTTGTTCCAAGTCTCAAAGAAATGTTGCAAGTCAAATTTTAAAAATTAGATTTTCCCTCAAATTTTTTATTTTAATTTTAAAATTAGATTATTGTTTTATGTTCCGTGAAGCAAGCTAGATTAGATGATCTGTTCTATATATATATATATATATATATATATATATATATATATATATATATATATATATATATATATATATATATATATGCCGTATGTGGCCAGCCAGTGTAAGTAGTTGAAAACCACAATAACCCTTTGCTGTCGCATTGCACAATTGCTCATCATTTTTATTTATAATAATTTGTTTTTTGTCATGTTAACCTTCTCGTATATAGGAGAATGAGATTATGCTAATTTGAAATTTGATCGAAAGATGAGTAAAACCGTTTACTCAATAACTGTTTCCACTACGAATCGAGTTCATGTTCTTTTAAACAATTCGTTCTAGAAGGAGTTCATTGACGACTAGACCCTAATCACTTAGTTTGTTTTATTGTTTATACACATTTGATTATGAAAGATTTGACCATTTTCTGTTTTGCTATTTATTTATTCATTTAACAAATCTTTGGAGAGTGGAAAATGAGATGTTTGATGATTATTTTAGTACACATTCAATAGGGAGAGAATAGGATAGTATTCTTCTTCTTCTTCCACCTTACTTACCAGAAGAGTCATCGATCGGTTTTGGAATATTATTATATTTTCACACATATAGGGATAAGAGCAAATCAATGGATGTAGCTTGTTCAACCAAAAATAAAATAAAATCGATGGATGTAACCTATGACTTTTGGTTAACTAAAAACTCTATTAAATCTGATAAAAAATAAATGTCTAACAAATGCAAGTGCAACCTCAACTTTTTGACGGATAATGTATGAAAATAGTAGAATTTGAGTAATTTTTTTTTTTTAAGGTTAGGTTAAAAAATTAAAAAATACCCTTTATCAACCGGCTGCTAATTAAACAGTAAATTTATGATTGAAAGATAAAATTTAAAGTTCGATTTCTATCTCCTATTTATTGTACATTATCGTTACCAATTGAGTTATGTTTGTTGAACAATGGATCGATCAACTTAATAAAATAAACAAACATGTAAATGACATGAGCTCATATTATATTCTTTTATTTTACGTGAAGCACGATATTAGTTCATTGTTTATATTTGGTTATTATATACTGGCTGTAGAACGTGGCCTGCAGGAAACTAGTTGAAGACCACCAATTAGCTTTGCTGTCCGCATTGTCATTGCTCATCATTTATTTATAATACATTTGATTATGAAAGACTCGATGACTCGGTCATGATATTATTATTTTTATTTAGTTTATCAAATCGAGCGTAGAAAATGAAAGCTTTGATGATTTTTTTTTTTATAGAGAAAGCTTGCATGATTATTTAGCATTACTAGAAGTACTTGGGTTATCACATCTAAAAAAAATTAGATTGTTTGGTAAAAATAACAGATAATCGATAAATTAGTTTATAATAAAAAACTATAAGACCGAATTCGAGAGTCTTAAGTATCGCTCAAGTTAAAGGGAAATTTTTATTGTACAACTATAAGACCGACAATGTTGAGCGGTAACAAATCAACACGAGAGTAAAATAAGCGTAGTGGAGATTTAGATGTATGGTAAGATTAGACATGATAAAATTATAAATGATTAAATTAGAAATAGAATTGGGGTAACACTTATTGTAAAAAAGATGGTAGAAACTCAACTTAGGTGGTTTGAGCATGCAAAGAGGAGACATGTAAGTTCAATTGTAATCAGAGTAGGTCTGATGAAGGGTAGTCGCATTACTAGAGGCACATGAAGACATAGAAAAATTATAAGAGAAACTATTAAAAACGATATAAAGATTAATGAGTTAGATAAAAATATGGTATTTGATAGCGTTATTTGATCCATCTAACCGACCCCACTTAGTGAGATAATGCTTGATTGTTGTCGTCATCGTGGGGTGTTAGAACATTACTTGTTTGATCATAACTCCAAATAAAAATGTTTTGAACACACACATATAATACATGCCATTTAAATATTTTAAAAATTATTGTTTTTTTGGTCGATAGACAAAATGACAATGATTGTTGAAACCTAGACACATAAGTTGAGGAGCTGAAATTCAAACCATCGTCACGACGTCCGATCTAACCATTTTTGTATTATTTAATTTACTATTCTTTTACCTTTTACATTTACGTGTGTGTCAAAACCATTTTCATCCGTAGTTGTAATCAAGAATTGTTGCTCAAGTGTTCTAAATATTATTATTAACATATGACTTTCTCTTAATACAGCAGCACATACAATATAGGGAGAGAGTAGTATCTTGTTCTTCCACCCCAATAACCAAAGCACTCATCCGCCATATTTTGAATACAAATAATATTTTCACACATACACACGATCATAGCAAATCGATGGAAGTAGAAATTCTATTCCATTCAATCTCCAACATCCTACACTTACGGAACCTAGAACCCCTAGTAAATCGGTTACCAGGAGTTGACATAAACCAACTTATTAACAATCTTAAGGAGATTGATGAAACAGTCAAAAACGCACAAAAAAGCCGCTTCCATGGCTCTGAAGATATTCGTACTTGGTTGAAAAATGTTAAAGAAGCGATAATCGAGTTTAATGATTTGATCGAAGATATCAATCTCAAGGAGAGCATTAATAAAAATCTTTCTATTTTCAGATGGGTGTTAAGCTTAAAGAGTCGTTATAGTGTTACGCGTCAAGTCACAAAAACCCAAGGGCATCTCAAAAGCTTAAGTGAGGACGGCAAGAGACTAATCTCTAAAGAAGGAGAAAAAGAAGAAGAAGAAGAAGAAGAAGAACAAGCAGCAGCAGGTAGCAGAAGGTTTTCAAACGAAATGTTTGAGAAAGTTACTGTGGTTGGAAGAGAATATAAGAAGAAAGAGATTATAGATAAACTACTT
Organism: Medicago lupulina; assembly: GCA_958299785.1. Classification (NCBI taxonomy): domain Eukaryota; kingdom Viridiplantae; phylum Streptophyta; class Magnoliopsida; order Fabales; family Fabaceae; genus Medicago; species Medicago lupulina. The sequence goes on from OY283146.1 coordinate 11,643,135, forward strand.
AAGTGGATCAAATCTACTGATGCTTTTCATGTTGGTGTTTTTGTCATTGTTGGTGTTTCAGGAATAGGAAAGACAAAACTTGCACGTCTTGTTTGTGAGGATGAGCAAGTCAATGCAAATTTTGGGCTACAACCAATTTGGATCGATCTTCTCCACGAGACCTTTGATGTCGAATCCATAGTTAAATCAGCTACCACCACTGTTGATGATGGTAAACACCGTCTAATTGTGCTTGATGATTTACGAAATGAGATTAAGAATGATCTCGAGAAGTTGCAGCAACGATTAAAGGAGTCTTGTGGTACCGGTTGTGTAATACTCATCACTACACGTGACAACCATGTTGCTAACAACATTTCTGGATTTGCTGCTAGATTTGATTTGGAAGGGTTTAATGAAAAAGAGAAGAAAGAGATTATAGATCAACTACTTAAGTTGAACAATTCTACTGATGATTTTCATGTTGGTGTTTTTGTCATTGTTGGTGTTCCAGGAATAGGAAAGACAAAACTTGCACGTCTTGTTTGCGAGGATGAGCAAGTCAAAGCAAATTTTGGGCTACAACAAATTTGGATCGATCTTCTACACGAGACTTTTGATGTGGAATCCATAGTTAAGTCAGCTACCACCATTGTTGATGAAGGTAAACACCCTCTAATTGTGCTTGATGATTTGAGAAATGAGATTAAGAATGATCTCGAGAAGTTGCAGCAACGATTAAAGGAGTCTTGTGGTACCGGTTGTGCAATACTCATCACTACACGTAGCAACCATGTTGCTAACAACATTTCTGGATCTGCTGCTAGATTTGATTTGAAAGGGTTTAATGAAAAAGATTCTCAATCGTTGTTTCAACAAATTCGTAGATCAGCTTCAGCTTCAACTTCAACTTCAACCAACAACAAACAAGACGAAGAATTGGAGATTGTGAAGGATTGTAGTGGAGTGCCTCTTGCTATAATCATCAAAGCGGTGTTGATGAACAAGATTCTTGATGAAGAAAGAGGAATAATAGAAGACGTGGAGAGGGAGTTTCTAAAAGAGCTCAAGTTTAGATATTACGAGGATCTTCCCACACAATACAAACTGTGCTTTTCATTTTGTTCATTGTTTCCAGAAAATTATTTGATTGACGCCGAGAGATTAATTCAACTCTGGTTTGCTGAAGGATTTATCACGTTTTCCTCCATTAGTCAACAAGAAAATGGTTTCAATGAATTTGTTGCTTCGGTTTTCCAACAAGTGGAGAAAGAAAACAGCGAAGACCAACATGGTGTTGTGAGGGAGCGCTATCAAATGAACAGGTTCATGCATAAACTCACAAGGTTAGTGGCTAGTGGCGAAAACATCACTGTAGATTCAAAGGGAGAAAAAGTTGAAGAAGGAATGCTGCGAGCTTCGTTTGATTTTGGTTTGGATCTGTCGTGTGGGATTCCAGATTCGATGTTTAAAGCAAAGAAACTGAGGACCATTCTTTTGCCATACAAAAACATTAATAACCCTCGGCTTCCACACGAGGTGAAGATGACAACGTCAACCTGTGATAAGATCTTCAATGCCTTCAAGTACTCCCTGCGCGTGTTGGATCTAAATGACTTGGGGATCAAGATTGTACCAACCTCTATTGAGGAGATGAAATACTTGAGGTTTCTAGATCTATCCCATAACAACATAGAGAAGCTTCCTAGCTGCATCACAAAGCTTATCCACTTGCAAACCTTGAAACTCTCCTACTGTCACGTCCTCAAGGAATTGCCAAAAGACTTGAAGGATCTGACTCGACTCAGCCATCTTAATATTGAGGGTTGCTTGGATCTAACTCACATGCCAACCGGGATAGGTAAACTCACTTCCTTACAAACATTGTCACTTTTCGTGGCCAGCAAGAAACACGCTGACACCGGAGGACTAAGGGAACTCACAGATCTCAACAACCTCGAGGGCAAACTGGAAATTTTGCATCTGGAGCAAGTCAAGTTCTCTCCATCCAATGAAGCGGCTAAAGATGAATTTGTGAAAAATAAACAACACCTTCAGCATTTGACTCTAAGATGGGACTGCGATGATGATGAAGAGGGACGCAGTGGCAGCGGTGGCGCTGATGTAGACAACAACGACGAGAAGTTACTTGAATGTCTCCAGCCACCTCCCAATCTGAAAGTTCTATTCGTTGTAGGGTACAATGGCCTCACCTTATCTAAATGGCTCGATTCACTTCAATGCCTTGTTAAGTTTACCTTGAGTGACTGTCCTAAATGCAAATTTCTACCGCCAATGGATCACCTTCCAAATCTCAAGGCTCTCCATCTTCGGAGGTTGGAATCTCTTGAATTCATTTCAGAAAAGAGCAGCAAACCTAAAGTAGATTCCTCTTCCTCTAAACAAGAATTCTTTCCAGCCTTGAAGGAGCTGACAATTTCGGATTGTCCTAAACTCGAAAGTTGGTGGGAAAATGATAAGATATTGGAAGAAAACAGACCATCTTTCCCTTGCATTTCAAAACTAAATATCCGATGTTGTCCTAAATTAGCATGCATGCCACTGTGTACTAATCTCGATGAAGAGTTGATTCTGGTAGATTCCAATGTAAGATCAATGAGGGAAACCAAAACTGAAACTGAAATTACTGCAGAAGCTTCACTAAGTCCTCTCTTGAAATTGAAGTTCATGGTAATCGAGCGTATTGAAGAATCTCAACCACAGAATTGGCTTGAAGGCTTCACTTCCCTTAAAGAACTTCACATTCGAGATTGTCCTAATTTAAAGTCATTACCACAAGGTTTCAAGACTCTCAGTTCACTACAGTCTCTCAGTATTGAGAGATGTCAGGAATTCCACCTTGAAAAGCCTGAAGTCGATTATTGGGAGGGTCTGATAAATCTTGAGTCTCTTACACTAAGGAGTATTCCAAAACTAGTGACCCTTACACGCGGATTTGGAAACTTGAAATCATTGAAAGATTTAAGGATTTATGATTGCCCTAGTTTAACTCATCTACCAGAAACCATAGACAATCTCACTTCACTTCGTGAACTGGTTCTTTCTGAATGCAGAAGTATGGATTCTCTGCCCAAAGGAATGATAAACCTCAGGTCACTATTTACCTTGAACATTATGGACTGCCCCTTGTTATTGCCAAGGTGTCAACCTGAAACGGGTGATGACTGGCCACAAATTGCTCAAATCAAACATAAATCCGTGAAGGAGACTCCTCAAGACTTAGGGGACCTGTGAAATCTTGCAGGTTTATCAGGTACTAATATTTCACTTGGCTAAATCCTTAAGATTTTTATTTTTTCTTGTATTTGCTTCATATAGTTTATGTCAGAATCAAAAATAAAGAAAAATATGTATTAAAAGTTTGATTATATTAAAATGGACGAACATGTTTATCAAGTGAGGTAAGTGTAGATTTTAATATAAGAAGCGATGAAAATCTAAATCAAACTTCGTTAAGGGAAGTAGAGTGTCATTTTCTCTAATATATTTTTCATAGGAGGAAAGAAAAATGTATATATATTTAGAGTATATTGCTATTTAAACATGTATTAGGAAAGAAGTATGTAATTTACTCATTCTCTTTTATTACTAGCCATGTTATTTATCTGGTACTAATTATACTGTCATGTATATTGAAATGTTTTGATTTGCAGGTTATAAATAATGAGTTTGAAGGAGCATAGATGAAGATGTTGGTGAAGGTCCAATCCAATATTCGCTTACAGGATGGTTTAGACATTTGTTTGCACTTGGATTTGGGTTGTGTGCAGTCACAACTGCATGTAATCACAAGTATCTCGATAGTCCAATTAAGATGAGATGATCTAGATTTTAAACTTGATTTTTTAGATTTAAAAAAATAAAAATTTATTTTAAAAATTTAGACTGTCTGATTTTGATCCGACGATCGAGATACGCGCGTGATTGCCACACCGCCCTAACCCAAATCCTCACACCAGCTATTGTAGTTTAAAAAGTATGGATTCCCAAAGGTTTTTTTTTGGACCTATTGCATGATGTGTGCTTTTTTTAATCTAAATTTTATTTTATAAAAGTAACAATGGATTTTCTGTAACATGTTATAGCTATGAATTATTTATGATTGTTTACTATTGACTAATGGATTATTCTTTGCCAATTTTATCCTCAAATATATATTTTTTTAAATAGTCAATACGTTTTGAATTTTATGAATCTCAATCAATTTAGACCCTCCGTCAAATTTCGTCGTTAACGGTACGCTAACATGGAGTTTCAAGTCAGTTTCCACGTGTATAGGGATGAATTTGATCGAAATTTTTTGATTTCAAAAACACTTGAGGGACCCAAACTCCACATCAGTTTTGTCGTCTTCTGTAGCTGTCCACATCAAAAGATCTGAGTACAATTTTGTGTTCTTCTGACCATGTGTATAAACAAACAAATGACTTCATAGACAAGAAGAATGAACAAATACTTCCTGATTTAAAAAAGGATTTTCGAATGACTATCCAACATAATTATCCATATCTGACAATGGTTCAACGTCGTTGATCTGAAGCTTCTCAATAACTCTTTATGCGCTGGCACTCTTCTCTAACGTCTCTCAAATCACTGCCTATATAAGGAGCTGAAGACCACGAACAAGATAAACAAGATTATGCTATTTGAACTGTGCCATAACTCTTCTTGTGTTTTTCTCACTTTCAGTTGGTATAAAAGCATGGTTTGTGCTCAACCACTTAACCGTGCCACAATCAAAGATCCAGTGAGAAAAAAATTAGAAACAACGACACATGCAAGTTCACTATCACATATAAGAGTGGTCGTCTGAAGATACATTAAACACTTAACATTAGCTTGGAGAGGTGGTGCTAAGAATAGTCAAGGTCAGTCTGGAGAGGCGTATATACGAATACCCATGATCTTTCTGAGAGGTGGAGGTTACAAGGTGAAAGACATAATGAATGTATGCATTTGAAAGTTGAGATGAAGAAAGCTCAACTTGAGGTGAAGTCTTCCACTAATTGGACTTGGTGGAGGCAAATGGTAGCACCATAATGGTACAACTATGGATTCCTGATGTGTTATGCTATATTTTAGAGCAAGGAAATCTTCAAGAAGACTCAAAAGCGCACTATAGGGGTTGAAGAAGATATGTACAACTTGTGGGATTGCCTCAAAAGCTAAGGTTAATTGGAGGCTAGTGAATCTTTATGAGGACAAAAATGATCACTCAAAAGGTTGGAGATGTTATGGTGAATAGCTACTTAAAAGGCTGGGTAGTTGGGCACAAAATCTTCGAAACAATAGAAGATACTATAAGGTTCGAAAAGGTAAAAGTGAAATCTTGTGCGATTACAAACTGTAGTATGATACAATGGCAAAGCAACAATGTGGTTGGTGGTTAAAATAACATCAACATCGATTTAAAGACAAAGTGGAGTATGATATTTTTTTGAACTATGATTGTCGATGACAACAATGAAAGTAGATGCATCATTTTCAATTAAGGTAAAGTTATTGGCATTTGTTTGAAAATATACATATTTAATAGTACTACATTGCTTATAATTGTAAAGAAAGAGGAAGATCAAGGCTTTATATATGAATTCCTTCTTTTGTTTTTGAGTAAGAGGTGAAAGTTAACAAACTAGGGTTTAGCAAGAAAGAAGATCTTTAGGAAATCAAATGCTAAAAATTGGTTTCTTTTGGAATAGAAACTAAGCTTGGGAAACACTTGAAAAACTCTTTAGATAGATAAATCATTGAGTCTCTTGCTCACAAGATGAGATTATAAAAATGATAGAAATCATAGAAAATATAATTACAATGAAACACAGTAAACAAATTGATAGACAAGTATGTTGGTATATATGAGTTGATCGGGTTTTGTCTTGAGGTAAGAATAATTTGTGTTTGTAAAAATAAATAAAGTGTGTATTTGTTTTATTTTAAGAGAACACACCTTTTTCTAGCATGTTATATGCATGAACTTTTCACTATCATTTTACGGACTAATCTTCATCATAAACATATCGACACACAAAATAGGTTATCCATTCCCAAGTGAATATTTTCAATAGTCAAGAGATCGAACATTTACCATTTAATTAAGGGGTCCAATCCATTCTTACTTGGTCAATTCATTGGTTAACATACACATTTAATCTATCACAGACAATAAACAAGAAACACGCATATTGTCATTTGAAAAAGAAGATGAAATAAACGAAAAAGATTGCTACACTTGTGAAGATTTGAATTTGATCGTGTTGTGAAAATTACAACATAATACAATATAAATATAAATTCAAAGACTAATTCTTTACGAAATAGAATCCAAATAATAGTTCTTTAACGATCTAATCAAATACCATGTTTTATAGTATAAATTAATAGTACTCCGGTTTATGTAGAGAATTGACTACTGAAAAGAAAATAATATAAATATATAAGATAATGATGGACATCCATAAAAAAAATCATTCAAATATAAAAACAACATGCAATAGTTTAAACTTTTAAATTACGACTATGTCTGTCCAATTTTGTGTTCACATTAATGATGTTTTTCTTAACTAGGTTCACATTAGTATGTTATATCAATGATTATTACTACTATTCTATTATACTTTGTAACTAATATGATGTGTATCCCTCGGGTTAAGATCCTCTTCATTTGATAAAATAAATGGAGTCTACAATTTAAAGAGAGATAGACAAAAAAAAAAAGATGGTGGATCCTACCATTAAGTGGGTCCCACTATCATTAATTTTATTTTACTTTTTTCAAGATTTAATGTCTTTATCTCTCCAAATAGAAGAAATGGAGAAAAATATAAATGGAGAGGATCTTAACTCATCCCTATCATATTATCATGATCTACTTCTTTTTATATATATTTAAGAAAATGCTAATATATGTCCTAAAGACATATTAAGACATATATTAATACACCAAAAATAAAAATTATGTATTAGAAATTGTGCCAATTTATTTTTTAAAAAAGTTAAAAATTAAATTTTCTCAATAAATGTTTGTGTTATTTATGGAATCCTTAACATGTACTTCTACAAACATATATTAGTATAACCCTTATATTTATAATAATAACATAATGCACAAATACTCAGATTAAATTAATTTTATAAAATTGTCATAAAAAAGAAAATAAATTTACAAAATTATAGTTCTATATTTTGTGTTAACCTTTCAAAAAAGATTCTTGCTTTGCAATCCGGAGTTCGAATGAAATGTAAGTAAAACTTACTATTTAGTCTCATGTTCAATTGAACGATTCGAACTTGATAGATCTCATTAAGCATTTTTTTTTGGAAGATCTCATTAAGCATCTTAATCCAATTACTTGTTTGATTATATTTTTCTTTGTTTATCATATTATTAATTGAATATTCAAAGCGTGTCATATACTTAATGTGATCGTACTTATTAATGTTACATATAATATACACGTAAAAAGCATGATAACATGCATGGTTGACTAATACTGAATTGTTTATAATTAACGAGTACTAATAAATCACTGAAGTTTTAATGTGACATGATAAGTTTATTAATTATTCGAGCGACATCAGGATCTTTTTTATATGAGAGAGATGGTGCAGAGTCACAGTTGTTGGCAACCTCCTAACAAATGGTTCGATCAAATTGAATGGGGATGGTGCAGTCACAGTTTTTTTTTTTTATATGATAGTCATATCTTTGATGTTATCCTTTAGTTTGCTTCCTTAGCCTTATTATACAAGGCTTTTAGTTTTCTCTTTATTTCTTCTTTTCGTTGTATTTTTATTAGGGATTTAACCCTTTATATACGTCAAAAAATAAAATGAAATACATGTACAAGACCCATTTAAAGAGACATCTTAGTTATCACTCTCAACTCTAAACACTAAGTTATCATAATAAGAACATAAATATTTTTTCTTGTTAACAAAAAAGAACATAAATTATTTTTATGATGTTATCTCCCTTGATAATTGAATATGTATTACACTTTTAATCTGTTCGATCATAAATAAATATTTTTTATGATGTCTACTAACTTTGATCCACCGTTTAAAAACATAATTTATTTCTTTATAATTTTCAATATGAAAAGAAATTATAATTTCATGATTTAGAATATAAAATTCAGTTTTTAAATATCCATATTTTATTGGCTTAAGCAAATTTTGCAAGATTTTATATTTACTTTTTATTACTTCATACTTTATAATCGATTGAAAATTTTATCAAAAATTAAAATTTAGATTGTATTAAAATAGACACGCAACACACATTTTTGCGCGCTTTGCATGTTAGATTTTGTCGTTAAACTACTAAAATATAAAAAAATAAGTGTAAATTTAAACATAAGATTTGAGAAGAATGTATTCAAAAATTTTTTATGGGAAAAAGTGTAATTTTCTCTATGATCTATCTACTGGCTAGCTTATAGATTTTAAGCTAAGAAGGGTGTGGAATGTATTCAATCTTCTTTTGGTATCATATAAGTTTATCATTTATTCTCTACTTTTTACCAAATTATGGCCCGAAGTAGAGTCTTGCAAAAAAACGCTACACTAAAAAAGTGTTATAACTCGTGGTCGAAGTTTATTTTGATCATATGAACTTACAAGCTATTCATTATAAACTCAAAAATTGGTCTTATCAAATAGAACATAAGAGTGTGAGAGATGAGTAAATATTTACACTTAATTTCAATAAGAATTTGAATATTCTTCGATACTACCTATCAATTCTTCGTTAACTAAATCACATCAACCCCTTAATCTCAAATCTCAAATACAATAACTTTATTTTCATAATATTTCACAAAGTCATGTGGACTTGTATTTTTTTAATCGTTCATACTTTGATGTCAATAACTATGTGAATATTTATTATTCTCACTCTCACCTAAAGCCCCCACTAATCTCTCTATATAAATGTCCATTATTTTGACTATGTGCAGGCGTTTCTCAAGTTTGATTTGCGCATAGTTGTGGCAACTATTATTTTTTTGCGAGGAGTAGTTGTAGCAACTTGTAAGTAACTTTCTCTAACCAGTTTTTAAGTTGATCCAAATCAGTTTTAAGTTGATCTAACATATCGTCTAATATAATTATATGTGCAGAACAAATTGTGAAGGAGTAGAATGGAAGGAACAAGCAGCAATATTGTAGGGAATGCAATAGTTTTTGAACCACTGACAAAAGAAAACTATGATTACTGGAGTTGTCTGGTGAGAAATTATCTATTAGGGCAAGGTCTGTGGGGGTTTGTAGCTTCTATTTCTGAGAGTACTGGTCCACGATCTAGACGAGAAACTGAGGTATGGAACAGGAGGAATGGGAAGGCTTTGCATATCATTCAACTAGCATGTGGACCAGAGAATATTAGTCGTATTAAAGATCTTCAATCCGCTAGAGAAGCTTGGAATGAATTGAGTGCACATTACAGCTCAGATTTATCAGCTGATCCAGATATTGAGCAAGGTATATGTCAATTTAATGCAGACTTTTTTTTAATCGGAAAATATTATTATACGTCATCCCCGCAAGACGTAAGGTATGGACGAAACAAGATACAAATTGTGCCGCATATAGACGGTACATCATAACCACCTAAAACAGACCCCAATTTTTTATTTTAATGGACAGACTTTTATAATTATCACTCACTACTTTCCTATATATAAACTCTCTTTGCCTTTTTAAAGTTGTCGGTGTACTCAACGTGTCTATATTATGTGAAAATATTACTAAATTGTTCTTTATTTATATGTGTATTAAATCTTATTTTTTATATTTCAATACAAATTAGTAGTATTAATTAGGGGTATGTTTACGAAAAAAATAATAAATGCATCTAATAATTTGTATAAGAGCTTATATTTAGATTTTATTTTTGGTCAAAAAGAGCTTATAATTAGGGATGGAGGGAGTATTTTCCTAATTCTTTTATGGTTATATCATTAAAAAAGATGATAGTATATTAATAGGGTGTAGTGGAAGAGGTTAGACTCTTACTAACGTGTCGAACTAGCTACTGTTTAAATTCTATTATCCACATTTTGTTCCCCAATATATAGGAACCTAGAGAAAAAAAATGTAAGATGAGAATATCAAAATAACTAATTAAATAAGATGACAAGATCTTTATACAATTTTTTTGCTATTAAAAAAAGAAAACTAGAGAAAATCACAAATTAAACGCTGAAAAGTAGAAAAAAATTACGGATTCAATCTCGCATCTCAACATATTAAATGTTGATATAATCTTTTACTATCTAAGGTGTATTACACTTCAAATAAAAAAGTTGTACTTATATGACAATATGTATCAATATACAAATGTGTCTTATATAATCATTACTTTAGATGTATTTTTGTAACTTATTTCTAGAATCAATGGATCCCTATATAAATATAAACACGTATTTGTCATATTGCATTATTTAGGTTCAATATTTTATTTCAAGAAGAGAGATTTTGATATTTCAACAACTATTATATCTATCTTTAATCATTTGACCATTTCAAATTAACTTTTAAATAAATCTAAAATCATTTGATGTGTTATTGAGGTGTTTAAATTAAAGATTAACTGCAAATAATAAAAATTCATAAGACGCTAATCTTCAATTAATTTATATATGTTTCTAGCTTAATGTATACATTAATTTGCAGGTGTGGTGGACGATAGTCTCCTTCAAAATAAAGAGCTGCACATGCATATTGAGAGTGGTGAGTGGGATAAAGCAAAAGTAATTTTGAATGAGGATAAGAATGATATGGCTATATTTTCCACGTCCTCCATGGGGAGGACCGTTCTACATGTTGCAGTGATTGCTGGGAAGGAGGACATTGTAAAGAAGTTGGTGAAGAGAGGGAGACACGAGTTGGTGAAAATGAAAGACAATCGTGGTTACACAGCCCTAGCTCTTGCTGCTGAGCTCACCGGAAATACAAATATAGCAAAATGTACGACTACGATACCTAAAACGCCATCACTACATGGATCGGAACCTGGCCTCGTCCAAGACTTGTTTTTTCTGAAGACCAATGATGATGAAATCCCTCTTCTTCTTGCTGCTGCTAAGGGACACAAAGAGATGACAAGTTATCTATACATTAGTACTAAGTTGGATGACAAGACTGATAAAAATTTCCACAATCGCGTTTTGCTTCTTACGCGTTGTATCACTGCAGAAATATTTGGTAAGTGATGAATTTTTTTGATCAAACTAAGGATTAATTATCTTTTATGTTCTCAAATTTATATTAAAGTTTGTTTCTGTCTAAGATTTTTTATCTATATAATCCTTGTTCTGAACTCTTTCTAACATTTTAGTTCAAACTTATGACATAAGCAATAAATAAGTAATATGAAGTGGAAACAAAATTCTCTTAAAGTAGGGCTTATCATCTCCAAAACAAGCTTCATACAATTTGTACAACAAAGATGCCTTAAAATCTATTTTACAACATTTGAATGCTTTGCATCTGAATTTGACAAAACAAACGCGTAATGAATCCGTACCATATCAATTTTTCATATCCAGTTGAAATACTCTGTTTAGAACTTATCTTAAAATGAATAACTAGGAGTGTCTATCACCTTGAAATTTTCCATCTGGAATCTCTGCAACACTCTTTTAATATAGTGTTCTTGTGACTTCCCATTTTCTTCTTTAACCTGTCAATATTGGAAATATTTTTCTCTACATGATTATACAACAAGTAACCAAATTCATCCTGACCATAACCGATTAAGATACATTGTTTCGCCTTTGCATCCAAGTTGGATCTTTATCCTTTTTACAAAAAAGTCTCTCAAATGATCATACATGACATTTTTGCTAAACCAAACTTTTTATAAATCTAACCATTCAAAGTAACAGAGGTAAATATAGTTTGGTCTAGAATTGTTCCACTTAAGAATCGATATGCTCTTATAGCATTTGTTAACATGACATCTGAATCTAAATAATTTTCAATGAGTGACCAGACAATAATTAATTTGCAATCATAAGGAAATCAATCAAATCATTGCTTCTTTTCTTTTCATGTTAGAAAATAAATTTTTCATATGTGTGTCTGTTGTTGTTTAATCCGATAATGTGTGGATAGGCGTGGCTTTGAGTTTACTCCAAGAATTCCCGGAAATGCCTATTGCCCACAAATCCAAATCCAGATCAGATGGCGTACAACCATTATATGCGTTGGCACGCACGCCTTCTGTGTTTCCAAGTGGCAACAGATATGGATTCATACGAAAATTCCTTTACAAAAGTAAGGTTTCACTTTTCTATCTCATGCATCTTAAATAGCAGATTAGGGGAAAACTGCATAAGAAATTACTACCTGATAAATATTTAGTTAAGTATATTTTCGTTATCTTGTAGAAAACAAGAGAAATGGAATCAAATTACGATTTTAAAAGCTAATAATAAATTAATACACGCCCTACACTTGGTTTATGATGTGCTAGTTCAATGGTAAGATTTTTATTTACATATTGTAACTAATGCCATTTTGATCAATAATATTTAAAAAAACATACATCTTATAAAATAAAAATAAAAAATTGGCGTAGAATCATGCGCCTTTCCCTCGTTAGCGAGTACCAACTAAGCCATATAAATACATCCCTGCATAACAATGCAAGATACACAACTCTTTTCATCTAAAATCAGTACTCATTCTTGTTCTCTTACTGATTTGATCATCTGAGTGTTTGCGTGTACACAACTTCAACAACCAAATGCTTCTCCTGCTTTAGGTGCCTCACCCTTGAGCACCTAAAGCAATCTCTCTTGACTAGTCGTTCTATAAACGTTTGAGGCTCTAACTTCCGTTTTTAGTTTTGATATTGCCAGAAAAGCATGACTTAAACGGGATAATTGTGAATCTAGCAAATGTTACCGAAGAGAAAAAACAACACAAAACTTCTTTAGCAGGTATGGAATATTACACAACCAGTATTAGTATATTTTAATGCTTCTTTTATCAATTGTTTATCTCTGATATAGGTGGATATTTATGTTATTTTAATTTATAGATATATAATATTTGTAAAAAGAAAAGACTGTAATATGTTATTTTGATTCATTCATGTCAAACAGGGTTGCCCCCTACAATTTAGTGACACTGACAGATATTGTCCATAGGTAGAAGTGTTTTATTTTTGTTTTAAATTTTGAGGCCACTCTAAGTTTGAGACTCTGTGCCAAGGGCCTTGTTGCACTTGCAGAGGGCCGACTCTGATGTGAAAGTAATATAATGGATTGTAATGTCCTGTCCTCTGCTTTCTAAATACGCTTTGCATTGCATATTGTCCTCTGCTTCTAATATTATGTTTGAACAATTCACTTTTTCCAATTACCAATTTTATATAATATTTTTTGTTTTCACCATTGTAAAGATTAATTATTCTTTTTGTTGTTTCTTTATTAGGAAAGTTCGATCAATGGATGTTGAATACTTTGCCAGTAAAGTTCTTAGGTAGGTTTCAGTTATCTTATTCTTTGAGGGATGCACCACAATTGTAAGAGTGAATATTACACACTAAGTTGGTCCTCTTGTTATACTTGATAAAAACTTCTTCCCTCTCATATACGTTGATCAATTATTTTTTCCTGAGAAATGATAATTTGACATCAAAACTTTTAACGTCAAATACAATGTCTTTTGACATTTATCCGTATTGTTTTAAATTTGTGTAAGTCGTAGAAGGTTAAAAGTGAGAGGGAATATACACAATGCCACATGTGACATGTATATGATGTTTAAATAACATAACTCTTTTTTTTCTTCACATTTTTTCAGGTCGATTACGCATGCTTATTCGTGTATCATTTCAGAATTCAGTATTATTAAAGTTGTCCGGTATGTTACGGAAATTGAAAACTTATTTTGTCTTTAGTTTATTCCTCTCCCTCATCTGCTGAAATTGTTACAATAATATAATAGAATATAAGAAGATATATAGGATCCTTATAATACTATTACCTCATAATTAAATGATGTGTATTTTTTGTTGTGTATGTGCCTAACAAATTTGGATATCTTGTTGTGATTACACAAGAATTATGTGACTCTGAGCACTAATTATACTACCTCGAATTGTTTCTATCAGGAATAAGGGAAATATATGAACAGAAAGTTACCCGCTGCGTAGTTCATAAAATACTAAGTTGCTTGTGCAAAAAAATTCCGGCTTTAAACGGATCTGAATTGAGGGAGGCTTCTGCTTACGATGCAATGTTGCAAGCAGCGAAGCATGGAAATATTGAGTTCATAGATGCAATGAGAAAAGTTAACCCTGACCTCTTATGGACTATTGATAAAAATAAAAGAGGTGTATTTTCGCATGCAGTTATGAACCGTAGAAAAGCTGTTTTCAGACTCATACATGATGGGACTGTAAATGGACGGAAGGAGATAGTTAAATGTCGTGTAGACGCGTTTGGCAATACCATGTTGCACTTGGCAGGATTTTTAGGGCCTTCCTCTGACCTTGATCGTAGATCTGGTCCTGCTATGCAGATGCAAAGAGAGATTCTGTGGTTCAAGGTGATTCATATTTTCTCACCATATATAGGTTCATGATTCATGCATATCAAAACTTAAGATTTTCAAAACTACATATAACTAAGTCTAGCTGAACACATAAACCTTTAAGCTTGACATGCCAAGAAAATAAATGTCTTAAAGCTTAACTCGTTTATTTGAACGAGCTTAACTTAAAGTATGCTATGACTTCGTTTAAAACTAGTAAAACTCGGACTTCATTTGTTAAACTTATCTACATGTTGATTATTTTCACAATATCCATAGTTTGCTCTTAAATAAAATCAATTAATTGAATCTTTACACTTTTGTGTAGGCTGTGGAGAAAATTGTGCATCCCAAGTGTAAGGAAGCCAAAAATTCAGAGGATAAGAAGCCTCGAGAACTATTTACAGAAAGCCACAAGGAGTTGGTGAAAGCTGGGGAGAAATGGGCAAAAGATACAGCTGGTTCATTTACTCTTGTTGCTACACTCATCACAACCATCATGTTTGCTGCAGCTTTCACTGTGCCCGGCGGAAACAATCAAGACAGCGGAATTCCCCTATTCTTACATGACAACACATTTAATGTGTTTATAATAGCAGATGCAATATCACTTTTCACTTCTTCAACTTCTGTCCTTCTCTTCATTGGAATTCTCACGGGACGTTATGCCGAGAAGGATTTCCTCAAGTCATTACCACTCAGGTTGCTTTCCGGCCTCATCGCACTTTTCTTCTCTGTGGTGTCCATGATAGTTGCCTTTTGTGCTTCACTTGCTATGCTCTTAAAGGGACATCATGGTGTCATAATAACAGCAATGTGTTTTGCATGTGTTCCTGTTATTGTCCTTGTACCTTCGCAAATGCGACTCTTCCTTGAGATTTTCAAGTCTACAATATTATTCGATTGAAACCACTTACCAATTAATTAAGAAATAGCATGCGCTAATTTACTCTCGAGTACAATTGTTTGACTTGACTGTACTTATTTAGTGTTTTGTTTATCTAATTTTGGAACAACCATCTAGTAGTCGCATCTATGCAATTAGTGAATAATCTGGCGAAGAGAATTGTAGGAAGGGTTCAAGTATGGCCAAAGAATGTAGAAACCGATAGATTTTTTTGCTGAAAATTACAAATAGGGACATTTTTTTTGTTTTTGCAATTTTTATTTTAAGAAATGAAAATGTAGAGTACAAGTGGTACTAAACCCACATCTAATCAAAAAATTAACACGGCTCACTAAAAGAAGCTTGACATATACTGACGGAAATATCCGTAGGTAAATTCCAAAAACTGTAGGTATTGACCAAAATGTCTATACCGATGGCATTTTTTCGTGGACAATATTTGGCCTATATCTACGGATTATAAGCAGTCGCTATAGGTTATAGTGATGGATATTTCCGTTGGTATACACATTACTTGAAATTATTCCTCTTTTCCTGCAGACGTTTCCAAAATAAAATCCGCAGGAAATATTCCTACGAAAAATTATATCATGTTTTCTTGGGAAATTTCGTAGGTGGCGTATACTAATATATAGGTAAATTAGTCAAACACTACACAAATAAATTCCAATGAAAATTTTCCAATTATCCTGAATATACAAAACTTTAATTTACATAATTGATCTTTTGATTCACAAAAATCACAATTACCCAAGGTAGTGAGAAACTTCTGTTTTACTGAACACCTAGCTCCCTACAGACTATCTTCTCAATTCGTAGAAATTCCAGCTATCCAACTCAAAAAGTGTCGATCATCTTAATTTTCTTTCATTATAGAGTCAACAACCTCTTAAAAGAAAATAGACAGTGAGCGCCGAAATGTTTTTCCTAAGAACCACTTCCAAAAATACTTATGATAGAGTCAATAACCCGTGAAGTAGTCAATGTGTTTTGAGAAAAAATTATATTATTTCGAGCCTTCCAAATTGACCACACGGTTGTGTGCCGAATCAACATCAACCTGTTGGTTAACTTCTTTTGGTGGATGAAGAACCAACATTTCTCCAATAAAGTGAATAAGTACCGTGTAAGTACCATCGTTGCGCCGAAGCAAGCAGTGACGTCTGTTTTTGCAATGTTTACTCACAAATATCCCATCCATGGAAAAATAAAAATATTGATTTTTTTTACATGATTAAATTTTAAGGTATTTTTAAGGAACCCAAGGCCAGCCTTGTGCACAAAAGATTTTGTTCCCTTATTTTATGCTACTGGTTGTCCTTGACAAGCCTGTAATATTCTATAAATCAATGTCTCCCAAGTGGGGGGAATATTTGATATTTTATTTCTAAGGTTGCTCTTTGTTGGAATGTCGAACATAGTGTTTAGGCCTCTTTTATTGGTTTCTCTCAAGCCCAATTCAGTTCATGTTTTTTTGTTCACCGTTAGTACTTCTAACCATATCTGTTGAGTTAGTTAGAACATGGTTTTAGAATGTTTGGATATATATTGGTTTAGATTTTTATTAAGAATCAATTCATTCATTCATTCTATAACTTTCAAGTGAGCAAGTTAAAACACAAGCTGAAAGAAAATTGAGAGAAATTTGTGAGAAACTTTAATCAGATTTGGTAACTAATGGGAAATGGTGAGAGTTTGTTGATATAATTCTCAATTTTATGGTGGAACTTCAGAAATCGGATTCAGTCCCCCAGTTGTAGGAGTTAATCCATAAACTTCACATTATATTGGTCATCTTTAGATATCCCCTCTTGGCCATGTTTTTCTTACAACTACTATTAGTCTTAAATTTGAAACTTTACTTCTAAAAATTCAGTTTTACTTGAACCCAATATAATGTAACTATTATAAAAGTTCAGTGTTATTAATTTTTATAAATGTGTTTCTCTACCTAATAGGCTAGTACAATGGTTGCTGCGAAAACATGGGAATACATACATAAAAGCTTTTTGTGCACAACACCGGTCAATCAATGGTTCATTACAACACCTTTATTCTTCCATGGATGGAAGCTATAATACTAGTGAGTGAACAATGCAAAAACGGACGTTATTGTTTGTAATTTTCTGCATAAATTCTATCGGATTCCACAGTTCTCTTACAATAATACTTGAATCAAATTCCACATGCAACTTTCATGCCACATTAAGGATTACTGATAGAATTTTGGCAAGTACACCAAACACTATCGAAGTAGTAAAAATATCGTTCCCACGAGGATTGTTTTTAATCGCAATAAGTTAACTTTGTTACGCAATAGGATGTATAAAAGTTATGTTTGTTTTGCCACTAGGCAGGAGATTTGGTTTGTTTTTAAACAAATAACAAAGAGATAAAGTTTGTTACGAAAAGATGAGAGAGATGAGATTAGATCGTCGAATCCATATGTTCCCCCTAATTGGTTATTGTACCCTATTCCTATTAATGATTTTCTAGCCCCACGATAGTTAACAAAATAGTCCTGATCAATCCCTTGAGTTAGGACCCTCCTCTTAAACTACAGCCCCTAATTCCTTTGGTGGTCTAAAACACTCTCTACAATGGATAGTTTTTCTACACACGGTTTAGGGTTTAGAGGGGATAGGTAATTCACTTGGTTGTGCCAAGATATTAAACGAGTTAAAGCGTGGTTGTGCCAAGAGATTAAAGGAGTTAAAGTGTGGTTGAACAGTTTAGATACATCACATATTTAATGAAGTAAAGTTGATAAATGTGACCGGAGGGAGTACCATACTACTTCCTCCATATTTTATTATAAATTGCTTCGACATTTTCTCACATGCTAAGAATTGTGGTTAATTTTGTATTGGAAAGAGAAATTTTGAACGATTTTACAAAATTATCTTTTTATTAATGACATGGAAAAAAGAGATTAAGAGAATAGAAAGTTTTTGATAATGTAAAATTAGATAATAAAACAGAATATTTTTTCCTCAAAATGACTTGTAATTAAATACAGAAGGAGTAACAGATTTTGGTACAGCAAAACGAGAAAATTTTAAATTTATTGCATTTTTTCCTTTACTTTTACTATGTTTGGTATGAAATAGTGAATAGCTTATAAGCTAGCTTGTAACGGATGAGCTTATAACACAACTAATATGTTAGGTTATAGCTCATGGCGGATGAGCTAGCCAATTGAATTTGTAGTGTTTGTTAAATTAGCGGTTGAACTAGCTTATAAATATAAAATAGTAAGATTGTAGGGGTAAAATTGAGATAAATAATGATAAGCTTTAATCTATAAGCTACTTGAATTAACTTATCAAAAACCGATAAAAGCTAGTAAAAATAAGTTATAATCTCACAAGAAAGTGACGGTTACCAAACTCGTCTTTTTTGGTCATACGAGCTTATAATACATAAACTATAAGCAATAAGCTAAAAAACATGTCTTACCAAACACACAGCCAAAATTATAATATTAAGGAGATTATTTTAGCCCAAGTGCTAAGAATAAAAAATAAGAGCTACATACAAAGTTTTACAGGTAATGAAAGAAAAAAGAAAACAAGAGAAAATACAAAGATGGATGGATTAATACTATGAAAAGGATCAACGACAGCAAGGGATAAAACAACCAATGACGAAGATCAAATGAGAAGCTTTTGAACCTAGCCTTAATCCACCACCAAACTTGAATTTTCATAAGGTCTAAAATAAGATATGAAGATGAATCTTTTCGGTCAAATAATCTATTGTTGCGCTCTTTCCAAATATTCCAAAAACATGCCAACCAAATGGCATTGAAGCATTCACGAAACAAACAATGACATGCAGCAATACAGTGTTCTGATAATAAATAACATAATAAAAAAAGAAACAGATATGTCTCTACTAACACAGGCTTGGTACTTAAAAGAGCGATTACATATCTTTTAGTAACGAGCAGCACAACGTAACAAATTGTTTAACAAAGCATCAAAATTGGAGTAGATATATAAGAATCTATAACTGCTAATAAAGTTTATCAACTTACCATGATCTAAATAGGAAAGAGAACCTACAGATTTGATGACAATTCTCCAGATTGTGCCATAGCCGCATTCCATGACACGCCTTTGTGAGAAAACAAAACAAGATTATATTTATCTCTTTCTCTTCTTATTTCCAGCAGCAGAACCCTTACTGAACCCGCCAAAATCATTAGTTGTTTCAGCTGTATTCTGCTTCTTCGATCCCTTCCGGCCTCCAAAACCAAATTTGGAATTCTTAGTTTCTCTTTTCTTTTGTGACTTCTTTCCCTTTCCCATAGCTTGCTTTGCCTTACCTCCTGACCGATCACCTGGAGACACTCCAGGCCTCTTTTTCTTTGATCTCTCAAACACTTTTCCATCTTCAAAGTCCAAAGACTTATCAGGAGCATCAGCACCGTCAGCAAACCCACTCTGTTGTCTCTGCTTCCTCCACTTCTTAACAGACTCAATGTCATCCTTTTTCTGCTTGGCCCTTTCTTTCAATTTCTGTGACTGAACCTCTTTAGACAATCTCTTTGCTTCCCTGGCCTTTCTTCTCTCGTCTGCTTCCTCCATCTTCCGCTTCTCATCTAATAGCCGACTTTTCACCTTTTCCATGTGGTTATCTCCCTTCACCATTTCTGCGTAATAGTCAGCAGGCCTCAAGAAAGGGAGACCCATCGACTCAAGCTTCTCAAATGCCTGTCTAGTTCCCTCCAATGCCTGTGTGTAAAACGATAGCTCACGTGCCAAGTCATCGTTCACATCTACTTCCTGCCCTTGATCAATATCAATGGAGAGTTTATGCTTCCAATCCACATTCTCAGGCCAGCTTATGTCTCCAAGTTTATCTAATATAGCATCTCTGTTATTCACTGCAGTTTTAGATGGTTCAGCTAATTTGACATCTTCTTCTGAATCTGATTCAAACGGTGATCTTTCCTCATCCAAATCTTCAGTTTCACCATCAATCATTGGATTACCATTAACCAAAGGAACCTCCATCTGATCTATAAAAATATCAAATAAAGAAAAACAAATCATTTTAGAACAAGCCGTTCAAAAGAAAAATCAGTTTAGAACAAAATAATGCAATCTAGCATACAAAACAAAGATTTTCCTAGTTATTTTACAGGGTAAACAGAAAAGTAAAAACATCAGAGGCGAGAAGATTCCCTAGCTAGTAGGTGGAGAAAAGGCATCACATTCAAAACAAAGTCTTCAGATACAGGATTAAATAATTAAATAAACCATTGTATGGATACAGAACACAAAAATGCACATCTATTTTCGTGAATGTATTAAGTTTACAATTAACACAAATGATTGAAGAGACTAATCTCCACCGGCATTGCCGATGACTAATCTTGGTCGAAAAATCTGGATAACCACCTATAGTGGAGTATCCTCTCTCAATCACATTTTCCCATCAACAAGGAGACCTTGCTTAAGGGATCCGAGTCCAGTTCATTCAGATCAATGTAATGTCAGCACAAAGTATGAAAATCAATAGAACTAAAATACAAGCATAATAACAAATATTTAATAAATGATAAAATATAAATCAAATTTACAAAGTGTAATATAAAACTGCAATTTCAATTTTTCCAAATTATTGGAACCTAGCACCTCGAAACATAATACCCTTTCCCGTCTCTCATAACATAAATATTGAAAACCAAACAATATCACAAGTTCATCTATATACACCATGAGAATCACTAAATCTTAACAAGGCATAAGAGCAAGTGAAATTCCAATAATAAAACCCAATTGAAATAAATAATGGTGAAGATTCAAACTAGAATAAAACCCAATATTTTAAACTAAGAAACCCATTGAGAAGAAATAAAAAATAAAAAAATAGCTAAAAGCTGAATATAAGCTTAAAAATTCAGAACAAAGATTGTTTCTTCGTGACAATAAAAACATGAATTAATGCGAGAACACAAAGCGGAAAAGGAAAATAAAGCTTTAGCATGGACTCACCGTGTTCTACGTTGGAACAGCTGCGAAAAATCAGTAGAGAAATTTTTAGGGTTTAGACAGAGGTTTAAGGAGGCAGAGATGGAACAACGTTTGTGAAATTGATTGCTGAGAAACACCTGAATCCTCTTATGTTTTGTTTTTGTTTTTGTTTATTTCTCTAGTGTTTTGGGCCTCCAGAATCAAACTCTACTAGAAAGTTGTTCTATAAGCCCCTTTAAATGCTGACACACCCCTAAAAAAATTCATTTCACCTAAACTTTCATTTCACACAAAAAAAATCCATTAAAAAGTTTGAACAATATTACTGTTAAAGAAAAATTTATAATAACTTTTTTTTAACTAATATATGCAAGGCAAAATTCCTTTATCTTATTTATTTGTAATATTTTGGTCATTTATCTTTTTTTTTTCCGTTTAGGTCATTTATCTCTCTCTGTTTCAAGCATTTCAAACCATAAAAGACTACAACACATTGTAAATCATAACAAAGTTACGTATAAAACAATTCAATTCCAAATCAGGCCAAGACATTCAATGTAGTCAAACCGGGAGAAAATTGCACAATTCCTAAGAATTTAGCTAAGGATGAATAACTATTACGTAACCTAAGTCCTAACTATTGGGGACTTCTACCGCACATCCACAAATTAAGGTGTACCGGTACTCTTACTACAAAACTCTATAAATTAACTATCATTTTTATGAAATAAAGAGCTATTTGTTGATATTTATATATTAGAAAATATCATTTCATAAGAAAAAATATCATTTCATTATTTATAAAAATCGTACTAATTTTTTTTACATTTTATTGTAAAAAATAATAATAATTTTCTATTATGAGTACTAAAAATTCAGAAAACTTAAATTTTATTTCGTCGACGTTTTTGGTAAATAAGATTTAATTATAGATGATAGAAAACAATTTTTCTCTTCAAAAAATAACACATTTAACTATTAATTTAATGATTTAGTGTACCAATACACTCAAATTTTTAGGTGTACGATAGAATTTGCCCTAACTATTACGTAACCTATAATCATTTGCTCCATGATCCTAGTGTGAAAAATATTCTAAGAGTAAGAACCTCTAATGATACCTGAATTGGCATGGTTATTCATATGTATAGGTTAACCTTGCTAAATGAGGCAACTTTGCCTTGATTTGTGCTTGTGGTTTGGAGTAAGTTCGCCAAATTCTCATATTGCTCCTTGGTGAATCCATATGTATCAATCATTACCTTTGTAATTTTTTGAATCACCAAGTTCCTCTTGTTTTTCAAAATTCTCAATTGAAGAATTATTAGCCACCGTAGAAAAATTCTTGTCATAATTATAGGAAAACCATGTTTCTTGTAACATCTATAGTGTTGCCTAACATGCCACAATGACTACACACCTTGCGTGAATTGCGATTATTTGACCTTTGCATGAAACCACCACATCTTCAACCTTGTGGTTTGCACAATTCAACTGCATTTGTCAAGATCTTGGAATCTTCAGTTTACATAATACTACTTTGCCTCTCATGTTGAAACACCATGAAAAGAATCTTATTGATGCTTGGTAGAGGATTCATAAGGAGAATTTGAGATCAAACTATATCAAATTTCTAATTAAAACCAGTCAAAAATTGAATTGTGCAAAGTAATGTCATGTTGATGCTTTTCCATGCTCAACCTAGTAGCAAACACACGACACACTTGACATCAACAAAAAAGTGTAGGTAGATAAGATTCATGTTCTTCCCAAAGTGTCTTGAGAGCAGAAAAAAATTCAAAAACAAATATGGGTCCTTGATTGAGGCCAAAAATGACAAATTGATGTTAAAAAATGTGAATGTAATCGCTTGAGAAAAAAATTTCTTAAATTTGTTCCAAAGATCAATCAAATTTTCACGAAACACTATGCTTTGTGCAAAGGATTCACCAATGGAGTTCACTATCGATTAATGTACAATCATGTTGCAATGGTTCCAAGCTTGGAAACTTGGATCAAATTCAATAGCAATTGGAGTCGTTCCATAAACAAAATCAAATTTATCCTTACCTCCAAATGATCCTATCATATATCAAGGCCAAAAACGGTAATTCGAGTGAGTGAGAATTGGAGCCACAACAACAGAATAAGCTCTTTCAGAAGAATGCACATAATACCAAGGAGAATAATTGTTGACATTTCCGCCGATAATACCAACATTGCGAACCATTTTTGAAGTAGCAATGCACAATAGAGCTGAAAATAGTTCTAATACCACCTTTAAGTTCTTCAACATGATAAGAATCTTGCAAAACTCAGAGAAACTTGATAAGGGAAAATCTCATATATTGAAATATGTTAAAAATGAGTACAAAGAGCTATTTATTTATAGCTCGAGCCTAACAAACAAGGAAAATGTTTTTTATGTGTCCCCCCAACTACAAATTTCTTTTCATCACCTTTTTTCCTCTTCCAAACAATGATAACTCCCCGTTCCATCATCTTTCCCTCTCCTTGCTCTTTCTTTTGAAACAAACACATTGGAAAAGTACAGTTGGAACATTAACAATGTGACCCTCCTTTCCCAATTTAACGACCCGTACACTTAACGAAAAAGAGGGAATAACTTTTCTACCTACCCCCTCGTCATATGCCGACTGAGAGATCAAAGGAGAAATGAAAATTGAGAGAAAGGACGGGGAGAAGACTTACGTGCATCACCGTCGAAAGGATTAAGGGAGCTCAAGAACAGAAGATAACGGAGGGAGATGCGATGGGCTTTGAGTTTTTCATTTAAATTCTTTCCTCTACAAGTGAGTCTTCTTTTCCCTCTTTTGTATGCAAATGACTTGTTTGTTTGATATGAGTAAGATTAAATTGTTGAAACTAGGTCATTAGGTGTGTGAGTTAAATTCTATCATTTGGTTAATTGAGTTATAAACTATGGATGCATACTGTTTAGCACATACTGTATTTTTAGGTTGCATACTGTCAACATTTGTTGAACCTAAGACTTATATCGATTATTAGTCTTCTTTTGATCAGTTATTTTAATTACGAGCATGCCCATAATGGATTAAGCATACGTTTTCCAGTAACTTTGTTAATCTGCTCAATAATTAATTGATTAGCATTGTTGCTCTTAATCAATTTAAGTGTTCTTCCTCAATAATTAATACTGATTGAGCCATTTCATCATCATTCAACATGCATTTTCTATGCTATGTTAGTCTAAAATACATTTCCAATTTATTTGAATATTTGCTATTGTCTTGGAGATGTGCTTTGCTTGAATTTTTTTTTTTTTTTTTTTACATTTTGAAATTTACACCTTGAAAGAATGAGAGAGCGAGAAGTTTTTAGATCGAGAACATTTGCAAGTTATGATTAAAATCTGCTTTGTTTAAAAGAAAATTTCAAACCAATAGACTTGATATGACATGGTCGTGGTTGACTTCTATTTTAAGCTGAAAATAGAGAGGAAACTTGTATTACCACAATCCCCATATCCCTTAGTATTGAATTAGGTTTCAAATAAACTTACTTAAATAAATAGCAGGGGGAATTGACAATGAGAGGTACACCATATACAATATTTGATTAATCTTTCTCTAAATGAAAAATTACCGATTCATGAAATAGTAGAAGGAAACACCGATATTTTCTCTAATTGCTAGAATCTCAGTTATTCTCCTGAGTAATTTTCTTTGTTGAAGGAAGCATAAATATTTTAAAGCAACATACTAGTGTTGTCAACTTTTAACAGTACTGATAGTAATTTTCCATGTTGACCGAAAGATTTCATGCATGAGGCGCAGCTGCGATAGTACGAGAACCATAATAGGAATACTCCCGAGTGACATGGTTGGTCCGACAATGAACCACTTATAGGTTTGATATCCCTTTAAGATCATAGCAATGGCAGCACAAAATGCAACTATCATTGAACAAACAGAGAGAAAAAGGAACCAAAATCCAAACAATAACTTCCAAGGCAAGCTCTTGAGGAAGTCTTTCTCGGCATAACGAGATGTAAGAATTCCTATGAAAATCAATACAGAAGTGGCCGATGTGAAGAGAGATAATGCGTCTGCCATGAGAAATGTAGTGAATACGTTGTCATGCAAGAAGATGGGCAAACCAGTTTCTTGATTGTTTCCGCCCGGGACTGTAAATGCTGCAGTAAACATGATGGTAGTGATGAGAGTACCTACAATTGTGAAAGATGTTGCTGTATCTTTTGCCCATTTCTCTCCAAGTTTCACTAGGTCACCGTGGTTTTCAATGAATATTTCAAAAGGCTTTTTACCATCGCCATTTTTGGCTTCTTTAAACCTGGGATGTACAACTTTCTCCACTGCCTGCGATTTTAGAAGCAATTAACTTATAAAATACGGAAACATGACTCTTTATACAAATTAGCTTGGAGAAAGTTGAAATTGTCGTTATTTTGCACATCTAATATTAATTATGTTACACAAATAATTCAATATATTAAATTATATATAGAGATAAGATAGATGACCTTAAACCATTGAATTTCTCTTTGCATTTGAAGAGCAGCACCAGATCTACTATCACGATCAGATGACGGACCTAACTGTGCTGCCAGGTGCAACAGGTTATTGCCAAATATGTCTATACGATTTCTAAATATCTCACTTCGTCTATTAAGAGAAAGTATGAGTTGAAACACATTTTCTTTACGATACAGAATTGCATAAGAAAATATGCCTCTTTTGCAGATATCAATAGCTGTAAGTAAATCAAGATTAGCCTCCTTCATGGCATTTATGAACTCGATTATTCCGTGTTCTGCTCCACGCAACATGCTTTCATACGCCAAAGCGTCTTTGAGTGGTAGACTCTCGAATTCTCTAATACTTTCGCAGAAGTAACTCAATATTCCTATAACTTGATAATGGGAATATTTCAGCTCATATATTCTTCTGACTCCTGACATATTTTAAGAAACTTAATCAGTGTTTGGGTTGTTACCTAAAATCAATTCAAATTATAAGCATAATTTTTTTTTAAAGGAACAAGCATAGATGTTTTGTTATTCAAATAGAAGTTTCACGAATCAAACCATTAAATAAAAATTCTTTTTTGGTTTTCTTTAATACTTCATCAATCAATTTCAATTAGAGGCATAATATGTTATTTTAAAAATTACAAAGCAAATATGGACATGGAGTTACCGACGTTTTTTTTTTTTTTTTGAGAGGATAAAGTTACAATTGTTATAAGAATATGTTTTGGTTATAGTAAGATGGACTCAAATAATTAATTTTGATTCATGGCCTGATATTGTTTTTATGGAAAAAAGTCAAGTTGTCAACTCTCTCAATACTTTTTGATAAAACATTTCCTAAGTTAATCGTCACCAATATTTGAAACCTAAGCATGCATATTTGAATATATTTCCTAAAGAAATACATTTTTTTTTAGAACAATATTTAAATATATAAAACTTAATTTGAAACTTAAACAAACATATTTAAATTCACGTCCATAATAGATTAATGGGATAATTAAAGAGATAAATTAAACTTTGCATTTGATTTCACTTACCAAAGATATTTAGGCAATTGAAACATTGAATGAACAAGTATGCAATTCCATGAATAATCCAATAAAGTAGACCTGAACAAATCAACCAATCATATAGAAATTAAAAAATGTTGATTAAATTACATCAGTGTAACAGTTAGGTAACTAATTTTTTTTTTTCTTCAAGATAGGTAACTAATGTTACTCCTATATAATTTGATCGCTTCCTATATTTAGATTAACTGATGTCAATGAGACACGCCGTACCCAGAAGCTTTACAGGCCAAACGAGAAATTTCGAAACCAGTTGTTTGCAGAAGTGCCAACCTAAATAGAAAGTTTTAGCCATTTAGATCATCATATACAAAAAGAAATGTTAATCTTTGTGTACTGAACTAAAATAAAACAAAACAATAGTTTAATTCATATACACAAATTGGATAATAAGTTTTTTTTTTTAAGGGACATGTTGGATAATAAGTTATTACTGTTAGGCTTATATATGTTATTTGACTATAAGTTTCTAAGATAGTAGTCTACTCATTAGGTATTATTATATTTATCTTTGTAACCTTATTTTAATATATATGAAATCTTAGCTGTATTTTATTTATCTTTTTACTAAAAAATCCTAGCCGTCTTTGTTATGTTATGTTATGTTATGTTATTTTATCTTTTTGAAACTGTATTTTTAACATGGCATCAAGTGGTTCGATCTACCCTGAACCATTTATTGATTGGGCCGTCAAACTTCTAACAGTTTGGGAAAGCATTCATATTACCTGATATGAGCGAAGGAGATAACTTGCAGAGCAAATTAGTTTGTTAGCTTAGTGATTAGTTTCTATATGCTATTGTAATTCTACCATAGTTATTGTACGCCTCCATGTAGCTATATATATGCTTGTAAACTCTAATTACATAAATAAGAATCACTTTTATTCTTCTTCATAATATGGTATCGCGAGCACTCTCTTATGAGAGAGTTTGTTGGAAAGTTTGTTACGATCCGTTTTTTTTTTCTAACCGTTTCCGCCATTAAAACTTGAAGTTCAAGCTTCTTCTTTTCTCTGTTTCTCTTCCATTTTTCTCGTGATTCATCTTTGTTTCACTCGATTATTCTTGTTCCAGTTCTCAATTTCTTGTTGAGATTCTTCCTTATCTTCCCCTGCTGTGTGAATTGTTACTCATTTATCTTCAATTTCTTTGAATTCATTGTCATTCATCATGGTGCGTAATCAACAAGCTAGTCAAGACACTGAATCTCATTTCTATGTTCATCCGAGTGAAGGTCCTCATTCTGAGTTGATTTCTCCCAAATTCAATGGTTCTAATTATCTTGCGTGGAGTAGATCGATGCAACGTGCTCTAGGTGCCAAGAACAAACTTCCCTTCATCAATGGAGCTCTCCCTGTTCCAGATGATGATGATCTTAACAAAACTGTGTGGGAAAGGTGCAATCACCTTGTACAATTTTGGCTCATTGCTTCAGTTTCTGATTCAATTGCACAAAATATTGTATTTCATGATACTGCTTTTGATGTATGGCAAGATCTCAAGGAGCGTTTTTCAAAGGTTGATCGTATTAGAATTGCAAATTTACGTTCCTCCATTAACAATCTCAAACAAGGTTCAAAATCTGTTTTGGAATATTTCACTGAATTGAAAGCTTTGTTGGAGGAACGTCATTCTCATCGTCCTCTTCCAGAGTGCACTTGTCATATTCCATGTAGATGTGCTGGAATGAGAGTTAACAAAGAGTATAGAGTTGAAGATCAAATCATTCAATTTCTCACTAGCCTCAATGACCAGTTTTCAGTTGTGAAAACTCAAGTACTTTTACTTGATCCAGGTTTTCTCTTTGGTTATTCAGGAAGAGAGCAACAATGTGTGCGCTCCTTCTCTTCCTTCTCTTGAAGAAGGTTTTGTCCTTGCGAATGCTTCAGATGCTAAAAGACCTCAAGGACGTGGTAGAGGCTCTTTCAATAAGCCTTCTGATAGATTTTGCACCTTCTGCAATAGATACAATCACACTATTGAGTTTTGGCGGTGTTGGTTCTTTAAGGAGTTGTTGTTAGGGGATTCGGCATTTTGAGGGTGCTGATGGTTTTTCTTTGGGGGTTTTTGGTGTTTTTATTTTTCTCTTTTTGGTGTAATTCTTTGGATTTAATCCCCTTATATATATAATATATTTTGCCATTAAAAAAAAACACTATTGAGTTTTGTTATCAAAAACATGGTTTTCCTAAAAAATCTAATCCACCAGCTAAAGTTCAGGCACAGGCTAATGCAACTTCAGCTGAATCTTCTGATGCAAGCAATGTATCTGGTAGTATTGGTTTGGCTGAGGATAAGATTGATCAACTTGTATTATTGCTTCAACAAGCAAATTTGGTTTCCTCAGTTTACAACCTTTCTTTTGGCCCCACTACCAACCACATAAGTGCTTCCCCACAAATCACTTCTGGCTACATAGCTTCCACTTCTTCTGCAGGTATATTCAGTGTCAATTCTTGTTCTTTACCCTCTAATTCTCTTTGGCTACTTGATTCAGGTGCAAATGAACATATTTGTACTACTTTGTCTTATTTTGATTCCATTCATTCCATTAAACCTTTTTATGTCACTTTACTAAATCGTTCATCTGTTGTTATTGATCAAGCTGGTACCATTACTTTTAGTCCTCAATTTTACCTTACCAATGTGCTATATTCCCCAACTTTCAAATTGAATATCATTTTTGTGGCTAAATTGTGCCAAGCTTTGTCATGTGTTTTCCATTTCTCTGCTAATCAATGCATTATACAGGACAAAACATCCTTGAAGATGATTGGTTTGGCTAGTCAACAAGATGGCTTATACAAGTTTCATGTTTCCAATTTAGTTTCCATCAATTCTATTTCTAGCACAATAAATGTACCATGTACTTCAATTCCTTCAGTTACTTGTAATTCAAGTCATTCTATACCTGTCAAAGCCTTATGACATTTTATATTGGGACATTTATCTCATCAAAGAATGGATAAAATGTCATCTTTGTACTCTTCTATAACCAATGATAATAAAGCAGCTTGTGACATTTGTCATTTTACTAAACAAAAACATATTCCCTTTACTTCCAGTTTATCTCATGCATCTTTCAATTTTGAGCTTTTACATCTTCATATATGGGGTCCCTTGTCTGTTAGTTCTATACATGGTCATAAATATTTCTTAACTATAGTTGATGACCACAGTAGATTTTTGTGGACCATTCTCCTAAAATCTAAAGTAGAAGTTGCTCATTATGTTCAATCTTTTATTAAAATGATTCAAAACCAATTCCATGTCACTCCCAAATTTATCAGATCTGATAATGGTCTTGACTTCATGCTCAATGATTTTTATGCATCTCATGGCATAATACATCAGAAATCATGTGTTGAAACCCCTCAACAAAATGCTAGAGTTGAAAGAAAACACCAACATATCCTCAATGTTGGCAGAGCCCTTCTCTTTCAATCCAAACTACCATCTTCATATTGGTCTTATGTTATTCTTCATGTTGTGTTTCTCATTAATAGAATTACCACTCATGTCCTTCAAAATCAATCCCCTTTTCAGGTTTTATACAATAAATTACCTGATATTTCTTCTTTTAAAGTGTTTGGTTGCTTGTTTTATGCTTCATCTTTACAAGTTCATAGAACCAAACTACATTCAAGAGCTAGAAAATCCATTTTCCTAGGTTACAAGTCAGGATACAAGGGTTTTACTCTTTTAGATATGCATTTTAGAGACATTTTTGTATCTAGACATGTCATTTTTCATGAACATATTCTACCTTATCCTGGTAATTCAAATTCCATCACTTCCCAATGGGAGTATTTTTCATCTGCATCTAACTCAACTCTTCCTCTTTCTTCTGATATTGTTCATATCCCTCCACCAATCATTGATGACCCTCCTTTTGTGACTCCACCTAATAATCATTCATCATCTCCTATTTTGTCCGTTCCCACTAGGCAATCAACTAGAACTTCAATCACCCCTTCTTACCTTCAAGATTATATTTGCAATAATGTTCATACTTCTCTTTATCCTATTTCAAACTATATTTCTCATAATAAATTGTCTAATCAACATTCTTCCTTTGTTCTCTCTTTACACTAGAAGATCAATCAGTGGTCAATGTTTCTTTCTTGGAAACTCTTTGATTTCATGGAGAACAAAGAAGCAGATGACTGTTTCTAGATCTTCTTATGAGGCAGAGTATAGAGCATTGGCTTCAGCTACATGTGAACTCCAATGGCTTCTTTACTCACTCAAAGATTTACATGTCTAGTGCCCTAAGCTTTCAGTCTTATTTTGTGACAACCAAAGTGCACTTCACATAACTGCCAACCCAGTTTTTCATGAAAGAACTAAGCATTTGGAGATTGAATGTCACATAGTGAGAGAAAAATTTCATGCTGGCATAGTAAAACTCCTTCCTATCTCATCTCAAGATCAATTAGCAGATTTCTTCACTAAACCTCTCCTCCTTCAACCTTTTGGTATTTTGTTATCCAAGTTGGGTTTGATAGATATCTATCAACCTCCACCTTGTGGGGGGCTATTACATGATATGAGTGAAGGAGATAACTTGCAGAGCAAGTTAGTTAGTTAACTTAGTGATTAGTTTCTATATGCTATTGTAATTCTACCATAGTTACTGTATGCCTCCATGTAGTTATATATATGCTTGTAAACTCTGATTACATCAATAAGAATCACTTTTCTTCTTCTTCATAATAATTCAATTTCAGTTTATTCCTCTTCATCGGTTTGTTCCTTTTCCTCATTGTATTTGGTTATTTGCATCAATTGGAATTAGTATCATTGAAATTTGTTGAATTGAAATATATTTTGTGTTTTGGAGATTTGAATTAGTCACCGCGTGGAATTTGTTGAAACTGAAAGCTAGGACATTTGTTGGAATCGGAAGCTATAGTATACGTATATATCTTATTCCTTTCTCATTGGGTAAGATGACTTACCAATCAATTTTTGGTTTACAACTAGTTTACAAGTGACTTGGCACTTGGCGTTTGGTTATTTCTATGGTTGTTTCTGTTTCACTTCCGTCCGGCATATTTGGGAATATATAGAGGAATTAGATTTTATAGATTGTCGGTTGTTTTCTTTCTCTCTGTTGTTCTTTTGGTTTTTAATTCATTTTGGTTCGCGTTGGTTCTTTAATTTGTCATGGTTTGATTTCGTTCGTGGTTTGATTTCGTTCGATTTGGTTCAATTTGATTTAGTTCGTTTGGTTTCCTTTGGTTTGATTTTGTTCGATTTGGTTCAATTTGATTTAGTTCGTTTGGTTTCTTTTGGTTTAATTTAGTTTTAGTTCGTAGCTACTTCGGCGGTTTGTGAAGAACCATTTTTAGTGGAATAAAGATGGGTAGACACGTTAATGTATACACTCATTTGTACCACTCTGAAAAATTTCAGTTAACCAAATATATGGTCTGCGTGACCACGTTCTTTCAGTTACGTGACCACTGTTTAGAAGTTGGAAAATATGGTCACGCAACTAAAATGCGCGTGACCACTATTTTTCCTCTTAGTTAACCAAATAAATTCTAGAAAACTAGTGGTCACGCAACTAAAAAAATATGGTCACACAGACCATATATTTGGTTGACTGAAATTTTTAGTGTTTCTTTTGGTTGTTTCGTGAGTCAAAATAGTACTCATCACAATTTGTTTGTGAAAGACCATGTTATAGTCTTTCTTTTGGTTGTTTGATGAGTAGATTATGCTCATAATTTGTTTGTGAAACATCATACTTTTGTGTTTCTTTTGGTTGTTTGGTGCTCAAAATTTGTTTGTGAAGCACCGTGTTATGGTGTTTCATTTGGATTATTTGGTAAGTTAAGATAATGCTAACAATTTATTTATGAAGAATCTTTAAAAAAAAATAAAAATATTTACGAGGAACTTCCATTTAAAACGGCTTTTAATTTTTTGGTTCATTCTCTCTCTATGTTGGTATGATTATTCATCTCTTTTATCTTTTGATTAGTTCTTCGTTGAGCTCTCTTTGTTTGTATTTTGTTTCATCTCTTTGGTTGATTCTCCCTCTTTTGGTTGCTTCAATCTCCATTGGTTCTTGTGTTATGGTAACTTTTCCCTTTTTTGGCTCTTTTATTCGATTTTGATTTCGTTTGATATGGTTATCTCTTTAGTTGCTCTTCTCTATGATGGTTACTCATTTTGGTTGTTAGATCCTTTCATTTGGTTATGCTATCAGTTGGTTTGGTTTATTTTTAAGATTAATTTTGTAACAATCTTAAAGCTTAGTAAGCTTTAGCTTATGGGATAGTATTTTGAGTTTATATTATTATTGGATAATGAAGATACAAAAGTCAACACTATCAATTGAATATTATTATTACTTACAGCTTAATCAACTAGTGTTTGAGTAATTAGCTACATTATAGCACATGATAGCTTAATGTAGACATACATTTGTATGTATATACTTGTTGTAACAACTTATTCATCAATGAGAATAATCATTTTTCATTCATTTCCCAAGTTTCATAATAATTATTGAGTATTTTTTTAAAAAAAATTTGTTTGATAATCTCTCAATACTTCATGTTGATGCCTCGTGAGTTAAGAGCAGGTGTTGGGTAATAAGTTATTAAACTTATGCTACTGAGCCATTTACGTTTCTAATTTAATAGTTTAGTCCATTAGATATTAGTAACCTAAACCCTATTTTGAAATATCATGTCATTGTTGAAACCCTAGCCCTTTTGTTATGTTATTCTCGTTTCTCTCTGAAAGTCTATATTATTAACAACACTGTCGATATAAAGATTGGTACACTGTCAGTAAATCATAACCGTTAGATTTTGATGATGCTTGACATTAATGATATTTATCTCTTAAAGTGCGCGCACACACACAAACATATATATATATATATATATATATATATATATATATTAGTTTGCTCAAAAAAAAAAAAGTTATTTTAAAAGAACATAACCAACATACCCGAAGAAGTCTGTCTTTCATCATCAACTGTAATACGTGTTACCTTTTTGACGAAGTTTGCCATGTCAGGAATCCCATAGGTGTGTCGAAAGTTGCTTTCTACGCTCAAAACTGCATTCAACACACACACACACATATATATATATATATATATATATATATATATAAATTTAGTGTTTATTTTTTTGGTCAATGACGTTTAATATATACACACACTTTACAGCATAAACTTTACAATGAGTTTGTTGCAACTTGCAACACCGTTTTCTCTTAACTTGATCACCGACGGCAATTGTATAGGTACCCGTAAAAGTTGTGGAAACTGTTACATCTAAAATTCTAGATGTAACTTGTAAGTAATCGTTTCTACTTCTACAAGTTTTGTTGCACCGTACAACTGTTATAGGATCCAAACACGCTCTCTCTTTTTATCCAATGGCTTAGTTAGTAGCCCCATACTGTAGCATAAAGATGTTGTAGAGGTATAAGAACTTACTATCATAAATGAATTGTTCTCGACGACTGAATCGGGTGCCACTTGGGAAAACTGTAGGCATTTTAGCCAATGCAACCAAAGCTGAGAATTTATCAGATGAAGATTGTTGGTGATCATTGATGCTAGGTAATGATGATAATGATTCCCATAGCATCTCTGGGACATGAATTTTATATAACGGTAATGATTCCTTGGGCAGGTCTTTGTAACGCTTGAGTAATCTCAAAGCCACATCTGATTGATCAAATCAAACCACACATTTGAATAAAAAATAGCTTATATACAAGTATTGACATTATAATAAGAGTACATATATCTTTCAGAAAAAAGAAAAAAAGTACATGTAATAAACTCATAATTAAACTTTTTATTAGATTAACTTACAAAACTTGAAATTTGCTAAAGTAACAATATTTTTACATGAAACTTGAAATTTACATGTAATAAACGATAAAGTAACAATATTTTTTTTTAGAATAACTTACAAAACTTGAAATTTGCTTACCAAATATTTCAGCAGTGATACATAGTGAAAGGAGCAAAACACGATTTCGTGAATCGTCTCCGTCGAACACTTTGGAGGAAGTTTTTTGTGAATCATCTCCGTCGAACACTATGGAAGAAGTTTTTTGTGAATCATCTCCGTCGAACACTATGGAGGAAGTTTTTTGTGAATCATCTCCTTTGAACATTATGGTGTAAAGATAGGCAGTGAGTTTTTTGTGTCCATTAGCAGCAGCTATAAGAATTGGGATTACATTTTCTTTGTTCTGCATTTCTAGCAGTCTATCACCAATCCTCCTTTTTGTCTCTACCAAACACTTCGCTATCTCGGTATTTCCAGTATAACGGGCAACATAAGCAAGAGCTGTGTCGCCATTTTTGTCTTGCATGAGTAGTGACCTGTCATTCCCTTTTTTCACTAACATTTTCACATTTTTCATATTTCCAGCAATTACTGCAACGTGAAGAAGCGTCCTACCTAATCCCGAGGTCATAAATACATCTAAATCCATAATAGCATTTCCAATATAATCACCTCTTTCAACACTTCTGAATAGCTCTTTCAGTTGTTTACCAAGACTATCGTACGATTCAGCTGCCATTTACATTGATTAAGAGTTTAAACTAAATGAGAGTTCTTTAATTTTTTTTTTTATTCTTCGTGTAATTAAATCAACTTTAAAATTGAACTAGGCTATCGATATACTCTTATTATTATTTGTTGAAAAGTGACTCAAAAATAATACATTCTGTCTGTCAAATTCGGTGGCCGAATGGTACCACACGGTGACCGAATTTGACCTGATTTTGGAGACTTTTGCTTTGTAAAAATTCGGTGGCCGAACAGGTGTATTCGGTGGCCGAATTCACGCACAGCAAATATCATAATTGCAGTTTTGGGCCTGTTTTGTTCCAATTTTGTAGGGATGTTTTCCACTACAAATATAAGCCTTGTATTAGATGATTATGTGTGTAGAAACAAAACACTATGTAGAAAACAGGGTTTAGAAGCCAACATACAAACTAGGGTTTTATAGAGAATTTCTCTTGGCAACAAACACTAGGGTTGGGATTGTTTTGATTCACCTTGAACAAAACACTATTAGGATTGAGTCTCTTAGTCACGGGAAAAGGCTGAGACTTGGGTAGGATTAGGTTTGAAGACTGATTCTCGTAACTCAATATCTCTTTGTAAAGAAACTCATATCATTATAGCGGAATGGAGAGCTGCTCTCTACCCCAATCTAGGTCATCATCATTAGACCAAACTGGGTAAATAAATTTTTGTGTTCTTCTCCTTCTACTTTCATCTCTTGCTGTTTACTTATTGTTTGAATTATTTTGTCAACCGCTTTATATTGATTGCTTGGTATTAATTTGCTCCACGCATCAAAAGTATTATTGGTGTGTTTTTTATCAACGAATTCACAACACTTGGCGCCCACCGTGGGGCAAATGTCAAATCAATAACTAGGTATCATGGGTTCGAAGTGGGACATTGAAAAGTTTACCGGTAGTAACGACTTCAGGTTGTGGAAGGTAAAGATGAGGGCGATTCTAATTCAACAAAAGTGTGTTGAAGCATTGAAGGGAGAAGCACAGATGTCTGCGCATCTAACACCTGCTGAGAAGACTTAGATGAATGATAAAGCGGTCAGTGCCATCATTTTGTGTCTTGGGGATAAGGTGTTGAGAGAAGTAACAAGGGAGACTATTGCTGTGTCTATGTGGAATAAACTTGATTCATTGTACATGACCAAGTCCTTGGCACATAGACAATGTCTGAAACAACAATTATACTTTTACCGAATGGTTGAGTCAAAACCTATAATGGAGCAACTGACGGAGTTCAATAAGATTATTGATGATTTGGCGAACATAGATGTAAATCTGGAAGATGAGGATAAAGCCTTACACCTACTGTGTGCTTTACCTAGGTCCTCTGAGAATTTCAAGGATATAATTATTAATGGCAAAGAGGGCACTATCAATTTGGAAGAAGTTCAAGTGGCTTTGAGAACCAAAGAGTTAACCAAGTTCAAAGAGTTGAAGGTTGATGATAGTGGAGAAGGCTTGAATGTCTTAAGGGGGAGAAGTGAAAACGGAAGAAATGGGAAAGGCAAGAATTCCAGGTCAAAGTCTAGGTTGAGGGGTGGTAGTAATAAAACACAGTACAAATGTTTTATTTGTCACAATCCAGGTCACTTCAAGAAGGATTGTCCAGTTAGAAATGGCAATGGAAGTTGTAACGCCCTCTCTAATTATTTAATTATTCTATTAGATAATATGGTATATGTTTATATATTATATGATTTTGATGATTATGTGACGTATTTGTGACGTGTTATTATTTTATTGTTTAATAAAATAATATAAGTGATGTTTATATGGATATTTATTTGGTAAATAAATAGAATTGTTGGAAAAATATAGAATTTTAAGAGATGGGGTTATATTTATAATTAAGAAGAGTTGTGTGGGTTAAGAGAGAATTAATTAAGTTGTGAGGGAGTATATAAGAGAAGTAGGTTAAGGGAAAACCTTTTTAGAAACGCGTACAGACAATTGGGAAAAGAGAAGAAGAACGGTTCAAGAGAGAAGAGAAGCTAGGTTCCAATTCTGCACAATTTTCCAGGTAAGGGTGAGCCTAACTTCAGTAATCTTAATTGTAGATCATCTGTTCTTGATTGGCATAGAGTTTGAGAGGAATTGAGATGGGTTTTATGAACTAGGGTTTTGGTGAATTATGATGAATTGATGAGAGATTGAGTTGTAAGGCTGTAGAAACCTGATACAGAACCTAGATTATCCCCTAGGATAACATTGCTGATGAATTAGAGGTTTAATTGGAGAGTTTAGAGATGTTTTGGTGAGTTTTGGTCTGAACCCGTGTGGGTTCTGAGATCGCTCGCCTGTGGCGAGTGACTACTCGCCGTGGCGAGTACAGCCCTATCGCTCGCGAGGCGAGCAGCATAGCTCGCCGTGGCGAGCTTGTCCCCTAATTTTAGGACTTTGGCCCAAATGTTGATGGTTTTGAGTGCCCTTATATTTATAGAGATGACCTGTGAAGTTGGTTTGGTCAAATTGGATTTAGAGAGCTTAAAAATGAGGATTTTTGGTGAAAAATGTCAAAAAGGCCGAGAGCACCCAGGATTGCTCGCCTCCAGCTCGCCCCCAACTCGCCTTTGGCGAGTGAGCTGATGTGAGTACTCGCCTGTGGCGAGCAGATCTACTCGTCGTGGCGAGTTAGCTGACCTTTGTCATGTTTTGTTGTTTTGCAAGCTGTTTCGCATAAGACGTTTAGAGGAACCCTTTGGGTAGAGTTAGTGCTGTTTTATACCCTTAGATGAGTTAGGTGAAGATGAATGCTGATGGCTCTGTTAGGCCATTGATAAATGATGTGTCGTTGAATATAAGTGATGTATGAGCATGATGCTATTTGAATAAGATGATGCTATGTGTTGCAATGTGTATGTATATTGAGTTGATGTTCTGCCATGTATTATTATAACTGCATGTGTCAGTCTATAATTTGTAA
Organism: Medicago lupulina; assembly: GCA_958299785.1. Lineage (NCBI taxonomy): Eukaryota > Viridiplantae > Streptophyta > Magnoliopsida > Fabales > Fabaceae > Medicago > Medicago lupulina. Next base: position 11,681,696 of record OY283146.1, read on the forward strand.
ATGACGTTTGAGACGGTGTATAAAGTTGTTAAGTGACGAGTCCATGCATTTGCATACTATGAGACGGTGGAGCTTTATGCTCAAAGCGACGGTGGAGCATTTGCTCAAAGCGACGGTGAAGCATATTAATGCTATAATCATATGGTACCACATGCATGATGTTGAGACGTTAGGTGTTGCATTTAGTCGAGTCAATTGTGACATATTTGAGATGATGTTTGAGACGTTGATGTATGATATGATGTTGTTTATGATGATGCTTATGACGATGTTATGATGTGATAAATGTATATGTTATGAGATGGATGTATGACTGTTAATCTTGCCATTTGATTTATATATTAATATTATTGTTGTGAATCTCACCCCTTCTGCTGGAATTGCCGCCTTGTGGGCAAGTGCAGGTACCCAGTCTTAGATGCGATGATGCGAGGAGTCTGTGAAGTAGGGTTGCTCTGATACGTAACGGGATGGGGTCTTTTACATAGAGTCTATTCCTTATGTATCATGTTTTTATTAAATGTTAACTTTAAGACTTAGTAATGTTGGAACATTAATACTTGAGACGTTTTTGTTGGCTTTTAAGCCAAGAACTATTTATGAGATGAGACTTTGAATTCCGCTGCTTAATTGAATACTTTTGTGATTTGATAAATTATTATCTAAGTTGTTTAAAAATAAGAAATGTGACACTCCTTTGAGAAGTACTCTGATTTATATGATTTATTTAATGAAATTTTTAAGACGGGAAATTGGGGTGTTACAGAAGTGGTAATCCATCCGTTCAGATTGCAAATGAAGAGGAAGGTTATGAGAGTGCTGAAGCACTAACTTTGACAAGTTGGGAACCTGACAAGGGTTGGGTCTTGGACTCTGGGTGCTCTTATCACATCTGTCCGAGAAAGGAGTACTTTGAAACATATTAGCTGAAAGAAGGTGGAGTCGTTCGCCTTGGTAATAATAAGGCTTGCAAAATTCAAGGTATGGGTACTATCCGTCTCAAAATGTTTGATGACCGTGATTTTCTTTTGAAGGATGTGAGGTATATTCCTAAACTTCAGAGAAATTTAATATCTATAAGCATGTTTGATGGTCTAGGTTATTATACTAGAATTGAACGTAGTATGATGAGAATTTCTCATGGTGCATTAGTTATAGCTAAAGGGTCTAAAATACATGGTTTATATATTTTAGAAGGTTCCACTGTTATAGCTCATGCATCGGTTGCTAGTGTAGACACTTTGAACATAACTAAACTGTCGCATTTAAGGTTAGGTCATGTCGGTTAAAGAGGTTTGGTTGAGCTAGCTAAACAAGTTTTATTCGGGAATAAAAAATTGAACAAACTAGATTTATGTGATAATTGCATATTAGGCAAACAACACAAGGTGAAGTTTGGGGTGGGTGTGCATAAATCTAGTAGGCCTTTTGAGTATGTTCATTTGGACCTTTGGGGTCTAGAATCAGTTAAAACTCATGGGGGAGATTCATAATTCATGTCTATTATTGATGATTATTCTAGAAGGGTATGGGTTTACATTCTGAAAAATAAAAGTGACGCTTTTGGAAAATTTAAAGAATGACATACACTTATAGAAAATCAGATTGGAACTAAACTGAAAGTGTTAAGAACTGACAATGGCCTGTAGTTTGTTTCAAAGCAGTTTAATGAGTTTTGCAGGAAAAGAGGTATAAAGAGGCATAGAACCGTAGCATACACACCTCAACAGAATGGTCTTGCTGAAAGAATGAACAGGACCTTGTTGGAGCGTGTGAGGTGTATGTTGTTGGGAGCTGGATTGTCCAAGAGTTTCTGGGGAGAAGTTCTTAGTACTGCAGCATATTTGATTAACAAATGTCCATCAACAGGGATAGATCTCAAGACACCTATGGAGGTTTGGAGTGGGAGACCGGCAGACTACTCTAATTTGAAAGTTTTCGGAGCTTTAACATTTGCTAATGTCAGATGCTAGAGCTGTGAAGTGTATTTTCATTGGTTATTCTGAAGGTGTGAAAGGCTACAAACTATGGAAGATGGAACCTGGAGGATCAAAATTTATTATAAGCAGGGATGTTACTTTTGATGAGACCCGTATGGGGATGAAGTGCAAAGACCTGGAAGAAAGCTCATAAACGGGGGTACAAAAAATTCAGTTTGAGGTGGAGCTTACCACTGATGAAAGGGAAGGGGAGGATCAGACTCCAGTACCTGATGAGAGTGAAGGCCAAGAAATAATTGATCCTGACTATCAGCTAGCAAGGGATAGGCAAAGCAGACAAATTAATCCACCTGAAAGATACGGTTATGCTGACCTCATGTGTTATGCTTTTAATACATCTAAAGAAGTGCAAGACTCGGAACCAAAGAACTTCAAGGAAGCATTAAAAAGAAATGAAAGAAAGGATTGGTTGAAGGCAATGAATGAGGAAATGATTTCATTGGAAAAGAACCAGACTTGGAAACTTGTTTCATTACCTAAGAATCATAGGGTAGTGGTAAGCAAGTGAGTGTTTTTTTTCGATTCGTCTGGAGAGACGTTAAACACTCAACATCAGCCTAGAGAGGCGGTGCTAAGAATACTCATGATCATCCTGGAAAGGCGTTGGTAACAATACTTATGATCAACCTTTGAGGTGGAGTTGCAAGGTGAAAGCATAATGTGTGTATGCATTTGGAAGTTGAGGTACAGAAAGCTCAACTTGAGGTGGAGTTGAACATATCGGTAATGGTACGACTATGGAGAACCTTGGGTGTTATGCTCTAGTTGTGAGCAAGGGAATTCTTCATGAAGACGAAAGGCATTCCGGAGGTTGAAGAATGTATAGCATGACTTGTGGGATTACCTTAAAAGACCAAGGGTGATTGGATGCAAGTGAATCTTCAGGAGGACAAATTTGATCACTCCGGGGGCTGAAGAGGTATGGTGTAAACTTGATTAACTTCATTGAAGCATAGATGAAGGTTGGAGAGAGCAGCATGGTGTTTGATGGTTAAATTGGCATCATCACTATTTTAGAGTCAAGGTGGAGAATTGTTGAAAAGTGACTCAAAAATAATGCATTCTGTTTGTCAAATTCGGTGGCCGAATGGTACCACACAGTGGCCGAATTTGACCTGATTTTAGAGACTTTTGCTTCGTAAAAAATCGGTGTCCGAACAGGTGCATTCGGTGGCCGAATTCGCGCACAGCAAATATCATAGTTGCGGTTTTGGGCCTGTTTTGTTCCAATTTTTGAGGGATGCTTTCCACTATAAATATAAGTCTTGTATCAGATGATTATGTGTGTAGAAACAAAACTCTGTGTAGAAAACAAGGTTTAGAAGGCAACATACAAACGAGGGTTTTATAGAGAATTTCTCTTGGCAACAAACACTAGGGTTGGGATTGTTTTGATTCACCTTGAACAAAACACTATTAGGATTGAGTCTCTTGGTCACGGGAAGAGGCTGGGACTTGGGTAGAATTAGGTTTGAAGACTGGTTCTTGTAACTCAATATCTCTTTGTAAAGAAACTCATATCATTATAGTGGAATAGAGAGCTGCTCTCTCCCCCATACTAGGTCATCATCATTAGACCGAACTGGGTAAACAAATTCTTGTGTTCTTCTCCTTCTTCTTTCATCACTTGCTGTTTACTTATTGTTTGAATTATTTTGTCAACCGCTTGATATTGATTGCTTGGTATTAATTTGCTTCATGCATCAAAAATATTTTTGGTGTGTTTTTTATCAACGAATTCACAACATTATTATTTTAATTTTAGCATACTCTTTTAATTTGTTTGAAATTCAAATGAGGACACTAAATTTATGTGGACCCTACATGATTTAATGGAACTTATTCGAATTTCAACTGGTTAGATTTAGAGAGTATGGGCTATTAAAAAAGTGTGTTATTGCGAGTCAATTGTAAAACATGCATGGATGGTATGACATTTTTTTGGAGGGGTAGAAACTCTGACATTTTTTTTTTGTTGCATACTCTGACATCTCATTGTTTTCTGTAGTTTGGTCCCTTTGGATAACGAGTGAACAAACTTTGAAGGGGAGCTGTTTGTATTGATGAGGTTATTTCAAATCGGTGGTTATCCCCTATGTCTTTTGTATGAGCTCTTTTAAGCCCCACTTTGTTTAATTTATACATTTCTTTGTATCTTTACGGGTTTGGACTTTGGAGTACTACCTTAATAGTAAAATTCTATTTGATTATCATTTAAAAAAAAAAAAGTAAATAACTAAATTCGTCTTCCCTTAAAAAAAACAAAAACTAAATTCATCCATGTGCAATTATTTTTGCCAATTATCATTTAAATAAACTATTTGATTATCATTTAAAAAAATATAAGTAAATAACTAAAAAATATCGTAAAATTATGTTTGATTATCATTTAGAGAGCAAATATTATTTTTGCCAATTTCTAAATTCGTCCATGTGAATTTATGTATCATGTCACTTTTGCATGTTATAGCTATAACCTATATAAATACGATCAGTTATATTGTGCACAAGTCTTGTATCATATACAAATTACTTTTATTATTGATTCAATAATAAAAAAGGCATTTGTGCATGTTGGAGACTAATTTACTTGTATATTAGACAAAGCCTATAAACACATACCTTGTTCAGTATCTGGGTCCGCTTTTAACTCTTTGCCATATCGTGAGCTCAAATGATTCCAGACTTCTTTGGCTGTTCCGAAATGACTAATCTCATCGACAATCTCTCGTCCACATGATAGTTGAATGATATGCAAGGCTTTTTTATCTTTTGTATTCCATGAAGCCTCGGTTTCAACTTCTGAAACGCTCTGGACACCTGGCCCCCAACATATCCATTTAATGTAATCAGAAATATTTAAAGGGAAATTTAAAATACACGTACATACATTTTCGACATCTATTCATTATTTTATTGTATATATGTATTTTACACAAGAAATCCTTAGGTTATTTAATTGTAATAAATTGTTTATTTTAAGTTTTTTTTTTCTGTATCAATTACGTCATTTTTAAGTTATTAAATTGTAACAAGTTAATCACCAAGTATTTTTCGTAACGCTTAGGTCCTTTAAGTTATTTAATTGTAATTTAAAGGTCATCTGATATAATTTAGGAAAAAAAAATAACCTCAAAGTTCAAAGTATTGTGTATTATTTTTACAAAATTGCAAGTCAACCAATGTAACAACGGCGTATGCCACAAGGGTATAACGAATGACGGTGGCTCAGTCTGACCATAATACCAAAAGCTAGCCTTGGGCATGGATTTGGATTGTGTGACTTTTGGGCGCCAAAGTCATATGACTTTCAAATCTGATAAACTGTTCGATGAATCACATGGTCCAGATCTTGACACGTGTTACCTTTTATTTTGGTTTAAAGAAAAAGCTTAAAACATACAACAACCCGTTCCCTCGACCCATTGCTTGACCTGTCGTGGTTAGCTTGCAGCACCAACGTCCAGCAGCCACCGTTAACCCAAATATTAATGTCGACCTTCACACACTTGCCGTCGTTGATTAGATATGCACGTTTCGTCATCTGTATTTGAATAAAAAACTTTTCCTTTTCATTTTCTTTTTTTGAATTGACAAATGATAATATGTTAACTATTATATTAGTTTTTTTTCCTCTTTGTCATGAATTGAATCCCGAACTTCCAACAGGTCAAATCAACCGACTTCGCACTTTTCCTTTTCAATTATTGATGGCTGATTTCGTTTTCAAATATATGTAAGCATCAATTTTTACTTTGTTTGAAGGTTGACGACGGTCCTCTGAACAACAACGGCGGAAAGGATGGTGGGGAGGGCCACAATGGGTTGTAAAGAGGTGGGTTTTTGAGAATGGGATTCGGGTAGTATCCCTCCTCAATTTGATTTCTTTTTTTTTTTTGCTTGTTCAAAGGAAGAAAAAAAAGACTTGAATATTTGTCAACATTTGCACTATGTGATTGATCCAATCCAATGGTTATTATTAATCCAAAGTTATGTGACTTTCCCACCAAAAGGTTTCACAATCCGCATCCCATTAGGCATAGGCATGGGTGCAACCGTCTAAGGCTCTGGTTTGTAGGACCCAAATTTTTTTATAGCGAGGGTATATATAATAACGCCTATTTTATAGGGGAATTATATAATAATAAATCGCACTAGAGGTTCAAACATGAACAAAATCTAGCTGTTAACACGGTTCAATTATTTCCGCAGTTAGCTTCTTATGACATAACCTTACTTATGTATCTTTAACATTGTTAATTACCTTTTGGCACTTTCTTTTTTCACTATGTTAATTTCTCGTGTGCTTAAAGATTTCGAATTTTATAATTTGTACAACGTAAACATCCTACTAAACCCTCCAACACACGTTAAAACATTACAAATTTTATAATCCGAAGAGGCCGCACTAGGAGAGAATAGGGTGGGAAGAGAATTGTCTTTCCTTTTGCTTGACTTGGATTGTTTTACTTACTAGGTTTAGTGGCACACCCATTGATTTAGAAGATCGACTCATTTTGAGCCATGATCTTAACGAATTGGTTTTGGTAGCCCAACTCGTCTGCAAGCTAGATTAGATGGGATTAGCTAAGGATTTGGAAGTTTTACCCCACACCCCTACGTTTATATCTTGACCCCAACTTTTGACTCAAACTGCCCAATTTACCTTTTTATATAAAATAAAACTCCACAGTCACTTTCAATTGTTCTGCACTTTATCCGGAAAATGTTCTCAGAGAAAACAAAGAGTAAGAGCATTATTTGAATCCTTTCTTGTTACCAGAATCATTTCTTGCCAGAAAACGTTCCAATTTTGTTTTTCTTTTATCGGAATCGACTCTTGCAGTAATAATCGTTATCATTACCGAGATCGTTGTGAGTTGCAGGTTTCCGGTGGTTTATATGTTCCCTGAATCATGTTTGAGTTTTCTATTTTCCCTGAAATTGTTTACAACTGCTCTCAGTTGAATCCCGAGAAAGGCATGCAAAGCGTTTCCGTTGATTGCTTCCCAGAAATCCCAATCTTTATTTCCGGAATAGTTTCTTGAGTTTGAGTTACATAGTTGAAGAATGGATGATGACATAGATTTTAGTTGTATCCCTAATCCAACTGATCGCATTTTCATTATATCTTGTTTGGTTGCTGTTGTGGTTGGATTCAGTCAAAATAAAAATAATCTAAGTTTGATGAAGGCTATCGCTAGATCTAAGAAAAGCAATGGCATATACTTCCAAAAACTATTATAAACAATTTCAGGTTTACTATTTTCTAGAATTGTAAACACGAGTTTTGGAATTCATAATAATTGCAAAATTAACATGGGTAAAATTGGACTTTTTTGAAGATTTATAGGGTGAAGGTATATGTGTAGGGGTAATTAAAGGCTAAAAATTTCCATTGATTGAATGGGGTAGCTCGCCTTTTTTTTAGTGGATGGGTAAGCTCGCCTATTTTTCCAAAATTACGAAGGATTCATTTTTTAAAATTAAAAAAAATATTATTCATACTTTTTGTTTTAATCTCTCTAATAATTTATTCGATTTTCAGTCTTTCAACCGTTTTTATCACCATTTTTTATCTTTACTTTTTAGTCAACTCATTTCTATCATTTAAAATTTTGAATTTTTTATGTGATCATGCTTAGTACATTATAGAATCGGCTTTTATTGGTTTCGATTCAATAGGCTCACGTTGTAACAACCTGTTTTTCGCTAGAATTACTTTAATTATTTGTTATATGTGCTTATATGTGATTATTTCTTTGTATTTTGGTTGGGACTAGTGGATTTTGGCTTAAGAAGGGTATTTTAGTCATTCTATACTCAAGGGTATTTTTTCATCTGACAAGCAAGGGTAAATTAGTAATTTCATTAAGAGGGTTATTCTTAGTGTTTTAGTGGGAAAATTTATTTTCATTAAGTTACTAGTGAGTTGGGGTAATTAATTAAGAGACGGTAACTATTCGTTCTTTTATTAGTTAATTGAGTAGAAACTTTGGTGAATTAGTTGATGAGAATATTGAGTCCATTAAGATAACTAGAGATTGAACTCATTTATGTAGTGTATGTATAAGCTTTAGTCTTAAGAGAAAATTAAGTCATTACACTCATTCACTCATTTACAAACATTTTGAGAGAGAGAGGTAGAAAGAGAAAGTGAGCCAAGAAGAGTTAGAAGGAGATCTAGAGAGAGAAAACTTGGATTGGAGCTTTGATGCAAAAGTGAATCTAGGATTCTAATTCTTGAAGGTTAAAGGTAAGAGGGATATTCTCTTTTCATAACTTAAGTCATAATCAACTTTGGGTATAAGTGCTTTTAGGAGAATTGTGACTTTTTGAGGTTTTAATTGATGAAATTCGTGCTTCTATTTTATGTGAAATTGTGGGTATGATAAACTTCATAAAATTGTTGTGATTATAGCCTAAACTTCATGATTGTTGTTGATGTGTTTTGATGATTTTTTTATTGTTTGAGTGAAAATCATGAACTAGTATGTGATTGTTGTTGAAACATGTTTGAATTCAACTTGTAAATGTGTTTATGTTTATATGTTGATGGGGTTTGAATTGGTGGAGTTGTTTATGAAATTTGAATGAAAAATGAGAAAATTGTGGGTGTTGGTGAATATGAGCTAGATGATGATTTTGGGATGAATTGGTGTTATAATCCGATGTTTGTTGTTGATTTGAATGTCTTTTTATGTTTGTAATCAATCTTTCAAAAAAAAAATTTGTTTGTAATCAAGCGTATAAGTTTTATGGTCGAATATGGGGTCAAAGAGATCAAAATTGGAGTTTTAGTGTGAAAAAGGAGGGTTTCCCGAGAGGAAAGCCCAAGAACAGGGTTACCTGTTATGGTGTAACTCGCCAGGCGAGTTGCCCTGTTACAAACACCCCTGTTTTGGGTGTTCCGGGCTTAGGGGGATCATTCCGGACCGTCCAAACTGATTATTTTGATGTGCTTAACTATATTTAGACCTTCTAAACCTTTGCAAACATCATTTGAGTTAGATTGAACGTGGTTTGGTGAATCGTATCTTAAAATTTTGAAAAACGTCAAGAACGTGAGACTTTCCGAAAACTTGTTTTCTCAAGGTAAAAGGGTAGGACTACGGTTGTTTATTCTAGTTATGATTTATAAAATGTTTTCGATGGGAATCTTGAACTTTAACTTGGTTTTGCTTTGAAAACTTGAATTCTTTGAAAAACGGTAAAATGATACGAACTTTGTGAAACTTTGGGATTTATGTGAATCGGCCTATGACACGCACATGTGTATGCTACTGCACTCATATGTGACTTGTGTATATACTTATTTGAGGCATTCGAATTCGTTTGACTTGTTTTGTTGAATAACTTAGAAAATGGTAAAACGATACGAACTTAGTGAATTTTTAGTAATTGTCAGCATTGGCCTATGAAACATATATGTATACACTACTGCACTCATATGTGACTCGTGTGCATACTTGGTTGAGGCATTTGTACTTGTTCACTTTGATTTTGGAGGAATACTCGGAAAATGCTAGTTTTTGTAAAATAGATGAACCTTGTCAAATTGACGTTTTACGGTCGGATAACTTATAGTAGACTTTGAATTCATGTTAGTATGACGAAATGTGAATGAATTAATGATATTTGGATGTTTGATATGATGATTTATCATAATGTGGATTGATATCCGTCTTTAGGTGAAATGTTAGTTTAGAAACCTTATTGTTTCTTTGAAGCGTTAATTGTTGGTGACGATTTTGATGTTGATTATTTTGGTGATGATGAATTGATGTTTGGTTGATGACTTATTGATTGTATGGCTTGTAAGTATTTGATAATGCAAATTGTTGATGGATAACATAAATGTGGGTTGATTATTATGTTATGTATATGAAGTTGAGTTGTGCATTGTCAAGTCCTTACTTGGAGTCGATGCATTAATAGTCATATGAATTGAATTGAAGTATGTAAAAGATGCGGGTTGAACATTACATAGCTTATGCGGGACATAAATGCGGGTTGATTATTATGTCAGTGGATTCATTAACGGTAAAATTATTTCTGAAATCCTATGGTACCACATGCATCTAGAAGAGTCTAGAACATTGCATGCACTTATTATTTGATGAGTCGAGTCGTACTTGATTACGTGAATTTGGCGTATACGTGCATTTATGAAAGTTGGTGACCGTTGTGAATAATTGAAAAGGGAATTTATGTGAATTATTTGATGTGTTGTATACTTGTGAACTTATGATGACGTTAAACCTATTATCCATGTGAATCTTGATTTACAATAATTATTTTTCTTCATTATGTGTAATTATGAATTATGAACTAATCCTAGTGGTCGTTTGGTTGTCCGCCTACATTATTCATATGGATGGGTAGGCGGCGTGCAGGAGTAGTTGCTTTGCTTTGGTGAGTTGCTTGAGGAAAGCTTGAAGCTTCCTCGTTTATTGCTTTTTTTTTTCCTTCAGAGTCTAGTGTGTCTGCTCTGATTAGGACATCTTCTTTATGTTTGGAGTCTTATGACCTTTTAGTGCTTGTGACTTAGTTGTTGAAATGACGTTATATTTCGTGATGTAGTATGATTTTTATGACATGGCTATATGGATATAAATATTTTATGTTGGATGACTATTGGAGATGTTTTATTAAATGTCGACGTATTGATATTTTATTTTGCTGCGATGTTTTAAAAAAAGTATTATTTATGCATGCTTGGTGTTTTATTGGCTAAGTAACATCTAGATTCTTGATCATGCCGTATCATTAGCTTAATTTATCATTTTTAGAGTCTAGGGTGTTACACACGTCAATGACCATTTACTTCAGTTTGGTTCTTTGAGTGGCTTCTCACAAAATATTTATTTCATCCTTAACTTGATTTGACTATCTTGTGTTTGGATCGTTTGATGTGAAAGGAATGCAAGAGTTTTTCAACAAAAAGGGTATTCTCTACAACATCTTCTTGAGAAAATTAAGCTACAATTTGTCAATAAAAACAAAAAAAATACAATTAACTAATAGAATAATTTTTTTAAAAAACGAAATATTATATTTATTTATTTTAAATGGATGGTTTGACCCGACTTGATTCAAAGATAATCCATCTAAATCCTTTGATTCAATTGACCAACTCAAATTAAAAAATTGAACTCAAACGGTTAGTCAATTTCATGAAAGAATTCTTATTTTGTAGTGAAGACTCTATTTTGATAGCCCGCACAAATAATTTTATTTTAAATTATAATTTTTTGTTGAGACGTATTAATTCCGTCTTTAGACATTTTTACCTGTGTTTTGATTTTAAAATAATAAATTATAATTTGCTAGAGACGGTTGTAGAGACGGAAACTATTAGTGACAAAAACCACCTCTCTAGTCTTCCGTCTCAACCAAATCCGCTGATTCCGTCCCTAAATGCAAAATACCCACATGCGCAGATTGTCTTTATTTGCTACATATTTTATCTCGATTCATATATAAACAAAATTAGTCAACATACACGTACTAATTAAAAAAGTTATTTATGTTCATTTAGATTTAGTTTTTCAATTTATTAAAAAATATAATTATATTTATCAAACTAAGGTATTTTCTTAATTTAACTAATTTATATAAAACTCTTATTTGTGAGAATATTAATTTAAATCAGTTTCTTTTGTCAAAAAATAAATTTAAATCAGTTTTTAAAATCTATACCTATGTATAAAAAGAATACTTTAATTTGATTTAGTACTTTTTCTTTCACTTATACCTTTCATTTCAACTATCATCATATTTATAATTTTAGCCTTTTGCAATTTTATTTATGTCTTTAATCAAAAATTAAGTTAAATCCATTGCCAGAAGAACAATTCACTCTATTAGGAACAATATTTGTCGCTATAAATAAAATTTATTTTGTTCTTATTTGTCAAAATCATTTGATTATGGTATTTGTCAAAATAATTTATAATTCATTAAGATCGTGGCTCAAAGTGTCTTTATAAAGTGAATTTTTCGTTCTTATTTAACTATCTTTTGGTATTTTAAAGGTATAATTTGTCAATTATACCCTTTGTTAGTTACTGTTATTTTTTTAATAAAATTAATTAATGATATCTATTTGACAATCTAAAGTTTATTTTTTTAAACAAAGTTTGTTTTTTGTTATCTTCAAATTTAAAGAAAATTTTGTTACAAACAATTGTTCTAAGAAGAGTTAAAATTCTATAAATAAAAGGGTTGTGTGTATATTTTGTTCCAAGAAAATCTACACATGAGTAGCAATTGTGAATCTAGCATTGGTTGAAGTCATAGTTAAAATCTTTATTCTGATTAAAGGAGTTGGAAGAAAGTTAATTTTTTCTTAACTTTTGATTAATGTGAAGTTGAAATGATTTTTATATTGACTTAAAATAATTAAAAAGATGTGTACAATATGAAAATTAACAATTGTTTGTCATGAGAGCATAAAAAGATAGGTATTTGTTTAAGAAAAATATAATAACTTAAAATTGTTTGTTGCAAGATAAAAATAACATATTAAATTTATTGAAAAGATAAAATGTATGCAAAAAATAAGAATTTATTGGTGGATTAAAATAATTTTATAATAAAAAGAAAATATGTAAAAAAACATTTAAAAAATAACTAACAGTCTATTAATGAGATAATGATCCAAAAGTTGTCATAAAATTATAGTACAAATATCATTTCATAATAGATAATCACCTTGTTCAAGATCAGGGGTGGCTTTTGACTCGCCGTTTTGGTTGTTGTAGTGGCTTTTTACTGTTTCATGTGGCTCTCGTTCATCCTTCATATTATTATCATCCTTCACAATCTGGATGACATCGTGCCAGAGACCTTGTCCCTGCAGATAGTTTTGCATTACACCTTTCCATCTTTCGTAGTTGTCCTTAGTGAGTGCTTCATGAACTATTCCACCGGAGGCTACTGCTGTTGATTTCATCATACTTTTACTCCATTTTTCGAAATCTGAAATACACCAAATAATTCATTGAGGAAATTAAGTCAGGTGATTGGAATTCGCATCGAACTATATCATTATCATAAAACTAATTTGCACATTAAAGTTGTATGCAATACGAGGGTACAGCACAGATCAATTTTAACTCCGGCTCCCCCAATACTATATTTATAAGAGTAGTGATACATGTGTAACCATTCCTTACAACTTTGATGACAACTTTTATTTTCTCTTTTGTTATTGGTCCAAATCAATAGAGAGAGAAAAAAAAAGAATAAGAATATAATGTGAGTATGATTGAGAAAGTTGTCAAAAAGTTGTAATAAAGTAGTTGTACAAATATATTTCTCATTTATAAAGAAGTCTGATGTGTACATATATTGTTTACGTATTTTTTATACTATATTTTTAATATAATTTTGGCTTAATAGGTTATTTGCTTCCCTAATTAATTTTCAATTTCCATTTCGGTCTCATAACTAATAAAACTCACGTTTCGGTCTCTCAAATATTTGTCCCTCTGTCAAATCGGTCCCTCCGTTAGTTTTTAAATATTTAATATGTTTGATATAATTTTAACCATTAGATTGTATGTCTATTGTATTTAATAGTGAACCATCTACACCTAATTTCACTACAAGAAAAATTCAATTTAGCTTCAGAAATTTTAGCTTCAGACCACTTCTAATGGTAATAACTTTTAGAGTCCAAATTTTTTGATGCCAGTGCTTTTTTTTTTCAGTTCATTTTATTTATGCAATTTAGCTCCAATGAGTAGACGCTATTTTTTTTGGTCTGTTGTGAGTAGACGCTATTTGTGGACGCTAATATTTTTAATGTTGTTATTTAATTAGCATCCATAAATTCAACTGCTAAATTCCTTTAACTTTTAAAAGCATTCACAAATGTTGATGCTAAATTTTTTTTATTTTATTTTTCACCCAATTTTTTTCCTTTTTATTTTTTTGAAAATAATCTTTTCCACATTTTATTTTCACAAGAGAGTTAAACATGTTTTTAGTCCTATAAAATTGGGACCTTCTAAGTTTAGTCTTTACTTAATTTTAATAGTTCTTTTAGTCCCCATAAAAAAATTCTGCATTTAAAATTTGGTCCCTACTAAATCTAAATTTGTTTAATTAAGCTTAAACTTTTAAGATTTTGAATAATTTTTTGCAGAATTGTTAAGAACATTACTAAAAGTTCATATTGTATAAAATTATCTCAAATTTTATTACTACGGTGATATTTTTGTTACTTTTATCTTAAACTTTTGTCTTTTAAAAATATTAATAGTTAATTTATTTCATGTTAATAAATTCTAAATTTTAGTAAACGAACCTTTTGTGGTCTTCTAAACTTGTCTCAAAAAAATCGTTTAAAGATTCAAGAGTTTAAGGATAATTAGAGAAACTTTGTTTTAGTAGAGACTAAAACTACATGTAAATTAATTTTATAGGGACTAAAAAAGCTATTAAAATTAAGTAAGGACTAAATTTAAAAGTTCCAAATTTTATAGGGACCAAAAACATATTTAACCTTCCGATCGGCCAAGCTTGCTACTGTTCGAGATCTCTTCCGAAATATCTCCTCCATACCCAAATATGTATGGATTCCGAACCCAAATCTCAACCAATCCTTCGAACCCATCATCCCTCAATCCTTCAAACTCTTTTTCTCTCATATCGACCTATTCCCTCAAATCCTAACACCCAGTTTGTCGATTATGAAGAAGAACCCATATCCTCTCTCGATTTGGTTTCCTTGACTTTAAGGAACGACCTGTTAGATATCTTGTTTGTTGGGAAGAGATTGTTGCACTTGAAACCTGAAAAGTTTAATGGCTATACATATAAAACTCAAAGCGCATGGGGGTTGCCACACTAACCTTTAAGTTCGATTTGCCCCCACCAATAATTGTATATTGGATGCAATAGGAATGACCGGCGAATCCCCTTCAGGATCCTATGAGTTCCTTGACGTGTATTGCACAACCACACCAGGCGTATCTCCTAACAATATTTTACAGATTTATGGTTCCATCAATTCACTCATGCATTAGAGAATTGATGGATGATTTAGAGTAAGAGAATGAGGGAGAATTATGTGGTTAATGTAACAAATTTTTGTCCAAAATTGTGTGTCAAATTAATGAACAAATGTCAAGTATTTTTAGTGCATTATATGACCCTTCAAATGAGAGAAAGCACCCCTTTGACTTGAATCAATGTTATGGTTCATTAAACACCATTTTCCAAAGGTTATGATCATATACACTTGAATCAATGCTAAGGTTCATTAAGCACTGATCGTTGTCGTGCACGATCAAAAATAAGTGTTTTAAACTAGTAGTACAAGGTAGTGAACCTTGGTCGTCTCTCTAAGATTTCTAATTTAACAATTGCCAATAGCGAGAACAACAGCTAAAAATTCAAAAATATAAATTGGGGGTTTTGTTTGCTTCACGGAACAATTTGCAATTTAAGAGAGATTCAATTAATAAAAAGCAATCAATCCATTGGTTTTAGGAATACTACGTTTATTCTTTCTATCATGGGTTCTTGATAAACATTCATTCACGTGTCTAAGACCTGATTGATTATAAAACTAACTAAACAAGCGATAATTAGTTTATACAAATTCCATTCGATTAAGCATCAGAATGTGTTCAACTAACCATGAAAGTGAACAAGCGTCACAAAGAACACAGTTAATATCATAACAGAAATCAATCAATCTTATATGCTAAGAGCCATAACCTATATCAATTTCTATTCAAACTGATTTATACAAGCGATAAAGCAACTCAAATAATCTTAACGGTGCAAAACCGAAACAAATTGAGTAAGCATCAATAGAATCGAAATTGAATAAGCAACAAATCGAATTAAAGAGACATGAAATTGATAAAGAAAGAAGACATGTAAATGAAATTAGCATTAGAATCCAAACCTCAAGAATTCATAAACAGAGCACCCTTACACCAATGGATCAATTTAGGGTTTAGGCTTCCATCACAATAGGTTTGCACAAAAGTATGATAATACGGCTGAATGGAAAAAGAGGAGTGTTTCTCATGTTTTCAGCTTTATTTATAGCTATAAATATTAACCTAAAGTTTGAAAACGAGCTACAACAATAGTTGGGTCTGAAAAAGGCTAATCGACCCAATTACGGTAAAAACATATGACCCAAACTCGTAGTCAGCACAACTGCTTCAGAGAATGGCATTTTTGATAAGGAGGACGTCCAAACTGGGCTTCGTGCTCAACATGAAACTTGTAGATATTTTCCTTAGATTTCCAACGCCTATTTGTAGGCGTCAAAATGATAATCTCAGCCAAAGTTATGGCCTGCACAATGAACAGGGGTCAAAACGCATTAAAAACGGAAATTAATCCACAAATTATATTAACGCTCAAATTAAACCCAAAACACGAAAACATAATAAAATTATAATGTTATGAATAAAAAACTCTTAAAATATCAAAGTACAATGCTATAAAATATGTGCAAAAATGCACTGATCAAATTCGCCCACGCTTAAGCTTTTGCACTCCGAGCAAAACTCAAGATTAAAACACTTAAAACAAAAATCAAAACAAAATCAAGCAGAGCATGATGCAAAGCTGCAAGCAATTAGCACATTCTAAGATTCAAGGAGTATGACAATCATGAATAACATCTTATAACAAGTGCAATGAACAAGGTGGCTATTAGACTAAAAAATGCATCAAGAATGATAGAACCTCACGGAATATATAAGTATGAAGTGCACTCAATCCCTCGTGGTGTGTGCAATCTGTATAAAATGGAGTGTCAGGGTTAGTATTTGCACTCCAAGCACATCATCAAAGTTAGTACTGCCATAGGCTTGACAAGCCTCTTACGTCCCCGTAGATGGAGGACATCCACACAATGAAGCACATACATGTACAGATTAAAAGGTCTTTATTCAGGTCGTAACGGGGCCAAGGTACAGGTGGGATAAACCTAAGGAATACTAAGGCATAAATCGAAGAGGATAAAGAAGCATGAAATTCATTGAATAGTAAGTATGAGTGGTGTTTGAAATTAACAAAATATAGCAACATAATAGAACTCAACACCATAATTTCTTCATATCCTATGATAGCTTTTTCACACGCCTTCACATCAGAAATTGCCCACAATACAACTTTCAACACAATTTTTTTTTTCTTTTTTTTTCATTTCAATTTTTGTTCCATTTTTTCTTCATTTTTTTTTCTTCTTTTCTTCTTTTCTTTCCATCTTGCCAAACCAACATAATATTTCCCTTTCCCTTATGAGATAAAAATTAGAACCATAATGTGCACCCCCACACTTATTCAAAATTTAAAATTCAAATTCAAATTATTCCAGATGGATGTTAAGAGTGCGTTTTTAAATGGTTACTTGAATGAAGAAGTTTATGTTGAGAAACCAAAGAGATTTATTGATCCTGGCTTTCCCAATCATGTCTATAAATTGAAGAAAGCTCTGTATGGTTTAAAACAGGCACCTAGGGCTTGGTATGAGAGACTCACTCAGTTTATTGTCAATCAAGGGTACATGAAAGGAGGAACAGACAATACCTTGTTTGTGAAAGATGCTAATGGAAGACTGATGATTGCACATATATATGTTGATGACATTGTTTTTGGTGGGATATCGAACAAGATGGTTCAACGTTTCATTAAGCAAATGTAGTCTGAGTTTGAAATGAGTTTAGTAGTGAACTGACTTACTTTCTGGGCCTTCAAGTCAAGCAGATGGAAGATACTATCTTTATCTCTCAGAGTAAATATGCCAAGAATATTGTGAAGAAGTTTGGTATGGATAATAGTAGTCACAAAAGAATTAATGTTGCCACTCATTTGAAGCTGACAAAAGATGAAAATGGTGTTGTTGTTGATCAAAGCATGTACAGAAGCATGATTGGAAGTTTATTGTATCTTACTGCAAGCAGACCTGATGTCACTTTTGCAGTAGGAGTGTATGCAAGGTATCAAGCTGAACCAAAAATGAGTCACCTTACTCAAGTGAAGAGAATCCTGAAGTACATCAATAACACTAATAACTATGGAATTTTTTACTCTCACGGTGAAAGTTCTAAGTTGATTGGTTACTGTGATGCTAACTGGGCAGGAAGTGCAGATGATAGGAAAAACACCTAAGGAGGATGCTCCTTTCTGGGAAACAATATGATTTCATGGTTTAGTGAGAAACAGAACTGTGTATCCCTATCTACTACTGAAGCTGAGTATACAGCAGCTGGTAGCAGATGTTCATAACTTGTGTGGATGAAGCAGATGTTAAAAGAGTATAATATTGAACAAGATGTTCTAACATTGTACCGTGACAATTTAAGTGCAATTAATATTTCCAAGAATCCTTTTTAACATAGCAGAACAAAGCACATTGACATACATCATCATTTCATCAGAGATCTTGTTGAGGAAAAGATTGTGGCACTTGAACATGTTGACACAGAGGAATAACTGGTAGATATCTTCACCAAAGCCTTAGATGCTAAGCAGTTTGAACACTTAAGGGGAAAATTGGGAATTTGCCTGCATGAGGAGGTGTAATCACATGGTGTGTGAGGCGTGGTCTGCTTTACTCTTTGTTGCACGTCTTTGAGTTGTGGGGTATGGACTGTCCTGATCTGTACTCATGAAGATTTCTTTTGTTGGCATATTTTGTGGCTAAAAACGGGGAGTAATGGTGTGTTATGCTAAGCCCTATATATGTTTATGCCTGATCTGTTATTGCATTTATTTTGCAATTATTTTTGTTGTTATTGCATTTATTTTGTTCTTTGGAATGTTGGAACATTGCCTGTGTGACTGATAAGTCTCTATGTTGAATGTCTGCTGGAACATTCTATAGTTGCCTCTGAAGTATTCCCTTCTTTATGCATTAAGAGTTTTTGGGATTCCATTCTTTTATATGCAAATGTTCAGGGGGAGTAGTGGAATATTCTTGTTAGTATTCACTCATAGGATGATATATTGAGGCAGAGTGATACTATGTTGTGTACTTGATTTTTTCAAATTGTTTGACATGATGTTGGGTAGGATGTTGAAACATTTATATGACAATGCCTGTAGGTATGAGAATTTTCTTTTCCTTGTTGATGTGAAGTTTAGTACTCTTGTCTGATGTGACAAAGGATGTTGGAACATCCCGATCTGTGATGATTGTGTGGGATTTTTTTTCTGATTTAGTGTTTGTTTGTTGCATAGGAATTTATTTTTCCTTTGCTTGTTTGTTTCTTGTGAGACATTGTTATTTTCTATGTTGTGTACTTGATTTTTTCAAATCGTTTGACATGATGTTGGGTAGGATGTTGAAACATTTATATGACAATGTCTGTAGGTATGAGAATTTTTTTTTTCCTTGCTGATGTGAAGTTTAGTACTCTTGTCTGATGTGACAAAGGATGTTGGAACATCCCGATCTGTGATGATTGTGTGGGATTTTTTTTCCTGATTTAGTGTTTGTTTGTTGCATAGGAATTTATTTTTCCTTTGCTTGTTTGTTTCTTGTGAGACATTGCTATTTTTCCTTTGCATGTCTCTGATGTAAGTAATACCTATTTTATCTCTCTTCATGTCTGGATTGTTTCAAGTTGTGACTGAAGACTCTGTAAGGTATTCCTTTGATTTTGTGCGCATCTCTGAGTGTCTTTAGTGATACTGATTTCTGCTACTTCTCAGTATAAGCTTGCTCAAAAAAGTAGTCTTTGAAATGTTTTATTCGTCTTCATGGTTGTGTGTGTATGATGATTTGAAGAAGTTTCTGTAAGGCATCTCTTTAGATATTGTATTTGATGTGCTGCCTGTTTCTTCATGGATGTGTGCTCATGATGATTGAAGAAATGGATGGTTTGTATCTCTCTACGTTATATATGTTGACTCAATTTGTTTTAGCCAAAAATTTGCCATAGGGGGAGATTGTTGGGTATTTGGATTGGCTGCACTATTGCTAAAACAAATATCCGTGATTGTGATGTTGGATACTATGTTCCAACATGTTTTAGGCATTTCTGTAAGATGTTGGATATGATGTTGTTCTTTTGGGTAAAATCTCTGAAGGATTCAACTCTGCTGCCACCTTCTGAACATCAAAAGCAGCAGTTTTATCAGACTTGCTCTTTTTGGATAGCTTCTGGAGCACATCCTTCACTTCTTTAGAGGCAGACTTTCTCTTCCTTATTGGCTTTAAAGGTTCATTGGGATGATCAGATATTTGTTCCCATGAAATAATTTCTCATGTGTCTAAGAAGTTTTGAGAGATAAAGTGAGCCAATACATCTGGGGAATCTTCTTGAGAGATAGGGAGAAAGTCATCCATCAAATCTGACATGATAGAGGATGCTTAAAGATATGCATCTAAAGTATTGACATCCTTCTTATCAATTATACCGATGCTCCCCAACAAAGCACCAATACGAACTCTTCATGTACACGTTCCTATCTCCTTATCAGAGGCTAATTCAAACTTCTTTAGCTTCTGAATAAGTTTTCATTGATGGAATATCTCAGACAACAATCTAACATAAGGAACTTGTTTCTTCTTTTTAGCAATTCCCTCGTTGATTGAAGTACACATATAGTTGAATATATATGCAGGAAGGTTGATTTTGAAGTTCTTTATCAAAAAGTGCTGGAAATGATTGTGATCTCATGACCTGTAATCAGTTCCTCCTTCTCTAGGCATGAATCACTCCAAAATCAGCATGTGCAGCACCCTGTGTTCAACCTTCATGTCACAAGCCTTGTTAGAGGGTCTCCCAGCATGCAGAGTCTGGAAGATACTTTCAGCCCAATCGCTATTCATTTTGGTGTTCACCATGAACAATCCATGGCTTCTGCATCTGACTGCTTTTTCATCAACTTCATCAGTGATGGTGATTTTGATTTCCGTCACTGCAGACCTAATCTCAGTATATTTGAGATCATCTAGACCCAACTTAGGTATTGTCTTGCTTTTGTTTGCTTTATCTTCAGCAATCTTCTCAAGTTCTTCCCTCTTCACAACTTCCTCATCATATACCTCAGCGCTTTGATGGTCCGAATTGGTATATGGCAAGTGTACCAAATCGTTTACCAAGTAATAAAGTGATAAGTAGAGTATTGTATCTACATGGATTGCCGTTTCGTCCAAACAATTCTCGTTACTTATTTTTATAAGTTGACAATATAAAAGATAAAGGGTTTAAAAGACTTGCAATTTTTATCTGTTTGAAACATAGCAAGTTTACCTATTTTGGTTGCAGAAAAGTAAGCAGCGGTTAGGATTCTTCGAATCCCCTCTGTATATATGTTGTTGGTTAATAAGTAAAAGTATGTTGCTGATGAGTCATTAATTAGTTATTTTAATATAATATTTGATTTCGTTTTATTTAGATTTAAGTTTATTTTATTTAAATATTATTTCCTTTTAGAGCTATTTTACTTCAATTGCATATTATTATATTTCAGGAACGAATATTTGATAGATTCAGTCTTGGAGCAAAAGAAAGAGGATTGGGAGCTGATTCGGGCTGATTGGGAGCTTTATCTTCAGCAATCTTCTCAAGTTCTTCCCTCTTCGCAACTTCCTCATCATATACCTCAGCGCTTTGATGGTCCGAATTGGTATATGGCAAGTGTACCAAATCGTTTACCAAGTAATAAAGTGATAAGTAGAGTATTGTATCTACATGGATTGCCGTTTCGTCCAAACAATTCTCGTTACTTATTTTTATAAGTTGACGATATAAAAGATAAAGGGTTTAAAAGACTTGCAATTTTTATCTGTTTGCAACATAGCAAGTTTACCTATTTTGGTTGCAGAAAAGTAAGCAGCGGTTAGGATTCTTCGAATCCCCTCTGTATATATGTTGTTGGTTAATAAGTAAAAGTATGTTGCTGATGAGTCATTAATTAGTTATTTTAATATAATATTTGATTTCGTTTTATTTAGATTTAAGTTTATTTTATTTAAATATTATTTCCTTTTAGAGCTATTTTACTTCAATTGCATATTATTATATTTCAGGAACGAATATTTGATAGATTCAGTCTTGGAGCAAAAGAAAGAGGATTGGGAGCTGATTCGGGCTGGAAAATATGAGATTCAGTACAAAAATATAACATCCCCCAAGTCAGAAGCTTGGCACAGCCCGTGCCATATCTCACACGGCCGTGCCATGTCCCAGGATTCCCTTTTGCTGCTTTTGCTTCATGTGCAAGCTACCTATTAGTTTATTTCTGACCTAAAAGCCCGTGGTTTCTTGTGGAACATTCTAGTGATGTATTTCTTAGGGCTTAAGTCATTGTAAACTATAAATAGAGTAGCTAGCTATCACAACAGTCCATCTTTTGTTCTTGGAATTCAATAAGTGACAATTGTCTTTCTTAATAAAAGTTCTTTCTTTTACTTTCTTGTTATTTTATGTTCTTCTCCTTCTTCTCTATGTCTACTATGATCATGAGTGAGTAGACTCTTTTTGTCTTGGGAATGTTGGATAAGTCTTAATGACATAATCCTAATCAAACCAAACCATAAACCCTAATTTTATATAACCTCACTTTCTAATCTAATTTCACCGCTCTTATAATGAATTAAGAAATACCAAACTTGTGAAGCGAACACGGAGGAGTTAGTATTTGTTAATTCATCATCATAAATATAAATTCATAATGCGACAGCGGAGTTTTGATATTGGAACAAGTGAAATTAGACAAGGATTGTGAAACATGAGAATAGTCTAGCAAACCTTGGGACATATAAAGTTTCGAGCTTCAAGGATTCCAATAACAATCAACCATGAGAATAGGCGTGATTGTTAGAGGAACACACTCACTGAAACCGAAAAGATATGTGATAGGCTAAAGAGAAACTTGTCCTTAGAAAGTGGGACCAATATAAAATTAACGGTTTAGGGTTTGTTTGTGAAGTACTTGTTATTAAGGTGGACTAATAAATCCCAAGGCTCTTTGTATTATTATATTTTCTTATATAAAAATCAAACCTTTTTTACTTAATTTCTCCTTCTAATCATCATCTAAAGTTAATTAAATTAACCAACTCTCGGTCGGAACGATACTCTTTTATTACTACATCGGTAGAACCGTGCACTTGCGGTTTTGCTCATCAGTTGGCTTATTTATCTTAGGTAGACTATACAAGTGATAAGGCCGTTGGGACGTTACTAACCTACTTTGGTCTATCCCTTCGATGGCTAACTGCACGTGCTGATCGCACGGTGATACTTACGTGTGGGGTCTTGCTCATTCAAAGGTAATTGAAACATAAACTTTATATCGACTTTCTAGTGTTTCCCAAGGAAATGAAGGCCAAGGTTCCCTTAGGTCTGCCCACCTATGAATCTTAGGACACTCATAGCACACTCTCTTTACGCTTTCTTAGTAGTTTTTCAAACGGGCAGTCCTAATCTACGTCCACCATACTAAGGGTTTCAAGAGAATGGTTATATTAGTTACAGCTTAATTCAGACAGATAGGCACTTGTTTCCCTAATTACTAACCAATTAATTCCTAGGTTCGGTAAGGCACTACTCAACTCAATGGGCATCATCCACTACATACCTATTCTAGGGTCAACAATTATTCCAGTATCTTTAGCATATTTATAATCACTTACGTCCTAGACGGATAGTTTTCAGTAAAGGGTTATAAATATCAAGATATAAGCATATAGTTAGTGATAGAAATATCAAGCCCTGTCACAACCTAAGTATCTAATCTAGGGTTTCACCTCTCACATAAATAAACTACTTCCTAATAAAACTTAATAGCAAACAAAAGAATAAATAAAACAAAACGACATATTATATTAAATAATATCCAACAAAACTATACAGAGGTTCATCTTAGAATTCTAACCTAAAAAGATTTTGTTACACGTGGTAACTAAAAACAAATTACTAAAGACAAAAACATACCCTAGAAAATCAAGGAGAAGATAAAAACTCCTCCGAAGCTCCAAAGTTTCCTTCCTCTTGAACTACCACAATTCTAAACGAGAAATTCTGAATGTGGAAGGCTGGTATTTCTAGTGAGAATTTCTACCTGGGTTTGGGCTAAAAGTGTGGGCTTTACCCAAAATAAAAGCAGGAAAAGACAATTGTACCCCGCATTTTCAGATGCATGAGGCACATGTTCAGTGTGCTAGGCGCATGTGAGAGAGGGAAAAGCCATACCCTAGGCGCATGAACAGTGCCCTAGGTGCATGGATGCCTCTCCATGTTCTAGGCACATTATTCATATGCTAGGAACATTGGACATGTGCTAGGCGCATGACATCTCTTCTTGGGCCCAAATTCTCCGATTTTCTGTCGTTTTAGGTCTTCGTCTTTAAATAACTTTCCTCCCATTTGTAACATATATTCTCAACCATACTCTTTTCTATGATACACGTGTGTATCTCCTAAAGCCAGTAGGGCTTATCACGACATTTGCCCACTCCAGTCGTCACATAAATGTAGCTTGCTATAAATTTGAAATAATTCCAAAGACAATCAAGTTAAAGTTATCCACAGGAGGACTTTGAGGGTTATAACTTGGATTAGATTAAGGGTGGATATATTTTGGGAAAGTAGTCTAATAATAGAACTTGGAGTTAGTTCACTAACATAGGGATTCCTAATAAAACATTAATGCACTGTCATCCTTCCTTCCTTGATTCAAACAGGATGGTTAAATCAGAAGAACTATTTGTCTTTTTATTTTGATATAAAGATAATTTTTTTTAAGAGACCATTGTTTTGACTCTTGATTTTTTTTCTTTTTTCTATTTTTTTTGGATGTGTAGATTCATGGTCACCTACATTTTTTTTCCATTTTTTTCTTTTTCTGACAAATGTGTTCTACTGTTATCCCACCCCAAACTTAAGATGTTGCTAATTCCAAAGAGCAACCCTAAACTTAGTTTCAAAACATTTGCAGTCACAATAATACAGATCTAACTCCAAGTTAAATCAAACAACGTGCATTTAAAGTGTAAGATTGTGACATGATTCGTCACTAATAAAGAAAATAAATTTTCGTCTGGAGGCCCAAAGTGGTTTCACAAAGGATAATAAGAATATAACAGGGTGGCTTTAAAGGCTCTAGGTACCAAAGAAAAATTGCCTCATGTGTAATATAACCTAACCGATTGTCTGTAAGGAATGACCGCAAATTCAAGAAAAAATAACATTCATATGGAACACTCATAATATATATTTGAAATATTTAAGTATCTAAAAACCTAGAATGGATATGAAAATTTTTAGCTCTGAATCTAACCGGTTATGCTATTCGGAAAAGAGTAGGTGATCTTATAAGCACCTTCACTAGTAAGCCCTCGAAATTTACCTTTTATGGCAGAAGAAGGAAACTGTGCTCTTGAATGTAAGGATAAACTAGCCTCCGCCTAAAATGTTTTGAATGAATACCTAAGACTAAAACAAATTTAAACTTAAAAGGAAAGGTTGTATATGTAAATGCAAAAGAGATAAATTTTTATATGAAAATTCTTGAGGATTAGTAACAGAAAAAGAAAAGAAATTGGTTAGTCAGATAATCTCAACTTAGCAGAAAATAAAAAATACAGAAAATAAAGATAATGGGTTGTCTCCCATTCAACGTTTCTTTTATGTCTTGTCCCCGACGGTTCCCATGGTTTGCCTCCCATGCAGCGCTTCATTTAATGTCTATTAGCTCGACGCCTAGATCCTGTTAAGGTAACTTATATGAAAGAAAGAACACATCATCCTTCCTCTTTCTGTTGTTCAGAAGGAACTCCATGAATTTGGTAAGGAGAAGTAAGTGTCCCCATGTTCCAATATTTGCTTTTCTGGAGTATGTGTTCGTCCTCCTCAAGTGACACTGAGACTATTGTAGTAAGTGAGTCTTGTTTTGAGTCTCTGATGTCACAAAGTTTGATGAAGGCTTTTCTTCTTGCACCACTACGTCGTTCACCACTCTATCTGGATTTACTCAAAAATTTGATGAAGGTCTTTTCTCTTCATCTTCTAGGGATACACTAGCTTTATGAAGTCAGAGAGTTTGCAAGGGTTCTCAATTTACTCAAAAATTTGATGTTTACTAATTATTTAAATGGAATCTTTGTCCACAAGATGCTAGAACATTTAGGTATTCTACTTCTCTTTGAACTAGGCTTGAAGTGTTGGTTGCACTCTTAGCGCTTCTTCCTTCTTAAGATGAGCTTCTGAAAAGTGGTCACATTTTTCTCCTTCCTCGACTTTAGTGCAAAAGTATCCGACAGTCTCTTGCACTACAATTTAAGGTGAGGATTTGTTAGGGTATTTTCCTTTTTATCCTGCCTCCGTCCTATTGTCCAAGAGGTGGTGTCATCCATGGGTAAACTAGAAAGATGAATAGTAGGTAGAGGGATTGAGTGTGCAGTTTGAGATATTGTTAACTCGCTTTGCTTGGGTCCACTGGACTGGACACTTAATGAAGTGTTATTCTGCTGTCTACGCTCAAAGGACTATATGATGCAGATGCGAGGTTTACAAATCTTATTGCTTACAAGATTCACATCCTCAAAATCCTTCTTATATCTATTCCTAATAGCCTCTCCTAAATCCTCAATACCTTTATTAACTGCAGCATATGCCACAAGCATTGGCTTCCTTCATTAATTTGTATCGGGTTTGTTCGTACTCCACTAAGGGAACAGGTCGATCATACTCCATAGGGTAGATTTCGTTGTAATGATTGAACTGTTATGTTAAAGAATGATCCATTATTCGTTCGCTGAAATAATCATAAATAAAAATACCCAAGCAGCACTACTCTAGAAGTAATAGTAAATAATAATTATTATAATTATAATGCTAGCTATAAAAACGAATAACTATTAATTTTTTATTATTTTTTTATATATAAATATATACGAATAACTAATTTCAAGTATTTAGTCGAAAATATCAACAATCCCCGACAAAGGCGCCAAATACTTGATTGTCTGAATTGGTATATGGCAAGTGTACCAAACCGTTTACCAAGTAATAAAGTGATAAGTTGAGTATCGTATCTACAGGGATTGTCGTTTTGTCCAAACCATTCGCGTTACTTATTTTTATAAGTTGATGATATAAAAGATAAAGGGTTTAAAAGACTTGCAATCTGTATCTGTTTGCAACAGACCAAGTTTACCTGTTTTGGTTGGATTTTTTTTTCCTTCTGCCCTCAATGTGAAAGAAATTGATGAGACTACCCCTTGTTGAAAAATAATGATGATACTGCCCTTGTTCTACCTATCATTTGGCGAGCACTATCTTTTTTAATTTCTTTTTCTTATGTTTGAACTTTGATGATTGATTTGGCGGACACACATATATATATATATATATATATATATATATATATATATATATTTTGCTTTTGGTTTTGAGGAAAGCCTTTTTCCTTTTGATTTTTTTACGTTGTTTATATATTATTTTTTATAATTTCTTTTAGGGTTAATAGTATTTTATCTTAGGTAATATATGTCATTTTTTGGTTTGTCTCTTGTAATTTTGTTTTATTCTATCTTTGTAATTATTTTTTTGTTTTAAAATATCCTCTAGGTCATCTGATTGTGCATATTCGCTGATGTGACACGCTGAGTCACTTTTTTCTGATGATGTGACACACTAATTGTATAAATTAATTTTATTTTTCATTTTTATGGGTACATGTGGCATTTGTGACATCTTTAATTCCATTTTAAATATTTTTTTTGTCAAATAACCTAGTGACTAAAATTTCACCTTTTAAGGTGAATAAGTGAAAATACAATGTCATATTGTTTTGTAGTGCACAAAAACTTGCATATAGTTAAAAAAATATTAGACCGGATGTGTGACCGAGATTCAAACACCAACTTCTCAACATGTGTGTGTAGGTTTTTAATAATTTTTGTCTATCAACCAAAAAATAAAAAAATATATATAAAAAAACCAATAAAACAAAACGAAAAAATAAATAAATAAAAAGGTTGTTTGCCAAAAGCAACAACAAACATAAAAAAAAAAAAAAGTTAAAAAGAAAATTGTTGTTCGCCAAATCAAACTTCAAACATAGAATAAATTTAAAAAAGTGATGTTCGCCAAATGATATGAAGAACAAGGGTACTTACATCATTATTTTTCAACAAGGGGCAATCCTGTCAATTTTTTTCAAATGGAGGGCAGAAGAAAAAAATTATGGTTTTGGTTGCAGAAAAGTAAGCAGCGGTTCGGATTCTTCGAATCCCCTCTGTATATATTTTGTTGGATAATAAGTATAAGTATGTCGCGTTTATTTATCTTAGGTAGACTATACAAGTTATGAGGCGATTGGGACGTTACTAACCTACTTTTGTTTATCCCTCCGATGGCTAACTGCACCTTCTGATCGTACGGTGATCCTTACGTGTGGGGTCTTGCTAATTTTAAGGTAATTGAAACATAAACTTTATATTTGCTTTCCATTGTTTCCCAAGGTGATGAAAGCCAAGGTACATCTATGAATATATGAATCTTATGACACTCATATCACACTCTCTTTACACTTTCTTCGTAGTTCTACAAACGGGCAGCCCTAATTTACGTCTACCTTACTAAGGGTTTCAAGAGAATGGTACTAATACTCCTCCTTTTTGCTGCTAAAACCTTATGAAAATTACTGAAAAACATGCTAAGAATAACGTAAGATGACCTGTCATCACCCTTACCCAGAAATCCTTCACTAATTCAGTGTAAGAAGGACCATGTAACACCTCAAAATATGACATCCATCCCTGAGTGTTAATAAACGATAGAAGATCATAGCCATTCCTCTTGAGTACTTCGAAGTCCACAACACTTTCTATAATCAGCTTCAAATCTTCTTTTGGAGTAGGCATGGTTTGTTGGAACAAAATGTGTTTAACATTACCACCTTTAAGTTTTGATGATAACAAAAGTATTAAAATAAGTCAATTGGATATGCTAATATTTGTTCAAGTGTGCAGGACCATAGTCTAAAATTTATAAGTCAAGTACTGGTTCCGAAAGAACAAAAGAGAGAAAAGGAATCTACAAAAGAAGCTTGTGTTGCAAGACAGAATCTGAAGACAACAAGAGTCTGAAGACAATCAGAAGCTAATTTCCAGAGTCTAAAGACCCCTCAGAAGCTGGCGTCATCAGAGAGTCTGAAGACCATCAAAAGCTAATTAACAGAGTCTGAAGACTGAAAGCTAGAGTTAGTTAAAAAAATTATTTTGAAGACACATCATTGCAGAAGGAATGGAAGCCTAGAGCAACGACTATTTCATAGGAATTAGAAGGCATTGGATACTTATCCACGGAAGAGCGCAGGAAAAAGGACAATAGTACAATTGTACAACCACTACTCCACTATTCCAATCCTCATGTCTGCAGTAGTACCAAATATCAGCTATGTCTATGCTGGTTATTTACTATACAAGGAATGGATTTGAAATTGTTCCTTCTTAGGAAAAATACCAAATCAAGCAACAAATCATTGGTGATTTATCAAGCTTAAAAAACAAATCTTTTGATGTGCTGGCAATCCTCAACGTATTTTTCACACCTCTATATAAAGGAGTGAAGACTTGAAGATTAAATAGAGACTCACAACAATTTTACAAGTGTCAAAACTCTGCTGTAATTGTTTTCACATCAAAGTTCACTTAGAATGCTTAACAACTTTCATATCGTAGAAATTCTAGAGTCTTAAGAGTCTTATCTGATTTGTATTTGTGAACACCCCTGATTGTATATCAAGTTTTCAAACCTCAAACAATTTTCTGTGTAATTCTGTTTGATTAGAAGTCTCTTGCTTTTGTACTTGAGCATAGGAAGTCTCTTGCGTTTGTGCTTGAGCATAGGAAACCTCATGCTTTTGTGCTTGAGTAGTTTGAAGTCTCTTGTTTTTGTGCTTAAGCAATTGTAATCATATATTGATTTTAGTGAACTCTCCTTAGAAGTGCAAGGGGGACAAGACTACTTTCGGATTGTGGAAAGAACCTTTATAATTGTTTGGTGTCTTTCTTCTCTCCCTCTCTTTCTCTACTTATCCGCTGCATTATACTCTGAACATTGCATCCGACTCTGAACTCTATCAGACTCTTATTTGTGAACTCAGTAGTTTTAGATGAAGAAAAGGCTAACACAATTCAACCCCCACCCCCTCTTGTGTTTTTCTCACCTTCATGGCTCTTGGTTTGATAACAAAAGCATCACAAGAATCTACTTCCAAAGCAACCTTTGAAGTTGAACTTGAAATGGCCATGTTGAGGGTTTAGGGTTTTAAGGATTTTTATGAAAATGGAGTTTTTGAGAGAGAGAGAGAGAGAGAGAGAGAGAGATCTCGAAATCAGAAAATGTAGGAAGTGAGAAGTAAAGAGTGTGTTTGTATCAAAGTGTTTGCAATTCAAGCAAAAATAATAAAGTAAAAACATTCAAATCAAATACATCATTGCCCAGCAGTTAATAACCAATAGTTATAAACCACATTAGACAAACCATCAAAGTAACTGTTTCATTAGTGGGACAGGTTTACAGAAAGTAACTTCCACCTTTTCCACTTATAAAACCTATTAGAAGCAAGAGAGTCCATATTATGGAGTTCTTAGTCTGAAGACTTTAGAAGCTGAAATTCTTCAGAGTCTCAGTGAAGAGAGTCTGATAGACTTTTGCTTCCGAATCTCTTCAGAGTCTGAATTCCCATTCAGAGGCAAGCATTAATCAGAGACATCGTGCATGTTCAAATTTTTCTTTATAGAATCAAATCTCTCTTCAGTTAAGGGTTTTGTAAATATATCAGCCCATTGATGTTCAACATCAATGAATTGAATATCCAAGACACCTTTTTGAACATCATCTATTATAAATTGATGTTTATTTTCAAAATGCTTGGCTCTTGAATGTAAATTTGGATTCTTTGACAAACAGATAGCAGCAATATTATGATAATAAATTGGAATACTGTTTTCATTAATTTGATAGTCTTCTAACTAATGTTTCATTAAGATTAGTTGTGTGAAACAACTTGCATGTGAGATGTATTATGCTTCTTCTGTTGCAAATGCAACAGTTGATTGTCTTTTGCTAGCCCAGGATATCATATTCTCACCAAGAAATTAAGACTTTCCACTAGTAGATTTTCTTTCAATCATGTCACCAACATAATCAGCGTCACAAAATCCAACCAACTTATAACTAAGGATTTCTTATAAACAAGTCCAAGATTTGTTGTTCCTTTCAAATATCTAAAGATTCTCTTAACATCACTTAAATTAGATTCTCGAGGATCTGATTGAAACCTTGCACACAAACATACACTAAAAATAATATATGGTCTAGAAGCAGTTAGGTATAATAGTGAACCTATCATAGCTCTAAACAACTTCTGATCTACCTTTGTTCATGTATCTTTTTTGCTTAAGGTGTAGGTTGGATGCATTGGAGTAGTCGTCACTTTACAATCATCAAGCTTTATCTTCTTCAGAAGCTCCTTTGTGTATTTAGACTGATGAACATATACTCCATCTTTGCATTGATTGATTTGAATTCCAAGAAAGAATTTAAATTATCCCATCATGCTCATTTCAAGCTTCTCCTGCATTAACTTAGAAAATTCTTTTCAAAGAGATGCATTAGTAGAACCAAATATTATATCATCAACATAAATCTGCACCATTAAGATGCCTTTCTCAAGTGACCTTCTGAATAGTGTAGTGTCAACTTGTCCTCTTTTAAAGTCATTTTCAAGTAAGAAATTACTTAGTCTTTCACACCTAGCTCTGGAGCTTGTTTCAGACCATAAAGTCTTGAGTTTAAAAACATAATCAAGATGTTTTAAATCTTCAAAACTTGGAGGTTGTTTGACATACACTTCTTCTGATATTACACCATTAAAAAATGCACTCTTAACATCCATTTGATATAATATAATTTCATGATTAACTGCATAGGATAGAAGTAACTTGATTGCTTCCAATCTTGCAACTGGAGCAAATGTTTCAGTGTAATCAATACACTCTTGTTGACTATAACCTTGTGTCAGGATTAAAAAAGTTTTTACAAAACAGTTTTTTATGAAAAAAGTTTTTGAAAATCAATTGCGCAAACAAGGTCCCACTGTGCGTGCCAATTTGTTTACCAGTGTTTTTGGTAAACTACAGGCTAGTTCTGATTATTACAAGCGAGACCGAACTAGAAATCTCAGGATATGTTGTGCAAAGGTTTTTTGAAAAGAAAAGGCCACGAAATGCACTCAGGTTACTTAGAGAGCAGGACGAGTTTTGAAGTAAAAAAAGGGCACTGTCATACCCTCATTTTGGACCTAAAAATACTCCTTCAAAATTCTTTTTCTATCTCTGATACCTTTCTTCAATTCACTATGTTTTACTCCGCAATTTTCTACCGCGCTTCAACTGCGTATTTTCAATATTTCTGTCTTTAATTCTCTTGCACATAAAGCCATCCAAAGTGTTTTTCTTGCATTACAAGTCATTTGAAAATTCCTAAACCAATTGCATATTTTCTTGCATTTTATTCCAAGTTTTCGCATAAAATCATACAAAAAGGGTATTTTGGTCATTTCCTGCAGTGGAACCCATTTTAGTCCCTACAATTTGTCTCTGAGTCTTTACAACTTGTTTGTACACATCATTAATCAAGTTCTGTCTAAAAATCATTTCAGCATTGCATCTGAGTCAGTCTGAGTCGTTTTAGTCCTTAGGGGCATTTTGGTCTTTTCACATCCAAATTTTTTGACAGAGAGGTATTTTAAAATACCTCATTTTGGTAGTTTGTTCATTTTAAGTCCATTTTGTCGTTTTTTTAAACTGTTTCACTTTACGTTGTTTTTAAAATTACTTTTTTTACCCATTTATTTTTTTTATTATTTTGCAAGTCAGTCCAAATTTCATATTTTAATTGCAAGTCAGTCCAATTCTTTTTTTAATTGCAGATTAGTCCAGATTAGTCCAGTTTTACTCCTTTTTCTTATTTACAGATCAGTCCTTTAGTTTTGTTTTTTGCAGAAAGGTCCAAAAGTCAGAATTCAGTCCAAGTGCCACGCAAGCTAGTCCAGGCCAGATGGCGCATCTCTATTGGTCCAAAGGCACACATGGAAGCCTATAAAAGGCCACCTACTGTACCAGTCAGAAAAAAAAAGCCACAGAATTCGCGCCACATCACAAACACAAAATCAGTTTCTCTCTCCATTCAGTTAGATCAAATTCACAAAAACTCAGAAAACTCAAGAACACGAAGAACAATTCCACAAACCCTAACCTTTTCCAGAACCAAATTCAAGCAAATTCAAGCACAATGCAGTGAAATTCACCACGGTTCTCAGAGATTCATCAATGAATCATCATCACCGAACCATTTCCTCTGCAATTCAAGCGTGAATCCACCACTGAAAGCAGCGAACTCACGCGATCACAGAAGAAGAAGAATTGAGAAGAAGAAGGAAAGAAATTCAAAGGATTTGAACCGGCCAAGAAGAAGAAGAAGAAATTACCGGTTTATTTCCGGATCCAAACCAAGAATCAACAAAACAGAGTCAAAATCCAAAGTTTGTGAAGATTCTAGTTCGAACCTCCGATTAAAACACAGGTAAACATGTAAACCTACCTTTTTCTTGCTCAAGAACATCAACGAATCCAAAATCGATGTAGATCCGTAGAAGATTCAAAGAGTTTGTTCAAAATCATGAAACCCTAAAAATCCTTTGAAAATCGTAAAGATTCCACGGTTTACAACGAGAATCAACCGTTGTAAACCTATGAGTCCACAGAAAAAACTCATTCAGAAAAAGATTTGAACAAAAACACAGAAAAGAATCAGTTTGAAAACCGTGAAGAAACCTCACGATCTACATCGATTTACCGGTTGCATGTGATTTCTAGTGGTGGATTCGTGTTTAGAACAACAAAATGAACTGTTTGAAGCATGATTGAACAATTTCTGGGTAGATTTAGATGAACTAGGGTTACGGTTTCCTTGGGAGGAGAAGAGAGAACGAAGAGAGAACGGAGAGAAGAAAGAGAAAGAAAGGAAAAAATGAGCGAACCGGTTCACTATCCTTTTATATAGACGCGTGGACCGGGTCGGTTCAGACCCGATCCAGCTCCCTGCATTCCCAGCCGTCAGATCTAGGTTTTAGGGCATCCGGATCAATCCAACGTCTCTGAGGCATTTTGGAGATTCGGATCCACCAAGTTGCGTGGGTTTGGGCTTCATGACCGTGGGCTTTGGGTTTCTTTCATTTTTTCTTGATTTTGTTGTTATGCACACCTTCATTCTTGTTATTTGAACCCCTGAACGCTCTAATTTTCTTGCAAAAATTCCAAAAAATTGCCATGTGTTTCTTAATGCATTTTTGATTGTTTTTGTGGTATTTTTACATGTTAAAAATGTATTAAAAATGTATGCTAATTTTTTCTACTAATTTGTGTACTTTGTGCATTTCTTGTGAAGTTTCTTGCATAACTTTTGATATAAATTCTTGCCATGTGATATTGATACTTGACACTTGATTTTGTGATATGTTCCCTTCTGATTCCATGCT
The DNA here is from genome assembly GCA_958299785.1 of Medicago lupulina. Lineage (NCBI taxonomy): Eukaryota > Viridiplantae > Streptophyta > Magnoliopsida > Fabales > Fabaceae > Medicago > Medicago lupulina. Next base: position 11,716,246 of record OY283146.1, read on the forward strand.
AATTTTCCCATGTTTATTAGTTTAGTTCTTAGTTTACAATCTTGCAATGTTGATTGTTAACTCCTAATTTTGTTAGTTTAATTTTTAGTTTACAACTTTGCAATGTTAATTGTTAGCTTCCAATTGTGCCATATTAATTGTTAGTTCCTTGTGTTTTCCTTTGCAAATTTAATTGTTAGTTTCTTGCCTTGCAAGTAATGTGGATTTTGTTCATTTGACAATAAAGTGTGGAAGCTTGGGCATACCTTATAATTATCATGTTTTTGTGTTTAGAAGAAACCTTTTGAAAATTGCTTTGGATAAGAATTATAGGTCATGTGCTTGCTTGAAACTTTGTGATTAGTTTTGTGCATTTTTTTTTCATTACATCTTGCTATTACTCCTCTTTGTCAATTAGTTTGTCATTTTTACTATCATTTTATCTTGCTACTAACCATTCCATTTCATTTCATACATTTTGAGCGTTCCACCTCACCTCCATCCTTTAGGTTAAGTTGTATTCCATTTTCTAATCTTTAGGTGGTTGTTTCTCTCTTTTTAATTTTTGCAAGACCATAGAATGTAAACTAGGGCCGATGTAAAGGACAATGGACACCATGATGATGTACACCGACACAAGCACCAACACGCACACACGTTGTATGATTTGCCGTTAGATGCATGTTTAGGAAACGCGAAACTTAGAAAAATCCATTCTTCAAATTAGTCATCTTATCACCTGAAAACATTTTTTTCAATAAACCTTGGAGTCAAAACTCCATTGTATTTTTCCTTTATTTTCTTAATCAAAAATCCAAATACAAAATAATTCATACTTAGGCTATTTTCTTTAATAATCGGACCAACCTCACCTTTTTTTTTTCTTTCTAAAGCCTTTACGGCCTCTCTTTCTTTTCTTCAAAACCATTTTCCAAAATTAAAATCAATCTAAACCCACAAAATCTTTTGAGAGAGAACTACATGGAGTTTGATCCCTTAAAAGGGTATGTAGGCAAGAGGTCAAAACCTCTCCAAGTCCAATAAAAATAAAATCCAAACACTCCTTCCTCCATTCTTAAAAACAATTTCTTTTCAATAAATAACATTAAAAATAAAGCGTAAACGTAAATCTAGAAGAACGGCTCCTATAGAGTACTATAGTCGTTATGGGTGCCTAACACCTTCCCGTAGCGAAATTTGCCCCCGAACTTAGAATTTCTAAGGGTTTTTCTCGATTTTACCCTTCCCAAAAAAAAAAATAGAAATATCAATGATGGAAAGGTTCAAGCCTAATTAATGACTTGACACCCGAAAATCGCGATAACAATAAAGTAAAAGTTTAAACGCATAAACTTAAACGAAAGGTAAAATTCATTGAATTAAAAATAAAGGTGGTCTACAAATCAGTTTACATACATTCTGTATAACTCGTTTCCCTATACGCCAGTAGTTTGAGTGTTGTAGAATTTAATAAATGATTGGTGAACCACTAATCTCGTGATCAGTACTTCATCCATCTTGGAAAACCGCTTGTCTCATGTTCCCACTAAGGAAACCACCTTTGCGTTTGATATCGAATCTTCTCGCCTTGATTGCTTGACTTCGACGAGATTGCATGTTATAGCCTTGTTCTGTCGAACTCCTGCCATGTGCACTAGGCCTGATATCCTGTCGAAATCCTCAAATAAAATGAGAAAGTCTTCAATTCCTGCACAGTTAAAGGTCAACCAAATGTTTGACCATATTAAATGAGCCTTTCAAAATTACAGGTTAACAATGAGGAAGGCTGATATTTATAGCGAGAGTTTCTAGCTAGGTTTGGGCTAAAAAAACTGGCTTTAGCCCCAAAAAGCAAGAAAAGATGCTTGCACCCCGACACATTTTGGATGCTCGATGTAACGACTCCGCTTGGTGGGCATGTAACGCCCAAGGCTAATGAGGGCGGGGAGTGGTCCGGCTTCTGGCATGCTTCTAGGTAAAACTGAATCACATCGGAATGAGAGGGATCCTGAGGTCGTGCAGGTATGAGACTGCATGGTTGAAGGAAGGCTTATAACAATTGTTTGGTATTACCTATATTAACAAGATGCATCTTCTTTTCGGTATCCCAAACCATAAGAACTCCACATTTAAGCATGCTTGACTTGGAGCAATTTTGGGATGGGTGACCTTCTAGGAAGTTTCTCAAAAAGCGTTTGAGTGAGGACAAAACACGCTGAAAAGACTTGTGTTGATTTGTGGGGTCAGTCGGCAATCCTGAAAGCAATCTGGGGTGTTACACTCGGAGCGCATGAACCATGCTCTAGGTGCATGTGAGTGTGGGAAATCCATGCTCTAGGCGCATGGCAAGTTTTTTCCATGCTTTAGGCGCATGGCATGTGCTCTAGGCGCATGTGAGTGTGGAGAAATCCATGATCTAGGCGCATGGCATGTGCTCTAGGCGCATGGTGCTTCGGAACTTGGAAACAAAATTCTTCCCATTGTAAAGTCTCCCGAGGCCTCTTGAATCATCATTTTTGGTCTTCCCAGAGTCTTCACAAATCTTCGGTTGTTCTTGATTTGCCGGTTTGCATGATTTCTTCGTGAATTACTTCAAAACCCCCCTAAAATTGCTATGTTTCGGGAAAACTAGAATTACATACTCAAATATAGAAAACATTACAAAAGTCCCGAAATCATAGGCAATCATTCTGATACTCCTCCTTTTTGCTGCTAAAACCTAATGAAAATGACTAAAAAACATGGTAAGAATAATGTAAGATGACCTGTCATCACAACCCCATACTTAAATATTTGCTTGTCCTCAAGTAACGAAAGAAAAACATGAATTATTCTTTTTTTTTCTTCAGGATAAACATACATTTCCGGGAGTTGTGCTTAGGACATCTTTCATGACGTTTATAGCAAAGCAACAACTAACTTACCACATTACATTCAAGCAGGTCTGTCTCGGCGAAAGTAACCTATATTCTCAGCCATACTCTTTTCTATGATACACACATGTATCTCCTAAAGTCAGTAGGGTTGGTCACATCATTTTCCCACTCCAGTCGTTACATGAATGTACCTTCCTATAAATTTGAAACAATTCTAAACAAACAGTCAAGTTAAAAAAATTTACACACTCAAATGACTTTGAGGGTTATAACTTGGCTTAGGTTAAGGATGGATATACTTGGGAAAGTAGGCTAACAAAAGAATTTCGAGTTATTTCACTAGCCTAGGGATTCCTACTAAACATTTATGAATGGTCATCCTTCCTTCCTTGATTCAATCAAGATGGGTACAACAGCAGTGTCATACCCCATTTTTTGACCCAAGATGACACTGACACGTGTCCGATGGCGCTGAATAATCTCTGACTTTTCAAACGAAATTTTGGCAGAGAGGTATTTTAAAATACCTCATATTTTGGTTCCGAGTTGGGCCCTCTTCTCACTCTTTAATTTTTTAATCCATTTCCATCTTTTATTTAATTTTATAATTTTAGTTTTTAATTTATTCTATTTAATTAATCAGTCATTTTTCGGTTTTTATTTCTTCATTTTAGTTTATATTTATTTATTCATTTTTTTATTTTTAGATGATTAAGTCCAAATTTTATTTATTCTTATTTTAATGTCCGATAATGTCAAAAAGAGTCTGTATCCCAAATTCGAAAGCTGTCGTGAGCTGTGAAGAGTCCATCTCATTCCAATTCAAGTTTGTTCATCCTAATCCAAGCCAAGTTTTGTGTAACTTTTAACAAACCCTAAATCCAACCTTTAACAATATAAAACAAAGCCTGCATAACACAATCAAAGGGGACCGAAAATAGCTGCAAGCCAACAAATTCACATAAAACCTAGAAATTTCATCGCATTGCAAAACCAAACACCACCACCCAGCCGGCCTTCAAACCAAACCCGCAACATAAACCAGACACAAACAGTCCCCCAACCGCAACACACACATGAAAAGTGACGCACAACACAGAACACATTGGGGCCGAAATTCACAATCACAAAAACCTACAAAAGCTCTCAATACGCAAAGCCAGACACCAGAAGAGTACAACACTCACGCACGCACAACACACACGCATAACAGTCACGAATCCGTACCCACCACGAAGTCAATCACAAACAACCATACACCAATCAGCCAAAATCGATACAAACGAACCTCAACACAAATCCGCACAAACCATCGGCATCAAAAACATCATAAAATCGTGGAGGTCGACCTAGAACCGTACATGTACATCTAACACAAGCAGAACCGAACAATCAACACAACGAGAACAACGGAGCCGACCCAAAATCCAAAAGAAGAAAGAGGTATATTTCTGAATCTTTGATCTTTAGATCTAGGGGCGTCGGTAGGTTTGGGGAAAATTTTGAGGGTAGGAAGTAAAAGAGAGAAGAAAGGCGAGTAGAAAGAGCAAAAAAAAAACTAAAAAAGAGAGCCTTAGGGTTCTGGCACGGCGCCGCCGCCGCTTTGGCCGGTCGACCACCGGCCGGAACCCCTTTTGTTGTTGCCAGAATCTGGAATAGTGAAGAACAGTTGAGAGAACGAGAGAGAGTGAGGAGAGGGATACGAGTGAAGAGAGAGAATGGAGGGTGAGAAAAGAGAGAAAAACCAGCCACCCCCCATTTGTATACCATTGGCCTGAACCGGTTCACTCTAAAACCGAACCGGTCCCAACGCCCCAGTTGCTCAGGAAGCCCAATTTCATTTATTTTTTTTTCATTTTGCACCCCCCGTAATGTTGTTAACACCGCCCCCTGCATTCATATTTTTGTTTCCTTTCGTTTATTTCCTCATGCATTTTTTTACCGCATTATTATTTCGCTGCATTTCATTTTATTTTTGTGTTTCATTTCTTATTTCGCTCAACATATTTATTTTATATCGTTTAATTTTTTTCGCACTTTAGAATGTAAATAGGTTTAATGTAAATTTATTTTGCATATTTATTTACCTGCAGACTCTAGAATGTATAATAGGCTTTTGTGTAATAGCTTTCGGTGCATGTGTGTGGGTGTATGTGTTACTCCTTATGCCTCGTAGTTTAGGTTAAAGGTCCTCGTGGTGGTCCAACGCCACCATGAGTTACCTACGCTTTACTTTACTTTTCTGCTCTGTTAGTTTAATTTTAGCTCATTACTCAAAAACAACAAAAACATGCAAATAACCAAAAATCACAAAAAACATTTTTCATAAACAAACCTTGATCCTAAATCAAGTGATCGTCTTTTTATTTTATTTTCTTAAATCAAACATCAATCAATTTAATTTTATCATGAGTCCATTTTCTTCAATATTAAAAAACACATACAAGCTTATTTTGCCACTTGGCTTTTTACTTTAAAACTTTTTTTTTCAAAACTAATAAAAAACACAAAACCAAACAAACGGTAATTTTTACCCCGAACTACGAGGTTCTGATCCCTCACGGGTACGTAGACAAATGACCTAGTCCTTCCGAATCAATAAAAATTTAGAAAAATAGGCTTCTTTTCTTCTCCAATCACCATTCTTTTTTCCTCAAAATTAAGTAAGTTATAACACAAAAAGTAAAATAAAGTCGAAAGGTTCTCGTAGAATATAAATGGTGCTGACACCTTCCCCTTATGTAACCAATCCCTGGACCCCATCAAATTCAAATCTTTTTTAAATCAAAGTAGTGAAATAATTTAGTGAGTCAAAAACTAATCAAATAGCCTTAATCTCCGAAAAATAACTCGACAAGCAGAATTTATTTGTTTTTATTTTTTTACAGAAATAAACATTTTGTTATCGCCTTATAAATGAATTTCCAAATCTACATTTTGTTGCCCTAATAATGAAATTTGTCTTCTAGAAAATTTAGGCGTACTGTGACTTTTTCGGACGCGTTTTGGACCCCATTGATTAAGCCACGGTTTAATATTTTTTTGACACCATAATCATAGTACTTCTTACTATGTCAAAGTGCAGAACAGTATCTATTTAATGCATTCGTGAGAGCATTTATATATTGGTTGGAATAGTTGAGTTACTCTTATTTTTGAGCTTAATTGCATGCATGTGCCTCAATAAAACTACACCAGTAGAGTAGAAAGATGCAGTAAATGTGCATCAACTATACTGCAAACACGTTGCAGAAATTACTAACATTATAACTACATTGTCATTTATCCACCCATTTTTAAATACTAATAGTACACATATAGTAGCGTAACCCTAGATTAGATATTTAGGTTGTGATAGGGCTTAATATTGATATTACTATCTTGATGTTTATATCTTAATACTAATAACTATCTGTTTAGGAAGTAATTAGTTATAACTAACGAAAGATACCGAAAGCGAGTTATTCCTAGCAGTAAGTACTTAGGACGTAACATTACTAATATTGAGTAAAATTTGTTGAACCTAAGAGGTAACTAGTTATTAATAATTAAGAAAAAAAGTGTATGCTTGAAGGAAATAAGTCATAGCTTAGTAGAACGATTCTCTTAAACCTTTGGTAAGGTAGAAGCTGATAAAGTTGCCTGTTTGTGGAACTACTGAGAGAGAGAGAGAGAGAGAGAGAGAGAGAGAGAGAGAGAGATGAGTGCCCTAAAATTTATAGATGGGTAGACCTACAGGAACCTTGGCCTTCATTGCCTTGGGAAATCATGAAAAGGTAATATAAAGTTTATGATTACAATTACCTTTGAGGTGGTAAGACCCCACACGTAAGGATCACTGTGTGACCAGTAGGTGTAACCAAACATTGGAGGGATAAACCTCGTCAACCGAGAAGTATAAACCCCACACATAAGGATCACCGTGTGATCAGCAGGTGCAGCTTGACGACAGATTAGGTTAGTAACGTCCCAGCGGTCTCATCACTTGTATGGTATACCTAAGATAAATGAATGCAACATTATTGTTATTTAATATCCAACAAGATAAACAGGGGAGATTCGAAGAATCCTAACCGCTGCTTACTTTGTGCAACCAAAAACATGTAACTTGCTCTATTGCAAACAGATAAAAATTGCAAATCTCAAACCCTTAAATCTTTTATTTTATCGTCAAACTAAAAATAAGTAACGCTAATTGTTTGGATGAAGCGACAATGCATGTGGATACAATACTCTACTTATCACTTTATTACTTGGTAACGATTTTGTACACTTGTCTAATCCGCTACATCAATGACTACCTAAGACTAAAACAAAATTAAACATAAAAAGAAAGGTTATATATGTAAATGCAAAGAATAATATTTTATAAGTCAATACTTGAGCATTAGTAACTGATTTAAGAAATGAAATTGATTAGTTAGAAAAGAATAAAATTTTATAAGATATGCCTCATAAACAATTTATTCTTTATTGGAATCCCATTCAAAAACAACTGGCATACAAAAATGTTAACTTTGAGCGGAACCGCTTTTGGCCACAACACATGATTATAACCCACATTGAAATTGACTTCTACAGTAGTGAAGTTGTTATAATCATTTTTGACCGTGTACCGTTTGGAAGGATGAAGCTTCCAAACCCAACGGTCCGCCACCGCAGCCTGCAAAACAACACGAGTCAATCGATCCATATACCCCCTCACCATCTCCTCCTCCCACGCAAACAACCTCCCACACCATTTTCACCCCATAAAATGCATATATGCAACAATAGTTAATTTATTCTTAGCCAACTCAAATTGCCTACTAAATATAATATCTAAAGAGGCACCGTTAAGTCACGGATCATGCCAAAACAAAGTAGACATCCCATCTCCCACCTCACGCTGAATATTATCCAACAAACAGCCCTCATCTAACATGTTTACTCCCGTTTTAAGCTTATTCAAGTCCTGCCACCACGTCAATCATCCCCTTCCTCGGAAACATAATCTCCCTTCTTTCTCATAATACCTCGCACATAATACTTTATACCAAAAACTCTTCCTTTCCGCGAACTCATTTACCAAGTAAAGATAAATGAAATTCCTTCAATCTCCTAATTTTAATCAAAATAATTTTAATCAAAATTTTATTAAAACTAATATTCATAATTTATACACATTATTACAACAAAAAAACGTAAAGATACATATGAGTGCGAGTCTATATGCTAGTCTTAAATAAAAAACTTATAAGTAAAAGACTTTCACTTGAAAAACAAAGTCAATGATTTATATTTAAACATCACAGCAGGGACGGACCCACGTGAAGGGTCCTGTGGGCCTGGGCTCTCACTAGTTTTAAGAAATAAATACTAGTATAAACCCATACACTTCCTAATGATAACATAGTAGTGTGGTCAACAACTTTGATAAGGAAATGATGGCTATAAACTAAATAAACCAATTAATAGGACTATTTTACCAAATCCCCAAATTGAAATAAACATGAAAGTAACTCTAATTTTATACTGTGAGAGCGAGAAGAAGCGTTAACAACAGGATCGGGATTAGAAAAATTAGAAAATGAGAGATATTTTAATTGACGGTCAAAATGAGAAAATAATTCAATATAAAAAACCGTAGAGAATCCCTCAAAAAAAAAAAAACCGTAGAGAAAAAGTGTGGTGTATTTTCTTCGATCATATTTATACATAAAGAATAATTTTTTAGATTCATTAAATAATTATTGTATCGGGTTTATAAATGTAAGTAGATACATTAATTATTTAATAAACTTAAAAAGTTGTTTTTTGTTTATAAATGTGATCAGATAGGGAATATGTAAGTCTTAGGTTTATTTCTTAAGAAGTTTTGATCTAATCTTTTTTTTTTTTTTTTGTATTTGTTCTTTTATTGAATATATTTTGAAATATGTAGCTTAGTTGTAGCTTTTACACTACTAAAAATTCATCGATCCGTCCCTGCATCACAGCAAATTCTTCCATGTGATCCTTTCTTAGTTTTGTTCATTTGGAATTAAATTTTCTTAATTTAAACCTTATGCAAATCCACATTCAAAATACAAGATCGTTGAAATTAAACATCACAATATAAAAAATATAAATAAAAGACTTCATTGAAAAAGTTATAAAAAATATAGTCGGTATAGATCAATTTTTATTTTATTTTATTTTATAAGGAATCAACATAGATCATTTGAATTTAAACATCACAATAAATTTAATGACATCAAATCCCTCATACAGTTGACTAGGGATACCATCCAATTTTGAAAAGAAAATAGTTATTTTTTATAAAAATTAGTTTTTTATTTACAAAGATATAAATACCAAATGTAGATGGTCATCAGACTATTAAAACATCTTTAAAATTTTCGAATTTTTTTTTATCTATTACTCTTCAAATGAGGTTATATATTTCTTTTGAGCAGAAATTAAGTGGATCTTAAACCTAGTTGTAAAATAAAAATTTACACTTTAAGCTAAGAAAATTTCCTCTCAATTTCTCAAAACAAATGAAGATTTTATACTATATATAAAGATAATATATAATCTTGGGCTGACCTTTTTACTTTAAATTATATCCTTAATCAAATATGAGTATATGACTATAAGAAAACTATTTCGCTAGTGTGGTTCAAAAATATGAGAAATTATATTATACATATTGTTGGTATCATTTAAAAAGTATAGTATATTTTCTTACAATATGAAAGTGAAAAATATATATTATCTATACATATAATTTTAATCAAAATCAAAATAATTTTAATCAAAATTTCATAAAAACTAATGTTCTTAATTTATAAGCATTATCTTAGTAAGAAGAACAGACAGGTAGTACCCGTCTGAATGCTAATCTATACTATATATAAATGAAATTACCTCTTTCAACACACTTTTGGGTTGGACTCTTTTTTTCTTCTAAAAATACCTTTAATTTTAAATACAAGTAACACATGTAACAAATAGATAAGAATAAATTTAAATATTATAACAAATGTAACAAACACTATATGTATATATGTTTTTTTTCTTTTTTCTTTATCACTTAAAAAATATAACAAACTAGATGAGTATATTTATACTTACTTTTTCATTATCCCAATTATACCCTTAAACAACTTTTTCTATAATAAAGATTGTTGTTCGTGTCATTAAAAAAAGCAACAAACATTTATATTTATATTTTTAATCAAAATCAAAATTTCATACAAAAAAAATACCGTTCATAATTTTCAATCGTTAGTTTTAAATAAAGAACTTATAAGTAAAAGTCACATTATAAGTAAAAGACTCACTAGAAAAATAGAGTCAACCATTTTCCTATACAGGGTCGTTCCTAGAGTTTTATAGGCCTTAGGCAAAATATGAGAAAATGGCCCCTTGTATAATACGTCATGAATTTTTTTAGCTCATTGTTGTAATTTTATTAGCTCTTCATTTTGTTTTTTTCCCGCTTTTAACTACCAAATTACTTTTTTTAGACAACATCTTAAAGTAAATCAAATACTTTATAGACACCAAAACAAAATAAAATACCGTAGAAGATAACAATAGTTCCTGCAAAATGATAATGAATGCATCTCAAATCAGTTGCATGATCATGAATGCTCTTGCATGTTCTTACACTATCAAATTCAATTTTGCAATCTTTTCAATCAATTTAAGACATTACAATATTGATATAATTTTTTTTTTGGAACCTTAGAAAGTAAAGATTAAGTAATTTTTTTTTGGAAACCTTAGAAAGTAAAGATTAAGATTAATTTTGTAGGTTCATTTTCAACTAAAATATAATATTTTGTTATGAAAATTATCTCAATTTTTTAGATAATAAATATCACCAATACCTTTAATATTAGTGAGACACATTATTAGGAACAAAGGGCCCAAAAAAATATTTTTAATTTCTTCGATAATATATTTTTTGGCAAATTATTAAGAAAAACCAATTTTTTTATAGAGAGGGTGTATAAAGAAATCTGTGTTATACGAGGGTATATATAGCAAATCTTGTCAAAAGAGCCTAAAACATTAACAGACTTGGGCCTAGCTCTTCATCTTGTTAATATTTCAGGCCTTTTAGTGAACTTTACTATATAAACCCCCTAGAAACCCAGTATTTCTATATACACCTCCATCCATAAAAAAAATTTAGGGCCCCCTAACAGCATGGGCCCTAGGCCGTCGCACTCCCGGCCTATGCCTAGGGCCGGCCCTGTTCCTATATTGGTCATGTAAACTTGTGTCTATATTAAGATTTATTTCCTCAAAAAAACAAATGGTAAATATTTATTACAAACATTAATTTTTAATTTTTTTAAAAATAAATTAACACAATTTCCTAAAAACAAATTCTCTTAGATTATTTAACATGTGTCTTAAGAACACAAGTTAAAGTTAACATGATCCTTAAATCTAGCACACCTACTCAATAATAAAATTAATGGTTGGTTTCTCGTAATTAAAGCTTGTGAATTGAAGAGTTACATCAAACGATTTTACTCTGAAGATATTTACTACTCGTAACTACCATGTACTGCTACTACCAGTCGACCCTTTATGGCTGTGTTCTTGTTCTGCATTTAAGTTGAAGAGCCACGGTTTAGTATTTTTCTGACACCATAACTATACTTCTTACTATGTGAAAGTGGAAAACAGTATGTGTTTAATGCATTTAAGAGAGCATTTATATATTGGTTGAGATACTTGCGTTACTTTTTACTACTTTTTTCGGTCACTATTATAAGCTGAAGGATTAATATATGTTTACCCTAATGTAATATATTAACGATTTCCGGTTTACCATCTTGTAAAAAAGTAAAATTTTACTTGTAATAATGACCAAATGGAACATGGTTTTTGCACTTCTATTTTTGAGCTCAACTGCATGCATGTGCCTCAATAAAACTACACCAGTAGAGTAGAAAGATGCAATGAATGAGTTGTTCATTTACCGTACACTAGCTGCATCAACAATACTGCAAACATGTTGCAGAAATTATTAACATTATACTGTAGCTACAATGTCATTAGTTTCAATAAGTTTCTTACCAATTACTACTACCATTATAGCTGCAACAATATTCTTTTCTTCATTCAATTATTTTGAAACCATGGGTCAGTTGGTTTTGTGACTTTGCTCTGTTTGGTAAAAATAGTGGATAGTTGATAAGCAAGTTGATAGTTTACGGTTGATGATTGATAATTGACAGTTTCTAGCTGATGGTTGATGACTGATAGCTGATAAGCTAATTGAAGTGTTTGGTAAAATTAGCGGTTAAAGTAACTGATAAATGTTAAATTATTAATTCATGATAAAGGTTACATCAATTGATATTTTAGTATTTAGAATTTCATAATTTAAATTTTTTTTTTAAACTAATTGAAATTTATCTTTTATATTATAAATTAAATTTTATTCATTAAAATTTTGTTTTATATTTTTTTTCATTTAAGTGTTTATTTTTTTGATCAAGGGAAAAAAAAATTAAAAACAACTAAGCAATTCGTTGTCTAAATATTCCAGAGGCGTCTGCAAACAGAGAAATATTTAGCTGAGAAGGAGGAGAAATCCATATCTTCATTTAAGTGTTTATACTTTATAAAACAATTAAAAGTAACAATTGACCGTTACCAAAATGTTTTTTTTTTTTTTTTTAATTTTTTGTTCAACAGAATGTATTATTATATGTATTATTAATGATAATAGATTTTTTTTAGAGTTCAATGATAATTGGTTGGAGCAACTGTAACCACTTTTAGATAGTTTAATGATAATTTATTATTCAAGAGCATGGACATTTCGAGTTTTCTACCCTGTAATTTTTTGTTATGTTTTCGCCCTTGGAAGTTTTTTTTTTTGGTCTTTCATGGCAATTTTTTTAAAAAAAAATTAAAATGGAATATATTATATGTTTTTTTTGTCTTTCATGGTAATTTTTTTTTTAAGAAATTAAAATGGAATATATTATAACCATACTATCCCACCAACACAAGGTGTGTCAAAGAGATAGACAATAATTACATCAAAATTAAATATATTATAACCTTTATGGCAAATTTTGCCCCCTCTAATTTGAGAAAATTTCAGTTTACCCCTTGTAATTTGAGAAAATTTTGGTTTACTCCCTGGTAATTTGAGCAAATTTCGGTTTACACTCTGCCAGATCATCGATTTTATACAGTTAAATGACCTAGAGGGTATTTTGAAATAATTTTTTTTTACAAGGATCGAATCCAAATTAATTTTTTACAGAGGATAAAGCACTATTAACCCAAAAATCTATGAAAATTGTTGTATACACATGTTGTTTGGCTGAAAAATACATGTAAAAGACGAAAATGCCCCTCGACTGTTAACTGCCGAATCATGAAACCGGCTGCAATTAACTACTGAGGAAAACTTCGGCAGTAAACTACCGAGGAAAACTGAAAACTTCGGCGGTTAATTGCCGAGGAAACCTCAAACCTTTTTTTTTGGACAAAAACCATAAATTGTCAATAATAATATTTATTGATTTTGAATGTTTCAATCATTATTTTGTACGTTTCAAACAATTGCAGTATTATTTTTATATATATATATATATATATATATATATATATATATATATATATCTTAATAAGAATATCGTATAAATCTTGACAAAAAAATAAAAAGCATTTAAGTCCTCAAAAAATATTTCAATAAGTGTAAAAATTAAGCATTTGAATATTGTTTTGCAAATTACTTAAATAAAAAAAAATCTTTGTGCACAATTCTTGATATTCAGTGCAGATTCAAAATAATGATTTAAATGCAGTATTATACTTATGCATATATATCTTAATAAAAATAGCATTTAAATCAATGTAAAAATTAAACATTTGAATATTGTTTTGACATTACTTAAATAAAAATAATAATTGTGCACAATGATTTTTTTTTTATTTAAGTAATTTGCAAAACTATATTCAAATGCTTAATTTTTACAGTCATTGAAAGTTTTTTTGAGGACTTAAATGGTCTTTATTTTTTTGGTCAAGATTTAAATGATATTCTTATTGAGATATATATGCATAAGTATAATACTACAATTGTTTGAAACGTACCAAAATAATGATTGAAACATTCAAAATCAATAAATATTAATAACGACAATTTATGTTTTTTGTCAAAAAAAAAAAGCAGGTTTGAGTTTTCTCGGTAGTTAACTGCTAAAGTTTTCCTCGGCAGTTAACTGCAGAAGTTTCCTCGGCAATTAACTGCCGAAGGGTATTTTCGTCTTTTAAATATGTTTTTCAGCCCTATCAAATGTGTGAACAACAATTTTCAAAATCTATACCAATAGATTATTAGTCTATAGCATTGATAATTTTGCATGATCATAGTCAATAATATATATATATATATATATATATATATATATATATATATATATATATATATATATATATATATATATATATATATAGACACACACACACACACTCAACTAAAAACACTAAGATGTAAGTTAGCAAGCTATGCCATTTTGTTTTTTTACCAAAATAACCCAGGTCACTATTCAAACATATTTTAAATAGAAAGGTAATCTTGTTTTTTACCAAAATTATAGCTAGCTGCATTAAGAATAAACTATTGCAGAAATTACCAATATTATAACTACATTGTCATTTCCATATTATGTTTCTAAATCCATGTCGTAGTTAACTATTGTACACATATTAGGTTGTTACATACATATTAAGAAATGCAATAATGTTGTCTATAGACATGTCACTTTTACTAAAATAGCCTTGTTAACTATTTGTGCATTTCTCATCATTATAAATTAAAGTGAAATGTGGTACTTTGGAAGTAGTGTGCATAGTAATAATTAATGGGTACTATTTTTTTGTTTACAATTGGAAAAAAGTAATTAATAGTGTATTGAAAACTAAAAGAGACATTCATTTTGATTTTTTTTTTTTTAACTAAAACAACACTCATTTTAAAATAGATGGAGTATATGAATAATAATGCACATTGTACAATTGGTACATATAAGTTTCAATAAGTTTCTTATCGCCGTTTCTTTGTTCAGTTCTTTTGAAATGATGGGTGGGATGCTTTATGATTTTGTTGCCCTAATGAAATTTGTCTTCTAGAAAATTTAGGTGGACACCATAATTATACTAGTACATTTTTGGACCCCATTGATTAAGCCACGGTTTAATATTTTTCTGACACCATAATTACTGTACTTCTTACTAAGTGAAAGTGGAGAACAGTATCTATTTAATACTTCCTTTGTCCCGCAATAGATGATTCATTTGAAAATGTGAAATTTTGACCTATTGACCATATTTTTATACTAATATATAAAGATAAATAATATCATATAAGATGTCGTTAGATTCGTCTCGATGAGTATTTTCAAAATATCAAATTTTTATAATTTTTTCTAATATATAATTCAAGATATTTAAACTCAAAATTATACATTAGCATGCGTAATAAGGTCAACTGTGTCAAATATTATGGGACGGATGGGGTAAGTTTCAATAAGTTTCTTATCGCCTTTTCTTCATTCAGTTCTTTTGAAATGATGGGTGGGTTGGTTTATGATTTTGTTGCCCTAATAATGAAATTTGTCTTTTAGAAAATTTAGATGGACACCATAATTATACTAGTACTTTTTTGGACCCCATTGATTAAGCCACGGTTTAATATTTTTCTGACACCATAATTACTGTACTTCTTACTATGTGAAAGAGGAGAACAATATCTATTTAATACTCCTTCCGTCCCGCAATAGATGATCCATTTGAAAATGTGAAATTTTAACCTATTGACCATATTTTTATACTAATATACAAAGATAAATAATGTCATATAAGATGTCGTTAGATTCGTTTCGATGAGTATTTTCAAAATATCAAATTTTTATAATTTTTTCTAATATATAATTCAAGATATTTAAGCTCAAAATTATACATTACCATACGTAATAAGGTCAATTGTGTCAAATATTATCGGACGGATGGAGTAAGTTTCAATAAGTTTCTTATCGCCTTTTCTTCCTTCGATTCTTTTGAAATGATGGGTGGGTTGGTTTATGATTTTGTTGCCCTAATAATGAAATTTGTCTTCTAGAAAATTTAGGTGGACACCATAATTATACTAGTACTTTTTTGGACCCCATTGATTAAGCCATGGTTTAATATTTTTCTGACACCATAATTACAGTACTTCTTACTATGTTAAAGTGGAGAACAATATCTATGTAATACCCCTTCCGTCCCGCAATAGATGATCCATTTGAAAATGTGAAATTTTGACCTATTGACCATATTTTTATACTAATATACAAAGATAAATAATATCATATAAGATGTCGTTAGATTCGTCTCGATGAGTATTTTCAAAATATCAAATTTTTATATCTTTTTCTAATATTTAATTCAAGATATAAAAGCTCAAAATTATACATTAGCATGCGTATTAAGGTCAACTGTGTCAAATATTATGGGACGGAGGGAGTAAGTTTCAATAAGTTTCTTATCGCCTTTTCTTTATTCGGTTCTTTTGAAATGATGGGTGGGTTGGTTTATGATTTTGTTGCCCTAATAATGAAATTTGTCTTCTAGAAAATTTAGGTGGACACCATAATTATACTAGTACTTTTTTGGACCGCATTGATTAATCCACGATTTAATATTTTTCTGACACCATAATTACAGTACTTCTTACTATGTGAAAGTGGAGAACAATATCTATTTAATACTCCTTTCATTCCGCAATAGATGATCCATTTGAAAATGTGAAATTTTGACCTATTGACCATATTTTTTTACTAATATACAAAGATAAATAATATCATATAAGATGTCGTTAGATTCGTCTCGATGAGTATTTTCAAAATATCAAATTTTTATAATTTTTTCCAATATATAATTTAAGATATTTAAGCTCAAAATTATACATTAACATGCATAATAAGGTTAACTGTGTCAAATATTATGGGACAGAGTGAGTAAGTTTTAATAAGTTTCTTATCGCCTTTTCTTCATTCGGTTCTTTTGAAATGATGGGTGGGTTGGTTTATGATTTTGTTGCCCTAATAATAAATTTGTCTTCTAGAAAATTTAGGTGGACACCATAATTATACTAGTACTTTTTTGGACCCCGTTGATTAAGCAACGGTTTAATATTTTTCTGACACCATAATTATAGTACTTCTTACTACTCCCTCCGTTATTAAATATAACTAAAATTGACTTTTTAGATTCATTTATTTAATGATGTATGTGGTTCATAATATATATCATATACATCATTAAATGATTAAACCTAAAATATGAATTTTGCTTATATTTAGAAACGGAAGGAATATATAAAAGTGGAGAACAATATCTATTTAATGCATTCGTGAGAGCATTTATATATTGGTTGGAATAGATGAGTTACTTTTATTTTTGAGGTCAAATGCATACATGTGCCTCAATAAAACTGTAGTAGAGTAGAAAGATGCAGTAAATGTGCATCAACTAATATAAAAATGCACATCGTACAATTGCTACAGTATAAGTTTCAATAAGTTTCTTGAAATTAGGGGTAGGTTGATTATGATTTTGTTGCCTTAATAATGAAATTTGTCTTCTAAAAAATTTAGGTGTATCGTGACTTTTTCGGACGCCATAATTATAATACTTTTTGTACCCATTGATTAAGCCACGGTTTAATATTTTTCTGACGCCATAATCATAGTACTTCTTACTACATGAAAGTGGAGAACAATATCTATTTAATGTATTCGTGAGAGCATTTATATATTGGTTGGAATAGTTGACTTATTCTTATTTTTGAGCTCAAATGCATGCATGTGCCTCAATAAAACTACACCAGTAGAGTAGAAAGATGCAGTAAATGTGCATCAACTATACTGCAAACACGTTGCAGAAATTACTAACATTATAACTACATTGTCATTTATCTATCCGTTTTTAAATATTTGTTGCAGTCAACTACTGTACACATGTCAAAACACAACTTTAACCATTAAATCTTTAATTATTTATAATAAAAATTATAAAAAGTTGATGTTCGTAAAATATTTATTTAAACAAATCGAACAATATTTTATATACTCACATTTGTATTTATTATATTATTAGTTAAAAATATGGTGAAAGTAAATTACATGAATGTAGCTCATCATAAAATTGCAACATATATTCAAAAAGGGAGGAAATAGTTTCAATAAATTTTTTTACCGCCTTTTCTTCATTCAGTTCTTTTGAAATTATGGGTCGGTTGGCTTTATGACTTTGTTGCCGTAATGAAATTTGTCTTCTAGAAATTTTAGGTGAATTGACTCACTATGACTTCGTAGAACCATATCTAAAACAAGGGAAATGTTAGGGCGCAACGTATTAAAGATGAAAATTATATATTGGAATTTTTGCCATTTTTTCACAAACTATTGATTTTTTTAACAAATACTATTTATGAACACTTTATCATGTGTACTTACCCCCGAAAACAATTATAATTTGGCACTTACCACAACAAAATTAATTTTAGTTAGCATTAAGTCGAATGTGAATATTCACATTGAAAAATAATTTTAAATGTAAAAGTTACATTTGAAGTTAAAAAAATGTATTTATTATAAATCATTTTAGAGGAAAAAAATTGTATTTTATTATAAATTATTTTACGAGACCAATACATTATTAATAATTTTTTCTATCATATCCTTTATCATTTACTACCTTCTCATGTATTATGAAATGAGATATTGAAATTGAATTATTGATATTATTTTTTAAAAACAATCAAATCAATGTTCAACTTCTCTAAGGTGAAATGCTTGTATCTATCGAGAGGATATAATGGTAGTATTCAAAAAAAAAAAAGAGGTATTCAAATATTCACATCTTTTTCACAAGTCTCCGCATTAAATATACTAACAAAAAATGATATTTTTTTTCTACGAAAACCTTGTGCTAAAAAAAAATGAAGAGAAAAATAAGCATGATAAAATAAGTTGTATTGTCAAAATTTTGCAGCTAAAAAAAAAATGATATAACATGCTTTGAGTAAGAAGAAAGTGATCAAGTGTTCCGTTCAAAACCAAAAATTCTCTAGTCCCTTTGTTGTGAAAATTTTGGTGTACTATAACTTAGTAGGATGATGCTTAACTCCATTGTTTTTCTTTAACCTACTTTCCAAATGATCCCACCCCTAACCTAAGCCCCGTTATAACCTAAAAAGTCCTTAAAAGTGTGTACATAATATTGACTTTGATTGATTCTTAGAAATTTTTCAAGTTTTGGTAATATAGTGGTCTTGCATGTCGACTGAGCGAACCTTGTTATATTTCAATTTTGTTGCGTGAAGTTGTAGAATGGAAGTGTTACCAAGCAAGTTAGCTCATCATTTGCTAACTAGGGAGATGAACTTTTGACATGATCATTTGGTGGAGTAAGTGTTACTAATCTGTTATTTTTCATTTTAAGTTTGTTCCTTGAGGACAAGTAACGATGCAAGTTTGGGGTTGTGATGACACTCTGTCTTTACTAGCTTAGTAGGCATTTTTCATACATTTTTAAGGGTTATTCATTGTGATTCATGGAGCTGAAAGCCACAAAAGACAAAAATTTGAAGTTTGAAGAAGTCAGAATTCGGCCACCGATATTTACAAATCGGCCACCGAATTTGCTGCTGATTTTCACACTCTAGCTTCGACATTTTTTGGCCACCGAACCAGATCAATTCAGCCATCGAACTAGGTCAATTCGGCCACCGATTTTAAAGGCTCAGCCACCGAATTTGACTGGGCTATTTAAAGAAAAGTGCGTTTTCTGAAATAGGGTTCACAATTTTGGAGACCAGAGGCAAATTTTGGATCAAAAGCTTTGCAGATTTGGTGGCCAGCCATCATAAATCATAGTATATCATCCAATTCATGTATGAATCCTTCTATTTATGTTAGTTATCTCTTACTTTAGCTATGAGTAACTAATCTCTTTGTGATTGAGACTGAGATGAATATGATGTAACCCTATGGGAATATTAATTTGTTGAACTCCTTTAAATATCAATGAAAGTCTAGTTTTTGATTCATATTATCTTGTGTTTAATGTTTTTTGTATGTTTATCATTGACTATTAACCCTAGCTTTGTGAATGTGCAAATCCTTCTTAGAGATTGAATGACCACTAACCCTGACTTTTGACTCTGATCTAAATAATAAGTTTAACCTAAGTAATCAAGTTAGAGATAGATCATTATTAGGTTATGACATAGGGATTAACGTTCTATTAAAACCTCCAACGGTTCCGAATTCACTTAAGAGATTAAGGGGTTGTTACTTGCGGGGAGAATTCTAGGTCAAGAGATTGGGTAGAATTATTGTGTTAATCTGTCGTTATGCTAATAATCATTGATTGAATTAGGAGTGCAAATTACCATAGGGGTGCATTAGATGATTCGAAAGTCTTGATCATATTTCTTTCTCAATTTCAAAAACCAACTTTTAATTGTTTTCTCCATTTATGTTACAAAACAATCCAACTGCCAAGGGCAACCATAATTTTTACACATCCTTTTTAATAATGAAATTGCTAAGTAGAAGTTAAATATAGTCCTCGTGGATACAAATTTTTATTACTTCGATCGAATTTGGTACACTTGCCAAATATCAATCAACAAGTTTAGTTCTGAATATTTGTGAGCCTTTCTTGTATCGTTTGTGATACATGTTAAGGACCTAGATCGAGTTGTATACTCATTGTGTACTACACTGAAGTTGTGAAACAAGGTGCTAGTTGTTTCTGTTTGAAGGTAACTTCATTCTGAGTTTGTGTTTAGGTCTAATAGGTCACAGGGGCTGTGACTGACCATAGGATAGTGAGATGGGATCTCAGATCTAGAAGTTCCTAGGTTGAAGTCTATACGGGTAGGTCCTAGGTATTTAGTGTAAATGAGGAGTTTGTTGAGAGCTATAAAATAAGGACTACATTACTGGATTTCCTTCCTGGCTTGGTAGCCTCCAGAGTAGGTGTGTTTGTCACCGAACTGGGTCAACAAACTCATTGTGTTCTTTACTTTCTTGTTTTTATTTCTGTTTATCGTTCGATGTTTAAACATTACCCGGAACATTGCAAACGTTTAAACATCGCACAAAACATATTAAAACAAGTTACACTAGAATTTCAAAGTCATTCAATATAGCCTCAACTCGTCTAATATCTGACATCACCCCTTCATGCTGAGTTTGCTTATTAAGATCATGCAATTTCTTTTGAACAATTTTTATCTGATTGGGAACATCACCAAAACGATCCTTACTCCAGTTAAAAAGATCATTCACACATCGATTAATTTTTTCAGACATAGAATCTCCTGCCACCTCCCAAGAACCTTTCACTGCTTCCAAAATTCCACTATCACACAACCAACATTCTTCAAAACGTTATAATTTAAGAACATTTTGTTTTTTCTTTAGCTTCCTAGAAGAAAATTAGGATTAGACCTACCATGAGATTATGGATGCCAAAAAAGTAGAAAAAAAAAAAACCAACATTAAGGAAAACTTATCCAAAGAAAAAGGCCTATAAAGATACCAAGAAAAAGTATTTTAGAAAAAGGAAACAAACACCTAGAAAATATTACTCAAAAAGAAAAAAGAAATTTGTGTGTTGGAATAATCAACGTTCTTAATACCGTGTTTTGTTAAAAAGGATTCTATAATAAAAGACGGAGAAAGTACCTTTAAAATAATTATTATCAGATGATAATAATCAGAAGATAGACTCAGAATCAATATCATGCCTTACATTGACTAGATGAAAATGGAGTACATCTTCTTATGAGAAAGTTGTTTCGTAAACAGTTGCATAGTTCCATTACATGAATTCAACCGGATGTTTAAAGTACAATATCACACACATGATCGACATGATTCAAAAATATGATTGAAAAATTTAATAACAGAGATGCATAAAACTATGAATATATCATCATATAAACAACAATATTCTGCATGGAAGAGATTTAAATAAAATTATTTAATCAAAATCAATGCTCTGATACCACTGATTTAAAGAGGGGTTTTTCAAATTTTTAATCATCTTAGCGGAACAAATCTGTTTGAAACGGATCTTGATTAAATCATAAATCACAAATCAAACACAAACTTAAAGATTTATGTGTTTAACTCTTGAAGCGTAGAACCTTTATAGCAGAAATGTTTCTGATCACGAGCAAAATAACGTAGCGATGTCTCTACTCTGTCCACACGAACATTAAAGTAGAGATGCCTCTACTTTGTCCACGTGAACAGTACTTCTCCGATGATCGGTGCTCACCAATTCTAACGGAGATCCAGAGAGAACAAGGTTTAGAGAGTGGCGGCTAGGGTTTCACAACTTTAGGTTAAGCACACAAAACTTCACCACAAGGGTTCTATTTACAGAACCACTTATGTGGTCAGCAAGCTAAACACTTATGTACATCATACCTTATGGTGCACCATAGTTCACTTAAACACACCGTACCTTACGGTTGACCGCGTTTCTCTATTTTCTAAATTAAATAATAAGCCACACTTAATTATTTAATTACTAATAAATCCCACTTATTATTTTATAAATAAGTCTTACTTATTTATTTCTCTCATCTATTTGTCCTATGTGTGTGACTCTATAGGTTCTCGTAACGTTGACAATAATATTAAATCACATATTATAAACAGTGAGCGGTATCTAGCAACACATCATTGCTACATAAGTGATGATAATGTCATGTGATCTGACGAAACCTTTATATGATAATGATTGTGTGTATAATCACCCTTTCGCTCTCATGTCTATATTGAACACAAGACATAGTATGTCATCCTTGTCCATTTCAATATTGGGCCCGTAGACATTTCTCCTGTTATGTAGGAGGGGCAAATTTCATCTAGGTCACTCATGTCCCTCATCATGATTTGTGGAGTACCCATCAACCAACTTTATAGTCATCTTGTTACATACAACGTTTGAATGGTGATAAAGCAGTTACTCCAACATCTAGGGTACATAGTGGTTTCAGATCAAAGGGTGGAATACACCACTATCACTATGAGAATATCTTATGACACTTTTCATAACTTTTACAATTTAATATTCTCATGGTGGATCAATCCAATATAAATATTACTCCTAATATTTCTATCTATATGTAGACTTGATAACTCTTTATCCATGACCTGTGAGATGTGATCATCAGTCTATCCACATAAAAGTCTTCGTGCTTTAATGATATCCCACTTCACAATAAAGCTTGACTACATATACTTTAAGAATATGTCCTTATGTTTAATGTGGTCTGACAATTAAGTTATACTTAATGTTCTATTAAATAGGCTACCTATTCTAGAGACTTTATTATTTTGAAACAAAACAAAAACAACAAAGAAATGTCTTGTTATTATGTATTCATAATATATATTTATATCAAAATCATGATACACAGCCAAACTCAATCAATATAGATTGGATATTAGGGCTTACTCCAACAGTTGAGTGGGTCGACTTAAGAAAGGTGGTAGGGATGGGTCTGTGTGGTGGAGGGAGGTAATGCGCATTCGTGATGGTGTGGGCCTAGAGGTGGGAGGCTAGTTTGAGGAGAATTCACGTCACGAGGTTAGTAATGGGGAAAATGCATTTTTTTTTACAGATAGGCGGTTAGGGAACTTGCCATTACGTGATAGGTTTCGTAGGTTGTTTAATTTTTTTGAAAATAAATGGATGACAGTTGCAGACATGTTTGTTTTGGGGTGGGGTGGGGAAGTGAGGCGTGGAAGTGGTGGTGTCGATAGTTGGTATTAGAGGAGGATTTGGTAGGGGAGTGTAAGACTTTACTTTACACTATGTCGTTGCAGGTTGATATATAGGATCAATGGCTTAGGGATTTGAACTCAGTCGATGAGTATTCAGTTCGAGGCGCCTACCACTTTCTCACTTGTCAGGTTCCGCTTCTTTGTACAATGGTGCTGAATTTCATTAGGAATAAAGATGTTCAGTTAAAGGTTTCTTTGTTTGGTTGACGACTCCTTCGTAACAAATTGCCCACTAATTATAATTTATTTCAATGTTGTGTTATCCCTCATGACTCTCAGTTATGTGTGACCGGTTGCGGTAACACGGAATCAACAAAGTGTTTGCTTTTGGATTGTTAGTTTTTTGGTTCTCTTTGGCATCTTGTGCACAAATGACTTGGGTTTTCGTCGATTGATCCAAATGGAATTACAAATCATTTTGTTCTGTTTCGTAACTTTGCAGGTGTCTCTAAAGTGTGGCATTCCATTATCCATCTCATTTAGTTTTCTTGCGCTTGGGTGATCTGGAATGAGAGGAACAACATGATTTTCAATAATAAGGAAAACTTTGCTTTTCGGTTTTTGAATAAATTAAGCTACTTTCTTTTTTTGTGGCCGAAGGCAAAACTTGTTTCTATTGCTTTTGGTTACCATAACCGGTTGCTTAGTCCTCTTGTTTGTTTTGGCATCGGTTAATTTCATATTATTTCCTTCTTTTTACTCTTATGTTTAGACTTTTTTTATTTTTACCTTTTGTGTTACGCTTTGATACACCTTGTACTCGAGAGAACACTTTTTGATGGAAATATAATTTATTTTGCCTTAATAAAAAAAGTATTTTTCATAGAAAAATATAATATTACCCCTCACTAATATTTTTTATTTTTTGGATCCGTCTCTGTTTTTAAGTATGCCTTATCATGTTGAAAGTTTAATATAACATGCTTTTTTTTTTTTTTTTTTTTTTGTGTTATATTACATGCATTTAACTATCGATTAGTCTACTTGAAATAAATTTTATATTAACATTTTTTAAATGATTAAGTAATATGTTATATCTTTAAATAAACTAATGAGCTAATAATATGTTATAAGTTGATGTGATGATTCATTACTAAGAGTTTCAACTTGTAACTTATCATATCACTTTAATTAATATAAATTTCCCATTCTCTAAATAAGGAAAAACTAACGAGCTTAAAAGCTAATGAAGTTAAGTCCTATTTTGGTATCTAACACGACTTTATATAACATCATGTTTAAATTCTATTTTGAAAATGATACATTTAAATAGGCTAAAATACGTTGTTTCTCTTGCAAATGTCTTACTTTAGGTTTATTCCATTTTCGGCCTCCAAGTTTTACAATGTTGCGATCTTTCAAGTTTAAACTGAGTGATTTGACAATTCAACAAATTTTTTTGAGAAAAATTCAACATTTTTTTTGTTTCCTAAAAATTTTCGGATTTTATATTACCTTAAATGCATTTTTATCCCTTAACTTTAAGAAAGTTGTAACTATGGCCCTCAACAAAAAAAAAAGCTTTTGACCCCTATTTGTAGCCCCTTTGCAAAATGTTGTTTTTGACCGGTCAAAGCATGTAGCGCTTAATTGACTCATATGCCATGTGTATAATTTCTTCACATTAAAATAAAAAAATTACAGCTTATCGTTGATTGAAAAAATAATAATTAAAAGGATAATATAAAATAAGAGAAATGCTAATTGGTGTTCATAGAACACTTGTTAAGGATATCCAAAAAGAAATTATATAGTAGTTAATGCATTGAAATTGTTTAATTAATTTATAATAATGTCAAAAGTAATTTCCTTTTAAAGTAATAATTCTCTTTTATAGTTTGTTTAACCTGGGGCACTGGTCAACATGACCATAAAATAAAACCAAATACATAATGGAGGATTCTATTTTTGGTAGAAAGGACTTTGGATTAGTATTGACTAAAAATATTTTGACAAACAAATTTATATCTCATATTAATGGAGATAACTTGTTCAATACAATGGGTAGTAAAATCAAGAACTTGGAGGACTACCAATACATACAACCTTAAAAATAACAAGCAATACATAGAAACCACTTAGATCAATGGAATACAATTGTGAGTAAAAATAAAAACAATACATTAAGTCAAACTGTGAGTTAATACACTAGTTTGCCTTGTAAAAAGCTCAATGAAACCACTTAGATCAATGGAATACAATTGTTCCTAATAAAATCAAAAGATGACACATGATTGAAGCTATCCACCAAAGCCCATTTGATTTCAGTTCAAAAATGAAGTTGTGCATACACAAATCATCAATCCAATGAGGAGGATAAAATTTATTTGAGTAGCCCCTGTTAACCCAAATGATATGATTAGAACAAATACTATATTATTGATATACAAGTAAGTAATATTTAACTTAAATCGTACCTTTGTATGCAACAAGAACAAGAGCAAGCTGAACAATCTACATGTTTCGATAAGTTTCCGTGACCTGTTTATTTTTTATATGAGCAATCTGTGGCCAATCATCACCGGTATCTGGCTGACACCTTGGCAACAATAAGGTGCAATCCAAAATGATCAAAGTATGCAGAGACTTCACGTTTTTCAATGCTTTTGGAAGCGAAGCCAATTTGTCACATTCAGAAATAACCAATTTCCTAAGTGATTCGAGTTTGTCTATGGTTTCAGGCAAAGAAGTCAAGTTAGGACAGTTATGAAGCTGAAGATCTTGAAGAGATGTTGCTTTGTAAACACCCAATGGAAGAGTCTCGAGTTTTGGAACTTCTCTTATTGTGAGAGAATGCAACTTTTCCAGACCTTCCCACTTAGTGCTTGAGAGGTCAAGTTCTTGACAGTTTTCAATGTTAAGACTCTGAAGTGAGCTCAAATTATCGAAACCTTCGGGAAGAGACTTTAAATGCTTCCACCCTTTAATGTCGAGTTTCTCTAGAGAATTGAAGTATTTGATCGATTTCTCTGATGGTGATTGACTATCCTCGATGTTGGCAATCTTCATTGACTTGAGTTTGGAAAACGGATCACACTCTTTCTTTCCAAGAGCTATTTCTTTCTCTCCATGAGCTATTGATTCCAGTAGTGGTTTCACGCTTGAACCCACAAGGACTGGCTCTTCAGGAGCTATTTCTTTCTCTCCATGAGCTATTGATTCCAGTAGTGGTTTCACGCTTGAACCCACAAGGACTAGCTCTTCATCAAGATCAGGAAAAAGGGGCATGCAAATTAGATTAGGGCAGTAATGTACATGAAGTTTGGAAAGGTTAGCAAAAAATGGTAAATCTTTTTTGGATTTATCTGTTTCCTTTTCATCCTCATTCCACCAACTCTTCAGGTTAGGACAATCAGAGATTGTGAGTTCCTTCAGAGATGGAAAGTAGTCTTTAGCTTGTTTGTCTTTATCACTTCCATTTTCAGAAATGTATTTCAAATTGTCCAACCTTAGAAGTTCAAGAAATCTAAGCTTTGGAAATTGATCAAGTTGTGGGAGAAAGTTGCAACTGGTACAGTCGTACAATCTTAACTTAACAAGGCATTCTAATTTTTTGGAGGAAAACCAAGTTGAAAATTTTTCACCTTTATACCCCACAAGGAAAATTGTTCTCAGTTTAGAATGAGGTTCAAGACATTCAAGTAAGTTGAAGTCTGTGTTACTAGTACTGGTATCTCCCTTCTCCTCTTGGTCATCCTCGTGATCCCATCTCAATGTAAGACTTTGAAGGTGTTCTTTGTTTTTGAGATAATTATCCTTCTTTGAAAGGACCAAACCTGATATTTCAAGATGAGAAATTTCCAAGTGACCTCTTAAGTTGTTGAGATGTGCAAGGTCCTTAAGGCCACCCGAGTGGTCCTTGCTAACCACAAATAGTGACAGTGTTTGAAGAGAACCACCCAGCTTATTTATTTTGCTAGGCATCTGAGTGAGAGCCAAGCATCCATCTATCTCAAGATGATTGAGGTTAGTTAGTTCATCAATATTCTTTGGTAATTCCTTGAGGTGATAACACTTGGATAGTTTCAACGTCTGCAAATTTGAGAGCTTGGTAATGCTACTAGGTAGCTTCTCCATAGTATTAAAGGAAAGGTCGAGATACCTCAAATTATTCATATCCCCAACAGAGTTGGGAAATGTCTTGATTCCCATGTCATGGAGATCCAACACTCGAAGGGTGCTCTTGAAGGCTTTGAAGATTTGATCACAAGTGGAAGTGCTAGTCTCTCCCTCCTTAGGAAGCAGCGTTTGTGTCTTCCACAGAAGAATAGCCCTCAGTTTCTCCGCCTTTTCAAACAAAGAAGAAGGAATTCCACGAGAAACATCCAGACTGAAATCAAACGATGCCCGCAGGATTTCTTTATTGACTTTTTCCCCTTCTGGATCTACCATAACGTTCTCTTCTTGATCTGACACGAAACGTGCTAGATCATGCATTAAAGGTATCATTCTACACCTTTTCACAACACCACACTCGTCTTCTTCAATGTCCCTGAAAATAGACCTCTCAACCAAGTCGTTGAAACACTGGCGTAATGTTTCTTCTGCTGTTGTAGTCTTTACATCCATGAGAAATCCATCGGCTCTCCAGAGATGAATTAATCTCTCGACATCAATCAAATGATCACGAGGAAACAATGAACAAAATGTAAAGCACATCTTGTGAAGCCTTGAAAGTTTTTTGTCGTAGTATCTTAACTTAAGCTTTTTTAGAAACTCAAGCTTCAAAGCATCTGCATCTTTAAAGGCGGTGACCGTAGCCGAGGAGGCTGCGGCAGCAGTAGAGCCACCACTGTGACTTTTCAGAAAAATTGCTGCGAATATTATCAAGGAAGGAACTCCACCACAATCCTTCAGATACTTCTCTTCCGATTCCTTCTCCTTGTTGTCATCACCACGAATGCTCTGAAACAGTGACCGAGATTCCAGTTCATCAAGTCCCTGGAGAATATGTGGCCGAAACGAAATAAAGCCAGCAGCAATTTTATTATTGCTACGTATTTTTCCAGTAATATTCATGGCCACAAGTTTACTACGTGTGGTTATGAGTATTGCACTCTTACCACCAGAACTGGCAAATAACTTCCGCAGCTCATTCAGATTATCGTCACTAATCTCAGTTTTCAAATTTTTCATCACAACAAGGCAGCCTTCTCGCTTTGCAAGTCGCGTGTTAGCGACTGTTTTGTTGAGGGATGCCATGTCATCAACCGGAATTGGTGCGCCAAAGTGATCTTTGACTTGCGCATCCTCGCAAACGAGCCTAGCGAGTTTTGTTTTCCCTATTCCTGCCCCCCCAACAATGGTAACCACAGGAATAGGAACAACATCACTTTCCAAAGTTTCTGTGCGGAGCGACATAAGCTGATCAATAACTTCTTTCTTTTCCTTTTCTCTTCTGATTCCTGCGTTTCCCACCTTTGTCTCTTCTTTCTTCTCCACTTCTTCTTGAGTCGGCCTAGGTTGGGTTGTGTGCAGCGTGGACAGTTTATCTTTGACGTTTTTGAGGGTCTCAATGACATTCTTAACTTTTGTGTTGACGGTTTTCTGGCTATCCTTAGGAGGACCGATTTTAAAGAAAGAGAGTGTGCTTTGCCTGCTTTGGTGAGGCAAAGCACGCTCAGTGGAGATTTCCTCCAACAAATCACTCAAATCGTTGATAGCATTCTTAAGGTTTCGCAGCAAGACCTTAGCTTCATTATGGTCTTCGACGTGTAGGATCTTGTCGACAGGTTTAATACTTTCAAGAGCTTGTTTGAGATTGTTGTCCTCATTGGATAGCACAATACGTGGGGGAGTGGTGGTTTTTTCAAGCAAAGTTAAAAGTTCAATGATTTCAGTAATGGTTTCATCGATAATAACTGTATCCATTGAATTTGGCTTATGTATGGGTGGGGCTTGAACTGGGGTTACTGCATAAGGAATGGTTCAAAGCAAAAAAAAAACTGTTTGTTTGATGCAATGTGATTCAATTCAAAACATAGATACAAGGTTAAGGTACTCCATTTCAGATGGAGTACTCGTTCCTTATATAAAGAAAATTAAACTAAGCAACAGGGTACGTAAGTAATTTTGCTAAAAAAAAAGGTACGTAAGTAATTTTTTTTTTTTTTGGTACAAAGGTACGTAAGTAATTACTTATTTATTAATCAATGCTCTAATGGTCCACATGTGCTGGCCGGTCCCACTTTTTTTTTCGTTGAAAGGACCTGCCGTCCCACTGACATCTCTTATCTTCAATATACCCAATCTGTTTTAAAATGAATATAGTATAAGACTTTATACATAATATAAATGTATTAATTAAAAGAAAAAGATGTTATTTTATCAAATTATTTTAATCAATTATTGATTTATTTTTCATTAAAGAAACAATAATATTTTAGAAGTAGTGTTATAATATTAATAGAAGCGTACAGTTAAAAAGAAAAAGTTTATTATTGCATTAGAAATTGAAAATGACATTTATTTTAAAACATTTTTTTTTTGCTAAGACGATACTCATTTTAAAATGAAGGGAGTATATAAAAGATCTCATTTTACAATAGAGTCAATTGATGGTTTATCAATCAAGACAAACCAATCATAATCACCTAGTCAATAATTTTTTTGTTTCCAACATTAAAATCAAGTTAAAAAGTTAAAACGCAACATATTTTCAACAATGTTCTAAATTTCATCCAATATTACATCTTCATTTCCATCCAACATTGTTCCCAACAATATAGACCAAATTAAATACGCTGATAGAAAGTAATCATATTTTGTAAGAAATGCAAAAAAAAAAAAAAAATTAAGATTTTATCATTCTCTAAAAGTTCAAGTAGAACATATATACATTTTTTAAATAAAAAGTAAAGAAGAAACTTAACAAGAATGCGGTCTTTCTATTGGGTTGATTCGGTTTTGAACATCCCTAATTTTATGTAAATGTTTGGGTTTAAAGTTTGTAGCTAAAATAAGATAAAAATATTTGAACAACCATTTTATGATAACTTTTGTGAGAATTTTATCTCTCATATTCATATTATGTTTTTACTTTCTCTCTATTGCTTTGATTTTCATGTCAATACTTACTTTTCTTTATAAAACTATGGTTGTCTCATAAGTTGTCATATAAATTGTTGTTTAAATAACATACATCCTAAAAAAGTTATTGGTTGAGACCGGAGAACCAACTAAAGAAGATAGAGAGAGTTGGTGGCGATGCCGCTCTCCTTGACTTGTAAGCCAGTTCGAATTTCTCTAATCTGTTTGGGTGTGTCGTAAGTGTGTAGGTTTCAACGGCGATGGTTTACACCATCGTCTCTGCTATGTGAAAAAACCTGTGAGGGTCTTCGTTTTGGTTATGAAAACCACCGTCGATAGAGCCGCGGTAGTCGATTTCTTTTAGATATGTCGCCTCATAGTGGTAGGTGATAAACTGGATCAAGTAAGTTGTCGTTGATTTCTTCCGTTTGTTTATTGATACGGTATTGTTAGGCTTGAAAGGGCCGTTAATCTTGGTGCCTTATGTTACGGGGTTGTAGGTTCTTGAATCTATCCACGTGAAGATTAATTCATTCGCCATTCTTCAAAAGATCGGTTATATTCAAACTTGTCTCTGGTTTGATAAGATGCTTGCGGATTTTTACATACAAATTTCTTTTGAAATTTGGTTTTTGGGTTCGCTGAATTGTGTGGTTGTGTATTTGTTTGCTACGCATTTGGGATCAATACTGAATTTTTCATCTAGTTTTTTAATACCACTTTTTGTTAATCCTAATGCATTACCTATTTATGCATGATATATGGTTGACGAATCAGGTTTATGCCTCCTCAACTTTTTGTAATTTCTTTTTATTCATTATTTTTCCTTTGCTTAAAAAAAAATGTCATCTATATTACATGTTTCCGACTAGGCCAAGGCCAATCCGGGTTAGACTTGAGTCCAATCAAAACCATAATTCAAGTAAGTCCATATCATGGACGCGTCCTAGTTTCCACTGGATAGCGGTATGGACCATCGATCTATATTGTCCAGTCTGAATCCAATGTTGGAACTCCCTCCATATTATTATAAGTGTTCCTCAAGGACACCACTCTAAGTGAAGGCTTGACAGCCAAAAACCTATTTATTTCCTATAATTTTTAATAAAGAAAAACTCGGTATCCAATCCAAGAATTGACTAATCCGAAGGATCAATCCCACCGCCCACTTACGTGGGCCCCATTTAAAGTCGGAGCAAAGCTCTATATTGACTATTTCCAATAAATAATAATACATAAAATTGAGTCATGTATCTCACTCTTTATCCTATATTTTCCTCACGCTCTTGAACCCTCACTAACTTGAACATCAGAGAACGTGCAGGTACACCACACCCCCTCCAGTGGAGAAGAACTCACAGCGGACCGCGTTGGACGAACGATGAGATCGTCCCTCTATGAAGTGAATCTTAACCCAACAAGCCATCTTCCTAGGTCCGAACGGATCATTGGCAACTACATTAAAGAACAAACCCTATAAACAATCTCTTCAAATCGAATAAGATGGTTAACACTCGCTCCATCCACTGCAACACTAACGAAGCTCAAAACAAAGAAAACGGTAGGAGGATCAACTGATCCTCCTCACTCCAAGAGCCTACAGAAAGGACTCTTGGACCGGTCCTTTCACCAGTGATTCCAGAACCTACAACTAGAATGATTGTAGCATATCCAACAACGAACCCCGTTTAAACAAGGAATCCAAAACCAACACCTCAACATATGATGGATTTGCCACCCCCGATGCCCACTAGCAGCGACTCACAACGTGGAAATCCAGAGGAACCCACAAGTTATGCCTCACAAAGTAGGGATCCAAGAGAACCCACTAGTGACGTCTCACATCGATGGAACCCAAGGAAACACACAAGATGGTAGAACTTTCCTTCTGTAGTATTAAATTCAGCATGCATAACGAGACAATTTAAAGTCAAAAGGTCACCAAATCTCACAAACTAAAATACTATTTTTCTTGGTTTTTCGCACTGATCATGAACCAAAGCTTAGATTTCACAGAGGAGGTTTGTACAGAGAGAAAAGTGAACCACAACTTTAAAATTGAAAAATCAAAAACACAAAAAAAACAGTAAATTAAGCAAATTTAAACAATGTAAAAGGTTCACAACACTTCAAGGGGTATGAAATCATCAAAACTCACCTTAATTGAGCCTTGAAATGGTCTAACTCACCATCACTTTTTCTTAAGAAATTGTGGTTTTGAATTCACGGTTTTGGGTGGTTTTTCTTGATTTTTGTGTGTTTTTGGTTTGTTGGAAATGTGTATGAACTTTTGGTTGAAGAATGGTGAAGTTTCATGAAGAAATGAAGATTTTGGAATTTTTGATGAAAATGGTGATTTTACTCTCTCAAAATTTCGGCCCCCTCTCTAGAGTTGTTGTTTGGTACTTATAGTGGGAGTAACTTGGTCACCAAGTGTGAAGAATTAGGTTAAGTGGGGAGTAAGAAAGGGTAGTTTGGAATTTTTGTGAAAAATGAGTTTTTTTTTGACTTTTTTGGAGGATTTTTGGTGGTGAATAATGATGTGTAGGATAGTGATGAGGTGTTATATGTGAAGATGATTCTAGATGCACAAATTGTGGAGAAAGAAATGAAGTGGGAGTGAAATGTGTATTTTGTGTGAATTTGTGAAAGTTAGTGTTTTTTGAATTTTTGAATTTTGAAAAAAATAATAAAATAAAAATAAATAATAATTGGTGTAAAGTTTTGATTTTTGTGATTAGAAATGCAATAGAAATGAAATGAATTGGAATTGAAATGTTTGTTGTGATGAAATTGAGTTTTCTTGATAACGAAGTAACAAAATAAAAATGTGAAAATAAATAAATAAAAATATGCATAAATCAATAATCAAATCATGCATTAATATGAGACGGATGGCGGATAGAGTGAATAGTTGTCGCATGAAGGTTCACAGTAATGTATAGCTTGTTTATTGCTGAATTGATGACTGGAGAATCTGGTATCTTGTTGAGTCATTTTAATGGTTTTAAAACCCCATTCCCAATCCATATAATAGCCTTGCACGCTTGCCAATTAAATTGTCATTTTGAAATCCTTTTGAGTCTTGAGGTAAATGATTAAAAAAAAAATTACTCCCAACAATAGATGGGGGTTTAGATGGTAGCTATTCACAATAAGCTTGTGCAGTTGTGTTGCATCTTTTAATGATTTTGTTTTGCAGGAAGTTGGAGTAGAAATTGAGCCTTTTGGTGACTTGAATAAGGAAGAACAAAGGAAACTAGGCCAACTAGTTTTAGAAAAGTAATTTCCTTATCAATATTTACCACTTAATATTGTCTTTATTGTTATGAGCTTTTATTTAAAATTGTTTTTGGACTGTAATTCTATTTGTAGGCATGACACAGAATTCTATATTCTTCATCAGTACCCTTTGGCTGTAAAGCCATTTTATACAATGCCTTGCCATGACAAACCAGAATACAGTAACTCTTTCGATGTCTTTATCCGTGGTAAGCAGACGCAACAAGTTGTTTTGTTATGCAATTCTTTGGCATGACAATCTGGTGTACTTAATTCATCACGTACCGTTCAATCATCCTATATATCTTGGTAAATAATGTCTATCAGATAACTGAATGTGTGATCATTGCTAGATATGGTGCACCACTGCATGATGGCTTTGGAGCAGGCTTGGAGCGTGTTGTAATGCTATTCTGTGGCCTGAATAATATTATTACTTTTTCAAATTAGTTTCTAAAGTACTTTTACAAATAACTATATGAAGTAATTATTATAAATGCACAATTTTGCCTGAACTGTTAGTGGTACTGTGGTAAGAACCATGTGATTTTATGCGGGGAGTCTTGCTGGCTGCAAGTGCAAGAGATTATCTTACCATATATGCTAAAATTCAGAGCAATCCCTTAAGGGACAAATTTTTAGACGATCAGAGTCTACTCGTCGGGAAAAGGATCCTCTCAATTTTTTTACTATCTTGTTTTTTCAAGTTTCCAATTTCAACCCTTAATTAACTTTTCTCCGGTTTTTCAAATTCCAAAAACTCTCGTTTTATATATTAAGGCTTTGTTTGGGAGTTTAGAGGGGAGGAGAATGAAAGGCTTTGAGGGGTGAAAAATATAAGGGAAAATAGAAAAATCTTTAAAAAAAATTAAAAGAGTAGTTTTTTAGAGAATGATAAAATAATGCATATGATTATTATATTTTTAATTTTAAAAATATTATAATAATGACCACCTAATGATAAATTAATGCATATGATCTTAATGACCACTCTGCACAACCTCTGTCTGTCCACTTTGTTGAGTGTCGTTGTCGTTACACATTTGTTGATCGTGCCATGGTTGTTCCCCAAGTCTCTCACGTAGATTAAATCTTTATATAAGTCAAATAATTATGGAAAGCTTTCACATAAATATTCTATGATATTAAGCAAATCTATGAGTTGGGAAGCCAAATTTCATCGAAGCCTATCTATTTACGCTATGTCTGGATAAACAATTTAAATTGTTTATCGCATAAGCAATTATCGTGTATTAACAACGCCATAAATTGTTACTTCGCTTTTTGAGAGTTTCACCTGTAATTTCATAGTGAAAATTAGAAACTATATCGGAACAAGCGAAGTAACAACGCCGAACCTTTACAAAAATCCTGCCTGTCCCCGGATTTTAATTAATAGGTGAAGAGCATAAAATATACTTTATTAAGAGTATTATCCAGAAGATGTAGTCAATTGAATGTCCAACAATCATTGGCAGCATGAGTTATGCAAATAGCCGTTTTATTCACACAAATTACATTGACAAATAGCCATTAGGAAAAAAACTTGCACCAAGTATTTAATGACGAGCCTGGTTGAAATAGTTTTTTTGTTTTCAGTTTTTGAAATATACAAGTCCTCTTCTCACAATAGTTATCCTTTTACATGTTTTAGTTTTAGTCTCCAAAACTAAAAAAATTCAAAACAGTTTCCAAAACTGTAATTTTAAAAATAGTTTATCAAAAAAGTTTTTAATTTTCAAGTTTTTAAAAACTAAAAAGGAATTTTTGGAAAGTGTTTTAATTAGTCTCTTAAGTTTTTTTACTATAGACCAGTTGTCAAAGAGCAACGCTGTAACACAGTAGAATTTGAACAGATTGCTATATGCTATTTAGTACAAACATGAAGAACAGATTCTCTTCAATTTCATTCTTACATAACTCTACTTATAATTTATTATTACTGCAAAAATAATAAGTGTTTGATGACATATTGACAGTATAGTAGAAAAATGATGACTGTCACAGAAAAATTCTGAATATCAACTCACCAGTGATTTTTACTCTAGTAAGGACATATGTTCTGTGATCGTGGAAAGTAAAGTCGTTGTTGGGAAACCTGACCATCCATATTCTTACAAACACAATGATCCCATGATTCAACTTGTGAGAGACAAAAATGTATGGATTAAATAATAAAAATAATGGTTTTTGTTTTTTTGTCATATTAGTGAGGAACGGTTTTGTAATGTGGGCCACAACAAGTTTATTTCCTTGTTTATCTTCTAAACAAGGAAAATTCCAATTTTTATCATCTTTGTCTCCCCTTACTTTCTCATTCCTTACCCAATTTAATTAATAATGATACTACTTAACAAAAGAGAGGCAAAATCGATCGACTAGAAGTGTTGCTCATAATCGATTTAAGTGTTCGAGTCCATTAGACTATCGATTAAGTTGGTACAGGTAACAGATTAACTGAGCCATCTCATCATTCAACACACATTTTCCCTAAACTATGCGAGTTTAAAATAGATTTCTAATTTATTTGAAATAAAAAACAGTGGCATTAATAATTAAAAGTACAAGATTATTCTTTCTCAATGAAAAATTACAAATTCATGAAACAATAGATAGAAAGACTGCAAATTTTTCTGCAATTGCTACAATCTCTATCGTCCTCACAAGTGATTACCCTCTGTTGAAGCAAGTATGAATCTTTTGAAGCATGCATATTACTGTCGTCATTTTTTGGTAGAATGGATGGGATTTTTCCATGTGCAGCGGAAGATTTCATACATGAAGCTCACCTGTGATACGACAAGAAAGATAATGGGAATACTCCCAAGTGACATGATTGGTACTGCAATGAACCACTTATGGGTTCCATATCCCTTTAAGATCATATCAATAATGGCAGTGGAAAATGCAACTATCATGGAACAGACAGAGAGAAATAGGAAAAAGAGACCCCACAATAACTTCCAAGGCAACCTCTTGAGAAAGTCTTTCTCAGCATAACGCGACGTGAGAATCCCAATGAAAATCAAGACGGAAGTGGCAGATGCGAAGAGTGATATTGCGACTGCTAAGAGAAATGCAGTGAATATGTTGTCATGCAAGAATATGGGCAAACCAGTTTTGTCGTTGTTTCCACCTGGGACAGTAAAAGCTGCAGCAAACATGATGGTAGTGATGAGAGTACCCACAATTGTATAAGATGCTGCTGTGTCTTTTGCCCATTTCTCTCCAAGTTTCACTAGCTCATTGTGGTTTTCCGTGAATATTTCGTAAGGCTTTTTACCATCACTATTTTTGGCTTCCTTAAACTTGGGATGTACAACTTTTTCCACTGCCTGCAATTTTAGAAGCATTTAACTTATAATGAAGAAGCAATAGACAGCATATATGTACCTCTGAAAAGTACATATCTGGATTGAAAGAATCACATTGTGTTAGCTTCATGAAGTTGACACAAGCTACATTTTCCTATATTACCACTTCAAATAAAATAATAACCATAATGATAATTTCTTCATTCTCCAATTTTAAAAAATAAAATTAATTATTTTGCACATCTAGTATTGAATGTGTGATATAAACAATTAAATACATTCAATAATACATAGAGATAAGATAGGTGACCTTAAACCATTGAATTTCTCTTTGCATTTGCAGAGCAGCACCAGATTTTCTATCAGAATCAGATGAAGAACCCAAAAGTGCTGCCAGGTGCAACAGGCTATTGTCAAACACGTCCTTAGAAGATCTTAATATCTCCTTCCGTTCATGGAGACAATCTGTGAGTTGAAATACTTTTTTTTTCCGATACAGAATAGCATATGAAAATATGCCTCTATTGTAACCATCTACAACTTTAAGCAGATCAGGATTAGCCTCTCTCATAGCATTTACGATTTCGATTATTCCATGTTGGGCCGCATACAACATGGCACCATACGCCGAAGCCTCTTTGAGTTGTGAATCATTAAATTCTCTAAGAGTGTGTTTGGATAGAGGATTTAAAAATTCAAAGGAATTTGAAATTCTAAGGAATTCAAATGCTTCAATTGAATTCCTTTCATTTTCAAAATTCATTGTTTGGGTAAAGTGAATGAATTACTTCATTTTCAAAATTCATTGTTTGGATGACAAAGTAATTGAATTTTGACTAAATTTTATTTCTTATAATTTCTTCCATTTTTCAACTAATTAACTGAAAAAAAATCCTAAAAAAATAATTAATTTAAATTTTTTTCTATCATAATTTATTAAATTTCTATTTTTTTTTACAATCGTTAATTTTTTTTTAATAATTGAAACAAAATTACTATTTTTTCCTTCCCTAATAATTCCTTCTATTAAACATTTGGTATATTATACATCAATTATTAGCAAAATCACGTGAAATGGAAATGAATTTGGATTATTCTTTAAAATGTGACTTGTGAGAATAGAAAAATATTGAAACAAAAAACTTTTTTAATAAAACTAATATTTGTATTATAAGAGTTGTAAGTACACATATAATCCATGTGTCTAATATTCTTCGCCATTTCGAAAAATGACATTTAAAAAGATAACCAATGTATCTAGATGTTATTTTACTTGTCATAGACAAGTATAGGCTAGAATTAACTACTAAATGTAATAATCCCCACAACAAATGTGGTATACACAAGTATAGTAATTAAGTCCAATTGTAGTCGCCATTGTCCTAAGTCCGCCTATAGTCGCCATCCATCCATTGTCCTAAGTCCGTCTATAGTCGCCATCCTTCAATCATCAACTGCACAAAATCAAAGCAAAGTCTTGAATAAATTCATATAGTTTTTTTTTTAAAAGCAAAAACAAAAAATTTATTAGAAATATAAGGTACCAGTGGTACCAACAACAAGAAATACACAGCTGAAAGTAGATATTTGTGCTATTATTCTCCCAATTGCACTCTGTCATACCATTTGCCTCTTTTAAAACATGCTTGTTCATTGCTGTCAGTGTTCCTAAATAGCAGCTATAGTGGCGCTATACCGCTATAGCATAGCGGAATTTGGACACACCGCTAATGTTTTGCGATACGCAATTTAGTATACAATGTTGTCACAACCGAAGGCTAGAAACTTGCCTAGACACACCAGAAGGCTAACGAACTACAAGCTTGCCTAGACACACCAGAAGGCTAGAAACTTGCACAACCGCAAAATCGCAACCACTACTGAAAAAACAGGCGCTGATCAGCCATGCTGCAACGCTGCAGTTGCTGAAAACACAAACAGTAGCACCAAAAAAAAACACCCAGGCACACACCAAACTGGCAACATGCAAACAAAACAAAAAACCTGCAGACAACAGAACCTCCATCGCACACAGCAGGACATATTTTATGCTATAATCTAACATCAACTTTCCTAACATCATGACTAAAGAGGGGTAAAAAATTACAGCTACTGACTAAAGAGAAATTACCTTGGGCTCAAGACATCGAAGACAAGAGATATCTCTTCTTCTTACTCGACGGAAGTGCTTTCAGAACCGGTATTTTGCTCGGATTTTCAATCAACCAATTGATTGCTTTATAGCTTTGTTCTTCATCAAATCAGTAATCATTTCCATTTCAGTCAAAACTTCTTGCACCACTTCCTGAGCATTTCCTTCCATTCTTTTTCTACTAACTTGCACAAAGTCCTTCAATGATTCGGCTACTTCTCTCATAGAGTTCATCATCCCCTCTCTATCTTTACCCTTGTTAGCACGAGTGAATTGTAGCTTTTTCTTTGTTGCGGAGCTTGGTTCCTCTAAATCAATATACACACTAGAATTTTTCTCATCTGCATTTGCTTCTTTGCTCATAACATCATCCGCATCAAATGCATGTTCTACTTGAACTCCACTTGCTCTATCTTTAGCACATATATCCACAATGTCATCCCAATTTGGAATGACCTTATATCGGAACCGTTTGGCTTCGTCATGAGACTACAAAACAAAAGAAAACAACAATGATTCTTCATGAGCAGGAATTAAATCAAATTAAATAGAACACAAATGACATAAACTATCTAAACCAACATTTTCATCTCAATATGCAATTCTACCTTCATATTTTTCTCACTCTTCAAAACCCTTTTGAATCTAGTTACTGTTCATAACAGACACACACCCACAAAATCACAGAATAAGCAATGAATTATGTTGTTTTATACATCAGTGAATAACTTTGTCTAACAATAATAGTCATCAGGTTTTTCAAACAAAGTTCACAACCGCGATTTAGACACATCAACCGTATTCGACCACAATTTTTTATAATGTCCAAGATTGTTATGTAGCTGTTACTGTAATCATGATTTAAAACCTTCTTTTTCATTACAAAACACAGATTCACAAACACAATTCTCTACAGCAACTGAATTGTTGGTCAAGTTAATCATCTGCACTACAAATAGTCTTTTCTTGTGTGAATGTGTATTACGTGCAGCTTGAGTCTCAATAGCTCTAGGCCATATAACATGATCGAACGAACTATTTTTAATTGGTACAGATCACAATATTGGTCCTATTTCATCATTTCACGACCAATTTAGAAAATAATACCTAGCTAAACTTGAAAAATAGTAAAACATAGTAGACCACAAACCAGTAGCAGCAGAAACAAGTCATTGAACCTATAATCAACTAAACCTAAGAAATATTTCTTTTCGCAAGATATTCAGCAAATATTTTCATCGCATAAGCGTCACGAAATGTTGTCCATTCTTCAGTCACTTGAACGCTTTCGACTTCATCTACACCATTAGTCGCTACTCTTTGAGTTTGTTGGTTGGTTAACTCTTCATCAACAACAGATAAAAGCTCCAAGTCTTGATCCTGTAAAATTTCATCACTTTGTTTTTCTTCTATTATAAAATTGTGTAACACGAAACAAGCATTAATAATTCTAATTTGTGTTTTGATATCAAAAAAAGAATGAGTTCTTAGTATACTCCATCTTTTCTTCAATACCCCAAATGACCTTTCAATTACATTCCTTGCTCGTGAATGACGGAGATTAAACAACTCCTTGTAATTTTGAGGGGTGTTTCCATTCCACTCTTTGAGGTGATATCTAGTCCCTCTATACGGTGCTAAAAAACCAGGGCCATTTGTATAT
Source organism: Medicago lupulina (assembly GCA_958299785.1). Classification (NCBI taxonomy): domain Eukaryota; kingdom Viridiplantae; phylum Streptophyta; class Magnoliopsida; order Fabales; family Fabaceae; genus Medicago; species Medicago lupulina. The sequence continues at coordinate 11,757,408 of OY283146.1, forward strand.
CCCGCATCCACAAGAAAATATTTTCCTACAATGATTTTCCCAAAAAAAAAAGAAAAATTCAAATAGCTGCATTTGATCCATTAAGTAAATAAAGTATCACCATATTCATAATGTTACCATTTGGAATTCGAAGACAGTTTTGACGGCGTAAAGCATCTCACAATACTCGAGAATCTCCAGCAGACCCTTCCCACCCTGGTAACGCATAAATGAACCTTAAATCTGGACCACAAACTCCTAAGACATTTTTTGATATGTCACCCTTTCTATTACGATATCTAGGCCTATCTTCTGCAGCAACTATCACTGGAATATGTGTCCCATCAAGTGCTCCAATTGAATTCTAAAAACATCAAAAAAATTAAAGCAACAATAACTACTTAAAATGACTTATAAGTTGTTAAACAAATTTCAAACTTACCTCAAACCATTTCCATTTATTTGCCTCTGGACCCTCTAGATTATAGTCATGAAACTTCAAATATTCTCGGCTCACTTTCATAACAGCTCGAAGGACATTATTGAATTGCCTACTTATTGTTTCTTTGGATCTACAGTAACTAAAGTGCACTACTCTATATTTTAGGTTGTGAGCAAGGATATGCAAAAACATTGCGACAGCTTCAGTTGTAGGAACGTTTCTTGTCCTTACCAATTGCCCTTTCTCTTTTAAAATCTTACAAAGCTTAAAAAATGCCCCCTTACTAACTCTTAATTGTTCAATACAATCAGCTTCTGTTCCTCTATATAAACGATTTAGAAAATTGCGCCTTTCCAATTCTAATTTCGAGCCGGTTCCTTAACAAAATATGTGTCATAATACCAAGTCATTGCACCTAACAGCATAGTAGCAACACTAACAACAATGAACGTTGTTTCCACAAGCTCTCTCATCTCTTCTTCATCTCTTTTACGTTTTCTTGAAGCTATCGAATCTTTGACTATACTAGTGTCCATTTCTGCTTCAAATCTAGACACAAGAAAGTATGACTTGAAATTTGATAGAAAAAGCTTTCAATATAGTACTAGCCTATCAAAAAACAAGAGCAGTATCTACTCATTAACAAAAATTCAATCAAACACAAACCACAAACTTACACAGTGAATTCAACAAATTCAACAAATTCTAACAAATTCATAAATTCTAACAATTTCAACAAATTCTAACAATAAGCACTGAGATGTATATTCAACAAAAATTCTAATAAATTCAAAAATTCTAACAAATTCTAATAAATTCAAAAATTCTAACAAATTCAACAAATTCTAACAATAAGCACTGAGATGTATCAATTCTAATAGCTTAAAATCAATAAGCACTGAGATCGATCAAATATAAGCAAAAAAAATGTACATACCTGAGCTAGTGAGAGACGTGTAACGCCCTAGTTTTATTTTAATTATCGTTGGTTGATTTTAAAATCTTTTATATGATTTTTGAATGATTTATGTGAATATGTGGGGTGTTACTATTTTATTATATAGTATTTATGTGATTATGTGAATATATGATTATTTTTATTGTTTAATAAAAATAAGTAAGAATATTATTCATTTGAAAATGTGGGGAGTTAATTGAGAAGTTAATAGTAATTAGTGGGAGAAAGGAAATAGAAATAGAGGAAATAATATTTATTTGGAATTATGTTGGGGTTAATGAGAAATTAATAGTAGTTAGGAGGAGTTAAGGAAAAATAGAAGTTGGGGGTTATGTTTTACTGAGTTAAGAAAGAAAAGTCAAAAAAAGACATTTTTCACGTAAAAAAAAAAAAAAAAGAAAACGGTTTTGGGAGAAAAGAAGAGAAAACCTAGAGAAGAGAGAAAGAGCAAGAAGAGAGAAGAACGCGGCTTGATTTCAGGAAAACAATCTAAGGTAAGGGTGAGGCTAACCTTCAATAGTAATATATGTATATGATTTCTGAAATTGAATTGAAAATGGTATTCTTGGGATTTTGGGAATTAGGTTAAGGTTAATAAAAATGGTAGAAACTGTATGAATTTCATGTAATTGGTGTAGAAAAGTGATGTTTAAGTCATAGAGTACATGTATGCAGTGATTCCTGATCAATTTTTGGGTTAGGTTGATGAAGAATGGGATTTTCACTTGGAAAGTCGGTGTTTGAATGTTTTACAAACAAGTGTTTATGTGAGGTTTGGGAAATCGATTTTTGGGAGGTGGGAACTTGAATTTTTTTTCTGTAGATTATGATAGAGGTAAGTGTCAGGAGCGTGTAGGCGAAAACGGCACTGAAATCCGCTTAACGGTTTGATTTTTACGCGCGAAATGGTGAAACCGGAAAAGAAAAAAACGTAAAACCTGTGCTCCCAGCTGAGCACGGCCGTGCGTGATTTAGCACGGGCCGTGCCAACTTTCTGTTTTCGTGCGTGCTGGAAGGACTTCTGTTTTCACGTTTATCATACTTTTCACCCATTTCTGCTTTGAATTGGCTTTTGACGTAAACATGAAAGTTGTAGATAATTGAGTTAGCTTTCTAATGGCCTTGGTTGGACTTGAAAATGATTTTTAGATTTTGAGTTATGATGAAAATAGTCCAAGTGGGTCTCTAGGAAACTTTAAGAAAACTTAACATAACTAGTCCCAAGTTAGTCCAAAAACTTATGGTTGGTTTCCCAACTTCAAACTTAAGTATTAGGGATTTAGTTGAGGTGTTTTATGAGTATTTGGTTTATGTCTTATTGATCAAACTTGATCTGCTTTTGAAGAATGTTTTCGAATTTGATATGAATGTAATTGATTAATGTATAAGTTGCTAAGGTTGTCTTTGTTGTTAACGTTGTTGTTACTGTCATCCAAGTTGCTAAGTTGTTAATTGTCTAAGTTGTGGAGTGTGTCATAAATAATTTAGGCACAATTGTTGTTGTCGTTGTCGTTGTTGTTCTTGTTGGGTTGTATGCTGATATACACCACGAGTCTTTCATACTCATGCATCGTTGGGGGCTCATGCCTTGGAATGTTGTCCGGTTGGGGAGTGTGTCATAAGTATTTAGGCACAGATGTTGATGTCGTAGTAGATGTTGTTGTCGTTGTTGTTGGGTTGTATGCGGATATACACCATTGAGTTGTTGATGTTGTATGTTGATATACACAAGTGGAGTTCATTGCATAATGCATAAAAGCGGGAGGGCTTTTGCCCTGGAACGCCTTGTCGTTCAAAGCGGGAGGACTCATGTCCTGGAACACTTTGTTGTTCAAAGCGGTGAGGGCTTTTGCCCTGGAACGCCTTGTCGTTCAAAGCGGGATGACTCATGTCCTGGAACACTTTGTTGTTCAAAGCGGTGAGGGCTCTGCCCTATATTTTTGGTACCACATGCATGTACATTGTTACATCGTAGTAGTTGTTGTGTTGGGTGAGTTGTCGATGTTGTTGATGTGTCGTTGGTGTTAAGTCGTTGTCGGTGTGTTGTCATCATGAATGAAGTTGGTTTCAAATTAAATATAATTGAAGTAGTGTTGATAATCAAGGATGATGCTATATTTATATATATATATTTCTTATTGATGTTGTTGTTGTGAATTTGCTGTTGTTTCAATGCATTTGATGAATTATATATATATATATATATATATATATATATATATATATTATCTTTGATTGTGAATCTCACCCGTTCTGCTTGAAAATGTTGCCCTTCGTATGGGTAACTTGCAGGTGATCCTGAGTAGTAGGTGGTGGCTCAATGTCTAGGGCTCTGATACGTATGGGATGGGATTTTTATATTATTTTCATTCCTATGTATCAAATTTTAAGACATGATGATGTTGTTTTTGTTGAATTATTTTGATGAGGCTTTTATGACGAAATTATTTAAGTATGGTTGAATAATTATTGTTGGTTGAGGCCTTCGTGCCAAGATTTTTATTTGAGGATTAAATTATAAATGAAATGAATATTCCGCTGCAGTTGTATATATAATGAGTTGTTGGAAGTTTAATAGTTTTATTTTTCTATTAAAGAATTTTTTATGTAAGCAGTGTAATGCTCCGTTTGTGGTATAACTCTGATTGTTTTATTCAAATTACGTATTTTTGGGAACGGGGTGTTACAATTGGTATCAGAGCAGGTTGGTCCGTCCGGGCAAGTAGTAGAGTCGTGTTGAGCCACCTAGGATAGAGTGTCAACTCTAATGTTGCTTTTGTTGTTGTTTCTGAGTTGTTGTTTCTGATATAGAACTTTGAAATGGCTGGTCGTAATGATGCTGCTATCGCAGCTGCACTTGAGGCTGTTGCTCAAGCTGTAGGACAGCAATCTAACGGTGCTGCTGGTAACGATGGTGTGAGGATGTTGGAGACCTTTCTGAGGAACCATCCACCAACCTTCAAGGGAAGGTATGACCCTGATGGAGCTCAGAATTGGCTCAAAGAAATTGAAAGAATTTTCAGAGTTATGCAATGCAGTGAGGTTTAGAAGGTGCGGTTTGGTATGCACATGTTAGTTGAAGAAGCTGATGATTGGTGGGTAAGTCTGCTGCCTGTACTTGAACAGGATGGTGCTGTGGTGACCTGGGCTGTGTTCAGGAGGGAATTCTTGAATAGGTACTTCCCGGAAGATGTTCGTGGGAAGAAGGAGATTGAGTTCCTAGAACTGAAGCAAGGTGATATGTCAGTAACTGAATATGCTGCTAAGTTTGTTGAATTGGCAAAGTTTTATCCGCACTATACTGCTGAGACAACTGAGTTCTCCAAGTGCATCAAGTTTGAGAATGGTCTGCGTGCTGAGATTAAGCGGGCCATTGGTTATCAGAAGATCCGTAACTTTTCTGAATTGGTGAGTAGCTGCAGGATTTATTAGGAGGATACCAAGGCTCATTATAAGATTATGAAGGAAAGAAAAGGTAAGCAACAGGACCGTGGGAAGCCTTATAGTGCTCCGACCGATAAGAGTAAGAAGGAAGTGAATGACGAGAGGAGGCCCAATAGGAGAGATGCTCCTACTAAGATTGTTTGTTTCAAGTGTGGCAAGAAAGGCCACAAGAGTAATGTCTGTGACCGTGAGGAGAAGAAGTGCTTCAGGTGTGGTCAGAAAGGACACACATTAGCTGATTGTAAGCGTGGGGATATTGTTTGCTATAACTGCAATGAGGAAGGTCATATCAGTTCACAGTGTACGCAGCCGAAGAAGGTTAGGACAGGTGGTAAAGTATTTGCTTTGACCGGTACTCAGACGTGAGTGAGGATCGTCCGATCAGAGGTACATTTTCGAGGACGAAAATTCTTTAAGTTAGGGAGAGTTGTAACGCCCTAGTTTTATTTTAATTATTGTTGGTTGATTTTAAAATCTTTTATATGATTTTTGAATGATTTATGTGAATATGTGGGGTGTTACTATTTTATTATATAGTATTTATGTGATTATGTGAATATATGATTATTTTTATTGTTTAATAAAAATAAGTAAGAATATTATTCATTTGAAAATGTGGGGAGTTAATTGAGAAGTTAATAGTAATTAGTGGGAGAAAGGAAATAGAAATAGAGGAAATAATATTTATTTGGAATTATGTTGGGGTTAATGAGAAATTAATAGTAGTTAGGAGGAGTTAAGGAAAAATAGAAGTTGGGGGTTATGTTTTACTGAGTTAGGAAAGAAAAGTCAAAAAAAGACATTTTTCACGTAAAAAAAAAAAAAAGAAAACAGTTTTGGGAGAAAAGAAGAGAAAACCTAGAGAAGAGAGAAGGAGCAAGAAGAGAGAAGAACGCGGCTTGATTTCAGGAAAACAATCTAAAGTAAGGGTGAGGCTAACCTTCAATAGTAATATATGTATATGATTTCTGAATTTGAATTGAAGATGGTGTTCTTGGGATTTTGGGAATTAGGTTAAGTTTAATAAAAATGGTAGAAACTGTATGAATTTCATGTAATTGGTGTAGAAAAGTGATGTTTAAGTCATAGAGTACATGTATGCAGTGATTCCTGATCAATTTTTGGGTTAGGTTGATGAAGAATGGGATTTTCACTTGGAAAGTCGGTGTTTGAATGTTTTACAAACAAGTGTTTATGTGAGGTTTGGAAAATCGATTTTTGGGAGGTGGGAACTTGAATTTTTTTTCTGTAGATTATGATAGAGGTAAGTGTCAGGAGCGTGTAGGCGAAAACGGCACTGAAATCTGCTTAACGGTTTGATTTTTACGCGCGAAATGGTGAAACCGGAAAAGAAAAAAACGTAAAACCTGTGCTCCCAGCTGAGCACGGCCGTGCGTGATTTAGCACGGGCCGTGCCAACTTTCTGTTTTCGTGCGTGCTGGAAGGACTTCTGTTTTCACGTTTATCATACTTTTCACCCATTTCTGCTTTGAATTGGCTTTTGACGTAAACATGAAAGTTGTAGATAATTGAGTTAGCTTTCTAATGGCCTTGGTTGGACTTGAAAATGATTTTTAGATTTTGAGTTATGATGAAAATAGTCCAAGTGGGTCTCTAGGAAACTTTAAGAAAACTTAACATAACTAGTCCCAAGTTAGTCCAAAAACTTATGGTTGGTTTCCCAACTTCAAACTTAAGTATTAGAGATTTAGTTGAGGTGTTTTATGAGTATTTGGCTTATGTCTTATTGATCAAACTTGATCTGCTTTTGAAGAATGTTTTGGAATTTGATATGAATGTAATTGATTAATGTATAAGTTGCTAAGGTTGTCTTTGTTGTTAACGTTGTTGTTACTGTCATCCAAGTTGCTAAGTCGTTGATTGTCTAAGTTGTGGAGTGTGTCATAAATAATTTAGGCACAATTGTTGTTGTCATTGTCGTTGTTGTTGTTGTTGGGTTGTATGCTGATATACACCACGAGTCTTTCATACTCATGCATCGTTGGGGGCTCATGCCTTGGAATGTTGTCCGGTTGGAGAGTGTGTCATAAGTATTTAGGCACAAATGTTGATGTCGTAGTAGATGTTGTTGCCGTTGTTGTTGGGTTGTATGCGGATATACACCATTGAGTTGTTGATGTTGTATGTTGATATACACAAGTGGAGTTCATTGCATAATGCATAAAAGCGGGAGGGCTTTTTCCCTGGAACGCCTTGTCGTTCAAAGCGGGAGGACTCATGTCCTGGAACACTTTGTTGTTCAAAGCGGTGAGGGCTTTTGCCCTGGAACGCCTTGTCGTTCAAAGCGGGAGGACTCATGTCCTGGAACACTTTGTTGTTCAAAGCGGTGAGGGCTCTGCCCTGTATTTTTGGTACCACATGCATGTACATTGTTACATCGTAGTAGTTGTTGTGTTGGGTGAGTTGTCGATGTTGTTGATGTGTCGTTGGTGTTAAGTCATTGTCGGTGTGTTGTCATCATGAATGAAGTTGGTTTCAAATTAAATATAATTGAAGTAGTGTTGATAATCAAGGATGATGCTATATTTATATATATATATATATATATATATATATATATATATATATATATATATATATTTCTTATTGATGTTGTTGTTGTGAATTTGCTGTTGTTTCAATGCATTTGATGAATTATATATATATATATATATATATATATATATATATATATATTATCTTTGATTGTGAATTTCACCCCTTCTGCTTGAAAATGTTGCCCTTCGTATGGGTAACTTGCAGGTGATCCTGAGTAGTAGGTGGTGGCTCAATGTCTAGGGCTCTGATACGTATGGGATGAGATTTTTATATTATTTTCATTCCTATGTATCAAATTTTGAGACATGATGATGTTGTTTTTGTTGAATTATTTTGATGAGGCTTTTATGCCGGAATTATTTAAGTATGGTTGAATAATTATTGTTGGTTGAGGCCTTCGTGCCAAGATTTTTATTTGAGGATTAAATTATAAATGAAATGAATATTCCGCTGCAGTTGTATATATAATGAGTTATTGGAAGTTTAATAGTTTTATTTTTCTATTAAAGAATTTTTTATGTAAGCAGTGTAATGCTCCGTTTGTGGTATAACTCTGAGTGTTTTATTCAAATTACGTATTTTTGGGAACGGGGTGTTACAAGTCGCGTGTGATGAAAACGGCGGCGAGGAGAGAGAAAACTGTCACGGAGAGGAGAGAGAAGCAAACGGCGGCGGCAACGGCGAGGAGAGGGAAGCACCACCGCAGAAGGAGAGAGAGGCACGGTGAAGGTGAAGGAGAGAGAGGCACGGCGGCGAGAGAGAAAATTGAGAAAAGTGAGAAACGCGTGAGAAGAGAGAAACACGTGTGATGTGAAAAATGAGAGGATTGTGAAATTTTTGTATTTTAGATGTTATTTTAAATCCATCAAATTTTGTAAGAGAGATATTCTTTTCTAAATGCCTTGAATTTTAAAAATGACTTAAATATTTTCCCAAACAATGAAATTTGGTACAAATCAATTTAAATACTCTAAAAAATTACTTTTCCTCTTTAAAATGCTTTATCCAAACATACTCTAATTGTCTTATTACATCGACAATTAAATCAGTGCTTGGGGTGATTTAAGATTCTATCTACACTAAAGGTGAATTACTTCAAAATATATATGCTCGTTATCGGTTAATAAGCAGCCCATTTCCTTAATTAGTGCATAGAAAAAGTCTAGTTGTCAGTGGAAAGGAGAATCAACTTTGTGTATCTGGTGGAATTTTGAACTATTTACTACTCCCTTCCAACTTGCTTATAAGAGAAAATTTGGCCAACTAAAGTAACGTATATGGTTTAAAATTCAGTTCAAATATATCAATTTTCGTTGACCCAATTTTCTCTTATAAATAAGACCGGAGAGAATGGTATTAAATAATGATTAAAAAAAGGTAGTAGCAGTAGTTATTTATAATTTGCGCACATCTTGTACTGTTTTTTTTATTCCATCATGTGGTTTTGGAGTGGCAACATAGATAGAATGTTAATTCTGTTACATGATACTTTTACACTGATTTTTGCTTTAACCATATTTAGTACTTATATGCCAAGCTATCATGTTACATTTTCTTGAAATTTATGCAGGCGGTGGAGAAAATTGTGCATCCGTCTTTGATGGAAAACAAAAATGAAGATGGTAAGAAGCCTTATGGCTTATTCACGGAAAACCATGAGGAGCTATTAAAAGCTGGAGAGAAATTGGCAAAAGAGACAGCTACATCTTATATAGGAGTGGTTTATATCATCATTACTATCATGTTTGCTGCAGTCTTCACTATCCCGGGTGGAAACAATCAAGATACTGGGTCACCTATCTTCTTGCATGACAATATATTTAGTATTTTTCTCTTAGCAGATGCATTATCTATCATTACTGCTGCCTCATCACTCTTAGTTTTCATTGGGATTCACACATCAAGTTACACTGCAAAAGATTTTCTCAAAGTCTTGCCGATAAAGTTGATGGTTGGCCTTATGCTTCTTCTTTTCTCTATCTGCTCCATGTTGATTGCATTTTATGCTGCACTTAATATGATCTTAAAGGGGAATCATACCGGCTCTAGGTGGCACATTCTAGGACCCATCGTATCCGTTGGTAGTGTTCCAATTACCATTCTCATAGTATCTCGGTTATGCTTCATCTATAAGATTTTCCGTTCTACAATAAAAAATCCCATCTGTTCTATTTAAAAAAGGGATAATGCATGCCACAAAAGATACTATGCCAAGAGTCCAATGTGAGTGATTGACACTCGGGAAAGTGTAGGCTTTTTCGAATATTTCCCTCTATTAGTTTGTAAACTTATATATGTATAACAATGTTTGGAACCTTGCTTGTGCTTGAGCCGATAGTCTTTTACATTGGTATCGACCGGCTTTGTTTTTTTTTTTTTTTTTTTTTGTGGTCTTGATGGTGGTTGCAGTGGGTTAAATTCTCCTTGTGTGGTTGCTTCTGCTTCATTGGTAGTATATTTTTGGTTTGTTTCACTTTCTTATGCTTGGTTCTTATTTTGGGCTTCGCCTTTGATTGATATCTCCTTTGAGGTCTTGATGAAAAATTCCTCCTACATATTGAAGTCTTGTTGACCAAGATTGAAATTATGATGATGGAGGACTTTTTCAATGCAACCATAGTGGAGATTAAAGGAAAAGCACTTCACAAATATGATTTAATGATACAAAACTATCATCAATCAACAAAGGAAGATGAAGAATCAAGAGAATAAAACAGAAGTTGTTACGACCGGCCAACCGTAGCCGCACAATATGGTTGTAACAATTTCACTTCATTCAAGTTTTGTTGTTACACTTGGTGCATTTGGATGATCTTGTGTAAATGCATTTCTTATGACTTTTAATTGCTGATGATGCACAAAATCAGTAGGCCTTAGGCAATAAATAGGCCTTACATCATTTGTCTTTGTACCACTTTTACCATTGTAAACCATAGTAGAAACTCTTGTAATTTTCTTTGCATTTTGATAAAGTTCTTTCTTTTATTTCTTGCTTTCATCTTATATCAGTAGTTTGCTCATCATTAGTATGATCGAGTAAATCTTAGTTGTGTTGGAATTATGGAAAATAGTCCAAGTATGAAGTTTCCATAATTCCAATCTTTTCTTTTGTTGTGGAATTTCAAAACCTAATTTAATCTTATTACTTTTCAAATGAACTATGTGTATGATTGTTTGAGTTTGGCTAATCAAGATGACAATTGATATAAGCATTACAAGATCAAACAATCATATTGTTAAAGTCATTCAAACATATGGTATCAACGAGGTAACTAAAGCTGAAGTTGATATGAAAGGAATTGATTACATAACATTATGATTCAAATATCTTAGGCATTGACTGATGTACCATAAGGTGAATGTAGTTGTTGGGACTATAAGATTGGACAAAGGTCTTAAAACATGAGAATAGTCTAAAGATCCTTGGGTGTAATGGGTAATAGAATAGGTCTAAATGGACATTCACAACATAGTAACCATTAGAATAGAGGATTATATTGTTAAGGTACGCCTTTGTATCTTGAAAGAGGCCAAAAATGACTTTAGAGTTACCTCATCCTTGGTATTTTATCTCCCATAATATTAGAAAAAGTTTGGATTTGAAATGTTCATTGTTGTGATGAACTCCAATAATTCCAAGGTATTTTTATTAAATTGCATATTAGTTTGAAATTTGTGCACTTTTGAAAAATGATTTAGATATTTTCTTGGTTAGTGTTTCTAGTACTAAATTGATTTGCGGTTATTGATTTTTTTTCTTAGTGATATCAATGTTTTTGGAATTGGTTTAGATTCAATTTATTTTATCATGAATTGCTTATAGATGAATTAGGGATCATAAGGATGATTTTGACAGTTCCAGATTTTTTTCATCTATTGTGTTCATTTGATTTTCAATTTCTCAATTCTTTCATCACCTTCTGCATAGTTCTAAATATGTAAGTTCTTCATCTTCTCTTGTTATTTGAAAAGTTATAGGGATTTAGTGAAAAAGATGAAGCTAATGTTTGTTAAGTGTTTGAGAACACTTTGTTTTTGTACTTAACTTTTGAAAGTAATATCTACTTGTAGTTTATATTGAGTGATCATCACTTTTCAATTGTAATTGAAATGGATAATGTACATGAGCAACACAAACTCAAATTTGTCATAACGTATTTGGTGTTGGTTAATATTAATGACTCTTTGAACCCTCTAAATATCCCGTGTTTCTCTAAATCATGTGTTTATATCTCTTATTGTATGTATTCATAACTTTTCAAACACCAAAAAATTTATGCCTACAATGCTAATTTTATTTTCACGCACATTGAAATATTTGTTGTATACCATAGATCCGCCAACTAGTGTGCATGGATGCAATGGAAATGTTGCTCACATTGACACTGAAGGAACAATGAATGTTTTTGACTCTTCACATTTAAAGAATGATGATAACTTATGTTGCCTTTTCTATTGATGTTTACTTATCAAAGTTTACTGTTTATTTGCACTATAGTAAGTTTCTAGTCAAAACTTGTTCAAGTTTTGAGGAATTTTTGCAACTTACCTTTTTTTTTGAGTAACATACATTTTGTTCTTTTTAGGAGCTTATATAAGTAGGGGTGTGCAAAATATCCGGTGACATATCCAAATCCAAAACCATATTCAAATAACCGGATATTTGCAAACAATAATTAACCGATTTGTTTTTAAATGGTCGGTCGTCCACTTTTATAAATCCGGTTTTTTTATTGGATGTTTATGTCCATATCCATAACCATTTTTTTTTTCTTTTCCGACTAAACCATACATTGTTAAATCATAGACTCTCTCTCCCTGAATCGATGATGAATTTCCAACATGTAGATACACTTTTCATCGTTACTCGTATTATTGTTACACATGCTTAACATACTTTGACACTGTCTCAGTTTTAAATTCATGGAAATTAATTTTTAATTTATTCATCGGGAGTGCACAACACCATACTTTATTATTTAAGCATCATGGTTTTTATAGTTTTTAGAGGTTTCGATTTTTTTAGTTTCCATATACACACAGAGTACATCATTAGAAAAATAAAATAAAGTAGGAATAAGTAATAAATATTTTAAACGATTGGTTTCCATATACACACAAGTTTCCATAACTGAAGTTCGCTATTTACTCGAAGAAGACGTAGGCACATTATTGGCTGTATATGGTGACTTGTGACAGAAGGAATAGTCAATGACTCAATGATATTAATAGTCTGATTCAATTATGGTCGGTCATAATATCCGACCATACACACCGCTAGATATAAGGAGTGTGTGCACTGAAGCTGGTTCGTATGTTGTCAGTGCCCAACGGAAGACTGTAACAGGGAAATACTTGGATTGATGAGCAGTTTGTGAAGCTAGTCTGATTGAATGCATATTTCATAGTGGAAATTAGAACATATCCTACATATATAGTTTTGATAACTCATAGCGAAGGCTTATTACACATGTTTTTCTTACCTTTACATGCTTTATTGGATGAAAGCTTATAATAGGTATAGTATGTAATTGAAATTGTGCTGCATGATTCATTTCCATTATGAAATCAAATTACAAATGTTTGTATGAGAAAATATTTGGAGTTGTAAATCTGAATTAAGTTTATCTTCAAATATTGTTGGTTAATTGAAATATAAATGGATTCTAAGCAAAGCCAAATTTAGTAGATTCACAATTTTTAGTCTAGACGACTTTGCGACACTTTTTACAACTTTTCAAAAAATATAAATGTGACATTTTTTTAGTGTTACTGGTCATACAAAAGATGTTGCATAAATATAAGGCTTAATTACAGTTTTAACTTTCTAACTTTTACAAAGTTGCAATTTTGGCCCCCTAAGAAAAAAAAACTACAAAACGGTCCCCTATGTTTTGCATCTATGACAGTTTTAGCCTCCAATGTCAATTTTGACTCGGTCTACGCTAACGTGGCACCCTAAGTGAGGTGCCACATGTTATTTTTTTTATTTATTTTTTGAGTAGGAGGGCCAAAATTACTACAGATGCAAAACTTAAAGGACCGTTTTATAATTCTATATAAAATATTCTTACAGCTAAACCCTTCAAACGTAATAACGAGGACCCGATGTGCAATATAAAGTTTATTAAACACAACTTCAATATAACAAGTTGTTTGTCCTTTTAATATTTAAGTCAGACACAATGACTCAAATAAGTTTAAAAGTTGCGGCTTGTTTAAGCAAGTCCTTAGTTAAAAGTTAAAGTCCTTGGTTTGATTAAAAAAAAAGTAAGTCGTCCTTTTTTTTTTGTGTAAAATATAAGTCGTCCTTGTTGTTTTGTTTAAGTTTCAATCAAAATTATTTATATTAAATTGATTTATGTAATAGTGTCTGTCTTTTCATTCTTTTTATTGCTCTGACGCATGTAAATTATGAATGGTATTTTATATGAAATTTTGATTTTAATTAAAATTATAAATACAAATATTTGTGACTTTTAAATTGTAACAAACCCAAAAAATTATCTTTATCTTTTTCAATTATAACAGTAATTTAACAAATATGATATAAATTTTTATCTTTTTTAATACTGCCACAATATAACGTTAATATAGAAAAATTTGTTTAAGTGTATAATTTGAATTATAAAAAATTCAGCCAAAAATCTCTATCCCCTTCATATATGATATTTATAATATTGTTCCTATTGTAGTGGGATGATTCCTATTTTCAATTAAAATTTAAAATAATATTATTAAAGGATGAAATAGTAAATAAAATAGTTTAAATGAAGGGTAAAATAGGTAATGAAAAATTCAGCTCAAACTCATATTTTAAGCCTATTTTCTTCATATGTACTAGCGAAAAGAAGGGCACGCTTTCCACTCGTTTTATTACGCTAACGTTTGAATATTATGAACGGTGTTTTTCTTATGAAAATTTAATTTTGATTAAAAATAAAAAATCAAACTAACGATCATTGTCTATCAACAATATAACAAAAAAAATATAATTTAAATTCTTATTTTTTTTAATGACATCAACAACAATCTTTATTATAAAAAAAAGTTGTTGTTTAAGGGTGTAATTGAGATAATGAAAAAATAAGTATAGATACAATCATCTAGTTATTTTTACACTTTTTAAATGATAAAGGAAAAAACTGGACATTTGGGTTTGTTACACTTTTATTTTAATATTTAAATTTTTTCTTATCTATTTGTTACATGTGTTATATGTATTAAAAATTAAGGACATTTTTGGAAAGAAAAATCTAGCTCAAAAAAGCTGAAAGGGGTAGTTTTCTTTTTATATAGTATAGATATAGATTATTGATGGAGAGTATTTGACTTTAATCCATCAAAATAAAGATTAATAGTAGTTTATATGGATCAATTTTACCAACAAATTTCGTAGAGACCAAATCAAAACAACTAAAAGTAAAATATGCTGTATTTGCGAGTATTATAAAAAATCTGAAATACACCAAACAATTTAATCAGTCAAAAAAAATTGAATGCTGATGTTCAGTTTTATAATTGGTTCAAAACTATAATCACTATACCTAGCTGGGAAAGTTAGATTAATTGGAACTCGGAACTCGCTGGTCACTAGCCAGAATCAGACTTTGCACGTTAAAATATTATGCAAAACAATATTTATAAAGAAGCTCGATGTACACACCATAATGTTTATTATTTTATATCAATATTCTTAATTAATATGACTTGTATTTTTGAAGAATTGACTACAGAACTTCATTTAATAAAATTCTATAATATATTAGATTCTCCAAGATTTTCCTTATTATGAGAGTATGAAAACACCGATCACATGAACTTCAAATAAACAATATGAACAACATTAATTAAAGGCAAACATATAATTATATTTTACATATTTTGAATATATTTTTGTTATTTACATACTCATCTTACATTCAATTAATGTGTCCTTATGTTTTAGATCAAAAAATCTAATAAAATCTTTCGTTGCCTCATTTCAATTGTTTAGACATATTTTATTCTTTTTTTTCTTTACTGTTTTTTTGTTTCATCTCTTTCTTCTTTTTTTCTGCAAATTTTTTTAAACCATGTCTTGTTGTCTTTTCCATCTTGGTTCTTCTCTCAAAAATTCACAAAATCTGTCATTTTTCTACCCTAGAAAGATCTAAAAATAAATAGTATAAACATTATTTTCTTTTACAACTGTTAGATTATATATTTCCTTGTACCAAAAAAAAAACTGATGTGTTTATATATCAATATTAGTTTAAACGTTAGTTTTTTGACATGATGACTAAACATTATTTTTTTCCCAAGATATAAATATATCAGTCTAAACCCTAACCGTCACCCCTTTCTTCTTATTTTCTTCTTGTCAGAGGGGTGATTTAGTGTCAATTTTGACCCAAAAATCACCCCTCCGAATTGTTTTTTCCTTCTATCCTGATTGAATAAGTGATTTCACCATATTTTCAGTTTTCTTTCGTTTGTTTTGTGATTTCGTCGTGACTCTGTTTGTTTTGATTTCACGTCTTTGTGCGGTGTGTTTTTTGATTTCTCGTCTTAGTCCGGTGTTTATTTGATTCAGGTTGAAAGATTAGCTTTGAGCAAGTGCAGATCCGATCAGTGACAATGACTTTGGCGTCGTCAACGTTGCAGATCCGGAAACATGAGTATTTCGGAGATTTGAATATAGTCATAGTTGTAGACATAGGTACTATGCCGTTTTATGCTATTAACATGGATGTTGTGAGTTTGTTCACAGATTCATTCTTTTTGTTTTTAGCGAATTTAGATTTGTATTGTATCGATGTACTCTACTAATTTGAATGAATGAATACCGTTTATTTTTGTCAAAAGTATATATATATATATATATATATATATATATATAAGTCTACAAATTAAAAGTTATTTCTTTAATAAGAATAAAGAAGATATTGGTCTAAATGTTGTTCAATTAATGAATTTAAAACACATTTTTGTCGAAAAAATATATATATTTCAAAACACCTAAATTTATAAATTCATAGAACTCGGCTTTTGTTATATGATTTTTTTTACCGTGTACAAGTTTGTACATGTTAAACTTACTCATATTAAGAAATTTAAATAGTAAATTTGTATCGAACCTGTTTATTTTATATTAAACATACAACTTTTGTTATACTTTTAGTTGCTTTTATTAATTTATATTTTTTATATTTTCAATAAAAAAGTATGGAGTATTTATATTTTTTTATACACACATATGACTTCCTTGTTTAGTTTTTTATTTTTTTTTAAGCAAAATCGGAGGTGCACCAAAGTGCTGCAACCTCAAAATTCATTCAAATAATAGAGAGGAAATAAAAGGAAGATGACATAAACCAAAGCCTCCTCGAAGTTGGTAAACCTAAAATTAGACATACTAATTCTATTCTTAGTGCAATATTCTTTAATAAACAAAGGCAGATCTGTCCAAAAGATTAAACCATATGAGATTCACCTTTCCCTCATTTACAAATTTTATTTTAGCATAAAAATGAAATTTATTTTAACATGTTTTTTATTTTCTAAAATTTATTTTCCATTTAGCATAAAAATACAACCAAATTTATCTTTGAATCCAAATTTTTTTAAAAATGTTTAATTAGTTATCCCTTCTTATCTTTTTGCATCATAATTGAATTTAAATTTTAACTATAAAATAATTTAATTCAATAAGTTAATTTTTTATTTTTTTTTTTGGTTTTTTTTTTTGGTTTTGAACAAGTTAAACAAGACCATGGAAATTGAAACCTGAGAGAATAAAACCTTAGAACCTGAGAAAATCACACTTCAAGGTCCCAAGCCAATACCTATTTTATTATTAATTTTTAATTTATTATGCACATGTGCTACAACAATTTAGAATTAAAATAGTCATTTTATGTAGTAAATTGCTCAACAAAGGACCTCTAAATTATTATTATAAACTCTAAGTATGAATATCATTACTTTCATGTTTGCATCAATTAATTAAATATGATAAAATACCAATGCATTTTATCTGTCTGCAAGAGTCTTCACAATCGAAAAGGTACCTGCATATGATCTGTCCAGTGAGGAATTCATGGAGCCAACAGTGTCGGAAAAGTCTCTGGTAAGGTGGCGGCGAGTCTTTACGGTGGGACGAAAGGTGCATGCATGCACGTTGGCTCTCTGACGCTCAAGTCAATATAGGAAATGAGAAAGAGTGTGTAAAAAGTGTGAGAAAAGTGAATCGTACCTTGAGCATGAAGAAGTGTCACCCTTATATAGGTGTGTGTGAGAATAACTGTCTCAGTGAAGTGCGAAGCTTCATTAGGAGGTCGTTGGAGGACACGTATACGGTGTCTGATGCATGGGGGCGTGCTTAGGTTTGGTAGCGTACACCAAGATTATGTTGTACGTTTAAGAACCGTGTGTTGATCCGACAAGCTCCTTGTCAAATGTCAACGTTTGGATTAGCTTTCTAGTCGGTCCAAAATATTTTCTGACAAAGGTTTGAGTTTTCTTCTAAATCGGATTAACTATTGCGTGACTTAACTTTTTATGAATCGAATTGTTATTAGTTATTTTTTGTCAATGGTTTGGCCTTACTTGTATATCAGATGAACTATAATGAGACTTAACCTTTGATTAGTCGAAATGTGGCTTGTCTCTTTTTTGACAATGGTTTGAAATTTATGCTTGATTGTATGAGCTACAATGAGCCTTAAATAAAGATCAGTCAAGTTGTGGTTATCACATTAACTGAAAAAGGTTCGGCTTCTCCTGAATTGGATGATATATTTTAAAAAGGCTAAATTGTCTTTTTGGTCCCTTAACTATTTAATTAGTATCGGTTTGGTCCCCCTAACTAAAATTTGATTTATTTTGGTCCTTTAACTTCTCTTCATTATGTATTTTGGTCCTTTCCGTTAGTTTTAATTCAAAAACGTTAGGTTTTCTTCATTTTCTTCTGGAATTTTTCTGGGATTATTGTTGTTGAATGTTGATGGAGATGATATGAAAAAGAGGAGAAGAAGATGAAGAAAACCTAACGTTTTTGAATTAAAACTAACGAAAAGGACCAAAATGTGTAACATAGAGAAGTTAAGAGACCAAAATAAATCAAATTTTAGTTAGGGGACCAAACTGATACTACCTAAATAGTTAAGGGACCAAAAATACAATTTAGCCTTTTAAAAAATGTTAAGGAATATATTTTGTATTTATTGTAATGAAATAATTTTTTTTTATTTTTATCATATCTACTTTTTGTTTAAGTATATTTATTCCATTTTATAAATACACATGTCTTTCCTACCATGATTTTATAAAGAAAGTAGTGACCAAGTTGCGTCTGTTTATATATATTTGGAAATAAAAGTGAATTATATATTTTTCAGACTAAATTAGATCTTACAATTTTTCTCAAGAACTAAAACGAGTCTTCGTTTTTGTTAACTTCTCAAAAAAAATATTCATTTGGGTTAATAGCATTTAGTCATCAAAATAAAATAAAATAACGTTGAGACTAATATCGATAGATACAAGCATATGATAATATATAATAATCTAATTAATATTCGAAAAAATAACGTTTTGGAAGTTTTTTTTTGGACCCAGAGCTTAAATAAACAACAAGATATGGTTGTAAAAAAATTTGTAACGTCAAAAATTTGTTGAAAAATAAAAAAGTGAAACAAAAAACAATAAAGAAAAAAGAAGAACGAAATTTGTCTAAAAAAATGAAATGTGGAAATAAAATATCATCTTAAATTTTCGATTGGAAAGATAAAAACACATTAATTGAATATAGGGTAAAGATGCAAATAACAAAAAAATTATGTAAATGATAATATAGGCTTCATCCAATTTGATTGGTTCATATCATGAGGGGATAAATACCCCCAAATCATGAGAGGGTAACATAGGTCTCACCTCAAATAAAAGGACTTACGCTATCATTCATCTCGTATTTTTTATTCTTTCTGAGGACATTATATCATTCTAAAAATCCATCCATCCGATATATTTATTCAATCTAATCCAATATATTTAAGGAAGTAATCTATAATCGCTGCTGTCTGTGTTAGCGGATGATAATTTATTTTTAAAAAATTTGGATTATGTTATGAAAATAAGTAAATATAGACGTTTATAGAAAGAAGGAGAAGAAGAGCGAATAGGGGAAAGTATTCTTATTCATTGATGTACTTCATAATGTTACAAATGCACTCTATTTATAGGGAAATAGAGTAGCTTAAGGACTAAGCTCAATAGTTTAGTAGTATGCTCCATTAACCTATTTGCAATATGGACATCCACTTATAATATTCATAACAAATTAATAGATGTGTTCAAGATAAAGTCTAAGGGTGTGTTTTTTGTTCCAAGGTTACTATATTTATTAAAATTTATTCCTGGACATTTAAAAAAAATGTTTGGTTAATATTTATTTATTCTCAGGAATTATTATAATAGGAAGATTTTTTTTTTTTCACAAAATTATAATAGGAAGGTTAATGGGTAGTTACACACTAATTTACTCTCATGAGAACTTTTATTCCCACCATTTTCTATGGAAATATTTTTCTTTCCTAGAAATCTTTTATTCCCAGGAATAAAATTTAATAAACTTATAAAAAACATTGAAATGTATATTTCTATCATTTTATTCTTTAGAATATACAATTATAACTTGAAACAAACACACTCTAAGTCAATATCCAATTCGGCCAAGAAATATGGCCCAACTCGCAAATGATCCATATCTAGCAACACATAGCCTACCATGTTTAGCAGCAACATGGTCAAACACCGTGTAATCAAATTACGGTCCTTGTCACATTATTCAGTGCAAAATATCAGCTTTGAACTTAGAGTTGCTTTACACGTCACCTATAAAAGGATTCTAATCGGGATGAAATGTATAATTTTCTATACAAGGTAAGCCTCTGGGCTCTTCTAATTAAAACCCTAAATGAGATGAGTGTTGGAGTTTTTACAGGTACATCAACCCGTCTTTGGAGCTCTCCTCTTCCTCTGTCACATGCACACAACTTCGTCCGTTGTCTTCAAGTCCACTTCAAATCATTAACACTATTTGCGGAAATCTCTCATGAGATTCTTATATTTCTTTCAACACACTTTGATGGTTGCTAGGGGAAAAATCATTGTTTCAAAGACAAGAGTGACAACAAGTGTCTTCCATCTTCCCCCATCACCTTCGTTGCAAGACCAATTTTTCATTGATCCAACAAACTTATGATTATTCCACTAGTTCAAAATTCACCAACTTAGGAAATTCTGTCACATATTGTCGATAACTGGTTTAAATATCTCTTTGACCTAATCCAACAACAATCAAAATCATCATTCTCTTACTAGGGATGACAGAAATCAGAATTAAATTTCGACAATCATTGCGACTTATCTTGAGCCACAACATGTTTAATAGGAGTGTCCTCAGTAAGAAAACACACTTATATATGTATGCCACTTGTGCGATGAACTTCTCCAATGTAAAATCATTCTCCGTCAACCCGTCCTCTTTGTGGCCACAACAATTGCGCTGAAAATCATAGATCTAAAAGGGAAGTATGTCTAGATGCAATAAATCACAGATCCCGAAGAAGGAAAAGGTGTTTTTCTTATCGCCATAAATGTGAAGATGATGGAGGCAACAATTCACCTCCTCATGATCAAGGTCTCGATTGTCTTCTCTATTTCGTCGGCTTTTGTTTACATTCACTAGAATAAGATTTGACAAGTTTCCTAAGTTTTTTTTTTGCTAAGCCAGGAGCGTGGACAGACATCAAGGGGAAGCGACGACATCTCAACTAGGTTGGCACCCCGAAGAACCCCTATCCCCTGCCTGCCAGCTCAAAGAAAATTTTATTAAAAAATAAAAAAGATGTACAAGAGGGGGGACTAGGCCAAAACCCTCGAAACAAAAGAACATAAACCAAAAAAAGAAAGAGAAAGCGAAAAAATAAAAGACACCCTCTAGGGAAACCGAGTGTTAGGCAAGACAAGTTTCCTAAGTGAAAATGCTATAAGACTTCTTGAGGTATGAAGGTAGAATGTCGATTGCCTTGAAGTTTAGTTATGGTGGTTGTTGTGGCTTATGTGGGAAGGTAATATAGGTTCTCCAGTAACTCAGTAAAACCAATCATCGTCAAACCATCAAAGATTACAACACTTTGAAAATCATAACAAAGTTACATATACCAAATTCAATTGGAAATCAGACACTTGTAAGACATTCAATGCAGCAAAACCGGGAGAAAATTGCACAATTCCTGAGAATTTAGCTAAGGACAATGACTATTAGGTAACCTAAGTCCTAAGAAGGAGATGTGTGATTTACTTGAAGGATTTAATTTTTTTA
This sequence comes from Medicago lupulina, assembly GCA_958299785.1. Classification (NCBI taxonomy): domain Eukaryota; kingdom Viridiplantae; phylum Streptophyta; class Magnoliopsida; order Fabales; family Fabaceae; genus Medicago; species Medicago lupulina. The sequence goes on from OY283146.1 coordinate 11,779,158, forward strand.
AGGATGAACATATATGATCACTTGCTCATCCATGATACTAGTCTGAATTCTGAAAATATTCAAAGAGAAGAAACTCGAAGATACTTGAATTGACATGGTTATTCACATTTGTAGGTTAACCTTATTATATAAGGCAACTTGCCCTTGATTTGTGCTTGTGGTTTGGAGTAAGTTCGCCAAATTCTCATATTGCTCCTTGGAAACAATATGTATAATTTATTTTGTAATTTTTTGAATCATCAAGTTCCTCTCGTTCTTTAAATTTGCAAGCGAATAATGATTAGCCACAGTAGGAATAATAATCATCAAGTTCCTGTGGCCTAACATGCCACAATGAGCACACACCTTGTGTGAATTTCCATTATTTGAACTTTAGATGAAACCACCACATCCTTAACCTCATGGTTTGCAGAATTCAACTGCATTCTTTAAGATTTTGGAATCTTCAGTTTGTACAATATTAGTTTGCCTCTCATGTTGAACCACTATGGAAAGAATCTCATTGATGTTTGGTAGAGGATTCATAAGGAGAATTTGAAATCCAACTATATCAAATTTCTCATTCAAACCAACCAAGAATAGAATTGTGCAAGTAATGTCATGTTGATGCATTACCTTGCTCAACCCAGTAGCACACACACCACACTTGACATCCACAAAAAGTGTAGGAAGATAAGATTCATGTTTTTACTAAAGTGTATTGAGAGCAGAAAAAAAAATTCAAAAGTGATAATGGATCCTTGCTTGAGGCCAAAAATGTCACACTGATGTTCAAAAATGTGAATGTAACTGCCTTGAGAAAAAAATTCCTTGAGTTTGTTAGAAACATCAATCAAATTTTAAGAAACACTATGCTTTGTGCAAAGGATTGACCAATGGAGTTCATTATCGATGAATGTATAAACATGTTGCAACTGTTCCAAACTTTGAAACTTGGATCAATTTTGATAGGAATTGGAATTGTTCTATCAACAAAATCAAATTTATCCTTACCTCCAAATGATCTTATCATATATCAAGGCCAATCAAGGTAATTCGAGTGAATGAGAATCAGAGTCACGTCAAAAGAAGAAGCTCCATCTGAGGAATGCACATAACACACATTTCAAAGCGTTTGAAAGGGATCCACTCGGAGAAGAGTTGTTGACTTTTCCTCTGACATTACCAAACACCGCAAACCATTTTTGAAGTAGAGATGCACAATAGATTTGAAAAGAGTTCTAATACCATCTTGAAGTTCTTCAACATGATAAGAATCTTCCAAAACTCTGAGAGAAACTCAATAAGGGAAAATCTCATATATTGAAATATGTTAAAAATGAGTACTAAGAGCTATTTATTTATAGCTCTTGAGTCCTCCCTCAATATTTTTTTTATAGCTCTTGAGTCTAACAAACAAGGAAAATGGTTTTTATGTGTGCCCCAACTACAAAACTCTTTTCTTTACCATTTTTTCCTTTTCCAAACAAGGAAAACTTGCTTTTTCCATCATTTTTCCCTTTCCTTGCTCTTTCTTTTGAAATAAACACAATGTAAAAGTCCAGTTGGAACAACAATCTCACCCTTCTATCCCAATTTGACGACCCACACACTTGACAAACAAGGGGAAATCTTTTCTATCTACCCACTCATCAATACTTTCATGACTGAGTGAGAAATCGAGAAAGGATTGAGCTCAAGGGTCATTAGTTGTGTGAGTAAAATTTTATCACTTGGTTAATTGAGTTATAAACCGTGGATGCATACTGTTTTTTGGCATATACTGTATCTTTGGATTGCATACTGTCAAAATTTGCTGAACCCAAGACTTATTTCGATTATTACTCTTCTCGTAATCGGTTATTTTATGTAAATAAATGATTATGATCTTGCCCATAATCGATTAATCATAGCTCTTCCTGTAACTCTATTAATCAGCTCAATAATTAATCCATTAGCACTTTTGCTCGTCATCAATTGAAATGTTCTTCCTGAATAATTAATACTGATTTGTGTTCATGCTCATTAAACAATGAATTAATTTGGTACACATTATAGATTAATAGATCCATCTAGTCATTCAACACACATTTTTCCTAGACTATGCGAGTCTAAAATATATTTCCAATTTATTTCAATTTTTTTCGCTTTGGTTTGCTTGAATTTTCTCTATTTTACATTTGGAAATTTACAGCTTGAGGCTTGAATCAAGAATGAGAAAGAGAGTAGTCTTAAGATTGAGAATATTGGTTAGTTAACATCCAAATCCGATGTGTTTTAAAACAAAATCTCAAATCACTAGACTTGGTACGGATGGCACTTGGTACAATGTGGTTGACTGCTATTTGAAGTTGTAAAAACGAGGAAAATTTTATTCGAAAAGATACCCGTATTCAAAGTGACTTTTCTTATTACTTGTTTAAATAGGTGCCGCACTCCCCTTACATAGTATATGTAATATTTTTTTACTTGAAAAAAAAATAGGGGCATTGACAATGAGAAGTGCAAGATTATTCTTTCTTTTAATGAAAAATTACAAATTCATGAACCAATAGAAGGAAAAACCATACAATTTTCTCCAGTTGCTATAATCTCTATCTTGCTCATGAGTCTGTATGAATCTTTTGAAGCGTACATTTTACTGTTGTTATTTTTTGATAGAACGAATGGGATTTTTCCATGTAGAGAGGAGTATTTCATACATGAATCTCACCTGTGATACTACAAGAACGATAATCGGAATACTCCCAAGTGACATGGTTGGTCCTACAATGAACCACTTATATGTTCGATATCCCTTTAAGATCATTATAATGGCAGCACAAAAAACAACTATCATGGAGCAAACAGAGAGGAAAAGGAACCAAAGAGCAAAAAATAACTTCCAAGGCAAACTCTTGAGGAAGTCTTTCTCGGCATAACGCGATGTGAGGATCCCGATGAAAATCAACACTGAAGTGGCAGATGTGAAGAGTGATGCTGCATCTGCTATGAGAAATATAGTGAATGCGTTGTCATGCAAGAAGATAGGCAAACCAGTGTCTTGATTGTTTCCTCCCGGGACTGTAAATGCTGCAGCAAACATGATGGTAGTGATGAGAGTACCTACAATTGTGAAAGATGTTGCTGTCTCTTTTGCCCATTTCTCTCCAGCTTTCACTAACTCATCGTGGTTTTCGGTGAATATTTCATAAGGTTTCTTACCATCGCTGTTTTTGGCTTCCTTAAACTTGGGATGCACAATTTTCTCCACTGCCTGTGATTTTTGAAGCAATTAACTTACAATAAACAAGCCATAGACAGCATATATGTACCACTCAAAAAGTGCAAATTTTGATTGACTAAATCACACTGTGTCAGTATAATGTACAAAAACTACACTTAATACATTTGTAGTGCTGAATATATGTGGTCAGGCAACAACATGTATTAGAATATGCTGAAAGATTATTATTTTAAAATTAGTGGAAAGACGAATTCTAACGTGAGCTTCAACCGGTTTTTATTGCGCTTGCTTGTATATTGTCTCTTTATAGTGCAAATGTTTCCTTTTCTAGAATATTGTTTCTATTGTAGTTAGATTATTCCTAATGCGATGAAATTTAGTGTTGAATGTGATTAAAATATCTGAAATCATATATAGTAAGATAAGATAGCTAACCTTAAACCATTGAATTTCTCTTTGCATTTGCAGAGCAGCACCTGATCTGCTAGTACGATCAGAAGAAGGACCTAAATGTGCTGCCAGGTGCAATATGTTATTCCCAAACGTGTCTATTCGGTATCTTCTAAATATCTCCTTCCGTCCCTCAAGACCATGCATGAGTTGAAACACGTTTTGTTTACGATACATAATTGCATAAGAAAATATGCCTCTATACCAACTATCCACTGCTAAAAGCAAATCAGGATTAGCATGCGTCATTGCATTTATGTACTCAATTATTCCATGTTGGGATCCATGCAACATGCCTACATATGCCGATGCCTCTTTCAGCTCTGAACTTGTAAATTCTCCAATACTCTGGGAGAAGTAACTCAATATTCCTATAACTTCATAATGAGTATATTTCTTGTCATATATTTTTCTGATTCCTGACAAAATTCAAGTGACTTAGAGTAAGTGTTTGACAATTGTTGAATAAAACCAATTTGAAATAACCATATAAGTTGTACAAAATTAATACTAATAGGGTCATGCATGTTAATGATTCCATGAACTTATTACCAAAATTAATACCAATAGTCAAGTTAGTAACGACTTGGTAGTCAAAATTCTTGTTGTATGTAAAATATATTTTTTTATATTTTGTGAGCTAAATGTAAATATTTTTTTTTTGAAAACAGCCAACTGGATAACCACAGCAGAAACGGCCAGAAAACAGGACAACAATACAACTCTCCACAAACTAAATGAAAAAACAGCACAAAGCACCAAAAACCCGTACAAAAGAGCTCTTAAAAACAGCAACGAAAACCAGAACAAAACACCTCTGCAGGTGCGTAAACCGCAGCCAGCAGCACAGGCCTACGTAAACAGACCAAAACAGCAGCACAGAACGTCTAAAAACAGCCCCTCATTGAACACCCGAACCACACTACCTCAATCGGCAATCGCTTGGATTCCAACTCCACTCCTAGAACAGGCAAGATGCAACCTTTAGCTTACTTAAAACCCAATGCCACGACCTCACCTTTACATCTTCCACAATCTCATCCACGCCTTTTACTTTGTTATTAAAAATCTTATCGTTTCTCTCCCGCCAAATCACCCAAATAACAACATGCCAAATCAACCAAAAACCCCGACGGATCTTCTTTGAATTAGCCTCATCCGACCAACACGCGGAATGAATAAATAAATTCGGTAGAGTTACAAAGTTAAATTCAAGCCAATTCATCAACAACCGAACAATGGAGGAAGAGGTAAAATATTGTTATATCATAGTAATGACTATATATAAACACACGGGTTAATATAATTCATCCGAAACAGAGCAATAAGCAAGACATATATAAAAGAGACATACTCAATATAAAAGATATTTAATTATGCTAAAAGGAACTTTTGCATTTGATTTTACGTACCAAAGATATTTAGGCATTTGAAACTTTGAACGAACAAGTATGCAGCTTCACGGAATACTATACGAAGTAGTAGACCTGAACAAATCCACAAATCAAAAAATGTTGATTGTGTATTATACATGCAAATACTCCAAGTAAATATATTAAGAAATCAAGTATAGAAATAGTGTATGAAACTTGTGGGTTCAAATTTAAAAAAATATTTTTTTAATATAAATTTTCCGACTTAAATGCATCTTTGATCCATTATTGAATCTAAAACACGATTTAAGTCCTTAAATTTATAAATTCGGGTTTTTGATCCTTATTTTTACCCGTTGCAATTTTGGTCTGTATCCAGATTTTTATTTTTAGGGAGTATCTAATAAACCTAATAAACACGACGTACCCAAATGCTTTAGAGGCCAAAAGAGAAATATCCAAACCAGTAGTGCAGAGAAGAGCCAACCTAAAGAAAATATTTGAGCCATCTATCATGTATGTATTCACCTATGAAAGTAAGAAGTAGAAGTACTTTTCTTTGTCTAGTGAACCTAACTAATTATTTATAGGAAAAAACTTATATGCAGTGTTATAGGTGCTGTTTTTGTTATTTCTCTAAAAAAAAAAGTTTTATAGTCTTGATTTTTAGAAGGCATAATACACCCGGCTTTTAAAAATAAATAAAGAACTTATTTAAAAAAATAAAATTAAATAAAGAACGTGTTTGATGAGTGAAACTGTAAAAACAGCACCTAAAAAACAACATATAAATTTTGTCCAATATATGACAGTAAGAGAGAAAGAACATGACATACCGTAAAGCATTACAGGGTAAAGAAAATCCAAAACCTTTGTGCCGATGCCACACGACCGGTCTACGTCTACGGAAGAAGTCTTGAGTGGTCTTTCATCATCATCAACAATAGGTGTGTCGCGTGTTACCTTTTGGACGAATTTTGCAATGTCTGGCATCCCATAGTTGTCTCCGAAATCCTTTTCTACGCGCAAGACTGCATAATATGGATCCTTATTATTCTTCAAACGAAACTCGTGCTCTTTTTATTTTATTTTATTTTATTTTTTATGATGATATTATTATAAAGAGTGAAAAAAGGGCGAAAACTTACTATCATAAATGAATTGTTCTCTACGACTGAATCGGGTGCCACTTGGGAAAGCTGAAGGCATTTTAGCCAATGCAACTAGAGCTGAGAATTTATCAGGTAAGGATTGATGGAGCGGATCTGGCTCTAAGATTTTGATAGGTAATGATAATGATTCCCTTAGCAACTTAGGGACAGAGAACTGGTATATTGACAATGATTCCTTGGGCAGATCTTTGAAACGTCTGAGTAATCTCAAAGCCACATCTGATAAATAAAACAACACATATGAAAAATAGAAAAATGTTAATAAGTACCTTGAAGCATTTGTATTATATTAGAAAGTGTCACGACCCTTAATGAGAAAATCTCTCTTCCGAGGAGTTCATACAATAAATGAGAAAGGTATTTATTTTTTTGTTTCCTATAGATTTCATCAAGCAGAAGTAATTTTATTTGAGCCTTTCCCAACACTAAATATGAATCAGTGATGCTATTTGTAGCGAGGTTTTTTATCCCGAACTCTTCACGAACAATTGTCTGACCAATGAAATCTTATACTGGCCGGAAAACACGGGATGGTGGGGTAGTGGACTTTCAATTGTGCAGTATTACAAAGTCTTCGTGATCTTCTCAATCATGTATTTGTCGCTATCTCAAGCATTTCCCAATATGAATTACCTTGACCTCTAGACTCAACTAATGAAAATGGTATAATGGCGAGAAGACATTCGAAAAAGTAACTATTTTTTTTTTATTGTATTTACCATACAAGTATTTTTTTTCATACAAACTGCTATAAATAAATTTTAAGTTTCCCAAAATGTTAAAAATATTTGATTTTTTTTTTTAAATTCTATATTTTAAATTTTACACAAAAATCTCAGTAAAATCTCATAAATAGCAACTTTAAATTTTCTTACCGAATATTTCAGCAGTGATACATAGTGAAAGAAGCAAAACTCGATTTTGTGAGTTTGTTCCGTCGAACACTTTGGAGGGAGTTTTGGAGTAAAGATATGTAGTCAATTCTTTGTATCCATTAGCAGCAGCCAGAAGAACAGGTACTACATTTTCCTTGTTCTGCATTTCAAGTAGTATTTCACGTATCTCCACCTTCTTGTTCTCTATTATGCTCTTGTTTGCTAGATTTTCTGTTTCTACCATGATACATTTTTCTTGTTCTACCTGTTCATGATTCTTCTTTTCTGTCTCGACCGTGCTCTTTCTTATATTTGGTATTGGTACCCGTTCACGAATCCTCTTTATTCTCTTTACAGTACGACTGTTTCCTAAATCTTCACGCAGTCCCTTTTTTGTCTTTACTGAGCTCTTTGCTAGTTGTTCATGGGTTGTGGGAATGGTACTCTTTGCTACATGTTCAAGAAACCTAAGAAATGTTGTTGTTGTCTTAACCATGTTCTCTGGTACTAGTTCAAGAAACCGAAGAAACCTCGTTGTTGTCTTAACCATGTTCTCTGCTACTAGTTCACGAAACCTCTTTGTTGTCATTACCATGCATTCTGATTCCTCATCACGGGGTCCGATTTTTCTCTCTACCATGCACTTTGCCATATTGGTGTTTCCAGTATAACGAGCAACAAGAGCAAGAGCTGTGTCACCTTGATTGTCTTGCATATTTACTAACTTGTCTTTCCCTTCTTTCACCAACTTTTCCACATTTTTCAAATTTCCAGCAATTACTGCAACGTGAAGAAGAGTCCTACCAGAAGCGGATTTTATATATATGTCTGAATCTGTATCGATGTTTCCAATATAATCACCTCTCTCGACCCTCCTAAATAGTTCCTTATGTTGTTGGCCAAGGCTATCGTCCAATACAGCTGTCATTTACATTCAAGAGTTAAATATTCCTGTCATATACTTTTTTATATTTTAGGCTTAAATGCACTTTTAGGCCCCCAACTTTACCTATTCTATATTTTCGATGTATACAAATAACATCTGAGTAACTTATTATATAAAATTTCTTTTGTTAAAAATACATTTGAATCAAATTTAAAATAATGATTAAATATGTACCTTGTTCGGCATCTGCGCTGGCTTTTAACTCGTCGCCATATGATGTCATTAAATAATTCCAGGCGTCTTTGGCTGTTTTGAAATGACTAATTTCATCAACGATCTCTCGTCCACATGAGAGTTGAATGATATGCAAAGCTTTTTTCTCCTTTGTTGCCCATGATGATGGAGTTTCAACTTCTGAAACACACTGGACCACATCACCCCACATACCTGCTCCCAGCATATCAATTTACACTTAACCACAAGTATTTAGAGGGGAAAATAAACATATACATTTAGGAGAAATTTTTAGTTGGACACAATCCACACACACAAATGAAACGAATTAAATTAAATTAATTTAGTCACATGAATTAATTTTGTTTTCTTCATATTTGCGTTCTACATTTGGAGTTGGTCTGCTTTTATCTGGGTTAGAAATAAACAAAAGAACCAATTTCTGCAATGATATAACAAATCATAAATAGAATTAGTTATTCTTTCAAATATATAATACTTTGTTTTTGACCCGTTGAGATCCACCCAGAAAAAATGTGTTACCCTTTCACATCATTTTTACCGTCTTACGAGAAAAAACTGAGGAGATCGTATCAAGGAAATCGTGATTAGAATGAAACATTAGAAGATTCTGGGAATGAGGTTAGTGGTGAAAAATTATAACCGTAAACTAAAATAAAAAATTCATTAAACTTGCTTAATAGATGTTCCTGTGAGTTTATCTCGAGATATATAGACACGGTAGATAAGTCGGAGTTCGAACCTCAAACGCCCTACTTATTTACTCAAAATGTGAATTAATAACCACCAGCTCTTTAAAAGTAATGTTTAACAAGATATAAACTGAAAGATGGGTGACTTGACTCAATAAATAAGAGTAAGAGAATGTCTTAAAAGTGCGCGTCTATAGCATTTCTCTCAACCATTTAAAGTACATCATTAACAAACAAACAAACAAAAAGCCTTGTCCTAAATCATACGATGTTTTGGACATTTCACACGTATTAAGAAAAGTAATAAATAGTTGAAGGTATTATCAGTTGTTTTACAAAATTGTCCTTAATAGATAATATGAGATAGATAAATTAAAGAACTAAAAGAAGAAACAATCATAAATAGTTGAAGGTATTATAGAAAAAATAACATTAATGTTCATTGATATTGTAAAGCGATTATAATTTGAAACAAATTTTTTTTTTCAAAACAACTTATAATTTAGGACGGAATAGTAATAAAAAAGTTACTCCTAGTTGCTAGTTTCTTCTTCTTTACGGTACTAATTAGCGACCCATTATTTATTACTTAAACTTTGTTTCAGCTAAACTTGGGAACCAGGATGGAACCAAAGACACTGCAATTGAGTATAACATGATTTACCACTAAGCTATATGACTCAATTTGTTTGATGCACGCAAATATTGAGAGAGATCTGTTTAGCAATTATTTCAGAACATAGAGAACAATTGTAAAGTATCTTTGTGATTTTGAGTACACTACAATTTTATTGGATATATATTATTTATATGTATATATTATTATAATTATTAATTAAAGTTCAAAAGTTTAAACTTCTAAACCACAAACCTGCAACGCCATTGACTCGTCTTTTTACTTATATTTGAATTTCAATAGAGTATATATAAAAAAGAATATATATATATATATATATATATATATATATATATATATATATATATATATATATATAAAAAAAAATTGGCACCTTGCTCAAGATCTGGGAAGGTTTTTGACTCAGTGTTGTTTTGGTTAGTGAAGTGATTCCAGTTGGATAGTTGAAAAACATGCAAAGCTTTTCCATCGTTCATCTTTTTGGAAGCTGCCTGATCAGTATGATTATCATCAACATTCTTGATGACAACGTCCCATAGACCTTGCCCCTGTAGATAATTTTGCATAACAATTTTCCATCTCGCGTAGTTGTCTTTGGTAAGTGCTTGATGAACTATTCCGTCGGAGGCAACACCTGTTGATATCATCATACTTCTAAATCTGAAAAAAACACCAAACAATTCCAATGTTAAAACTGATCAGTTGTGTAATTAGTTCAAAATAGAGCAAGGTTCATGGATGCATAATATTTACTATATACCTTACTGGGAAAGTTTGATGATTAATTGGAATTTGCAACTTGTATGCCACTACAGAAAATTAGACTTTGCACATTAAAATTGTATGCAATAGAAGGGTACATAGGATAGATCAATGTCAACTTGGGCTTCATGAAAGAATAACTAATAAGAATTAAGTAATACTCTATTTATAAAGAATCTAGATGCACAGACTGTAAATTTACTATCTTTTAAATTCATATTCTTAAAATATCTTTTTCTAGTATGAAAGCTCCACAACATGAACTTCAAGTTGAAGCACTTACGTTATCATTCTTATGTCATCATTTTTCTTTTTTATAAACAAAAATGCTGTTTGCTAGGAAGAAGTATTCAACGAAATGCAAGAATTTCTCTGACTTTTAATTTATAAATACATTTATATCCACCATACATTTTTATATTACCATTGTATGGTAACTGTTTTACGACTTCGTCAAATTTCTTGTGGGAAGTGTTCACACCAAATATCATAACTCTTTTTTAATTTATATATCTTTTCTCTCCGCACCAAATTATTTTTAGTTTGTCGTTTTAAGATACTTTACACATCTAATCATCAGATTAGCCTCAAACTTATAAGCCTCTTGATCATATCCCCCTCTCGTGAGCATTTTTTAGCAATAATGTTTTGAGGTCACTTTGTATAAAAAATTTAAACAATTTTCAGAAAAAAATTATACAAACTTAGAAAACAATATTTTTATTTTTATTTTTGAAATTTTATAATGCTTGATTGCACATTCTGCAACATGACACCATAGTGAAAACCCCTTGCAAAGATTTTCATTAGTAAGTAACACGTTGTGAATATGTTTCCATATAACCAAAGTTTTGTTGCTAATTAAGAGGAGTCACAAAAGACCAAATAGTTTTGCCATACCAGGTTTGTTGATAAGGTGATGTCCTTTATCATTAGACTTCCTTGAAATACAAGTCTCTAGAGGTTGAATGATCCCAAACAATTTGATCAGGAGCATGACTAATGGGAATGATCAAGTTTAATTTCTATGTCATTGATTAAATTAGGATGAGCCTCAAATTCAATATGGAGAACACTAAGATCCATTGTGAAAGAAATATGTCACCTTGAATGACAAGCAGGACCTGACACTACTATGGATATTTAAATCTTTAGAAATTATGCTTGATTTCAATATATTAGTCCAAAAAGAAATGTTTATGCCATCTCATATTTTCCAAGTGTTGTTATTGTGGATTATTGCAAGAGTTCTCTTCATAACTGGCCAAATAAACTATCAAAATGTATGCTTCAAATTGATTTTTGGTTTAAAACAAACCCTAGATTTAAGAGTGCATCCCATTGCCGATTCGATTGGATCTTATCTCAATAAAACTTCATGCAACCATCTTCTTTGATCATCAAAACGCTTCTTAAAAATAAACCATCTTCATGTAAAGGAGTAAAAACTTTGTTCCAATAAAGGTTAACCAAATTTCTAATTTCAATGTAACCTGTCCAGATTAAAGTTTTTGTATCCAAAGATGAATTATGAAGCTTTAGATAAGCTTGACATTTACGACAGATAGAACAAGTTGAGTTCTTAACGTTTTAGTAGCAAATGAACTTTCCAATATATCAATTTTGATTTAATTATAACAATATTTGGTTGCAAGAGTATAAGCCTAGGTTTACCTTTAACGATTGGAACGCCAATATAATTGAAGGGGAGATTACTTGTTGCAAAACCTAAGATATTGATGATATAGTAGAAATCCTAGAATAAGAAATGGCTCCTACATAAATCTTACATTTAGCAGCTGGACTTATACAATGGCTCTGGGTGGTCGTAGACCCCTCTTCCTTTCGCTTTCCTTGATTTTTCATATTAATTCCAAGAGTTACGGTGACGGTTCTGCACTAAGTGTTGCGAATTTGGGTAGATTGACATTGATTTTCCCTTTTGTACTGATTCATTGAAGAAGCACTCCCACTCATCTTTTTTTATTTATTGGCAATGAAGTCTTCATCAATTGCATCTCTCCCACTAATTCTGTCATTTACTCAATTTCTCTTGATATTACCTAATTATTGAAAAATAAATAAAAAGAAGTAAAATAGTCCTTTAAACATTATAAAAACAAATACTTATTTATAAAAAATAGGCTTAATTACTTTTTTGGTCTCTTAACTTATTTTTTGGTTTCGTTTTGGTCCCTTAACTATTAAAAGTTTCGTTTTGGTCCCTTAACTTACTTTTTGGTTTCGTTTTAGTCCCTTAACTATTAAAAGTTTTGTTTTGGTCCCTTAACTTATTTTTTGGTTTCATTTTGGTCCCTTAACTTATTTTTTGGTTTCGTTTTGGTCCCTTAACTCTAATACATTCATCCTAATATAAAGGACCAAAGTGGTTGACGGAGGAAGAGTTAAGGGACCAAAACGAAACCAAAAAATAAGTTAAGGGACCAAAACGAAACTTTTAATAACTAAGGGGCCAAAACGAAACCAAAAAGTAAGTTAAGGGACCAAAACGAAACTTTTAACAGTTAAGGGACCAAAACGAAACCAAAAAATAAGTTAAGAGACCAAAAGAGTAATTAAACCTAAAAAATAAGGGTATAAAATACGTATAAAAATATGTTATCAACTGCCTAACTGAATGAAATACATTCCTGCCAATTATGTACTAGTATGACTGGAAAAACAACCACCATAGCCATCAGACCAGAGTTCAGAAAGGCTATCCAAACTGAAATTCATTTTTCACCTCATCAAAGGAAGGCATCCTAGTTAGCATAACATTGTCTACCTTAGTTAAAACAGAGGGAGAATTATTACTGATAAGACCGGAAATCACATAGAATTATAACGATAAGCTCTTTGTAGTAGGAAATAGTATGCTGTTCTATATCCTACTATTGTAGAGCACTTGATTACCAGCAAAAATCCTAGTGTGCCTTGAGAAACCTACCTAATTTTCGCAATTATGTGAAAATAGCTATTGTTCCTATCACCGTCTTCAATCGATTTAACTCTAGATTTTCCTCGCCAATATTTGATGCTGAAAGTTCAAATCCTTATCCATAATTTGTACACTGCTTTATTCAATACCCATTCATTAGAGTATCTCTTGAATTGAATGGAATCTATAATTTCCATAGCTTGATCAGCATTACCCCGCACATCACCGAAGATATCCTTGTTCCATTTTCTAAAGATAAATTTAAGAGTTTTGAGTTTTTTAGCAAGTATATACATAAAACAACTAAAGATATTCTTAATGAGCTATGCTATATGTAACGAATGATATTCTCACGAATTTTTCCCGAACCGCTCATTACACTCTTTTTATTAACTTTTTCTGTCTTCCGTTTCTCAATTTGCTTCTCTCTAGCTTAGTTTTTTAACCCACTCAAACTTGCCCTCCATTACTCGAATTGATACAAGAAGGACCACATAGATTGCTGCATCTTAGTATAAGAAAAGGAGATCTAGTACCAGAAAATAATTTAATAAAGGAATTGGAGCTGATGGCAGGGAACCAGGAGATGAATTGAGGAAGGCATGAAAGTACCACCATCACATTGAAGTGTGGGTCGATTTGAGGTGGTCAAATGCATCACTTATTCTTTCTTCCTTATACTCGGACGCTATTATTATTCCACTATAGTAGATATGAGTAAGAAAAGAAAAAAGGTGTTGCTGAATGAGAAAAGGTGTTTGCAGGAGAAAGAAAGAAATGCTTTTTTTTTTTGGTGAAACAAGGAACCACTTTTTGAAAGGAAAAAAACAAAAATAGAGGCCACTAGCTTTTTTATTAGATAAGTGCAAGTTCATGAATCTGTCGTGAATTTCGGTTCGCGATATCTAGCATTTCTCATTCTTAATTCAACGATCAACAACTCTTCTACACTCATCTTGGCAGATCTACGTCTTTCCATCTTAAAATACTCATGGTATTTTGGGAGACACCAAGAAGTGTGATTGAACTTAGAAATATGTTATAGAGGTACTTTTGGCTTATATTATGAATCCGTGCATATGAATTTTATTCTTTCCCCTAGTAAGATGTGGTTAGGCCTTACCAATTAATCTTTTAGGGACAAGGAAGGATATGTGGTGAAATTCGAAGATTCATTTGTAAAAATGGTTCCTTTAGATGACAATTTAGGATTTTCTACTATTCTTATGTTTCAATTACATGTGAGAGTGTAAGTCCCTACCTTAAATAACTGAGCGACCACATATGAAACCCAAGAGGATTGACGACCCATTACCATATTGTACGCACGACCTTTAAGACGATTAAGGATCAACTTGAAATTTGGAGAGACATTATATCCCACCAAACTAATAATTTAAATAGAACCCTTATTTCATAACTAATAATTGTTTGCTTTCATCCAACAAAGGGACAGAGGGGGTTCAAATATCGAAGTCGTGCTAACTCTGCGAGCAAACCATTAATTTCCGCAATCAACTCGATTGATTTATGCAATCAAATCAAACTTACAAACTTTCCCCGTTTTATTTCTTTTATTTACTATTTTAATAAGTTTAGCTAGTTGACTAGTTAAAACGGCAATCCCTTTTGAGATGATTTTCCTTACTACTTCATCATTAAAAGTAAAGTGTCATCACACACACTTTAGAGGTTTTTCAAGGTTATAACATGACATTAGTTAAGGGTGAATAAATTTAGAAAAGTAGGCTAACAAAAAAATTTGAGTTAAATACAAGTTACAAATTCATAAACATTAAAGTACCACCAGCCTTCAATCTCTTTGCCAAAACAATACGGATACCAATAGAACTACACATTCATTTTTTTCCTTATTTGTTAACTCTTGTTTTTTCTCTTTGTAGACAATTTTTTACTAGAAACATCAGGATTATCATTTTACTACTTTATTCTTCTATTTTAAATAAATAGGTAATATAATACATATTTGGAGCATTTGTGCCAAAAAAGTGCTAGAAGTTTCCAAGGATTAAAGTTTTGTTGATCAAGCCAAGACCTAGAACAATCAAAGTCATTTTCAATGAACAAGAAATGGGAAACCATTCTGTTACGACCCAAATATGTCACCTAATGATGGGAGAAGCCAAATGATCAATGCATTACAAGTTAAAATAGAGCCTGTTACGACCAACCGTAATCGGAGGCTACCATCGTAAGAGCTATATATACTTCTGTTTTGTGGTTATTCTTTTGGCATTTGATAATCTTTGTGTAATTTATATTTAATCTAAGATTGTATTGTACAAACATTGTAATGTTTATCCATTACAATACATGTTTTGAAATGGATGAATCACATATATCCCTTATATTTCCTTCGTCTCAGAATAAGTGTCGCATTTGACAATATCAACCAAATTTTTAAAAAATGATAAATGAAAGAGAGAAATAGTAATTTCACTAAATTATCCTAAGCTATTGGTGTATATTAGTTATTATAAATACAAAGTGAGAAATAATAAATTAGGAGTGATCCACACAATATTTGTTAGATGGTACATTTAAAATAAAGAAAAAAAAAATTAAAATTGCATTGGAACAAAATATGGACTAAGGATATACACAATAGATACTAGCGGAAAAGGTAAACACTAACATGTTTGTCTATTATCACCAAAAAAAAAATAACATGTTTGTCTATTCATTTTTTTCTATCATGGTTAACTGTATTTATCAAATATTTTTTGGCAAATAAGATAAAAATAAGTTCATTTTATAGTGTTAAATTTTGTTTATATCGTAGTGGATTATTTCTGTTTCAATGGGATTTAAGCAATTTTTTAATTAATAATTCAAATAATGTTATAAAATGGTTAAATAGTTTAATTAAAGGATAAAAACGGAAGAAGAAAAGACACACCAAAACCATAAATCATCTTTATATATAGATAATAAATAAAAGACTTTCCCATTCCTAAAAAAAGACTTTCATAAAAAAAATAGTCAATAGATCATTTAGATTTACACATCATAGCAAATCCTTTTATGTAATCCAAGTACCTAAGTTTTCTTAATTTAATTGTTATGCAAAGTCATAAGTTAAGAGGTAAAATTAAAATTAAAACATAAATTTTATCTTAAAAAAATAAGATTTTAATTTCTAAAATATGAAATACACAATATTCTATAAAATATTTCTAATTTTTTTTTTTTTTTTTCACTTGTGCCTTGAAAGGCATACACAAGTTAGCATTTTCTTAATAAAAGTAAAAGACTTCATCAAGAAAAGGTTAAAATTAGAGTCAATGTATCATTTAAATTTAAGCTTTCTTGGGATGTTAGTTGAACAAAATTTAATGGCACCAAAGTCTCCGAAGCATGTGATAGTGTGTGATGTAACCGTAACTTGTAACATAGGTGTACGAATTTGCACTATAAGCTGCATCCTACTTTCTTTTTTTTAAGAAGCAAAAAGATACTTTTACTAAAATAAGAAATAAAATGCACCTCAAAGCACAAGTTATGCTAGAGATGCCAAAGACAGAGCCAGGAAATAGCTGTATCCAACTAAATTTACACAAGGTCAACCAAAAGAAACTGAATCTAAAGCCTGAATAAAAATTTAACGTGTGAGTCGTGCACCACTATACACATTAAATAAAAGACTTTCATTAAAAAAAAATAAGAGTCAATGGATCATTTAAATTTAAACATTGTTGTAAATCCTTCTATGTGATCTAATTACTTAAGGCTTAATTGCAGTTTTAATCCCCTAACTTTCACAAAGTTACGATTTTGGCCCCGTAAAAAAAAACTACAAAATGGCCCCTTATATTTTGCATATGTGACAGTTTTGTCCCAAATCTCTTCTTTCTTCTTCAGAAATCCTGAAAATGAAGAAATTAATACAATGGTGCAATGTGAGTACCAAAATGAAATGAATTACGATAAAAATAAAACGAATTGAGACAAACAAACTTATATCAGATATTATTAGCAATAACTTGATCAATGCAACGAATAATGAAACAAGAACTTTGAGGCTATTGATACTTGGGCCACACAAGTTAAGTTGTGAAACATTGCATTAGTTTACCACCCTTAAAAAATTCAATGAATTTAGACAATAAAGTGACTTAAATATATACATTTTTTTTTAGAGATTAGATATATACAATTGTTGATAGTAAAATAAAAAGAAGACACATAATTACATGGATAATTGAACTTTTATATTAAAGGAAAAATTTATTAAAAAGCAAGTCAATGTTCAAGACGGACTGAGATTGGTAAGACAAAAGCAACATAGCAAGAGCGCCATATATAAGTTTAACGCCCAAAAAAACACCCATACACTTCACACATCAAATACAAATTCCGACAAACAAACCAAAGACACCCCCATAGAGTGCTACCACCAAAACCAGAAAAAATTAAACATCAAAAGCAAAGCCAACTCCAAAAACAAAAACCAAACCCGCACAGCAGAAACAAACACAACTATTGATACTATATTATAACATGAATTGAGATCAATTATAATAAAAGGAGAACTAGAACTAATATCAACTGAACCTTTTGATTATATGAAATATATCTTGGCTTGATTTCTTGAAGTCCTAAATGTATGGATTAGTTTTCATGACCTGTTTGTTTTTTATATGAGCAATTTGTGGCCAATCATCACCGGTATCTGGCTGACACCTTGGCAACAACAAGGTGCAGTCCAAAATGATTAAAGTATGCAGATCCTCCACATTTTTCAATGCTTTAGGAAGCGAAGCCAACTTGTCACATTCAGAAATAACCAATTTCTCAAGTGTTTTGAGGTTGTCTATGGTTTCAGACAAAGAAGTCATTTGAGGACAGTTATGAAGCTGAAGATCTTGAAGAGATGTTGCTTTGTAAACACCCAATGGAAGAGTCTTCAGTTTTGGAATTTCCCTTATGGTTAGAGAACGCAGGTTTTTCAGACCTTCCCATTTAATACTTGAGAGGTGAAGATCAAGTTCTTGACAGTTTTCAATGTTAAGACTTTGGAGTGAGCTGAGATGATCGAAACCTTTGGGAAGAGACTTTAGATCCTTCCAATCTTTAATGACAAGTTTCTCAAGAGAATTGAAGTATTTGATCCAATACTCTGGTGGTGAACGACTGTCCTCGATGTTGGCAATTTTCATTGACTTGAGTTTGGAAAACTTGTTACACTTTCTCCTTCCGTGATGTATTGTTGAAAGTAGTGGCTGCACGCTTGAACCCATAAGGACTAGCTCTTCATCAAGACCAGGAAAAAGTGGCATGCAAGTTAGGTCAGGGCAGTAATATACATGAAGTTTAGAAAGGCAAGCAAAAACCGGTAAATCTTTTTCGGTTTTATGCATTTTCCACCATCTCCTGAGGTTAGGACAATCTGAGATTGTGAGTTCCTCCAAGGATGGAAAGTAAACTGCAGCATCTTGTAAGTTGCCGTTGTCGTTGTCATTGTCGTCATCTTTTTCATCAGCAATATATTGCAGTTTCTCCAACCTTAGAAGTTCGAGAAATTTGAGGTTTGGAAGTTCATCAAGGTGTGGGAGAAATATGCAACTTGTACAGTCATACAAGCTTAACTTAACAAGCGATTCCATGTAAGGAAACCAATACGGAAGTGTTTTACCTATGTACCCAACAATAGAAATTGCTCTCAGTTCAGAGGGAGGTGCAAGACAAGCAAGTGTATATTCATCTGCAATCTCTTCCTCTTCATCATAGTCATCCTCGTGGTTCCATCTTAACGTAAGACCCTGAAGTTGATTTTTACCTGTGAGATAATTATCATCATCCTCCAAACTGGATCTTTCAAGATGTGAAATTTCCAAGTGGCCTCTTAAGTTGTTGAGCCTTGCAAGTCCGCTAAGGTCACCCAAGCTGTACGCCTCACTAACCACAAAGAGAGAAAGCGTTTGTAGAGAATTTTCCAGCTTGTATAGTTTGCGAGGCATGTGAATGAGAGCCAAACATCCATCTATCTCAAGATGCTTCAAGTTAATTAGTTCATCAATGTTCTTGGGTAATTCCTCGAGTAGATAACATTGAGACAATTTCAACGTTTGCAAATTGGTTAGCTTGATAATGGAATTTGGTAACTTGTCTATAGTATTAAGAGAAAAGTCAATATACCTCAAATTATTCATATCCCCAATAGATTTTGGCAATGTCTTGATTCCCAAGTCATGGAGATCCAACATTCGGAGAGTGGTCTTGAAGGTTTTGAATATTTGACTATAAGTGGAAGTACTCGTGTTCATGTCCTTCGGAAGCAACGTTTGCTTCTTCCAAAATAGAATGGCCCTTAGCTTCTTTGCCTTTTGAAACAAAGAAGGTGGAATTCCATGTGAAACGTCCAAGCTAAAATCAAAAGAAGCTCTTAGAACTCCTTCATGAACATTTTCCCCTTCTGGATCCACCGTAACATTCTCCATTTGATCTGATACGAATCGTGCTAGGTCGTGCATTAAGGGTTGCATTCTACATCTTCTTACAACGCCACACTCGTCTTCTTCCATGTCTTTGAAAATAGGCATCCCAACAAAGTCGTTGAAATACTCGCGTAAGTTTTCTTCTGTGGTTGAGTTTTCTAAATTCAATTGAAATCCTTCTGCTGTCCAGAGATGAATTAATCTCTCGACATCGATCAAATGATCTCGAGGAAACAATGAACAAAATGAAAAACACAACTTTTGATTCCTCGGAAGTTTGTCGTAGTATCTAACCTTAAGATATTCTAGAAACTCCTCTTTAGTCAGATCTTTAACGACACGATTGTTCAGAAACATTGCTGTGAATGATATCAAGAAAGGAACTCCATTCCAATCCATCATAATTTTCTGTTCAATTTCCTCCTTCACATCAAACTTTGAAATACTTTCTCCACGAATTTTTGAAAACAATGACCAAGATTCCACTTCATTAAGCACGGGAAAGACATGTGGCTGAAACGTGGTAAAAATAGTATCTGGTGTTGTTTCAGTTTCACGCATGGAAGAAGAAGAAGCAGACAAGGGTTGTGGTGGTGTTTTTATGGAAGTTAAGGTAATGTTACGCAACCTAACAGTAATATTGTTGGCAAGAATTTTACTACGTGTGGTTATGATTATTGCACTTGAACCATTAGATGTCATTAATATCTTGTCCAAATCACCGAGCACCTCGTCAGTAACTATCTCAGTTTTCAAATTGTCCAGTACAACAAGGTTGCCTTTTCCTTCAATGGAAGTAGATGACTTGTCAGCAGCACGTTCTTTGAAGGATTCCACATCATCAATCCAAATTTGCAAGCCGAATTTATCTTTGATTTGCTCATTCTTCAAGATGTGACGGGCGAGTTTTGTCTTCCCGGTTCCTGCGAATCCAACAATGGTAACCACAGAAACTTTCCCAGTTGGTTCAGGATCTGTGTTGGAAAAGATAAGTTGATCTATGATTTCATCTTTTCTCCCAAGTATAGCTGGGGCCAACTCTATCTCCTCCTCCGTCTTCTTCAATACTTCTTGAGGCGGACTATTGGTGGTAGTGGTCATGGTTGTGGTCATGGGCAGTTTATCTGAAACTTTTTGGATGCCATCTATGACATTCTTTATTTTCAAGTTAACGGCTTTGAGGCGACTATTATGGTGATTGTTTAAAAAAGAGAGGGCACTTCTCTGAGGCGTGGCATGATCCTCGGAGAGTTCCTCCACCAAATCATTCAGATCATTGACAGAAGTCTTAAGGTTCCGCAGCCATCCTAGCGGAAGCTTTTGACCTTTGACGTGGTTCTTGACTGCAGTTTGAATATTTTTGAGAGGAGTATTAAGTTTGGTTATGTCAGTTTTCGACAGCCCAATGCGGGAGTTTTTTTTTTCAAGAGAAGGTATCCTTTTAAGGATTTCATCAATGGTTTCTCTCAGAACAATTATATCCATGGAATTTGGCTGATAGGTGGGACTTACCAGGGATTGAAGGAGAGGAATTTATCAAAGCAAGGAAAAAATAAACTGTTTGATGCAATGAGATTCAATGAGGTACTCACTTTCAGCTGGAGTACTCGTTCATTCATTATATAAAAATAAAAGAAAACAACAGGGTAAGGGTAATTATTAATTAATTAGCAATAGGCTAATAGTTTAGTAGAATGGCACATTGCCACTTGCGTGCACTCAAGTTTTATCTTAAATAAATATAAAAAGACCTCATTAAATAAATGGTTAAAATACAGAGTCAATGGCCGTTTATATATAAGTTATACTAACATCACAAGAAAGTTACAAGCCTGACACAAGAGACTTTGTACGTAAACAAATGGAGATTATTTCATAGAGATCTAAAATCCAATTTACATCTTGTGGGAGAAAAATAATAAAAAGAATGAAATGATAGATGTGACATACTTATTACTTAATGATCGTATACAAAGTGGAAAGAAAAAGATCGAAAAAAATAGATATTGAATGAGGGTATATACAAATTACAAGAACTAGATTTTGCCTGCATTAGAGATTAAAAATTAAAACATGGTAAAAATTGTGTCATCTAGTACAAAAAGTGGGATTTTGATTGATGAAACATTTGTTCAAAATCTTCCTAAATTTGGTTGTTTGCTTATCCGGTTTATCTCCACAACTTTGTAAACGGAAAATGCTTAGCATGATCGTAGAGATAAAAGACACATGATTTTAGAAGATACATATGATATAAACTTCTATAGCAGCAATAAATTAATTGTTCCCTCATTTCAAAGATCAAATATACTTATAAATTGATGAGACTCTTCGGAAGCATTTTTTTCACTATAAGAAAATGAACTTCTACTATATATAATAATTGAAGAAGACGTTATAGATTAACTGGCATGGTAGAAGATAAAAGGAGAAGTAACAATAGTAGATTAGACATAGCCAGTAGAAGCTTAACCATGTGGATAAGCAAAGACAGACCCAAGAACAAATTTTCACTCACTATAAGAAACTTTGCATTTAGTGACAGAAAAAAAACGTAGGTAAATTTCATTTTACCGTAGGTAAAGCACCAAACTCCTATGACTATGGTAGTTTTTTCGTTGTCAAAAGTCTGCCTATACCTCTATATCCTATAGTGGCGGAATTTTGCCTCAGACAAAGCAATTTGGTTTTACCCTACGGATTTTAACCGTAGGTAGAGAGCTTATTCAAACAAAATTAATAAAAATTACCTACAACTTTTTTTTGAGGGAAAAAATTACCTACAACTATTTTCAGTCACTACACTCTTTAGCGATACCCAATACATTCAAAACACAATCATGATGCTTAATTAAATAAAATTGTATTGACAAAATTAATATAATTAAGGATCAAGTAAATGAATTTATGAACAATAAAATAAAACTGCAACTATATTGAATATGTCAAGTCTTACAAGCATTTCAAATTACATAATAGCTTGTAACCAAAAAAAGAATACATAATGGCTAAAAATAACTACTTATAAGAGTATCATAATTGTAATTATTTCTATTTGCATTCAAAATCTAGTACCAAGTCTATTAAAATAAATCTAGTTGAAACTCCAATAATAGCTAGAACCATGCCTTAAAAAATGTAGAAATAAGAAGCCTATGATCAGAAGAGCCTGTTTGTTGCTCTAAACCTTTTGCGGTACCCTTGCCTCTTTGTCAATTTCAATTTCCGTCTCAGCTTTGACAAATCCTCCTCATGTAAAATTACATCAACAAAAACAAAATATGATTAAAAACCATAAATCAACCCAATCAAAATAACACTATAAGAGGCCATAATTACCCTTCACCACAATGCCATTATTTTATCTTCCACCACAAGAACCTTAGGAGTTAGGCAACTAGTAACAACCAAACGTGGCATTATCCTAACTTGAGACCGGAGACTGAAAACAGTATGACTTTCACACAAAAAAATTGAAGTCGTGTGAAGAAACATCCACTAGAAATTGTCGCAACAATGGGTCGCGCTCTCTTTGTAGGTATGTGAACTCTCATTACCGTAAACATTGGTGTCCACCGTGACCCTAATGAGAAGTTTTAAAAAATAAGGCAAAAGAGAGGACATAGATAGAATTAGAAATACGTGTATTGTAAGATAGTAATAACCATGTTTACAATTAGTTTCTTTTCCTTTCTTGCTATCTTCTAGCCATGTGATAACAAATCACACATTATCTCTGAGAGCATTAGTAAACCACAACAATTCAGCACTGCTACTCTTATATCAAACTAAAGATCAACCGTGTCATATAACCATAATTAATACTCAACATAGCTAAACAATTTATTGAATACTTGCAACAATAGTCAATACACAGTAACCTTAATAACTTCTTACAAATGCAATCTAGTCTAGTAATTAATAATGCCAAAAAATACTTAGTAGATTAATATTGGAGTTTGAGCCATATAGAAATAAATCATTACCTATTCTAGTAGCAATAAATTTTGATAAGTGGCAGTCCAAACCACTTGCAAATGCTCCACATCTTAAACATAAAAGAAGGCATGAAATGACAATGAGCATGAGTAACAAAACCTAAAGTGTTGAAACCATATTCGTAATCATCTTCGTAATCTTCTATGTTGAAGTTTATGTCAGCTTTAATTCCTCTAAGGGAAATACTATGCATCGCGAGCAATATCTTCGCGAAGTAATAGCGAATGCTTACCATTGGCTACTTAAACACCATTCCCTCCATGATTTCCTCTAACAACCAATTAAGTTTGACCAAGCTGTAAAAATGAAGCATGTATCCGTATCAGCGCTATTAAAAATAAGCGACTTGCAACTGTGCATAATAAAGAAGCTGAATTCCGTTTGTAAGTGCAACCACGTTTTCGTGTTTTGTTGGTGAGCAATTTCTTCGCACTATATAGCACCACTCTTCCTCTATACTTAATAACCGCTCTATCATATGCACTAAACACCACGCATAAATGAGGATTTTTTTTTTTTATATCTAAATAAACCTAAGATTCCTCCCGAAAGAAATTTCAAATTTGATTCATTTCAAGATAATAGAAAAATTATGTAAATTGTTACACACACCAAGCATCTGCATGTATTGTGTCAAATCCACCTATACAAATATAACAACTATTCAGGGATGCAAAATAATTTCGGTGTCTGTACCATCCAACCACAAAAGAAGTAAACATATTTAACCAAAATAATACAATAATTATTCCAAATTATCTTTAAACGTACCCACATGCACTTGTTTTCCACAATCGCTGAAGTTATGAAAGACACAAACAGAACCAGAAAAAGAAACAAAGTTTTTGAAGATAACAACGACGATTGTTGGAGAGATGGAAACTGAGATTCAACGTGTGAAGGGGACTTATAGTGTGAAGTAATGGGATTTGATAGACTCAGATTTGCGGGTTTTCAGAGAAACAAACATATTTAATTGATTTTGGTATTTGAGGTTTGCAATTTGGGGAAAAGGGTAGACAAGGATTGGGAAACTTTATGTAATACAGGTGCTCTCTGTTCGTCTTGTACAGAGACCTGATTATTAATAAAATTTTGCTGATTCAAAAAAAAAAAAAAAAGGATTGGGCCTTCATCATCCTTCTTCCACTTATTTGATACAGTGGTGGAAGGAGAAGAGAAATTGGTGAGGTTATGGTTTGAGATTAGGGTTCTTTCTTTTTTATTTAGGGAAATTGAAAGTAAAATGAAATGAAATGGTTTTGGGGGGAGGGGGGGAATAAACCCCGCGGGTTCAACATTTCCCACACGGGTAGTGTCAAAATTTTGCTAGTTCTAAACCTACGAATATGACACCTATATGTCAATTCGTGTAAGGAATGAGTCTAAAAAACAGCAACCGAAATAGTCCCTTTTTTTTTATATTTTTTACTTTAGTGACCAAAATATTGGTCACTATTTTGTCACTAATCAAGTTAATGATCAATTTTTAATACTTAATACTTTAGCGATCGAAATATCAGTCACTATATTCGTCACTAATCAAGTTAGCAACTGAAATTTGGTAGTTAATGAAAAAATATATACTAGTATACTTAAAATTCTGGTGTTTTTATACAGGGGTCTGATTATAATAGATTTTACACCAACTAAAACACAATCATCCCCAAAATTGTAATTATAATAGATTTTACACCAACTAATACAGGGGACAGAATATCAGTTCAGTTGTTGAAGAGCAAATTTTCGACAAACAGTAATTGCCAAAATTGCGATTTGTCACTGAAGTGATAGTTACTTAGTTTTCTTTTTCTATCAATAAGAGTTCTCACAAAGAACAAATAATCATATACTTAAGTTTTGAAGCCTACTACTAACAAGGAATAGTCTCAAATTTTCTAGAACATTAAATTTATCTTCCACTATCTTTTAAATTATTGTAATTTCAATTCGAAGTACTTCACATTTTCGGTAATTTTACATTTGAAAGCACTATTTTTAAATTCATTTAGTTTCCTCGTACTTTATCTTTCAAGTCATTTTAACTTCAGCGCCTTATGTTTCCATCATTAGCATTTCAGTCTTTTAGAAATGATATCTTCGCACACCATTTTTCATCAGCTTTCGTTCCCCTCATGTTCTCAGGGAAAATTGATTCATTAGAAGTGTCACTCGTAATCGATGTAAGTGTTTTTTCTCAACAATTAATACTGATTTGTGTTCCAGTCCATTAAACTATCAGTTAAGTTGGTATACGTAACATGACAGGTTAACTGAGCCATCTCATCATTCAACACACATTTTTCCTAAAGTATTTGAGTTTAAAATACATTTTCAATTTATTTGAATATTTTCTCGTGGTTTTGGAGATGTGTTTTGCTTGAATTTGCTCGTTTATAAATTTGTTAATTACACCTTGAATCAAGAATGAGAGAGCGAGTAGTCTTAAGATTGCGAATATTTGTAAGTTAACATCAAATTCTGAATTGTTTTAAAACAAAATCTCAAATCATTACCCTTGGTAGTTGCTACGATGTAGTTCTTTACTATTTTAAGTTGCAAAATATGGATAAACTTTTATCCGAAGAGAGACTGTTATCCAAAGTGATTTTTCATGGTGTCAAACCAGCTTAGTATGCAATATTTTTTTTGCTAAAAAAAAAAAAACAGGGGCATTTACAATGAGAAGTACAAAATTATTCTTTCTTTTAATGAAAAATTACAGATTTATGAAACAATGGAAGGAAAGATTGTAATTTTTCTGCAATTGATAGAATCTCTATCGTTCTCATGAGTAATATTTACCTTTTATTGAAGCAAGTATGAATTGTTTGAACTTTGAAGCATACGTATTACTGTCGTCATTTGTTTATTGAACGGATGGGATTTTTCCATGTTGAGCGGAAGATTTCATACATGAAGCTTACCTGTGATATTACCAGAACGATAATCGGAATACTGCCCAGTGCCATGATTGGTACTACAATGAACCACTTATGGGTTTCATATCCCTTTAAGATCATGTCAATAATGGCAGCGCTAAATGCAACTATCATGGAACAAACAGAGAGAAAAAGGAGCAAAAGACCGAACAATAACTTCCAAGGCAAGCTCTTAAGGAAGTCTTTCTCAGCATAACGCGATGTGAGTATTCCAATGAAAATCAAGACGGAAGTGGCAGATGCGAAGAGAGATACTGCGTCTGCCATGAGAAATGCAGTGAATATGTTGTCATGTAAGAAGATGGGCAAACCAGTTTTGTCGTCGTTTCCACCTGGGACCGTAAAGGCTGCAGCAAACATGATGGTAGTGATGAGTGTTCCCACAATTGTATAAGATGTTGCTGTGTCTTTTGCCCATTTCTCTCCTTCTTTCACTAGCTCCTCGTGGCTTTCAATGAATATTTCATAAGGTTTCTTACCATCATCATTTTCGGCTTCCTTAAACTTGGGATGCAAAACTTTCTCAACCGCCTGCAGTGGTATCAAAAGAAAGTTATAAAGAAGCAAGAGACATGCATGTACTGTAAATTAAATAGATTCGTGGAATTATTTGGTTTTGCAGTTTCACTAAAATCACAATGTTGAAACACATGATTCTTGGTTCATTTGGAGCTTTGTAACAACATCTGTAACTAAATATAAGCAAAAGTTGATGTATTAATTTGATTCAAAAAAAAAAATTAACCCATTTTTACTTATATTTCATTACAGAAAGGGTATTTTGTACCTAATACTCTTGGAGTGTAATTTTAGAGTACTGAACATATGGTGCCTCAACAACATTTATTAGAAAATGCTTCGTGTGTATTTTATAAAATGCAATCTAAAAGAATTTGCTTATATTTGCACTTCTAATATTGAATTATATATAGGATATGTATCTTCAATCAATTATATATTTAAGACAATTAAGATGGGTGACCTTAAACCATTGAATCTCTCTTTGCATTTGCAGAGCAGCACCGGATCTGCTATGGCGATCAGATGAAGGACCTAAATGTGCTGCCAGGTGCAACAAGTTATTGCCAAACGAGTCTATACGATGTCTAAGTATCTCCTTCCGTCCATTGACAGAATGTATGAGTTGAAACACATTTTGTTTGCGATTCAAGATTGCATACGAAAATATGCCTCTATGGCAGCTATCGACGGCTGAAAGAAAATTAGGATTAGCGTCCCGCATGGCATTTATGAACTCGATTATTCCGTGTTGGGATGCATGCAGCATTGCTTCATACGCGGAAGCCTCTTTGAGCTTTGAACTATTAAACTTTCCAACACTTCGGCCGAAGTAACTCAATATTCCTATAACTTCATAATGTGTATATTTCTGATCATATATTTTTCTGATTCCTGACACAATTGAAGGGACTTGATCACTCTTCGAGTTGTTAAATATAATCAATTTGAATTAAGCATATAGGAAAACCATTACATGTAACATCAATATCAAGATTTTTTCAAACTATCAATCGATCATAATCATCATATCATTAAATTTTGGAAAATTGTCCTTTAACACCCTAATACCACATTTACATGTTGGGAGAAATAAATTATTTGATGGATGTAATATGTTAGTGGTGTGATAGGAAGATGGAAAGATAATGAAATGTTGAATGATTGTTAGGGAATATGGGAGTGCACTCATATAATCACCCTTAAATTTTATCAATTGAACCATCAAATTGCGTACCATGAATATCTAGGTAATGGAAAATTTGAACCAACAAATATGCAACTCCACCGAATATCTTACAAAGTAGGAGACCTGAACAAATCAAGAAAATCAGTTTAGAAATAAAAAAAAAAAAAAAAACAGAAAACACAGAAGAAATTAAAAATGATTAAAGCACTATGAGAAAGTGCACGACATACCTGAAATCTTTACGGGCCAAAAGAGAAATATCGATACCAGCAGTTTGCAGAAGCGCCAACCTAAAGAAAAGCTTT
This sequence comes from Medicago lupulina, assembly GCA_958299785.1. Taxonomy (NCBI): domain Eukaryota; kingdom Viridiplantae; phylum Streptophyta; class Magnoliopsida; order Fabales; family Fabaceae; genus Medicago; species Medicago lupulina. Next base: position 11,807,818 of record OY283146.1, read on the forward strand.
TGAGCTATTTATACATATTCATGTAGGTAATAAAAGACAGGTTTCGCTAACTTGTGTCTTAAATGTACATGTTAAAAGTCACAAGATTTGATTATTAATATGTGATGTTAGAACACAAATGTTTATAGAGAAAGAACATAGCGTACCCGAAAGCATTATCAGAATAAGAAAATTCAAAACCTTTCTGCCGCTGCCAGTTTTGCTTGTGGAAGAAATCTTTTGTGGTTTTTCATTAGCAACATCAGCAACACATGTTACCTTCCGGACGAAGTTCCCAATTTCGGCAATATCATACTCAATGTTGAAACTCCTTTCCACGCTCAAATCTGCAATGCAAATTATGTTCAAATATTTTCTTTTTAAAAGAGGTATATTCAAATATTTTATTACATTGTTTCTTTCTTTCTTTTATGATCTAATATTTAACTATCATTATACGGATAAATATCTACATACTCTTCTTTCGGTACTTTTTACAAGAGAAAAATGGATCAACAAAAATTGATGTACTTGGTCAATATTATAAACTAAATACATCAACTTTTGTTGACACATTTATATTTTATAAAAAGAACCGGAAGGAATAATATAAATTTAATCACTAATGTCCGGTAAATTTTAAATCGTCATCGCCATGGATATACTAACATAACCCTTTACTTATCTTTTATTATTTGTGTTAATCCTTCGGATCTCAGGAAAAAGAGTCCCCCTAGTAATTTGTAGTTTGGTTGTGAGATTATAATTTAACTAAGAATTGTTTCATCGGAAAATCCAACTTCTTCTCCTGAACGATTCATTATTTGATGAAGTTCATTAATCACTTGAGCTGAATCACTCGGTTACCATTTTCTTATATTTGTTCCATATCCTTTTTAGATAACTTATTAATATGCCATAAAGTACAAATTACCATAAACATTGTATCATATTATATTTATCAATCTATCTATTTTATTATTATAAATGTCTCTTAAATTATGATCGAACCCTAATCCCCTCTAAAGCCAAATTCCCACCCATAATCTCATTAATTGCACCACATCACCAAAACCCTAAAAACTCACAACCCACTTCTTTTTATATTAATTGATTGATTGATGCTCTTTATTTTTATGGGTCATTGCATACCAGTTGAACCTCAATCTCACATGCTTATGGAAAATCTCAGTGTTGAGGACGCCCATGCTTTACAATATTTGACGTGTATCTTATTATTCTATCATCTTTCGTAATTTTCATCATCAATTCGTTATTATCATGTTACTATTACTAACTTAGGTTTTATGTATTTTTCTATTGCAGCCACGTTGAAACGACATGTTTTAACTCAGAAATAAGTTTATCAACACAATCAAAATCAATTACATGACATATTATCTTGAGTTTAATCTGAATAGTATTGGGTTTTGTTGTTGTCATTATATGTATTAACCATCTAACTTGATTTAAACTATTTTTCTTTTACAATATGTATTTCAGGGTATTGGAATGTTGCCTGGTTATCATTATTACCAATAAAGAAAGAATAGGGTGAAAACTTACTTTCATAAATAATCTGGCCTAGAAATCCCAATCGGGTGCCACTTGGAAAAGATGTAGGCATTTTTGCCAATGCAACTAAGGCCGAGAATTTATCAGGTAAGGATTGCTGGAGAGGATCTGATTCTGAGATTTTGCTAGGTAGTGATAATGATTCCCTTAACAACGTAGGGACGGAGAACTCATATATTGATAATGATTGCTCGGGCAGATCTTTAAAACGTCTGAGTAATCTCAAAGCCACATCTGATCATGGATCAAACCACACATTTGAATAAAAAAGGTATTACATTAAAATAACAAATTTTTTTAACAACAAACAAAAACTATAAATTTTCTTACCAAATATTTCAGCAGTGATACATAATGAAAGAAGCAAAACTCGATTCTGTGAATTTAATTTGTCGAACACTTTGGATTTGGTGGGGGTTTTCGAGTAAAGATAAGAAGTCAACTCTTTGTGTCCATTAGCAGCAGCTAGAAGAATAGGGATTACGTTGTCATTGTTCTCCTTTTCTAGCAACGTTTCTGGGGGTCCCTTAATTTCTTCTACCATGCACTTTGCTATATCAGTATTTCCAGTATAACGTGCAACAAGAGCAAGAGCTGTGTCACCATGTTCGTCTTGCATGCATATTAATGTGTCTTTCCCTACTTTCACCAACAATTCCACATTTTCCACATTTCCAGCAATTACTGCAGCATGAAGAAGGGAAGACCTGGAAGCCGATGTCATATATACATCCGAGTCCATACCGATATTTCCAATAGGCGTACCTCTCATCGCCTTCCAGAACAATTCTTTATTCTTTGGAGTGTGGCTATCATCCACATCTGCCATTAACATTCAAGAGTTTGATGAGGCACATTAATTGTCATAAAAATCAGTTTATGAAACTTTTAAATCAGTTAAGGGTACCTTGTTCATGATCTGCACCGGCTGTTAAATCTTTGCCATATAATGAGCCTAAATGATTCCAGGCGCTTTTGGCTGTTTTAAAATGACTAATCTCATCAGCAATCTCTCGTCCACATGACAGTTGAATGATATGCAAAGCTTTCACATCCTTTATTTTCCATGACGCATCAGTTTCAAATTCTGAAACTGTCTGGATAACGCCTAGAAGGCCTTGCCCTAACATATTCATATTCATAGAGAATATTTAGAGGGAAACATAAACATATACATTAATGTTTGAATTTGTAATTCCACATAAAATATTCTTACAGCTAAACCCTTAAAACGTAACAACGAGGACCCGATGTGCAATATAAAGTTTATTAAACACAACTTCAATATAACAAGTTGTTGGTCCTTTTAATATTTGAGTCAGACACAATGACTCAAATAAGTTTAAAAGTTGCGGCTTGTTTAAGCAAGTCCTTAGTTAAAAGTTAAAGTCCTTGGTTTGATTAAAAAAATAAGTAAGTCGTCTTTGTTGTTTTGCTTAAGTATCTATCAAAATTATTTATATTAAATTGATTTATGTGCTAGTGTCCGTCTTTTTATTCTTTTTATTGCCCTGACGCATGTAAATTATGAACGGTATTTTATATGAAATTTTGATGTTAATTAAAATTATAAATACAAATATTTGTGACTTTTAAATTGTAACAAACACAAAAAATTATCTTTATCTTTTTCAATAATAACAATAATTTAACAAATATAATATAAATTCTTATCTTTTTTAATACCGCCACAATATAACATTAATATAGAAAAATTTGTTTAGGTGTATAATTTGAATTATAAAAAATTCAGCCAAAAATCTCTATCCCCTTCAAATTGATAATATTGTTCCTATTGTAGTGGGATGATTCCTGTTTTAATGAGATTTAAATTTTTCAATTAAAATTTAAAATGATATTATTAAAGGATAAAATAGTAAATAAAATAGTTTAAATGAAGGGTAAAATAAGTAATGAAAAATTCAGCTCAAACTCATATATTTTAAGCTTATTTTCTTCATATGTATTAGCGAAAAGACGGGCACGCTTTCCATTCATTTTATTACGCTAACGTTTCAAAATTATGAACGATGTTTTTCTTATGAAAATTTAATTTTGATTAAAAATAAAAATATATACTTTTTGTTTTCAAATTATAACAAATCAAACTAACGATCATTGTCTATCAACAATATAACAAAAAATTATAATCTAAATTCTTTTTTTTTAATGACATCAACAACAATCTTTATCATAAAAAAAGTTGTTGTTGAGGGTATAATTGGGATAATGAAAAAATAAGTATAGATACAATCATCTAGTTTTTTTTTTACACTTTTTAAATGATAAAAGGAAAAAACTGGACATTTGTGTTTTGTTACACTTTTATTTTAATGTTTAAATTTTTTCTTATGTATTAAAAATCAATGACATTTTTAGAAAGAAAAATCCAGCTCAAAAAAGCTGAAAGAGGTAATTTTCTTTATATATAGTATAGATATAGATTATAGATAGAGAGTATTTGATTTTAATCCATCAAAATAAAGATTAATAGTAGTTTATATGGATCAATTTTACCAACAAATTTCGTAGAGACCAAATAAACACAACTAGAAGTAAAATGTGCTGTATTTGCGAGTATTATAAAAAATCGTTGGGATAAAAGAAAAAAATTATATATATATATATATATATATATATATATATATATATATATATATATATTTTATTAATAATTATGATAATTTAAAAAATAAAAGTAATTAAAAAATAAAAATCATTTTTATTTTTCTCCTCATCTTAGATTTTAAGGAAAAAAAAGTGTTTCTTAGACAATTAAAAAGTATATTTGAAAGAGATAGAGATAAAAGAGAGTGAATTTAATAGATTCAGGATGTGTGCCTATATATTATTATTGAAAGAAGAAAAAAATAGAATATATTATTTGAACTATTATTTTTTAGACGACAACTTACTTATGACACAATCAAATATATACAAATAAATTGTTTCAAAAAAATATATACAAATAAATGTAACCAAAAAACAAAAAATATAAATAAACTTAGATGTTGCCATGAAAACTAAAACAATAGAGAATGCGAGAGTATATCACAGTGAGAAGTTGTTCTAAAAAATGTGGATATGACATATGAGTATACAGATACTGACCTTGCTCCAAATCTGGGGTAGCTCTTGAATCTGGGTCATTTTGGTTGGTGAAGTTATTCCAGCCTGATTTTTTGACTGTTTCAAGAAAATCTCGTTTACATGATGATAGTTGAAAGAAATGTAAAGCTTGTTTTCCATCCTTCATCTTCTTGGAAGCCTGATCAGTACGAGTGTCGGCTTTTTGGATGACAACGTCCCATAGACCTTGCCCCTGCAGATAGTTTTGCATAACAATTTTCCATCTTTCGTAGTTGTCTTTAGTGAGTACTTGGTGAACAATTCCATCAGAGGCAACACCTGTTGATTTCATCATACTACTTCCTCGTTTTTATCCAAATCTGAAATACACCAAACAATTTAATCAGTCAAAAAATAAATTGAATGTTGATGTTCAGTTTTATAATTGGTTCAGAACTATAATCACTATACCTAGCTGGGAAAGTTAGATTAATTGGAACTCGGAACTCGCTGGTCACTAGCCAGAATCAGACTTAGCACGTTAAAATATTATGCAAAACAATATTTATAAAGAAGCTCGATGTACACACCATAATGTTTATTATTTATATCAATATTCTTAATTAATATGACTTGTATTTTTTAAGAATTGACTACAGAACTTCATTTAATAAAATTCTAATATATTAGATTCTCCAAGATTTTCCTTATTATGAGAGTATGAAAACACCGATCACATGAACTTCAAATAAACAATATGAACAACATTAATTAAAGTCAAACATATAATTATATTTTACATATTTTGAATATTTTTTTTTTTTATTTACATACTCATCCTACATTCAATTAATGTGTCTTTATATTTTAGATCAAAAAATCTAATAAAATCTTCCGTTGTCTCATTTCAATTGTTTAGACATATTTTATTCTTTTTTTTTTACTGTTTTTTGTTTCATCTCTTCTACTTTTTTTCTGCAAATTTTTTTAAACCATGTCTTGTTGTCTTTTCAATCTTGGTTCTTCTCTCAAAAATTCACAAAATCCGTTATTTTTCTACCCTAGAAAGATCTAAAAATAAATAGTATAAACGTTATTTTCTTTTACAACTGTTAGATTATATATTTCCTTGTACCAAAAAAAAAAAAACTGATGTGTTTATATATCAATACTAGTTTAAACGTTAGTTTTTTGACATGATGACTAAACATTATTTTTTCCCAAGATATAAATATATTAGTCTAAACCCTAGCCGTCACCCCTTTCTTTTTCTTTTCTTCTTGTCAGATGGGTGATTTAGTGTCAATTTTGACCCAAAAATCACCCCTCTGAGTTGTTTTTTCCTTCTATCCTAATTGAATAAGTGATTTGATCATATTTTCTATTTTTTTTCGTTTGTTTTGTGATTTCGTCGTGACTCTGTTTGTTTTGATTTCACGTCTTTGTGCGATGTGTTTTTGATTTCTCGACTTAGTGCGGTGTTAATTTTATTCAGGTTGAAAGATTAGCTTTAAGCAAGTGCAGATCCGATCAATGACGATGACTTTGGCGTCGTCAACGTTGCAGATCCGGAAACATGAGTATTTCGAAGATTTGAATATAGTCATATTTGTAGGCATAGGTACTCTGCCGTTTTATGCTATAACATGGATATTGTGAGTTTGTTCACAAATTCATTATTTTTGTTTTTAGCGAATTTGGATTTGTATTGTATCGATGTACTCTACTAATTTGAATGAATGAATATCGTTTATTTTTGACAAAAGTATAAATATATATATATATATATATATATATTAGTCTACAAATTAAAAATTATTTCTTTAATAAGAATAAAGAAGATATTGGTCTAAATGTTATTCAATTAATGAATTTAAAACACATTTTTGTCAAAAAAAAATATATTTCAAAACACCTAAATTTCTAAATTCATAGAACTCGGCGTTTGTTATATGATTTTTTTTACCGTGTACAAGTTTGTACATGTTAAACTTACTCATATTAAGAAATTTAAATAGTAAATTTGTATCGAACCTGTTTATTTTATATTAAACAAACAACTTTTGTTATACTTTTAGTTTCTTTTATTAATTTATATTTTTTATATTTTCAATAAAAAAATATGGAGTATTTATATTTTTTTATATACACATATGACTCCCTTGTTTATTTTTTTTAAGCAAAATCGGAGGTGCACCAAAGTGCTGCAACCTCAAAATTCATTCAAATAACAGAGAGGAAATAAAAGGAAGATGACATAAACCAAAGCCTCCTCGAAGTTGGTAAACCTAAAATTAGACATACTAATTCTATTCTTAGTGTAGTATTCTTTAATAAACAAAGGCACGTCTGTCCAAAAGATTAAACCATATGAGATTCACCTTTCCCTCATTTACTAATTTTATTTTAGCATAAAAATAAAATTTATTTTACCATGTTTTTTATTTTCTAATATTTATTTTCCATTTAGCATAAAAATACAACCAAATTATCTTTGAATCCAAAAATTTTAAAAAATGTTTAATTAGTTATCCCTTCTTATCTTTTTGCATCATAATTGAATTTAAATTTTAACTATAAAATAATTTAATTCAATAAGTTTAATTTTTGGTTTTTATTTTTTGTTGTTTTTGTTTTGAACAAGTTAAACAAGACCATGGAAATTGAAACCGGAGAGAATAAAACCTTAGAACCTGAGAAAATCACACTTCAAGATCCCAAGCCAATACCTATTTTATTATTATTTTTTAATTTATTATGCACATGTGCTACAACAATTTAGAATTAAAATAGTCATTTTATGTAGTAAATAGCTCAACAAATGACCTCTAAATTATTATTATAAACTCTAAGTACGAATATCATTACTTTCATGTTTGCATCAATTAATTAAATATGATAAAATACCAATGCATTTTATCCGTCTGCAAGAGTCTTCACAATCGGAAAGGTACCTTCATATGATCTGTCCAGCGAGGAATTGATGGAGCCAAGGGTGTCGGAAAAGTCTATGGTACGGTGGCGGCGAGTCTTCACCGTGGGACGAAAGGTGCATGCATGCACGTTGGCTCTCTGACGCTCAAGTCAATATAGGAAATGAGAAAGAGTATGTAAAAAGTGTGAGAAAAGTTAATCGTACCTTGAGGGTGAAGAAGTGTCACCCTTATATAGGCGTGTGTGAGAATAATTGTCTCAGTGAAGTGCAAAGCTTCATTAGGAGGTCGTTGGAGGACACTTATACGGTGTCTGATGCATGGGGGTGTGCTTAGGTTTGGTGGCGTGCACTAGGATTACGTTGTACGCTTAAGTGACGTGTGTTGATCCGACGAGCTCCTTGTCCACATGTCAACGTTTGGATTAGCTTTCTAGTCAGTCCAAAATATTTTCTGACAAAGGTTTGAGCTTTCTTCTAAATCGGATTAACTATTGCGTGACTTAACTTGTTATCAATCAAATTGTTGTTAGTTATTTTTTGTCAATGGTTTGGCCTTACTTGTATATCAGATGAACTATAATGAGACTTAACCTTTGATTAGTCGAAATGTGGCTTGTCCCTTTTTTGACAATGGTTTGAAATTTATGCTTGATTGTATGAGCTACAATGAGCCTTAAATAAAGATCAGTCAAGTTGTGGTTATCACATTAACTAAAAAAGGTTTGGCTTCTCCTGAATTGGATGATATATTTTAAAAAGGCTAAATTATCTTTTTGGTCCCTTAACTATTTAATTAGTATCGGTTTGGTCCCCCTAACTAAAATTTGATTTATTTTGGTCCTTTAACTTCTCTTCATTATATATTTTCGTCCTTTCCGTTAGTTTTAATTCAAAAACGTTAGGTTTTCTTCATTTTCTTCTGGAATTTTTCTGAAATTCTTGTTGTTGAATGTTGATGGAGATGATATGAAGATGAAAAAGAAGAGAAGAATATGAAGAAAACCTAACATTTTTAAATTAAAACTAATGAAAAGGACAGAAATGTGTAACAGAGAGAAGTTAAGCGACCAAAATAAATCAAATTTTAGTTAGGGGACCGAACCGATATTACCTAAATAGTTAAGGGACCAAAAATGCAATTTAGCCTTTTAAAAAATGTTAACGAATATATTTCGTATTTATTGTAATGAAATAATTAATTTTTTTATTTTTATCATATCTACTTTTTGTTTAAGTATATTTATTCCATTTTATAAATACACATGTCTTTCCTACCATGATTTTATAAAGAAAGTATTGACCAAGTTGCCTCTGTTTATATATATTTGGAAATAAAAGTGAATTATATATTTTTCAGACGAAATTAGATCTTACAATTTTTCTGAAGAACTAAAACGAGTCTTCGTTTGTTTTAACTTCTCAAAAAAAATATTCATTTGGGTTGATAGCATTTAGTCATCAAAATAAAATAAAATAACGTTGAGACTAATATCGATAGATACAAGCATATGATAATATATAATAATCTAATTAATAAATAAAAAATCTAATTAATATTCGCAAAAATAACATTTTGGAAGTTTTTTTGGACCCAAAGCTTAAATAAACAACAAGATATGGTTGTAAAAAAATTGTAACGTCAAAAATTTGTAGAAAAATAAAAAAGTGAAACAAAAAACAATAAATAAAAAAGAAGAACGAAATTTGTCTAAAAAAATGAAATGTGGAAATAAAATATCATCTTAAATTTTCGATTGGAAAGATAAAAACACATTAATTGAATATGGGGTAAAGATGCAAATAACAAAAAAATTATGTAAATGATAATATAGGCTTCACACAATTTGATTGGTTCATATCATGAGGGGATAAATACCCCCAAATCATGAGAGGGTAACATAGGTCTCACCTCAAATAAAAGGACTTACGTTATCATTCATCTCGTATTTTTTATTCTTTCAGAGGACATTATATCATTCTAAAAATACTTCCATCCGATATATTTATTCAATCTAATCTAATATATTTAAGGAAGTAATCTATAATCGTTTTTGTATGTGTTAGCGGATGATAATTTATTTTTAAAAAATTTGGATTATGTTATGAAAATAAGTAAATAGAGACGTTTATAGAAAGAAGGAGAAGAAGAGAGAATATGGGAAAGTATTCTTATTCATTGATGTACTTCATAATGTTACAAATGCACTCTATTTATAAGGAAATAGAGTAGCTTATGAACTAAGCTCAATAGTCTAGTAGTATACTCCATTAACCTATTTGCAATATGGGCATCCACTTATAATATTCATAACAGATTAATAGATGTGTTCAAGATAAAGACTAAGGGTGCGTTTTTTGTTCCAAGGTTACTATATTTATTAAAATTTATTCCTGGAAATGTAAAGAACTGAGTTTTATTCTTGGACATTTTTAAAAAAAAAAATTGTTTGGTTAATATTTATTTATTCCCAGGAATTATTATAATAGGAAGATTTTTTTTTTCACAAAATTATAATAGGAAGGTAAATGGGTACTTACACACTAATTTACTCTCATGAGAACTTTTATTCCCACCATTTTCTGTGGAAATATTTTTCTTTCCTAGGAATCTTTTATTCCCAGGAATAAAATTTAATAAACTTATAAAAAAACATTGAAATGTATATTTCTATCATTTTATTCTTTAGAATATACAAATATAACTTGAAACAAACACACTATAAGTCAATATCCAATTCGGCCAAGAAACATGGCCCAACTCGCAAATGATCCATATCTAGCAAAACATATCCTACCATGTTTAGCAGCAACATGGTTGTAACGCCCTAGTTGCTAATTTGTTATTTTTAGTTGTTGGGCATGTTTTATTTGAATTTATAAATGATTATGTGAATATGTGGTGTGTTTATTTGTTTATAATAATTTATGTGAAATAATTGAGTTATATGATTTATTGATGTATTATCTAAATGCATGTTATTTGTTATTTAATTAATTAGTAGTGGGATATAATATTTGCTTTGTTTTAAGAAAATAGAAGGAATATTATTATTTTGGAGAATTATGAAAATAGGAAGAATAATGTTTATTTAGAAAAAGGGATTTATTTGGAGTTAATAGAATTAAGGAGGGTTAATGAGAAATTAAAATGAAAGTTATTGGGAGAGTTAAGAGAAAGAAAGGAGTTATGTTTTGTTAAGGAAAGAATAGGAAGAAGTCAGTAAGCATTGTACGTATCAGAGAAAACAAGAAACAGACTTTTTGGGAGAAAGAGAGAAGAGCCAAGAGCAAAGGGGGATTAGCCAAGAGGAGAGATTTTTGTAGCAATTGTTCATCTAATCAGGTAAGGGTGGGCTAGCAATTCATTGGTTAATATATACATGTATGTTTTCATGATTTTGGATTGAAAATGGTGATTTGTTGGTTTAGGTTTAATATTTATGAAGAATGCCAGTGTTGATGAATTATGTTGTGATTGATGATGTTTCTATAAAATGTTTGTTGTTTTGATGAGTAGTGAACCCATAAACAATGTTCTAAATCATTTTGGGTGATTGGGGGATTAAAATTGGGTTTTTGGATGATTTAGGGCTTAGAAAATCGTAGTTTGAAAACAGCCCAGATGAAGCTTCGCTTAAGCGAGATATTTTTCGCTTAAGCGAGATTCCCAGAATGCTGTCCAGATGAAATTTCGCTTAAGCGAGATGCAAGCGAACCCCGAGCGAGATTTCCCCAGACTTTCGTCATTTAAGTCGCTTGAAGCGAGATTAACTTCGCTTAAGCGAGATTGGTCCTGTGCGACCATTTAGTGCAATTTTTCAAAGTGCTCCTAACCCAAACCTAAGCTTCCTAACTTGTTTGTTGGATTTATTAAGAATTGTTTAGATGGTAAAACTAATTTATGAAGATGAATATGATGGAATTATGTATGTTTACATGAAATAAAATATACTTTGCTAAGTTTGAAGTTGTTCTTGATGTTGTTGAGTGGTTGTGTCGAGTTGGGGAGGGTGTCTTAGATGTTAGACACAGTTGTTGATGTTCTAGCTGTTGTTGTTGTTGGTTGCATGTTGATATGCACCATTAGTTGTCGTAGGGTTGTATGCAGATATACACCATTGAGTCTTCATAACACATTTGCATCGTTGGGGGCTTATGTCCAGGAATGTTTATACATTCAATTGGTGAGGGCTCATGCCCTGGAATGCTAGTCATTCATCTGGTGAGGGCTTATGCCCTGGGATGCTTTAACCATCCAAATTGGTGGGGGCTTATGCCCCGGAATGCTTAGCATTCAACGCGCGTAGTTGGTACCACATTTGCATAATGCATTAGTAGTTGATGGAGTCTTGCATTAGTTGTTGTAGGTGTGAGTTGTTTTGTAGAGATGTTGTTGGTGAGGTGTCGCCACAAGTGATGTTGTCGTTGATGTTGTTAACCGAAGATGAATCTAAATAATATTGATGATGTTGTTGCTTATATTGATGATGTTGTTGCTAATATTGATGATGTTGTTGCTAATATTGATGATGTTGTTGCTTATATTGATGATGTTGCTGCCTATGCTGATGATGGTTGTTATTATTTGTTGTTGTTTTTCAATGCAATTTGATGATTCATATATTTATATATTACCTTTGTGTTGTGAACTCACCCCTTCTGCTGGAATTGCCGCCTCGTGGGCAAGTGCAGGTAGCGAAGACTAGGGATGTTGGCTCTTGCGTCTAGGGCTCTGATACATAGTAGGGATGGGAAAACGTTATCTTTCTTGTATTCCTTTATGTATCATTTCTTTGAAGAAGATGTTGTTGAGATTTATTTGTTGAATAATTTTACTATGTTGATGGCCTTTGTGCCAAGGATATGATGTAGTTGATGAATATGATTTCCAATTAAAGATTTTCCGCTGCAGGATTTTAATATGATGGAATTGTTGATGGTTTTTAAATAGTTTTTATACTCTATTTAAATAATTTTTGAAAAAGTAGTGTGTTATACCCTCATTTTGGACCTAAAAATACTTGTTTAAATTTCCTTTCTACTCCTGATATTTTTTCAATTTACTGTGTATTACTCTGCAATTCACCACTGTGCTTCAACTGCATACGTTACTGCTTCAGTCTTTTAAATTTTTGCATAAGATCATACAAAAGGGTATTTTGGTCATTTCCCGCAAAGGAACCCATTTTAGTCCCTACAATTTGTCCCTGAGTCTTTTCAATTTGTCTGCATGAATCATCGATCAAATTTTGTACAAAATCATCTTAGTTTGCATCTGAGTCAGTCTGAGTCAGTTTGAGTCGTTTTGCCCCAGGGGCATTTTAGTCTTTTCACATTATTTAAATTTTGGGCAGAGAGGTATTTTAAAATACCTCATTTTGGTAGTTTGTTCGTTTTTAGTCCATATTGTCAATTTTAACTGTTTCGCTTTACGTTGCATTTCCGATTACATTTTTTTAACCAATTTTATTATTATTGCATTTTAGTCCCAATACTTTCAAAAATTGCAATTCAGTCCAAATTTTACATTTTATTGCAGAAGTGTCCAATTCCAATTTTTAAAACAGTCCCATTTCTTTTAATTCTCAAAGCAGTTCAATTCTTGTTTAATTGCAAAACAGTCCCTTTAGTTTCAATAATTGCAGATTGGTCCAATTTCAAGTCCAAGGCCACGCAAGTGTTCAATTCCACGTGGCACGTCCCTATTGGCTCGCAGGCACACATGGCAGGCTATAAATAGTACACAGTGTCAGAATCAGAGCCAGATACAGAGAATCACACGCCACATCAACACAAACAGATTCATCTTTCTCTCTCTTGGCAGTTAAGATGAAAACAAAATTCATCAAGAACAATTCACAGAACCCTAACCGTTTCAGAGGCAAGCTTGAACCAAAATCAATGGAGTTTTCGTATGAACTCTCAGAGATTCAATTGAATCTTCATCACTGAGCATTAAGCTTCTGCAATTCAAGCATCAGATTCGTTGCACAAGGCCACAAACCCTAAATGCGATCACAGAAGCTGTATGAGAAGAAGAAGGAAAGAAATTCAAGGATTCTGAACCGGTTAAGAGAAGGAAGAGGAAATTACCAGTTTATTTCTGGATCCAAACCAAGAATCAACAGAACAGAACCACAAATTTCAAGTTATCAAAGATTCTAGCTCGAACCTCCAATGGAAACCCAGGTAAACACGAAAACCTCACTCTTACACATCTGAGAACATCAAAGAACCGGTGAATCGATGTAGATTCGTAAAGAAATCCAGAAATTGTTCAAAATCATGAAAACCCTAAAAATCATTTGAAGCCGTAAGAAATCTACGGTTTACAACGAAAATCAATCGTCGTAAACCTAGGAATCCACGGAAGATTCGTTCAGAAAAGGTTTGAAACAAGAAACATAAAGAAAATCCGTTCGTAAGCCGTGGGAGAAATTCCACGATCTACGTCGATTCACCGTTTGAAAGTACTTGCAAATTATAAATCCATGCGTAGAACAAAGAAGCAAATCGTTTAAGCCATGATTGAACAAATTCTGGACTGGATTACGAATTAGGGTTAGGGTTTGTGAAGAGAAGAGAGAACGGCGGAGAAGAAGAGAGGAAGAAAGAGAAAGGTTTTGAAAAAATGAAGGAAACGGGTGAAAAACCCCTTTTATATATGTGCTTGGGTCGGGTTGACCCAAACCCGACCCACTCTCTCCTATTCCTGGCCGTTTGATCAAGATCCTGATGGATCTGGATCAATCCAACGCTCCTGGAGCGTTAGCTTGATCCGGATCCATCAGATCCGTGGGTTTGGACTGTGAAACTATGGGCCCTGAGCTTTCTTGCGTTTTTTTGATAATTGCACCTTCTTTCTTGCTGTTTGAACCCCTGGCATGCTTTAATTTTATTGAATACTTTTGTAATTTTTTCTATGGGATTCTTGGTATATTCTTGACTGTTTGATGATGATTTTTCATGTTAAGATTGATAAAAATGATGGGGGTAAATTTCTTTTTTAATTGGTATGTTTTGCTGTTTTGTGAATTTCTTCGTGTGATTTTTAGTTCAAGCTCGTATCATATGATTTTAGTGCTTGGCTTTGATCCCATGGTGATTTACCCCTGTTCTCATAATAGCTCCTTGGATTGTGTGAAGTTTGGTGCTTTTGTAGTATTTTCAATCTTATTAAAACTTGAATTTTGCGATATTTCTCATGTTCTTGTTAAAATTGATGCTTGATTACAATTTTGTGACGTTTTTTCAACTTTGTCAAATTTGATTCTTGATGCCAATGGTGTGATATTTTGCAATTTTGTTAAACTTGATTCTTGATACCAATTGTGTGATATTTTGCAATTTTGTTAAATTTGGTTCTTGATATTAGTTTTGTGATATTTTGCAACCATGTTTAGTTTGGTTCTTGATACTAATGGTGTGATATTTTGCAACCTTGTTTAGTTTGATCTTTGATGCCAATTTTGTGATATTTTGCAATGCTGTTTAGTGTGACTTTATGCCAATTTTTGAGATAGTTACCATTTTGTTTAGGATTAGTATTTCATTATTTTTTCCTTGTTTTACTAACCACTCTACTCTATGTTTCATGCATACTAAGCATCTCATCTCATTTCCATTTCTCCCTTTAACTCTTTCATGGAACGTTCAACTAATTCTTATGCAATGTTTAGGTAGTTTACTTTTCTTTAATTTCACGCAAGATCATAGAATGTAAAATAGGACCCGATGTAAAGGACTATGGACTATAATGATGTACACCGACACATGCACCGACACACGCACACACGTTGTATGTCTATCGTTTAGGTGTATGTTTAGGATGCGCGATACTTAGAGAAAATAAATCTTTTTAAAAACAAATAACTTACATAACTTCAAATATTTTCCAAATAAACCTTGGAGTCAAAACTCCAAAGGATTTTCCCTTTATTTTCTTAATCAAACCAAAATGCAATTAATTTCCAACTTTAACCGTTTTCATTAACAATTGAACCAACCGAATGCTTTTTCTTCTTTTCAATTCTAATGCCTATACGGCCTCTTTCCCTTCTTCAAAATCTTTTTTTTCAAACTTAAAAACAAATTAAACCCACAAAAATATTTTGGGAAGAGAACTACATGGAATTTTGATCCCTTAAAAGGGTATGTAGGCAAGAGACTCAAAATCTCTCCAAGTCCAATAAAAACAACTCAAAATCTTCTTTCTCTCATTCTTAAAATCAACCAATCTTCTTTACAAATAGCAATAAAAGCAAAGCGTATACGTAAAGCATAGTAAAACGGTTCCTATAGGATACTATAGTCATTGCGGGTGCCTAACACCTTCCCGTAGTGAAACCAGCCCCGAACTCGGAATTTCTAAGGTTTTCTCTCGATTTTACCTTTCCCCAAAAAAAATAGAGATATCAATGATTGAAAGGTTCAAATCTAATTAATGATTTGACACCCGAAAATCGCGATAACATAGTGTAATACTCCGTTGTTTGTTGAATAACTCTGATTATTATTTTATGATTATTACTATTACGTTATTTCGGGAAACGGGGTGTTACAATTGGTATCAGAGCAGGTCGGTCTGTCAGACCATTAGTAGAGTCGTGTCGAGCCATGTAGTGTTGTGTGACAGCTTTAAACTGTCTTTGTTGTCTTAAGTTGTTGTTGTTGTTTAGAATATCGTAATGGCTGGAAGAAATGATGTTGCTCTTGCTGCTGCTTTGCAAGCGATGGCTCAAGCTGTGGGTCAACAGAATAATGCTGGTGGTGCTAATGAGGGTGTACGGATGTTGGAGACATTCTTGAGGAATCATCCACCAACCTTCAAAGGAAGATACGACCCTGACAGAGCTCAGTTGTGGCTGAAGGAGGTCGAGAGGATCTTCCGAGTAATGCAGTGCAGTGATGTGCAGATGGTGCGGTTTGGCACGCACATGTTGGTTGAGGAGGCTGACGACTGGTGGGTAAGCACTCAACCCATTCTCCAGGCTGAAGGAGCTGAGATTACATGGGCCGTGTTCAGAAGAGAGTTCTTGAGGAGGTATTTTCCGGAGGATGTCCGAGGTAAGAAGGAGATAGAATTCCTTGAGCTGAAGCAGGGAGACATGTCTATCATAGAATATGCTGCTAAGTTTGTCGAGTTGGCAAAGTTTTATCCGCACTATACTGCTGAGACTGCTGAGTTCTCCAAGTGCATCAAGTTTGAGAATGGTCTGCGTGCTGAGATTAAGCGGGCCATTGGTTATCAAAAGATCCGTAACTTTTCTGAATTGGTGAGTAGCTGCAGGATTTATGAGGAGGATACCAAAGCTCATTATAAGGTTAGGAAGGAGAGGAAAGGTAAGCAATAAGATCGTGGAAAGCCTTATAGTGCTCCGACCGATAAGGGTAAGAAGGAAGTGAATGATGAGAGGAGGCCCAGGGAGAGTGAAGCTCCTGCTGAAGTTGTTTGCTACAAGTGTGGTGGGAAGGGCCACAAGAGTAATGCCTGCAACCGTGATGAAAAGAAGTGCTTCCGATGTGGTAAGAAAGGCCACACTGTTGCTGAATGCAAGCGTGGGGACATTGTTTGTTTTAACTGTGATGAAGAGGGTCATCTTGGCTCTCAGTGTACTAAGCCGAAGAAGACGCAGACCAGTGGGAGAGTATTTGCTTTGACTGGTACTCAGACGTGAGTGAGGATCGTCCAATCAGAGGTACATTTTCGAGGACGAAAATTCTCTAAGTTGGGGAGAGTTGTAACGCCCTAGTTGCTAATTTGTTATTTTTAGTTGTTGGGCATGTTTTATTTGAATTTATAAATGATTATGTGAATATGTGGTGTGTTTATTTGTTTAAAATAATTTATGTGAAATAATTGAGTTATATGATTTATTGATGTATTATCTAAATGCATGTTATTTGTTATTTAATTAATTAGTAGTGGGATATAATATTTGCTTTGTTTTAAGAAAATAGAAGGAATATTATTATTTTGGAGAATTATGAAAATAGGAAGAATAATGTTTATTTAGAAAAAGGGATTTATTTGGAGTTAATAGAATTAAGGAGGGTTAATGAGAAATTAAAATGAAAGTTATTGGGAGAGTTAAGAGAAAGAAAGGAGTTATGTTTTGTTAAGGAAAGAATAGGAAGAAGTCAGTAAGCATTGTACGTATCAGAGAAAACAAGAAACAGACTTTTTGGGAGAAAGAGAGAAGAGCCAAGAGCAAAGGGGGATTAGCCAAGAGGAGAGATTTTTGTAGCAATTGTTCATCTAATCAGGTAAGGGTGGGCTAGCAATTCATTGGTTAATATATACATGTATGTTTTCATGATTTTGGATTGAAAATGGTGATTTGTTGGTTTAGGTTTAATATTTATGAAGAATGCCAGTGTTGATGAATTATGTTGTGATTGATGATGTTTCTATAAAATGTTTGTTGTTTCGATGAGTAGTGAACCCATAAACAATGTTCTAAATCATTTTGGGTGATTGGGGGATTAAAATTGGGTTTTTGGATGATTTAGGGCTTAGAAAATCGTAGTTTGAAAACAGCCCAGATGAAGCTTCGCTTAAGCGAGATATTTTTCGCTTAAGCGAGATTCCCAGAATGCTGTCCAGATGAAATTTCGCTTAAGCGAGATGCAAGCGAACCCCGAGCGAGATTTCCCCAGACTTTCGTCATTTAAGTCGCTTGAAGCGAGATTAACTTCGCTTAAGCGAGATTGGTCCTGTGCGACCATTTAGTGCAATTTTTCAAAGTGCTCCTAACCCAAACCTAAGCTTCCTAACTTGTTTGTTGGATTTATTAAGAATTGTTTAGATGGTAAAACTAATTTATGAAGATGAATATGATGGAATTATGTATGTTTACATGAAATAAAATATACTTTGCTAAGTTTGAAGTTGTTCTTGATGTTGTTGGGTGGTTGTGTCGAGTTGGGGAGGGTGTCTTAGATGTTAGACACAGTTGTTGATGTCCTAGCTGTTGTTGTTGTTGGTTGCATGTTGATATGCACCATTAGTTGTCGTAGGGTTGTATGCAGATATACACCATTGAGTCTTCATAACACATTTGCATCGTTGGGGGCTTATGCCCTGGAATGTTTATACATTCAATTGGTGAGGGCTCATGCCCTGGAATGCTAGTCATTCATCTGGTGAGGGCTTATGCCCTGGGATGCTTTAACCATCCAAATTGGTGGGGGCTTATGCCCCGGAATGCTTAGCATTCAACGCGCGTAGTTGGTACCACATTTGCATAATGCATTAGTAGTTGATGGAGTCTTGCATTAGTTGTTGTAGGTGTGAGTTGTTTTGTAGAGATGTTGTTGGTGAGGTGTCGCCACAAGTGATGTTGTCGTTGATGTTGTTAACCGAAGATGAATCTAAATAATATTGATGATGTTGTTGCTTATATTGATGATGTTGTTGCTAATATTGATGATGTTGTTGCTTATATTGATGATGTTGCTGCCTATGCTGATGATGGTTGTTATTATTTGTTGTTGTTTTTCAATGCAATTTGATGATTCATATATTTATATATTACCTTTGTGTTGTGAACTCACCCCTTCTGCTGGAATTGCCGCCTCGTGGGCAAGTGCAGGTAGCGAAGACTAGGGATGTTGGCTCTTGCGTCTAGGGCTCTGATACATAGTAGGGATGGGAAAACGTTATCTTTCTTGTATTCCTTTATGTATCATTTCTTTGAAGAAGATGTTGTTGAGATTTATTTGTTGAATAATTTTACTATGTTGATGGCCTTTGTGCCAAGGATATGATGTAGTTGATGAATATGATTTCCAATTAAAGATTTTCCGCTGCAGGATTTTAATATGATGGAATTGTTGATGGTTTTTAAATAGTTTTTATACTCTATTTAAATAATTTTTGAAAAAGTAGTGTAATACTCCGTTGTTTGTTGAATAACTCTGATTATTATTTTATGATTATTACTATTACGTTATTTCGGGAAACGGGGTGTTACAATGGTCAAACACCGTGTAATCAAATTATGGTCCTTGTCACATTATTTAGTGCGAAATATCAGCTTTGAACTTAGAGTTGCTTTACACGTCACCTATAAAAGGATTCTAATCGGGATGAAATGTATAATTTTCTATACAAGGTAAGCCTCTGGGCTCTTTTAATTAAAACCCTTAATGAGATGAGTGTTGGAGTTTTTACAGGTACATCAACCCGTCTTTGGAGCTCTCCTCTTCCTCTGTCACATGCACACAACTTCGTCTACTGTCTTCAAGTCCACTTCAAATCATTAACTCTATTTGCGGAAATCTCTCATGAGATTCTTATATTTCTTTCAACACACTTTGATGGTTGCAAGGGTAAAAATCATTGTTTCAAAGACAAGAGCGACAACAAGTGTCTTCCATCTTCACCCATCACCTTCGTTGCAAGACCAATTTTTCATTGATCCAACAAACTTCTGATTATTCCACTGGTTCAAAATTCACCAACTTAGGAAATTCTGTCACATATTGTCGATAGCTGGTTTAAACATCTCTTTGGCCTAATCCAACAACAATCAAAATCATCATTCTCTTACTAGGGATGACGGCAATCAGAATCAAATTTCGACAATCATTGTGACTTATCTTGAGCCACAACACGTTTAATAGGAGTGTCCTCAGTAAGAAAACACACTTATATATGTATGCCACTTGTGCGATGAACTTCTCCAATGTAAAATCATTCTTCGTCAACCCGTCCTCTTTGTGGCCACAACAATTGCGCTGAAAATCATAGATCTAAAAGGGAAGTATGTCTAGATGCAATAAATAACAGATCTCGAAGAAGGAAAAGGTGTTTTTCTTATCGCCATAAATGTGAAGATGATGGAGGCAACAATTCACCTCCTCATGATCAAGGTCTCGATTGTCTTCTCTATTTCGTCGGCTTTTGTTTACATTCACTAGAATATACACAAATTGCTTGTGTGTGCGTACATTAACTATAATGGAAATGACAACATAATGAGCCACTTCAATGTTGAAATCATAGCTTTAAAACCCGGCTCGGACCGGTCGGTTCGACTAGTTGAACCGGGATTATGTGAGGGGTTGCCCCTGGTAAATTACCCCAGAGTTTTCCCTGGCATTGCTCCTGAAAAATTTGCCAAGAGTTCTTGCTCCTGACATAGTTCTCTAGCTAATTGCATGATTTCTTGTAGTGAACTCAGTAAAAACAGGTGACCCGACGGTTTTTGTAAGCCGGGCGAGTCAGTGAACCGCGCTTCTAATATTTTTATAAACAAATCTTAGAATATGCATATGCAGGACTTAAACACGCGACCAACAACTATCAAGGCAGAAACCTTAACCAAAACACCATATGCTTTTTTGTGATCTTTGTTACTTTTTATTTATTATATTTTAATGTTCCCCATGACAAAGCAACACCTTAGCCATTGCTCCCATGATTCAAGTTGTTAATTTAACTCATATAAAAAAAACTTAATTTAACTCTTATTTTATATTATAATATACTGTTAATTCCTAGTTTATTATATTTATAATTAAAATACATACTTTTTTTAATATTTTTGTTTCTCTTTTAATATATGTTTTTAATATTCATTTAAATATGGTATGCTTTTGTGTAGGTATGAAGATTAATTTTGATGATTTTGACAATTGGTAGATTTAATGATTTTTTATTTTTATTTTTTAAGATTGAGTGATCTATTTTAATCTGATCCAACCCAGTTTAATACAAGTACATCTGAGTTATCCATTTTAATCTGGTTCAGTCATGCGGTTCAACTAATGATTTAATGGTTGAACCAGTGTCCCAATGACCCAATGACATTTCCGAGTCAACGATCAATCTGGTTTTTAAAACCATGGTTGGAATTGACAGTTTGTAACTCTCTAGACATGGTATGCGAGTTTTGAATAAAAATAATAGATTTAATCAACTAACTCATTACATCCATTTTAAGGTTCTCATTCTCCAACAAGTTTGTCTTAGTTTTCTCTCTCTAAGTTCTCTCTTTCATTTTCTTCTTTCAGGGATGGCTTTGAGTCAATTTTTGACCCAAAATTTCCATTATTCATATTTTTCTTCTTACTTTAATCAAATTAAGTGATTTTCACACATATCTAGATTTTTTTTTCGTGATTTCGTCATCTTAGTGCGGTATTGTGTTGTCATTTGTCTTGTGTGGCGTTGTTTGATTTTTTTTTTTCCATATTGTTGTGGTGTTCGTTTGTTTCCTATTGAAATATTGGTTTCAATCAATTACAAGTTCAATCAATGATTTGGGTGTCAAAGTTGCAGATCCAGAGACATGGTTATTCTGATCACTTTGCTTTTATCATATTATTTGTAGTCATTTTGTTGTTGTAAGCTATTAACTTGAATGATGTGAATTTATTCGCAGATTCATCTTGAACATGTTTAGTGATGTTGAATATGTGGTTGTATTTGATGTACTCTATCAATTTAAAAGAATTAATATCAATTTTTTATCAAAAAGAAGAAAAAACGACCACCTCATCGTCACATCTTGGAAAATTATCTATTTCTGGAGCAACACTTGCTTTGGTCACAAGCTTAAATGAAAAAGATTTGGACAACTTCTTTTACTTTATTCACTTGTGTCTGTCCAAAACTCTTTTATTTAGGTTTTTAATAACCAAATAAGTATTTCTCTTATTCAATGTAAAATTTGTCCTCACGGTAAATCTCACAAAGAAATCTAATAACAACTTTTGTCGCTAATAATGTCCACCGTTAAAATGATTATTATCCGACAAAAATAAATTTGTTTCTCTAAAAAAAAAATTGCAACACACCAATGACAATTAATGTGTAGAACTTCTATTTAAAGTTGTATTGAATGCTAAATCCGTTGAAAATTTAAACTACCAGTAAATTTTATCTGATTCACCAAACAAATAATATTATATTGAAATTTTTCTACGAAACTTTCTCCACATATAATCAATAAAAAAATTCAGATAAAATATCTTTAACTGAATTGACTCAATCATTAAAAAAACTTTCTCTCTCTAAAATACTATGTTATCTGACCTTTCTTTAAGGTTTCCCTCACAACCGATGTCCTCCATATACAACAACCTCACTACCAGTCTACCACGATGTAGTTGTTCAAGGTGGTGGTGCGACGAGTGACTCATGTCCTCCATACCACCTCTAAACGCCGGATCTGTTGGCGGTGTTCTTTCCCGATGGTTATGCGTTTTTGCTTTGGGTAGTTTTGGGTTGTTTTGCGTTTTCCAGATCTGTGATTTTCGGATTTGTTCTTAGCTCAGCTAACAATCCTCCATTTCATCTATTCTTATCGCGTATGTTTGACTGTTTCCTCTTCCATTTTGTTGGGTGTCCCGATCTACTACAGATCTAAGTGAAGTGGTGGAGGTGTTTTGGTGTTGGTGGTGATGAGATGACGGTGGGTGGTTTCGATTGGAGTGTTGGTGGTGACGGGGTGGTTGGTTGTGGTGATTGACGTGTGACGTGGAGGGGATGATGTGTGGTGCCGATATGTGTGGTTTGATTCTGACGGCTTCAGGTGTAGCGACATCTCTTTCATTCATGATTAATCCTCATTCAACGAACTCTCAAATCGTTTGTCGTCGTAAGGATCGTGGTGGTTGTGGTTGTTCGCACCAGTGGCCGTGTAGCTTTAGATTTTGCTTGATTTGGTGGCAGACCTCCTCCGAGGTCACTATGTGTCCATTATTTTTAATGTTGTTTGATGTTGTATTATGTTGTGTGGTGGTGTTGTGGTGGTGATGGTGGTGGTTGCTTTACGTGGGGGTTCGTGGGGATGTCTTGGTGAGGTTTGGATGGATGGCGGTGGTTTTTTTGGACTCGGATTTGGTGTCGGAATGGTTTGCGGACGGGAACTATATAAGGGGGTGGCTGGTGTTGTTTAGGTAAGGAGGCGGGTGTTTGTTGGGGTGATTTCTTTTGGAGACTGCCTCTGTTACACGGGTCCATGTTCGTCGTCATTAGCTCTTGTTTGCGTTTTTTGGTTGTTAAGGTGTTTGAGGTGTTTGGCAGGAGCGGGTGCCGTTGAACTGAGCCTTTTCCTTTTGATTTGTTTGTTGTTTGCACCACCGCATGTCATGTCGTTTGTCTTACTTTTTGTTTTTTGGTTTCCGGTGGGCCGATTACTTTTTCTTCAAGATCGAGATTCAGTGTCTAGCTGCAATCTTGTTTGGCTTGATATGGTGTTTCTCGGGTGTACCGGGGGTGAGGGGTTCCCTTCTGATTTGGTCTTAAAGTCTAATTGGCCGATCACTTTTGATTCGAGATCGGGAGTCAGTTCTTTTGCTCAAGTCTGGTTTTGGGTTTTTTTGGTGTTCTTTCGGTGGATCGGAGGTTGAGAGGTGGTGGAAGTTGAATTATCTTTCAGATAGGAGCTTTTCGGATGTGGCTCTGCTTTGGTGTTGAGGACTGAGAGTTTAATTTTGAGGGGTGTTCTTTGGGGGTGAGTAGTGACGATGGGTGGTGTTGGATATCGTTTTTACAGTAGTCGTTTTCGTGAAAGCGTCTGTTTTAGGTGGTGATGTGTGTTTTGGTGGGTGTTGTTCTCAAGAGTGTCTTTTAGTGTGTTTATTTTCCGGTGTTCCACCAACATACAACGTCTTTAGTTTATATTCTCTATTTCACCGGTCTCTATTCGTCTTGACAGGGAACTGGTTGTTAAAAAAAATTTACTATTAAAAAAAATAAAATAAACTCAGTTGACTCATTCATATATCATATCTTTCAAAACTATGTTGGTTTTACAAAATTGATTTCTTTTGCTTTCAACCATCGATAGGATAGAATCGTGTTTGTTCTTAAAGATTTTTCATTTCTTTTTTTTCAATAACACTCAAACCGATCAAAACCTACTTAATTGGATAATCGCTCCATTATTAAAATCATAACACGCTGAAAAGTCATGAAACATCTGTATTTTAAAATCATCCTTCACAAGATTAAAGTATCTCTAATATAGAAGTTCAATGACAAAAAATGTACAAACAAATCAAACGAGAACTAAAATATCGTTTTTATGAGTTGGCATTCTTTTTCTGAAGTCTATACTTGTAAAAAGAATCCCCAACTTGATAGATGAGATTGAGCTCGAAATCAAACTACTGTGCATGTTACATTACCCGAATCGCTGTTAAATAATTTAATAATTTATTAAATTCTTTCAAAAAAATCCTTATTTATTAAATCGATGACTTAATTAAATATGTTGACCTTTTTTAAGGGATATTTCTTTATTCTTTTTTTGACAGGGTATTGATACTTCTTTTTGTCTTAGATAGATCGATGACTTAAATAGTACTGTTCATCTTTTATACCACATAATAATTATGCCAAATTGTTAATGACATTTTTTTTAAAATAATAGATCGATGACTTGAGTAGCTTTGGTCTTTTTTTTTTCGTAAGTTATTACTATTATTATTAGTAGTGATTTGGATGAACAGCACTTACATGAGAGTGAGTGCCTTTTATTTTTTTGAAGGAATAGATGTAATTGTCTACGGTCACTAATATAAGCAAAAATCTATAATTTAGATACATTTAATTAATGATGTATCTGATCTTTATTATACGTTTGCTTATATTAATGACCGGAGGGTGTATGACGCTAAACTTTTACATGTTCTATAATAATACAAGAATTTAATAATAATTGGATCCATGTGATGGATGATAAACCCGTTTGGATTAGGCTTATTTTAAACTTATGTAAAATTGCTTATGCAAATAAATAAGTTTATATGTATCATTCATTAGTTTATAAATTTTGTTTATGAAAAAGCTTTTGTTATTGATAACTTATAAATTAACATAAACATTTATTTATTTGCATAAACTGTTTTGAATAAGCTCAAAATAAGACTAATTTAAACTGGCGATTAATTACTACGATTAATTTTAGTTAGTGTAATCCCCGTGAGTTTAGCTCAGTTGGTAGGGATAATGCATATTATATGCAGAGGTTGGGGTTTCGAACCCCATATACTTCACTTCTCCACAATTAAATTGTGTGAGCTCTAGCCACTAGGCTACTAGACCAAAAAGAAATTAAAATTAGTTAGGGTCATGTAAAGAACTAAAATAGGAATTATTAAATAAATATTGTATTTGAAAAGAAAAATATTATACTTTTGAAATATTAAATAAAAAATTTAAAGAAAATGTTTCTATCTTTAGCCCCTTAACTTAGGAGAGGATCGTAATTCCTTAGCTTGCGCTTTAAGGACACTAATTAGCTTCTCCTTATTTTTAAATCTAAAATTACAATATTAGAGAGGCTTGAATACATCTTGATTGATTGATTGTGTATGACGTTAAAGAGAAATTACATAAAAAGAACTTGTTTATTGATTGTGTGTCTTCAAAAAAATGCATAGAAACACCATGACCAACAAAAGTTAGCCTCGATCGGTTAATTACACGGCTAGTGTGTGGTTTCTTCCACATTTGACTTGATCTTTCCTCTTTCATGACATTTTGTTGTTTCTTCCATCCATGCATGTCTACTTCATCTAAATGTGCTTTATTGGCGCTATATACTTCAATTATGGTGCTATTGATAGGTCGTTATAGTATCAGTATCAAAGTATTTATATTTATTGATTCATAGGGACTTGGTTAATGTATTGTTCAATTATTTATTGATTCATAGGGACTTGGTTAATGAATTTTCCGTTTCAAAATACATGTCCATTTTAAAGAAATTGCAATAATCAAGAAATCAAATAAATTTGTTATTTTTGATGAAATTATGTGTGTGTTTTTTATAATACTCTTAACCATTTATTATTTCATTCTATTTTTTCTCTCTCTACAATAAATATGTAAGGGTATTATTGACAAGACAGTAATTAATGTTGCATTGAAACTTGAAAGTGACAAGTATTGTGAAACAAAATTATTCTTCAAAATGGACAAGTATTTTGAAACGGAAGGAGTATATTATTTATTTCTTCTTGTCAGACATAAATCCTGGACCTTCAACTCTTTAAATCTTCGCTCAAAATACAACCTCCCTAATCTTACACCCAATTATTAATATTTGTTGTTAAAAAAAAAAAATCAACAATTAAACGAAGAATCAAGTGGTGTTTGTTTATAATTATAAAATATAATAATGACTAACTTACATCGAAGGTACTTTAAGTTATTTAATTGTAACAAATTGGTCATTTAATTTTGTTTATACCACTTAAGTCCTTTAAGTTAATTAATTGTAACAAGTTAGTTTTTAAGTATTTTTTTAATAACACTTAGGTCCATTAACTTATTTAATTGAAACTTTTAGGTTCTAGATAACTTACATTTTTAAGATCTAAAATCCCTCAAATTGTTACAGTTAAATAACTTAAAGGACTTAATTTATACGGAAACAACACAAAGGATCAATTTGTTACAACTAATTAACTTAAAAGATCTAAATGGTACATAAACAATTTAAAAGACCACTTTATTAAATTAAATAACTTAAAAGACTTCGGTGTAATTTAACCTATAATTATTGACCAAGTGGTTTGCCCCCGTGGGGTTTTCTACATGTTTATATTATTACATGTGAACACAGTAATAATTTTTTTTAAGTAATGTGAACATAATAATATCTACTATAAAATTTAGTAGGGTATGTATCGTCCATTCAATCATTCAACGACATAGTCATGTTTTTATATTATTTCATTTTAAAGTAAATATAAATATCAAACAATTTTACCTACAAGTAATCAATAACAAACCAAATTCCAAAGTAGATGAAAATTTGCCTTATTAAAATACACTAATATAAGTCCCTAAAAAAATACAGTAATATTATGTTTTTGACAATAAAAATAAAAAATGACCGGGATGTACATCTAGTGGCTAGAGCTCACGCAATTTAATTGTGGAGAAGTGGGGTGTCCGAGGTTCGAACCTCGGCCCCTGCATAAAATATGTAATATCCTTACCAACTGAACTAAGTTTACGGAGAATTGATGTTGATAAATTTGTCAGACAACTGAACTAACATCTCTTTAATTGATGTTAGTTAACGTTGATAAATTTGTCAGACAAACAAATTCTATGATGAGAGAATTGTCAAACAAAAATAAGTACCGGTATTTGTCAAAAAATTAAATACCGGTATAAGTGTTGATCCATTGAAAATTATAAAATACAGCAAACTTTTTTTAATTAAAATAATTAAGCATTTTTTTAATAACAGAAAGTTTAGGTACATTAGGCTTTGAAGTTCTTGCAGACCTTGGGACTTTTTTCTTTATTTTTAAAAAGGCCAACTAGAGGTTACAAAAACAGTATTGAACCGCGATCATGCAGTTAATCAACTTCTTATTAACTAATCAACATTAATTGACAAAAAAAGAGAGTAATTTTATCAAAACTTATATGTAATATAATACTCTTTTCGTCTCAATTCTAAGATGTTTTAGACATTTCAAAGTATTAAGAAATCTTATTAATTTTATATGAAAAAATACTAATGAATTGGAAAAGAGAATAATAAATAGTTTTTTTTAAAGAAATAATTAATAGTTAAATATATAATAAATAAAGTTAAACTAAAAAATTATAAAAAAATAATAATAAATAGTTAAGAGTATGATGAAAATTACATTAATATTTATTGGTATAGTAAAACGACCGATTAATTAAGTATCATAATATGGTCATTTTTTTCTACCGAAAAGCCAACTGGTCAAGATTCATGTACCCCTGCCGGTTTCCTACTAACATAAAAAAATGACCAGGACCCTTCAATAAATAAATAAATGCAAATAATAGCCAGAAGTCATTGATTAAATTTGGTCCAAAAAAAAGTCATCCATTAAATATTGATAAAACAAACACTGATTGATCTATGTACATAAAAAAATATAGGTCTTATTTAAATGTGATGCATTTAATAAACAAGCTAGTCGCATTAGAGAACTCACTTACTTTAATCCAGTCATATCTACAAACAACCCCGATACAATCTTTTCAATCGGTCAACGTAAGATAGTAGTAAAAATCTTTCCTTCATCATGTTTGCACCAATCAATATTTTATACTGCCCATATAAATTTCTTTCTATGATCCGTTAAAACTGGATCGTCTGGTCTTTTATTTTATTTTTTACTGAATGATTTGGCCTAGGAAAATGTGATCTAAAATCCTTAAAAATTAAAATTAAAAGTTTAGGCCATGCAAGTTTATGAACTTCTGGCTATATTTTTTATTTGGTTTGACAAATGCTATATTTTTGCTTTAATGAAATACTCTTATTTACCCTTGAAAGGAGTAGAACGCAAGCGGGTAATAAGCTGCACCTCTAAACCTTTTTAGATTGCAAAACCAATCTTAGTAACCACAACATTGCTAGAAGTGTATCCTTGTGATTACACGAGCTACACCCAACCTCTCTGATGTAGTCTAAAACTTATTTTCATCACTTGGTCAAGGTCATTTTTATCGAAACGGAGACCCCACTTTTATATTAGAAATGAGCCTCTAATATTTAGAATTTGAAATTTTTCACAGTGGTTCGTCAATTAATCTGTAACATTGAAGTTGAACCAGATACATATACAATGTTGAATTTGAATCGGTAAATATAATTAAGATAATTAGCAATTAGCAAATAAGATCACATATTAAAAAATTAGCAGCAAAGAACAAGAAGAAATTAGCAAGCAATTAGAAAATAAGAAAAACGGAGCAATTATCAAATTAGCCTTTGATTTAATTTTCCCTTCTTTCCCTTTTGTCGTGTTCACATAAAAATCAAAGAGATGAGAACTTTAGAAATGGTGATTGATGGCTAGGCAGCGACGCATGGCAATGGGGGTGGGAGAGGGCACGTTGGCCGACAGACAAAAGAGAGGAGAAGAGTTGAAGAGATGACGGGTGGTGGCTGGCGTCGAAGAAGAACAAAAGAAGTGAAGAATACAAAGAACAACTGCATAATCATGTTTTGTTGATATTTTTCTATTGTTTGGGTTGGGTTGAGCCTGTCTTGTCCATTTTCTTCTTTTTTATCATATAACAAAGTTATCGGCCTAGTTTCGAAGAACTGGATGCTCTTGGACTAGGTCGGCCCTGGATATGGTGAACTTTAGTTCTACTTGATTTATTTCTCTATTAGAATCTAATCATTCACAATTTTCATCAAAAGAATTTTGAAGATACAATGAGAAGTTTTAAAGAAAAAAGTTAAACAACACAAAAACTCAATAAAAAATAATCTCATGTGTAAATACTTCCTTAGATTGCGTAAGTTAGTATTCAATCATCCAAATTTGAAATATAACTTTTAACTAAAATAGTTTAGTTGTCTTTCGATTATATTATTCTCTTTGAATGTCTTTGATGACAGTCCGTCATATAATATTTTTAGTGGTTTCTATGAGTCGTTTTGCAGTCATTTAGGCAATTTCTGTGTTTTAGTTGAGTTTTGTAAAAATTGAAGAAATGAGCATGAAAAGATAAAAGTGCACAAAATACCTTCAAACCGGCTCGAAATCACCCTAACCAGACAACGCCGTCAAGCTATGTTTTTACAAGATGTTTCAAGTGACCTACAGGGGTATAGTCATTGTGGACGTTCCGGTGATAAAAAAAAAAATGCACAAAGGAATGAAGAAAGTATGAAGGAACAACCAATGTGGGTTGTGCGATTGCGCATCACACATGAAAAGTTATGCATCACACATGATGAAGCAAACAAGAGAACCAGGTATTTCCTCTCACGTGTTGCGCAAAGAGGCATGCACATTCCTATGTTTGTTCCCTGATTGGTAGAACTCGCGAATCTATATAAAGGTAGTTAATCCTTGACCTAAATTATTCAATTTTACACTATTTGGAGCATAAAAATGTATTTTTTGGATGATGGAGGTTGTGAGACTACTTCCTAGCTATTTGAATCATATCGGATGAGCACTACTTTACACAATTGAATTCTAAGTATTATTCAGTCATCAGTTGTTCTTAACGATTTTATATGTTTTCGAATATATAAATTGATGTATGTGTTTAATGACTATTAACACTAGTTTTTTATACATGATCTAGGATAACTGTTTAGATGACAATAGTGTTAGAGATATCGTATTGTCACATCCGTGACATTTTTGCTAAAAACCCTCGATGATCACATATTATTTAAGACATTAGGGGGTTGTGATCAAAGCATATAGGGTTATGCACCAAGACAATGAGCTTAGCTATTTTGTTAAATCATCTTAATACTAATGAATCAATTGTAGTAATTTAGATGTGGTTACCAAATATCAAAGAATAAGGAGTTAAAAAATGGCCTAATTACCTTTCTTTCATGATTGTATCACAATTTTATTTAATTTGCAAACACAATTTGTGCCAGTGCATCCCTCCAAATTAACATCTTAATTACAATTTTCTTTGTTGATTAGAAAATTTACAATACACTTGTTAAGTTATCCATCAAATTCTTGGCACCATTACTGGGATTGTTGATTAATTTCAACAAGACAATTGTGAATGTACTTCGGATATATGTCTATTTATTTTTTTGTCAAGATATAGAAAATACAAAAAATCTAGTGAGCTTATTGTCTTAAATTTTTGCATTTGTATAGTGCTACTAAGTTATTGTTTACTTATCACTCGTGGGTTCCAACCGGTGAACTCTGTTTCCTTTAAAATTAAAAAAGTAGTCCTAACAAGTCTTGGAGAAAATAAGTATGAAAGGGATCTTACAAGACCTAATTGAATTTTTGAGCTAGTTTTATGAAACTTGTAAATTTTATTGTCTAGTTTGAGTGATTGAAGACCAGTTAAGGAGCAACAACATGTCAATGCTTCGAAACTAAGAGAGAGACATCACATCTTCATCCAAAGTTAGGGGGGATTCAGACTTTAGGTACATGTGGAGCTAAAATTTTTAATAAATAGTAATGTAAACTTTTTTTTTTAATCGACAAATATTATTCTCGTCAAGATTGTGTAAGAAACACAAAAATTCGCAAATCAAATAGTCTAGAATACAGTAATGTGCTCTTACAAAGGTGCCAAAAGCAAAAGAGCAAGCACCTGCCAACCCAATACTCGGCAATTCCATAAAAATAAACACTATGCAAGCCAAAAATGGAGGGCTGCTGTTAGTTGAGAGATATTGAAATTTGAGAGAGGATGAGATGAGAAGAGGCGCGTAGGAAAGGAAAAAGAAAGAGAAAGTGAAAGTGAGTGTGCTGCTATTGCTGCTGTGTTTTATCATTATAAAAAAAAAAAAGCATGTGGAGCTTTAGCCCCACGTAGACTCAATGTGGGTCCGCCCCTGGCCTAAGCCTTAAGGTATTGGTTTAATGAATCATATCTTTTATAAATTCAACATTTTACTCATTGATAGACGGTGTGAGACTTAGACACTCGCACTTAAAACCTAACAATCTTTCCACAAATGTGAGTTTCCACCTTCAATAACATGATTCAAGATATGATCCACTATCTCCCCCCACCAAACTGAAACTAGGACTGATACCACTTATTGAATAGTTTGGGGAAGTCAGGAACAACAACATGTCAATGCTCCAAGACAACAACGTCACTTTTCCATCCAAAACCTTAAGGCTTTAGGTTAATGGATCACCACTTTTATAATTCAACCATTTTACACATTCATAGACCATATCTAAGGGAAATATAAATATATATAAAAATAAACATATACATCTCATGATATGTTTAACACTTGTTTCTCTATTTATTTTATTTTTTTAGGAGGAACACTTGTTTCTCTATTGTTTTATTATTATTTTTTCTTTGACTCAAGTTTTTCTAATGTTTGTTTAAGTCATTTTATTTAAATGGTACTAGACTAAGAGTTACACACGTTACGCGGCAATCAAAACTAATTTAAAATTAGATGGCCAGCAAGCAAGTAGTTGAAATCACTGATCACGCTTTGTTGTTGGATTATCAATTAATAATCATCAATTAACAAGTATTAAATCATAATTTAATCTTATATATTTTTATAGTTTATTGATTAAATCGAGATAATGGAAAAGCACAACATGAAGTAGTAGTATCTTCTTCTTCCATTCTCCTAATTATCACAGCAATAATCCATAAGTTTTTGAATATAGTATTATATCTTCAGACACAAAAAATCCTACAATGGACGTAGCCATGATTTCCCATTCAATTTCCAACATCCTACAATGGATGGACACCCTAAAACCCTTAGCAATTCGACTATCAGGAATTGAACTCGATCAGCTTGAAAGCAATCTTAAACAAATCAATCACAAAGTCCAAAAAAAGAGCCACTCCGAGTGGCTTCAAAAGGTTAAAGATGTAGTAATCGATTTGAACGATTTGACCGAGGATCTTCGTTACAAAGAGAGTATCAGGTCAGGCTTAAGCATAAAGAATCGCATTAAAGGAACTCGTCATGTTAAGAAAGCCACCGAGGAACTCAAACGCCTGATCGAGCAAGAGACGAAGCTAGGAGAAGAAGAAGCAGCAGTTATTAGTAATACTACTGAGAAAAGAAAGTCTGCATGTGAAGACTTTGAGAAAATTACCAAGCATGTAGCTGTTGGAAGAGAAAACGAGAAGGAAGAGATTATAGATCAACTGGTGAACCTGAAGAACACTGATGCTGCTGTTCCTGTTGTTATTGTTATTGTTGGTGTTCCTGGAATTGGCAAAACAAAACTTGCTCATCTCGTTTGTGAGGATGAGCAAGTCGAAAAGAATTTTGGGTTACAACCAATTTGGATCAAAACCTTTGATGTTGAATCTATAGCAAAAAGTGTTGCCGAGTCTCATCATGAGAAACGCCTCTTACTTGTTATAGATGATTTGAGAATTGAGATTAATGAGCCTGATTATCTTGAGAAGTTGCAGAAGAAATTAACTGAAGCTGTTGGTGGCCGTGCTGATACAGCCATACTCATTACTACACGTAGTAACCATGTCGCGGACAACATTGCTGCTAGACATGTTTTGAAGTTGCAGGGGCTTAATCAAGAGGATTCTTGGTCCTTGTTTGAGGAAATTCATGGAGCAGTTTCAACTTACAGCCAACACTGCACCGCATCAGAGATCGTGAGGGATTGTCGTGGAGTCCCTCTTGCAATAATGATCGTAGCGACAGTGATGCTCTATAATCGCGAGGGCTCGATTCTGCAACCGGAACCTCACATAGAGAAGATGTTTCTAGAAAGTTTCAGGTATATGTATTACGAAGATCTTCCAACGTATCAGAAGTTGTGCTTTGCATATTGTTCATTGTTTCCAGAAGATTATTTAATTGATGCCGAGAGATTAATTCAACTTTGGACGGCTGAAGGATTTCTAACAATTTCCTCAAACAACAATCCAGAACAACAATTTGGTCGAGCTTGTTTCAACGAATTTGTTCCTTTGGTTTTTCATCAAGTGGAAGAAGAAAATGAAAACCAATACGGTGGTGTTGTGACAAACAACAACTACTTATATAAAATAAACCCGTTAATGCATAAACTTGCAAGGCTAGTCACCATCGACAGTCGCGAAAACATCACCGTGGATTCGATGGGGGAGGGTGTTCACGATGGAATGCTACGAGTTTCATTTGATTATGCTTTAGATTTGTTGTGTGGGATCCCAGATTCTGTGTTTGAGAAAGCTAAAAATCTTAGGACCATTCTTTTGCCATACAACACTGACAACCCTCGGCTTCCTGACGAGGTACAGATGACAACATCAACCTGTGATAAGATCTTTAGCACCTTCAAGGCTATGCGCGTGTTAGATATGCATGACTTGGGGATCAAGACGATTCCGAGCTCTATTGAAGAGGTGAAGTACTTGAGGTATCTAGATCTTTCTCATAACAACTTAGAGAAGCTTCCTAGTTGTATCACAAATCTTATCCACTTGCAAACATTGAAACTTTCTCAATGTCATTTCCTCAAGGAATTGCCAAAAGACATGGAGGATTTGAGTTGCCTCAACCATCTTGACATTGAGGGATGTCTTGGTCTAACTCACATGCCAAGTGGGATAAATAAGCTCACTTCTTTACAAACATTGTCACTCTTTGTGGCTAGCAAGAAACACGTTACGGGAGGACTAAGAGAACTCACCGATCTCAACAATCTGAGAGGTCATATGGAAATTTCGCATCTGGAACAAGTCAAGTTCTCTCCATCCAAGGAAGTTGCAAAAGATGAATTTTTGAAAAAAAAGGAACACCTTGGGTTCTTGACTCTAAGATGGGATCATGAGGAGGAGGAGGAGGATAAGAAGGAGAAGGAAAGCAATGTCAATGACAAGAAGTCGCTTGACTGTCTTGTGCCACCTCCGAATCTGAGAATGTTATTCATTGTGGGGTACAATGGTCTCACCTTGTCTGACTGGTTCGGTTCACTTCTTTGTCTTGTTAAGTTTACCTTGAATGACTGTCCAAAATGTGAATTTCTCCCACCAATGGATGAGCTTCCACATCTCAAGGTTCTCCAACTTCGAAGGTTGGACTCACTGAAATTCATTGCAAAAAACAATCAAGTTGGTAATTTCCCTTCCTTTACTACACCAATATTATTTTTTCCATCCTTGAAGGAACTTACAATCTCGGATTGTCCTAATCTAACTAGTTGGTGGGAAACTGCGATATGGGATAATGATAGACCATCTTTCAGTTGCATTTCAAAACTAAATGTCCAATATTGCCCCAATTTAGCTTGCATGCCGCTATATCCTAATCTTGATGATGAGCTCGTTCTGGTGGAGTCGCACGTAAGGTCAATGAGGGATACAGTGCATTATGCTGACAGTACCGAAAGCACTGAAATTTCTAATTCACAATCACAACCGTTCTCCAAATTGAAGTCCATGGTAATTGAGCGTATTGACCAATCTCCACCGAAGAGATGGCTTAAAAACTTCATTTCACTTAAGGAACTTCACATTCGAGATTGTTTGCATTTGAAGTCTCTACCTGAAGGTTTCCGGTCTTTGAGTTCACTCCAAACACTCACTATTGAAAGATGTCAACAACTTGATCTTGAGTCCTCCCCAAATGAGTGGGAGGGTCTGATAAACCTTCATTCTCTTACATTAAGGAGTATTCCAAATCTCAAGTCCCTTCCTCGGGGATTCGAGATTGTGAAATCTTTAAAAGTCTTAAGGCTTTATGATTGCCATGGTTTAACTTCTTTACCGGAAAGCATATCTAACTTCGCTTCACTTGAAAAACTGGTTCTTTCTGAATGCAGAAAGTTAGATTCTCTTCCCAAAGGAATGGAAATGCTCCGGTCTCTACAGACTTTGATTATTAGGGACTGCCCTTTGTTATTGCCAAGGTGTCAACCAGACACAGGTGATGATTGGCCACAAATAAAGCATATCAAAAATATTAAACATGCCAAGGAAACTTCTTAAGGGACTTGTGAAGATCACAAGACAAATTTACTTACACGTTTATGGGGTAAGTAATTAGCTAGAAACAGCAGGTCCTAGTTGAATTGTAATTTTATTAATTCTACTTTCATGATTAATTTCTTGTAATGTTATGCTATTTGTTTGTGTTTATCTTTACAAAGATTGGAGGAAGAACTACTATAAATATTTATAGACTATAACTTCATGTGTTAGATATAAAAGTAAAAAGACATGTCATTCCTTCCTCGGATTGTAGCATCATTCCATCACCAAAAACATTCATAAAATAAATTAAGTATTTATCATTTCATTATTTCAGAAAATTTAATCATTTTAAGCTTTAATTAGTACGATATTCCAAAATTTGCATCAATTTTAATTTTCAATAATTTTGTACAGTAATTATACAGTACTGGCATGTTTTGTTTTTCAGGTTATAAATTTGAAGGACTAAAGAGGATGAAAGATGTGGATTTTCATGTTTTGTTATCTATTTCAATTTTTAATAATATTTACTCTGAGATGTTGTTTTTGGTTGTTGGAGATTTTATGTTTGAATTTTTATCCGTCTTTAAAATATATTTATGATTATACAAACTATTAAATAGAATAATTTGTTTTACAACTTTACACTTTCAAACTTGCTAAATCAGTTG
Source organism: Medicago lupulina (assembly GCA_958299785.1). Taxonomy (NCBI): domain Eukaryota; kingdom Viridiplantae; phylum Streptophyta; class Magnoliopsida; order Fabales; family Fabaceae; genus Medicago; species Medicago lupulina. Next base: position 11,844,443 of record OY283146.1, read on the forward strand.
AGGAAATAAGTAACTTTAGCCAAAGAGTTAACAAAATTTTGTAAACAATGTAATCTTTTAGAGGATTTTATCCGACCATGGTGACTTAAATAGGACCTTGATTTACTGCAAATGATTATGCTTCACCAACACCATAGGTCCAAAATCCATTCCAAAATTAAAACAAAATAGTTGACAATTAAACTCAATCTTAATCTATTTTAATTTTTGGTTAAATATATTTTTAGTCCCTCAAAATATTTCAATTTTCAATTTTAGTCCTTAAATTTTTGTCGTCGAATAATGGTCTTGCTAAACATTTTCGTCCTCAATTGTGGTACGAGTTGCTAACTATACCCATAACAAAAGCCGATGTGGCACTAACATGGCGGATTATAATTAGAAATGCTGACATGCCAAATTTTTATTGACATGACAATATTACAGTGATTATTAATTTTTTATTTTAAATTAAAAACACAACACATCTCCTTCGTCAAAATTTTCCATAAATCTGAGATCAAATTATTCTTCTTTGATTCTCTTCATCGTCATACTTTCACTAGGTTTGAATAATTAAAACCGAGAAATCATACAACAAAAATCATTCATAGAAACTCTAAAACAACTTTATGTCAAAAAAAAACTCTACAACAACTTCTCCCTGTTAAAAATTAAATCTTAAATTCACTAAAAAAACCAATAAATCATACTTATTCGTTGCTCTTTGATTCAAACTTTCCAAAAAGTTCTCCTTCGTTTTTCGGAACTACGCCTCCATTTTCTTCTGCTCCTGTATTGTCGCTTTTTTTTACAAACTCATATATATTTTATAACCCATAAAATACACAAAAATACCCCAAAAAATCATATGAATACCCCGTCATCAATCATCGATTCCAACCCTAATTTCAAACATATGAACCCCGATTAAAAAACCATATTTCTTTTCCCTAAATTTCAATCTACTAATAAAAATTGTCGCCTTCATAATTGCCTCGAATAGATAGTTCTCCGTTTGTTATACTTTTCATTTTTGTATTGAACTTGATAGAAGAAATTAAAGAGAGAAAAAATACGAAAATTTAGTGATGAAAAAATTTAGAAATTAACCACAGTTGCAATGTTGGCTAAACGTGATTTGAGTTGTGATAAAAGACAAAAGTGGTCAAGGTTTTGCATAAACAATGAAGACTATGAATTAAGAAACAAAAATCAAAGGAAATATGGTTCAAACAAAAGGGGTGAAAACAAGAAGAAAGAGGGTTTGAACAAAAGTTCAAAGGAAAGAGGGTTCGAACAAAAGTTCATATATTTGGACTACAAAGTAAATTTTTAGATAACTTAAAAGTTTGGAAATTGCTCTTCTCTCATAAAAAACTGTTCACTTCCATACAAACTAGCCAAAATCTCTTCACGTGAGTTAACTCACGTTCGACACGTTGGATATAACACATGAGTTAACTCACGTCGGGATATAACCTACGCGAGTTAACTCACGTGGGATGTACTAATGTAGCGAACGTGCTTAAGTCAAGCTGGATATAACACATGCATGACTTAACATCTTTAATTATCTAAAGTAAAAATTCACCATTTTGAAAATATTTATCGAGATAAATCGAACAACATCTTAGATGTTAACATTTGTATTTATATGTTAGTTAAAAAAATATGGTAAAAGTTATTTATAATACTCATTGTAAAAATGCGATGTTTATGTCCTCGTGAGCTTAACTCAGTTCGTAGATACAATGCATAATATATACAAGTTTTGAGGTTTGGATCGCGGACGCCAAAAAAAAAAAAAAAACCACATGTATTTTGAAACAAATGAAATATTTTATTTGGAACTTGAATTTTGAAAGGATTTTCAACAAATATATATACTGCCCGCCACTCTCAAATTTACGAAACCCACCTCAAAGCCTATTCTCTCTCACACAGAGTTCCGTCTTTCTTTCTTTCTTTCTTTCTTTTGTTTCCCTTTTCCATTCTCTCTTTCTCAATTCCGTTCCACCTATTTGCACCTCTCCAATCGGTGGTGAAATGTCGTCCCAAGAGAAGATTCTGACTCATGACGTCACCAATGCCGGTCTTGTTCTCAGTGATCATATTGACCTCCAAGAATCTCAACAACCTTCGAGAGAGGTTTGTTTTCCGTATTCAGAATCATGTTGAAAAAGTAAAGCATTGGATGTTGTTTTAGCGTGTTTGTTTGTTTGTTTTCTTTTTTATTTACTTTGGAATCAAGTTTATGCTTACTTGAAAAATCGCATACCGAGAAACTTATGATTTGGTTAACTTTTGATTGAATTTTGTGTCGGGGCAGGCGTTCACGCAATTTTGATGGAACGAAAAGTTTACACAAATTCACACTCCGAAGTTGATTGCTAGATCTAGTGAGGGAGGAGCTTCATGCTTGGCTCAGTCACCTCAACTTTACAAGCAAATGGCAATATGCGGTGACTTTCGCCTTGTTTTCGAGAATGGTTCTGTGTTTAATGCTGAAGATTCCTTTACTCATAGGCATTTGTGTGAGTTTACTGGTCTTGATGTTGAAATGGAGATAAAGAAGCATTACTCTGAGGTATATTTGTTGCATTGGCGGATTTTGTGTGTTTGTAATTGTCAAGAGAAAAATAACTTGATTTACTGATCATTTGTGTTTTTTTGGCAGGTTATGGATATTGTTGATAGATTGTTTGTTGCCATATTTGATAGTTTGAACCAGAACTGTAAGAAGGATCTCGAAGCTGTGGGGAATCAGTACCAATTTCAACCTCTAAAGGTGTGTATTTTGTATCATCTAATGGATTTGTTATTTGTTATGATAAGTTGCATATTTTTCAGTTGATTTGTTTTGTAGTGTGTTCATGATGCTTTTGTTGAATAATATTAGATGTTAACAAATGCATAGTTACCTGTTTTGGTCTGACCATAGTCCTGTGAATCTGCAGTACCTGCCAAATACTCTGCGGCTTACATATGAAGAAGGTTGACAAATGCTCAAGGTAAGCTTGTTTATATGGTGTTTATTTTGCCAACTGCCGTCAAAAGCAATGACTTGGTCCATACAGCCTTGCTTGCTTGACGGATGTCAGATAGAGTGAATAGTTGTCGCATGAAGGTTCACAGTAATGTATAGCTTGTTTATTGCTGAATTGATGACTGGAGAATCTGATATCTTTGTTGAGTCATTTTAATGGTTTTAAAATCCCATTCCCAATCCATATAAATATAATAACCTTGCATGCTTGCCAATTGAAATTGTCATTTTGAAATCCTTTTGAGTCTTGAGGTAAATGATTAAAAAATATTTACTCCCAACGATAGGTGGGGGTTTAGATAGTTGCTATACACAATAAGCTTGTGTAGTTGTGTTGCATCTCTTAATGATTTTGTTTTGCAGGAAGTTGGAGTAGAAATCGAGCCTTTTGGTGACTTGAATAAGGAAGCACAAAGGAAACTAGGCCAACTAGTTTTAGAAAAGTAATTTCCTTATCAATTTTTACCACTTAATATTGTTTTTTTAATGTTATGAGCTTTTATTTAAAATTGTTTTTTGGACTGTAATTCTATTTGTAGGTATGACACAGAATTCTATATTCTTCATCGGTACCCTTTGGCTGTAAAGCCCTTTTATATAATGCCTTGCAATGACAAACCAGAATACAGTAACTCTTTCGATGTCTTTATCCGTGGTAAGCAGACACAACAAGTTGTTTTGTTATGCAATGCTTTGGCATGACAATCTGGTGTAATTAATTCATCACGTCCCGTTCAATCATCCTACTGCTCCAATTGTGTTTGCACTTCCATAAAAGCTTTAGCTCTCTGTTATTGTTGTTTGATTTGAAATTCTATATATTCATTGTCCCTTAGGCAAGGAGATAATTTCAGGAGCTCAACATATCCATGAACCAGAACTTTTAGAACAACGTGCACAGGCTTGTGGCATTGATGCCAATACCATATCTGATTACATTGATTCTTTCAGGTATTCGTATCATCACGTCTTCCTCTATCATTCAGTGTCTCTTATACCTATGCTTAGGCTGTCCCTACCCTACTACGAGCTCCGGCTATTATAATTATGTATATCTGGTAAATAATGTCTATCACTATCAGATAGCTAAATATGTGATCATTTCCAGATATGGTGCACCACTGCATGGTGGCTTTGGAGCAGACTTGGAGCGTGTTGTAATGCTATTCTGTGGCCTGAATAATATTTGATAAACATCACCTTTTATATCTTAAGTTTGTATGTAGATTCCTGAACATATATTTCCACTGGCAATATTGGAGAAATTTGTACTGAAGTTTGACTTGATGCAGTTGCCAATAATAGGTATTAAACTGTAATCTTGTGTTTAACCCTTAATCAGTATCCAGGTTACTCGATGATAAATCTGACCGCGTTTATATCTAGAATAACATTTTAATGAAATTTTGTATGAATAAATGCTTTTACAGAAGTAATTTTGTTCTTATCCCCACGAACACAGCATATTATCACTTTTTTCAAATTAGTTTCTAAAGTACTTTTACAAATAACTATATGAAGTAATTATTATAAATGCACAGTATTGCCTGAACTGTTAGTGGTACTGTGGTAAGAACCATGTGATTTTATGCGGGGAGTCTTGCTGGCTGCAAGTGCAAGAGATTATCTTACCACAGATGCTAAAATTCAGAGCAATCCCTTAAGGGACAAATTTTTAGACGATCAGAGTCTCCTCGTCGGGAAAAGGATCCTCTCAATTTTTTTACTATCTTTTTTTTTCAAGTTTCCAATCTCAACCCTTAATTAACTTTTCTCCGGTTTTTCAAATTCCAAAAACTCTCGTTTTATATATTAAGGCTTTGTTTGGGAGTTTGGAGGGGAGGAGAATGAAAGGCTTTGAGGGGTGAAAAATATGAGGGAAAATAGAGAAATTTTTAAAAAAAATTAAAAGAGTAGTTTTTTAGAGAATGATAAAATAATGTATATGATTATTATATTTTTAATTTTAATAATATTATAATAATGACCACCCTAATGATAAATTAATGCATATGATCCTAATGACCACTCTGCACAACCTCTATCTGTCCACTTTGTTGAGTGTTGTTGTCGTTACACATGTGTTGATCGTTCCATGGTTGTTCTCGAAGTCTCTCACGTAGATTAAATCTTTATATGAGTCAAATAATTATGGAAAGCTTTCACATAAATATTCTGATATTAAGCAAATCTATGAGTTGGGAAGCCAAATTTCATCGAAGCCTATCTATTTACGCTATGTCTGGATAAACAATTTAAATTGTTTATCGCATAAGCAATTATCGTGTATTAACAACGCCATAAATTGTTACTTCGCTTTTTGAGAGTTTCACCTGTAATTTAATAGTGAAAATTAGAAACTATATCGGAACAAGCGAAGTAACAACGCCGAACCTTTACAAAAATCCTGCCTGTCCCCGGATTTTAAATAATAGGTGAAGAGCATAAAATATACTTCATTGAGAGTATTAACAATCATTGGCAGCATGAGTTATGCAAATAGCCGTTTTATTCACACAAATTACATTGACAAATAGCCATTAGGAAATAAACATCTTGTAATTTATGTTATTTTTTAACAAAAACTTGCACCAAGTATATAATGACGAGCCTGTTTGAAAAAGTTTTGATTTCAGTTTTTGAAATATACAAGTCTTCTTCTCACAATAGTTATCCTTTTACATGTTTTACTTTTAGTCCCCAAAACTAAAAAAATTCAAAACAGTTTCCAAAACTGTAATTTTAAAAATAGTTTATCAAAAAAGTTTTTAATTTTCAAGTTTTTAAAAACTAAAAAAGAGTTTTGGAGAAGTGTTTCAAACAGGCTTTAAGTTTTTTTAGACCAGTTGTCAAAGAGCAACGCTATAACGCAGTAGAATTTGAACAAATTGCTATATGCTATTTAGTACAAACGTGAAGAACAGATTCTCTTCAATTTCATTCTTACATAACTCTACTTATAATTGATTATTACTGCAAAAATAATAAGTGTTTGATGACATATTGACAGTATAGTAAAAAAATGATGACTGTCACAGAAAAATTCTGAATATCAACTCACCAGTGATTTTTACTCTAGTAAGGACATATGTTCTGTGATCGTGGAAAGTAAAGTCGTAGTTGGGAAACCAAACCATCCATATTCTTACAAACACAATGATCCCATGATTCAACTTGTGAGAGACAAAAATGTATGGATTAAATAATAAAAATAATGGGTTTTTTTTTTTGTCATATTAGTGAGGAAAGGTTTTGTAAGGTGGGCCACAACAAGTTTATTTCCTTGTTTATCTTCTAAACAAGGAAAATTCCAATTTTTATCATCTTTGTCTCCCCTTACTTTCTCATTCCTTACCCAATTTAATTAATAATGACACTACTTAACAAAAGAGAGGCAAAATCGATCGACTAGAAGTGTTGCTCATAATCGATTTAAGTGTTCGAGTCCATTAGACTATCGATTAAGTTGGTTCAGGTAACAGATTAACTGAGCCATCTCATCATTCAACACACATTTTCCCTAAACTATGCGAGTTTAAAATAGATTTCCAATTTATTTGAAATAAAAAACAGTGGCATTAATAATTAGAAGTACAAGATTATTCTTTCTCAATGAAAAATTACAAATTCATGAAACAATAGAAAGAAAGACTGTAAATTTTTCTGCAATTGCTACAATCTCTATCGTCCTCACAAGTGATTACCCTCTGTTGAAGCAAGTATGAATCTTTTGAAGCATGCATATTACTGTCGTCATTTTTTGGTAGAATGGATGGGATTTTTCCATGTGCAGCGGAAGATTTCATACATGAAGCTCACCTGTGATACGACAAGAAAGATAATGGGAATACTCCCAAGTGACATGATTGGTACTGCAATGAACCACTTATGGGTTCCATATCCCTTTAAGATCATATCAATAATGGCAGTGGAAAATGCAACTATCATGGAACAGACAGAGAGAAATAGGAAAAAGAGACCCCACAATAACTTCCAAGGCAACCTCTTGAGAAAGTCTTTCTCAGCATAACGCGACGTGAGAATCCCAATGAAAATCAAGACGGAAGTGGCAGATGCGAAGAGTGATATTGCGTCTGCTAAGAGAAATGCAGTGAATATGTTGTCATGCAAGAATATGGGCAAACCAGTTTTGTCGTCGTTTCCACCTGGGACGGTAAAAGCTGCAGCAAACATGATGGTAGTGATGAGAGTACCCACAATTGTATAAGATGCTGCTGTGTCTTTTGCCCATTTCTCTCCAAGTTTCACTAGCTCATTGTGGTTTTCCGTGAATATTTCGTAAGGCTTTTTACCATCACTATTTTTGGCTTCCTTAAACTTGGGATGTACAACTTTTTCCACTGCCTGCAATTTTAGAAGCATTTAACTTATAATGAAGAAGCAATAGACAGCATATATGTACCTCTGAAAAGTACATATCTGGATTGAAAGAATCACATTGTGTTAGCTTCATGAAGTTGACACAAGCTACATTTTCCTATATTACCACTTCAAATAAAATAATAACCATAATGATAATTTCTTCATTCTCCAATTTTAAAAAATAAAATTAATTATTTTGCACATCTAGTATTGAATGTGTGATATAAACAATTAAATACATTCAATAATACATAGAGATAAGATAGGTGACCTTAAACCATTGAATTTCTCTTTGCATTTGCAGAGCAGCACCAGATTTTCTATCAGAATCAGATGAAGAACCCAAAAGTGCTGCCAGGTGCAACAGGCTATTGTCAAACACGTCCTTAGAAGATCTTAATATCTCCTTCCGTTCATGGAGACAATCTATGAGTTGAAATACATTTTTTTTCCGATACAGAATAGCATATGAAAATATGCCTCTATTGTAACCATCTACAACTTTAAGCAGATCAGGATTAGCCTCTCTCATAGCATTTACGATCTCGATTATTCCATGTTGGGCTGCATTCAACATGGCACCATACGCCGAAGCCTCTTTGAGTTGTGAATCATTAAATTCTTTAACACTTCGGCAGAAGTAACTCAATATTCCTATAACTTCACAATGCGTATATTTCTGTTCATATATTTTTCCTATTCCTGAAAAAATTGAAGAGACTTCATCGGTTTTGGTACTTCAACATGAAATTTGTATTTGACAAATTATATAATAATATAATAATGAGATGAAGACATTAAAAAAAGCCATTCAAAAACTAATAAAAATGAATGATCTGAATCAAACTTTTGCATTTGCTCATTAATTACGTACCAAATATATTTAGATAAACAAAAATTTGAACAAAGAAGTATGCAATTCCACGGAACATTCTACCAAGTAGTAGACCTGAACAAGTCAACAAATCAGTGTAGAAATAAATAAATAAAATTACTGAAGAAAAGTTAAAATGATTGAAGGATATAGCCGTCAATGAGACAGAACACGACATACCCAAAAGCTTTATGGGCCATATGAAAAATATTGAAACCAACAGTTTCCAGAAGAGGCAACCTACAGAAAAGCTTTGAACCATTTAATCATATATACATATTATGTTGGTAATAAAAAAAAAATGTTTTTCTGTCTTATGAAAGAGGAAGAATATAACTACCGGCAAACTTTATACAAAGAAAATTCAAAACATTTCTGCCGAAGCTAGACTGGCCTGCGGAAGAAGTCTTTGGTGGTCTTTTATCAGCAATGGTTGCAACAGTTGTTACATTTCGGACTGAATTCCAAATGCTAAGATCAACTATGGTTGCAACACTTGTTGCTTTTCCGACTAATTTCAAAATTTTGGAAATACCATAGTCGTTTTTGAATTTCCTTTCCACGTTCAAATCTGCATACAATATATATATAGAAATTTATTACACATGCATCCAATCAAAGTAGGATGTAGATATTTGTGAATATATGCTAGGACCTGTCCTAAATTGGCCCAAGGTACTGAATTCTATTCATAGAAGGCTCAAAACACCCCGACCCAAGGTTTTAAAAACGGTCTGTTATTGAGAAAAAGACCGCAACAAAAAGGTATAGGTAGTCGACGCGACGTTGCTGTTTTTCCCCATTTTTATAAAGTGACCAAAAATAACAATGAAATAGCCGTGACAAAACACTGTTAAGACCCCAAAAAAATGTATTTCATGACAATGGACAAAGAATCTAATTACTTTTTCAGTTCAGATGGATGAAAAATTACATTTTAGTACATTGAATATAAATTATATAATGTTATCTCCTTTAGGCTCTTTATTTAGTTTAGAACGTCAAATCTATCTCTAGTTTATGTTATTGTACATATTTTAAGAGTTCTATGATGGTTGTGCAACTTAGTCCTCCATGGATATGCCCAGAGTGGCATGGAAGTTTTCCTACAAGCTGAGGAAATGATTGTTCAACTTTTCCATTATTGCTAGAGAGATATCAAAACCGTATGGTATAATTAATTATTCTTATAACCACTTGTAAGGCCTTCACTTTTTTCACCTTTCTCATTAGTTGAAGCCTTGCTGGTGTATCAGTCCCCTTTCTAGCTCGAGGTAAGTCAAGTCTATTTCTTCTCCCTGGTGTAGAGTTTTTCTCATCGTTTTATGAGGATCTCGATAATCTTTGAGCTGGAAAAAATCCTTAGTATTATGCACATGGCATTTATGAAATCGGCAATCATGGTTTTGTCAACTCCATTATTTTGCGTAGAAGATTTTGGAAATTTGATTCCAGCTTCTTTGAATTCTTCTGCCACACACTCCTTGATGACAAAAGAGGTGTATATTCACTACATGGACCAACAGGTCCTCGTCTCTCTTTTGAAGATTTATCATCCCTGCGTTTTCCACTTGTTGACGACATATACTTTGATCTTCAATGAATCGACTTAGTTTCGGGTTATATCATCCTGGTACTAAAATTATTCTTGCTAGTTCTATGTCCTGAATTTCACTGAGACGGGTTTGTTTGTAGAATTTTGTGAGAGTTGTTCGCGCAATCACGTTGTTTAGAAACTCTTCTTTCAAAAGTCCTCAAAATAATTATTAGTGAAATTCTATCGACCAACACTTTTCTTTGTGTGGATCAGTCCATATTCTTTAAAACGTAGTTGTATTTTTTTAGCATATTATTATATCAGTAATAATATTAAGACAATTTTTTTTTACGCATGCATCATCTGATTAATAACGTTTAATAATATGGTTAGTTTAGTTGAGTTTGTGATTGATTGATTAATTTACAATGAATATTGGGATTAATTCAACTACATTGTTAATCACCATCATATTTGATCTCCACCACCCGTATTACCTTCATCAACATCATCTTCGTCAAAACTAGTCATGATTATCGTGTAACCATCACTACCACAACCTGCTCCGTCACCAGTGTTCTTCTACCACTATCATTCAAAACCAATCAATTGCAGGACTTGTTTTGTTTTACATGTGATTAAGGTTATGTGCCAGTGTGGAGAAAATTGAATCTTCATAAAACATTTTTGATATTATATTACCAAGACAAAGAAAAGCTTAAAAACTTACGGTCGTAAATGATTTGTTGAAGAAATCCAAGTCGAGTACCACTTGGGAAAGCTGAAGGCATTTTAGCCAATGCAACTAAGCTTGAGAATTTATCAGGTACGATATCACTAGGTAATGATAATGATTCCCTAAGCAACTTAGGAACTGAGAACTTAAAGTTTGATAATGATTCCTTGGGCAGACCATCGAAACCCTTGAGTAATTTCAAAGCCACATCTGGTCGTAGATAAAATCAAACCACATATTTCAATAAAGGAAAATACTAATAATGTTCTTTCAATATTATTTAAATAATTAAAAATGGTAATTTTGGCGTAGAAAATTTTAAATATATAACTTTTACTTTTTTTTTATTCCTATTTTGAAAACAAAATTTCTTTTTAAAAAAGAGCCTATTAAATGAAAATTCAAATAGTCTTGAGATTTAATTTTTTACGAATAGAAAATGATAGTTGTTAAGAAGTTTAAAATGAAAATTTTATATTAAAAATTGTGCACTCAACACATTGCAACAATAAAAGGTAACTTTTTTTATCTAAAATTAATCAATTATTTCTAAGTTTTAATCTTTAACAAGTGTTCTAAGGACATTTGCTAGCATGATCATTTATTTATTTAAAGGTCATACTAATTTGTGTCTTTAGGACACATGTTAAGGATTTCATAAAATTTTCATCGTTAAGTATCTTAGCATATGCCCTAAAAGTACAAATTAACATTTTCCTCTATTTATTACTTTCAAGCAACCGTTAAAAATGCAGTGATTATACACACATGCTTATCAAGTACCCTGAAAAGTGTGTTACACTACTAAGAACCATTATTATTAGAATAACATAAGAAACCTTGCTTACCAAATATTTCAGCATTGATACACAGTGACAGAAGCAAAACTCGATTTTTTGAATCGTCACCATCAAACACTTTGGAGGGGGTTTTGGAGTAAAGATAGGTAGTCAATTCTTTGTGTCCATTAGCAGCAGCTAGAAGAATAGGGATTACCTTCTCCTTATTCTCAATTTCAAGCTGATTTTCACGGGACACCTGGGAATTGGACCACTTAGTTTTCTCTATCATGCACTTTGCTATATCAGTGTTTCCAGTATAACGAGCAACAAAAGCAAGAGCTGTGTCACCACCGTTGTCTTGCATATTTACTAACTTGTCTTTCCCTTTTTTCACCAATATTTCCACATTTTTCAAATTTCCAGCAATTACTGCAACGTGAAGAAGCGTTCTATCTGAAGCAGATGTTATATATACATCTGAATCCTTAATGATGTTACCAATATAATCACCACTCTCAACCCTCGTGAATAGGTCTTTACGATGCTGATCAAGCCTATGGTAGTCCAATAGTACAGCTGTAATTTACATTCCAAGAATGGCTTAAACTAAGTGAGACTCATGATATATATATATATATATATATATATAGACACACACACAGAATGGATGCTTATAAAAATAAATGGAGGGAGTAACAATAACATTTTCAAATTGTACCTGGCAATCCATCTAGTTTGTCATTTGAAAAATCTCTGTATTTACCAGCCAAGTGTTCCCATGCCGATCGGGCTGTTTTAAGTTTAAAAAGCTCATCCTGAATCTGCTGTCCACATGATATTTGAATGATATGCAAAGCTTTCGCATTCTTCATGTTCAAAGAAACTTCTCTTTCAACTTCACAAGCAGCGCCAAAACCTTTCAAATATTTTTCATATCCATTGCATCATGTAATTAAGTAGAGATATTAGAGGACAAAAGAGCATGTATATACATGATTACTAAAGAGCTGGAGACACAATTACCATTTTATGCTCCCTAAAAATCCAAATAAAAGCGAATTAGTAACTCCCTATAGCTACTGCATCAGGTTGTAGCCTCAAGAATTGTTTGATCTAACAATTTGAAGGGCCTAAATACAACCTAAAAAGGAGAGGTTTTTGACCAAAATAGCAATTAACTTAAAGTGAAGCCTAGGTTGAATTAACAAGATTATGGGTAAATTACTCGCAAAGTATTAAAATCAATCACAAGTCCTACACCAACTATATAGGATTAGGATTTAGGAGCAGTTTGGCTAGACCAATAAGATAACTCAAAACTTATAAACTCGTATGAAAAAAGAAGAAGATATGTTTGGTTACAATAAAAAAACAATATAACAGAGAGATAGATTAGACATAACAATAGAGCAGGTGGTGACCGACTTACATTCCCCGTTCCCATCTCCGACTATCATATACTTGTCCGTTATCCTATTCATGTCCAACTAGTATAAGAAATTGAATCTCATCCCCATCCTCAATGGATCTAGGTATCCCATCTTCATCCCCATCCTTGCGATGAATCATTTTTTAAACAAAAAAGAAAGTTTTTTTTTTCAGCCTTTAGGGCAATATTATAATGCATTATCCAACAATATGTTCATTTTAACATTTCTTTAACCGAATGATTTGGTTGCTCCTTTGAATATATCAATTGCAAATTTTATAACATGTGGAACAATCAATGGGTAATAAAGTAATTTTCTATATACTGGACGGAAAACAATGGGTAATAAAGTAATCAATGGGTATCTATATCCTTGTTATCCATCTCGTACCCGTGTTTTGAAATCGGAGAAAAACAAACTCATACCCAAACCAAGTCAAAACAGGAAATCCTGTTAAATCGGGGTTGGTTCGAGTGAGTAACCACACATATGAGTTTTTCTGCCATGCTAAGATAGATAGATATGTTTGGACTCCAGTGGCAAGGAGCTCCTTCCAAGGAGGTACCCGGGGAATACTGGGTTCGATTCCCAGAAGGAACAACATTTGGTTAGTGCGCATGCCTCTACGTATAAGCCGGATTAGTCGCCCACCTTTGATGGATCTGAAACCGGTGCGAAAGCAACAAAAAAAAAAAATTCACACCGACCTTCCCGCCTTAAAGATAGGGATTTGGATCCCTCCTATGTCATCCATTGAATTTAAACAAAATATAAATTACTATAGTACACATATGTAGTTTTAAGTGGTTGTGGTTACACATAATTTTTGCAGACAGCCTAGAATTTAAATTCTCTTGAAAAGACCTAAAATTTCAATTATGAAGTGAATGGTAAAAATTAATTAGATCTTTACAAAGGTTTAGTGCAATAGCAAAAGTAGATTAATTTTATGGTGAGACATATCTTGCATTACGTATATAAGAGAGTTTTTGTTATTGAATGAATAAATATAATCACTAAATTAAATGAAATATGATGTGACATTTTGGTACAATGTTGGGAAAGACACTTGTGTATGATACAAGATCATTTTGCTTGTGCATGTTAAATAAAGCCACAAAAGTAGTTTTTTTGTTGAAACTACATGTCAAATTAGACCGTCCGACATAGTCAATGAACCGAAAATGCAAGTGGGCTAAGCTGAGTTAGCCCATATCGTTGCACATCTTGTGATGAGAATTTCTTTTTTCACCTTATCATATTCTCAAGCCCTCCGAAATCCAAAAATACCCTCAAATTTTCTGATTATATAATCCGAAATGAGGTTTTCCCTTATATTTTTGGTGAAAAATGATTTTTTTTTCCAATTGGGATTCTAAATTCTGAAAAAATAAGTACTTCGGATTTTATAATCCAAACACCCCCTACGTCAAAATTAAATTTCACATTTTTTTCCCATGATTTTTTAGCACAAGCGGGGTTCGAGTTATAAAATTCGAAGTTTCTTTTTTATGGATTTTAGAATCTGAAATCCCCCATACTCCCTCATTGTGCCAAAAGAGTATGGGAAAAATAAGTTCGAATTATATAATCTTAATTGTACTAGTACAAAAATGAACTTATTTGTGACAGGGATAATCAATTTAAGAATCATACTAACCATTTTAACTGACAGGGTTGGACCAACCTAAAATGTCATTTTGTTTAAGATTGCACTTTCGACATCTAGCAATGGCTCACAAACACCTCAAAAAAATAATAATACCCACATCGGTTGTTAACTATCATTCGCTGCAAAATGGTAGTTACAAAATGTTCATCACTTTTTAAATCAGTTTAAACGATTTAAAAAGATGTGAACGGTAGTTAACTACCAATGAGAGTATTTTGAGAAGTTTAAGGAGCTTCTGAGCAATTGTTAGATGCTTAAACAGTCAATTATGTTATTTTATTAACATTGCAGTCCACGAGTTCCGTTTAATTAGTGTAGAACATTCCTTCTGGAAAAAAAATGTTTAGTGTAGAACATAGAGGCCCACTCATCCCTCGTTGCCGATATAAGTAACAATGTAAATGCTCATTATGTCTTGAGGTATGCTCTGATCCTCGTAAGTTCCTGAAAGCTCAACTCACCTAAACTATTTAGAGAATTACTCTTCTCTCTTATGAAATTGCTCATTCCCTTATATCAGTGACAATTAACTGCCGCTGACATTTTTATAATCGATTGAACCGACTTAAAAAAATAATTGAATCGGTCTTAAAAATGTCAGCAGCAATTAATTGTCGCTGAAAAATACTGAACGACAGTTAGCTGCTGGTGATAAAAGGGAATGAAAAAATTTATAAGTCAGAAGAGTGATTTTTAAATATTTATTAGCAATAAAAGAAGGGTCTTGTTAACGAGTGCTCCGGGGCACTCTTTAAACATACTAAATTAAGTAATTATTATTTAAAAATGTCAAAGTTTTCCATTTTCAATGTATTGATTACACAAATTTTCATAAAAAGATACTATTTAAGATCCTTAACTAATGTCTCGAGACACTAGTTAACATTTCCTATAAAAGAAAGAACGGAGGTCTACCGGGCAGGGCTTAAGTTAGGTCCAAAATGATACAAGAACAAATTAAACAAAGGTGAAACTTCATTAATTTGAGTTGGATAAAAGATATATTTTTATATCAAATCCGAACAAATTTACGTGGAATTTTTTATATCAATTTATTACGTAATAAATTGGTTGGTTTAACTCAGGTTATCAAATCCATGAGGAGTATTTTTTATTTTTATTTTTTCGGTTACATATGAGGACTATTTATTAATAATTCCAAAAATACATTACTAAATATTAAATTTTATGATAATTTTACAATTTAAAATGGTAACACTTAAGTTAAATTAAAACACTTCTAAATAATAACACAAAAGTCTTAAACTATACTATTAAGTATTAACCCACCGAATTGACACCGGGGATAATTGAACGTGAGACCTCGAGGAAAGGTATATTCGCAGATTCCAAGTTAATATCATATCAACCCAAATGAGTTGGTATTGGATTCGTAAGTTTACGGTTTTGAAATCATAAACACAATATCTTAATCAAATTATTTCATGCTTTAATGAATTGGTTCGTGTTAGACCCAAACTTAATTGGATTAAAATACGGGTTGTTGGGTATAATTAAAAATCATCAGGTTAAACTTAAGTAATATTTGACAAAAAAATAAAAACTTAACTGATCACATCACAGAAACTCCTAAACACCCTAAAATCAAATCAAGATTTAAATCACAAGCGAGGGTGATAACTTTTCTAGAGTGTTGTATTACAATTAGAATTTGATTAGATTACATACGAACCTTGCTCAATATCTGAGGTGGATTCTAACTTTTTGCGATTTTTGTTGCTCAAATGCTTCCCCGCTTCAAAATTTTCTTCCAAGAAAGCCTCAGCAGAATCACCACTGATAACATCCCACAGACCTTGCCCCATCAGATAATTTTTCATGAGAACACTCCACCTTTCATAATTATCAAAGGTCAGTACTTCAGAAACTATTCCAGCGGAGGAGGCAACACTCGTAACTTTCATATTATGTTAAGTCAGATGTAAAGCTACTTGGGATCCAATAAGAAATAGTACCAATCAAGTAACCTATTTATAAATAAAGACACTTGATGTATAGACAACAACGTAATGGATTAATTTAATTTTATAGAGTATTATTTTATATTTAATGACAAAATAACTTTCTGACACTGGCATAAAAGTCAAAGAAATAGGACTTCAAAGTTCAATCTTGGATTCCCGTCATCTAACGTGAGCAAATGTAAATTGAAAAAAACTAAAAGTTGATATTTTAAGAAACTCATTATTTGTTACAAGAGAATTGTTATTCTCACTTTTGATTTTACTCATTCTCTTATTTCAACATGAATTAACTCACGTTTGGCAGTTTTCAGCGTGAGTTAACTCATGCTGACACTTGTAAGATTGGTTGAACCGACTTAAAAAATGATTGAATCGATCTTAAAAGTGTCAGCGTGAGTTAACTCACGTTAAAAAATGTTTGAGTGTGAGTTAACTCACGCTGAATTAAGAGAATGCGCAAAAACAAAAGTGAGAAGAGCAACTTTCTTGTTACAATGTACTTATGTTCGAGATTAATTGTCCATAGGCCCAAATTGTACCCAACAAACTAAGTTCAATTCACTAAGGTTCAAATAAAGCTATTCACACCTCCAGGGAGGTGAGCTCGCAATAGTTTGGAGCATCAGATCTCCCATGAAATCTGAAACGCTTGCTTCACACTTCAATGTTTAACGCTCGACAATTACTGAACCTGTCATTTGTAACCTTCGATCAACGGCTATCAATAACTAATTTTAGAATTGCCACTTCTCATTTATAAAAGAGGACTTTCCAAGTCTTCCAAGGTTTGATCAACAACAGAAAGTGCAGGGGCACATGCCACCATGATTAAAGGCGCATTAGGAAACCCTTGGGCTCTGCAAAGCACAGGGGCGCTTTTGCCATGCACAAGGCACATTGGACAACCTCCATGTGGTGAATTATGCAGATTTTTGTTTTTTTTTTTTTTTTGCGTTCTTTTATCTTGAAATGTCTTGGAACATGGGATGAAATTTCTCCATCTTAAACTGGTTTCAAAAACCTTTTAAGTAACACTGATCTTTATTCTTCAAATCCCTTGAACCTTCATTCAGAGTCTTGTTTTTCCGAGTTACTTGATTTATCAATTATGGAGTTGTATGATTAGGAAAAAAAAACTCAATAACAATGAATCGTATAAAAACAACACAAAATGTCCCTCAAACCAGGAACATCTCCTCTAAATGACACATAATATGTCTTCAAATGCAAATAAAATAACTAAAAGTCTATCATATTATGCTCCGTTATCACAACCTCAAACTTGTTGCTTTCCCTCAAGTAATAGAATAGCAAGATATTAGAATTTACATGATTTGTTTAAAAGGCTAAACTGCACTTTTCACCCCCTAACTTTTAAAATGTTGCGATTATGGCCCTCTATTAAAAATAATGGCAATTTTGGCCCATTTCGTCCGAAGATTGTTGAGAAAACGCCATGTGTCCTAAAACAGGGGTCATAATTGCAACTTTTTGAGAAGATAAGGGGTCAAAAATCATATTTCTCTTATGTTAGGGGGTCAAAAAGCATATTTCCCTAAACATGGGGGTCACTTTTCCCATTTTTTTAATAGGGGGTCAAAATTGCAACATTTTGAAACTTAGGAGGCGAAAAGTGTAGTTTAGCCTTTTTAAAACTAACACACCTTTTTGGATAGGGTGCTCATATTAATGTTCTTTCCATCTTTAAGCTTTGATTAACTTACCACTTACATGCAAGCGGGACAGACTTATAGAAGATAAAAACACTCTCAAGCATACTCGATTCCATAATACAAATATGTATCCTCCTAAGGCATGTGGGGCTGGTCAAGGCATTTGCACACTGTAGTTGACATATGAATTCACCTGGAATTGAACTTGAAGGAATTCTAAATAGGCATTCAAAGTCAAGTATTGATCATACACACTTTAAATGTCTTTTCAAAGTTATAACATGGTTTAGGTTAAGATGGAACGTTTTTGGAAAAGTAGGCTAACAAGCAATCGAGTTACATTATTATGGATCCCTAAAAACTCGAATACTACCTTTAACCTTTAGTTTTATGTCAAAATCCTAGTTGAGCATTAACTTTTGTGCCCAAATAATGCTTAGGTACTAGTAGAACTACTTATTTTCATTTTCTATTTTTTGTTGAAAATCTTTTTAATGTTTTGTCTACATTTTTCTTTTCTTTTCATAACTAAGTTCTACTAGTACCCCACCCTAAACTTAAAATTTTGATAATTCTAAAGAGCAACCCAAACTTGGTTTCAAATCATATCAAGTATTTCACCTATTCTATCTAACTCCAAAGAAATTAAACAGGTATGTCATTATAAGGATCACAAACTTGTGACATGATTTGTAACGCCCTAGTTGTTATTTTATTATTTTTGGTTGATTTTAAGTATTTTATATGTTTTAAAATGATTTATGTGATTTATGTGGTGTGTTGTATTTTAATTACATTGTTATTTTTATTATTTAATGGAATAAGCAAGAATTATTATTTATTTAGAATTTTGGAGGTTTATGAAAAATTAGTAGAAATAAGTGAGAAAATAATATTTATTGAGGTTTTTGGGGGTTAATGAGATATTAACAGAATTTAAGGGAGTTAAAAGAAATAGGTGGGGGTTATGTTTTGGTGAGAATAAGAAAGAATTAGTCAGACACATTTTTGTACGTACAAGAGAAAGGAAGAGTTTTGGGAAAAAGGGAGAGAAGCCAAGAACAAGGGAGGAGGGCCAAGAGGAGGTTTGATTTGCTGTAGATTTTTGATTCATCTGTAATTCAGGTAAGGGTGAGGCTAACCTTCAACTAATAATATATGTTTAATTTCTGAAAATTGGATTAAAAGGTTGTGTTCTTGACCTAGGGTTAGAAAGTGGTGATAATTTGCAAAATGTTGATGATTATGTTGTTGATTGCATGTTTCTGTGTTGCTTTGAGTATTATGTTGCATATTGTAACGCCCATTTTTGATTATTTAATTATTTGATTTATTTGAGAAATTGCTATATATTTTTATATATATTATGTGATGTTAAGTGAAGATTTAAGATGTTTTATGTGACGTGGCGACTTATTTTATTGATTAATAAAATAAGATTTGAAAATAAAATAAAATATTTAGTTGAGGATTAGTTTTGGATTTTAGAGAGTTATGTGGGAGAAAGAGTAAATAAGATAAGATTTGTTGGGAGTATATAAAGGGAAAATTAGGTCAAGAGAGAGTCAGTACGCGTTGTCAGAGTTTTGGAAAGAGAGAAAACGGACGTGAAGGGAGAAGAGCATAGGGCTGCGATTTTCTGCTTTGATCAGGTAAGGGTGATCCTAGCACTTAATTATATTATGCTGTAATTCATCTAATCAGGATTAGCAATCATAGGGCTGTTTTGAGAGAATTGAAATTAGGTTAAAAAGTGAGAATAATCATGAAGTAGGCCATAAAGCTGTAGAATTGATGTTTAGATTGAGTACAGAACGTAGATTAACCTTAATGATGATGATTCTGAGAGTTTAGACGTTTAAGATGATGAATTTGGGACACTTTTGTGTGATTTTCGCAGAACCCGTAGCAGTCTGTTCATCGCTCGCCTAGGCGAGCTATGCAACTCGCCGCGGCGAGTAGACCTAGTTTACTCGCGAGGCGAGCAACCCTGCTCGCCATAGCGAGCAGTACCCTAGAGCTCGCGAGGCGAGCACTCCAACTCGCCACAGCGAGCAGGACCTTAGTACTCGCGAGGCGAGCTATCCCACTCGCCATAGCGAGTAAAGTCAGAACCCAGAACCTTGTGCTGTTTGCGAACTGTTTCGCATTGAACCATGAGAGATGACCCTTGGGTAGCTTCTGAGACTTTTAATGATGTTTATTATAATCTGTAATGATGATATACGATGATTGAGATGGTTTGTGATGATTTTATGATGCTTATATGTGATATATGAATTGAATAAGTGATGAATGCTTGAATTACATGCGATGTTTGCCATATTAATGTTATACTTTATGAAGTACTTGCTGTCATGTTGCTGTCTATGTATGTATAGTTGCTGCATGTGTCAGTCCTTTGATGAATAAGATGTTTTGCGACGTTTAAGATGTTAACTTGTTTAAGTTAAAAGTGTTGAGTCTCATGCATACTCATTCTATGATGGGGGCTTATGCCCTGGAGTTTTTACTCACCAGCGACGAGGGCTTATGCCCTGGAGCTTTGCTCACCAGCGACGAAGGCTTATGCCTTGGAGTATATTTATGCTCATAGCGACGAGGGCTCATGCCCTGGATTGGTATCACATGCATATAAGACGTAGGGTTGCATAGTCAAGTGTTGATGTCGAGTCGAGTCGTCTAAGATGTTTATTAAGATGTATATGATGTTGATTATGATGATGCTAAATGATGTGTTGTTTATATTGATATTCTAAATGCTAGATGTTTATCTGTGATAAGTTGAATTATGTCGGTTGTTGAATTGTGATTATTTAATTACATGTTTAATATAATTATTTGTGAATCTCACCCCTTCTGCTGGAATTGCCGCCTCGTGGGCAAGTGCAGGTAACCAAGATTAGGTGCAGACGTGTGAGGATTTCTGCAGTCGAGTCTAGGTGCTCTGATACGTAACGAGATAGGGGATCTTCTTTATTTTCTCTGTTCCTTGCGTATTATGTTATGATATATATGATTATGTTCTTTTTGAAGATTTTATTAAGACGTTGTTGAGGCCTATGTGCCAAAGATTTTGAGATGCTATTCCTTATGATTATTCCGCTGCGACGATGATTAATAATTTATGAAGATTTAATGTTTATTTAATCATTAACATGAGATGTTTTAAGATATGTGATGCCCTGTTTACGTGCTTACTCTGATGCATGCTATTCTTTTTAAAGAAATTTTTATGTTGGGAAAAACGGGGTGTTACACATATAGTACCTGTAAACATTGTAGAAAATCGTTTTGGGTAATTGGGGGATCAAAATTGGGTTTTTGGATGAAAAGAGTTAGAAAATTCGTGAACCTTCGAACTGCCCAGATGAAGCTTCGCTTGAAGCGAGATGTTTTTCGCTTAAGCGAGCAACCCAAAATGTTGTCCAGATGAAGCTTCGCTTGAAGCGAGATGCAAGCGAACTCCAAGCGAGATACTCCCAGACTTACGACTTTTAGGTCGCTTGAAGCGAACCACGAGCGAACCTTGAGCGAGCGAGAACCAACCATTCTGTGAAGATTTCGCTTGAAGCGAGATGGCCTTCGCTTGAAGCGAGATAGGCCCTGTAAGACCATTTTCTGAATTTTGCTTCGTGTAGTAGGCCTTTAATCTAAGCCTCCTAAAAATGTTTTACTGGTTTATTTAACCTTGTTTATGAAGGTAAATGTTGTGATTGAATGTAAAATCATATGAATGAATGTATTTACATATATAATGTTATGTTGAACGTGGAGAATTGTTGTGTCACATTAGACAAAGTTGGGGAGTGTGTCATAAATAAATTAGGCACAGTTGTTGTTGTTGTTGTCGTTGCCGTTGTTATTGTTGTTGGGTTGTATGCTGATATACACCACAAGTCTTTCATACTCATGCATCGTTGGGGGCTCATGCCCTGGAATGTTAATCATTCAAATGTTGAGGGCTCATGCCCTGGAACGCCTTGTCGTTCAACTGTTGAGGGCTCATGCCCTGGGATGCTTTAACCATCCAAATTGTTGAGGGCTCATGCCCTGGAATGCTTTGTCATTCAAACGCGTTAAAATTGTACCACATGCATATTGCATTAGTTGTTGTCGTCGGTGCATTGTCAGAGTAGTTGTTGGTGAGTCGTCGGAGTCGTAGTAGTTGATGGTTGAGTTGATGGTGTTGTAGTCGATGATGTTGTTGCATTTTAAATAAGAATTGATGTAGATTGTTGTTGCAATTGTTGATGCCATGTGAGATGAATATGTGCTAATGATGCTATTTGTTGAGTTGTTGTTGTTTTAATTCAAATTGATGAATTATATATATATATATATATATATATATATATATTATTGTTGTTTGTGAATCTCACCCCTTCTGCTTGAAAATGTTGCTCTTCGTATGGGTAACTTGCAGGTAATGAAGGCTAGGTTGGTGTATGGCTCAAGTGTCTTAGGGCTCTGATACGTAACGGGATGGGAAACGTTGTTGTGTTATTTCATTCCTTTATGTATCATTTGTTTTAAATAAGTTGTTGGAGAATTTATGATGATTGAATAATGATTTACTGTTGAGGCCTTTGCGCCAAGATTTGTTGGAGTTGGTGATATTATTTTAAAAGAATTTTCCGCTGCTGTTTACGAGATGTTATATTGTTGGAATTAAATAGTTTTATTTTCTATTTAAGAATTTTTGAAAAGCAGTGTAATACTCTGTTGTTGATATACTCTGATTAATTTATTCGAATATTACGTTGTTTGGGAGAACGGGGTGTTGCATGATTCGTCACCTAAACAACAAAGAAAGAATTATTGCAAGAGGCTAGAATGTGTTAAGTGTTGGATGATGATGATGATGATACTTGTTGTAAGTTATTTGTACATCCTATTTTTATCAACATGTAAGTATTTTTGTGTCATCTCCACAGGGACTAGTGCATATCATAAACCATTCAACATCAATTATTATCTCAAGTTTATGGTTTAATTGATTGTTTGTTTAAAAACTATTCTAACTAATTTACATTAATAAAATAGAAACGAGATAGGGCATATAATGATTAGGGTTAGAGTTTGTCGACCAAGCATTACATATGTATTCTTATGACCACATAAACAAATTCTAGCTTTTAATCGATATTATCACATATCACTCGACAACATCATTCATGTCTAAATAATGTTGTGATTTTCATTGTATCGTTTAATCGAAGATTTCTTAATCTATTAAACGATCTAATAGCATTAAGTTCTTGATATTTAAAGGGCTTATCAAAAACCGGAACCCTATGTCTAGAATAAAATTTTTGATAGATGATTATTCTAATCCTAGATTCAAAAGTATCTTTCAATATCATTTCAAATCATACATAAACATAAAACACAAGAATAATATCAATATCAAGTAAACATTGCTAGAATCATATATTTAAGGATCAAAAGATTACATATTGCTTGATCAAGTACCTCTAATCCCAACAGGGTATATTTAGCTACATATTTTCATAGTAGCCTTGAAAAAATGGAAGAAAATATGAAGATTCAAGACAAGACCTTTGATTTCCCTTTCAATCATGTGAAAATCCACTTCAATCACTCTTGCTTTGTGTTTCTCTCTCTAAAAATGCCCTCTCTCTCTCTCTCTCTCTCTCTCTCTCTCTCTCTCTATATATATATATATATATATATATATATATATATCTTAAAATCAGAATATATCAACAAAATGAGAGAAAAAGCCTTTTGTAGGAGTCTAAAAAGTGACAACTCGCTAAGCGAGTTGCAGCTCGCTATGGCGAGTTGTCTTGCTGCACCATAGGTTTTCTTGCACGTAGCCTTCTCCTAACCCGCCTTAACTCGCTGTGGTGAGTTGATACTCGCTATAGCGAGTTAGCCTTCAAAATTCATGGCTCCCTGGAGTTTTCTCGCTTCTTGCTCGCTTTCAGCTTGCCATGGCGAGTTGGCCCGCCATGGCGAGTTGGCCCGCCATGGCCTCACTCTGGCATGCTAAGGGTGTATTTTCCTGGGTCTCTCTAGACTTTTCTCGCTATGGCGAGTTGAGCTCGCTTTAGCGAGCTGAGTTTTACACTTTGATGAAATTCCAGGTCCTGGCTTGCAATTTGCTGCACAATTGGGTAAAGTAAGGCACATAAAGCATAAATGGCAATGATTCATCAAATTGTAGCTTTTCCTTAGATAACTTGCAAAACAAGTAACTAAAATGCCTAAAATAATACATAAAATATGTCACTTTCTAACACTTATCAACAATAATAATAATAATAATAATAATAATAATAATAATAATAATAATAATAATAATAATAATAATAATAATAATAATATTAATAATAATAATAATAATAATAATAAAATTAGAGTGGCTTGAAAAATGCTCAAAGTACCAAACAAGTGTCTCGTATGTATGATAATACGACCAACAGTATGTAAAGAATGAGCACAAGGTCCGGGAAAACAACATTCAAATATGGATACAATATATGAAGGAATTATAGTAGAAAGTGGAAAAATATTATTATGAAATTCTCACCGGTTATACAATACAGAATGAGATGGTGATTTTGATGAATATATTCCGCTTCAAGCCCCAGTGGTTATCATGCTCTTGAACTTTAGAGGTGAGCTAACCCTCTCCTTTGATGGTTTAAACATTTTTTTGAGACAAAAACTAATTTTTGAAATTCTTTTAAAAGGAAAGGTTTTGCAATTTATGCAAAATCAACAAGAATTGTTACGAGTAGCAAACAGTAAAAATATGAAGTTATTTGATGGAGTGGCCGGTAAAAGAATGACTGAAAAATAAAAGCTAACAACAATTTGAAAATTAATGGGTTGTCTCCCATTCAGTGCATGTTTAACGTCTCGACTACCACTAATGTGTTTATATTAAAGAAAGAACACATCACACTTCATCTTCTTCTTGTTTGGTAGGGCTTCCATGAATTTGCATAAAGAGGTAAGTTATTGATCCAATCAGTAACCTTTTGGAGTTTGTGTCTTTCCTTATTAGAGAATCGTTAGACTTTTGCTTTGAATGAATCATCCTTTAGGAATTTAATATCATAATGTTTTATGGAAATGAACATTTGTCTACTTGCACTACCATGTCCTCCACTACTATATATGGATGTTTAATTTACAAAAGGAGTTTCCATGTGGTTCATCTTGGAACATTTACTAAAGAAAAATACAGAGGTAGCACAGTTCTATGTACCAGATTCAATATTTTTGGTCCTTTTTATTTAACTCTTAAATGGATAAAAACAACTAAAAATACTTATAGAAAATAGAATCTAAAATTTGAAAACTAAATCTACTCTAAAATAAACAAATAAGATCTAACATAATCCTAAAAAGAAAATAAACCTAACCTTATAAAAGGAAAATAAATACTAACCTAATCTAAAAAGATAAAACTAAACCTAAAAAATAGAAACTAACCCTGATTCTAAAAAAAAAAAATTAAAAAAAACAATAAATAAATCTACCTAAACAAATCAATTGAATATACACAAAATATATTAAGTGAATTTCCTTGTTGCAATATTATAAATTCCAGCAACGATGTAAAGAACTTGATGGATGAATTGACAAGTGCATCAAATTGTAACAAGTAATAAAGTAATAAAATATCGTCTCCATAAGGATTGTTGCTCAACCAAGCAATTAACTAAATTTATTTAACTAAAAGCAGTAAAAGAGATTATGGTTTTTCAAGTTTGAATTGTTTGCACAATAACATATCAAGTTTTTGTTTATTCAGATAATTAACGGGGATTAGGGTTTACATGAATCCCCTCTAACTTTTTCGTTGGAATTAACTCAAGTTTCTATTAGTTATGATCTATCCTTCATAAACAATATTTTCTGATTTGACCTTGTGATGAATCGGTGGGAAGTTTTAGTATTTGTGCCTAGACAAGGGCTATACTTTTGACTTCCCATAGAGATGAATCATAATTGAAATATCATTCTTAAATTCAATAATTGGATTAAAGCAAATAAGAAATTGACAAAGTTTCTTTTTCAGGTGAAAGCAAGATAGTCAGTCTTATATCTTAACTTAAAGATCATGTCAACCACTGGTTGAAATGCATTATAACATTCAGAATCGATAGAAATAAAACAAGACTAGAATCATTTTTGAATAAAAACTTTTATTAATTGAATCCAAAAAATAAATAGAGTTTCATTGTGGAACCGACATCAAAAACAAATACTCTAGATAACAATTGGAGGAAAAAACTTTGCCTTGATGCTACATATGATTGACCCTTGCCTTGTACCGCCAACTTTATTGAATGTAAATGTGTACATGTGTATCTATTTATAAGTATCTTTACTTCTAGGTTAAGTTTAGAATTTTGGGATTTTCCTTCGATCGAGCTTGGATAACAAGTAAGAACTGCATTTTACCCTAACAAAATCCCAATGGCGCATGCCACCATGCATAAGGACTCATTAGGCATCCCTTAGTGCTATGAAAAGCACATCGATTCTTTTTTCATGCACATGAGCACATTGGACAACCTCCAATTGGCGAATTCGACAACTTTTCATTTGTTTCGAGCGTTCTTCCGTCTTGAAATGTCTTGGAAATTAGGATAGTTTTTCCCAACATGTATTGTCTTCTGATAACAGGTCATCTTACGTTTTTCTTACAATGTTTTTCAGTCATTTTCGATAGGTTTTTCATCCAGAATAGAGGAGTCTTAGAGCAATTGCCTATGAATTTGGAATATATGTAATGTTTTATATATTTGAGTCATTTAATTATATATTTTTCCTGAAACATAGCAATTCTAGGGTGTTTTGATTTAATTCGCGAAGAAATCATGCAAATTGGCAAAACAAGACATCAGAAGACTTGTGAAGACTTTGGGAACATCATGAATGAAGATTCAAGATGCCTCGTAAGAAAACACAATGTTGAAGAAAACACCAAACAATACAAAGAAATTCCACATCAAAAAAAAGTTGCGTTAACTAGGATTTCCAGAGGACACAATATTGAAGCCACCTCCGAGAAAAATGGTAACCAAGGGAGTACCTAGGTGAAGTCTACACTGAAAACGAGGTCCACGGGTCAAATCCCCTCTAGGTGGGAGACTATTGATTCTCAAAATCACGATAGTCAATGCTCACAATCCAAGAGTTATGTTCCAAAGAGTAAAGGTGCACGTCTTGGCACTTACTCCCGCTCACAAGCTTTGATGCCAACTTCAAAATCAAAACCTTATTTGTATATCCCATACATTTCACAAATTCCAATGATCATGAGACCTTAGATTGAAGATATTGTGAATGTTAGAGGGGATGGTAATTGTGGTTTCCGGGTCATAGCTAGCCACTTGGGAACGGATGAGGATGGTCATGTTTTGGTTCGTCATTCACTTATTAATGAGTTGAAAAATCATAAGAGTGACTATTTGCCGATATATGGTACTGAGAGGCGTTTTAAACTTATCTTGGATGGTTTACACCCTCCACCAAGTAGAAGTGGTATTGCGTCGTTAGATAAGTGGTTGACCACTCCGGATATGGGTAACATTATTGCTACTTGCTACAATAGAGTCATTGTTCTATTGACTTTGGCTGAAATAGGTGTATGTGAGACATATTTCCCAATCCGAAGTGTTCCACCACTTAAGCCAGATTCCAACATAATGTGTCTTTGCTTAATTCCCGTTACCACCTTGTAAGGAGTGGATGAATCACAAGATTGGTGAGGCGGAGAAATGGCATTTTTAGTTTATGGATATACAAGCCGCCTTCAATGAGCTTATGTCTAAGGAGCCGAAGCCGCCAAAGAAACCAACAAATAAGCACAATCATATTTCTTGCGACTCTCCGACTCCGGAAAAGCCAAAGCAAGATTTCGAAGTCATGGATGAAGATGTTGACTATGCACTATCAATAGTCTAGTTAGATAGGTTATGACACTTTTTGGTCGATCGGTGTTCGTCTTATTTTTTGGTGGTATTACACCCCGACGTATGTTTTGGTGGCCGTTTATGTAATTTGGATATTTATGGCCAATATGTAACTAATATTATATAAATATATGAAGTGAATTTTTTTGGTGGCCGGTTATGTCACTTCCATTACTACTCGCGTTTTTTTGTCTCTAATTATACAACTATTTATTTTATCTTATTTCTCTCATATTCGTTTTTCATTATATTTTGTGAAGTGAAACATGTCTGAAGATGCACAAGATCCAGTTGAACTTCATGTTCGTTATGTAGCTGTGAAAAAGAGGTCTAGGTTCTTTGTAAACCCCATCGACAAGTTGGACGAGTTGAAGACAAAACTTGACGACTTCTTTATCCATATTGATTCAAATCATAGAACATGTGTGGTAATAGTAAATGTGTCAGGCGTGGACTTGGGGGAGGATAATGAGGACTTTTGGAAGACCGTGTATTTTCCACAACTTGTCGAAGATGATAACGACTTCGATTACATGTTTAGGGTGATGGTTGAAAATAACACTTTACATCTTTATGTCTAATCCGTTGAAGTGTAATATTTATTAACGTGTAATAGTGTAATTTGGTCGAATTTGTGTCTGTATTGTTGAATTTTAATGAATTTGTGTTTATGTAATTTAACGATGAATTTGAGTAATTTTGACCGTTTATGTGAAATCATGTGATTTTGGAAATTTAAGAACAAATTGGTGTAATTTGAATCGTTTACGTGTCATTTAGTGTGATTAAGTGATTACGGGTTGTTAACGATGAATAGGAGTGGCAATAGGCTTAGGCCGAGCTAGGCTTTGGAAGGCCTGAGCCTGGCCTACCAAATTTTTTGAAGGCCTAAGTTTGTCCTGTGGCCTATTATAGGCTTACTTTTTAGGCCTGAGTTTGGCCTTCTGAAAGTCTGATACGACCTGCTAGCCTATTTAAAAGCATATTTCAATTATGAACATCTTTAAATAAGCAATGTGATTTAAGTTTAAATAGACTAGCAAACTAATATATCAATTAGATTAAACTCTCATTTGACAATCAACATGAGTTTTTAGGGAAGTTGACTATTCATATTTCAATTCTAGTTTATAATAAGGGTTTGTCTATCGTGTGCAATATTGCACATGGTAAGGATACTAAAACAAGCAACTTTTTTTTATTGAAAACCACATTTGTTTATTAAAAAAAAATATTTAATATAAAAACACAAGTTCCAATATAAACTTACTACTCTAAACTTCTTAACATGTGCAAATTTGTAGATGTTAGAAAAACCCATATAATAATACATTTAAATATGCAAAAAATTAATGTATACTAATAATCTTAAATTACTAAAAAAGTTAACAAATTTTTATTTTAATTCAAAGTACAAAATGTAATATAATAATAAATAATATTAGTCATATTTATTTAAATAGGCCGGCCTAATAGGCCTAAGAGGCTTTTTGAATGGCATGTGGCCTGACCTTTTAAGCGAAATAGGCTTCTAAAAAAGCCTAGGCCTTGTCTATCTAAGAAAAAAGTCTGGCCTGGCTTGGCCTGTCATAGGCTAGGTCATAGGCCCTTGTAGGCCGGCCTGGCCTATTCCATCCCTAATGATGGATTTAGGTAATTTTGACCGTTTATGTGAGATTTTGTGATTTTGGAAAATTAAGGACAAATTGGTGTAATTTGGATCGTTTACGTGTCATTTAGTGTGATTAAGTGATTACGGGTCATTACTGACAAGTTTGTGTAATTTGGATCGTTTGAATCGTTTATGCGTTATTTTGTCATTGTGTGATAAACGGGGAATTTGTGTAACTTGAATCGTTTCCGTGTGATTATGTGATTATGTTGTTAAACTGACGTAATTTGGTTCAGTTATGAATGTGCCATGATTAGGAGTCATTTATGACTTTTCAAAATTATGTTCAGTTAGTGCATTGCATTAAATGCAGTAACTGATGTCTACTATGAACGTGAGTTAACTCACGCTGATGTAAATGGCAACGTGAGTTAATTTACATTGAAATTACACTAGCGTGAGTTAACCTACGCAGCATGTGTTAACTCACGTTGTTATTAACACTAGCGTGAGTTAACAAGCGTATGGGTATTTTCATCTTTTTAGTTAGGAATAAGTAGAAAAAATTGGGTAAATAGCCAAATTCTTGCTATCAAAGACCCAACTTGTCAATCCAAGACCCAATAAACCAAGCCCAATCAACTAAGGCTCAGATCAAGCTATTCACGCCTCCATAGCGGGGCGGGGGTGCTTGCAATGGTCAACAGGAGCATCATATTCCCATATAATCTAAAACACCTCCTTCACACTTCAATGTGTAACGTGCGACGATTTAGAACATGTCATTTGTAACCGTCGATCAACGACTATCAATCATTAATATGATGATTTCCACCCATCATATATAAAAGTGGACTTTTCTAGTCCTCTAATGTAGGATTTTTTGACCCGTAAACGATAGTCTCATTTTGATCAGAAATTGACTCCCCACCCCCACGCCATTCCAACATTACACTGGATGTTGCTCTTCTGGTCAGGTCAGTTCAACTTACGTCATCTACATGTTATTTATTTATTTATTAATGAATGATATTGCTTTGCTAAAAAATTTATATTGTTCTTAAAAAAAAGAAGATATTGTTCACTTTTTTCTTTTGGCAGGATTATATAGTTCAATTTATTATACTAATTAAAATGAATTGTTCATGACCCATGAACATAGCTCAGTTGGTAGGACAATGCATTATTATATGTAGGGGTCGGAGTTCAAATCTCGGACATCCCACTTATTCATTTTATAAGGTGAATTCTAGCCACTAGGCTACCTGACAAAAAAAAATGAATTGTTCATTTAGATAAGTTGAATCCCTCAATTTTATGTTATATATTGCCTCAAAAGACAGCAAAAAAACGTACATTACTCATTATAGAAATGTACGTATTTAAAGTTATACAATCAACTTCTTAAAAGTTAAATTATCAAGTTTTCTAATATAAAATTGCTTATTTTGAATTCCTTAATACATGCATTTAGGACACAAGTTAACATGACTGTTATTATTATTAATTAAATTAGGGACGCTAGTAATTTTGTAGCTTTCGATGCATATTGAGCCATTTTTTAAAGGAAGGCCATGTGTTCACATGTGTTCACATGCCCACTATTAAGAATATGTAATATGATGTGAATCATATGATATAAAAGGGGAAATATTAACGAGTGTCTTTAGAGTATTGTTTAATACTTTAAATAGTAAGTTTTTGTTAAAGTTTATGAAATTAATGTATTGAAAATTGAAGTTTTTGACTTTTTTAAAGAATAATTTCTTTATTAGAAATCTTTAAAGAGTGTCATGACCCTCGTTAACAAGACCATGTAAAAATGACCACATATTTAAGTCGTCGATTTAGTATTAATTTAGAAGTGATAAATTCAGAGAAGTAATGATGTTAATAAAGTACACTTAATCCCCTATAAAAATGTATAGAAGTAAACAATGTCCCTCTTGTTACATATTGTTAGTTGTGATAATATTTTATGTGGCCACTAGACCACTCATCTATTAAATACAAGCAATCAATTACTTCCTCCGTTTCAAAATACATGTCTATTTTGGATAAATTGCACTAACCAAGAAACTAAATAAATTTTGTTATTTTTAATGAAATTATGTGTGGGTTTTCTACAATATCCTTAACCATTTATTATTTCATTCTAATTTTTCTCTCTCTACGATAAATATGTAAGAGTATTATTGACAAAACAATAATTAATGTTGCATTGAAACTTAAAAGTGACAAGTATTGCGAAACAAAATTATTCTCTAAAATGGACATGTATTATGAAACAGAGGAAGTATTTCTTAAAAAGCAGGTGAACAAATGTAATTAAGTCCTTCCTTCAAAAAAAATTAATTAAGTCCTTGATTTATAAATAATTCAACAATTTTTTACTATTCTTAAGGAAAAAAAAACAATTTTTTTACTAACAAAGTCAACAAATTTAATGAAGTCATTAATTTGTAAAGAATTTAAGATAAGTACAGCCAATACTGTTTTTTTATACAAACATTCAAGGCCATGTGGTAAGACCGACACCAAAAAAGAAATCACTTTGCATCGTTCTACAATACTCTCAATTGCTTTTTTTTTTTCCTTCCATAGTTCTACAGTACTCAGAGTTGTTTTTTTTCTTGGGTCATGTGTCTAATATTACTTCCTCTGTTGTTTTTTAAATGTCGTTTTAGAATAGTACACAGAAATTGATTTTTGGGTTTTTTTTTCAATTATACCTCCACTATTTGGGCGCCTACAGGCCCACACATGGGCGCCTGAGGCAGCAAAAAATATTGTCCCAAATGCGTGGGCGTATGTTTCAGGTGCAAGGACGCCTGAGGCAGCCCCTCCCGTGCGTTTTCTTTCTTTTTCTTCCCATTTTCGATCGTTCTTCTGTCTGAAAACTTCTAAAAACTTGAAATGAATTTTCTTCATTTATATTGTCTTCAACAACCTTCTAAGAACCATTGGTCTTCAATTTCATATCCTTGATCCTTCACGTAATGTCTTGATTTGTCGATTTACATGATCTCACTACAAAACACTCAAAACACGAGTTGCATGATTTAAGATAAAAGTGAATTACAATGACTCGAGTGAAAACAATACAATATGTTTCTCAAACCATTAACAACTCATCTATCTCTCATCTTATTTGTATTCAAATGCGAAGAAAAGTACTAAAAAATATAGCCTAAATGTTATATGATACTCTGTCGTCAGGGTCATAGAAAAGGACGAAGCTCAACGGCCTGGGTAACCTAATAATTGCTCCCAAATCTGCCATACCAGATCATTAATCCTTCTTCTTTTGACCTCCTTCATTTAGATGATTCTTCTCCTTCCAACTGATTTACCACTTGTTGACAACCTTCATTTTATAATGATGATAGAAGGAAGAGAAGTTAGAGAGCAAGAGGGGAAGATTATGATCAGCTTTGAACTCTGATTAGCTAACATCTTAGGACTCCTAGTCTGATCTCAATTTCTTTAAAAAGCAACATAGATTATTGTTAAGAATATTAATTTTTGAACCATGTATGTGCATGAGATGATGTAATTCTCTAACTATTCTATTTTTTTTATTAATGAGAATTACCATTTTGGTTCGAACATTTTAACTTTGCACAACTTTTATCACAATTGTTATATTTCATATATGCTTAAATTGAGGGAGAGTTTGTATTCATAAAATTTATATTAAATTCAATAAATTAAGGGTGCGAATATTCATCCAATATTGTTGCATTGTTTAAAATCATAATCAAAACCTTGGGCGAAGACAAGCGGTTTTTTATGGAAGAAGTGTTTTTCGTGGCAGTTAGCTTTTTCTAGTCATTTTTACTATGTATAAATAGTAGTTTTTCATATGAAAAATAGGTCACAAATCACTTATAGAATTTTAGCACTCAAAGTACCAGCGTCTAGAGAAAAGAGTCGTACATAATGTATGTAATATGAGTTGTCGAACCACCTTTACATTAATGCAATGTAATTTACCTTTTCTTTAAGTTTTTGCGTTTTAAACTTTAAGTCTTTTAACTTGCATTTTACTATTTTTTCCCTGTCGAGAGACAATTATTTTCTTACCAAAACTCCATCTTGTTTATAAAGCAACATATGAACTTGGTGAGCATTCGTACATTTTCTGGAAAAAAATTGCACAACATGTCCTATAATTTCTAGTTTGATCCTGCTTGTACATATAATCAAAGCTGAACTTGTAGTTTAACAAAAACACCGGTAAACACCTTTATAATATTGTCACGCCCTTTAAGACCACACATCCACGACAACTTTCTCTATCGACACTGACTCAATGGTAGCCCTTTTCTTTTTGACGTCTTCACTCATCTATCCGTACTCATTGGATCAACTTGATCTAGCTTATAGGTAGCCAGTTCTGTAGTTCAACTCTCAATGAAGGCACAAATGTTAATACCTAAGAACACAAGGATAACCTAACCGAAAAGACTAGCTTATTAGGTGGAAGAGTCTTAAAGTTTAAATATCACACTAAACACTTTTATCTACTCAATGTGAAACTCTTAACATCTATACACCAATATTTTACAAGGGTACTTCTAGGTCCATATTATAGCCACTATGAATCATACAAAAAGCACACAAAATACATCTAAATTTTGTCATATTTTTTTATCGGTATACACAAGATATTTTTGGTGTTGGTACACAAAAGAATTGAATTTATTTTCCTTTATTAATTTTATTAATTTTTTTCAAAACAGTACGAGTCGTAACAATTCAATGTTGCTAAAACAATAACTCAAAACAAAATGTTGCTGAACAATGCAACTTCCACACACGAGCCAAACTGCGCCCGAAAAAACAGAAAGGAAAAAGTAAATGCTTTTAAGAAAATTTCTTGATAGTGCTTATCATCACCGGCAATCAAACTGCATACATCGATCCATAATCTTCTCCTTCATAACACCTACAAATCGGGTAAATAATTCAACGGTGCTGTGAGTACCAAAAAAATATAATGCAGTACTAGAAATTCTGAGACAAGGAAACCTATTATTATAATTAGGGAAATGCTAACTTGTACCCTTAAGACACAAATTAGTTAATGAAATTCAAAACAAAAAACTTTGAGGTCCAGCAATACACAAGTC
Source organism: Medicago lupulina (assembly GCA_958299785.1). NCBI lineage: Eukaryota > Viridiplantae > Streptophyta > Magnoliopsida > Fabales > Fabaceae > Medicago > Medicago lupulina. The sequence continues at coordinate 11,879,252 of OY283146.1, forward strand.
AAGTAGTTTCCCTCCTAAAAACCTCAACAGAAAATTTGGACAATAAAACTACTTCGATTGAATACAACGGTTAATAATCAAATCAAAATATGAAAATCATTATGCGAACAATTGAAATTAGAGAGATAAAATGAGGTGTTGAATATCATCATTGTTGAAATTAATATCAAACACAGTCTTTGAAAAAGAATTCAGCTCAAAAGTGAAGTTGTCAATACCAAATAAAAAAGGAGAACTAAGTGAGTAGCATTTAATTTCAATACCTTTTATGTGACAAGAAAAAGCCGATTACTTCTTCGGATTTCTTTATTTTCTATATGAGCAATCTGTGGCCAATCCGTACCGCCAGGCTCACACCTTGGCAATAACAAGGTGCAGTCCGAAATGTTCAAGGTATCCAAAGACTTCATGTTTTCCAATGCTTTTGGAACCGAACGCAACTTGTCACATTTAGAAATAACCAATTTTTTAAGTGATTTGAGGTTGGCTATGGTTTTGGGCAAACAAGTGATGAGGGGACAGTTATGAATCTGAAGATCTTGAAGAGATGTTACTTCATAAACACCCAATGGAAGATTCTTAAGTTTTGTATTATCCTTTATGTTAAGAGAATGCAAGTTTTTCAGACCCTTCCATCCAGTACTTAAGCGGTCATCAAAATCAAGTTCCTGACAGTTTTCAATGTAAAGATTCTGGAGTGAGGTAAGATGCGCAAAACCTTCGGTGAGAAACTTTAAATGCTTCCACTCTTTAATGTCAAGTTTCTCAAGAGAAATGAAGTGTTCGATCCACTTCTTTGGTGGTGATCGACCATCCTTGATTTTAGCAATTTTCATGGACTTGAGTTTGGAAAAAGGATTACCCTTTCCCCTTGAATGAGCTATTGTATCCATTAGTGGTTTCACGCTTGAACCCACAAGGACTAGCTCTTCATCAAGATCAGGAAAAAGGGGCAAGCAAATTAGTTCAGGGCAGTCACTTACATTCAGTTTTGAAAGGCAAGCGAAAGATGGTATATCTGTTTCCATTTTACCCTCTTTCCACCAATTCTTGAGGTTAGGACAATCTGAGATTGTGAGTTCCTCCAACGATGGAAAGTAAACTGCAGCAGCTTGTGATTGGTTGTTGTCGCCATCTTTTTTATCAGCAATGTATTGCAGTTTATCCAAACTTAGAAGTTTGAGAAATCTGAGGTTTGGAAGTTCATCAAGGTGTGGGAGAAATATGCAACTTGTACAGTCATTCAAGCTTAACTTAACAAGCCATTGCATGTAAGGAAACCAAGGTGAAAGTGTTTTACCTTTGTACCCAACAATTAAAATTGCTCTCAGTTTAGAAGGAGGCTGAAGACAATCAAGGGTAACCTTGTCTGCACTTTCGTCATAGTCATCGTCGTGATTCCATCTTAACGTAAGATCCTGAAGGTGATTTTTACCTGTGAGATAATTTTCACCATCCTTTGAAAGGTTCGAACTGCATCTTTCAAGATGTGAAATTTCCAAGTGGCCTCTTAAGTTGTTGAGCCTTGCAAGTCCACTAAGGTCGTCCAAGCTGTACTTCTCACTAACCACAAAGAGAGAAAGCGTTTGTAGGGAATTTTCCAGCTTGTGTAGTTTGCGAGGCATACAAATGAGAGCCGAGCAACTATCTATCTCAAGATGCTTCAGGTTAATTAGTTCGTAAATAGTATTGGGTAATTCCTCGAGGTAATAACATTGAGACAACTTCAACGTTTGCAAATTGATAAGCTTGGTAATGGATCTAGGTAGCTTCTTTATACTATTAGAGGACAGGTTCAGATACCTCAAATTATTCATATCCCCAATAGAGCTTGGTAATACCTGGATTCCGAAGTTGTGGAGATCCAACATTCGAAGAGTGGTCTTGAAAATTTTGAATATTTGACGACAACTGGAAAGGTTTTCCTTCCCATTCGGAGACGTTTGTGTCTTCCAAAAGAGAATGGCCCTCAGTTTCTTTGCCTTTTCAAACAAAGTAGGAGGAATTCCATGCGAAAAGTCCAAGCTAAAATCAAACGAGGCTCGCAAGACTCCTTCGTGAACTTTTTCCCCTTGTGGGTCCACTATAACATCCTCCCTTTGATCTGATACAAATCGTGCTAGGTCGTGCATTAACGGTTGCATTCTACATCTTCTTACAGCGCCATGCTCATCTTCTTCCATGTCTTTGAAAATAGGCTTCCCAACAAAGTCGTTGAAATACTCGCGTAAATTTTCTTTTATTGGTGAGTTTTCTAATTCCAAGACAAGTCCTTCTGCTGTCCAGAGATGAATTAAACTCTCAACGTCAATCAAATGATCTTGAGGAAACAGTGAACAAAATGAAAAACACTTCTTCTGAAGCCCTGGAAGTTTGTCGTAGTATCTAACCTTAAGCTCTCGTAGAAACTCCTCCTTAGTCTGATCTTTGACGTCACGATTGTTCAGAAACGTTGCTGTGAATATTATCAAGAAAGGAACTCCGTTCCAATGCTTCATAATTTTCTGTCCTATTTCCTCCTTCTCATAATCGATTTTTGATCTATTTTGTCCACAAATTTTAAAAAACAATGACCAAGATTCCTCTTCATTAAGCCCCAGAAAGACATGTGGCTTAAACGTGGTGAAAATAGTATCTGGTGTTCCAGTTTCACACATGGAAGAAGAAGAAGAAGAAGAAGGCGAAGAAGAAGATGAGTGTGGTGGTGTTTCTAGGTAATTTAACTTAATGGTACGTAGTCCAACAGTCATATTGTTGGCCACAAGTTTACTACGAGTGGTTATGAGTATTGCACTTGCACCATTATATGTCATTAATATCTTGTCCAAATCAGAGAGCACCTTGTCACCAAGTATCTCAGTTTTCAAATTGTCCAGCACGACAAGGTTGCCTTTTCCGTTTGCGGCAGTACGTGACATGTCATCTGCATGTTTTTTTATGGATCCCACACTATCAATCCAAATTTGCAAGCCGAAGTTAGCTTTGATCTGCACATCCTTGAAAATCAGACGGGCGAGTTTTGTCTTCCCGATTCCTGAGAATCCAACAATCGTAACCACAGAAACTTTTCCAATTGGTTCAGGATCTTTGTTAAACAAGATAAGTTGATCTATGATTTCCTCTTTTCTCCCAAGTATAGCTGGGTCTAACTTTGTCTCCTCTTCTGTCTTCTTCCATGCTTCTTGAGGTGGCCTAGTCGTGGCTGTGGTTCTGGTTGTGGGCGGGGACAATTCATCTGAAACTTTTTGGATACCCTCTAGTACAGTTTTAATTTTTGAGTTTATAGTGATAACTTTAAGGCGTTGCTTATGACGTTTGGATTGTAAGAAATTGAAGGTTCTTTTCTGAGACTTAACATAATCGGTGGAGAGTTCCTCCACCAAATCATTCAGATCATTGACAGTAGTCTTAAGGTTCCGCAGCCAGACTTGCGGAACCTCTTGAGCTTGGACAAGGTTCTTGACCGCTGGTTGAATTTTTTTGAGAAGAATATTAAGCTGTTGGATGTCACTTTTCGACAGCCCAATACGTGTGGTGTTTTTTTCAAGGGAAGGTATCTTTGCAAGGAAATCATCAATGGTTTGGCTCAGACCAACTACATTCATTGGATTTGGCTGATGCATGGTGGGTGGGACTTGAAATGGAGTTGGAGGATGAATAACTAAAAGCAGCAGGAAAAATTAGACTGTTTGATTCAATGAAATTCAACGAGGTACTCAATTTCAGCTAGAGTCACATGAATAGCTCCAAATTCAACGAGGTTTATTATATAAAAAAGAACAGAAAACAACAGGGTAATTAATTAGTAATAAGCTAATTGTTTAGTAGTGTGGCACATTGCCACTTGCCTGCTCTCATGTTTTCTATTCAATGTAGAAAGACCTCATTGTATGAATGGTTAAAATATAGTCAATGGTCGTTTATATAATTTAAACCAACATCACAATAGACTCACATGACTCACGCTTAGTATATATAAACAAGTGGAAAATAGTTGACTGAAACCCAAAATTCAATTGATATGCCGAGAGAGAAAGAAATAAAGAAAATGATGGGATATGTTAATGATATCATGATAGATACCCACTCGGAGTTATTGAAGCCCAAACTATCTAGTTTTCCGGCTATTTAAAGCTTGATACTTCTCGCTCGAAGTTATTTCACGACCAACCTGGATCACAGTTCGAGTTTTGTGTCGCGAAGTTTCTTGCTGCCTCAATTTATTGTTAGAGGTGGTACATTGGGTCAAGTAATTCTAGTTCCATCCTTCATGAACCGTGGCGCTTTTGAATGGTGGTCGTATTGACAGTAATACTCTAGGGGCATATTATCTTCGCAAATTTTTTATTTTTTTTGAACAGCCTGATTGATACTTCGTGTAAGAATTGGAGCCATGATTTTGTTCAGCAGGTTTTCAGCGTCGACATAGCCTCTTCTATTTTTAGTACTCTTTTAGGAGAACAGGTCACAAATGATAAATTGATTTGGAAAGCGGAGAAAAATGGGTTGTACTCTATTAAAAGTGCTTACAGGCTTTCTGTGAAAGAATTCGTTGACACATGCCATATTTGACAACCAATTTATGGTTTAGTATTTGGCGCCTGAAAGTGCCACCTAAAGTAAATAATCTCATTTGACGTATGTGTCGCAGTTGTCTACTAACCAGAGTTCGCCTTCAAGATAAGGGTGTGCATAGCCCTACAAGTTGTGTTAGTTGTGATTCTACTCAAGAAGCGTGGATGTGGATGAAGCGCTAGGTTTGTTTCATGTGTTTCAATGGATTAGTGATATGCAATTTGATTATATCAACTTCGTGCTTGATTCAAAAACAACTATGGATGCTTTCCATATGAATCGGGTTGATGTTGTCGTGTTTGGTCATGTCATAACAACTTGCGAGAATTTTTTGTCACTCAGCTTACAAACTAAGGTCAAGTTTAATACAAACAAGCAAATGAGGTTGTCCGTGATTTTGTAGTAGTAGCCATATTATCAGCTAATCTCACTACTTATTTTAACGTACCTCATTGTATTAACACTCTTATTATTAATAAAATATTATAAGCATGAAAATATATATAAAAATAAGTTGTTTTAATTAAATTTTCTCAAAGTAAAAAAAAAAATTATATGTACTTTCCAAATTATCTTTTTGTTATTGGCGGAATTTCATCTCGTCGAAGGAGACTTAAAGCGATAAAAAAAAAAACAATTATTTTCAAAGAAAATATGACAGGATTCAATGAGAATCGAGTTATGAACAATAAAAATGACTAGCGAGCCATGTTTGTATAGCATGACAAACTTCAATGTGCTTCATGTTAATGCAAGTTGTAGGCTTCAACGAGCCATATTTGAGCGTTTGTTGATCAACGACACACGATCAGTTGAGCTGGCTCAGTAAAGTAATTGTCACAATCGTGACAGTTATTTAGTTTTCTTTTTCTATAAATAAGAGTTCTCACAAATATTAGATACATAATTTGCAAAGCTTACTCCTAACCTAATGCAATCTCAAGCTTTCCAAAATATTAAGTATACCTTTCACCCTCTTTTAAATTATTGTAATCTCAAGCCAAAGTACTTTACATTTTCAACGATTTTACATTTCAAAGCACTATGTTTAAATTCATTTACTTTCCTTGTACTTTATCTTTCTAGTCATTTTAACTTTAGCCCTTTATCTTTCAAAATTTGTTGGATATACATAGTGTTTGGCTGAAAAACACTAGTTAAAGATGCAAATGCCCTTGCGGCAGTTAACTACCGAAATAAAGAATCGGCGGCAATTAACTGCAGAAGTTCAATTTTATCCATCGACAGTTAACTGCCGTGGAAACTTCGGCAATTAAATATCGAAGTTTCTTTAAACCTAATTTTTTTTTTCTTTTACATAATTGTTATTAAAGGGGTTATAATTATAATTATATGTCAAAATTGAATGGGTTATAAATTTGGCAGATACTATTTACATAATTATTATTAAAAGAAAAAGATATGATTTATGTCAATAGTAGCACAAGTTTCTAATTACAATAACTAATCGTTGAAAATAAAACGAGTAGTTAAAGGGGATTTAATAGAATCCTTAAAAAAAAGACTAAGATTTAATAGTAGTAAATTAGTAATGTCAAGAAAAAGACAAATGCTCCCAAGTCCACTATGCCCGTAAACCAATTATATCTTCAATTCAATTTCTTAATTCATTTTTCAGTCTGTCTGTGGCCAATCAAAATCAAGTTTGAATTTCCGTGGTAGTTAACTGTCGAAGTTTCTGTGGTAGTTAACTGCTGAAGTTTACTCTGTAGTTAATTGTCGAAGTGTCTTCGGTAGTTAACTACAGCCGGTTCCATAATTCGGCAGTTAACTATCGAGGGACATTTGAGTAACTTACATGTGTTTTTCAACCTAAGCAAATGTGTATACAACAATTTTCTTATCTTTCACTGTCATACTCCATTTTTTGACCGTTTTGTTTTCTTTTTACTCGTCATTTAAATCCGTCTTTTCAAATCAATTTCTCAAATTTCTACATTTTTATTTCGCGGTATTTTATCAGTTTTTTTTTTTAACATTCAACATACCTGTGTCTCAGCATTTTATCTGTACGCTTTGCAAATATTTTACTCGTCTTTTCTCGAATTTTTATCTGCTTAAAGTTCATTTTATCTTGTCATTTTTTACAAGCTTTCCGTTGTTATTTTCTCATTTTTACTTGCTTTTATAAACTGAGAGGTCTCGTCGTTTCAGACGAAATTGCGGCAGAGAGGTTACTTTGAAGTACCTCATTTGGGGTTCCGAAGAGACAGTTTTAAGTGCTTTATTTATTTTTTCTTTATTTTTAGTTTGTTTTATTTAAAAGTTTTACTTATTTTATTTTTGTTATTTTATCATTTTTATTTTATTATTTATTTCTTTTTCACTTTAATTTTCGTTTTTATTTAGTTAATATTATTTTGGTCCAAATTTTGTCCTTGTCCATGTGTCAGTCCAAGATTGGTCCATATTTTTGTTGTCTTTTGCATCAGAGACCCAGGGGCAGTTTGGTCATTATTTCATGTAGCAGAGACCCTAGAATGACAGCCTATAAATAGGCTGTCAAATCCTTCACAGATACCAAGACACAACAACACTGTAGCAGCCGCACACCATTTCATAAACCCTAATTCTGACTCTCCTTCCCCAATTTCGGATCAAACCAAAAAATAGTAAGAACACAAGAACAAAGAACTCAAACAGATTCCAACAACAACAACATAAAAACGAATCCGAACCCAGCAACATAAAAACGAATCCAAACCCAGTAACATAAAATCAAATCCGAACCCGGCAACATAAAACCGAATCCACCATCAACATAATGAGCAGCAAGAACACGGTTACTACAAACAACAAAAAAAGCTCCAGAAATTGAACACGGTAACAACAAACAACACGAACCAGTTCCAGAAACCAGACAAAGAAGGAAGAAGGTAGTTTTTTTTTACTCTCAACTCCGAACCCTAAAGCTAGATCTAGGAGGTATGGTTTTTTTTTTTTAAAAAAGCATCGTGAGAATATGAAAGAGGAGAAAGAGACGAAGCTTTTGGTGTAAAAATTTTCAAAAAAAAATAAAATAGGAGCTCCGGCCGCCTCCCACTTCATCTTCTCCGGCCAGACTTTTGAAGAGAGAGGGGAGAGAAAGAAAGTGAAATAATGGGGAACCGGCCCCCCTTTCCCCTTTTATACTTGTACGTGAACTGGCTGGTTCTCCTGAACCGGGCCGGTTCACCCATTTCCTCCCTCTTTTCCTCTCTACCCTCTGATTTTGATCATGTGGCTGTGTTTTGTTTCTTTTTAAAATCATGTGCATATTATTTGTTGTGTAGCCATGTGACCTCAAGACTAGGCCGTTGGATCTTAGATCCAACGTCCCAGGATGCTCTTGGGAGGATTCATGTGTTTCTAAGCTACAGTATTGCCTTGTGTTCTTTATTTGTTGCACCTTTTGATTAATCTAGAGGCTACGATCAAAGACTCTATGATTGAATCTGAGCCTCATGATCGATCTTATGGCTCAGATTCGATCTGGACTTTTGAGCCACTATTTTTTGGCCTTTTGAATGTTTCTTTTATTTTTATAACTTTGTTTTTATATCTATAATTTTTTTTTCCTAAAACTCCAAAAATTATTATTATCCGTTTTATTTTCTTTATTTTCTTTTGATATGTGTTTATATTATTGTTAACCATAACATGTCTTTTTTAGCTCATTTCATAGTTTATGTTCCCTTGCATATTTATTTTGCTTAGTACATTTGCATGCATATTTATTTATTTTTTTCTTTCATCGTTCATGTTTATTTATCACTTTTAGTTTAGTGTGTAAAATTAGGGAATTGATGTAATTTATTTTTTCGCGCATTTTATTTTCTCGCATTTATATTTTTATCAAAACCATAGAATGTATCTAGGTCCCATGTAAATATCCAAAGTAATGAGAATATGCACCGACACTATCACACACTTTATTTTTTGCCGCTTTATGCCGTTACTGTGATCGAGGACCAAAAATGAATTAGTGACAATTTAGGTTAATAATTGGACTTTAAATATTTTCTTAAAATCAAACTTTTAGTAATTTTAGGTTCATTTCAAACTTGACGATTTGCTTAGGGTCCAACGTCCTTTGTAAACTTCTCGCTTTTTATTACCTCACGTCGTTACGCTTAGTTTTTTTAGTTTACGCTTAACTTAGAAAAATCAAATTTTCAAAAAAATCAAATAATCAAAACTCCAAAAATATTTTCTTAACAAACCTTGGAAACAAACCAAGTGATCTTTTTCCTTTTTATTTTCTTAATCAAACTTTAATCAACTTTAAATCTTTCAGACTTTATTTTCTTTAATTAAAATTGAACAATCTCATATTTTTCCATTCTCATGCCTTGAGGCCTCTTATCTCTTCTTAAAATCATTTTCCAAAAACTCTAAAATTAACCCAACACACAAAAATAATTTTTGAGAGAGAACTACTTGATTTTGATCCCATCTTTTTGGGTAAGTAGGCAAAGGATTCATCCTTTCAAATCAATAAAAACAACAAAAACATACATCTTCTCCCTCCATTCTTACATTTAGATTTTAGGCAACATTTTTACAAATAATTAAGCGAATAATTAGCACAAGTTTAATTTAGGTAAGAGGCTCCTTCGGAGTACCGAAGTCGATTAGGGTGCTTAACACCTTCCCTAATCGAAACCAACCCCCGGACCTTAATCTCTAAAAAAGGGTTTTTTACTCCTTTTTTCCCTTCCCGGGAATAAAAATTGAGAGTTCAAAGATTGACGGTTCAAAACCAATAAATGGATTGATACCCAAAAATCGCGAGCACATTCACGAGCATACAATAGAAGTCTCGTAAAAAATACTCCTTTATTCTAAATTATACTCCCTTCATCCCTATATCTAAGCACTCATTTGATATCCCTAAATGTAAACCCCTTTTCAAATTACTAAACGCATTTATTATTATTTTTCTTAAACATACCCTAAATTAATACTTTCAACTTGTCTTTAAATATGAAAAGTCAAATTTAATACACATACAAACAAAGGATAATTTAGTAATATTAACACACATAATAGACACATTAATTGCACTAACAACTTTTCTTAATAAATGTGAAAAATGCAAAATGTGCTTAGATATAGGGACGGAGGGAGTAAGTAAAAAAATTCATTTTCTTTGTCCAAATTATAAGCAAAACAAACCAATGTTTGTCCTAATTAATTATTTTGTTTCAAAAAATCATCTTTTTCATAGTGAAATTATATACAAATTGCATTCAATTTGCTTATTCCCATTTCTCCGTAACCAATAACCAATAAAAAAATGTTTACATCTTTCCATAAAACTTATTCCAAAGAGTACACAATATGTTTCAAATTATTATGTTTCACTACATGAGTCCCAGAATAAATGACTCATTTGTAAAAAAAAAAAATAAAAAAAAAATTGCAAAATAAATGACTCATTTCACTTTTTGTTTTGTCAATTAGCCTAGTGGATGAGCCCACACATTTTAAATGTGAAAAAGTGGAGAGTTTGGGTTCGAACCCCGAACTCTGCATAATATTGTCCTTGTAGATATAGTTGTGCTTAATCACATATTTACATTCTGATAAACTACTAATAAGTTAGATTAGAAATTCTTGCATGAGTGAACGAGAACAATATTGATATTGTGTAAAAAACAAAGCGATGAGAGAGAGCGATAGAGAGTTCAAGAGGGGTGATTTTTTGAGGCATCGCCACGAACAATCACACCGGCGTTCCTTTTCGTCGGAGGAGAGGACAAATAGGGGGTGGGGATGATTGGCATGACGTGAAGCGGAGACGTGGGAAAGCGTTCGGACAGGAAGGCAACGGAAGGGATGGACAACGGGGTTTCAAGTGGCAACGGGACAGGACTGACTATGGCAATGGACAATCTAGGGTTTCGGTCAGGACAGGTTACTGATAGACTTTTAGCAAGTGTACTAAAAATGCATCGAAGTAATAAAACTTATAAGTTTGTATCCACGAGGACTGTGTTAATCTCAATTTGGCAATAAAGTAAATATTTAAGATGTATAAATTATTTTGTAAAAGTATATTTGATTTGATTGAATAAAATTAAATAACAGAAAATATAGATTCAGTTAGAAAATATAGATTTTGTTAGAAAATATATATTCGGTTAGAAAATAAAGATTTGATTAGAAAATATGAAGAGAGATGAGATCAGGTCTGTCGAATCCTCTAATGTTCCCCTAATTGGTATATTGCACTCTATTCTTATGAATGATTCTGTAGTCTCACGATAGTTAACAAATTAGTCCTAATCAATCCCTTGAGTTAGGACCCTCTTCTTAAACTACAACCCCTAATTCCTTAGGTGGTCTAATAATCTTCGAAGGATTAAGCATGTTAACCTAATATCACTAACAAACGATTATCCATTCCTAGACTAACCATGTTTATTAGAACAATTCAATGAGGTCTAAGTTGAAAGTTAGGGTCAGTAGTCATTCATTCTCACTAAATCATACTTATATTTGATCAGGATATAAAAAGCATTAAGAACAATTGAATTGAATAAAAACTAGATTGTCATTCATAAATAATAGAGTTTCATCACAACAACATGGATCAATTAGGGTTGCATAGAATCATCTCATACCTAATCTCTAAGAGATTTAGCTACTCATAATTGAGTTTACAAATAGCATAATCAATGAAAGAATTAAAACATACATAAACTAATAAAAGGATGAAGAAATCGCCTGCCTAGCCGTCTCTGGATGTCAAAATCGCACTTTGCTCTCCAAGATTTGTAACCCATATGTTTGGAATTGACTTCAGCTTAAATAGCCAAGTCTGACTGCGCCCAAAATCGCGCCACAGTTGTAGAAATCCCGCCACGCCACCAGCAAAATCGCGCCACGCCACCAGAAATCGTACCACGATTTCAGTGGCAGAACCAAACCTTCATTCTGGTCACAAAATCGTGCAACGCCGCTCAAAATTGCACCACGATTTCCAACTTCCAGCACTTCCAGAATTTCTGCTTTTCACACCCCTGGTTACCTCATATTGCCTCAGAACTCTATCAAAATGTCAAAATAAGTCCTAAAAAATATGTAATGACAGCATGTCATCACAACCCCACACTTAAACCATTCCTTGTCCTCAAGGAATTTACTTGTAAAATTGACAATCGACAGTAAAATAACAATTACCTGATCAAGCGATAGCACCCAAAAGTTCATCTCCCTACTAGCTAAAGATGAGCTACTTTGACTTGTTTGCATCCACCAATTCGCAACTCCACGCAACAAAATGAATAGGGTTCACACACAGTCGACATGCAAGTCTACATATTACCATACGCTTGAAAATTTTCTAAACGTCAATCAAAATCAATGTCATTACACACTTTGAGGTCTTTAGGGGTTATAACGGGGCTTTAGGTGAAGGTGGGATAATATTTGGATAAGTAGGCTACACAAAATTTGAGTTAGGCACTCCTACGGAAATTAAAGCATGGATTCAATCCCTTCATTCACCCTTTGAAACAAACAATTGTAAAGGTACTAGAGAATACTTGTAACTTGTTGGGATAATCGAGTTTGAAGTTACTCAGATTTTTCATTGTTTGTCCCTTTTTCATTCTATTTCTTTTTTTTTCCTTTTTGATACACCATTTTTGTGTGTATTTTTCATGATAATGTTCTTTGTTCTCTAGTACCCCCACTCCACACTTAGTTGGTTGCAAATTCCAATAGCAACCCCATACTTATTATTTAGCAACATTCTACAATGCCTAACTCAAAAATACAATTCGGGATAAATCCTAAAAGTCTCTAAGCTTGTAATGTAGTTTGTCACCGAACAAAAAGTTCTAAAACCTACCGGCTCAATTTGGCTAAGAAAAAGATAAATATCAATAAAATCAGGGTAGGCTTCAAAGGCTCACAGGACCAAGCACTTTCGCCTCAGTGTGTATTTGACAAAAATCAATCAACAGTAAAGAAACAATGCAAGTTCTAGAAATGTAGTTGCATGGAACACTCTTTATAAGTAAAATTGAAAAATAAAATTTGGCCATGAACCTTACAGTGTGAGATTTCTCGGAGTTGTGACTACCTATCTTGAACTGCCGTACACTTTTCCTTTGAAACACCAAGTCACTCCTCCTTATGAACTTTTGGAATACCACTTGAACAAACAATTGTTACTAAACTGGAAAAAGTCAATAAACAAGCAAATTCATCAATAATAAACAAGTGCAAGTTCAATTACATCACAGGGGGATACAACTGAGTTGAACCAAAATGAAAATTAAAGACAAATTGTTTGACTCAATAATAGAAATAAAATATTGAAAATAAAGACATAATAAAAGGGATGGGTTGCCTCCCACCAAGCGCTTCCTTTTACGTCATCAAGCTTAACGTGCCAACTCCCAAATCAAGGTGGATATTTCCACTTTGATTCAACAAGCATTCTCTTGTCATTTTTATTTTTTTTCTTCATGCTCATTTTCAACTTCATCTTTACCATCCACTTCATCAACCTTTCTGTTGGTACTCTCAAAACTCATCGGCTTGAGCACTTTTCTGGATCTCTTGAGGCATTTAACATTCTCCTTATTTTTACTGAAATGAGGATAAGGCAACTTCACATAATATGGAATCACTTGAGGCTTATCACCATCCTTGAGGAGCTGGTTTTTAGACTTTCTCAAAATGGAGCTTGCATCTATGAGTTTCTCTATTTTATCTCCCTCCTTCTTGGCTTCACACTCTACTCTCTTTTTCTCACTCTTATCCACTATCACAGGGTTAGCTACTCTCTCATTACTCACTCCAATCATATTACATGCATCATTCTTTTGATTGTTGGAAGTATTGCCAGCAAAAACTCCCCTTGATTTTGCTGCCATTAGTTTTGCCAACTGCCCAATTTCATTTTCAAGGTTCTTCATGGAAGCTTCATTGTTCCTTTGCTCACTTTCTTGATTTGATTTGATCTCTTAGAAGTTGGCTTGGGTTAATTTGATGAAACTAGTCAAGGTTTCTTCAAGTTCAATTGGCTTTGTTTGTGGTTGTTGTTGGGATGGGTAGGTAATTGGATTTAAGGTGTTGTTGTTTGAATATTTGAGGTTAGGATTTTGTGCCCACCCCGTATTATATGTGTTTGAGTAAGGGTTCTCTGTTTGATAATTTTCCATATAACTAGCTTCCTCACACACTCCATCGGGTACACACTCACCATTAGCATGTCCTTCACCACAAAATTTGCACCTCAAAACTTGTGCTTGTTGAATCTGTTGAACTTGAACTTGTCTTATACTTATGGCTTGTACCTGTTTGGAAAGTGCTTCCATTTGTTTACTCATCAAGGTCTGACTAGCCAGGAGAATACTATTCTCATTCACTCCAAGCACTCCTATCTCACCTTGCTCAATCTCAACACAATACTCATTCTGAGCCATGATCTCAATTAGGTTTTGAACTTCAAGGTTTGTTTTCACTCTTATACTACCCCCAGCTGAGGCGTCAAGGAGCATCCTAGTTTCAACATTCATCCCGTTCGTAAATATTTGCATCTGATCCTTTATCTCAAAACCATGTGGTGGACACCTCTTCAATAACAGTCTGAACCTCTCCTAAGCATCATAAACAGATTATGTATCACCTTGTTTGAAACCACTAATTTCCACTCTCTTCTTCAACAACTTCGATAATGGAAAGAACCGCTTCAAAAACTTCTCTTCTAAGAATTGTACCATTAGGCAGAGAATGCAACCAATCTTTTGCTCTTCCAGTTAATGTTAAAGAGAACAATTGCAATTTCTTCTGATCTTCAGTAATTCCATCTGGGCAGCAGAAATAACAAGATTCATAAAATATACTCAAGTGTTTGTATGGGTCTTGAAGTGATCCTCCATCATATTGATTTTCTCTAAGACCCATAAGAATTGAATTTTTTATGTTGAAGGCAGCTGGGTTCGCCGGTTGAAACCCATGAGTCATAAGACATTGGTGTGTTCCTATACCATAGTCTCAGAAGGTGCGTCCGGATGGAATATCTCCCATCTTAAATCAAAGAGTATTTTGCTTGACCTCACAGAAACAACAAAAAGGAAAAAATATCATCATAGCACCGCACAACATAAAATTAAAAACAACAAGAATAATATATATATATATATATATATATATATATATATATATATATATATATTTTGTATAATATATAAACAAAAATATAAATGACAGAAATCCTAAATAAAAACAAAATTGCCAAGTTGAAATGACTCAACAGTCCCCGGCAACGGCGCCAAAAACTTGATAGACTTTTAGCAAGTGTACTAAAAATGCATCGAAGTAATAGAATTTATAAGTTCATATCCACGATGACTGTGTTAATCTCAATTTGGCAATAAAGTAAAAATTTATGATGTATAAATTAATTTGTAAAAGTATATTTGATTTGATTGAATAAAATTAAATAACATAAAATATAGATTCAGTTAGAAAATATAGATTCTGTTAGAAAATATATATTCGGTTAGAAAATAAATATTTGATTAGAGAATACGAAGAGAGATGAGATCAGGTCTGTCGAATCCTCTAATGTTCCCCTAATTGGTATACTGCACTCTATTCTTATGAATGATTCTCTAGTCCCACGATAGTTAACAAATTAGTCCTAATCAATCCCTTTAGTTAGGACCCTCTTCTTAAACTACAACCCCTAATTCCTTAGGTGGTCTAATAATCTTCAAAGGATTAAGCACGTTAACCTAATATCACTAAGAAACGATTATCCATTCCTAGACTAACCATGTTTATTAGAACAATTCAATGAGGTCTAAGTTGAAAGCTAGGGTCAGTAGTCATTCATTCTCACTAAATCATGTTTATATTTGATCAAGATATAAAAAGCATTAAGAACAATTGAATTGAATAAAAACTAGATTGTCATTCATAAATAATAGAGTTTCATCACAACAACATGGATCAATTAGGGTTGCATAGAATCATCTCAGACCTAATCTCTAAGAGATTTAGCTACTCATAATTGAGTTTACAAATAGTATAATCAATGAAAGAATTAAAACATACATAAACTGATAAAAGGATGAAGAAATCGCCCTCCTAGCCGTCTCTGGATGTCAAAATCGCACTTGGCTCTCCAAGATTCGTAACCCATATGTTTGGAACTGACTTTATCTTAAATAGGTCAGTCTGACTGCGCCCAAAATCGTGCCACGGTTGTAGAAATCGCGCCACGCCACCAGAAATCGTACCACTATTTCAGTGGCAGAACCAAACCTTCATTTTGGTCACAAAATCGTGCAACGCCACTCAAATTGCACCACGATTGCCAACTTCCAGCACTTCCAGAATTTCTGCTTTTCACACCCCTGGTTACCTCATATTGTCTCAGAACTCTATCAAAATGTCAAAATAAGTCCTAAAAAATACGTAATGACAACATGTCATCAGTTACTATGATAATCACTGGCGCAATGATGGTGCAACTACGGTGGAGCACTATCGTTCACGATCACCACGCAAGTGGGAAGGATGATCGCGGTCTGCAGGATGCCTTGAACAGCGGCGTGATGGTGTAAGGGTGAGGAGTAGGGACAAACACGGAACAGAGCATGAAGGGAGAGAGGATAAGCTGCGATAGTCACAATACAAACGGTTCGTTACCTTTTATTTCATTAATTTTCCGGCTCAAATTTCAAATTTTTATCTGAGAAAAGGTTTCGAGGTTTGTGGAATACTTGAGGATGTGGTTGTACCTAGGAAGCAGAATTTTAATGGGGAGATTTATGGCTTTGTGCGTTACGCCAATGTAAAAGATGTTGGTAAATTACTTAAGGTCGTGAATGTTGTATGTTTCGGACACTTTCGTGTGAGGGCGAAGGTGGTGAGGTTTGATCAGAGTTATGTGACGGAGGGGAGGCAAGATATGATGGGTCAGGGTGTTCGAGTTGGTCGGAGTGAGAAGGGGCTGAATGTAGGTGGAGGGGTGAAAAATCATGTTGGTGAGGGAGAAAAAATTATGAGTGGGGAAGTGAATGGTGAGATACAAGGGAGTAAGGGGTGAGAGAGGGTGATGGGGTGCTAGGGGGTGTAAAAGAGGTGAGGGTGGGTGAGGTGGTTGTTAAGGTGACGGAGGGGAAAGAGAAGGTTGATAGAGGTGCGGTGGTGGGTTATGTAACGCCCTATTTCTATTAAAGCGATAAATCATGCAATTATAATAAATAATTAAGAAATAGACACCACGTCTTCAATTAATTCACCAACTAGACATGCATAGAGTATCTCAATATAAAACATCACAGCGGAATATCACATACACTTCCAAATAGTCATGTCATCAACTCATAAATAAATCCCAACAAAAGGTATATCTCAACAACAGAAAAGGTCCAAGACATAAAATAAGTGTCGTCCTAGATCAGAGCCTCTCTAAGACACGACAAAGCAAAATAAATGGAGGAAGCTCCCGCAATCCCCAAGCACTCACCAAGCAAAGCAATCAACTAATCCTACACGCCGTCTACCCATTCGTACAAATAGGTAGACGGTCCACCAAAGACCACTTGGGGTTAGCTTCACATCAATCATAATCGAAAAGATAAACACGATTATATAACATAACATTTCA
Source organism: Medicago lupulina (assembly GCA_958299785.1). NCBI lineage: Eukaryota > Viridiplantae > Streptophyta > Magnoliopsida > Fabales > Fabaceae > Medicago > Medicago lupulina. The sequence goes on from OY283146.1 coordinate 11,896,470, forward strand.
TCATTTATAAATGAGCATCGTAATAAATTATCATCAACAACATTTGCACAATTATAAGATTCATCAATTGCAACTAAACACCAAGTACACAACTACACCAACACCTAATTCACATCGAGCACATAAACAAATATGACTCACCCTAAACAGGGTGCTGCTCGCTTAAGCGAAGGGATGCTCTCTTAAGCGGCCAGCTTCCAGTACCATTCTGGGCTCGCTCGCTTGAAGCTTGCTTGGGGCTCGCTCAAGCGAATTGTGTCCAGAATCAACTGGGCTTGTTCGCTTGGAGCTCGCTCAAGCGAACGCTCATCAGTTCCGTAAAAAAAATTCGGGTTTCAAACCATTTTTCCCCAAAAATTCCAATTTTGATCTTTCCCAATCCAAAACTCGTTCCAAATAATGTTTACAGGTCATATACATGAAAATACACTCAATGATGTATAAAACTTGAGATTAAAACCTCATTTCATCAAAATTCAACAATTCACTAAACTTTCACAAATTTTCAACAACAATTCTCATCACCAAATCACAAATAGAGATACTCATGATATCAATTCATCAACAACATGTTCCAAAACAACATCAACAACAAATAATCATGAATTAACTCATATTCCAACAACCACAACTTCATTATTCACCAATTTTACACAAAAACATAACATACCCACATATATAACTTTTGGCATACAAATTCATCATTAACAACAAATAATCATTCAATTCATATACACAATCATATCATCGACATCTAGGCATGAATTTCTACACTTAAACTCAAATAATCACTTAACCACATAATCACTTATTCATTTAAGCACTTATGAGAAATGGGTAGAAAAAGATTATGTTTGAACACTAGCCCCCTTACCTCTAATTCCAAGAATTCAAACCTTGGCTTCACTTTTGCTCCAAGATTCTTCACCCTCTTGCTCTTCAAGCCTCTCTTCCCGTTTCTCTAGCCTTTTTGCTCTCTACCTCTATCTTGTGTTATGAAATGAAATGTTCTAACCCTAGTTTCCTCATAAAAGTTGGGTTATATAGTCACACTATAATGGGCCTAACTCTCCAAATGTTACATGGACTCAAATTCTAATTAATCAAATTCTCTAGTTTCTATCTCACTAACGGTAAAATAACGAGTAACCACCGGCTCTAATTTTTAATTACCACAACATACTAACAACTTAATAAACAAATGGTCCTCACTTAAAATGCTACAAATAATCCTCAACCAAAATTACTAATTTACCCTTGCTCACCAAAAGACCAAAATGCCATTCTAACACTAAACCCTAGAATTAACACTTAAAGATAAATAACCAAATACAAGCATATAAAAACACACATAAAATAATGTAAAATAAAATAACGAAAAATCGGGTTGTTACAGGTTATTGGGGGAAGGGAGAGGAATTGATGAAGGAGAACACTCAGGCAGAGGTGCGTGTGAAAATGGCACCGGTGACTGAGAAATTAGTAAGGAAGTATCGTTCTTTTGGTGAAGACTTGATGTGGGCGCAGTCAGGCGTGGTAGCTACGGTGGTTAATGGAGAGGCCATTCTAATGGTTCAGAAGAGAGTGGAGGATGCCGGTTTTGCGGATTTAGAAATTATACCGATGGGAGCCGATAAAGTATTTTTAAAAAGTGTTTCAGAGAAGGATACATGGTCATTATTAAGAGAAGCTAAGGAATTTTTTGATCACTTTTTTGCCAATTGGAAGCGGTGGGACAAGGAAGTGGTGCCCTTTAAAAGGGGTGCGTGGCTGAGATTGTATGGTATTCCACTTCATGCCTGGAATGATAATTTTTTTAAGTTGTGTATTGGATTGAGGGACCTTTCTTTGTACAGATACGGTGTCCTTGGACCGTGTAAGATTTGATTATGCTCGTGTGCTGATTGCGACATTTTCTTAGGATATTGTAGATTGTGTGGAGAGTTTATTGATAGATGATGTGATGGTGGAAGTCAAAATTGTAGAGGAATGGGGATTTAAAATTGAGGGGTCGCATACTCAGTCTGATAATGAGGATGTACCTGTTGATATGGAAGCTTGTAATAATATTGATAATTTCGTTGATAAGATTGCTAAAGAGTTGGAGGTTGAGGAGTTGAAAGGTAAGAAATAATTGGGGAATGTAGATCATGCTGACACTCAGGAAACAAATGATTCGCCGGCTGCGGTTGTCAATATTTTGAAGGATTCAGTGGAGGAAGACATTGAGTCTGAGGGCTCTCATAATGCATCCATGTGTGCGGTCCCGAATGATGACATTGATGTCATTGAGAGAGTTCAGATAGGTAGTGGTCCAATTCTTGAGAAGGTCCTTAATGTTGATGAGATATCGTCTACAAAAGTGACTACACCGGTTGTTGTGAAGGATATGGCAGCCGAGCCTCATATCTTGCCATCTACGCATGTTCCATCAGCATCTGGTCCTCCAGGTATGGGCAAGGCGGCTATGTCAGGGCCGTGGAGTGTGGAATGGTTACAAGATCATCATCAGTGGGATGTTGGGATTATTTTCTCGTCAAAAAAGAAACTAAAAAATAGGAAACATGCAAAGGTAAAGAGTGTCTCTGATGGGATTGCGTGTGCTAAACATAAAAAAGTTGGGGGTATTCTGCGTCATTTAGTTCACTCTTTAAAAAAGGTGGCAAGGCTGCCTAGCAAAGATAGATCCGCAGTAATGCATCCGTTAAAAAAAAGGGTCAATAAGACGCATGGTTCAGATAGAAATCATATGGCGGTGGAGGTTGTATCTCAAGGTAAATCTAATGATGTCTCATCATCAGTTTCAGTTAATAATGACTGGAAACATTAGGTGGTGTTGCGTGGGAATGACAAGGTGGTGGGGGATAGGGAAGGATATCGGTGTCAATTTTGATGGAGAAAATCACAATATGTTCAGTGTGATGTCTAGAGCGGGGAAAGGGAAAATAGAGTCAATTAATAGGAGGGAGAAGGAGAGTGGGAGATCGTTTGGTGGGGGGTTGTAGGTGGCGGGTGTGGCGGGTGGTGGGGAGAGGGTGTGTGAGATGAAGATTGTATCGTGGAATGTGAGGGGGTTGAGTGGTTTGGAGATGAGGAATAAGGTCCAGGATTTGGTGAGGGAGAAAACGCCTTTTATTATGTGTATACAAGAAACCAAAATCCAGTCTTGTGATGATTTTATGTGCTCATCGATTTGGGGTGCTCAACCGCATGCATTTTCTTTTAGACCGTTAAATGGAGCGTCTGGGGGTTTGCTTATTATATGGGATGCTTCGGAGGTGGAAGTGTGGTTTTCAGTTAGTGGTGAACATTTTTTGATGATTCATGGTCGTTTCATAAAATCGAATGAAGAGTTTTATCTGTTCAATGTGTATGCACCTTGCGATCAGAGGGCTAAACATGTGTTATGGAATTCTTTATCATCGCGATTACAGTCTTTGGGTAGCAATAAGGTCTGCTTGTGTGGGGATTTTAACGCAGTACGGTGTAGGGAGGAGAGGTGTTCCACTAGAGGAAATCATGTGTCAGATGACTTTGAAAGGTTTAACAATTTTATTGATGATAATGTGTTGATTGATTTACCTCTGAATGGTCGCAAATTTACGTGGTACAAAGGTGACGGAAGATGCATGAGTCGGTGGGACAGATTTTTACTTTCAGAAGAGTGGTGTTTAATGTGGCCTAATTGTCTACAGATAGCACAGTTGAGAGGGTTGTCCAATCATTGCTCTATTATGTTATCAGTTGATGAAGAAAATTGGGGACCGCGACCTTTGCGTTTATTAAAGTGTTGGCAGGATATTCCTGGTTATAATCAATTTGTGTGTGATAAATGGAGGTCGTTTCGGGTGTCTGGTTGGGCAAGCGTTGTTCTTAAAGAAAAATTTAAACTTATTAAAAAGGCGTTAAAGGAGTGGCATGTTTCTCATACTCAAAATTTATCTGCAAAAGTGACCACTCTTAAAAATAGACAAGCGAATTTAAATGGTAAAGGAGAGGAGAAGGAGTTTTCGGAGGAGTTTGAAGAGTTGCATGGTATTACGGCGGAAATTCACACTATGTCGCGCCTTAATACAAGTATTTGTTGGCAACAATCAAGGTTGAATTGGCTTCAAGAGGGTGATGCAAATTCAAAATATTTTCATTATGTTATGGCAGGTCGGAGACGCCATAATACTTTGTGCTTGGTCCGCATGAATGGTGTGATGGAGGGGGTGCAGCCCGTTCGTCAGGCAGTCTTTGATCACTTTCATAAGCATTTTTGTGCGCCCCCTATGGTAAGACCAAGAGTAGGGTATCTTCAGTTCAGACAATTCTCATTTATGGAAAAAGGAATGTTGACTAAACCCTTTTCTATGGATGAAGTTAAGGCGGCGGTGTGGGACTGCGACAGTTTTAAGAGTTCAGGTCCTTATGGTATAAATTTTGGTTTTATCAAGAATTTTTGGAATGTAATGAAAGGGGATATGTTGAGGTTTGTTTCAGAATTCCATCGAAACGGCAAGTTGTCGAAAGGTATAAACTTTACTTTTATTGCACTTATTCCCAAAGTAGATAATCCCCAAATTTTTAATGACTTTCGGCCAATATCTCTTGTGGGATGTCTATATAAAATTATTGCAAAAATTCTAGCCAACAGATTGAGACAGGTTATTGGTAGTGTTGTGTCAGACATCCAATTAGCTTTTGTAAAAAACAGGCAAATTCTTAATGGGATTTTGATAGCCAATGAGGTGGTTGATGAGGCTCGTAAGACCAAAAAGGAACTTTTGTTTTTCAAAGTTGATTTTGAAAAGGCTTATGATTCAGTTGACTGGGGTATCTCGATGATGTGATGGGTAGTATGTCTTTCCCGAATTTATGGCGGAAGTGGATCAAGGAATGTGTTTGTACCGCTACGGCATCTGTTTTGGATAATGGCAGCCCCACCGATGAATTTTCTCTTGAACAGGGTCTGCATCAAGGGGATCCTTTATCTCCATTTTTGTTCCTGTTGGCGGCAGAGGAATTGAATGTTTTGATGAAAGCTATGGTTGAATCTGGTACTTTCACAGGATATAGTGTTGGTGGCGCATACCAGGTAGTAGTATCCCACCTTCAGTTTGTTGACGACACGTTGTTGTTAGGGGGTAAAAGTTGGCCCAATGTACGTGTTATGCGTGCTGGTCTTGTTTTGTTTGAAGCTATGTCTGGATTGAAAGTTAATTATCATAAAAGCTCTTTGGTTGGGGTAAATATTATTGAGTCCTGGTTGTCTAAGGCGGCATCTATGCTGGGTGTAAAATTGGAAAAATTTTGTTTGTTTATTTGGTACTTCCGATTGGTGGTGATCCTCGTCGATTGTTGTTTTGGGAACCTGTTGTAAATCACATAAAGTCTAGATTATCTGGTTGGCATAGTCGGTTCCTTTCCTTTGGTGGTCGCTTGGTTCTTCTGAAAGTTGTTTTATCTGCACTTCATGTCTTTGCTCTTTCCTTCTTCAAAGGTCCGTCATGTATAATCTCCTGCATTGAATCTCTGTTAATTAAATTTTTTGGGGTGGGAGTGAGGAAAATAGGAAAATTAATTAGATAGGATGGAACACTGTGTGTTTGAGGAAGGAGTATGTAGGTTTGGGGGGTTAGAAAATTGAGGGAATTTAATACCGCTTTGCTGGAGAAATGGTGTTGGCGGTTGTTAATAGATAGAGAGGGGTTGTGGAGATGGGTTTTGTGGCTAGATATGGTGTGGAGGATGGGGGCCGAAGTTGTTCTACTTGGTGAAGGGAGATAGTCAGAATTCGAGATGGGGTGAGGGGAGGGGAGAGGTGGTTTGCGGACTGTGTTAGGCGGAGGGTAGGTGATGGGACTGAAACTTTGTTTCGGCGTGATTGTTGGTGTGGTGATGTCCCTTTCTGTGTTCGTTTTAGGCGTCTTTATGATTTGGCTGAAAACAAGGCAATAACTATTAGAAACATGTTTTCCTTGGGTTGGGAGGATGGTGGGGAGGCGTGGCAGTGGCGGAGGCGGTTGTGGGCGTGGGAGGAAGAGTTGGTAGGCGAGTGTAGGGAATTACTTTCTAATGTTACTTTGCAGGATAATAATACAAACGCTTGGCACTGGCTTTTGGACCAAACTGGGGGTTACTCTGTTCGTGTTGTTTATGACATGCTAACATCTCAGGACAATACTCACTTACTTCAGAATTTGGATCTCATTTGGCATAAAAAGGTTCCTTTGAAAGTCTCAATCTTAGCGTGGAGATTACTCCGAGATAGATTACCTACTAAATCAAACTTTGCTAATCGTGGCATTATCTCTACGGAGGCGCGTTTGTGTGTGGCGGGATGCGGTCATGCCGAGGACTCTACACATTTGTCTTTAGCGTGTCCTACCTTCGGTGCCATTTGGCCGATGGTGCGCGCGTGGATTGGTTTTGATGGGGTTGATTCTCAGGTGTTTTCTGATCATTTCTTGCAGTTTATTAATCATATAGGTGGTTTGAAGGCGAGGTGCTCTTTTTTGCATATGATTTGGCTCTTGTGCGTGTGGATCATATGGAACGAACGTAATTGCAGGCTATTTAAAAATAAAGAATGTACCATTATTCAGTTGTTAGATAAAGTTAAGTCTCAATCTTTATGGTGGTTGAAAGCTTATAAGGCTACCTTTGTATTTGGGACGCATTTATGGTGGTCGAGCCCTTTACTATGTCTGGGCATTGACTAAAACCTTTTGTTTATCCTGACATTCTTTTATATCTTTTGTGGTTACTTTGGCACACCTTGTGCTAGAGTGATTGCGTTGTCAGTGTTAATATAATTCATTTTGATTTGTTCAAAAAAAAAATATAGTTGTGCTTACAAGGCTCCTTTCACTTTTTAATGCAATATTAATTATTTTTTTAATTATACATTCTATTAATAATAATTTCATGATTCTTAATTTACAATTGTCCACGTTACATTTATGATAAGGATGAATACATCAATATTTAGCAATGAACTTTTAAACTACTTTTCTCTCTCAAATAAATCAGTTATTTTTGCATAGGAAAGTAATTTTTTTATTAAGTGTGAAATGACTTTTTTAATATAAGTGTGAAATGGTTTTTTTTAATAATTTATCATGGAGGGAGTACCTATATCTGCTCTCTTTTTTTTAAGAGATACTCTTTCGCGGATATGGTGGTGTTTGCACGTTAGATTATTTTTTTAAAGGGACTAGGTATCTACCCCAGATTTTTTATCATTTAATAAATAAATTATTGACTAAATTTAAAATTATACAGTTAATTATGACGAGATCTACTTAACAAAAATTATTTATATATTATTATGGTGGGAGTACCTATATCTGCTCTCTTTTTTTTTAGAGATACTCTTTCGCGGATATGGTGGTGTTTGCACGTTAGATTATTTTTTTAAAGGGACTAGGTATCTACCCCAGGTTTTTCATGACATGTGACCATCATCACATGTTGTTCACAATTGAAACTTATTAGTGGCACAATTGTTGCTTATTGGTCATAAAGGGTTGAACATGGATACTTTGTGTGTATATTATATAAATGCCCAATTTACATATTTTTACATTATTTTATCGGCATTCGGCACTTATTGACTTGATTTACATTAATCTACTGGAAATCTCCAAATTATTATAATTAGTAGTAAACTAGATTTTGAGAGTCGTTATAGTTACTTTAACTTAATTACATACATTTTGTAAGGTTTCAAGTTCAAAGATGCACGGAATTATAAATAACTAAGAAACTAGAGCATGACTAAATCGTTAAGCGAGCTGAAAGCAAGATCAAAGAAAGTCAAGTCAGAAAGGGAAAGTTTTAAGGAAGGGCAACTCCTAAGCCAACAATAGCAAGGTCAAAGCGAGGAGAAAGAAAACGATCAAGGAAAATTCAAGGAATGGTTCACTAAGCCAGTCTCATTTCGCTTAGCAAAATATGATAGTTTAGTGATCTAATAGGATGAGCTGGTATTTCCGTCCACTTGAAGAAACCTCAATTTGTTAAGCAACCATGAATTCGCTTAGCGAAATTCTACTTTTCTGACATCTATAAATAGGGGTCACTAGTTTAATTGTCGGGGATGATTGATATTTGTTAGAGAAAGAGAAACAAAGAGTTAGAGAAAGAAGGTTTCAAGGTGATTTCACCATTGGTGCGCATTAGAGCTTGGTCATCAAGTAATTGATGCTACTTGTCCAACCTCTACTATTCTGTAAACGGTTACATAATCTTTCAATATGTTCGTTATACATAATCTTTGTTTAAGTATATCAATGGTTTATTCTTATACTTGATGTTTTTCCGACGTGCAATTCAAATTGATTATTTGATTTACAAAGTGCTAGACATAGACTTTTTATCTTAGGGATATGGAATAAATTCATCTATATATGCTAGTTTCTAGGTATAAGGCTATGTTTGCAGTCACATACGTTGTTGAGTTTTAATGTTATCATATCAATTAAATGAACGAGACATCGAAAGTTAGTAGATACAATGGATCTCACATCGTTTGCCAAACACATAAACATATGATGAGTAATAAGTGAGGTCATACTTGAAACACAAAATATATAATTGATTAAAAGGATTTATCAAAGGAATAGCTAACGACATCTAATCTCATTAAATCTCTTTTAAACTTGATATTTTTCAATTATTTCTGTGATTGATTGTCCAAGCAACTTTTCAACAAAACTCTTTCTTAGAATACAATTTTTTCGAATGGTTAGACAAAACCTACATGCAATACTAACTATATTATTCGTGCTATTTTCCAATTATATCAGAACATGCTCTTTTACAAACTCCAGGGTTGAGTTCTCCATGAGACAAGCAAATGCGGCGTCTCTCTCTCTCTCTCTCTCTCTCTCTCTCTCTCTCTCTCTCTCTCTCTCTCTCTCTCTCTCTCTCTCTCTCTCTCTCTCTCTCTCTCTCTCTCTCTCTCTCTCTCTCTCTCTCTCTCTCTCTCTCTCTCTCTCTCTCTCTCTCTCTCTCTCTCTCTCTCTCTCTCTCTCTCTCTCTAACATGCATCAAAGTGTGTGTTAAAAATCTCACGTTGAATAAAAAATGTAACATAAAATTGTGTTTATAGGTGGGAGACATCTCTCTTTCAACAATGTAACATCGTATATGTATATAATACATAACATAAAATTGTGTTTATAGGGGAGACATCTCTCTTACAACAATGTAATATCGTATATGCATATAATACATAACATTTGGTTTATTAATTACTTTTTTCTTTTCCTTCAAGTTACATCAATAGTTATACAGTGTCAGAAACAGATATCAATTTTTAGATGTTGAAATAACAAATGATCATCTCATTTTACAAGCCACTATTGTTGTGTAAGTTCAACAAAAAATGTAAAAGGATGTGCAAATTTTGATGAGACACACTAAAGAAACCACAGGGTCATTGGCAACCTAGTGGTTCCACAGTATATATGCGAAGTTTGAGACCACTAAAATAATTCAAAATATTTTGGTAAAATAAATAATTAATGCAATTAAATATTTTAAAGAGTCGTCTATATAAGGCTGGAGGTAGAAATTCTGATAAAAAATAAATATCTTATTAACATGTGTGACAAGAAATAAAAAGATAAAATGAGAAGGATAGTAGTTCATAGTTTCTTGCACACAAGCAGAATTCAGTATGCACACGAGACAATTTAAACTGGATAACATGTTTGACACAAAATATAACTCAGGCATTTCTTCTTTTCATTATTTTCCCGATAAATTATTCATACAGAAAATTATATAATCAACACACCAGCTGCATTAATTATATTGTTTATTACTACAGACACTAACTTTCAAACTGAGAACGAGGTATGATACAATTCACACACTACATATGATCCATGCTGTTTGTTTTGAATGGGGTTAAAAGTAAGACAAATTAGGAATGAGGGATCATATAACATAAAAACAGATCTTTTAAGACTATAATAGGTCAGCTGTAATACAATTTGAGCTACAAGCTATCCGAAACAAGAACGTGCTCTTGCTATTGAGTTAGGTTATCTTCCTGAAATGCAGTATATGATCCTAATGACCACCCTGCACAACCTCTGTCTGTCCACTTTGTTGAGTGTCGTTACACATGTGTTGATCGTTCCCTGGTTGTTCCCCAAGTCTCTCCTGTAGATTACATCTTTATGTTAGTCAAATAATTATGGTAAGCCTTCACATATTAAGGAAATCTACAAATAGTGTAGGTTTTAGTTGGAAGCCAAATTCCATCTAAGCCCATCTATTTATGCTCTGTTTGAGTAAACAACTTAATTAAGCGTCTATATTTGAGTTATTTCTATAAGAAATGATAAATCCTGGAGAGCTCGTGGAAATAAGGTGAAAGCTGTTTATAGTCATGTCATAAGTTGTTTCCATACGCTCTCCCAAATAAGTCAATCCAAACAGACCTTTAGTCTTCCGAATCAACAATCAAATGTAGTGTGAATTATGACTGTCCATGAACAAAAAAAGAGGTCACAAGTCCCGAGTTCAAACCAGGGGAAGTAACTCCCCTTCCATGCATTCCCTTCTTACTTTTATTCCTTTTAACAAAAAAAGCATACAAGATTTTAACATTACCTTGAGAGCTGCATTCTCGGAAAGTAGTTGCTCATACTCGCTTCTAATGCGATTTACTTCTAATCGGAGGGAAGCATTTTCTTCTTTCAAAACATCAGCACGCTGAGCAAGCTCGTCGCACTCAGCCTGAAAATAGCACATCCAAACCGGAATCAGAAATGTGACAATTATGATCAAGCAAACACTGAAGGAAATAAAGGCTATATGGGATTTGACATAACCTGCTTGCGCAACCTGGATCTCCGAGCAGATTCCCTATTAGACTGCTTTCGTCTTTGTCTTTTAAGCTCTCTTTCATCCTAAAAGTTAATCAGAAAATATAAATATTTAAATAGGAGCTGTAAAAGATTATTAATAATGAAACAATACAACTCATAATCAGATCTCAGACAAACATTGAAAGCAACATTGCAAGTTATTGATTACGGCCAATCTGAAAAACATGAGTTCTATTCCCCAGGAAAAAAGCTTCAAGCTATTAAAACCTTAAACCATGGGTTACCTAAAAATTATCTATCTGAGAAAGGGAATTGAGAAATTATGTTGAAAGAAATTAAAATGTAATTCTAAATGTGTAAGTGGGGACTATATAACATGAATAAACAATGACACAGCCACAGAAAAAGAAAAGCATGAAGCTACTGAATATTCGATAAACACCTGTTCCAAGGGCATCAAGTTATGGCTCTGACAATGCCCAATGTCAAACATAACATCACAGTTAGACACAAATTTGCATTCCCAAACATACATGTACAATACTACCAAACCAAGATTTAATAAGTGTCACAATTAGATTACCTATTCAGTAAAATACAACTTTTATGAGGCTAAGTATGCACCTAAGTTGAAATAGTCTTCACTAGATTAAGCCTCAATGAAAATCAGTGCTGTTAAATGGTGGCGCACCATGGCGGAATGGCATGGTGGATTTTTTTATGACCGCCGTAGACAAAATGGCATGTTTATATGGTGAGTTTTGGGCCTTCCGCCTTTGACAACCTCGATGAAAATGTGTGTAATTGAATGAGTACACTTGCTTAAAAACAAGGAATATCTTGGTGACAAATACTGAGAGGAAATGCTTAAAAGTTACTGATACATAGTCACAATTTGAAAGGTGATCAGAAAATTGCCAAACATAAAGCATGGTATGTTGAATGTAAGCAAGAGAGGACAAAACAATTTATATTTTCTACATGATCTCATTCATTGAACAGCAATAAAATGTTATCGAAAGAATTAATATCATTGGTCTGTTTAAAAGTTAACCTGTAGCCAAAGTTGTGACTGAACACTATCCCGTGATCCACCAGTAACCACCCCTCCCGCAACTGTGGTAGACGGCACCTTTCCGCGGAGAGCAGGAATGTTGGATGAAGTTGGCGTGTTCCAATAATCCATTCCTATATTTAAATTTGTTGCGGGGCCAGAAACAGCTCCAGGAGCACCACTTGCCGAGATAGGAATGACAGACATAGTTTGATTAACCACTGTATGAGGTGCATTAAGTCCCCCATTTTGTGAAGTATGCACTGAACTGCCATTTTGAGATGGTTCACCTGTAAGTCAATAGAAAAGGTACACTTCAGCTTCTAACACACATACATCATGGGTTTGCATAGCATTAGATAGTGAAAATTAGAAACTATATTGGAACATCAGAAAGTCACAATGCCAAACCTTCAAAAGAATCCAGCCTGTCCCCCGATTTCAATTGAGAGCCCTATAAAAACACAAATACAAAACCTATGATAGTTGAAAAAACATATAATTATCTCCTTTTATATATCTTAAAATTTATAAGTAGTATAAAAATGTGTGCTTGTGGACATATTGACAATGAAGTAGTAAACTGATGACCGTCACAGAACTTACATTCTGAGAATTTGCATCACTTCCTTCACTAGTACCATCATAACTTCCACTTTCACCACTGCAAATCCAAGATTACCAATCAGCATAAATTGCCAGAATTTGCAAATGGCAAATTAATGTACTCAACAGACTTGGAAAATAGATCACTGCCAATAGAGCAAAAACATTGATAAAATAAAAAGCAAATCAAGTAACTGTGTAGGGGTTCTCATGCATTAGGAGATAAATAATAAATGCAGCTTTTTTAATCTAGTTATTATTATATTATTAAAATAAGCTCCCATAATGTATTCAAAAATTGCAGCAAATCAGATAAAAATGTTAAAAGGATGACACATGAGAGGAAACATCAGCTGCGGGAAGTTGTCATTCTGTAGGGATATGGATGCAAATGTAATCATCATTAATACACGACATATTGAATCAAGGTTCAAATTCACTCCTCCAAAGCACCAAGAATTTTCTCTTGGACATGTCACACCAGAAAAAGTTTTAATAGGCACGTAACATAATCCTTCAAATAAGTCTGAGCAAGATCAAGCAGAATACTGTTCGATGAAAAAGAATGGATGCACTACGTCACACAAGGACAAATCAACACACCAAAATTTACCTCTTTGAGTGAATTCCATTAGCAGATGTCCCTGCTGTTTTACCATGTTCATTATTTTTCCCTGTAATCATGTTCAAACTACCTAAACTTCCTTTTGACCTTTTGATTGGCAATTTTTCCTTCACTTCAGGAGGTTTACCATCAGTTTCCATGCTGGCAGGAGTGTTTCCCTGCATGTAAACTTGTGTTACTTTTTCCCTACTTATATAAGGACAAGCCCTTCACAGAATAGGAAAAGGACAGACAAAGAAGGAGAAAGAAGGAACACAAAAATGCAGAAGGGGGAAAAACTCACGGAGGCCTCAGCAATACCGTTTGGAGTAGGCATGGCATAAGGATATGGATAAGATCCCTGTGTAAATTTTCAGCAATTAGCAAAAAGTGGCTGGTGAATTAGTGATTCAATAACAATATGATAACTCCATCAAATCATAATTGACAACAATTACCGGAGGCATGGATGGATGAGCATATATGCCACCATGGGGATACATTGCAACATAGGGATGTGGTGGAGTACCATAAGGAGGCATCATGTGCTGCAAATAATAATTTCAGTAACGAACCAAATAAAACACGGGGAAGTGTTCAAACAAGATATTTTGTACTGCTGGCAAAGTATAACAAACTGCAGATACAGTGGATAACAATATAAACAACAGACAATGACAAGCAAAGAAGACTAATAAATAGTTGAGGATCAAAATCTGAATTGTTCATTTTGTAGTGGTAAGAAGACTTATTTCCATTCATTATTGGGAGTTTCAAGCTTACCCTCCGTTAAGACATAGATGTTTCTTAATACAAAATATTACATTCCTTAAGCTCTAAGGAATTAGGGTCATCATTATTTATAACATAAAAATCTCTCATTCACCTAGCACATGAGAGCGCATAAAGTAGTCTTCAAACACCGGGAAATTTTAATTGATATGTGTAATTGCATGCATGGAAATTTTTGCTAATGGTCATACTCATACCAGCAAAATCTCTTCATCCTTGGTTGGAGTCCGACAACATTTCTATCCAGCTCTTAAACCTAAGAATCATTCCATCCATTTTACTAACTTAGCTTTCCAACAATGCTTATCTCTGTGATGGTTCTTTCTGGCATCTCTAAGTTACTTTGCCACTATGTTTTATGTAGTCCACTTTATATTTATGATATTTTCTTTATTGAAATTGTCGACTTGTAACAAACTCGACGCTTTGAAAGATTTAGCGCAAAGGAGAGTGTTAGAATATCTAGAAAATAATATCATTTTTCTATAGAATGTTTTTTAATAATCCATCCCTCCCAAATTATAAGTCAATTTACAATATCAATGAAACATTAATGCTTCTTGTCCTATCACACCCTTTACTATTTATTACTCCCCCTTCTTCTAATTCTTTTAATTTAGCTTTCCCACGTAATTAATGAAGGATAATTTTATAAAGCAACTCGTAATTTCTCTTTCTCCATACAAAATTAACTATGTTTCTTAATTTGTGTGAAATGGTCAAAGTGACTTATAATTTGTGACGGAGGTAATATAGTATAGCAGAAAAAGTAGTCTACAGCAGATATTTTTCATATTTCAAGATTTGTTTCCTTATTTAATTTAGGATTAGTAGCCTACAGCAGAAAAAGTATAGGCTAATGCCTATGCTTTTCATAATAACGGATTAATAACAATTTCATACTAGTCTTTAGCTTGTTCTCTTTCTTCCTTCTACCCTATCTAAAACCTTATCATTTCAACAATGATAATAGTTTGAAAAGAAAAAAAAAAATGAATATCTATATTATTTTTAACATTAGGCATTGGACTGCAGCTCAAGTAAGGAGTATAATGGTCTAGTTAGATATTAGAATATTTGGCCATTAATGAGCAATAATATAAGGTTAACTTGCAATATTCAACACCATAGTCTGTGCCAAATCGAGCATTTAAAATATATGCGTCATTACCTGGACACCCCACATATAAGGGTGAGCTTGGGGACTTGACGCCATGAATCCATGTGGAGGCATAGGAGAATATGCCTATACAATGATGGAGAATGGTGAATTAAAATCTTCTAATACCAAAAATAATAGAAAATAGTGTGCCGAAAAAAACTTCTTCATTAAAAACCTGAAAGCTGGCCCAGTCAGTATTAACTGGTCCGGTGCTGGTGGTGGTCGAAGGCTGCTCCTGGAAAAACAAAAAAAAATTCCTACGTCACACAAAGAGTACCACTAACCATCAATATAGATAAAACAAAAGAAACTTAATTAGACCTGTGATGTTGGTGGCGGTGTCTTCGACTCCTTCTCCTTTGCTGTTTTATCCATCTCATTATTGCCCATACTTTTATATATCGGTGAATTACAAAAGTGTATACTTAACCATTCTGCACCATACACATAACTTATGTTACAAGACAGTATAAGCGACACCATACTCATTCTCATTCGAAATCAAAAACTCACAACATAATTCCACAACTGTAAAGTTAACTATGTTAGACTAAACAGTTCAAGCACTAACACATGTTTCAATGTTGAATTAATCTACAAAGTTACAATCTTTATATTGCATGTATAAGTTGTTGAATCTATCGACCGCAATGAACCATTCCATTAACAACCCACCATTCTAACTCCCCTCCCAATCAATGCAAAATCATCCAAAAGCCCAATTTTGATGTTGCTCTATGTTAGCTCCAAACCCAACATAGCAAATTCAATTATCAAAGCAACAATTACCAAAGCCAGAAAATTGACAAAGCAACAATAACCAAAGCTAGAAAATCAAGATAAAGAGTAAAATTGAAACTCATACATCTAAACCAGCTAGCAAATATGAAATTTTGAATAGCTTAATTCAATTGAAAGCTAATAAAGCTAAGAATTTTCAAAAATTACCACTCAGATGGAAATTGGGGATCCTTCAGAGCTTGATCTGGTGAGAAGCAATGAATATACAGTAGGAGGGGTCAAAATTGGCAAGAAAAATTGGAAATTGAGAGAAGGAAGAAGGTGAATTGGGGATTTTAACTGGGAAATTTTGTGAAAAAATTGATCTTGTGAGTTTATTAAGATTGAATTGATGAGAAGGGGGCAAAGAATTGGGGATAGATCAAAAATTAGGGTTTGTTGGGTTAATGTGTTTGTTGTTCGCGGAGAGGAACTCGTGGGTCGTCGTACGGTGGGTCACTGTCCAGTCAGATTTTCGTTCCTATTTTGCACAGGATATGAAATCCCTCATTTACCCTCTGCGCCCACAATTCTTATATTTTTTTTTAATCGAATAAAAACACTTTTATCCTTCCTTCAAAAAAAAAAAAAAAACACTTTTTTCTTTATAAATATACCAATTTATTTCATCAAAAAAAATGTTCCAATTTATTTTTATCTTCTAAAATTGTAGTCTATAAAAAATGTTCAATGTCATTTTTTTTTCTTTACTTTCAATCAACTCATGTTTAAATTTATATTTTTGAATAAAAATTATCAGAAATACGTTGAATATTATGATAGTCTCACTCAAAAAATAAATTTTTTTAGGCACAAAATTCATATGCCTCCACATGAAAAATTTCTATAATGATTTAAAATTTCATGCAAAATTTTAATAAAAAATGGGGTTAATATGTCCTTAGTCCCATGTAATTTGATCGAGTTCTGGTTTATCTTTTGTAAAAAAAAAAAAAGTTTAGATTGTAACCTTGTAATATGGAGATTCTCCACAAAGCACCTCTTACCCCATCCAGACGCTGACGTGGCAGGCCACTGTGTAATTATTTATTTAGTTTTTTTAAAACCTAACATGTGTATAATGGTTTAAAAAATTAATTTAATTTCTAATTTAAATTTTTTTAAAAAAATTAATAATCTAAAAATTAATTTTCAAAAATTAAAAAAATCAGAAAAAAAAAATTCAATTTTTTTTAAGAAACGTAAAAAATTGGATTTTTTTTCCAAAATTAAAAAATTCAGAAAAACAAACTTGTTTATTTCCACATCAATGAGTGAAAGTGAAACATTGTCTATTACTAAATAATGTTTTTCAAATTTTTGGGTTGGTTATGGTGTCTTTTCCAATGGATTGGGAGGAGTTAAGGGGTGCCTTAATGATTTGTTTTATAAGTCAGATGGATCAACCTTTTTTGCTTCGAGATCAAGAGTTGGTTTCTAGACTTAAGTTTTTGGGCATGTTATAGCGTCTTCTATGGTAAACCGTGAGTCGTTTGTTTGATGGTGGAATTAAAATGAGTGTTGGAATTAGTGATTTTGAACCAACTAATCGCAAGTCCTAACTCAATCGATAAAATGTTGAAATTATTAGCCATTCATCATGACCGAGTTTCGAACCCCAGCACTTCCACTTGTATGTGTGAGTTTATAATGAATTTATTATTTCTTCTATATACCTAACAAAATCTCCCAAACATACATTCACAAGCAAACACAATTTCATAAAAGTTAATTTTATAATATGAGACGGAGAAAGTTATAAGAACTGATAGAAGGAGAGATTGCTGTCACATATAAAGTTTAAGAACTAATAGAAGGAAATACTAACGAGATTGCTATTACATATAAAGTTTAAGAACTAATAGAAGGAAATATTAAAACACGTGACTCACTGGCAAAAGTATCAAAGATCACTCACGTGATACTTTTGTTTTATAGCTGATAGTTGATGTATTACATATCAGGTCGGGATGTATATTATCCCTCTTTCAAAGGACCGACGGGAATTTTCACTGTAGACTTAAAGTTCTATAGACGAAGCGCATCTGATATGTTAGGAGAAGGATCATTGGAAAAGCACAAAGCATCACGACGGGTCCTAGAATCACCTTATACTTGGAGGGATGTCCCACTAAGATCATACTAAGCGCATTATAAAATGTCGCCATCAGTAAGCCGATAGAGCCAGTAAGTAACGTAAGGCCCGCTTGTAACATCACAGGCAAGCCATCGAGGAAATCTATGTCAGTGTAACGCAACGAGTGAATCCGAATGAAAAACAATAATGAAAAAGCAGACATAAAGATACACATTACATCTCCATAGACAAAAGAAAAAAATATCTTTTCATCCGCGTAGATGGTTTCCCCAATTTGTTGACCCTTTGCAGCAGGGATAGTGAAGATTGCAGCAAACATGATAGTCAAGATGAGAGAAGCCACGGTTATATAATAGTGAGCTATGTCTTTTGTCCATTTCTCGGTGGCTTTCAGTAGCTCATCATGGCTTTCTAGGAATACATCATAAGGCTTCTTACCATCCTTATTTTTGGCTTCCTTGCACTTGGGATGCATAACTCTCTCCACCGACTGCATGGATTTCAATCATTTCATAAGTGTAATGAATTAAATATGGGAAAATGCCATAAGAGTGTGTTTGGATGAAGAATGTTTTAAAGTATAAACCATTGTCTAACTTGTCCTATCGGTTAAGTATGTGGATCCCATGGCTTTGTGTTCCTCAATAAAATCTTCAAAGAAAATCGAACCAGTACACCCATAGTCTTTCTATAAACCCCTAATACTAAAGAAACAACCTTTTAATAACATTTAGTTTGTTTTATTTATTCTTTATATATCTTATACTATATAGTTCAGCAGCTTATAGACAATTCTTTTGAAAATTTATATTATCGTGTAATATAATAAAAATTATATAATATTTATGTTAAAATATCTTTAAAATCTGGTTTAAATTATGTTCCATAGATAAAAGATTAATGGTCACTCGAATTAACTAATAAAAATATAGAATATACACATTAATCAAATTGGCCCATCCACAAAATCATTTTTAGCATATATATATATATATATATATATATATATATATATATATATATATATATATATATATATATATATATATGGGGCTGCTAACTCGCACTCACCTAAAAACACTAAGGTGCAAGTTAGTAAGTTACACCCACTTAAAATTACTTAAGGTGTAAGTTAGCAACCTACACCCACTTGATTATTTACACTCATTTTTATAAGTATTATTAAAGTGTAAGTTAACAACTTTCATTAATTTATAACCACTTTTTCCTTAAAAAAATTAATTTACACTCACTTTTATTATTCCAACTATTGTTTCCTTAAATGTTTGTCTCATGTGAAGGAAAAAAAATACAATATTGAAAAAAACAACATGTAATTTTGAATCGCATGATAGTGATTATTCAAAACCCTTGTCAAAAAAAAAAAAAAAACTGATTGTTCAAAACCCATAAAAACTCGTTAGCTAAAATTCTATGAGTTCACTTCGACTTATTGCCACAACATTTAATTCCGGTTTATAACATGAAAACAAAAAATGGAACGAAACTTGAAAAAAAAAAGTGAGGTTTTTGGTAACTAAAAAATAAAAAACATGGAGAAAGAAACAAGTAACTTACAAAATTACCGAACTATTTATAATTAGTTTAAGGATATGAAAAAGAAAATTATACAGTAGTTAATGCATTGAAATTGTGTAATTAATTGATAATAATGTCAAAAGAAGTTTTCTTTTATGGTAATAATTCCTTTTTATGATATGCTTAACCGGCCCGATGGCACCGGTTAGCAAGACCTTTTTAGGTGGAGGCAAGTTAGCAGCCCTATATATATATATATATATATATATATATATATATATATATATATATATATATATATATATATATATATATATATATATATATATATATATATATATATATATCCTGCTACTGCGATTATATATATATATATATATATATATATATATATATATATATATATATTTCTATATTTCTTTTCTTATATTATAAAATAGGCTAAAGTGCATGTTTGGCCCCTATTTTTTAAAAGGTTGCGATTTTGGCCCCTATGAAAAAAATGACAAAAGTGACCCCCTATTTTTAGAGAAATATGGTCTTTTGACCCCTGACATAAGGGAAATATGATCTTTTGACCCCTTATCTTTTCAAAAAGTTGCGATTATGACCCCTTTTTTGGGACATGTGGCGTCTTCTCAGCAATTTTGAAATGAAAGGGGCCAAAATTGTAATTTTTTTAAATAGGGGATCAAAATCGCAACTTTTTGAAACTTAAGAGGTGAAAAGTGCACTTTAACTTATAAAATAATACCGGTGTGTAAATTGAGAGAGATGCGATACCTTAAACCATCGAATTTCTTTTTGTATTTGCATAGCAGGACCCGATCGGCTACCGCGATTAGATAAAGGATCGAAATATCCTGCTGTGTGCAGGAGGTTACTGCCAAACGTGTCCTTTTGATTTGCAAACATCTCCATCTCCAATCCATTGAGAGAATGTATGAGCTTGAACACATTTCTTCTACGATTCTGAATTGCATACCAAAATATGCCTCTGTTACTGTTGTCGACCACTGATAGAAGATCATGATTAGCCTCCCTCATAGCATTTATGAATTCAATTATTCCATTCTCCGCTGCATACAGCATTGCTTCGTGTGCTGAAGCTTCTCTGAGCTGTTTATCATCAAATCCTTGAATACTTTCGCTGAAGTATTTCAATATTTCCAGAACTTGATAATGGCTATATTTTGTTTTTTTCATAGCCTGCATTTCTGACACAATGAAAGGGACTTGTAATTTGTAAGTGCTTGAATCGTAGCAGAAAATCAAATTAAATTAAGCATAGTGTACACACCCTACAATTAAAACTTAATATATATTTTTAAAAAGATTATAGTCATGCTTTTTTTATTCAAAATAATTCCTTGTATCTATTATTTATAAAAATGGTAACAAAAATATTTATATTTTATTCTAATTTACTAAAAATATAATAGTTTACCTTTGGACGAGTCCTTATTAGACAACTTCTATATACTAACTTTTTAATAATCATGTTATTGATATGAAGTGTTCACAATCATTTAACGATAATTATTATCACACTTTAAAAATATAATGTATGTAGTAATAAATAAAAAATATTAGATTGAGACCCTTGATTTTTATGTCATTACCACACTTTAAAAATCATAATTGCTTTTTAGAAAATCCATGTAATTAGGGCCTTTGGAATCTCAAAATACATAAATGAGTTTTTCGTCTTTTAGATTGATTATGGGATTAATCTTCATTCGTTTATTATATGAAATTTTGATTTTGAATAAAACTATAAGCATAAATATTTATGACTTTCAAATCGTAACAATCATAACAAATTATGTTTATAGTATATTTCAATGACATTGATAATATAACATAAATATAGGGAAATTTATATAAGAGTATAAAAAAAACCAAAACTCTTGTGTTCATTTTTATATATAGTATTGATATATAATTTTTTTTAATAAATATATGTTGTTGTTCCCTTCAAAAATAGCATACGTTGTTTTTTATTAAAAAGTGTTTTTTTCTTTAACATAAACAATATTACATATACCAAACAAACCCAATAAATAAATATTGATGATATCAAAATTAAATATATTGTTGACTGGTTTGCTTACGAGAGGAATTTCGCCACTTGTTAATTCGAAAACGCAGGTATGCATATCCAAGAAACAGTAGACCTGGACAAAAAAATCAACCACTAAAATTAAACACATCATAAAAAAAAAATCATCGTGATAGTACACACTAGGTATAGTTTCAGGATGATGTTAAATCAAAGAGTAAGGTTAATAACACTCTTTTGAACACTCTCTAACACTCACTTTAGATCTACACTTTGAAAATAGAATCCATACAAAGTAGTAGACATACATTTATTTTACCAAATAAAAGAGTGATTGTTAAAAAGAGTGTTAAAAAGTAAGTATTGCTAATATTTTCTTGAATCAAAAGCAAGCAGTTGAGGGGAGTGGAACCACCGTACGAATTAGGTTTAGAGGAAGATACAGAAAAGCCAAAACCAATGTGCGGAAGCTAGGTACCGACCAACTTGATAGAAACCGACTATACAAACTAATGGCACCACACTTAATCGACTCTGCAAACTTCGGAATGCCCAATTTGAGAGTGTCAGATTGGTTTTCAGATTCCTTTTCTACGCTTATACCTGTAAAGAAAAACACCTACGTTATTTAGGCACAAAACAAGAAGGGCATACCACTATCTGTCCTTATAAACGCACTATTAAATTGGTCGCCCAGCCGTTAATTAGGGACATTAACCTAGTAAAAAATACTGATGTGGGTAGTCAAAAGAACCATACAACAATATTTTGGGTCTTACATGCAAAATTTAATAGTGTGGTGATTATTCTCATCATATATTGTGTTCTTATTTCTTAACAATTACTCTAAAAAGTATTATTAAGAAAATAATTAATTGTGTTGATTTCAATAGTAAAATTAATATAATTTACTAAAATATCATAATTAATTGTAGTCAGGGAAGTAGTTAAGTTGAATGAAATTCAATAAATAAGAGTATAATAATGAAAAAAATAATAAATGTTACATTGATATTCTAAAGTGACTATTATATTTACAAAAAAAGGTAAAATACTAAAGAGACAATTATTATAAGACGGAAGGAGTAAATAACTATGACAATTTTTGTAAGGCGGGGGAGTATTGTTATAAATATTAAAAGTGATTGTGACAATTCTTTTTAGAAATAGATAAACTATATTGTTTATCTATTTTCCAATTATCCGCGTCATTTAAATTTTAAAATTTAAATGATAAAAAATAGTAATGACAAATAGATAAACCAAATTACATTTGTTTATTGTGATTTTTTTTTTTTATAGAAATAATGCTATGTCCATTATATTGTTCTTAATATAGGTGTTAAACAAATAAGGTGTATATTACTCTTCTGCATGGTGTTAAACAGATTAGGTGTATGACAAGTTATACAATAATTTATTCAAAGAAACATAGTCATCGAGTATATGTTTGTATTATGTACATAGGTTAGAGCAGTAGAAAAAACGGACAGACGGACACGCAGTGTCGGTCTAAACATTAGTGTATATAAGGACAATTTTTTTTCGACAAAATATATAAATACAAATTTTAAAAACTTACTATCGTATATGAATTGTTCTCCATACGAGAAGCGGTTGCTGCTTGGGAAAGAGTGATGCAATTTAGCCAACGCAACTAAGGCGGAGGATTCGCTGGATTCTCCAGGTAGATCTTTGTTGACGGATTTAGGGGATGAGGCTTCTCTAACCAGATTTTCGTAACGTTTGAGTAAATTCAAAGCCACGTCTAGCATATCAAACCATACACTTCAAAAGTCAAAAAGGAATTTAATTTATGTATACATATGTTACTTCTTTTTTTTCCATAAAAAAAATAATAAAAAAAATAATTTTAATTAATAAGCAAATTTTAAAAAGGGTTAAATAAGTAAATGGTTCCCCTAAATATACAAACATCTGATTTTAGTGTCCTTAAAATATTTCTTAGGCTTTTGGTTCCTTCAAAAAATCTCATCCAAGAAATTAGTCTCTACTTTTTAGACAACCAACGTCTAACCTTTATAATTTTTAATGAAATTTTCCAGAAATTGGTAGAATATTATGACAATCTCTCCAAAAAAATTATAATTTTTTAACAAAATATGAATTTTTATGTTTTTGGTGTTTAAAAATTCATATTAAATTCATGTTTTGTTAAAAAAATAAAATTGGAAAATATTGTCATAATTTTCTACCATTTAAAAATTTCATTAAAAAATACGAAGGTTAGACATGAGTTGACTCAAATGTAGAGACTAATTTCATGGATGAAATTTTTTGGAGGGAGCAAAAGCCTAAATAATATTTTAAAGGAACTAAAATCAAATGTTGTTATATTTAGAGGATCATTTACTTATTTAACCTTTTAAAAATGTCATTAGTTAATTGCGCAAAAATAAAATGCTAACGTGTAGTACCTTTAAGAATACAAAAAATATAATTTTTTAATGTAAAATTTCTATTTTTCTAAAAAAAATCTAAAATTTTTACTTTCGACAAGCCCAAAAACAATATGTCTAATTAACTTGATGCTAAATAGGCGCACCTATATACTTTTCTGGAAATTTTACCCTATACCTCTACATCTATACCGTCACCCCTACAAATTATTAAAAATCCAAATATACCCTTTTTTCATTTAACTATTTCCACTTTTTTTTCACCCTCACTCCAGCATTTCCGAATCATGATGAATTCACCCCCACACAACAGTCCTTTTTTTCCCAGAAACTTTACTTAATCATTTTTGGTATGTATTTTTTGTTTTCCAGAAAACAATGAAAAATGATTCCAGGAAGTAGTTATATCATTATTTTAAATTATTTACTGCCTCATTGTCATGGGCGGAGCCAACTACAACCCAGGGGGTGCAGCTGAACCCCCTCATCTCTATGATTTTATACCAATTATCCTATATATTTCTCTATTTGAACCCCCTCAAATACTAGCTTTGCACCAACTCTCTTTTGATTCTAGATAGACAAACAACTATTTTGATCCTTGGATGTGTGGGACACTAATATTATGTGTTTTAAATATATCTAAATTTAAAACATATTTCCAATGATCCTATTATTGTAATTTTATGTACTAAATTGAACAACAAAAACACTTTTGAAGACTAAATTAACTATTTAAAAAAAAATTTGAGGACTAAAACGACTAATAAAATAGACACATGTAAATTTATTCGTAATTTCGATACATCCGTAAATTAATATTACTACGAAGTAAACATTCAATGATCAAAAGTTTGAACGTTCAAAAGTTTAAACCCCCTGACCTATGGTCCCGGCAACGCCACTGCTCATTGTTGAATACTTAAGAACAAATTTTAGGCTTAACTTTACTAATTTTACCAAGACAATAGCAATTGTTGATGGGTTGTAGGCTTGTAGAATAAACAAATACCAAGCGAGAATTACTGAAAAAAATAGCTGGTATAACTGATTTTTGGGAGGAAAAAAACAGAGTGAAATCGGATATCCAAGAATACATGTGTTCCGAATAAAAAATCTGGAAACGTCGTTTTTATAAAATTCATTGCATATAAACCATTATCTGAACATGGTTACATATCAGAATTGCGGAACGAGATATAAATCAAAATTGAAAAAACAAGTCGAACAAGATCTGAATTAAGAAGACTTTATGCTTGCAAACATGAAGACAATTCAAACTTGGCTATTGACAATCTGAACACGATTAGAGATTACGTTTGATTTGATGTTCTTCAAAAAACTGAATGTATTTCTCGGGTAGGCTTTGAAGTTGGGACAGGGTAAACCGTAACTTTTGAAGAAATTTCATTAAAAAAATTAGTTTTTTATGCAAAGGGTAAAATAAAAAATTCAAGTAAAATGTCGGGGTGAGGGTATAGTTGTTGGGGTATGAGGTAAAATTTCCTACTTTTCCCTATGTAATAATTAGTTATGGATAATTTTGACAAAACAATACCCTCCCTTCAATCTCATATAAATGAAAAAAACTACACAAGTGTACATATATTTATTTGCAAGACAATCAATCTCATATAAATGAAAAAAACTACACAAGTGTACATATATTTATTTGCAAGACAATCGTAGCTTTATATGCTTACCAAATATTTCAGCCTGGATACATCGCTCAAGAAGCAAAACTCGATATTTTGGAACTCTGTCGAACACTTCACCAAGGGTTTTTTCGTAAAGATAACTAGTCATTTCTTTGTGTCCATTAGCGGCAGCCAAATGAACGGGGAGTTCTTTTTTGTTGTTCTCCATCGTCAGTAGTGGCTTCACTTTTATGATATCAACCATGCACTTTACGACATTGGTTTCTCTATCATAACGAGCTGCAAGAGCAAGAGCTGTGTGACCAAGCCTGTCTTTCTTTTTTACAAACTTGTCTGTCCCTTCTGTCACCAATTTTCTCACATTTTCCACGTTTCCCGCAATTACTGCAATGTGAAGCAGCGTCTGATCTGAAGCAAAGGTTATCTTATCATATATTTCCCGATCTATTTCGGTATTTTCAATAGATTCGCGTCTCTCCACCATCCTCAATAGATCTTTATGGCGCTTAGGAAGACCACTAACTGCGATTACATTTAAACATGCATAAATATTCCTTTGGAGGGAAAATCAATACAACTCGCAGTGTTGATGTTTTCTCTAGATTATATATAGCTAGCAATCACATTTCAATACGTACCTTGCTGATCTTTATCAGGCTTGGTTTTTACAAAATTTCCGTATCTTGTTGACAAATGATCCCATGCATCTTTGGCTAATTCAAAAGCAGAAAGCTCATCCTGAATTTGTCGTTCACATGATAGTTGAATGATATGCAAAGCTTTTGCATTATTCGTCTTCCATGAAATTTTCTTTTGTTCAACTTCAGAAACTATCTGCATCTCGTAAGTGTCGCCATGTCCTTCAAAATATTCAATATCAATCCATTACATGTAAGCAGAGATGTTGGACATAAAAAGAGCATGTGTGTATATATGATTACTAGAGAGAGACATTAACCAATATTTCTATTTTTTCATAAGAAAAAAAAATCAATATTTTTATTCCTTCGGTCCCAAGATGATTGATCTATTTGACCGTTTCTCATATATCAATATATAATTTTGATTTTTAATGTATTTAATTACTTATTAGTAAAAATTCTAAAAATTTGTTATTTTAAAAATATTCTTGAGACAAATCCAACATCTTATATGTTATTATTTGTCTTTATATATTTTGTACTTATTATTTGTGATCAAATTGTCTCTTCTTTGTCTTGTAGAAAAAAAAATGATCTCTTCTTTCATTATTGATAAAGGTAAACAATTTCCTTTTTATGATTGTTCATATAGACTCCCATGTTCTTCAAGAGTAAATTAAATTTCACAGTTTTTCTCATATAATAAAATGAATCTGCACTCTCCTTTTTTAACGTGTTATTGAAGATTTCCGTTTAATATAAAACAGACACAGATCAGATACGAACCTTGCTCAGTATCGCGTGCGGCATCTAACATGTTTCTTGTTTTGTTGCTCAAGTGCATGATCTCGCCGGAAGTCTTCTTATACAAAAAAGAATCACCATAGACACCGTCCCACAGTCCTTGCCCCATCAGAAAGTTCTTCATAATAACACTCCATTTTTCGTAGTTGTCAAAGGTCAGTACTTCAGGAATTATTCCAACAGAGGTAACATTTGTGTCTTTCATTTTATTGGCTGGCACTGAAATTGCACGTTAAATTCGAATGTAAAGCTACACTGAAATCAACGTGAACTCTTTGGTCCTTGTCAAAAAATAGAAAGAAAGTGAATAAGGAATGCGAATCAAGTAACCTATTTATAACTAAAGACACTTCTTGTAGAGACAATACTAGTGTAGTGTAATGACATACTCCCTCCATCCCATATTATAAGAAAAAAAAAAAATCACACTTATTAAGAAAACTAAAACATAGTAGTTTGTAACATAGTTTTTTGTGTTATTTTTGAAATAAGTTTTATAAGAAGATGTAAAAACAATTTTCATTGGTTGTTGGTTATTGAGAAAATGAAAGAGAGAGCAAATTGAATGCACTTTGCATTTAATTTTTCTTTGAAAAAGATAATTGTTGATCTTTTTTGCTTATAATTTGGGACAAAGAAATTGGGTTTTTTTGCTTATAATTTGGGACGGAGGGAGTATTACTTTTATTTTTATTCTTAAAATAGTATAGTGTGAAACTGAAAATAATCAATGACTTAATTAAATCAATGACTTAATTAAATATATTGACTGTACCCGTCTTAAATTATTATAAATCAATGACTTAATTAAATATGTTAACTTTGTGGAAAAAAATTGTAAAAAACAAAAACTTTGTCGAATAAATAAATAATTTTTTTAACATGTAACGGTGACGGGTGCGTTCCTAATGTGTTATAAAATCACCACTTGATTTAACTTGTTTAACTATGGTTGCTAAAACGTTTACATCTTATGGATAAATTATGAGAGCTGATATTTCAACCACTATGATTAGGACACCGTGGTTTAAAAAAAAGGTTTTGACACCGAATTACACTTTATAGCTTTTTCGCTTTAAATAATTATATTTTAAGGATTTGTTTTCGAGTGTGGAGGGAATGGAGAAGAGATATTTAGAAATAATGAAGAAGTAAGTGGAAAAAATAGAGAGAACATTGAAAGGGGAGAACTTTTATGGTTAGTTTTTCTTCAAAAAACAAAATATGAATTAAATATGAATTTTTAAGTACCAAAAACATAAAAATTCATATTTAATTCATGTTTGTTAAAAATATAGTCATAATATTCTTTTTTTTTCTGCCACATTGCAGTTTCTTGATACAAACGCTACAATCAAATTTAATTTTGGAGACATTAAAGAGAGGCATGAAAGAAATTTTGGAAACTCTATAGTCTATACTCTCTCCTCCTGAAATTAGTCCTCCCTTCTATCTCTAGACCTTTTGTATTAGGTATACCTTTTCCATTCCTTCATATGAATTGATTCCATAATACTTCTACTTTTCGTCAAATGAAGTCGCAAAGATTCATTCAGTCATATTGTACTCTTCTTATTTACTGCATAAAAATCACAACTCTTCCACATAATTTTAAACACAAATGAAGTGAGATAGAGAGAATCATAATAGTATACGAGAAAATATGAAACTCGAAGTTGTTATACTTATAAAGTTTACGAACTAATAGAAGCAAATATTAGAAACAATTACTCACTTGCTAATGTGTCAATAATCACTCACATTAGACTTTTGTTGAAACATCTTTTCTGGTAGCTATTATCCCATTTTTAAATAGAACTAATGCGATTTTTTATTGTACAAAATAAAATCCTCCAGATAAAGCGTATCTGAGAAGCTAGGAGAATGGTAACTGGAACACTCCCAAGGGACAAGATGGGTCCTAGAACAAATCCCTTAGAGCGGATGTGATTCACCTTTAAGATCATGTTAAGCGCAGCATAAAAAGAAACCATATCATGATCTAGAAGTCCTAGCTCAACTGGCAAAATGCTGAAATTGTTTTGCCGGATGTCATGACCGGGGTTCGAACCCCGGTACCTCCACTTGTGTGTGAGAGTTTATAATGGTTTTGTCATTTTCGTCTATCTACCCAAAAAAAAAAAGAACCCATCATGGAGCAGACTGAGAGAAGGAGCACAAGGCCAATTACTAACTTGAAAGGCAAAACCTTGAGGAAATCTATTGCATCATAGCAACACGATGTGATAATGCTAATGAACTTGATGTGTAATATGTAAATCAACTTCAAGTTCTTCAAGTGCAAGAGATTTTTTCTTTCAGTTGTCGTTGTTCTAATGTTGACAAATTCAAGTAAAGGTTGATAGGTATATATGCACACTAGTGTGTCTACATATATAGGGAATTAATCCCTAGGCAGTAACAATGTGAGTGGCAGGAGAAAAAAATTGGCGCCACACACACAGTGTGAAGAAGAAAAGAGAGAGTCGATAGAGAGAAGAAATTTTGAGTTCGGTGAAAAAAGTGTGTTCGACAAATGATCTCCGTTTCGGCAATTTGAGTATGTTATTTTTGTTACCAAATTAGTTACTTAGATGAATTCTCTAAGTAGTTTTTTCTTCTCTTTGTATCTGTTTGAAATACTTATTTGGGGTTTGATCTCTTATTCTTAGAATCATCATAGTTGGTGATTATATGATATTTTGTCAGCGTTCTTAAAAATTTAGGCAGACAATGATTATAATCATCATTTTAATAGTGGAAATTTTTGGCTGGATTAAGTCCCATTATTTTCATTCTCACGTTAAAAGAAGTTTTTCACGTTAAAAATTTCTGTTGTTCTCATTTAGAGCTTCTACCAAAGATTATGTATATTTCATCTACATCACACACTATAAATTAGAATAAATTTGGAACTGGAATTGACGAACAACCCATAATAGTATTTATTAGTGTCGAATCAAAAATGGGGCGTGGCCAAACGGTAAGGCAATGGGTTTTGGTCCCGTTATTCGGAGGTTCGAATCCTTCCGTCCCAGATCCTATCTATTCATGATATATACCTATACCTATACCTATTTGAATATAAATAGTATATCCGAATAAAGATTAGCTTTTTTTTTCTTAAAGAAATTCATTTTCTATTCATACCTAATTTCGCATTTCCCTGTTATTAACAGGGAATCGAATTTTTAGATTACAAATAGTTATAAATGGTTTTTTAAATACTTACTCGCTCGTTATTATTATTATCCGTTATTAATCCTAGTGATCTATACTTAAATGACTATTCATCTATTGTATTTTCATGTAAATAGAGGAAAAAAGCTATATGGAAAAATGGTGGTTCAATTCAATGATGTTTAATAGGGGTTTAGAATACAGGTGTGGTTTAAGTAAATCAATAGACAATTTTGGTCCTATTAAAAATAACAGTGTAAACGAAGATCCGTCTATTTTAACTGATATGGATAATACTATTCATAATTGGAAAAACAATAGTGAGAATTCTAGTTATAATCATGGTGATTATTTAGTAGATGTCAGAAACATACAAAATTTCCTATATGATAAGACTTTTTTAGTTAGGGGTAGTAATAGGAATAGTTATTCCATATATTTTACTATTGAAAATTAAATTTTGGAGATTGACAATAATCATTCTTTTTAAAACCACATCACCATTTTATTAAGAAAATTGATAGTATGGACCATTCTCGATAACAAGGTAAAAGTGGGAATTTAAAAAGGAAAAAATAGAAAGATATATTATAGACAACTGTTAGAAGGACGTATATGCAGAAAAACATATTTAACTCTTATTTTTATATTAAACAATTAATTGGATCTCTTCGACTCTTCCACTACTAAATTTAGTATTATTACTTATGTTTTTCTTGGTTCATTTGCATCTTCAAAGTTCAGTTGGTTGTCAACTCTTTATAACTCTCACTTGTATGGAATGTTTTTGATCAAATTTTAGATTCGTCGACCAATTTTTACTTATAATGTATTTGGTATATATTTGCTTCTCTTTTTTATCGATTGGACTATAGCATTTTAAAGTATTTGCAAAACAATGTAATAGTTACAACTCTTTCATTCTTGAAGACGGAAAAATTCACAAGACGGAAAAATTAATCCACTTATTTCGTTCTTTGGAAGAATGTCTCAATTTTTCACAGGAATATATTCTTGGTTTCTTTAAGCCTGAGGTATAATGGTATATTCACAGTTTTGAGGGTGGCAAATACTGTATATTTCCAATCCTATCTAATAGATATTATATATGGCAAAATAATCAAAATACATATGCTCTCATATTAAGCAAGACAATGATATCTCTTACCAATTTAAAGGCATCCATTCTAGTTTTAGTTATTGAAAGTAAGCTTGAATTGTGCAATGACAATCAAAACACATTTGCTCTCGAATATTTTTTGTTATCCTCTGTGAACATGCTTGATCTTCAGCAAATTTCGAACAAACTGTGCCACTTCTAATGGTGATCATCAATGCTTATGTGGAAAAGATAGCGTTTGTTGTTTTTTCTGTCACATTGCAGTTTCTGGATACAAATGCTTCAACCAGATTTAATTTTAGAGACATTAAAGAAGAAGGATGAATGAAGTTAGAGGCATTCAACTATACCTTCTCTATTCCTACATATGAATCGATTCCCTAATACTTGTAAGTTGCTACTGTTTCGTTAAATTAAATTGCAAAGATTCATTCCGTTATATTGTACACTCATCTTTAGAACTAGAAATTTATTGCATAAAATCACAACCATTACATACAATTTTTAAAACACAATAAAATGAGATAGATAGAGTAATATTACATATAAATGTACGAACTATGATAGAAGGAATTCCACTACAAAAAACTTGACTTTTAGTGACAGCCAAAATATGTCACTAGAAGCACATATCTGTAGGTAAAAGTGCATTTGACTTTGAGTGACGGACGTCAACTTTAATGGGGTGTTATGTGATGTTTTTGGTCTCTTGCTCAATGTTCTAATGTCCGTCATTATAAGTATTCTACATCTAGCTACAGTTGAATTGTGGCTAAAACCTACGTGACGAAGGTAATAATTATTTGACTTCTATCTACGGATTGTCTGTCACTAAAAGCTATTAATATATTTTAAATTAAATTAATTTCATCTTTATTACCACTAAAATTATTTTCTCTTTTGCTGTAAATTCTTATTTTAAATAAATATTTTCTGCATTATTATAATAGATTAGGACAATTTAACAGCAATCAAACCTAGATAAAAACAAAGATTACTAAATTACTAGGATAAAAACAGAGATTACTCAACAAAGATTTCAATATAGTAAATTCCATTTCATAAAGTACTTCCAACAAAATTCATATGTTGAAGATATTACAATCCAACTCCATGTTCTTATTTCCTATATATGAATTTCACAGGTAAAAATGGAAAGACAATTGTTTATGATACTTGTTAAGGACCACTTAGAAAATCTTGATGTCAATGTATCTACAACTTGAGCACCCTCGTATCTTAGCCTTCATGTCTCTGCATCTAAACTCTGGTCCTGAAAAAAATACCAAGATTTATAGTAAAAATGCCCACAACAAGAAAATGCCCACAATTAGTATCATTCTCAAACAAGTGTGTCAAAAGCCTTCCTAGCTAACATTACATTGATATCATTTTCTGTCCATTTGGTTGACAGCCGTAGAAGACAGGAGGATACAATCTACAATGCTCCTATCTTTGACAAACCCTCTTTGATGATTAGGTATGAACTTTTGACGAATAATTTCCAATCTATCAACCAAAATTTTGATGATAATTTTGAACTAAAAGTTGGCTAAAGCTATAGGTCTATAACTATCCAAGTTATCAACATTAGAGCACTTCCGAATCAAATGGCAGAAAATGAATGTTAACACAATTCTGAAAAAATTCATATCTCCACTATCCTAATGTTATCACTTATCACAATTCTCAATTATTCTAATGTTAACACAATTCTCCCAAAATCCAGTTCAAAAACTCATTCACATTCTAACGTTAACACAATTCTGCAAAAAAGCATATCTCCATTATCCTAACCTAATGTTATCACAATTCTCAATTATCCTAGTATTAACACAATTTTCACAAAATCCAGTTCAAAATCACGTTCACCGAAACTGATTTCAAAATTCTCACAAAATCTAGGTCAAAATCACATTCACAAACGAATTTCAAAAATCTCCCAAAATCATATCCACATAAACTAATTTCATGAATGACAATACAATACTTAATTACTGCATACATATCAAAAAAGAAAACGCAGCAAATGAAAAGCTTCAAACTCACAACTATTCCAAATGATTCAGAGCGAGTGCGAACGATTGAAAAAGAACGATTGAAAAAGAAACCTCTTGAGATGAAGCTGATGAGTGAGATTTGAATCACGATTCAGATCGATTTGAAGTTTGAGATCGATTCAGAGAAAGAGTTTGAGTTTGAGTTTGAGGATGGATGAATGTTTGAAGATCCATGCAGAGAAAGAGATGAAAGGTTGAGTTTGATCCAGAGAGAGAGAGTGATTCGGTGAAAGCTTTGTTCGTGAATTTTTATGAAAAACAAGACTCATAGGCAAGACCTTGAGGAAATCTATTGCATGGCAACGCGATGTGAGAATCGAAATGAAAAACAAGACTGAAGTGGCGGAAGTGATGATAGATACCGAATCAGCTAAGAGAAACATTTTAAATGTATTTTGATCCAAGGAGTTGGGTGTCCTAGTTTGGTTGTTTCCACCCGGAATAGTAAAGGCTGCAGCAAACATGATAGTAAGGACCAGAGAAACAACAGC
The DNA here is from genome assembly GCA_958299785.1 of Medicago lupulina. NCBI lineage: Eukaryota > Viridiplantae > Streptophyta > Magnoliopsida > Fabales > Fabaceae > Medicago > Medicago lupulina. The sequence goes on from OY283146.1 coordinate 11,930,373, forward strand.
TATATAACAACTAGCTGTGTCTTTTGTCCATTTTTCTCCAGCTTTCACTAGCTCCTCGTGGCTTACTATGAATACATCATAAGGTTTCTTACCATCCTCAATTTTGGCTTCCTTGCACAAGGGATGCACAACTTCCTCCACCGCCTGCATTGATTTCAAACAATCTAAATCTTAAACTTAATATTATACACAAGAAAACACTTTGAAAATTATTTTTGTCAAGTGTCAATAAAGCAATCTGTTATCAGCTTAAACAATAATGTTTCTTGAACACCTCTACAATCTCTCCGACCGGTTGACCACTCCTAATTTTAAATATTGTTCCAACAGATAGCGTACGTATGCGTACTTGTATCCAATGTGTCTAATAGATGGATTCGACGGTGGTGGATGCTCATGAATTATCACATTATAAGATCATTTTTGAGTTGGATTCTAAGGTGGTAGTTGATATGGTGAATTCTAAAAAGACTGATATACATTTTCGTCAACCACTTCTTGATGATATCGTTTCTCTTCTCTAACTGCCAAATTGGAGAACTTTTATTATCCACGTCTACCATGAAGATAACAAGTGTGCATATTTACTAAGCTAATTAATAAGGGTGTCTTTGTCCGTTTAAATGTGATTACTATACATTTGTATCAGTGGATATAATTTAAAGTTAGTTAGGTTGTTAGTTTAATTGATAGGAAAAGGAATGTGCATATGTGTTGATGCATGGGATTGCATAGTGTCACGTACGGTGTTCTAAGAAGGAAATAGTAATAACTTTATCCTCTTGTGAGGCAGATAATTACATTGCATCTTCAATACTTCAAAGATCAACACATTTCAAGACCTTAGAAGGATTGTGGTATATATAATTCAAAGTTAGTTAGCAGGGTGGAAAATCGAAAATGACCTATATTACAGGGGGTAAAACACTATTAACCCATTTTTTTAAAAGGAATTCTTGGTTCCTTTAAGCCTGAGGTATATTCACATTTCTTAGGGTAGCAAGTAATGTATGTTTCCAATACTACTCTCATAGATACTTTGGAAGAAGAATTGGTGGATTTATGGCGCACCTGATTATATGGCTACCAAAAGAATCAAAAGTCAATTTACTCATATTAAGCGAGACAATATAATGATATCTCTCATCGCTCTAAAGTCATATTTGATAGGTCACTTGGCGTTGGTAATTAAGTTGATAGCTCCTACACAACTTGAATATCTAACTATAATTTGGCTTCTTCACCTTTACCAATTTAAGGCACCCATTGTAGTTTAAGTTATGGAGAATGTTAAAGAGTGCTCCAGAGCATTGGATAAACGTCCAATTTCAAAACAAGCAAGTTTTCAACAAATAAAAAAAGTATAGCGTAATCATTACTTGATCAAAGGTAACATCTTATAATTTTAAGACAAAATTATTGATAGTAAGCTTGAATGGTGCATTGATAATCAACCAGTTAGGTTATAACAAGTATTTTCATCATATGTGATCTCGATGTGTGCCATTTCTATTTGTGATTATGAATGCTTGTGTAGGAAAAATAGCGTTTCAGTTTTTTCTATCATAATGCATGTTTCTGAAAACAACTGCCTGAAGCAAATTTAATTTTAGAGATATTGTTGTGGCTGCTGTGTTTGGAATTTGGGCACAACATTCACAACTTAACAAGGTTAGTGCTAGTTTTGTTGTTCTTACATGGCACTCCAAGACATGGGATCTCGGCGTAATAGCTATTTTTTCTATCTCAAAGGACCCTTGCAATTCAACCAATGGGATGCCGTGGATGTAATCTTGTTCATTGGTAAGGATTGCATGACTTGGAGACCTGCGTGGTAGATACGATTATTTGCCAACAACGTTGCATCAGCTTCAACCTTAAGGATATAGAAACTCTCGACTTTTCTGCGGAATTACCTGCAGATTTCAGTCAAAATTCCGCATTTTTCCAAGGATATAGGTTCCCAACTAATACCTTCGTCGGTAATTGTTTCCTTAGAAATTTAGGATCCGCATGAAAAGTACAACCGCGAGAAATGTGAAAAAAAAATCCGCACAAAACATTCGGTCAGTGTTTCTGGAGTTTTCGTGCATGTAAGCGCGTTTTCTGCGAACATACTAGGTACTTCCGCAGCAAATGGTGCATGCAAATCCGCATGAAAGTATATGAAGGAAACAGCAATCCGCAGGAAACATTCAGTGGAATAGAACAAATTATAAAGATACAATTTTTAAACATTCAGCAATTAGAACAAGTTAGATGTTGGAGCAAAAGAATGTTTAACAATTACACTCATCATACAACATAATAAAATTAAAAGAAACACGTCTTTTTATAGTTGAACCTCCAATACCCAATAACACCATCTAATGCACTCCCCTATAATTATTGAATCATTTCCCCCACTCCCCTAATGCCACATGTTCGTCCTCCAAATATAAATATGTGTTGGAAAAGAAGCATGTATCTGCTACCAAAATCTTCCGTAAGCTGCTAATCTAAAATTAAGCAGAATCGCAGAAAATTCTGCAGGAAAAGCCATACGAAGATATGCAAGAAAATAACATGATAGTTTCCTGCAGTTACAAGATCAGTAAGAAACATCTTCTGGGTAGTGATCTGAAAACCGCAGCAAAATGGTCAGGAGTTCTTGCAGATTAATTTCCCCCAAAAATATCCGCAGGAAAAACGACAATATGTAGCAGTGAATGTTATGATATCAATAAAAGAAAAACCATGTCATCAAAATGGGGTCACTAAAATGGTTAGAGAAAGGTAATATGTTTAGATGGTTCAATAATTAAGGGAAAATTGCTTACTGAACATTATCGCTATGAAGTGGAAGGATGAATGATGTGAGAGGCTTGAAAGAAATTTTAGACTCTCTATACTCTCTCCCCCTGAAATTATCTCGCCATAGTCCATTCTATCTCTAGAACTTTTGTACTTGCTATATATCTTTTCTATTCCTAAATATATATTGATTTCATAATACTTATAAGTTGCTACTGTTTTGTTAAATAAATTGCAAAGATTCATTCCGTCATATTATATTGTACTCATCTTTTGAACTAGAAATTTATTGCATAAAAATCACAACCTTACATAAAATTTTAAAAACACAAATGAAATGAGATAAATACAAAGTAATGATACATATAATGTTTACAAACGGTGATAGAAGGAAATATTAAACAAACAAACATTATTCACTTGCAAAAGTGTCAATCACTCACATTAGTCTTTTGTTGAAATACCATTTCTGGCATATATCATCCCTTAATGCGATTTTTCATTGTACAATATAAAATCCTCCAGATGAAGCGTATCTGAGATGCTAGGAGAATGAAAACTGGAACACTACCAAGTGACAAGATGGGTCCTAGAACAACCCCCCTAGAGCCAATGTGATTTTGCTTTAAGATAATATTAAGTGCAGCATAAAATGCAACCATCATGGAACAGACAGAGAAAAGAAGGAGCGCAAGGCCGGTTATTAACTTCATAGGCAAGACCTTGAGGAAATCTATTGCATGGCAACGCGATGTGAGAATCGAAATGAAAAACAAGACTGAAGTGGCAGAAGTGATGATGGATACCGAATCAGCTAAGAGAAACATTTTAAATGTATTTTGATCCAAGGAGATGGGTGTCCCAGTTTGGTTGTTTCCACCCGGAATAGTAAAGGCTGCAGCAAACATGATAGTAAGGACGAGAGAAGCCACAGCTATATAACAAGTAGCTGTGTCTTTTGTCCATTTTTCTCCAGCTTTCACTAGCTCCTCGTGGCTTTCTATGAATACATCATAAGGTTTCTTACCATCCTCATTTTTGGCTTCCTTGCACATGGGATGCACAACTTCCTCCACCACCTGCACTGATTTCAAACGATCTTAATCTTAATATTATACACAAGAAAACACTTTAAAAATTGTTTTGGACAAACGTCAATAAATCAATCTATTATCTTAAACAATAATGTTTCTTGAACACCTCTATAATCTCTCCGCCTGTTTGACCACTCCTAATTTTAAATATTGTTCCAACTGATAGTGTACGTATGCGTACTTGCCACCATTTAACTGTCGTGTATTGCCACTTGTATCCCATGTGTCCAATAAGATGGAAAAAGTAATAGTCCAATAATTATCACTTTCTTATGTCATTTTTTTAGATGGATTCTAAGGTGGTGGTTGCTCAAGAATTCTCACTTTCTAAAATCAGTTTGGAGATTGATTCTATGGTGGTAGCTCCAACTATTTGACCTTAGAAGTTGCTTATGAGTGGAGCAAGCACATTGAAGCAAGGTCTCGTTTTCTAAGGGATCAATTAAACAAGGAGAAATTGGAGCTGCAATATTGCAGAACAGATTTGAAACGTGCAAATTTGCTAACAAAGCCTTCGAAGATTAGCACATTTAAAGACCTTAGATGAAGATTGGTAATGGTATTTACAGCTAACTTAAATTGAGGACTTTAGTTGATATAATTCAAAGTTAGTTAGGTTGCTAGTTGAATAACTAAATATTAGGTAGGTAACTTGAGCTACAAGTTACAACTCAGTTTTAGTTAGTTGTTGATTCCCATGTTTCATAAATAGTCCCTAATGCTTAAAAATTAATATGTGATCTATCATTCAATAAAAAATTAGATTTCTTATCATTTCCATTCTCTCCTTATCTCCAAAATTCTCATTACTTTCTTTCTTCACTAAATCACTTCCATTCACGAGTTTTGTTCTAAACCTGTTAATTGTTCTATCATTCAATATTTATTTTGCTTGATCTACTTTTAATTCATGACGTCAGAGGGGTTTGTACCTCACCACTAGCATTGTAGTTTATTCCCATTATAAATAGACAGATAGATAGAGATGAGACAAATGACCTTAAACCATTGAATTTCTTTTTGTACTTGCATAGCAGGACCCAATCTGCCACTACGGAGAGATGAAGGAACTAAAAGAGCTGCCATGTGCAATAGATTATTGTCAACCGAGTCTGTGCGATATTTAATCATCTCCTTCTCCAATCCATTGAGAGAATATATGAGGTTGAAAACAGATCTTCTGCGATTCAGAATTGCATACCAAAGTATGCCTCTACCACTGTTATCAGTGACTGAAAGTAGATAAGGATTAGCGTTCCTCATAGCATTTATCAATGTAATTATTCCATTCTGGGCTGCATACAAAATGGCTTCATGTGCTGAAGCTTGTCTCAGCCCTAAACCATTAAATCCTTTAAGATTTTGGATCAAGTATTTTATTACTCCCACAACTTCATAAAGGGTATATTTTTTTGCATATATTTCCCTTGTTCCTGACACAATCAAAGGAACATATGAGTACTTGAATCATTGCCGAAAATCAAATTAAATGAGAGTAATTTTGAAAAAATACAAATTTGGACACAAATACTTGACAACTTGTATTTTTCACCTTTTTTTTTGGGAAAATATTATAATACAAGAATTATAATATATTGGTTATTGGTTTTACTTACCAAGGATATCTAGATACTTGAAAACTTGAACCAACAAGTATGCAAATTTATGAAGTAGTTGATCTGAACAAATCAACAAATCATCCGGTAAGTTGATTAGTGGTGAAGTAGTGGCATACCCAATAGAAAATTTAATGATTTGTAAGGGGAATGGAATCAACATACGCAGTAGTTTTATAGGCAGGAACAGAAATTTCGAAGCCATGAGGAAGCCAGGTACTGACCAACATTTCACAGAAGATGATGTTGCATGTACACTTCTATCTACATAAACCAACCGTAAATACTCCGCAATATCGGATTCGGGAATCCCATAGTTGTCTTCAAATTGTTTTAGGCTTAAATCTGTAATAAAATTGTTTTAGAAATAGATCAATTATTGTGTGATATATGTAAATTGTACATCTAATGAAACTAAGCAAAATCTTGGAAACTTACGGCTATAAATTAAGTAGTCTGTAGGTTGGAAGAATCGCCTCTTTGGGAAATTAGAGCGCAGTTTAAATTTAGCCAATGAAACTAAGGTGGAGAATTTGTTGGATTCCTCATTTCGTTCTTCGCTGTCGATTTCACCGTACGAGGCTTCATGAAATAGATCATCTGGGTAAAGTTTGAGTAACATCAAAGCCACCCCTAGCATATCAAGCATACATTTGAAGAGAGAGTAGTTAATACCTTGAAATTTTGGAGGGAAACAGATAAATTAGTTGAAACAAATGTTTTCAAAATTAAAACAAAATATTTAACAAAAATTAACGGAGGAAACACACACTACACACCCATACACACAAAATAATAAGTGCACTTAAAATTGTTTAAGAGAAATGTTAGAATGTGTCTTAAGGCACGGCTAAAGATTGAAATATTTTTTTGAAAATTATGAAATTAATGTTTTAAAAGTTTTTTTCAAAGTGTTACGAAATTTATCTTTTCAATACAAATTTTATTTTTTTAATTCTTTATATAGTTCTTTAACTTGTAACACAATCGGAACTTTTAAATTCGCTTACCAAATAGTTCGGCCGTGATACATCGGTCAAGAAGCAAAACTCGATATCGTGAATCTTTTTTGAATACTTCTCCAGGAGTTTCTGAGTAAAGAAAACTAGTCATTTTTTTGTGTCCTTTACCGGCAGCCATATGAACGGGGAGTTCTCCGTTTGTATTATGCGTCATCAGCAACATCTGCCCCATTTTGCTATCTACCATACACTTCACTATATCTATTTTTGCATTATAATAAGCTGCAAGAGCCATAGCTGTGTCCCCATGCCTATCTTGCTTTGTTACAAACTCATCTCTCCCTTCTCTCACCAACATTTCCACATTTTTCAGATTTCCAGCATTTACTGCAACGTGAAGTAGCGTCCTAGCTGAAATAGAGGTTATATCCTCATATACATCCTCATCTATTTTGATATTTTCTATAGGATCACCTCTTCCCACCATCCTGAATAGCTCTTTATGTTTCACACTAACTATATCATCATCATCTGCCAATTTACGTTTAAACATGCATAAATATTATCTTGGAGGGAAAATCAATACAACTCACATGATTTATACTCCCTCGGTCATATTTATTTGAAACAATCCACTTTTTAGGTTTATTGAATAATTTATGTATCTAGTCTATATTTCAGACCGGATACACCAATTAAACAATGAATTTAAAAAATTAATTGTTTATTATAAATAGAACTGGAAGAAGTAGCAATTATATTTCAATACATACCTTGCTCAAGTTTATCTAGATTGATTTTTAAAGTTTTGCCATAAACCACTGACAAGTGACTCCATGCATCTTTGGCTAATTCAAAATGACAAAGCTCATCCTGAATCTGTCGTCCACAAGATAGTTGAATAATATGCAAAGCTTTTGCATTCTTCATATTAAATGAAACCTCTCTTTGACCAGCTTCAGAAACACTTTGGTGAGTGTCGAGGTGTCCTTTGAAATATTTACCATATCGATTCATTACATTGTATTCAAAGAATCAAAGATATTAGAGGAAAAAGTGTGTATACATGATTATTTCTAAAGAGAGATATTAGAGGAAAAAGTGTGCGTACATGATTATTTTTCAAATTCAATCTATGTTGTTATAATATTCTTAAAATTAAAAATATATTGATCATAAGCATTAGTTTATCATTCTTTGAAAATTTGTTCTTTCAAATCATATGAAAGGTTTCTCCATTTTTCTATATATTTCCCACCCCAAACCCTCATTTCCCCTTCCCTTTATACTACCTAAACAAGTTTGAGCAATAAGTTTTTATTTAGGTGATAAAGAGAGTAGATTGTCTTCAGTCTTCACTTTCTTTTTCTTTTTTAAATTGAGGAGTTCAGTTTAGTATAAAAGAGGTCCTTTGGGGCTTGAGCTGAAACTGATACAAGAATAAGTTAAGGACACTTCCCTCAACAACAACAAAAAATTAAGGACACATGATATTCTGGGGTACGGGTTTATCACTTTTAGATTAGATTAGATACGAACCTTGCTCAATATCTGGGGTAGTTTCTAACTTTTTTCCTTTTTTCTTGTTCAAGTGCTTCCATGCTTCAGAATTCTCTTCCAAGAAAGCCTCGGCAGAATCACCACTGACAACATCCCATAAACCTTGCCCTATCAGATAATTTTTCATAATAGCACTCCATCTCTCATAGTTGTCAAAGGTGAGCAGTTCATGAACTATTCCAACCGAGGCAACACTTGTTGATTTCATTTTACGTTAAATCGAATGTAAAGTTACTCTAGATATCAACATGAACTTGGGATCTAATAAGGAATACCAATCAAGTAACCTATTTATACAGTACATACAATAACGCAAGAAACTTCATTTTTATTAAAATAACTTTATGGTGTGAAAACAGTCACGGGCGGGGCTTGCCGGAGACTTTGAATGTATGGGTGGGTGGATCAAAAAGTTGACGCCCTTTTGATTTGGGGAATAAAAATTTGATGCCATCGATCATAATAATTTGGTTTGAGTTGTTTCATACTACATGTTTATTGTAGATTCACATGTGATATAATATATAAAGAGTCATAATTTAAAATAAAAGAGGCTCCTCATTTTGTCAACAAAGTACAATTTGAAATAAGAAAGATGAAACATAACCTGTCAATAGTGTGTTAAATACAATTAGGAGGTAGATGCCCTTTTCGAGACCTCTTTGCAGTGAATGTTCAAATAATATCAACATTATCAAGTGACTTGAATATCAACCGTTCGGTGTAACATATCATTAAGTCATTGAACCACACATCGTTGATCTTGTTGGTAACAATTCTTTCTCACAAGCTTATAAGATTATTTTACTAGCTTATTGACAGGGTTTGACAACTAGTGGACTTCCAACTTTTGTATATGTTGATAATAGTTTTGGTGCACCCGTTATCGTTGAAGATCCACAAATTAGAATTAAAAATTTGATTTAGTATGCCCTATTGTAGAAGTGATTGTAAGTTATTTTAGGTATAAAGTGATTGTAGAAGTGATTGTAAGTTGTAACTTGATAGTATGTCATTTTGTTTGATAAGCTATTATGAACAGTGATTCAAATTTTGTTACCGTAAATTAAATGAGCAATGAAGTATATATAGATTTTGATTTCTGTGAGTATTGAGTATTGATTTGAGTGAATTGTATAATAGTTCATAGTTAGGGTTCTAGTTAAGTCACTTCAAGAATTTATTCTAAAAAATGATTATAGTAATCAATTTCAAATTCCAATGATATTGATTATAATAGTAGAAAATAAAATATAGTAGAAAATAAAATATATATATAAAAAATAAAACAATGATAAGTTTTAGCAACAGTTACAACCGTAGATAGAGGTCCTTGATGTTTTTAAAATGGTATCCTTAGAATTACCTACGGTTTTGTCCGTAGATAAAGGTGGAAAACATGCCGTCATTGAGTTGTTGGTCAATGTCCTCAGGACATTTAGCTACAGAAATTTTACCTATAGTGACAGATTTTGGCTGTCCCTACAAGTCAATTTTCTTGTAGTGATATACATAGAAAATGAGTTTAGCCCGGGCATGTGTCAGGCTCGTCGGGGGGTAAAACTGCCCCTAGTAAAGAGTTAACTCGTTCCATGTAAACGTGAGTTCAACTCTTATTATCAGAGGGTGAGGACCTTCGATCATCATAATTTGAGTTGCTTGTTTCATACTACATGTGTATTGCAAAGTGTAAACAATGATGGACCCATAGATATCTAGATTACTATTGTACCAATGAAGATTCATCCTATTATTAAAAGATTGACTCATATTGTGTAAAAACTTGAGTTCAACTTTTATTGTCAAAGCGTTATGACCTTTTTAGTAGTGATGTATAAGTATTTCTATTAACACTCTTTGATCATTGATGCCAACTTTAATCATGATGTTATTTCAGAATCCAATTCACTTAAATTTTCTTTTATATTAACTTCGTCCTTAATTATAAGACTTTTTTGAGATTTTTTTGTCCCTTTTAATAGGACTATTTTTTCATTTCCAACTATATAAATTATTTCTTTACTTACACGTCCCAATTTATTAAACATCTTTTTCTTCAATGAGCAATACAGATTTTGTGGAACATGTTAAAAACATAAACTAGCTATCTCTATTTCTTAATGGATAAAATTGTAAAAACAATTGTGATTACAAACAAATTTAATACAAATATCAACTTTCTTAATTTATGTGATTTTGCTAAAAGGGTCTTATATTTAGAGAGAGACGGATGTAGTAATTTGTTTAAAAGAATATAAATTAGCAGCTAAATACATTGATGAAGAAGTATGTATAGACTTGGTACATAACTTATTAATTAATTTAATTATTTGATAAAGTATTAATTTAATATGTATAAGACATAGTGTAAAATTTGTCAAAAAAAAAAAAGTAATCGTGTGAACATACAGATGCTTTCCTAGTAATTTTTTTTTTTTTTGAAGGAGCTTTCCTAGTAATTTTATGGTGGTGGATTAGTTGTATTTTCTATATAAAAAGTAGCATTTTTGTCTAAAAAGTAGCATTAGCTATACCGGTCTTAAATTATATCTGAATCAATGTATTTCTGTTTTATCTACACTTGGTACAAGTCGTGCTTATGGTAGTTGTTAGATATATTATTTGCTTTTTCAAAACAAATACTTAAGTTATTTATAAATCAATGATTTAAGTAAATATGTTGACTGTACCAGTCATAAATTATTTATAAATCAAAGACTTGATTAAATATGTTGACTGTACCAATCTTAAATTATTTATAAATCTTGAATTTGTTGAATAAACAAATAAATAGTTATTTTAACATTATGTTTTACTAAATATAAATAAATATAATTGATATTTTTATTTATTTAAATTGATGTCGTACATCGATACAAAATAAATTTTCTAAAAACATCATATATGGATCTCGCAACATACTTGTCACGGCTAATTATAGATTCTTATCGTATTCTAAATATGTATTAGGAATATTTAAAGCACTTTAAACAAAACAAATCACACAAAAACGATGAACAAAACAATATTGCACTAAGATAACGAAATAACAGTATATATATATATATATATATATATATATATATATATATATATATATATATATATATATATATATGCGCACACTCAAACACACACGCAAACTAACTTACTCCCAATAACATGAAGAAATAAGTATAGGAAATTAACCTTCCCTCAAAAAATAAGTATAGGAAATTTACCTACTCCCACCAATTTCATTATTTTTAAAACAACTTTAGCTAATAGATAGGAAACAGATGATTATGTAAAACACGTCTCATAATGGAAATATCCTTAGTAAGTCACCAAACCTAAAGGACAAACAATAACATGAAAATCATTTGTGCATCATGGTGCCATGAATATAGAGCCATTGATTAATGGCATGGGCACACTTTATAGATAGAACCGCTTGCAAACTTTCTTTTTATAACATAAAAAGAAAATCATTGCAAGAAAATCAATTTCTACGAATTCAAACGGTAGGTAATTGTAGCAAACTTCTAGGATAAACTACTTAGCTACATATTTGTTCCAATTTGACAACAGAACTGGTCGTAGCATGAATTGGGATGCAAATTAGCTTCTCAAAGTATTCCTAGCTTAACTGAAACTAATTTTCAACTTTGAGCCAATCTATAGGATAGAGCAAGGCAACAGAACATGCCGGAAATCATATGAAAGAACACAACAGTCGACAATTACAGGAGTAGCAAACATCGGATTAATCTTAACTCATGAGAAGCTTACAGTTTAGAAATTGCATGGACATATATAACTTTTCTCACATTGATTTAATTCCTTGCTATCTAAAATAGTGACAAACTAGTACTAATATCAGAAAGAAAAAAAATAGCAAATTATAGTACTAGCATGCATAATTAAACTTAAAACAGTGGAAAGAAATACTAATTATTTAACGGATTTAAATTGTGTTGTTAATGGAAACAAACGACAAAATAATCAGTGGGGTTGTTCTGCACTAGGAATTAGGTCTATTTGAAGTTGTTGTTACTTGTGATTGCTTTGATAGTGGTTTCTACTTTCCTTTGCACCACACATCAAAGTATTATTGGTGTGAGTTTTGTGTACGAATTCACAACAGTTTGGAGAACTTAAAGTTAGAATGGTGGTAACATCATATTTAAGTGGTCCCAGCACCATAACAGAGTGGTCTTAGTATCATATTTGAGGGTGTAAATCTCGAACGGTTTTCTACAGTGCAGTAGTTAACCGCACAGTTGTAGTTGAACTTGTTTTATCCTGGAGGCGGCGTGGTTAATATTCTGTCTTGCACAACTTTGGGCAGTGCCACAAAACGTCTTAAAGAGAACTACCCGATCGTGACTCAACCTCATAACAACTTCAGTAGATATTCTTTTTCGAAAAGAATTTAGAAATCCAAATACAACTGTTTGGAAATCCAAAAACAACATGTTATCCGTTAATTTAACTTGGCATAAACATTATCCATCCAAAGCAGAGCTCTTCTGACGTGAAAAGTGTTCTTTAAAAAGGAATCAACTAGCTACTGCTAAAGAAATCAACGTTTAATGAAAATCTCCATACGATAACTTGAAAATGTTTAAAGGAATCAAATCGCAAAACTATTTACATCTTTTTATAATGTCAGTTGTAAAATCTTACCTATCATGGAAAGCACAATGTGGGTTTTAGGCACTCAGTGAAATGGTTACACAATCTCGAAAGAAAACTAGATTTAGAAGCAATTTTTATATGAAAATTCCAAAGCTAGAGTTACAAGAAAACCCCTCCACTTAGAATTAGAATAGAGAATTTTACAAACAATTGACCAATACACAAATGGTAAAGGTTTGGCGCTTCATAAGCAAGAAACATACAAATAGAAACAAAAAAAAAAACAAAAAACATTGAACTAAAATTGCAGAGCCCTCGATGAAGAGGACTCTTTCCAAAAACTAGCATATGCCGCTAATTGTGATGTTCACATGGTATTCTTTAGTAAAAGGCGAAAGAATAGTTTGTTATGTGATCATCACGACTCACGAGCTCCATGCTAATAAGAAGTAGTGGTCCCTGCATAATTTAATTAGTTTATGAATTGGTCGATGTGGGACTTTATCAGACACCCACCTGTTCTCACATGTTTCCCCTATTCACTCATCCACACACCTATTTGAAATGTTTAATCTTTTCTCTTCAATTTCATGTGTTTAAAATCATCTAGTTTTCTACAATATCTCAAAGCTAGAACATTAAACATTCATTGAAGCTTTCCTTCCAGAGAAAAAGGCTAAGATACAAAGGCTTCTTTCTTTAATATCTCGAAGCTAGAACATTAAACACATGAAACAACCTCAGATGAGCTGTATTAATCTAATTAAACAATCTATCCCATCTTTTGTTTTAAGTAATTCACCATTTTCTTGATCAAAACTCAAAATCTACCATGGCTATAGCATACGAAAGAATCCTGTTGAAGACACAAGAGGCTTTATCTTAGACACAACTGTTATGCTTAAAATACTTTATTCAAAAATGCCAATGGAAGAACATAGTACTCTTCATTAGTCAATAAGATATTTGATAGTTAAAGAGAATGAAATTAAGATATTTAGAAATTTTAAGAAACAGCCTCATAAATCCTTTAGAACATACATAAATGCGACCTTTGACAGCAGTACAACGACAAAAGGCTTGTGCTAGTTCTCCTTCACCATAAGTAGGATAAAGAAAAGCCCCTGGTGCATTCGGAAACCGGAAAGGACAAAGTTAATTATCTTTTGAAAAATAATAACCATAATCACTTGATTAAAAGTCAAGGAAAATACATGAAACAGCGTGAATAAGAACTCACCTTCCAAGAGCTGAGCTGTATTGAGCGAAACGATCTATTCCGTTTTTTGTTTTAAGTATGTCTCTCCAAACCTCGCCATTTTCTTGATCAAAATCTACCATGGCTATAGAATACAGAAGAATGAAGACAATGAGACTTTATTTTAGTGTACTGACGCTGGTCAACTGGTTATGCATGCACTATAACAGTTATTAAGTTTAGCATACTTCATTCAAGAATACCAATGAAAGATGAAATGAGATAGAACTCTTCATTGCACAAGAAGGTGATCAATTTAACTTTTTCAAAGAGCATAGAACACTTCATTGTACAATTCATATTGTTGAACTTGGCAAACACTTTTTTTCTAACAATGAGCATATACAAAGTGTGAATGCTGTTTTGAAATGGCTCGTAAATGCATATTTGCGTTTTATTGCCAAAGTTTTACACCATCAAACAAATTTGTTATGATGGCATCAAACCCGACCTTCGGATGTTGCAACACCTACTCTGATGCCCCTTTTCTTGCATTAAATAAGTCCTTTGGTCTTTGTGATTTTGTAATTTCTTCTTACGCTTAGGACTAGGGTATCAAGTCATTTTACCAATTTTGCAGAAATTAAAAAATCTATAGTATTTAATTTCCCCTGTTCACTCATTCACACAATTTTCTGAAATGCTTAATCTTTTTTCTTCAATTTCATATAGTTTTCTTCAATATCTCAAATCTAAAAGATTAAACATACACGGATGCGCAACCTTGGACAGAAGCACACGACAAAAGGCTTGTTAGTGCCTTAGTTCTCCTTCGCCATAAATAGGATAAGGCTTGTGCTGCACTTGGAAATACTTTATTTCAAGAATAAGCACATATAAAGTATATGAATAGCAATGCTGCTTTGAAATGACTCATGAATACAGATTTGTATTTTTGTTCCTAAATCCTCACACCATCAAACAAATCTGTTTTCTTACACCTAATCATTGTTCCAAATTGCATGTTAATCATATGACTTAAGGTTGTTACCGAGTAAATGTATACAGAAAGACACAAATGATGAACACCAGAACAATAAAACATTTAAAACTAAGTCGATGTGCTACGACCACACTATAGTGCAAAGAATGGGTGACACATGAGAGTTTCAGTAGCTAGAAAATAATATTATGTTGCAAAGATACAGAAGGACCATCAAGGAGATGTTCTGCATTAAAAGAAGAACAAAGCCAATCAAATGAAAGATTATGGAAGACCATTTAGAATATGTATGCTTGTTTGGAATCAAGGTGGCACCATGATAAATTCACCGCTAATCCAAACATTTCCTTTAAAACATGCACTAGAAATAATCTTAATTTCCTTTGAATAGTGTGATGCATATCCAAGATCTACTAGTGAGGGATAATATAGAAATAATAGAACAGAAGAAAAATTCCAAAAATGTATCTGATTCAAATAATTCCAAGATACACCAAAAGCACTTCACATCATCATTGTTTAGATATCCATCACTATTTGAATTAAAATCTAACACATATTATCTGTTAATTTTACTTGGCATAAACATTATCCATTCAATGCAGCACTCTTCTGAGGTGAAAAGTGTTCTTTAAAAAGCATGCAACTTTTAATGAAAATCTCCATATACGATAACTTGAAAATGTGTAAAGGAATCAACTAGCTACTGGTAAAGAAATCAACTTGCAAAACTATATACAACTTTTTACAATGTCAGCTGTAAAATCTTACCTATAATTAAAAGTACAAAGTGGGTCCTAGCTCATTGAAATAGTTACAAAATATGGAAAGAAAACTAGACTAGGAAGCAACTTTTATATGAAAATTCCAGAGCTAGAGTTACAACAAAACCCCCCCTTCCCTTAGAATTAGAATAGGGAATTTTACAAACAATGGACCAATACACAAATGGTAAAGGATTGGCGCTTCTTCTTAAGCAAGAAGCATACAAAAATAAACAAAAAAAAACCAAAAATATTTAACTAAAATTGCAGAGCCCTCAATGAAGAGGACTCTTTCCAAAAACTAGCGTATGCTGCAAATGGTGACGCTCACACGGTATTCTTTAGTAAAAGGCGAAAGAATAGTTCGCTATGTGATCATCACACGGCTCCGTGTTTATTGAAGGTAGAGGTTATTTCATTTTATATGTGAGAAGCTTAGTTTCAGTTTATGCATTGGTCGATGTGGGACTTTTCTGACACACCTACTCACTTGACTCTTTCCCTTTCTTTATCCCCTTGAGAATGAAGAACCTGTTGTCACATCTTTCCCCTATTCACTCATCCACACATTTATTTGAAAGGTTTAATCTTTTCTCTTCAATTTCATATGTTTAAAATCATTTAGTTTTCTTCAATATCTCTAAGCTAGAACATTAAACCTTGCTTGCAAGAGCAGAATTGTTGACAAAAGAACAACATTCTGTTTAACAATGTTGTCTAAGTCATTGTAGCAACTCTGAATGCTTTTTACTATTTGTGTTGCACCTCAGAATGTTATCAAAGTCATGTATTTTGTTGATAGATATCGAATGACTCACATCATGATTTTGCAAGTCAGAAACCCTAAACCTCAATCATTCAATCTTTATAAACAACTGAGATCACTAATTGCAGGGAACTTGTTTTCCACAACTTTCAATTCAGATTCTCAGCAGTCAGAATTCCTTATTGTCGTCGCAGTTAGTCTATCTAGGCCATTGTTACATTGATGAAGATCAAATGGCTTACATCATGACTTTGACCAATCAGAAACTTGAAATTTCAACTATTCAACCTTTACCAACAACTGTGATAACTTGACTAACTGCAGGAAATTGGTTATGCATAAATTTTTAGCATACGTTTAACTCTTTGACTTAAAAATATCTTATATTATATGTACCTGTTATATGAGAAACAATCTTCTGGACAGTAGCATGGATTAAGTACCTGCTGTATCAAAAACAATATTTTGGACAGTATCATGGCTAAAACAGTAAGTTTGTCGGGGTTTCAGAAGCAAGAAGTTCGGCAGCTGTGTGTCGGCGACCAAATCTGTCGAAAATTGTTCCACCAACATTTGTTACAAAGATATGATGGATAGGTGAAGCCATTAAAAGGAGAAACTCCATGTGTCTGTAATACTGTCACCTTAATTGATGGATGGTGACTATCTATTGTAACAAATTTTCATGGAGACTATTAGAGTTGTATTTGTTTAGTTAGAGTTATGTTATTCACTATTGTCACTATAATTGATGGATAATGAAAGTTTAACTGTTATTCTAAGCATAACTCTCCTAATAATATTTTAAAAAGCATGCAACTTTTATTGAAAACCTTCATACAGTATTCGCCTAGTTCGTCGTCAATTCAAACATGCACTAAAGTATTAAACATTGCTAACTACCACTAAATAGCATTGGAAAGATATTAATAAATGTCAGAACTTCTTGTAAAATCTTATCTATCATGAAATGCTGAAAATAGGCCCAAGCTTCTTGAAACGGTAGCGCCACCAGAACTACTTTTTGTTTTGTTACAGAATCTTGAAAGTTTTTTATATATAATATATCCCATAAAACAAAAGTTAAAACAAAAACCACAAACTTAGTCCCACATCACTTAATAACAGAAATCTCAATTGTTTATATACATGAAACTGACCACACTCAAACACGACCTTACTTCAACAGAATCTGTTCTATAGGATGGTACTATTGTATCCTTGATCTCTAAGGAGACAGGAACATACGTTTGGTGGATGTATCATGACCGTGTGTATTCAGTCTTGGTGCTCCATTTTTGTTTGAAATTATAGGGTCCATATTCGATATATAAAATTTTTCTTTTACGTAAAAGAATTAAGAAACCGAAAATATTACAAGTTTTAAGATTGTATGAGGAAAAGCCATATGAAGATCTGCAATAAAATCTGTAGGAAATATGATAGTTTCCTGCGGTTACAACATCATCAGGAAACATCTCTTACTAATTAAAAATCGAAGCAAAATCCTCAGGAGTTCATGCAGATTATTTTCTGCACAAAAATCCGCAGAAAAAACGACAATATTTTGGGAAAGGGAATCTGTGTTAGTTGATTCAATAATTAAGGGAAGATTGCTAACTGAACTTCATCGCTATAAAGTGGAAGGATGAATGATGTGAGAAGCATTAAAGAAATTTTAGAAACTATACTCTCTAGCTCCCCCTGAAATTATCTCTCTCTTATATCTCTTGACCTTTTGTACTTGCTGTACCTTTTCTATTCTTTCATATGAATTGATTCCATATACTTGTAAGTTGCTGCTGTTTCAGTTAAGTTAAATTGCAAATTAAAAATTCATCTGTCATATTGTACTCATCTTTTGAACTAGAAATTTACTGCATAAATGTCACAAACCTTACACACAATTTTAAAACACAAATAAAATGAGATAGATAGAGAGTAATACTATATATATGTGGGAGATTAATAATACATATAACGTTTAAGAACTGATAGAAGGAATATTCAAAAAAGAACATTATTCACTTGCAAAAGTGTCAATCATTCACATTCGACTTTTGTTGAAATACCATTTCTGGCATATATCATCCCTTAATGGGATTTTTCATTGTACAATATAAAATCCTCGATATGAAGCGTATCTGAGATGCTAGGAGAATGAAAACTGGAACACTACCAAGGGACAAGATGGGTCCTAGAACAACCCCCCTAGAGCCAGTGTGATTTTGCTTTAAGATCATATTAAGTGCAGCATAAAATGCAGCCATCATGGAACAGACAGAGAAAAGAAGGAGTGCAAGGCCGGTTATTAACTTCATAGGCAAGACCTTGAGGAAATCTATTGCATGGCAACGCGATGTGAGAATCGAAATGAAATACAAGACTGAAGTGGCGGAAGTGATGATAGATACCGCATCAGCTAAGAGAAACATTTTAAATGTATTTTGATCCAAGGAGATCGGTGTACCAGTTTGTTGATTGTTTCCACCCGGGATAGTAAAGGCTGCAGCAAACATGACAGTAAGAACGAGAGAAGCCACAGCTATATAACAACTAGCTGTGTCTTTTGTCCATTTCTCTCCAGCTTTTACTAGCTCCTCATGGCTTTCAATGAATACATCATAAGGCTTCTTACCATCCTCATTTTTGGCTTCCTTGCACATAGGATGCACAACTTCCTCCACCGCCTGCATTGATTTCAAACAATCTTAATCTTAATGTCAATGCTATACATTAGAAAACACTTGTAAAAAGTATTTTTGGCAAGTGTCAATAAAGCAATATAACATCTTAAACAATAATGTTTTTGAAAACCTCTACGATCTCTCCGCACATTGGACCACTCCTAATTTTAAATATTGTTCCAACAGATAGTGTATGTATGCGTACTTCCCACCATTTAACTGCCATGTGTTATTGCCACTTGTATCCCATGTGTCTAATAGGGCGCGCGAGAAACTCATAAGATAGGAAAAGTAATAGTCCAATAATTATCACTTTCTTATGTCGTTTTTTTAGATGGATTCTAAGGTGGTGGTTGCTCAAGAATTTCGAAGATCATTTTTGAGATGGATTCTAAGGTGGTATTTGATATGGTGAATTCTAAAAAGACTCATACGTTTCCGTCAACCTCTTCTTGATGATATCATTTCTCTTCCACAACTTCCAAGTTGGAGAACTTTTATTATCCACGTCTACCATGAGGTCAACAAGGTGCATATTACTACTAGCTAATAAGGGTGTCTCTGTCCCTCTTAATGTGGATACTATATATTTGTATCAGTTGATATGATTTAAAGTTAGGTTGTTAGTTTAATTGATAGGAAAAGTAATGTGCATATGTGTTGATGTATTGGAATGCACCGGTGTGACAGAGTCACGGTGTTCTAAGAAGGAAATAGTAATAACTATATCCTCTTGCGAGGCAGATTACATTGCAGCTTCAATATAGTTGCATGTCAAGCACAGTGGTTAAGCATTCTAATGGAAGAGATGAACTTGAAGGAAGCTGAGAAGATGGCATTATATTGCTAATAGACAGCAAGTCATCATCAATTGATCTTGCAAAGCACTAAGTTGCTCGTTGGCGGAACAAGCATATTAAGACAAGGTTTCATTTTCTAAGGGATCAATTAAACTTGCAGATTTGAAACTTGCCGATTTGCTAAGCCTCCGAAGATTAGCACATTTGAAGGCCTTAGAAGAAGATTGGGAATGGTATTTACGACTAACTTAAATTGAGGATTTTAGTTGATATAATTCAAAGTTAGTTAGGTTGCTAGTTGAATAGCTAAATATTAGTTAGGTAACTTGAGCTACAAGTTAAAACTTAGTTTTAGTTAGTTGTTGATTCCCATGTCTAGTTGTAACTTGTACCTCTCGACTAGCTTTCTAGTTTGTTCCCGTTATAGATAGATAGACAGATAGATAGATAAATAGATAGAGATGAGACAAATGACCTTAAACCATTGAATTTCTCTTTGTACTTGCATAGCAGGACCCCATCTGCCACCACGGATAGATGAAGGAACTAAAAGTGCTGCCATGTGCAACAGATTATTGTCAACTGAGTCTGTGCGATATTTAATCATCTCCTTCTCCAATCCATTGAGAGAATATATGAGTTTGAAAACGTATCTTCTGCGATTCAGAATTGCATACCAAAGTATGCCTCTACCACTGTTATCAGTGACTGAAAGTAGATAAGGATTAGCATTCCTCATAGCATTTATCAATGTAATTATTCCATTCTGGGCTGCATACAACATGGCTTCATGTGCTGAAGCTTGTCTCAGCCCTAAACCATTAAATCCTTTAAGATTTTGGATCAAGTATTTTATTATTCCCACAACTTCATATAAGGTATATTTTCTTGCATATATTTCCCTTGTTCCTGACACAATGAAAGAAACTTATAAATACCTGAATCATTGCCGAAAATCAATTAAATGAGAGTAATATTGAAAAAATACAAATTTGGACACAAATACTTGACAACTTGTATTGTTCACCTTTTTTTGGGAAAATATTATAATACAAGAATTATAATATATTGTTTATAGGTTTTACTTACCAAAGATATCTAGATACATGAAACCTTTAACCAACAAGTATGCAAATTTATGAAGTAGTCGATCTGAACAAATGAACAAATCATCCGGTAAAAATAAACACAAATATCGAAAAATGAAATAAACAAATCCATTTCTAAGGGGAATGGAATCAACATACCCAGTAGTTTTATAGGCAGAAACAGAAACTTTGAAACCATGTGGAAGCCAGGTGCTGACCAACATTTTACAGAAGATGATGTCGCATGTGCACTACTATCGACATAAATAGACCGTATATACTCTAAAATTTCAGATTCGGGAATCCCATAGTTGTCTTCAAATTGTTTTAGGCTTAAATCTGTAACAAATTTGTTTTCGGAATAGATGAATTATTGTGTGATATACATAAATTGCGTATGAACCTCTCAAAATATAATTCAATAGTTTCATATTAATAAAAAATGAAGAAAATATAGTAGTTTATTAAAACCACTAGTCATGGTTAAATCCACTTTTAAATCAAGTTCATATTAGACGCTTCATACGTAAAAGGTAGATCTTGGAAACTTACGATTATAAATGAAGTATTTTGCAGGTTGGAGGAATCGTCTGTTTGGAAAATTAGGGTTCAATTTAAATTTAGCCAATGAAACTAAGGTGGAGAATTTCTTGGATTCCTCATTTCGTTCTCCGTTGTTTATTTCACCGTACGAGGCTTCATGAAATAGATCATCAGGGTAAAGTTTGAGTAACTTCAAAGCCACATCTAGCATATCAACCACACATTTATAAAGTCAAAAGGAAATTCAATCTATATATTCTTCTATTGCTTGTTTATCAATCTATATAAGAAAAAATTTGGAAATCATTTTTTTTCTAAATATAAGAAAAAAAAATTAATTTTAAAGTTCATTTATTATTTAAATGACTTCATATCCTTGTAATTGGAACTCTTAAATTCGCTTACCAAATACTTCGGCCTTGATACATCGGTCAAGAAGCAAAACTCGATATCGTGAATCTTTTTTGAACACTTCTCCAGGAGTTTCTGAGTAAAGAAAAGTAGTCATATTTTTGTGTCCTTTACCGGCAGCCATATGAACGGGGAGTTCTCTGTTTGTATTATGCGTCGTCAGCAACATCGGCCCCATTTTGCTATCTACCAGACATTTCACTATATCTATTTTTGCATTATAACAAGCTGCAAGAGCAAGAGCTGTGTCTCCATACCTATCTTGCTTTGTTACAAACTCATTTCTCCCTTCTCTCACCAACATTTCCACATTTTTCAGATTTCCAGCATTTAGTGCAATGTGAAGTAGTGTCCTAGCTGAAGTAGAGGTTAGATCATCATATACATCCTGATCTATTTTGATATCTTCAATAGGATCACCTCTCTCTACCATCCTGAATAGATCTTTATGTTTCACACTAACTATATCATCATCTGCCATTTACGTTTAAACATGCATAAATATTACCTTGGAGGGAAAATCAATACAACTCGCAGTATTTATATGTTCTCTATATTGTACTTCCTCCTATCTTATTTATAAGAAACAATCGACTTTTTAAATTTCAGACAGGATACAGCAATTAAACAATGAATTTAAAAAATTAATTATTTTTTATAAATAGGACCCGAGGAAATAGCAATTACATTTCAATACATACCTTGCTGCAGTTTATCAAGATTGATTTTTAAAGTTTTGCCATAAACCACTGACAAGTGACTCCATGCATCTTTGGCTAATTCAAAATGACAAAGCTCGTCCTGAATCTGTCGTCCACATGATAGTTGAATAATATGCAAAGCTTTTGCATTCTTCATCTTAAATGAAACCTCTCTTTGACAAGTTTCAGAAACACTTTGGTGAGCGTCGATGTGTCCTTTGAAATATTTACCGTATTGAATCGTTACATTGTTATGAAAAAGAGTGTGTGTGTATACATGATTATTTCTAAAGAGAGACATTTACAATTTTATGTTACTGGATTAGCAATGAATCTAAATATTTATAATATTTTTGATAAATCAACAATGTCATAGGGCTAATGATGATAAATATGTTAGGGGTTCATATAATATTCTTGATTATGAATGATGTTTTTAATTAGGTGATAGAGAGAGGGGGAGAGAGTAGATTGTCCTTTTTATGATAGGGGTTAATGTAGGACAAAGATAGGGGTTCATAGCAAAAGTTGTTTTATTTTTGTCAAAGATAGGACAATTTTTTTCAAAATATAAAATTGGTCTTCACTGTTTTTCTTTTTTTTTTAAAATATTGTGGAGTTCAGTTTAGTACAAAATATAGGCCCATTGGGGCATGGGCTGAAACAAATACAAGAATAATTTGAAAATTGCTCTTCTCCATTTAAAATGGATCATTTCCATGCATCACCGGCAGTTAATTGTCGTTCCGCAATTTTCAACATCAATTAATTGTTACCGACACTTTTAAGATCAATAAAATAATTTTTTAAGTCGGTTCAACTGTTCTTAAAAGTGCCAGCGACAGTTAACGGCTGCTGAAAAATGTCGAGCGACAGTTAATTGCCGCTGATATAAAGGAATGAGCAATTTCATTTTTGAATAATTTAAGGACACTTCCCTAAAAAAATAAGGACACTATTAAAAAAATAACAAATTAAGGACCCACATAATTCTGGGTTAAGGGTTTATCACTTTTAGATTAGACTAGATACTAACCTTGCTCAATATCTCTGATGGCTTCAAACTTTTTGCCTTTTTTGTTGCTCAAATGCTTCCATGTTTCAGAATTCTCTTCCAAAAAAGCCTCAGCAGAATCAGCACTGATAACATCCCACAGACCTTGCCCCATCAGATAATTTTTCATAAGAACACTCCATCTTTCATAGTTGTCAAAGGTCAGTACTTCAGGAACTATTCCAACCGAGGAGGGAACACTCGTGGCTTTCATTTTTATGTGAAGTTACTCTAAGATAAACATGAACTTGGGATCTAATAAGGAATACCAATCAACTAACCTATTTATAAATGAAGACACTTTTTTTTTTAGGGAATAAATAAAGACACTTGATGTGCATGACAACAACGTAATGTATTAATTTAATTTTATAGAGTATTATTTTATTCTTAATGACAAAATAACTTTCTGACACTAGCTAGTATGAAAGTCAAAGAAATAGGACTTCAAAGTTCAATTTTGGACTTTGGTCATCTAACGTGAGCAAATGTAAATTGAAAAAAATTAAAAGTTGATATTTTAATAAATTTATTATTTGTTATGATTTGTCTATAACTATAATTATCAACATGTAACTTATTAATTAATGAATGATGATTGCTTAAAAAAAAAACTAATGACATTTCTTTATACTGTAAAGTGAATTGTTCACTTTAAATCAACCATTAGGTTATATTGCCTCGAGAGAAAGAAAGAAAATTGTAGCTCTCGATGCATAATAAGCATTTATTTTTTTAGTAGTCGGTTTTATCTTAAAACATCGAAGGTTATGTGTTCGCATTCCCATTATTAACAATATGTGATGTGATAATATATGATGTG
This sequence comes from Medicago lupulina, assembly GCA_958299785.1. Taxonomy (NCBI): domain Eukaryota; kingdom Viridiplantae; phylum Streptophyta; class Magnoliopsida; order Fabales; family Fabaceae; genus Medicago; species Medicago lupulina. Next base: position 11,954,856 of record OY283146.1, read on the forward strand.
ATAGGATAAGAATCATATGATATAAAAAATGACCACATATTTATGTTGTCAATTTTTTTCGTAAACTAAGTATTCTCTGTGCTCAATTATAAAGACTAATTTTTCATGTTTTGTAGGCTCAAATGGATGACAAATTTTCTTCAAGAGTTTTAACGTTGCTACATGTTTAAGACTAGATTCAAACACAAGATCTTCTTGATTAAGATAAAAGAAATCTACATCATCTCATCTAAGGGTTTTAAGTATTCAAGTCGTCGATTTACTATAATTTAGAAGTGAAAAATTCAAATAACTAATACTGGTTAAAAAATTAGAGAAAGATAAAGTACACTTCAATGTATAGGTAAACAATGTCCTTGTTGTTACATCTAATAGTTGGGTGTGATAATATTTTGTGTGGGCATTAGACCATCATCTATAAATGTAAGTGAAAATTATTTTGGGATCCTTTTTCTCAAAAAGATATATATATATATTTTGGGATCCAATATAGAATATGATCAAGTAACCTATTTATGAATAGAGACACTTGAGGTACTGTATTTACATATAGCATGATCTATAAAATCTCGATATTTCAAAGATTGAGAAGTGCCTGTTTCATATATGTATCAGATACTAATATTTCGTGGATACTCGTGGATAAGTACCTACGGTGTATTGGAACTAATTATTTTAATTTAAAAAATATATATTTTATCGGATACTTATACAATACTCGATAAATACACACATATATTTATAAGATACTTTACAGATATGTATCATGGTTTGTCAAAAAAAATGAAGGATAAAAAAGTGAATATGTTGTGAAAATTCAATGAAAATGTATACGATTCAATTTAAGATATGAATCAGTATAATTGTTTTTCGATTCACTAATTAAAAATTATGTTTTTAATGGATGAAGGTAACGAAAAAGATGAGATTCAATCAATCAACATTAAACAAAAGGCTTTATAGCAGTTTTGGCCTCCTAAGTATCAAGAAGCTGCGATTTTGGCCCCCTAACAAAATAAAATACAATCCAGCCCCTTAAGTACTACCCATTTTGCAGTTTTGGCCTCCCACACCAATTTTGACAAAGTCAATGTTGACGTGAACGCCACGTGTGTAATTTTTTTTTAATTAAAAAAATAATAAAAAATAATTTTACTGATTAAATACTATTTAAAAATTGTTTTTCGATTAACCGATTAAATATTATGTTTTAAATTAACTAATCAACCAACATTAAATTTTTTATTTTGATCACATTTTTTTTAAAATTGCAACTTTTATGATTATATAGTAATGAAAAGTAATCGATGTTTATTTTCATTGTCAGAACACGAATTCAATTCTTATTGTCAAAGCATGAGGACCGTTTCGGTGAAGATGTATAAGTATTTCTCTCGATACTCTTTGATCCTTGAAACCAACCCTGATAATTGTGCGTTTTTGGGATCCATCTCACGTAAATTTTCTTTTACAATTTTTTTTATTAGTATAAATTAGTAGCTATACATTGATGAAGAAGTGTATGTATTAATTATAATTGTTTTTAATATGTACATGCAGATACTTTGCTAGTAATTTCAACAAGAAGCGCTAGTTGATTATTTGTACTGACTCGTTGTATTTCTTTTTTATCTAGTTGTGCTTAGTGTAGTTGTTAGATATATATTACTTGCTTTCTCAAAAGAAGAACTTAAAATATTTATAAATCAATGACTTGATTAAATATGTTGACTGTTACCAGTCTTAAATTATCTATAAATCACGACTTTGTCGAATAAATAAATACTTTTTATTAAAAAATGGAAAAGAACTTAGATTTGAAAAAAGCTTGATCGGTTAACGATACTGAGAAGTTTTTTAATCCAGAAACAACAACAATATTCATAATCACAGCATATTCCTATAATTCCCCTTTCAAACACGTCACTCCAAAAAATTTCAGACATTCAATTTCCATAAGAAATCAAATTGAATTTTTTTAATGTGAGACTCAAGTGAGAATAATCAAATTAAACTAAACATATATAAGATAAAATAAATGAGAAGATTGAGTTATGAGAAACAATGAATTGAGGTTCTGTTATGAGTCATTATATTAGATATAGTTTTATACTGGGGCTTCGAGGGTTGAAGATTTAAAGCACTTCATCATTATATATATGTCTCGTATTTGAGGGGTCGTGGATCATTCAAAAAAGTATCGTTTCACACCTTGAACATGTTTGCGAACTATCATTAGAACTACATTTTAATCTTATGCTTATAAAACACTTCACCTCAGTTTTAGCCTCGTGTATGGGGGACTTTGACAAAATAGAAAAACATTATCATCCTTCATGGAACAACACCAACCGGGGTGGGAACACTCCTACTTCCTCTAAGTACATGTTATATGTACTTTGCACTTTATCTTTTTCTTCGCGGGTCATGTTTTTCCCATTATTTTTGCAGGAAAAATGTCAAGTTTAGCCTTACTCAGCAAGTTCAGGAAGGCACATGCATGTCTGGTTTCGGAGCACTCATGTGGTTCTCTTCACTGGGTCCGACCACTCCTTTTAGCAAGGTGGGAAAACAACTCATGATTCTTTAAGTTCCTATAGACCTTAGTCAAAAAGAACGAGAGCTTATATAGGAGGTGATACTCAAATTGAGGGAAGGTTTCGCTCCACCTTGCCAACTTGGTGCTCTCTTTGCCCGAACTCTGCCTCCCATCGAGAATTGGTCAATGATTCTGATGTCGGGGAAAATGCTAGCCTTTGGGCTATTAGGAGGCAGGAGGAAAAATTTGCACGCATCCCTCATGTACTCAAGTTGGTGGCTCTTAGTGGATATGTGTTCTAAGTGGACCAGGTTGATGAGGGTCCTATTGTTGCTATAGTGGCTACTTTGGAGCTGGATGTTGCGAAGTTGGATGATGTCTTTTCCTTTAAGGATAAAATCATGAGCTTGCCAAGAAAGGGTTGAAAGACGTGGAAGTTAAGTTCATATGTCTGGATGTGTCTGTCAAGACTTTTACTGGCTGAAATTTGAACCTCGAGGAGCAAGTCAGATACATGGGATCCTACACAAGACAACAAAGTAATCCCTACTCTAACACTTACAATTCTGGTTAGGGAGATCATCCTAACTTCAAATGGACTTCAAATGGAGAGTAAACAACACTCTCAATCCACCTCAAGAAGTAGCACAACAACAACCATCGAAGAAGAATATGGGGGAAATGCTTACCCAATATATGTAGACAACATAAGACCATGTTGAAGCATTGTAAAAATAAACATGAGGGGCCCAAAAGGAACACTGAATCCTCCATTAAAATTTGGAAACTCAAGTAGGTCAGATTGCAACTAAACTTTCTAATCTATCCGAAGTTGGAATCTTAGGCACTGCTCTCAACAACTCAATAAATGTGATGTGCAAATTGGTTATGGTTTCAAAGAGTTATGCTGAAGAGGAAGAATATAGAAAAGGAGGAGAAGATATAAGTGAAAGGGAAGGCTTGAAGAGTACAACTGCAAAGTCATAAGTGTTGGCTCCATAGGACACCAACAAAAGGAAGAAAGGAAAAAATAAGCGACAAAAAGATAAACTTTTTAATCTCATGGGAAGAATGGAGAAATACAACATGATCATAGACCTCATGGGAGAAATAAAAGTTACCTCTAATTTTATAGCAATGTTAGAAAAGGTACATTGGAAACTGTTGGTGACATGGTAAAGTACATTTTGGTAATAATTGGCACTTTTGTGTTTCTTATAGATGCAGTGGTCATGGAGATTAGTGATGTGGAAGATTGTTCTCTGATTCTGAGAAGATCATTTCTCGCAATTTCTCGAGCACTGATTGATATTAAACAAGGTGATGTAATCTTAAGAACATACAATGGTTATCTGTCTTACAAGGCAACTCTTTATGAATCAGGTGATTTTCAAGCAGCAGAACAGTGATAAATGGTTCAGAGAAGACTACAACGGTAAACTTAATTTTGAGATGTGAGAAAAGGGATGACTTTTTGGATTGCTTTTTATACTTGTATGGTTCTGCATGGGTTTGAGATAAGGTATTTAGGGGATAAGTGTGTGTGGGGTGTAATAAGAGTTTTAAGGCTGTTGAAGTTGTAATGAATGATGGGTATGAGAAGGATGAAGAAGAGGATGAGACTTTGGGGAATTTTATGTTGAAGAGGAAAAACATCAAGAAGAAGAAGATGAATTGAAAAATGGGGTGTGGAAAAAGGCGTATTTGAAAGGATAATGATGAAGTGGGTTGTGAAAAAGATGAGATTTTAATTTATTGCTCAAAATCTTAAACTTACAAACAATAGTTTGTATTTTTTTTTAAACTTTAATTAAAACAACAATTAATCATAAACAATAGTGTCCGAGCAACAGTTGACTACCACTGATATAAGGGAATGAGAAATTTCATAAGTGATAATTTCGTGAAAGAATTATATAATCTGAAAATTAGATTGGAGGGTGGGAAAAGAAATATTAAATTAATTTCACAAACTTTATTTGTTATTATGGCTGGCCCAAGAAGAAACAAACGACGATGTTGCATCTCCTCACAAACTCTCCTCACCTCATTCTCATTTCCACACTCCAATGGCAAAAACACCAACAAACGCACAAGAACGAAAACAACCATAAAAAGCGGCGCGACTCGAACTCTAGCAGAATTCAAATTCCAAATCACCGAAAATTCAAAGTCACCTCTCAAATACGCACATATCAGAGTTAGTTTTCTCTTTCAACATCCTTTTTGCCACTGATTTTTACGCCGTTCTTGACGCAAATTCCACCACTATTTGTAAACACTACAACATACTCTTTTTACTACGGTAAGCTTGATTTTGAGATGCGAGAAAAAGGGATGACATTTTGGACTGCTTGTAATACTTGTAAGATTTTGCATGAGTTTGAGAGAAAGTATTTGGGGAATAAGCTTGTGTGTCCGGGGTGTAATAAGAGTTTTAAGGCTGTTGAAGCTGATATGAATGATGGGTTTGAGGAGGAGGAAGAAGAGGAGAATGAGACTTTGGGGGATTTTTTGTTGAAGAAGAAGAAGCACATGAAGAAGAAGAAGAAGAAGGGTATTGGGAAAATGGGTTGTGAAAAAGATGAGATTTTTAAGGGTAATGGTGAAGTGGGTTGTGAAAAAGGGGAGAGTTTTAAGGTTGTTGAAGCAGTTTTGAATGATGGGTCTGAGGAAGATGAAGAAGGAGATAAGACTTTGGGGGATTTTTTGTTGAAGAAGAAGAAGGGTATTGGGAAAATGGGTTGTGAAAAAGGGGAGAGTTTTAAGGGTAATGGTGAAGTGGGTTGTGAAAAAGGGGAGAGTTTTAAGGTTGTTGAAGCAGTTTTGATTGATGGGTCTGAGGAAGATGAAGAAGGAGATAAGACTTTGGGGGATTTTATGCTGAAGAAGAAGAAGAAAAAGAAGAACATGAAGAAGAAGATCAATGGGAAAATGGGGTGTGAAAAAGATGAGATTTTTAAGGGTGATGATGAATTGGTTTGTGAAAAAGGTGAGATTTGTAAGGGTTATGGTGAAGTGGGTTGTGAAAATGGTGAGAATTTGAAGTGTGATGATGAAGTGGGTATTGTTGGGAGATTGAGGAAGAGAACGCGGTTGGTTGGGGAAGTTTTGGACAGTTCTGAACCAAAAAGGGTTGTTGGGAGTGAAGAGGAAACAATGACATTAGCTCAATTTCAATCTAAAGTTAAGAGAAAGTTTCATCAAGGGAAGGTGAAGGGAAAAGAAAAGGAGGAGAAAATGGAGAAGAAGCTTGAGGGTTCTGTGAGGAGAAAGGGGTTGAGACTTGAGAGGAACAGCGATACTAGTGGAGGGGAATTAGAAGGTATGGTGGTAGCGGATTTGGATTCTGTGAAGAGAAAACGGTTGAGATCCGAGAGGCATGTGGATACTAGTGGAGAGGAATTAGAGGTTATGGCGACTGCGGATTTGGATTCTGTGAAGAGAAAAGGGTTGAGATCTGAGAGGCATATAGATACTAGTGGAGAGGAGTTAGAGGTTATGGCGGTTGCGGATTTGGATTCTGTGAAGAGAAAGGGGTTGAGATCTGAGAGGCATATGGATACTAGTGGAGAGGAATTAAAGGTTATGGCAGTTGCGGATTCAGATTTTTATGATTTTGATAAAGATAGAGTGGAGAGGAGTTTTAAGAAAGGTCAAGTTTGGGCTGTGTATGATGGTGATGATGATGGAATGCCTAGGCAATATGTTCTGATTGATGAAACTGTTTCAGCGAATCCTTTTAACGTGATGATAAGTTGGTTGGATTTCCATAACAATGGGAATGGGGACGGAAAGATAGTTACTAGAGAGAAATTAGGGTTTAAGATACCTTGTGGGAGATTTAAAGTTGCCAAGAAGGCTTCCATAGGTTCAGTAAATGTCTTCTCTCATGTTGTCGATTGCGATCGGGCAGCGCGTGAGGTTTTCAAAATTTATCCTAAGAAGGGTTCAGTTTGGGCGCTTTATAGTGAGGCGAGTCTTGATGCAGATGAGGGCAATAGATGCTATGATATTGTAGTGTTTTTGACAAGTTACAGTGAGATGAATGGTATAAGTATGGCATATCTTGAGAAGGTTGATGGTTACAAGACAGTGTTTAAGAGACAAGAGAGTGGGAGTCATGCGGTTAGATTTCTTGGGAAGGATGAATTCTGCTTAATTTCTCATCAGATTCCTGCGCGGAAATTCCCTTATGACGAGGATCATGAATTGTTGAAAGACTGTTGGGAGCTTGATCCGGCTTCACTTCCTTCAGATTTACTTACTGTTGGTGGCATAGATAATTGAGGTTAGGAAATTCTTTTGTTAATGAGACTCTAATTGAGTAATTGCTGATCATACTTCAGTTCTTTCGTATACACTCACTATTGGGCGGCTTAAGTTAATGATTGGATTTTTTATTAAACTTTTCTCTAATGGGAAAAATGATTTGAGGAAACCAACTGATTTGTATATTTGATTTTATTGAATTTTCTGATCAAAGAAATGTATATGTATTGCTATTGCTATTCATATTATGCTCAATTAGCTATGCATTTTTAGCTATGTATTTTTATAACTCTGCAATCTAGTTAATATGGTTAAGTATGTGAACCAGTGTTATCAATCCGGGATAACGGCTAGCCCCAAAAATGCTAAAGTGAGATAGAGGCTAGTGAGATGGCTGCTATTTTGAATTTTATATAGTTCATTTAATTTTGATTACATACATAAAAACTCAACAATTAGCTGTGACTGACCAATGAGAGGGTGAAATATGTCACCATGAGGGAGAGAGAAGCCTACACGCTGTTTTGATATTCTTCAATTAAAAGGCTGTAACATTTAATTTTTATCGGATGTTTCGGAATTTTCAATCTAACTATACGGTGTGACGCTTTAGTGGCCGTGGCAGGCATTATAGCTGCCGCTACACTAAACGGCTCTGCTACTAAATATCTTGTAGTGGCCAGGGACCGCTCTTCTACACCCCTATAGTGGCGCTATAGCTTTCCTGTGATGTTCTATTCTATAGTTCAAAAAATTCTGTCAAATATAAATGGAGCTATTTGGACACTGCTTCTTCATTAGACTTAACAGTTTAGAAACCTGGTCGTATCAAATTGTATTCAAATCATGGTTGAGGGAGCTTTATGAAATAGTGTATTAGAATGCGCAGTAGGGTCCATGATCAACCTAGTCATGATAATTTTATAGAATGTCTTTCTTCATGAGAGTATTGATGTTTTTGATTTGATTCGCAAATCTTTAACTCCCTGACTTAGACAAAGGATTGCTCAATGGTAGTTAAATTTACCAGTTAACGTTGCTGCCACTTCTAAACAAGTGTGTAGCTTAATAAAAGCTTCTCTTTTTTTTTCTTCTTTTGATTCTCTCTTTCACGCTATACTTGTGATATATATGCCTCGGTTTCTGTAGTTGTAGATTGACCCTGATTTAGAATCTATAGAAAAAATTCTCCAGAAAATTTCTTAGAATATCACAAGTCTATCTTTGAATATCTCAAATAATTTCTTATGAGTTGTTTTCGTTTGTCATACTTTGTTTTTTTATTTGATCCAAATTGATTGCCTATTATCGGTAGGAGTAAGGGTTAACACACTGTCTTCTGTATCACTTCACTATATTATACATACATGAGATTACAATTTAGAACCTCTCTGTTCTCTACTCCTACAACATGTAAAATTAAAGAAGGTTTAGCTGACCTGAATTTTTTTTATATATTATCTGTGTATTTTTTAACGACAACTTTTTTGTTTCACTTAACTTTAACCAGCTTAACATGAAGCAGTTCTTTATGACCATTTTACAGTTAACTCAAGTTCTTTGTTCATACTAACACCCGTGTGCCACCCAAACCCGCATACCAGTTCTAACGGGTAATTAGGCCACAAATACGGTCTCATACGGTTGTGATTAGGCGGGTTCAGGCTAGTAAGAGCGGCCATCGGTATCCTAACCCAACCGTATGTAAAGAAAAACCGCCTTGGGCCTGTCAAGTGCAGCCGTGAGCTATGTCAGAACCACTGAGAGCTATTGTGCACGAGTTAAATAGAAATAAAATTTACGAGTTGTCTTTAGATCATAAACGACTGTTGTTCTCTTTTGCTGACCCTTGATATGAAATGACATGGATCCTTGACGTGGATGGTTGAGATTTAAGTATTTTGTGTTTCTTTTATGAGATATGTCTAGCTAAACTGTAGAGTAATTTATTTCTCTCCACTTGGAAACCAAAAGAGTTAAAACATTGAAACCATAAAACCTGATCTTTGACTATAATCCAAACCAATGTTCATATCTTTTGAGAATGAGAAAGAGAGGGGCAAAGAGGAGGGTAGAGAAGACTTTAGGAGAAACAACTCTCTATTAGTGGCACCAGCATTATTGACACTGTCACACATTGTCATGGCTGCAATCTTCTAAATATCCATTATTTTGTACTTTTACTGCTATCTGTTTTGGTTTGGTAGAGTTTTGGATGATAGAATTTTTGTATTTATTTTGCTACTCCTTGTATAAGGCAGAAGACTCATTTCATGGTTGTTTTGGTTTTTATTTTTTGTTGCTTTCCTTTCTTTTCTTTTCTATTTGGTTGCTCTGATTTGGGTTTGATGTTATGGTAAGGTTTTGATTGCTCCATGATAATGGAGATGCAAATATACATAACCACCAAATCAGACCGCCCAAAACCAACTGTCATCCGGAAAAACCGTCACTCGAAAAGACTAAAGGCATGAACGGACAGAAATGGATCTAGATGTGGCAATGCGGTTTTGATCGGATTGGCGCTTTCCGCCTGTCACCAACCGAAACCGACCCCTTGTCCACCCCTAATTTACATAATGTATTTCAATTGATACCTCTTTCCAACTTAAAGTACAAAAACTTGAGTCTGATGCTCTGACCTACTTCAACTGCATCCCTCCCACTTGATGGTGTGGTTAGGATTGAACACAGGCAACCTCTTATGTAAGGGTTTGTTTGAGAGTTTAGGAGGGGAAGACTTTATAAAAAAGAAAGGAATAAGTGGAAAGAATGAAGGACCTTGGGAGGTTTATTTTTCTTCATAATACAAAATCTCCCTAATTTGGGGGAACTCAAAAGTTGTATTTGAGAAGGATTTTCGCAGGTTTAGATAAATTCTCCAAATTCAATCTATCTTGCTATATTGCTCTCAAGATTAAAAATATATTAATCATAAGTATTCATTTATCATTATCTACAAAAACACAAAATTTGGAAAATTTCTTTATTTTTTTCCAATACTTTCATCCCCCCAAACTCTCAAACAGAGCCTAAATGAAGAGTTATGTTTTAGCTTAAGTAGATATTTTCATGTTTTACCCCTCTTTCGCTATAGTTTGTTGAACAGTAAAGAAGGCAAGGGCAGCCGTTATAGCTGCCGCTACACTAAACAGCTCTGCTACTACATATCTTGTAGGGGGCTAGGGGCCAGTCTGCTACACCCCTATAGTGGCGCTATAGCGCACTATTTACAACACTGGTGTGAATCTCTGATGGATGTACTCTTGTGGAAAATTTGACAACTAATCCTATTTTAGTTCTGTGTAGTTCTAAATAAAATGTGCGCACTAAAAACAGAACACGGTTCTATAATCTACTTTCCTGTGATGTTTTATTTTATACTTCCAAGAGTTCTGCCAAATATATAGATGGACCTATTTGGTCATCACTTTGAGATTTTCTAATCATTCTTTTGCCTTATCAGTCAGTGAGATGTCGAAAACTTTTCAAAGGTGTACAGCTTATTATGGTTAAGAACCTGATGAAGGGTCCATGATCAAGTTAGTCATGGTAATTTTATAAAATGTATTTCTTTAGGAATGGTCAATGCTAGTTAAATTTACCAGCTGAAGTTGCTGCTACTTCTAATAGGTTTGTAGCCAAACAAAAGCATTTTTTTTATCATTCTCTCTTTCACGCTATACTTAATTCAGTTTCTGTAGTTGTGGATTGACTTCATCCAACTGAATAGCTTGATTTATTTAGAATCTCTAGAAATTTTCTGAGAATATCATATTTGTATCTTATGATTTATTTTCATATATCATACTTTGCTTTTTGTTATTAACCTGAACTTAGGGCCTAATATTGGTATCAATAAGGATATCACAGTGTCTTCTGTATCACTCTATTATACAGTGAGTATACATAAGAATACGATTTAGAACCTCTTTGCCCTCTATTCCTACTACGTGTAAAATTTAAAAAAGCTTAGCTGAAAGACTCTTTTTTATATGTGATGTGTTTTTGGATTAATAAAAGCATTTTAGTTTCACTTAAGTTGCACCAGCTTAACATGACATACTTCTTTGTAACCATTGTACAGTAAGTAAGTTCTTTGTTCGTACTTCATTGCTAAACTTAATCTTAGAATTTGTGAATTGAGTTTGGGTACATTATTAACGCTATTTTTTAATGTAGGTAAACTTGTTTCACATACAAATCTAAAACAGGGAAACAAAATAAAATCCAATAGAAACAGTAAAAATGACACTTACATATATATAATGAAATGTTAATTCTTTCAAAAATAAAAAAATGAAATGTTAATGAAAGATATATAATGTGCTTTTGCTTTAAAAGGTATATATGAGACAAGGGGTATTTTATGTATTATGGTTAAATCTTGTGTTTAAGGAGTGTAACAAATAAGGGTGTAACTTTATCAACAAAAAATAAATAAATTTATTGGTATTATGTAAGAGCCTCCAAGACCAGACCCCTAATCTTCCAATTTCAAGAGCACGATCCCTTTGTCAATGTAGCAGACGTGATGTACCATCAGCTCCATGTCTTGGCAATTATGCAGAAAATTCAAACATGAAATTAACCTCAGACTTTTCATAACTGAAAAAATGCTTAGACAACCGCCACTATCTTCTTTTGGCTCAACTATTTCTTTGCACCCTCATCAAGGTGTTGGGTTATTAAAGAAAAACGATGTGATGTTGGAAAAGTTGACATTATGACTTTTAGAAGAAAAAGACTCGGGTTCAATTTTTAGAGTCATCTATTTGAAATATAGTCGGCTCTAGTATTAAAAAAAATAAAAATAAAAAGACATCTGACTGTCACTCAATGATTAGTCTTATAGTTGACTTTTATTATATTAGAACATCTATAATGAACTCTAATTTGAAAGGATTACGTTAAAAATGGTAAGAGAAAAAACAATTCACTCATTTCTTATACTAATTTTTTTTTTTAAAGAAATTCAGTCATTTCTTATACTTAATTATAAATTCTTAAATTGGTTGTTGGACTTGGTTTCCGAATTTTAATTATTGGTTTCACCCTTGATGTCAATGTATCTACACAACTTAGATCTTTAGAACCTATTACGAGATTATTTCTCAAGTTAATATTAAAAATCAGTTTCATTATTTATTTTTAGGCGGGGTTGGAATATCTCTTAGATGGACAACTACATAAATCGAGTACAAGCAGATATTGTTTCAGATTGGCAAAATCCAAGGATAAGAAGTCCAAGAAAGCCAAGTTCCAAGATCGCGCAAGGATACATACGACGAGGGTGCTGGCTTAGTCATGTGCGGAAAACCGCACAAGAGCGCGTCTTAAACCAATATATGTCGTCCAACTCATCTCTAATCGCTCCCGTGGAGGGCTTTAACCATCCCCGTGAGATGCGGCGCAATCCACGGGGACGGTTAGAGCCCTCCATGCCTATATAAGGTTGACTCAGCTTTACCCTCAAGGTACACTTTGATTCACCCCCATTTTTTGTATATAACCACCTCTTCAAGATACTGATTTGAGAGTTGGAGTCCTAACATGTATACAGACACCGGTCTCCTCCGTTGTGGAAGCTCAACCATCCTCCACACTGGAGCACCGTGAACCACCACTTCATATCTTTCATCTTCACCGAACATATCAAATTCCTTTTCTAAAATATAGTGGTATACTTTGTTGAAATTTTCTTTTTCGACATTAAATTGGTTAATGTTTTGTAATAAAGCTTCTAAATAGTAAAAATGTTGAAATGTTAGCCGTATATTTATATTTACGGTTACTAATCCATATAGTCAATATGATCCAAAATCTATTTACTTATATCATTCATTTACAACCTCTTTTTATGAGGTCCTTCATCTTTCTTTCTTTTTTTTTTGAGAAATGAGGTCCTTCATCTTATTCACTTTTTAGGTTGAACTATTCGGATTAATCATATATGTTCACCGAAAAGGAAACTCATGTGTGATGCCCTTCCTATTAAGGGATCAAAATGTAATGACTTGGTTAAAGAGGCAATGTTTAAACAAAGAAAATCATAGGAACGTGTTCTATGAAAAACAATAGGAGCCAATAATGACATAAGTGCCGTTTCCGAATATATCCCTCACATTATGTCCAAATTACATGACGTGTTCATAGCATTTTTTCAAAATCGTTAGCTTCACCTTTCCGATGGACGATAATGCCCCTCAATTGACACAAATTTTACTCAACTCTTCTTTTTCAAACCATCCCTCATTTTGCTCTTTCTGATTTAATTTCTCATGTATTCCTTTTCATATTCTCTAACTTATTGAGCTGGCTAATATTATTCAATCATAGGTCACAAGTATGGTATATATTCTGCCGCATAGTATTCAATTCGTATAAAGCAAAAATAATCATATTGGTTTAGTTCATAATAAGCTTGTTTAGTTAGTTCAACCCCCCTACCCTAAAACATTATAAAGAATGAATTTTTTTATAAGCTATGGAGAATGAGCTAATTAGAGCTATGAGATATGTCATTGTCACAAAAAAAAAAAAAAAAAAAAAGAGAGCTATGAGGTATGTCCAATACCAAAACATAAATGACTTAACAAATTAAGATAATAACAACTCATTCTTTCAAAAAAAAAAAAAACAACTCATTCGTACAACCACCCATATGATTGTAGAATGCTTAGAGATAAAGATATAATTATAATCTTGTCTTAATCAATAAGTAGATAGATGAGAAGCTTTGCCACTTTGTAGTACACGTGGAAGGTAATAAAACTCATCAACCCATCACCCTCCCCTAGGGTTTTCTTGTTATGGTTGTTATGGGGTTCAATTATTTTGTCATATAAAATTTCATGGTGATGTGAATTCCTACCAAAAACACTTCATACATAAATACAACTATACAAGTGAAAGTGCATAGCAAATAAAAAGATTAAGCAAAAATTAGTATCGCGGTCATATCATTTGCAAATAAGACTCATTATTCGTTTAATTCATATTCGCAAATGAAACCTCCCCCTTAATATAAAAATTTAATTGAAATGCATTTGACGTTTTTAAACCGTATCTAATTTTCCTTAAAATAAAAAAAACGTATCTAATTTAAAAATCATACAATTATGAGTCGTGAATAATTAATAATGTCAACAAATTTACAAATTGGACTTTTAATTTGAATTAGAATTTAATTCGTAAATACTCTGTAAAAAAATTGGACTTTTAAGAAAATTACAACCAATCAAATCAATAATTTTAAAAGGTATTTTATATTAAAGTCAAATATTTTTAATGCGCTAACAATTACAATTGATTGATAGTATAAAATATTTGTACACTTTATACCAAAAAACATACTTTACACTAGCAACAAATATAAATTAAATTCTTAAAATTATTCTCTTAACAGGATATATTTATATTTATTCATATATTCAACATTATAAATTATGGATGATCCTACCAAGAACACTCGGATAAAACAGCTATATCTCCTAAATTCATTAAAAGTCTTGAGTTTGAATTCAAACTTAACCATGTAACAATATTAAATCTCATAATAGAGACTTTTACCATCTATCATGATCATATTCGACTTGAGAGATTAACGTTTATAGTTACACATAGATGATACTCAATTAGAAAAAACTTGTGAATTACCATTATATGAAAACATCATAATTATAGATGATCCTTATCACATAATCGTCATTCTAACATTATGAATTAGCATCTTGGCCCCCCCAAATAAAATATTTTTCAATCCTACAATGATAGCATGCCTAACGATAAGCACATATTCTCCATGCCTCAAACAAAACAAAAATATTCACAACTAAATTTGTATCCACACCATATGTATACACAAATTAAACGCACAGTGGCACCCCACATGATATTCCATCTAAACCAAGGGCAATTTTAGAAACATACATATAATAATATCAAATAATACAATAATAAATAAAATAACCAAATCAAAGGCAAGACTAGTAGCACCCAATCAAAGACCAATATCCCCTTGATTTCCTATCAACTTGGTTCTTTGTGTATAAATATAGACTGAAGAGAGAACAAGAAAACAAAGAAAGTGGAGGAGAGAGAAATAAAAAAACTTAAAATTAGCATGGAACATCATAGCTTACGTTGTTGTGGGAACATACCCAAAACTCATTTCCTATTTTCATTTTCTCTATTTCTTCTCTTCAGTTTCACAAACTCAGCTTTCGACCTTGCAACCATACCCTTCAATGATGGTTATTCTCATCTCTTCGGAGATGGCAACGTTGTTCGTTCCTCCGATGGCAACGGCGTGCAACTCCTCCTCGATCGTTACACCGGTAATTAAATTATTAAATTGTATCATACACATGCAAAGTATTCAATTATGTCTTGTTTCTTGAAGGTTTATATTTTCTTGTATGATTTTTCTTTAATTGATTAAGTTTTTTTTTATAGGTTCTGGTTTCATTTCATCAAATATGTATCAACATGGATTCTTTAGCGCAAATATCAAGTTACCATCGAATTATACTGCTGGAATTTGTGTTGCGTTTTATGTAAGTATACACAAAATAATATTTGTGAATTTCTTTAATCAATTTTTGTTATATGCTATGTTTATTCGTTTCATATTTGATCCTTTTTTGTTAGAAAAGGATTGTTTAATATTTTATGTGGTGATTAAAAAAATTATAAATATCAGTTAAACTTTTCTTTTACTTGGTGGAGAATTTTCCAAAGAACAAGCAAAGTCAATTATTACGGATTCAGCGTGAAACACCAATTTTTATACCTCAAAGTTTTCAAAAAAGGAAAAAGTCTTCAAACTGTAAAGCATATTATTTTTTTTGTTGGAAGAGTTTTTTTGGTTGAAAGTTATTTTTTTGCGTAAGATGTATGAAATGAAACGGAACAGTTTTGTTATGTACTTTTGACGTTAACTTTTGAATTGTTGTTGTTGTTACAGACATCAAACGGTGATGTGTTTGAGAAAACCCACGATGAGTTGGATTTTGAGTTCCTAGGTAACATAGCTGGAAAGCCATGGCGGTTTCAAACAAACTTGTATGGAAATGGAAGCACTCATCGTGGTCGTGAAGAACGTTACCGTCTTTGGTTCGACCCAACTAAAGGATATCATAGATATAGCATTCTTTGGACAGCAAAAAATGTCATGTAAGTGTCTCTATTACTACATTCATGTCATGTAAGGCACATTTCATTTGTGTGTTTATGGTTTACTTCAATTTTTGGACCCAATACTAAACTTGTGTGGTCCAATAGTAGAATATTAATTGTCTAATGAGTTTTAAATAGAGTTTAATAATGGTGGGTTAACGGTTCAAAACAAATTTGACGTGTCAATTCTAAATGTTTTGATTGGTTGTATGTGCAAAGTTATTTTTGATTGTCAACCTACCACCATTAAACTCTTTTAAATAACTCTATATCGTCTTGTTCTTAAAATTGGATCGAACTAAATCACTTTAATTAGAATATCTGAGCATAGTAAGCATCTCAATATATCTCCACAACTTAGGTTATTTGACTTGCCAGAGACTCATTTTTGAGTGACAACTCTATTCCTTTTGGATTTTACCATAATCGGATTACCTTTTAAATTAACAAATGCAAGAATCAAATTTGAGTTTTTTTTTCTATCTTAGAGTCGTATTATCAACTCTCCTAACATTATGTTGTTAAATCAATCATATTGAATCAGTCATATATAATACAAGTTTATAAAATGAGTGTCGCCTTCCACTTATTACCACGGTAAAATAGTTTTATACCGACATCCAATGAGAATTCTATATATTTTCACATAAAAAGTTTATAAAAAGTAAACTACAATAATACTGAAGTTTCAACGAATGTTAGTATAAAATTATAGGTAGTTTGAAACTATAATACTTGTCCTCTTTTTTACTTTACCATTTCCTTCCTTGTGTTTATGGATTGGTTGCTTGTGATTGCAAAAGTTTCCGGGTATGTGTGTATTTGTGGCTTTAGATATTAACTAATAACGTGGTATGTTATGAGATTGAGTTGGTTCATGTTTGACTTAATGTGAGGGGGAAAAAGTGTTTCTTGCGTGTGGGATAAGTCATCTATCTACAACTTGAATTGAGTATGTGTGAGCTAACAAGGATGGAAAGCCATAGTTTTCATTACTAAAGGGATTGTTTTAGATGGTAGTGATGATACTTTGGAGTATTGATCCATTATTTTCCCATTTTAGATATAGGTATAATTAATCTGGCCCACACTCATGGCCAACTTGAATTTTGTTTCATACGTATAATTTTATAATTCAATAGTAATTGCTTTTATGGTGATGATATCGATGATTAAATTTCTAATAAAAAAAATTTGTGCTTGTCGTTATGTTTACGCTATGTGTGTATAATACATGTAATACGTGTTAAATCATAATTAGCCATTATTAATTTGGTCCTTCTCATGCCAAACTCTAGAATTGATAGTTTGATAATCTTGATGTGAAAGGCTATTAAGATAAGGATAATACTAGATTGTGGGGTGAGCAAAAATGCTTTAGTTTGCTAATTAATTAATTAAGCATTACGTATTAATAAAATGATTTAGCCATTTCTTGAGTTTCTAGAATTTGACTGAAATATTCTCTTTGAAATATTTCGTCGACATGATTAAATCTAATTAAACAAAAGCACGTTAGTTAGGAGCTTATGTTGGACAAAGTCCAATTAAAATTGGCACACTAGCTAGAACTTAGATAAAGCAAAATTAATTCATGCACAATAAATTAATATGTGAAGTGTTCATTTTAATTAATATATGTGTATATATGTAAAGCAGTTTTAGTTAGATTACCAAACAAACGCAAACTCAAAGATTCCTACCATTTGCCAAACCATGTCCCATTAGTTCCACCTAATTAAACCCGAAATCTAGTTGGCAAAAAATTCTTCTTATTTCATGCGAATATATGTAAACTTATATGCTACCTACCTTACTTATATTGTGTTAAATAAATTTGTGCATAGCTATGATTAATAATTTTATACTATATACTCATCATTTAGTTGAATTGTTGCAGATTTTACATTGATGAAGTTCCAATTAGAGAGGTGTTAAGAAATGAGGAAATGGGAGGTGAATACCCGGTCAAACCAATGTCATTGTATGCTACTATATGGGATGCATCAAATTGGGCCACATCGGGTGGAAAATACAAAGTGAATTATAAATATGCTCCTTTTGTTGTTGAATTTAAGGACCTAGTTCTCAAGGGTTGCTCAGTTGATCCAATTCAAGAAGTATCCGACGCCGACGTTTGCTCGGACCAAAACGTCCATCTTGAAGCTCAAGACTATGCCAATGTGACACCCATGCGCCGCCTCGCAATGCGAAGGTTCCGCCAACGTTTCATGTACTACTCTTATTGTTATGATACAATTAGGTACCCTGTGCCACCACCAGAGTGTAATATTATTCCAGCGGAGAAACAAAGGTTTAAGGAGACCGGAAGGTTGAAGTTTGGTGGAAGCCACCGCCGGCATTCTAGGCGGGGTGGCCGTACTTCAACTCCGGTAGATGACACCGATCAAGGTGATATGTGATGATTTGATGAGATGTATATAATAGTGTCGATATTTATGGATTTTTTTGTTGGGTCTCTTGACATTATCAATTATTTGATTGACGTAGATAATTAAGTGGTTATATAAATTGGTACTTAAAAAAATTAGTGTTTTGGTGTTATGCTTTTGTTACTTAGTGTGTGTTGTTTCAGTAGGTAGAATATAAAATCGGTATAATTGATTTGTATGAGTGCACTAAAGAATAAGTCAAAAATACATTATGGGACGGTTCTTGATCATTTATGGTTGGTCTTTATTTTACCTTTTTATTTTTATATGTAAAAAGATAGCTCCAAAAGAAGCAAAAAAAGAGAGTCGTAATAATTATTTGATGTAGTAAAAGAGAGTTGTAATTAATATACGCATGCATTATAATAGAATTAACACTTTCTATAAACTATGCAAGAATTCTCCAAGTGATTACACACAGCAATACCATCAAATCATAATTTACTTGAATTAGTATGCGTACTATCATCCATATTAAGAGCCACTAAATCAGAGATGGGTATCCCACACCATCTCGTGGACATTTAGTTCAGATTTTTTTTTTTCCTTTTATGATCATGGAATTATGAAAATTAATGAAAACTATGAAATAAACATTTACTATTAATCTGTGTAATCCATACAAAAGCATATATAAATAGCAAGGGGTGGGTCTCGAATTCTTGGATTGTGTAGGAAGTCATATACAACATGTAATTATTTTTTTAATTATGTTATGTAAGTATATTAGTTTAGTGGTAAGATCTTGATCTTGTAACTTAAAGTATTGAGTTCGAAAAATTTCTCATTTCTTTCATACAACAACAATTAAGTTTTATCTCATTAAGTGAAGTTGGCTACATGGATTAAATTACGTCTTTAGTCCATGTCATAGAGATTCGACAAAGACCGTCTCCTTTTACCCGAGCTTGAGACCGATCTTGACAGGATTTTCTCATTTCTTCCAATTTAAAAAAAAAAAAAAAAAAGTTTAACTATTTAACGACTTTGTTGATATAATATGTGGTAAAAAGTTTGATTGACCATGTTGAGTTTTTAGCATTCACAAAGTTCAAATCGAAGATATAGAGACTTGAAATTCGTTTCACTCACAACAAAATAAGGTTGGTGACGTAATTAGTTTGCCAGCTAGTATGTATTTATTTAGTTTTTGAAAATTCTCAAATTGTGTTTTAATCTATAATAATCAAAACAATAGAGTACGTTTATAAATTTAGTTTATTTGAACTGAGAGATTAAAACAACTCAAGTTCTCGTTAAAGTTGTTAAGACTTGAGGCTGCTTGTTAGTGATTGATTTATTTTAAAATTCAGCTGTCACAATCGTAATTCTTTTTAAATTTTTAGTAAAATGCTAGCATCTTGATTTTCTCGTTTGTTTCAAGTTTACTAAATTTATTTTTAGGAATAACATTTCTTGGAATATATAGATGTGAATTTTATTTCAAGGTATTTTAAAAAAAGATATTTGGTTAACATTATAATGTTCCAAGGAACCTTAAAACTAGGGATTATAATAGGTAATTATACATGATTTTATTCCCATCTCTATGGGAACTTTATTCCCACCATTTTCTTTGGAAAAAAATTTCTATTCCCAGAAACATTTTATACCCAAAAATAAAATTTAATAAACTTATAACAAACATAAACATATATATTTTTATATTTTATTCCCAAAAATCTACAATTATTACGTCGCCAAAAGGGATAGAAGCACCAAGTCTTGGCATAAAATAATAAAATCAAATTATTATATATTTTGAAAAACTTTGGTCTGTTGGGTTGCACATGTAATTGAGGTTTAATATACTTAAATTCCATATTGTTAAAATTAGTGTATAAATTTCATTCCATCAATATCAACTATTCAAAACTAATGTCTAATATATGTTTATTTGAAGGGTACCATGATTTCTTCCGTCTCTAAGGAAGATTGGTCACTGAATGGTTGGTGACTTGGTGTGCAAATAAAATGTGCGGGTGTTGTAAATTCTGAATATCGAATTAATTTCTGATGATAAAAAGTACATAAAAACAATATATGAACATGAGATTAATCTTGCTACATAGAAGTTTATTAATATAATTTAGAAAATAAATATAACCACGAAATTAATGGTGAAATTGATTCAATGTGTTTTTCGAACCAAGCAAACGCTCTAAGGCTCACATGAATAGGTTCAATCTAAAATGACCCAAATCATGCATTTGAGTCATTATTCGCGATTACAATTCATATGAATATTTAGTCGTCGAACCTTATGTGTGTCCTACAATGACGTTTGCATCTCCTCGCTATAAAAAAACACTCTCAACGATCTTCAATGTTAGATTTTCTCTACTCTTCTAACCTTCTTTTTAACTCAATACCGACTTGAGCGTCGGAGTGTCTGCAGGTATACCCTCTGTTGTTCCAGTCAAAACAATTCATTCACAATCACCACAAAGTACCGCCGACAGTCACATTATAATCAGGTATGATCATAATGAATGTATAAAAGGAAATTCATGGTCAGCTATATATATAATCTTTATATTGCGTTAAACTCATAATTGATATGTCGTCTTTGTATTCAACAATTCTTCCTCTGATGAAACTTATTAATCAATTAAGTTCAATTATTTGGTTGAACACCATATTTATCTCTACATAAAAGAAGGCCGATTTGTTGCACATGATTAATTTCATATGAAAACATTAAAATGGTGTGTAAATTTCATTCCAAATTTTCTATTAGTAAATTATTTTCCCCTCCGTTCAAAGATAATGATATTACTACTCCTTCCCCTCACGTGTCCAAACATACGCAACCCTCTCTTTGAAGATGTAAAATTATATATTTCGATCCAAATTTATATTTTTTAGTTAACTTTCGTTTAATATTGTTTAACAATTTTTATTTTACCAAAATGACCTTTTTTATCCAATCTTTTTTCACTATCATATCTTCCATCATCGTCATTCCAGATTGGAGAATACATCCCTTCAGTCGTCGATGCATTTGATTTAATATATTCGCTTAATTTTTAATAAGTTGTGTTGAAAAGATGTTGCATTTTGCTATTGTTGTTGTGTTTGTGTCGAAGCTTCGAAATGGTAGGTGGATTATACAAAGACCTACTATGAAGCTTGAAAAACAAGAGCAAGAGATTACTACTCCTTTGATGCAATGTTCTACAAATCGATTGTTAACACTCCGAGTTTATCGAGTTTACGTTTTTAGGTACCAAAATTGTGTTAACTCGGAGGTAAACTCGATTTCTGATAAAATCGGAAGGTTTGATGAGTTTGATCGAGTTAACACTCGGTAAACTCGTTCGAGTTTTACGAGTTTACATCTTAAAAAAATGGCCCATTTTTTTCAAAACCCAATTCCTTTTCGACAAGCTCAAAGACTAAAACTTTTACTGAATAGTTACCTTTATACGGTAACACGTTGTTCCTGAAATGAAATGTTTCTTTTTCTTTCTTCTCTGAGTTCTCAAACCATGAATAGGAGACTGCATACAAGTTAGGGTTGCGATTCTGACGGTGGAAATTCAGATTTCGATGTCGGTTAGGGTTGTGGTGGTGGTGTTTGTTGACCTTTTGAAGAAATTAACTAGTTTATTTTTTAGATAGTTTTATTAAGAACTTTAGGAACTTGTGAAACTTTTTTTTGGATGGTTTTATGGATGGCTTAAACTTAGAGACTTATGCAACTTATGACTTTATGAGTTAATTTTTGTATTTTGATGCTAAGTTAAGCATAACGTTTTATTATGGTAGTTTGGTATAACTTGCCTTTAAATTTAAATCATATTTTGCACTATTGACCTATTACAATATTATATTAGTTTATATATGTCATGCATATAATAAATTTTATATAATTTTAATTTTAGGTAAACTCGTACGAGTTCTCGAGTCGAGTTTACCTAGACAAACCGAGTTGAGGTAAACTCTCCAGTTGTAAAACCTTGCCTTGTTGGCTAAGAAAATCTTTAGATGAATTGGACATAAAAAGATAATTTTGGTCAAATGAAAAGAAGAATTTTTTTTAGCAAAATGACTTATTCATATGCAAGGTTGTGATTTGACCTCGAATTTCCCATCTATTCACCTTCAAAGGTGAATTCTAGCTGATAGACTATTTGACCAAAACATATATATAAATTTAGATCAAAATATATAATTCATATCTTTTGAAGGGAGGGTTGTGAATGTTTTGAATCATGAGGGGAAGAAGTTGTAATATGGTTGTCTTTGAAGGGAGAGGGAGTAATTTACTCTTTTTTATTTTATTGATTATTTCTAAACGAATTTTGTGATTAGGTTTGAAAATTATGGGAGAACCTTCTCAATCTCATGCTGTCAGGCATTTTCAATTTTCTTACAAATAATAAATTGTACTACATGTGAAAGCAAACTGTGTCAAAGGCCTACATTGTCAAAGTAAATTCTAAAGCTTTCTTAAATTCATTCTTATAAGGATGATCATAGTTTACCCAGTTCTAAAAGCCAAAGGTTGCAGTTGGTGAATTCTTATAGCAGCAGTTGGGAATTTTTTAAGACCAAAATTTCAACAAAAAAAAAAATATATAATATTGGTAACATTAATAATCAATAAGAATCATATATACATGTTTTTTCAATAATATGATGTTTAATTGCAGTTTTGATCCCACGAATTTAAAACTTTATATGAAATGAAGCTAGAGTGGACATTTTACTTGTTGGTTACTTGTATATTAGCCTTTATTTATAGAGCACTCATCTTTTATTAATATTTTATTGTGCTCTCCCTCTTAATTTTCAGTTGTAACAATAAGATTGTGAAATTGATTAAAGTACCCCTGGTGTGGATATGCTTCTTGTTTGACCAAATCCATGGACGGCCTTATTTAATTCTCCGCATAGGCCCAATAACTTAGATGTGCCAACAAAATTTGCGATTGAATTTCAAACTAGTGTTTATTTTTCGTTAATTACTCTTCTTTCATATATTTTTGTTCTTCAACGTGAGTTAACTCACGTTGAAAAAAATACATCTAAGTGAGTTAACTCACGTTAAAAATGTACATGCGTGAGTTAACTTACTTTCGACTATTTTGATGGGAACAAGCAAAAACATATGGGAAAAGAGAAATTATCTTATTTTTCATCCTTCAACTTTCTCGTGCATCTTATTTTGAATTATAAAAATTAGAAGAAAAAAGATGAAGTGTTTTTTTAACGTGTTTTATGTTTTTTGAATTATATAATTCAAAATTTAAAGATCGCGTGAAAAATCAATAAGATGGAGAAAAAAAAACACACATTTCAAACATACATAAATGGAAAAGCTTAGCCCAATTTCAAAATCACTGAGTCAATTAGTCAATGTTACAATCTCCCCTCCTCTTGCTGTTGAATTTTCTTTGAATGACCCTGTCTAAAGAGGAAAAGAGGGTTAGATTAGATTGCAATAAAGTTTAAATGGGGTGAAAAGCTTTGGATATATGTTTGAAAGTCACCCCGATTAATTAAACACTGGATTTTGATTTGAACTAACATATGGAACTTGGTACGTTATATTCTGACTAGGAAGATAATTTGTGATGCGTCTTCAAACTAAGATTATATTAGAAACGGTCATGAAGTAGGAGGAAAAAAAACATACTTATTTTGATTAATATATTTTTTTACAAGAGGATGCTATGGTATAGTTATTTTGAATACTTCAAATGAAGGAATTGCAAAGGAAAAACAAGTCAGGTGGCTTAATGGTATTGAAGGTGTTATAGGAGTATGTTTGAAGGAGGCACTCCAACCGTCGCGCTTCTTGTAGATAAGGTGAAGCTCTCTTCCTGGAAGTGGTTCATGGGTAAGAGTTATGTCAGCCTCTGCTCCTTTTACAAATGGGAGGCGCAACCTATCATGTGCTGGTTTTGGTAGTGAGTTTGGGTTGTGGGTTCTGGTCCTCAGCTGGGGTGTTGTGGTGTGTCAACCGCTCCTGTCTGGCTTGTCGAGGAGGTGTTTTCTTTTTGTTTTTGCTTTTCTTGCCTTTCAGTTTTTCAGGAAAATTGCTTTTCTGACATAGAATAATTCCTATTGACACAAGTAAATGACGTTAATGCCCCTGGAGGTCGTTAACTACCATTGGATGATCCGCCGGCAGTTAACTGCCGCTGGGACTCAGCGGTTGTTAACTACCGCTCACACCAGTTAACAGAACCAGTGCAGTCTGCACTAGTTTTTTCCAGGAAATATGTCATGTTTTACCTATAATTTCAAACGGCAATTCCGGAGGAAATCAAACCGAAACAACAACATCCAGCAATTACAAACATCAGCATTTCATAGTTTATCAATTATTCGGTAACATTACACAAAACCGATAATGCGTTAACATTTCACAATTGTTTGAAATTCGTCAAATTTTCCACATTATGCAACACATTACACGTAATCTATACATTAATTTATAATAAATGCGAAACTCAAATATATTGATTATATATATATATATATATATATATATATATATATATATATATATATCACCCAAAAATTTGATTATATATCCAAAAAAATACGTCGGCGCGTATCGACCAAAAAACGGATTAACACCGACCAAAAAGTGTCACATTTCATCTAATAAAAGCAAATCATCTAAATGTTCCAGAACATCTTCAAATTCGGTGTTTGATTTAACCGAAGTGTCATCAAACATAATTGGATTGTCTTGATTTGTTGGCTTTTTTGGTGGAACCGGTCTCTCTTTTAGCTCAATGTCCATGAGTGTTCGGAAACGATTGTGTTAATCCAAGAATTCATCCTCTCATGTTGCCGCCTCTTCGCTCCTGTGTAGCTTCCACTCCGTGGATGATGGAGGTAGTGGGCAACCATCTTTTAACGAAAGAATGACAAAATGATTTGGGATTAGACCAAGGCAAATCATGTTGCTTTTCGGGTTAACCGGAGGCCGACCTCTAAGTGAGAAAAAAGTCTCGGAGATGTAGTCTAAGTGGGTAGTCATCTCTAACACCGGCCTATTGTAACATGATGCAACGATGTGTCCCATATCCGGCAATGTCAACCATTTGTCGGGAGGTGCAAAACTACTAGCATTTTTGGGAGGATACAATCCATCCAAGATGTAGTTGTAGCGGGTCTCGCTCGCATATATCTCGATGTATTCTCTCCTATGCTCTTTCAACTCTTTAATAAGTGCTCTCCGCACCATAACATGACTTTCTTCCGTCAAACCCACGGATTCAGCAATAGCCCTAAACCCACAATGTATGTCACCAATAACATCCACAGTTCTCTCAATGTATGGTCTCATGAATTTTGGCATGAAATACATAGGATTCGATGGATCATAATTTCTTGAAACTGAGATAGGCGTAGGAACCGGAACCGGAGAAATGCCAATGCGACACCTTTTCTTTTAGGTTGTGAAGATTGACTTTCCGGATGTTGAGAATCAATAGTCTCCCACGAAGATGGGATCCTACGTGTAGTTTTTGGTGTAGTTTTGTTTTTTTGGGAGCTCCTTTGGTTGGCACCTTTCTTGGAGGTGGTGACAACAATGTGGTCTCCGGAAACGCTAACAACCGCAAACCCTCTTTGATTTCTAGTTTCATTTGGAACGGAACTCTTTCGAGACGTTCTTGGATACGACGCCACTCCTCCGTGACCGAAAACAAATTTTCATTACTTTCTTTTTCACCCATATACAACTTATGCCAATGCGGGTGTATCTCATCCAATCAAATGGGCTTGTTGTGACGGATTTTCATAGCAATGAAGCATGCACAAGGTAGGCCATACGACGTCCTTTGAACACAACTGCAAGTTCTCTTCTCGATGCACAAGGTTTTCCTAGCACGCTCTTCTTCCACAAAAATAAAGTGCATGGCTTGTCTAGACACGTGACCCCCCAACCCGGAGTACAAAGTGACATCTTTGTATCAATTTTCCAATACCGTAACGCTCCTACCAAACGATGATTGTATCTCCCCAAATTGGTTTGCCAACATCTCATCTATTTTTTGCCAACAAGTACCCAAATCACCCTTGGAGGTGGACAAATATTCCTTCACCACACCATGAGCTCCTTCAACTCTATTCGTGGTCCTACACCCAAGATGTAACACAAGGTCCGTCCATGCCCTCACTAGTTTGTCCTTGAAAGGCTTCAAAATGGTAGTTTCAACATAGTGAAGAAACTTTGGATGATCCTTACAAGTATCTTGGAATTCCACTAGATTACCCGCATATAACTCTTTAGTAGGAGATTCAACCAATTTTTCCCATGCATCAAATATGGTATCAACTAAGTTACTTTGCTTCTCCTCGTCGACAATCTTCTTTTGCCCATCCACCACAACAACATTTTGTTTAACTTTGCAATCGGGGATGATTCTTGATCTAACATTTTTGCCAACATGGAAATAACACATTATTGCACTACTACCGGGGAGAACATTTGTTACGGCATTCATCATACCCGTGTCCTTGTCGGTCACTACCACCTTAGGCATATCACTATTTGGTCCAAGAAGTTTAAGCAACATTTGCAAAGCCCTCTCCGACGTCATAAATGCAAAACCAACCGAATATGTCAAATAGGTTGAGGTGACTCCAACTATTTCAAACAATGGAATCCTATACAAGTTGGTTTTGTATGTGCAATCCATTATCAAAACATTCGGAAAATTGTTAAACAACTTTACCGATTTTGGATGAGTCCAAAATATGTCTTGAACGGTTTGACTTTCCTTTTCTCTCTTACGTAATAAACATATCCATTCTCTTCCAACTTTGAGATTAGATATTGCATCTCCGTCAAGTCACCCCTTTTTGCCTTTTTGAATTTATGACGTTCATTGTAGACTTGCTTGATGTTTGTCATGGACTCTTTCCTTTTCTTCTTCAAATTTGTCAAAATATTTTTTGGTTTCACCGAAGAATCGGTCAAGTCATGTACAATCTTCTTGTCGTCCTTCGTTAATCTTCCGGCAAGAAGGTGCCCTGCTACATACGGCACCATCTCATGGTTGTGAACGCCATTAAGAATAGCCAATTTCCAAGCATTGTCTTCCCTAACGAAATATCCATGCACCTTGAACAAACACCCACATTTTCTTGATCCCGTTGCTTCATGCTTCACTTTTGTCTTCGGTACTTTGTGATCGCCGCTCCGTTCACAAACCAACTCCAACATGTCATTTCTACCTTCACAAGATCTTCTAATGATAACCGTAAATCCAACCCTATTTGCTTGTCGACGGACCCAACCGAGCAATTCGTCTTTATCTTTCCATGTGTCTCGGGTCAAAAAGAAATGAGTTGTGTCCACTTCGTTGTCACGAAGTTTCCACACATCGGAATTGACGCTTGAAGCCTCAACTTTAACGGAAGCTTCGACCTTAGCGGGAGCTTCAACCTTAATGGAATCGACAACTCTAGGTTTTCGATCACCCGGATCATCACCCGCATTCTCAACCTTATCTATAAATAAACAACATACAATTACTAAACTAATTAATAAACATGTATCTAATATCATAAACAAACAAAAAAAACAAAAGAAAAAAAAAATTGGCAGTAGCTACTGCCATTTGAAAATTTAAAAAAATTTCTAAGTGTCTAGCGGCAGTTAACAACCGCTCACTACCAACGGTAGTTAACTGCCGCTACAACGCGTGACAGTACAAAAAAAAAACAGAAAAATCAATCAAATGTAATGGATTTTTACGTTGTAATACATGTTCTTTGATGCATATTGTGTGTAGAAACGTCCTAGCAATCGATCAGCAATGATTTGGAAGCAAGATTTTGACACAAAAATTTTTGAAATGGGATTTTTTTAAGTTTAGGTAATGGTGAGGTAAGGTGATGAGTGAATAGGGGAGGTAGGGGTTTTCTGGTTTTGGGGGGAAAGAAGTCAGCGGTAGTTAACAACCGCTGAGTCCCAGCGGCAGTTAACTGTCGGCGGATCATCCAGCGGTAGTTAACTACCGCTAGGGGCATTAACGTTATTTACTTGTGTCAATAGGAATTATTCTATGTCAAAAAAGCAATTTTCTTTCTGGGGTACCTTTGAGCCCAGCGCCTGTTGGCCCTCTTGGGTTCAATTTTGTTGCTCTCTCATTGTACTATTTGGGTATTGATCCCTCGTTGTTTATATATTATTATTTTGCCATTCAAAAAAAAAAAGGGGGTATATTTGAAGGTGTGGCCTTAGCATTTCTCTTTTATAATATTGGGTTTTAGTTTCAATAAATGCAATAAATTAATGATTTAATTAGTAAACATTGTCAATAACCATCAATAAAAATTGTTAGATCAATAATAAATACTGAGTGAAGACTCAATTTAGTCCTTTATAATTTTCTCTTCAAGCAATTTAGTTTGTATATAAAAAACTCAAGCTAGTCTCCAAGGGTGGATCCAAAACTAATGTTTTAGTGTGGCTAAAATAATAGTGTCAAAATATTTGTCCAATAAAATTAAAGATTATGTATTATTTCAATAAAAAAACAATTTTAATTGGTTTACTAGGGTTAGTTTTATTAGCTCATATCCATATGTAACCTTAACAATTGCAAATTGGAACAAAAATGAGCCCCAACCTTCTCTAACATATTCTTCCTATTGCTTTGAAAAAATGTTCATCTTTCAGTTTCTCTAATAGACATCCTTCGTATGTTAAAAAAAATTGAGAATATTTTTGTGTGGCTATAGCCACACTTAAGCTTGGAGTAGATACGTCCATGCTAGTCTATGACATTTTAATACTATGAACAAATTAGCCTCTTTGTCAAAATGAATCAATGACTAATTTATCCTTTGTATGAAAATGCTAATGACTAATGTGAGTTTATTTTTTGTAGGACTTAATTGTCCCGGAGAAAATTGTGAGGGAATAAATTGTGTTCACTAAAAAATGTTTGATTTTTATAACTACTTTTAAAGTCGTTTATTTGAATGGTTGTGATTTGATGATAGTGTAAAAAAATCATTGACGATATATAAATTAAACTCACAAGTTATACTTTATCTCGACTTCTAAATAAAGTATAACCGTACTTTTCCACAAGTCCTATCATAACTGATAAAAACGTCGAAATTGTTAAGTCGGGTGTCGTTTGAATCTTAACTCTTCCATTTATTTGTAAAATTTTCATGACTATCGTAACTTCGTCTATCTACATGAAAAAAAGAATTGTACCATACTTTTTTTTTAAGTAAGAATTGTACCATACTTATAAGCTGATTAGTTCGGTTTTATAATTTTTATCAAAAGGAAGAAAAAGACAAAAACAAGAACCAATTCGCTAATCTTATATCCTAATGTTACTCTGAAATAAATTGTTTGATGAGTAACTCTTTTATAGAATAATGGTATTTGTACAACAATATAGTGAAAAAAATTTAGGACAACTTTATTCTTCTCTCTTTTTATTGATCAAAAACTATAGAGATAGTAAAAATACAATAAAAAAAATTGTTCCAAAATTTTACACAAATATCTTTTCTCTTTTTTATATTGGTGAACCTAACCTGAAACAATTCGCTAAACTGAACTTGTGAGTTATGTTGGTTGGGTTTGAGTGGAAAGTTACATTAATTTCCAAACCTAAACTAAATGAATTTTTTATTTTACCCAAATATGATCAAATTTGACCCTTGCGCATCCATATTGAATTATATAATGAGTGACGGTATCAAGTTGAGAAAGAAAAGAGTTGACAATGTTATTTGACAAAAAAACGTTGACAATATTCAAATATTGTGTCTCCTTCAAAAAAAATATTCAAATATTGTGTCTAGACAGTCTAGTTTCTACATAATTATGACAATCTCATTTGCGTGAGTGAATATTAAATATTCAATGGGAGATGTAACCAAAAAAAAAAAAAATCAATGGGAGAGGAATTTGATCCAGAGCTTGAATTGTTTAAATGTAATTTTACTTGTATTAAAACTTGGGATTTTTTTACCTTTTTAGAAGACTTGGGATATTTGTTCTATAAAATAAACTTGAGATATTTCATCTAAATTACATCACATGTTGGACTTAAATATATAACAAAAATAAATCATTCATTTGTCTGTTCAATTCTACTATGGAGTACTTTTTTTTGGCACAATTCTACTATGGAGTATGCCATTAAGGTCCTTAACTTTTTAGCAAATTTAATTCCTTAATTACTTAAACTATTCTAATTAAGGAATCTGCACCCTTTGATTCATTCTTCTGGGAATTTAGAAACGAAAAAAATACATAATTTTTTTAGATATATGTATGTATTTCCAAATTCACGCCGTTCCAACAATTCAATATAATGTAATCTAACACCAAAATTTTCTCAACTTCATACGACTCCCCTAAAAAAATGTCACAGAACCATAAAACAAGGAAATGAGAATGAAGAGAAAAAAAAAGTATGATATATTTCCTTCTATGAGCAATAGTTTTTTATCAAACAATGAATGGTAACTAAAAACTGTTAACAACCAAAAAAACCTGTCACTGTTACTTACAATGGCTACTTGAAAAATAATCACTAAAAAATCAAGGAAATTGAAATGACCCTCCAATTTGATTGTTACCAGAAGGAGGATCAATAGCAACCCATAGAAGTGATATAGTGATTGATATTAATGCTGACCAAACAAACACAATTGTTGGTGTTCTACCTCTTCTACCCATAAGCCCTTTTGCAAATGGATATAAATGAGCCAATACCCAAAAACTGAAGAATACGCCTCCGAGTAAACTACTCCATTGACGATCCTCGCTGTATATAGTCCTACTAACCGAAACTGCAATTGCAATTAGATTAACCATCATGATTGTAAGCGGCGGTATCATCAAGGAGGACCATTTGATGATGTAGAGATCAGCATACTCGTCGTTTTCATCGTCGCCGGAAGATTTTGATGTTAAAGTGAATGAGATCTCGATGCCGGCTATAACTTTGAGTAGACCTTGAAGAACCGCGGCAAAATGTGCACTTGTGCCTCCGATCAACCAGAATTGCTCGTTTCTCCACCATTCTTCGAGTTCGATGCCTGACCATTTGATCTCGAGAACAGCAAGAAGAATAAGTGTCACGGTGATTCCCAAGAGGTAAATTAAGAAAGTGACTTCAAGGGATTGGACTATGAACTGGCCGGTGAAAAGTGAAAGAGCCGGGAGGAAGCAATAAACGATGAGGAAGAATGAAGTGAATGGATATATTCCAACATTAAGATAAGCGATCCTTTGCAAAAATTTCAGTCTAGAGTTAGCCAAGATTGCATTGTTCCGCGAAAAGAATATTTCGACCGAGCCAGTTGCCCATCGAAGAACTTGGTGAAGCCGGTCTGTCAAATTGATTGGAGCAGTACCTCGAAAGGCATCCCTCTTGGTCACACAATACACAGACCTCCATCCTCTATTGTGCATTCTATAACCTGTCACAACATCCTCGGTTACTGACCCGTAAATCCATCCAACTCTATCTCCCCATTCGGTCTTATCTTCGTACCAGCACGAGATGACACTGATTGCCTCAGCGATAGTAGCAGCATCAAGAAGATCCCGAGGAAGTGTTAGAGCACCTGGTTGACGTCCATTTTTGATGGATGGATGATCAGCAAGTGGTCTCCCTTGGAACTCTGCCACCCTGATTGAGTCAACAAAAAGAGTCGAGTTGCCGAATTTTTTAGGAATAAGAGCGCTACTCATTTCTTCTTCATCGATGCTACCACCATTCCTCAAAGATTGATCCTCTACATCAGGGACTGAGGCAACTGTCGAGGAATTCTTTTTCTTACTACCAAACCAACCGGTGGCCTCTTCTTGAACTCGGGGAGGATCAAATCCATAGAGTGCAGTTCTTCGAAATAAGCATCCAGTACCAACATATACAGGACCCTGAATACCATCGAGAGCTCGCATATTGACATCAAAGAAGACAGTGTTATGATTGGCATACCGATCTGACGGGTCGATCCCTTCAAATCTTTGAGGAAATTGAACGTAGCTGATCTTGTCTCCATCGCGGTCCATCATATAGCACATACCTTCCCTGATTGCCTCAGAGTTGTATATGTAATGGTCACAGTCAAGATTAAGTATGAAAGGACCATTAGACATTACGGCTGAAGCTCGAACCAAGGCATTCATGGCCCCCGCTTTCTTGTTGTGATCATAGCCAGGTCTTTTTTCACGAGAAACATAGACGAGCATAGGAAGCCGAATATCAACTTCGGTCAAATCCATGCCATTTGAATCTGATTCTGGGCCGGTTAGTGGCTCGTCACTTGGAGGTTTCAACATCACCTGCATTTGAAAGAGGTTGCATTATTAGCATGTTTGATGTTTATATCAAAAAACGACAAAATTACAATTTGATGTATCACAACAAGTATAATATGAACATCATAGACTAATTTCGTGTATGAGTTTTGACCAGAGAACCTGAATCTTAGCATGATAACACTTATGTAGTTAATACTAAAAATTATAATAACAATATGTAAACACTTCTATAATGAAGATTAAGACAGGATTAGTTGTTGGAAGCACCTACATAAAAATGAAGCTCTAATATTCTTTTTGTTGTATTTTTCTAAGTTGTAACATAAGGTTCGCCGTATTAGTGAAGTGTTACAGATTCAGCATAGAAGTATTAGTTCATTTTAAAAAACAAAATTACCCATATAATTAAAATGTTTTTTACACAATACCTCAAACAATCATAAAAACTGACAATTACCTGTATGATACTGGAATGATCACCCCGAGAATGCTCTGGTGCAGGAGCTGTCCAAGTCCCAGGCCAGTGAGTACCATCAGTCATCCATGTAGCTTTAGAAATTTTCAAATTCTCCATCGGTTCATCATTTGCAGCCTCTCTCCATAGCCTCATAGCTTTGATCTCCTCTCGAGCATTATAAGCATCAGCGCGCCTCCGGATTGAATCAGGAAGGCCATTAATCCGAACCTTGAATTCCTCATACTCGCGCTTCACCTTCCTGCGGTCCCTAACAAAGTCCGAACGTACTTTGTTCTTGTAGGGATCTCTCTTCAGACTAAAGTAAGACTCCGGGTTCCTTGGTTCAATGTCGTGCTTCCGACAAAAAGGAACCCACAACTCCGCAAAACTTGCTGCCTCGGCCATGGCCTCAAAAGTTAGAAGTGAACCGCCGTCATCAGAGACATAACATGCAAGTTTATCAACAGGGTACTCAGCTGCTAGAATTGAAAGAATGGTATTTGCGGTAACAAGGGGGGGCTCTTTTTCTGGATCGGCAGTTGACACAAACATATCAATTCCTGGCAGATCAGATTTCCCTGTTGGATTGGCTGGACTAGGAGTTTCGAACTTCTCTTTCAAAACATCGAGATCAGCAACACGGTTTATCGGAAAGAGCTTAGGGAGCTGGTCAAGAAGCCAGGAGAACGCAAACCAGATTTCGCAAACTACGGACATGCCCCACAGCCACATTGCATCTTCATTTGGGTTTGCTACCCTCCAGTGAAGGAAGAGAACGAGAATCACCATCCGAGCTAATATTATGAGCCTGAAAGATAAATCGACAAAAAGATAATTAACTTTAGATTCATTATTAAGTTAATATGTTGATTCAAATACTGTTACATAAAGTAAGTAGAACATATATCACAATGTGGTCAATTCCAGAAGCAACAAGACAAACAGAACTAATAAAAAAACAACCAAAAGAAATTGTGAAAATTAAGACAAGCAAAACAAAATGTCATGGAACATGTGAATTGATGTGTAATTGATATGTTTTGAATCAATTTCCTGATCAGTTTTCGGCAGAATAAAAAATTCTTTGTTCATATGTTGTTCTTTGAGAAATTTACTCACCAAGACCTTAACAAGAAAACTATAGTCAAATTGAATATCAGAGATCAGAGACTCTAACTAAATTTAATTCTAACACTGTTAATTAGTATTTTCATTCAAATATTATTACATAAAGCAGGTAGAACATATATCAGAATGTGATCAATACTAGCAGCAACTAAGCAAATAGAACTAATAAAAATCAATAGAAGGAAATGGTCAGAAATTATGAATCAGAAGATAAGAAAAACAAAATAAATGTGAGTTAATGTATAAATGTTATGTTTATAAATCAATTTCCTGTAAAAAAAAATGTCCTTTTGATCATAAAAAATTGTTCTTTGACAAACTTACTTACTAACACCTCAAAAGGTAAAACCAAATTCAAATCGAATATTAGAGACTCCGACTAGATTAAAACAATCACCATATGAAGATATTTCATCGGCGCATCAATGAGAAAATGGGATGCAAAAAAAATTTGTCCACACAAGCAGGGGTACTAAAATAAACTAAGAGGAAAAAGCAATCATACCGATAAGGACTCAGAATTGCAGCAGAAATATTCACTTTCCGAGTCAACGGCCTCCACGGCTTTTCTTTGAAAGCATTAGGGTCACCCCCCATCCAATCAGAACCAGAACTAGAACTAGCACCATTAACCGGATCTTTAGGCCACATAGCGTTTCCATATCCGTAAGTCCCTTTAGTCTCAAACAACCATTGATCATGATCCAATTCATTAGTTTGGCTCCTCATCAAATTCCCCGATTTCATCATCGACAACCTCCTCTCCATCTTTGACGCACCAGGTGGCAAAGGTAGTGATTGTCGATTAACCACAGCAGCAGCCTCTTCCATTGCTTGCTCCTTGTAAGCCTCGTTACATCCAGGGCAAACCCCTTCACCATTCCTCAAAGTATCCTTATAACAATTCCTACAAATCTTGAAATCACACTCACAAGGAAGTATTTCCAAACCTCTTTCATCAGTCATAACCTTTCCATCACATCCCGACATCTCACACGCCGACCCTTTAGTCCCGCTCCCGGCCATCTGAGGATGGCTGGATTCAGACTCAATCACCTTATCCTTGAACTGAGCTCTAGTAGCCTGATTAAAACCACCGGTAAACATAGAACTCGACGCATATTGATCCTCCACTCTCCTGGAAGTTGATCTCTCAAGAGTAATATCCTTAGCCGACATAGGTTGGTTATCCGGTGTTATCGGAACTTGCACCGTATACGTAGCAAGATTCTCAGTTTCTTGATCCATATCATTACTCAATTGAGAAATCCTCACCAAAGAACCCCCTTTTTTCAAATATGGTCTAGAACCCATGATGATTATGCTAATAGATGAATTAGATTACAAAACCTGTAATTTCATCATCCAAAAACACACAACACACACTACTTAATCACCAATAGAATTTGTATATATATAATAAAAGATAAAGGCTTAATCTTTATGAATTGTTCAACAACAACTAAATAAAAAAGACAGCAATTTATTTCAAAGACACGGTATAGGAAAAAAACCGAATCAAACATAAGTGTATGTCAAGTAGTGCAATGATAAAGAATGTCTCATTAAAATTTCTTACCTAATCAAAGACAACCGAGCAAATGGATTGAAGATTGTCCTAATGGCAAAACAAACGCGTGTCTGACACTGTCAACTGAAAACAAGACTGAGTCCAAAGATATTTTCAAAAACTAATAAACAAAAACCAAACACCTTTTAATAGTTCCAATTCCAACAACTAAAACTCACACAGAACAGAACAGAACTATAGATTCTCATGCATTCATGGTACTAAACAAAAAACCACGCCGGCCCAGAAACGTTAAAAGGTGTTTAAGGTTTAAAGTTTCAATCTTTATTATATAAATGTTGTTGGGTTGTTTGGTTTTTTGAACAAAATTGATACCACCTTGCAAAAAAAATAAAAACAGGGGAATGGCAGAAACAATGCAACAATGTAGAAAGTGTGGTGATGATAAACGTAAGAGTAAGAGAAGATGAAGAAAGAGGAAAGTTTAGGTAGAGTGAAAAATAGAGTAACGTTTTTGTTGGATTATTCGGAAAGTACGAAGTGTATTTGAAACAATGGATTGTGTTTTGACGAGCGATGTTTTTGGGGTTGGCAACTTTACGTGTTCTTTCTCCAGCTGGCAATGCCATGGCTCCTTTCATTTCTGGTTTTCTTAAAAATTAAAAGTTTTTTTTTTTTTTGGTTAAATGTCAAACTTTCTTTATGTATCTTTGACTGAATTTAAATTTTAATTATGATTATGTTATAGAATAAATAAGATTATGTACCAAAAAAAAAAAGAATAAATAAGATATTGGTTGTAACTAGAAATGGTAAATTTTGATTGAGTATTTATGAAGGGAAGCAATTAAGAATTATATGTTTTTTTTTTATCTTTCAATTATACCTTTTATTTAAACTATTATAATTACAACTTTATATTTTGTATAATATTTAATTAATAGAATCAATTAAACCTCATTATAATATAAAAAATTATATTATAATAGAAATAATATAAGTTAAATTGTCTCTGTGAGTTTAACTCAGTTAGTAAGGATAATGAATGTATAATATATGCAAAGGTCTGTAGTTCAAATTTTGGATACCACCGAAAAATATAAGTTAAATTTTTATTTAATTTCCAAAATATTTATAATGAAATACGTAAAATAAGTATACACTTTTTTTTATAAAAAAAAAAAAATGAGTATGCACTTAAGCAAGAGAAGTCGCGTGTCTTAATGGTAGTAAAATACATAGAAAGTAAATACGCAGCTACATTTTTATTAAGGTAAAATAAGCTTTTATGTTTTGAATGGAAATTATCATTAGTTGAGATATTTCTCATTCACTTTTGAGATCGACAAACAC
The DNA here is from genome assembly GCA_958299785.1 of Medicago lupulina. NCBI lineage: Eukaryota > Viridiplantae > Streptophyta > Magnoliopsida > Fabales > Fabaceae > Medicago > Medicago lupulina. The sequence continues at coordinate 11,992,056 of OY283146.1, forward strand.
ATTAAATTCTTCTTTCAAAAAAAATACTCCTTAAATTCTTAGAAGTCAATTTAAAAACAACATACTAAAATTTTAATACTAACAACTAAATTAATTTTATACGCATATGACCAATGGTCAAGAATAATGCATGATTTACAGTTTTTAATCGCATCCATCTACAAAAAAAGAATTGCTTGTGTCCGCTCAATTCAAACACATGTTGACCGGAGGAATTATATAAATAACACTTTTCTTTTCTAATTTCTATAAAACACATTTGTATAAAAGTGTATTCTTTCTTTTTGGTTTGTTAGCCTAGTGGCAGAGCTCATACATTTTATTTAATATGGAGAAGTGGAATGTTTGGGATTCGAACTCCAACCTCTGCATATATTATACATTTGTTCCTATCAAACCAAGTGAGTTAAATTTACGAAAATGTATAGAAGTGTATTCTATAGATCACATTTTTGAATCTATGGCACTCCATTGCATCATTTACACGTCCACATAGACAATATATTCAACCACAAAACAGAAGATAAAGGGAGGGAATGTCCGCAGCATGAGCGATATTCCAGCATGTCACATGAAAGTCACAAAGTATGTGAATCTGAATCCAACGTTAGGGTTCGTGGGCCAGCATTATGTGGGGTCCCATACGTATCCGCGTGGGTCCACCCTCTGCTTGCTTATGAAATGAATGAACCGTGAAATATTGCAGTAGCCTCGCCGCAATTATTGCTGAAAAGTAAAAAAAAAAAAAAAAAAACTCTCCAAATCATCACCAAACGACACTTCTCAACCCTCCACTGCTGTTGTTTTCCTAAATAATCTAAAAGGAACAAACTTTGTTGCAAACTTGCAATCACCTTAAATATAGTATTGTTTGATTTGATTACTACTGTAATTAGTTCTGTATGCAATTTATGGAATTGGGGTGATAAGATTAAGAGTAAAAATACTTCCTCCGTCTTGTTCGTAGACACCTATGTTTTTTTCACAATTTTTAAGAAAAGTTGTCGGTATAATTAATGTGTCTGTTTTATGTATTAATATTATCAAATTGTTCTTTGTTTATATGTGTATTAAATTTGATTTTTCCAATTTCAAGACAAGTTATTAGTAATAATTGAGGGTATGTTTAGGAAAAAAAATAATAAATGCATCTAGTAATTTGAAGAGGAGTTTAGATTTAAAGACAAAAATAAAATAAAATGAGTGGTTACATATAGAGACGGAGGAAGAAGTATATTGTTATCAACTAGAACTATAGTAGGGTAGATTGCCTAAAAAAACGAACTGTAGATGAATGTTGCCACATAATATATTTGCCAATAATTGATTGCTTTACTCCATAGATTTCGTTTTTGATTTAAGTATCATTGTTGTCCATGTGCATATCTGCTTCTTTGTTTGCATAATGAAACCAATGAATAGACAAAAACCACGGACAACGAAACATTCCAATTACTACTTTTATTACATTGATTGATGATTGCTTGAATAAATGTATGTAGTGGAGTCGCACCTTACCCACCATGATTTGTATGGGAGAGACCTAAACCCACGTTTAAATGGGTTACCACTTACCATTCTTCAATTTCTTAATGCGTTCAACTTTTATTTTATTTTTAATTTCTGACAAAAAATAGAAAGGATGAAAACCCTAAAGAGATTATAAGTAAAGAAAATTTCTTAAAGTCTAAAAGGAGTTTAAAAAGAATACAAACTTAATATTATACTCTACTCATCTAGGTCGTCTATCAAATCATCTACACATCAAACAATTCAATAATGTTGCACGTGCGAAGTATATTAGGAGAAACTCAATTTCCACAAAATAAAATAGAAAATAAGACATATTTTAAAAATAAACAGTATCAATGTTCACTAACCAAGATTTGATACGGTTAACAAATTGAGTAGTCACACATTGATAGTTATTTGATTAAGATCAAACAATCATGATTCGAACTTGATATATTTAGAATTATACGATAAAAATTTACATTTGTATCTTTTGAATTTTCAAATTGAGGTCTAACAAGAGCCAATGTTTCGACTGCATGACCACGTGAAATTATGACCGCTGGAATTCAATTTCCATTATTCATCTTATAAATAATTGGAAATGGATTGTCTAACTTTGAGTTAACTTTGGTAACTTTAGACATAAAAAGTAGAGAGTGTGATAGATTTGGAGAGAAAATGGAGGAAAAAGATGTGAGAGAAAATAAAAGATGAGAAAAATATATAGAAATGTACATGACTTTCTCATCCAAAAAAGGTAAAGAATCTTAACTCACATAACTGTAACAAGAATGAGTTGGACCCCGATTGTATGCCGTCAATGAGATCTGCAATCTAAATTGGACGGTTTAAATTTCAAAATTAAAATTTTATATTAAAAAAAAATCTACAATAAAATCTGAGTCGTCAAATTTATCAGACAGTTGTGATTAGTCGACTGCAGCTTGACTGCACACCACTGTATTGAATCCATTTTCGAATGAGTTAGATCAGATACAAGTACCTAAGAGCATCTTCAATGGGAAGTCTTTACTAAACAAGGACCACTCCCCGTTAAGGACCCTCCATTGGAGGAAGAAAAAAAAGTCCCTGTTAAGGAACGGTCAACTATATAAGGACTCTATCTCTCCTAAGTAACTAACGGGTCCCACGTTTAAAAAGTAATTAAATGTGTACTACTTAATCTCACATGCAAAAAAGGAGAAATAAAATATGTACTACTTGATCCCACTTGTAAAAATGAATAATAGGTAAATTATTTTGTAATGATGTAAAGATAATGAGACCTATTTAAGTATTTTTCATTGGAGTCTTTGTTGGTGTATTACAATTAGAGTCATTGAGTCCTTAATAGATACTTTTATTAAAAAATTATAAATAAGTGATGTGTCATGTAGGGTCTACTTAAGGAGTCCCTCTTAGGGAACTACCATAATGGATACTATAATAACTTGAACCACTTATGTCCAAAATCAAGACCAATTATATTTATGGATAATTTGTGTTGTATTGTCAATTTGCCATGCCCATTGTATGTTTCAGTATTTTTAGGAGAAAAAGTCAATTAATCTTTTGAGTTTCGGTACTCATTCTCTATGAGCTGGAACGAAATGTTGAATGGAATAAGCATGTTGTTTTATTTCTTTTTTTTTTTTTTTTACACAGCCTCCTTATCATTCAATTTGCTCTAGCCTCTAGCTGTGGTATGAAATCGTGGCGTACTCCATTATTTTTTATAGGTGGAGAGATCCTTACTTCTTTTAAATATAAACATATATTCATATTCTCACATATGTAAAAAAAAAAAAAAAAAAAAAAAACATAACCCGTCAAATTCTTCGTCAAATAGTTTAACGGTAAGAATACCATACATTAATTATGAATTTTAATCTGCATTTTAACACATCAAATGTCTCTGTAGTGTTTTTGGTATGTATTAACCCTTCGGTTTTCATGGGAAAGAAGTTTTGATAATCTGGAGTTCGTCTTTGAGATAAGTATAATCTGACTAAAAATTATTTCACCCAAAAATTGAATTCAAGTTTTTCCAAACAATTCGTCCTTTGCCTGAAGTTATTAACCAATTGATCTCAATTGTTTGGTTATTTCTCTTCGGTTATCAATAAACGTTGAATGTACGTAATAAATTTAGTGTGCGTATATTCTTTTGAAATATCATTTTTTATATTACTCTATATCCCAAATTATACTAATGTGTCATTATGCAGTGGATACATATATTTAGGGACACAACATTTCTCAAATGGGACAAATATTAGGAGCAAAAGGGTATACATGTAAATTAACTAGCATAAACTAGAGAACAATAATTAACTGTTGTTGATGTATTTTCGTCAGCTTAGGGTGTCTGAGAGAAATTTCAGCGTCTAAAGAGCAATTTTTTAGTCCTGTAAAAAAAATCCGTTAGCATTTTTAGTCCCTAAAAATGATAAAGGAAAATGTTACAAAGACTAAAAAATGCAATTTTTTTTTGTAAGAACTAAAACCAAAATTCTAAATATTTATAGGAATCATTTATTTAATTAACTCATTTAATTATTATGCGTTACTTGAAACTTTTTTCACACATACTTCCATAAAATTCATCTCGGACAAATATGATTGAATGTACTATCGGGGTTGGTCTATCAGAATAGGCTAAACTCTTGAAACGTAGTGAATCAATTTGAATTCTAACTAAGAGAGATGTTCATAATTAATGTTTTTTTTTTAAATCGACAAATATTACTGAAACCGAACTCTCGCAAGACGCAAAGAGACGGAAAAGGCGTAAAAACATCGATGCCATATATAGGCGTAACATCAATAAAAACAACAATACCTCGTGCTTAAAAATATGGTGCAATGTTCATAATTAATGTTTGATACTACCTTAAATAGTATTACCTTCCATGGGAGATAACCTATAAAAAAAAACTAAAAAAAATTGAATTTTTTTCGACAAAGTGAAAAAAAAAATTGATTAAATGTCTGGATAACTTTTTTAGGCAAAAATATAAAAATGGTCCCTATAAATATCAGACATTTTGGTTATAGTCCTTGTAAATTTTTTGTTTGTTTTATGCGTTGCAAATATAAAATATTTTATTTTGGTCTTTGGTGTTTTTGTTTTAGCCATTATAAAATTAATTCATATTGAAATTTGATCCATATAGTATTAATGTAATTAGTCCTTATTTTGAGGGACGAAAATCAAATAGTCTACCTATTATAAGGATTAAATCTAATATGAACAATTTCCCAAGGACTAAAACAAAACAACAAGAGCCAAAAGAAAAAAAGAGTAGATATTCACAAGGTCTAAAACCAAAATATATTTTTACAGGGACTACAATCAAAACGCTTACTATATGTAGTGATAATTTGCATATTTAAGTCTGTTTTCCAATATTTTTGCATATATTAAAAAAAAATTAGTTTAAAGAAAGGGTAAGTTTTTAATCCTTATAAATATACCAAATTTTTCTTTTAGTCTTAATAAAAAAGGGCACATTTAGTCCCTATAAGAGCGTCCAATTTTAATGCTTGTTAAATTCATATTTGTTTAATTACCCTTAAACTTTTAAATTTTTGGACAATTTTTTTATACATGTTTAAAATGTTATAAAATTTCTCCCTAAAAAATGAGATCAAAAGATGATTTTTAGGTCCAAATTTTCATTATTTGTTTTTCACTTTAGAAAGTATAAAAAAATCATATTTAATTCATTTGATATTAACATATTCCATGTTTTGTGAAAGAACATTTTATAAGATTTTAAACATGCCTACAGAAAGTCATTAAAAAATTTAAATGTTTATTAATAATTGTATTCTTCAAAAAAAAAAAAACTTAATAGAGACTAAAACTTCATGCTAAAAATTCTATATGGACTAAAACATGCAACTTTTTTTTGGCACACCTATTTTAGGGGCAACTTTTTTTATGCGTACTAAACGCCAAATTTGATATATTGTAGGGGAAAAAACTTATTCAACCTATAAAAAAAATTAATTGAACGCTTTGATAATAATAATTAGACTTTTTTTAATTACACCTCATATATTCATGGTTACACCCCAAAATGATAAAATTATCCTTTCATAAAATTTGATTTTCAAAAAACTTCTTCCTTCTCTCTTGGTTACACCCCAAACCCATTTTTCTTAAACTCATTTTAAGTAGGTCATGTAAATTTAGTTTAAGTAGGTCATATAAACTTAGTTTAAGTAAGTCATGTAAACTGAGTTTAAGTGTACATACTTAAACTCAATTTAAGTAGGTCATGTAAACTAAGTTTAAGTGTACATATCAACTTTGTTCAATGATTCTACGTAATCTTATTTTAAATATGTACATGTAAACTCAATTTAAACAGGTCATGTAAACTGAGTTTAAGTAGGTAATGTAAACTGAGTTTAAATACGTTCATGTAAACTGAGTTTAAGTAGGTAATGTAACCCTAGTACATTACAGTTGAAAAAGAAGAAAAAATTGAAACTAGCATTATTGAAAAAGAAGAAGAAATTCATTTTCTTTTATGCAATCGAGTATGGATGAAAAATATTTGGATTCACTCTTTAATCTTCCATAGAAATTGATTGAACATCAGATTATTTGAACGTTTGTGGGTGAAAGAGGGTGAAACTCAGTGACAATAAATAAAATCAAGGTTTTCAGAAAATTTATATAAAAAGGCAATTTTGGTATTATAAAAAACTTTTAAGAAAATTTGGGTGTAACCAGAAATATATGGGGTGTGAATAGAAAAACTCTAATAATTAATATCCTCTAAAAAAATTAATATATATACTATATATAAAGGAAACTACCCCTTTCAGCACACTTTTGGGTTGAAATTTTCATTTCAAAAATATCCTTAATTTTAAATACAAGTAACACACGTAACAAATATGTAACAAATAGATATGAATAAATCTAATTTAATTTAAGGAGAAAAATTACACACAGTTCCTTATAAAATAACACGTGAGTTACTAATCCATGTCATTAATCTTCCCCGTTTTGCTCCAAAAAAATCTTCCCCATTAACCACTGATCAAATTCACAAAAATCTAGCACAAAACAAAAACGCATGTTACTTTTTTCTCAGCCGTTTTTATGTTGTACATCTGTGTTGTTCCCCTCAATACAACCGACAAAGATTGCCAAGTATTTTTATATCCCTTCCACAAAAAACAGTATTTCCATATTATTTTATTATTTTATTTAATATAAGCTACTCTTCCTTAACCTTTAATCAATTGTAACAAACGTGAGCAAAAAATAGTGTTAAAGATTGGACTTTAAATCCTCAAAAAAATAAAAAGATTTGTAACAAATGTGAGCAAAAAATAAGGTTAAAGATTGAATTTTAAATCCTTTAAAAAAAGATTACTAACAAACGTGAGAAAAAATAATATTAAAGATTGGACTTTAAATCCTCAAAAAAAAAAATTAGTAACAAACGTTAGCAAAAAATAAGGTTAAATATTGGACTTTAAATCCTTTAAAATAAAATATTAGTAACAAACATGAGCAAAAAATAATGTTAAAGATTGTATTGTTGTAGTGGTCTTCTAGGCACACCTTGTGCTTGGGAGCTGCTATATTTGTTGGTAATATAATTCCATTTCGGCTTGTTCAAAAAAAAAATGTTAAAGATTGAACTTTAAATCCTTCAAAAAAATGATTTGTAACAAACTTGAGCAAAAAATAAGGTTAAAGATTGGATTTTAAATCCTTTAAAAAAAGATTAGTAACAAACATGAGCAAAAAATAATGTTAAAGATTGGATTTAAATCCTAAAAAAAAAAAAAATTAGTAACAAATGTGAGCAAAAAATAAGGTTAAAGATTGGACTTTAAATCCTTTAAAAAAAGATTAATAACAAACGTGAGCAAAATCTAATGTTAAAGATTGGACTTTAAATCCTAAAAACAAAAAAATAGGAACAAAGTGAGCAAAAAATAATGTTAAAGATTGGACTTTAAATCCTCCAACAAAAAAATTAGTAACAAATGTGCGCAAAAAATATTGTTAAAGATTAGACTTTAAATCCTCTAAAAAAAGATTAGTAACAAACATAAGCAAAAAATATTAATAACTAGGGTTCTCACAGTTCATAGTTCGTTCCCACATTGTTTAGTTTTTCTCAACCTCTCTCGGCCCTCTGCATCAGAATTCATAATTAACCTGTAAAAAAAAAATTCTTTTCATTTTACAACTAATCAAAGTCGATTAATTTTATGGATTATTTGACTTTGCTGGTTTATAAGTGATTATGATTCAAATTGTTTAAGATTAATTTTAAGGATTATTTGATTTTCAGTCATGATCAATTATATGTGGCTTTATCAAGTGGAGTTTCTCAAAATTCAACAAAAGTTTTCATTAAAGAAGGGAAAATAGAAGGAAAAGAGGAAGACTTTACGAAAAATGTAGTTTTTAAAGATATTCTTTTATCGCAATCATAACAATGTTTCTTTTACATAACATGTCATTTATACATTTATATTATGATGTTACTAATTACTATTAGAATAATAATAAATTATCATTAATTTATCTTTATTTTATAATATGCAGGAAAACTAAAATATGTTTAGTTCATAAATAATTTTGTTATATGTCTCGACAATATTTTGTTTATAAATCAAAATATCAATAGTTTCAATTAATATTTAAAAATTTAAAAATTTAATCAAAATTATACAAACAAACATAATAAAATAATCGCATGTGTTAGCGCAGCAGAAAGAGCGGACAGACAGGCACGAGTGCCTGTCTTTCCGCTAGTGAAAGATTAAGTAAGCTAAAAATCATTTTGGAATCACAATCAAACTATAATAATAATTATAATAATAATGGAAATGGGTGTCTAACATTGACCCCAAAATAATGATTGTAATAATAATAATAATAATAATAATAATAATAATAATAATAATAATAATAATAATAATAATAATAATAATAATAATAATAAAGTGACTAAAAAGTGATGAATTTGATTTGGAAAATGTGTCGGAGGTGCTTATCTACGCGAGCAAGATTGCTGGATAGAGGGGTAAATTGCTCGTCTATGCGTGCTTTTGTGTGATGAAAGCTATGATGATGCGATTTATGTGTTGTTTGACTGCCCACGAGCAAAAAATGTTTGGCGCAATAGTCATTTATTGAGTAGACTGAACTTAGCAATGCAAAATAACAACACAGCGTTAGAAGTGCGTACTGCCTGTGTATGGAAGAAAGAGCAGACAATTCTCATTTACACCGCCCCGAAAATTGGTCTAGTATTTGGAGGCTTAAGGTATAGGCATGACAACAAAACCCATACCCACGATTACCCGCCCGAACCAAACCCAATTTGACGGATTTTCCCCGGTTTGACTGGGTTTGGGTATGAGGGTGAGTTTTCCCCGATTTCAAAACACGGGTATGAGACGGGTAACGGGTATATAGGTACCCACCCCGAACCCATACCCAAACTCGTCCCAAATGTAAAAAATTACTTTATGTTGCTATACCATGTTATTTTGTTTGATAATTGTCATGTTAATAAAAACTACCATTGATATTTAAAGGAGCAACTAAATCATCCCATTTAACAAATGTTAAAGTGAGCCTATTGTTGGATAATGTATTACAACATTGCTCTTAGGGATTCCAAAAAACTTCTATTTTTTATTGAAAAAATTTATTCAATGCGGGGACGGGGATGAGGCGGGGATACCCGAACCCGTCGGGGACGGGGATGTGATTCAATTTCTCATCCCCGTTGGTTATGAGTGGAGGAACGGGTAAGTATATGAGAATCGGGTATGGGGACGGGGAAGGTAAAACCCATCCCCACCCCACCCCATTGCCATGCCTACCTCCGAAGGTGAAGAATTTGATTTGGAGAGTGTGTCGGGGGTGCTTACCGAATACCAACACGAGCAAGATCGCTGGATAGAGGGGTAAATTGCACGTCTATGTGTGCTATGTGTTATGAAAACTATGAGGATGCGATTCATGTGTTGTTTGACTGCCAACGAGCAAGAAATGTTTGGCGCGATAGTCATTTATTGAGTAAAGTGAACTTAGCAATGCAAAATAACAACAGCGGCTGAAATTATTTTTGCATTGTTACAAGATATGTCACAAATACAAGTTGAGCAATTTGTAACAATTTTGTGGAGCTTATGGAAAAGCCGCAACATGCGTATATGGCAAAATGCTGCCCAAACATGTCAGTCTTGAATGCGGGAGGCAGTTGTTGATTTTGTGGAGCTTATGGAAAAGCCGCAACATGCGTGTATGGAAAAGCCTTGACGCGGGAGGCAGTTGTTGATTGGTTGGAAAACAACAAACAGTAGCAAGCAACAGAGTGGGGTGGCTGGAAATGGAGTTGGTACACATACATCTGAAAATATGTTAGCTGACAGAGAGGGTACTATCCAGCCAGTACAGCGCCGTTGGAAAGAGAGAGAAAAAAACGGCGTTAGGAAGACTGAAGACTGATCGTATCATATCTTCTGATAGATTTTATGTCAATCGAAAGTCACAATTCGATAAATACAATGAGATTTTTCGTCTTTTTTGCAGGGCATGTGAGTATGACATAGGGTGAGAAAAGTAATAGTCAAGTCGTCATCTTTGTGCGCTTGGTCCGGCATTGTAGACAATGAGGTTTAATATCTCATGTTTTACAGAATGGTATTTAGAAAAGCACATGAGTTTAGCCTAATAGCCAAATGAATGAAGGTTAAACTTTGCAAATAATTAAGTGATGTTGTTGATAACCTTGTAGAGCAACCTAGAAAGCAAGCAGATAATAATTTATTGATGCTAAGAGCTACTAATATATTCTGTTGTTTATGAGAAAAGAGAATAACAAATCCTTAATACATTTCCAGGCATACTGAAAAACAATAAAATTGCATGCTACTATTACAAAATAAACATTAGTTATCTTAAATAAAATCAAGACAGGTTGGTTCCTAATAAGCATACAACTACATTTTCTGTTCAGGAAATGTGAGAGGCTTCTCATTGGGATCAATGGATTTCACATTTTGTGCAACATGTTTCTCTTCTGATAATCCATGCAACAGAAATTTAATTTCCGTTGCAAAATGTAATTTGAAAAGGCATAAATATATTTCTAGTCTATGCAAAATATACATCTTGTTTTTTTTGTCTTTTTGTTTTAATATCTATAAAATTTGTTCATATTAAAATTGTTTTTCAAAAGTAAAGTGGTATTTGCAAGGACTAAAACAAAAATCAAAGTGGTATTTGCAAGGACTAAAATAACTAAAAGTTAATTTAAAAGTCTTCAAAAAGGCTACAGAATTGAAGAAACAAACAATTCAACTACTTTAAAAGTTAATTTACACACCAATGTTTATGATTATGAGTAAAAAAATCCAATAGAACTTCAGAAACTCTAAATAACCCAAAAATATATAGAAGATATATGATTCCATCACCTATATCACCCCCCCTACAATTGCCATCCACTACTTCCTCCTCTTTGTAACACCTCTTCACAATATTAAATGGTGTGTTAGCAAAGACTTTCCATGCATCTATACATTCCATGTTATAACCATTAGCCTCTTTGTTTTCCATTTCTTCCACTGTGTTTTCCCATAAAACATTGCCAACAGAAACAACTCATGCAACAACTTGGTCTTGAACATTTAGGGTAGCAACAAGGCAATGAACATTTTGGACAACAACAACTAGGCATTGAGCATTTTGTGCAGCATGTTGATCCAAAACAATCTGTGAACCTCGGTAAGCGGCAACACTTGATGCAGCTAGGTTTCCAGCAACAATCAGGACAATTGATAGACAGGGAAAAATTTATGCAGCTGCAACAGCTAGAGCATTTAGGTAACTTGCATTTGCAGCTGCAACAACACTTCATACTAGGGCATGTACATGTGGAGCAAGCTTTCGACTTTGATTTTGATTCCAGACTTTGTCGGATCTTTTTTAGGCGCTTTTCAGTTGTCATCTTTTCCATTTCTTGGATGAATTTGCATAGATGGCGTATGTAATCAGGGTAAAGCTCTAAGTTGCAGTGACCGCCTCCTTTGATCCATAAGGGTTCATATGACTCCCTTGCCATTTTCCATAGTCGGTTGCCATGTGACCAATTGACCACGTCATCTTCTGTACCCTGCAAAATAATTTAGCATGTCCATGAGTCCATCATAACATTTTTGTTCTAATTAAATTTTCAGTTCTGATCTATTTTTCTTTGTATTAAACATGCTACTACAATTTTAGGTGCACAATACATATTTTATGCAGATGATATTATTTAATTGGAGAATTGAATGAAGAAACAAAAAATTTCCTCAATGTATGGTGACAAAAAAATGTCAACTATAGGATGCAATTAAAGTGGATGAAATGAAGTAATGTTCACATGTGATCTGCAACAGAAAGTACACCTTCCAGACCCATTTGAAAGCAATTTGCACACTTAATTAAGGATGGTGGTCACTCTAAAAAATTAAAGTACATTTAATTTTCTTAATTTAATAAAACAAAAATATTATAAATTTACTACAGCAGGGCCAGGCCAGCAATAGTCACTCTAAAACTCTTCCAACACTCACTCTCTTATTTTGTTAAATACATGTGGAGCCCAACACTATATGTGGGGTATAGTTCCAAAATGTTGAGACTCCTGTGCATTTCATCCAATAAAATTGTAAGTGTTGGAAAGAGAGTGTTGCTAACATTTCTCACATTTACTAACCTACCCCTAATTATGATGGTGATCTCCTCAAAACATTAATGGATCAGTTTAAGGTATTTTTGGAATTACAACATTAGATGAGGATATATTAGTTGACATTCGGTTATATTCGAGTTTTTTTACTTATAATAATTGAGTTCAGAGTGGTATCTCACAAGCTTAAAACACATTTTACTGCACAACCACTGGATCGACAATGTTGTACAGAAGTAAATGTACACAAGCAGAAAGCCAATAACATAATGTCTCTGAGTTGAGATGTTATAATGGATGAGTGGTTACACAAGACAAGATAGAATTAAAAATACAACAATCAGAGAGAAAATTAGGAGATTCCCGTTGTATAAAAGATGGTGAAATCTCGCCTTATGTGATTTAGACAAGTGTAACAAATACTCGTAAAAGCAATAAGGAGGGTTAATCAAATGGAGGAAAATAAACTTGTTAGAGGCGGTAGACCTTAAAATCTACAGGCCATCGACCAATAGAGATTTAGAGGTAAATAGTCTATCTAAAAATCTAAAACCATTGTATTTTATGGCATCGGTTAATCTATGTAGCCAACCTCACTTGATAGAAAATTGCTTCATTTTTATTGTTGTGCACGACTAGAGAAAGAATACAAGGCCTAGCTACCATGAAATTCAAGCAGAATGGTGGAAAGTGTGCTTTATCCATGTATAGTGATAAACTCCAAAACTAGAGAATCAATCATTATGCACAATAATTGCCACGTCTACTACTTGCCTTGAATGTCAAAAGAAATAAATACGAAGAGGAAAAGAAGTATGATTACATTGCATCATTTACTTACATGTATTACAAGGACAGGACACTTGACCTTCTTTATTTTGTTGATGTTCTGCATGGTCGGAAAAGGGAAAAAACAATTAGATCATATGAGATGATAAAACAGAATTTATACTCATTTTATATCTTCTAAGTATACAAAACTTACATGTGTTACAAAAACACATTTTTCTTTTTATCTGAACCAAAATATATAATTTACACATTTACATTTTATAGGTGAACAGCGCGAAATTCAATCGAAATTACTTTCAATGAGCTGTCAATTACGTTAGTTAATTCAAATTCCAAGTAACGGCATCTTAAAAAATGAGTTCTCATCTACGTCACGAAAAAATTCTATGAAGAGGTGAAGTTTAATCTTATTAAATAGTTTGATTCCCCCATTACCTTATAGATGTCAAAGCAAAAAGAGAACTTCACATGACAGAGAACTCGAAGGCCAGAAAGAATGCCGCTGTGTAAAACCACGCCTCTCAGCCTCGGCAACTTAGCTGCCAAATGCAATGTTGGTCCACTTCCAACGGATTGCCCGTATAAGATTACGTCTTCCTGGCCAACTCCATATTTGGTTTCAAGGCATTCATATATCGCCTCTATGTCAGCATATGTGCTGGATTCACTAGGCTGCATAATTTGAAAGTATTAGGATTACTATCTATTTAATAACGAACTTAATTTCAACGAAACAGAATTGTGCTTTGTGTGTATCTGTACTTGTGAGTGAATGTGTGTGTGCATGTGTGTGTGCGTGCAGTCCATCATTGCAACAGAAATAGCTATTGTTGTATTTGCCAAAGAATAGCCTACCTTGCCGGTAGAGGCACCATATCCAGAATAGTCATACCTGAAAAAAAGAAAAAAAAAATCGTTAAAAAACACATCAACTTTTCAGCTGTAGTCTAGAAATGCTGGCAATTCAAATGATTGAAGTAACAAAAAATTGATTTCTTCAAAGACTATTTATATTAATGACATTGATGTTCAAAATTGATTCAACCAAGACCTTATTACTTGCTTTATGGAATCAAATTTATAGACCGACAGAGTCAATTGGCAAACTAGATTGATGTAAATCAAACCATTTATGGACCAATATACATATTCACTTTTTAAGTAAAAGCTCAAGATCTAATTACCAATAGCACATTCCAATGAAACTTCTAAAGCAAATGTGACTCAAATGTGCACTATAAATTTATAGAAAAACTAAATAGGGAACTTCAAATCAATAATAATGGCAAAGTACATTATTACATGATAGAGATAATGAAAGATTACAACAATTCACAGGTGCAGGATAAGAAAATGTGTAGCGTGTCTATGGTTTCGGAGAGACAAAAATTAATTTCCAATGAATTGATTCTGTAAAATTTATTATGCTCAATAGTAAATTGAATGTAAAGTGACTTATGTTTGGATACATTGTAAAAGTAGGTTGAACAATAAATTTTGGGCTAAATGTTATAAATCATTTGTAGAAACAAAAACTCCAAATTCTAGCTTCAAGTTAGAGTCAATTCCGGAAGGCAAAGTCAATTCTACTTGAGCACATCCAAACATACCAAAATCAATTATACATCTCCATAATCAATTTTGTCTCCTCCAAAAACCCGAACCAAACATACATTTATTATTATATTTAATTCTAATGCTTTAAAAGGAAAATAATGTTGGTAGTAAGGATAAGAAAATTAAAAACTTTCAAAGAACACCAAGGGCTCCATCCCCATAAAAATACCAAAATACTCAATGCCATGTCCACATCCATGTAGGGGTAAAAACTGGAAAACTTTAAGCTGATAAGGAAGAAATCAAGAAAGTAAAACAAAGGACAAAGAAAGTTCAGAAAAAATTGCTACGAACTACCAAGATGAAAAAGTTAGGCCAATAGAATCTAAACAAAGGTAAAATCTTTATCAATGTTTCAGAATCCATAAATACAAACTGCTTTTTTTTTTTCCCTTTCCTTTTCCTTTTCACTTTAACTTTTTCAATTTTTGTTTGTTTGTTTAGGAAAGACACCCTCTGGTGCCAAAAGCCTTAACTTCATCTACTTTCTACTTGTTATTATTATTGCATTGAAAAGAAACAGTGAAGAAAAGACATTGACATTGTCATTTCTCTTCAATGTATGGTATCATCGTGGTTAGTCAAAATCACGGTGGACCACTGTGATTTTGTAAAAGCTACACTGCAGAGTTTTTGCAAAATCAATGTGAGTCACCGTGATTTCGACAAATTAACCTGATACCAAACATGCACATCACATTACACACATGTTCACATTCACCACCAGATCTAAAACACATACTCACACATGTAGATAAGTCATAAACAAATAAAAACATAAACCAATGCATAGATTAACATAATAGTTTCAGATCTAGTACACTTAACAAAACCCACTACGACCAAATAAACTATATTTTTGTTACCTAATAAGAAAGAGAAAGAGTAAACTACATCAAGATAATACAAAACAATGGTCAGTGGTTAACGTGATGTCTTTTGAATAGAGTGAAAATTGTGAACAGACAAAAAAGACAAAAACATCAAACACACAAAACAAAAACACAACCAAAAAAAAACATAAACATAAACATAAACATGAACATGAACAAACTAAATCAAATTCATGTTTTTTTCTTAATTATATAGAAGAAGAAAAAAAAGCACTAACCCCATGAGATTAACTCTGAGATTAACCTTAAGTTGAACAAAGAGATCATAAAGTTGACCTAAATCAGCAGCATTGCCATGAGAATAAAGCAAAGTTAATCTTGCATAAGGATTCTTAAGATAAAAAGCAACTATCTTATTTCCATGTTTTGTGTCAACAAGAAGAACATCCAATGAGTTATCATCAGGATGAGGAATCGGAGACGCGGTGGAAACCACCGTGAGTTTGCCGTCATCATTCTTCTTCAACTGATAAGTTGGTGGTGAAGGTGGAAAAAATGCAAATTTTGAAGCTAAAGAAGACACCATGCAACCCATTCATCACACAACACAAAACAAACTCATTTGTTGACTAGAATGAGTTAGAGAAAATTTGAAAATGGCCCTTTTGAACCTTATGCTATAATAATTTGTGGGTAGGCTTCAAAATTTGAACTTTTTTTGTTGGTTTGTGATGAGAGGTGGTGGAGTTGCAGGTACAGTGATGATAGAATAGGATTTTTTTTGGTTTAGCCCCACTTGAAATTTGCAGAGATTTTCAGAGAGAGAGAGAGAGAGGTGTTAATGTTGCAGCAGAAACTAGTTATGGAAGTATGAAAGTGTAGTACAGTGAGAAGATGTGGAGTGTAGTGATGTCAAGAGAATAGAGAGTGAAATTGAAGTTTTCAAAGGGGAAGGACAAAGGTTATTCATTTTGAATTTCATATATGAAAATATATATTTTTATAGAAAAAAAGTTTAGATGAGTTGAGTTTTGTGAATTCACTAAAATCAATCAGAGTATACCACGTGATTAATGTAACGTTAACAAATAGGTTTACAGTTAACAAAAAAAAATTAACTCACGTTACGATTTTACATATGAATCAATTTTTTATCGACTGAGTCAATATTCGGTTAATATGAAAACTTTGGATTTTATATTTATTTGCATGACTTCATAGTTGTCAGCTATACAGAGAAACAGGTCTTGTTGTATTGCTGCTAACTGACATTTTTTATTGGAAAATGAATGATTCTTTTCCTAAGAGGTGGTTTATTGAAAATAAATTTTATTTCAGTTACGACTATTGCATGTGTTCACATCTAGTAATTGACAAAATTTGCTGAATAAAAATTATCTTTAGTTATTAAAAAAAAAAAATCTTTAGTTGAAGCAATAAGAAAAACAAAAATTAGAAGTATTCAACATCAAATGATTGGATTTCAGTTAGTGAGTTAAGGTTGTGGAGGAGGTTTGATCTTTACATAACACAACACATTGGCATATTATGGTAGTTTCCTAAAAAAATAGTATCCTCACACATAAATCTTGTTAAAAAAAAAAAGGATCTTCACACATACTCCCTCCGGTCACATATATAAGTAAAAATTGACTTTTCAGATACATTGAATAATTAATGTATCCGGTCACATTTATGAGTTAGATACATTAATTATTAGATGTACTTAAAAAGTTGTTTTTTGCTTATAAATGTGACCGGAGGGAGTACATCTTGTTTAGAAGTGTTTACATTTGGTTGATTAAGAAAAATTGATTAAAAAATCAGGTTATTGGCATTGGTCGAGTTACAAAAAATTAGTTGTCTAGCAAAGACTTGGTAATGTGAGCAATTAGAGATGAGTGTCTTCATGCTTGAAATGTGTGCTTCTTGTTTGAAGATACTTGAGGGACTCATTTGCACAACTTAAATATAGGGGACTGTAATTATACATTTGTAATAATAGTCAAAAAAACTAAAAGTACATTCACCCATATTATTTTTGAAGAATAAAGAAAATTTTAACCATAGATTAATATTTAAAAAATATTAAACAATTTGTTTGTTTGGCAAATGGAGTATCTCTGCACCTAATTGCAAAAACTAATTTAACAAATGAGGTAGGATCAATGAGCAACACGACTGACCCTCGAGACTTTCGACGTTGTCCATCCACATGGTTGAATTTGAATCCAAAATATCTAGTTATGTTAGAAGAGATCCAACTCATTTCATCAAAAATCCCTTAGTTCATAATTTTTTATTTATGTGTATTAGTATTAATAATCAGTAAAAAAATAAAATAAAATTTCAACTATTTTAGAACCAAATAGTTGAAATTTTATTTTCTTTTTTACCTTTTTTTAAACAATCCGTGCAAATATTATTGTTATTATCATATTAATTATTATTTTTAGGAAAGTTTTTTTTGGGTCGATATTTTTAGGAAAGTTATTATCATATTTATATTAATTATTATTTTTAGGAAAGCTTTTTTTGGTAGATATTTTTAGGAAAGTAATTATCATATTTATATTAATATTCTTATTATTATTGTTATTATTATTATATTAATATATTGAGAAAGATCATGTTAACCGGTGTCTACGGACTGCGGCATTAATTAAGAAAGTAAAAAAAAAAAAGTTTTAACTAGAAAACAACACGTTTTGCAATTTTAAGGAATTAATTATTGTCCTATTGAGAATTAGTGTCCTATTGACTATTGTATTTTCTTATCACTTTAGCTTGCAAGTGTGATTCATGCGTGTGCAACTTGATCGATCTGGCTACTAACAGTGTAAAGTAATTGAACTTTTATCGAATAATGCCAATTTATATAGTAACGTTTCTTTGAAACTTTAAGATAGCGTGCTGTAGTGTTCAAAGTTTTGATAAGGGGGCATTGCATGATTTGATTTGCATTGGCATGAGAACCTTACAGTAAAAGAATTTTAAGGTATAGTAGTTGTTAATTTGATATATGAATCTTCATTTCTAAGATGTCTTTAATGTCAATTTTGATGGCTTTGTATGATTAATTATCGATATGATCAGAAACATAATCATGCTTTAGGGAATAATTCTTGATCAAAAGGAAAAAAGTTTGCGGATAATGCGTTTGCAAGGGAAATAAAGTAATATTTTCATCATTAATAAGGCCAAAATTGTCCTCCAGGTGGTGACAATTAGGTGAAAAAAAACTACTTGGAGTTTCTATTGCTTAATTTTTGTTTTTTCTCTATGTAAACAGGAGGAAATTGTGATTGGTAAAATAGAAGATCGTGAAAGGAAATTGAGTGTGACACAGCGGACAATGACTAGAGTTACCAATGCAAATAGTTAAGGGCCAAAAACAAAAAATTTAACTTAGAAAGAAACTTTGTTTTAGTATACAAGAAAACAAAAAAAAATGCTAAAAATGATGAATGCGATGTTTTCCAACCTAATATTTCTATATTTTTATTTATTTATAAATCCCTTTAGCATTATAAGCAAATTATGTACAAATAAATTTATGTTACACACAGTAGCATCTAGAAGAGATATATGTTACACACAATTCAAGAAAGGATTGAGGTCTTAAATGTTATAAAGAAACGTGTTCGTAAGCAACGTGGGGTTCAGTAGGTAACAAGTTGAAGATCTTTGTTACGAATGATAGTCTCTAAGTTAATAATTCACAAGAATCTATTTGATCGGAAGAATTGGGTTGTACTGCATGATAGAGGAAATAGCGGTTGAAGATGTTTGAGAAATAGAAAAGACGATTGATGTTAAAATTTAATGAGGGATAATGTTAATATGTTTCATGTGTTATCAAGGGGTGGTAGAGGGAGTAAGGTTGGTGTGGGAGGTTCGGTTGTGAGGGGTGGTGAGGAGGTCGAGGGGTTGCGAGGGTGTAGTTGGGAGAGGGGAGGAGGGTGTGGTGGGGAGGGGTGTGGGTGGTGATCAATGAAGTTAATTTCTTAGAATGTATGGGGGTTGAGGAGTTTTGAGAAAAGAAAGGAGGTGAGGAAGTTGGTGAGTGAGAAGGGACCTTCTATTTTGTGCATTCAAGAATCAAAGCTTTCACAATTAGATGAGTTGGTAGGTTCTTTGTTGTGGGGTACTTCGCCTCATGGTTTCTCTTTTCGACCCTCGGTTGGGGCTTCTGGTGGTTTGATAATTTTTTGGGATAGTAAGGAAGTTGAGGTCTGGTCTTCCTTCACTTTTGATCATGTTTTTGCGTTTGGTGGCAGGTTTGTTCATTCGAATGAGGATTTTGTTCTTTTCAATATCAATGCACTCATTGAAGTGGGGGCTCAGAGATTGTTGTGGGATACTTTATTATCTAGACTGGACAATTATGTTGGGAAGAAGGTTTGTGTGTGTGTGGTGATTTTAATGTTTTTCGTGGACCAGAGGAGAGGAGGAATGTGGAGACACGTGCTCGTGTGTTGGGGTGTTCTTCCTTTAATAGGTTAATCGATGATAATTATCTGGTTGATCTTCCTCTTGTCGGTCGTATGTTTACTTGGTATCGTGGTGATGGTTATTCTATGAGTCGCCTTGATAGATTTCTATTATCTGAAAATTAGTCTTTGAGGTGGCTTAATTGTCTCCAAGTTGCGCAGATGGTAGTTTGTCAGATCATTGTCTGATTGTCCTCTCAGTTGATGAGCAGAATTGGGGACCAAAACCGTTTATAATGCTGAAATGTTGGGTTGATGTTCTAGGTTACAAGCAGTTTATTTGTGACAAATGGCGATCGTTCCGGGTGGAGGGGTGGGGTGGTTATGTAATGAAGTAAAAGTTAAAGATGATAAAATTGGCTTTGAAGGAGTGGCATCAGAATCACACTACAAATGTTCTAGGTAAAACCTCTAATGTGAAGGAGTGTATTTCTTTCTTGGATTGTAAGGGGAAGATTTATCCGTTGTTAGATGAGAAGGTGAAAGAGTTATAAGGTCTTACGGCTGAGTTACATTCTTTATCCCGAATTCACACTAGTATTTGTTGGCAACAGTCTCGTTTGAATTGGCTTAGAGAAGGGGACGCTTATTCCAAGTATTTTCATAAACCTCCAAAACCACCACCCTTCTTCCTCACAACAACCAGACCCACTCACCCCACCTTCCACCCTCACCATTTTAACTTCTTCCTGCCTCTCCAGGTTCGTAATTTCTATTCTCAATTTTGTCTTCTTTGTGTATTTTTATCGTTGATCTTGCATGTCGATCACTTATATGTATTTGTTCTTGATTTCTTCACGAATCATTTATGATTAATTCTTTCTATGGTTTTTGCTTTGAAATTTCTCCATTGATCTTACGATTTCTATGTTTCAACATAAATTTTTATGGATATTAAAACTATATAGCTTGGTATTTTATTAGTGGTGTACAAATTTAAAAAATGCTTCAATAAAAATAAAAATAAAATATGGTCGTTTTAAAAAAATGCAAAATTTTTAAATAAATATTAATAATTTTAGTGTCATTTTAATAAAAAAGATAAGAAAAAAAAATTCTTCATTACCTTCCACATTCCTTCCTTTCATTATCTATGTCCTCTATACAAGTTGAGGGTAAATCATTCCCTCCTCCTCCATTTCCCCTCCACCCCTCTATCCAAAATTGTCTTATCCCCTCCAAACTCTCAAACGCACCCTTAATATCTTATGTATGTTGTCTTTTTTTTAACAAAATTATGTTTTTTTTTCCTTCATTTTTTTGATATTGCTCTATTGTTATACCTCTCTTTTGGTTTTTGTTTTTGTTTTTTTTACTAATTTCTTAATTTATATTGCTCTATTTTTCGATATTGCTCTGTTCTTTTTTTTTTTTCCTTCACTTGTGGTAGGTATACCTTATCTCCTATGATTGTCAAATCATTTCAGAAATGTGATGAGTCAAACATTTCTTAATTTATTAAATGAGTGGATGCATCATTAATGACATGTATACAATAATTTTATTTTTTCTTAAAAAAATAATCGTATTTTATACTACTTGCGTGTATATAAATTTAGAGAAATAATATTTTGACATTAAAAATTTATATCAAATATGATATTTTCATTTTTTACGTGTATTTTTGAAACAAGTGTAACTTGTATGAGGTAAAACAAAACAGAGAGATAAAGATAAATATTTTGTTTAGACTAAAGATAAAGATAAACATATTTAATATTATATTCTGTGTATCTGTATTTTGATGTCAAAATAACACAACTCAAATGATACAAAATCAATATTTTTAATAAAATAAGATTTTTGGTTATTTCTTTCCCACGTCAAAATTTTATGAATTGCAGCAACTTTCATTAATACATAAATCACTTTCAACGAACACAAACATGATCATTTATTGTTTTGCCAATTATAAACATAAGAGACCCCAATTACCTGAAAAAAGTTGCCTCATTCATAATCAAACATGGACACAAAAGTTACAAACAAACTATGTCTCTAACATATTTAATTAAACAATAACCAATAAAACTGTAATGGCTGACATATAGGGGGTACTATAGATGAAAATTTAGTCCAAAATTGGAATCATAGGACAAAAACTGGTTGCTCTATGATGTGTGGGACGAAAATAACTTTGACAGCTATAATAATATGGGCAAGGCAAGGCACGTGTGGTAGTAAGATCAGTGAGGAAATGTAGGCACACAAGACAACAGCTCATCATCTAGGTAGATCACTGTGAAAAATAAGAGAATCAGAATATTCTACATACAATTCATTTTTGGGTTTTCAAATGTATATACGGGTTTTTGTTAGAAGACACATTTTTTAAAGGTGTTTTTTAGCAAGTTATTTTATAAATATTTGTTAAAAGATACCAACTACTCTCTCCTTCCCGCAATAGATGACCTATTTAAAAATATGCAATTTTGACCTAACTTACTTTAACCATATTTTTCTACTAATATACAAAGATAAATAATATCATATAAGATGTTAGATTCGTCCCGATGAGTATATTCAAAATATCAAATTTTCAGAATTTTTTATAATATATTATTCAAGATATTTAAACTCAAAATTATGCATTGATATGCGTAATAGTATCAAGTGTTATGGGACGGAAGGAGTAATTTTTATGAAGATGTTTTTTAACAAGTTATAACTAAAAAGTGAATAATCACATCTTGATTTGTGGATTGCTAAAAAACACCTTCATAAATGTCTTCTAGCTATATCTATATATATAGAGTAAATTATACTCTCCTCCCCTCAAAGATGCTTGAAATACACTCCCCTCCCCTCTTATGTTAAAATATACAATTTCCTCCCTTGAAAAGTAAATTTTACACTCCCCTCCCTTATAAGATGCTTGAATTACAACCCCCTCCCTTGATAATTAAATATGCACTACACTTTAATCTATTTTAACATAAATAAATATTTTTATGATATATATTAATTTTAAACCACCCTTTAAGAAAAATTAATTTATTTCTTTATAATTTAATTGTTAATGATAATTAAATTTAAATATTTTGCTGTTGATTTTATAATTTAGAGTTTAAAATTAACTTTTAAATAACCATGGTTTATTGTCTTTAGTAATTTTTCACATATTTTAATTTTATTTTGGCTTGTTTCATATTTTATAATAGGGTTTAAAACTACATGTTAATGAAATTGTGAATAAAAATTAGCAAAAAAATATGTATTCAATTTTTTATTATGTTAAAATAGACCTGCAATACTATATTTTTCGAAGTGTATTACATTATTATTATTTTGCTAGATTATTAGAATTAAAAAAAATATATTGAGGGAGTAAAGTGTAGATTTTAACATAAAAGGGGAGGGGAATGTACTTAAAGTTTTTCTTAGGGGAGGAGAATGAATTTTTTTCTAATATGTTTTGAATAAAAGGGGAGGGGAATGTATATTTTAACATAAGAGAGGAGGGGAGTGTAATTCACTCATATATATATATATATATATATATATATATATATATATATATATATATATATATATATATATATATATATATATATGATAAATGAATTATGAACAATCAATTGTACAATTGACAACATATTTACTATTTTTTAACCGAATTCGAGTTGCATGCACTCACAATGCTATATGATGTTTGAAAGGTTGTCTTGATTTTGATTGCACATATAACACCTCTTGGATTGGAGATGTTTTTTTTTTTTTTTTTATAAAAATAAACGATATTCATTCATTTAAATTGATAGAGTATATCGATACAATAGAAATTTAAAATTGCTAAAAATAAAAGAAAATAAAATATATGTGAACAAATTCACGACATATATGACATAAAACTCCAAGGCTAGAGATGTTGGATAGTGTTCTTGCGTCTAGGGCACATTCATGATATTGTTCTATTTAGTGGATGTCTATTTCTCACGGAATCAATTTTAAACAAAACAACAAATATATCAAACTTGAATCAATGTAAAGAACTTCCAGATAAGTTGATTAAAAATCGTCTTATATATGATAATTAGTGCGACATTTCTTGGATGATGTATGGTCTTTGGGAAACACCTTTAAATTGTCATTTGTTATATGGACAAATCAATTCTGATATAAGAGGTTATCATTTGCATTCGTATTTTATAACCAATCTTTGATTTGGTTGATTTATATTTACATATATTCTGATTTGATTTGTTCCATTCTACATAGATAGATAGACAAAGATTATTAATCAATGGTTTTTGCCCCCGTAGCACAAGGGTCCATCTTGATCTATATCTGTTCCTGATGTCAAGATTTTTTCCACACATACAACAAGTGAAGCATTGATGGATAATGGTGCATGTTATTCAAACTTTATTGATTGGTTGGATAGAGATATTTTTGAAGGTGAACTCTAATTTATTTAGTTGGACATGAATGATAGTCAACATTCAATCATTTATAATGTTATGTCATTTATTTTATATGTAATTATTTTTAAAATGAATTTTAACATTTGAATTGATTTTATCTTTAGGGCAGAACTCGATAAAACTTTGGGTACCACAAATTTTTTATTTTTAACAAAAGGGTTCCACAAAATTTATCTTTTCTTAGAATGATTTAATTCATATGCATTAAAAATGTAAGGCTTATTATATCGCCAATCAATCATAATATTTCGATCATTGAAAAAATTAACTTTTATCATATCAAACTTAATAATAGTCATGCAATTTTGTGATTGATTAACAATACAAAAAAAAAAAAACCTTTTAAAAAAATACAATAAATTTACACTTTCAATGAAACCAATATCATTTTATTCTTTATCTTCTTCTTTTTCAATTATTTGTGATATTCTAGGACACAAGATCTCACAATGTATATAGTACTTGTAAAATATGAATTGAGTTTTTAGCAAGATAACCAACCTTCTTTGCTTATTGCATAGAAATGTTGATATCTTGTGTATTGATGTAGCATGTATCATTTGAGAATTGACTTTACAAAATGAATGAGAATAGATGAGATTCGTTCATGCTACTAATGGTGAAGATGGGACAACTCAATAGCATCGTCCATTCCCTCAGAGTTTGTACATCAAATGGTTAGTGTCCCTACTTGTTGTTTCAACCTCCTCTCATCATTCTCCAAGTGTATAGATGGGTATATTTTGAGATCAAGTTGATTTTTTTATAAAACAAAAGGTCCAGATCAAGTTAGTTTCTTTTTACAAAAGGGTGATTTTTTTTAGAGTCTTACCAAAAAGTGCTCTCAAGGTATTGGTTAAATAGATATTACTTTTGATTAAATAATGATTATATAACTTTTTTTGTTAAAACTTAGTATTTTTTCTGTCTCAAAATACTTGACACAATTACAAAAAATTCTGAAAATTTGATATTTTGAAAATACTCATCAGGACGAATCTAACGACATCTTATATGATATTGTTTATCTTTGTATATTAGTAAAAAAATATGATCAAAGTAAATTAAGTCAAAATTGCACATTTTCAAATAGGTCATCTATTGCGGGACGGAGGGAGTACTTGTTTTGGATGCTTAACCAATGCCCTTAGGGATATGATTAGCATTCTCCTTTTTTTTTTATTATGGTTTGCGGATCAACCATTTTAACATGTAGACCAACACAGACCGAATCCAGATCAACATATTACAACTCGATATATTTATGGACGAGTTAGTCCGGTCCGCTTAACGTGCATGTTTATGTGGAAATGACCAATCAACTACCCAACTCTATTACTAACTTTTCTCGTATATAATGTGAAATTTAGATTCTATAATCAATTTTAAAAGTTCATACATATTTTTTTTGTTTCAAAAAGTCCAACATTTTATATCTTATGGTTCTTTAACGCAAGGGAAATCAATTTGAAATACTATTGTGAACTGATGTAAAGAGTCTAGTGATGGGAAGTTATTCCTACCCTTTTTGACTGATTCCATTTTATTTTGATTAACCACCTTTTCATACAGTTTAATAGTCCAAACACCAAATCTAAAAGTGACTTATTTTAAGGAGATACCATTTTTTTTCCTAAAAGCAATCGACAATCGTTGTACTGCAAATTGATAAGTTACAGTAATTCATTGTTTATGGGCACATAACTTTGCTTAATTTTGTCTTTCATTGAATAAGTTACCCTTATACAAAGTTACAACATCTCATTTTTCCCCATTCCATTATAGTACCTTTTTTATTCGTTTGAGATCAACACAGTTATGTGGGTTTCACATGTCCTTTTCTTTCCATTCCTTTATACTATTATTCCTAATTTTCAAAATAGATCCTCACAATTATAAGTTTCACTTACAGTGCCACATAGAAATATCGTTAGAGGGACACTTATATTTAATGTGGTGAAAAATTATGTGATAAAATTTGATTTTAAATTGAATGAAATGATTTTGTGAAATTGATTTTAATTAAAAATGAGTTTAACGTAAAATAATTTACGTTTTTATATAAAAGTTGCAAGAACAATACATCTAGGCTAAAAATCAAGTGTAGAGACAAAACTTCAAATTTTTAAGATAGAATTCGTCTATGTTTGATTTTACAATAAAAATTAAAATTGATTCGCTACACATGATATTAACATGTTTGCATGTTGTTGATTATGGTTGATTTTGTCTTTAAATATGATTCTAATTGAAGCCGTGATTTGTTAGATTTGAATCCAAACATAGTTTTTACATTCAAAATTATTTTTTAACTCACTTTTACGTTAACATTGTAAAAATAAATAAATAGACAACGATTTACTTATATTTAAGTATTACCCCATATTCTCGTGAGCTTAACTCATTTAATATAGACAATATATAATATAGGTCAAATACCTCCCTGGGTCCTTTAAGCTTCATGTTTGTTTCAGATAGATCCTTTAAGTTTCTAAGGTTTCAGATAGGTTCTTTAAGTTTCGAGTTTGTTTCGGATAGGTCCTTTAAGTTTCTTAGGTTTCAGATAGGTCCTTTAAGTTTCGAGTTTGTTTCAGATATGTCCTTTCTATCAACCTTCGTTAAGCCAAAGTTGATATGTCCGTTAAATCAAACTCGAAACTTAAAGAACCTATCTGAAACCTTAGAAACTTAAATGACCTATCCGAAATAAACTCGAAACTTAAATGACCCATCTGAAACCTTAGAAACCTAAATGACATATCTGAAACAAACGTGAAACTTAAAAGGACCCAGAGATGTATTTGACCTATAATGTATGTAAGGTCGAGGTTTAAACCCCGACTAAAAAAATATTAGCCCCATGTTAATAGATATTATCGATGTATTGGCCCCTGTGGAAATATAATGGATATATTATAGTTTTGTTCATATTTCAATTTTGCTCGTGTCACTGTATTGGGTCCTTCCGAAAGGAAAAATAAATTCATTGGCTCCTCAAAGGAACATGCACACTCCTCATAAAGATTTGGTAACCTTCGTTGATCATAGCAAGTAATAAAATATCAATTTTACCACTACGTGAGAATGCGACATTATTCGGGACCCTCGTGCATGCAATCTTAAACTATTCATTTTAGTATTACTCTACCTAAATAATCACATCATCCTAAACTTCATTACAGTTAAGCAGTGTCGTAACGCTACCTACTCCCTAAGATCCCATGGGGACCAGATCACAGTCAATTATGTTTTTCTAACCGAAATATTAACGAGTGTTTTGTGATACTCTTTAAGAGTTTCAAATAGTAACTTTTTATGAGAATTTGTGTATTTAATATATTAGAAATTAAACTATTTGACTTTTTTAAAGAATCTTAATTTAGGATGCTTAAATAGCGTCCCGAAACACTGTTAACAAGACCATTTTTTTAAAGAACCAAATAATTAATTGACTTTTTTTTCTTCTTTAAGATAGACCATTAAATCAAACTACATATGAACACAACGATTAAAATTTTAAAAAAATGTCAACAATCGTTTTTGAAGCCCTTGTTAGCGTGACTCAGGTTGAGGATGGTGAAAAATACAATATAAGTGGAGAGAGTTTGTAACCTGTAATTTAGTCAATAATCTAGTTTGTCCGTCTAAAATTGCATGAAGTCGTAATTTGCCACTCCCTAATCCTAAGGCGATTGAAGAAAGAGACCATAAGCATTTTCTTTAAGACGTTAAAATGAAATATATTATTACCAGACGCATTCTACCCAGCACAAGAAGTGCTCTTAAAGAATGTAAAAGTTACGATATCAACAATAGTTCAAATCCAAAAAGAACAAAAAAGAAAGCAGAAATTAACCAAAACTCAAGCACAAGCCGTGCATCCAAAGCTCAGAACAAATAATTATATTCGACTTTGAATCATAAATAATATATGTACATATTTAGTTACCGTGTTATCTTCTTTTTTTTTATAAAAAAAAAAACAGGGTATTACTAATGAAAAGCATAACTTTTCTTTTTCAGAAAATAGAAAAGTACAAAAATTAAATTCTAAGTCACTTGATTGAAAATACAGTGTACTTATGTTTATAACTATCTATCTAGAAAATGTATTGTTAATTAAAGCGAATATAGATGAAAAAATGTTGTATATTATTATATCTTTGAACATGTCATTATCTAATTCTGGCCAATCTTGTTATGTGCAGAGGTAATTAAAAGAAACAATACAAAAACACAATAAAACAATGGGGTGGTACCATTTTCACGTGTATCGTAAAGGAAAATAGAAGCAAAATAGAAAGCCATTGGCCTTATTGAACATCATAGGGCTGTATTTGTTTCAACTATTTTAATACAAACTTGTAGCTGTGGGGCACTGATGGTTACTGCCATATACTATACGTAGAAAAATGACTGTGACTCGAACTTGGCCAAACCTAGAAACATAAATTTGACAAGGGATACATGCTATCTTAAATTGCACTATCAAGTTAGTTGATTTGCCATCTCTAATCTATAGAATGATTTAGGTAAATCTTGGTTTAAACACACTCAATTATAAAATAAGGGAAATGCTAACGAGACATCTTAGACACTCTTTAAACACTATAAACAATGTAAATTCTTATAAAAATTTGTGTATTCAGTGTATTGAAAATTGAACTGTTTGGTTTTCTTGAGAAATAATTTTTTTAATTTAGAATCATTAAAGAATGTCCCAAGACCCTTATAATAATCATCTGTATACTTAACTCATAAGTTGTTTTGACTATTGTCAATAATCCAAATTCAAAGTTTTAGAAGCACCCTTAATTACACCAAATCCTTTTGCATGAAATTTTTCTTTATGAAGGGTACGTTATCATATTTATTAAAATTAATTTTGAAAGAACATTAATAATTTGATGGTAGACATGTCACGGATTGAACAAGTATACTCGAATCTATAGCAAGATAACTTAAGGAAATCCTTCACTTTTTCACCAACATAACCAGGCAGGTCCCCAAAATTCAATAATGGCAGAGCAGCAAATGTTTGCATTGGCAGCATCACTGTAGGGGCAATATAGGACAGTTGTCCTTGAATTGTATGGTACATTATGGTGGTTCTGGTTCTATTGACTAGTAGCTTCATTGAGCAGTAATAACACATTGAAGGTCATTTTTATTTTGAATAGTTGCCCTTTTACTATTTGTAAGTATATTGAAAACGGTAACATAAGTGCTAAATCACATTAGGACGCCACATTGTTTACCAAAATCCAATTAAATATTGTGCCAAGGTTTACAGACAGAGAATAGAGAGAGAAAAAAAAAGACTTATTCTTTATGACATCCACATAAAGATATATTTATAAGATGGTTGCTTAATAGACACATCAAAATTGCTCCCTTGGTTGGAAAAAGTCAATCAGGAGTTACAACCTGACCAAATTTTCCATAAAAAACAGTTGATCATGAGTTATGCCACAATCAGAAGCGAAATCAAGGTGTCAATTTAACAACTTTCTATTTAGATTGTTATTTGATCCAAAACAAATAGCCATACGCTCATCTTATATCAAGCAATAAGAACTGAAATATTTTGTGAAGACATGGCTGGTTCAATCTCCATTCTCCTTGATATTGTTCCAGACACTCACGATTCTACTTGGTTAAGAATTGAAATAGTTCATGCCTAATAAGGCTCATATATTAATCAAATAAATTAAGACTCAGTTTAGAAATTAAGTTTTGGATTAGTGAAAAGAAAGATTAAAAAACTTTTAAACCTACAGTTATCTGATCGCGTTTGTGTGTTAAATTTTATTGCAATAATATATACTAAAATCATATAGCTAAAAAATTTTATACTTCTTAAACCCATTTGAAAACTGTATAGTACAACAAGTTTAAATCTTAAATTTGGGACACAGTTAGGCTCATGTATTAGAAAACTGTCTAGTTTGACATATTTCCACCCTTGCACATATATACCTATCATCAATGCAAATAAACATAAACTTGAACAGAAGCAACAAAGTAAATGCATCACTTTTATTAATTCTGCCAATGTGAATCATCATCCAAATTGCATTTTGACCTGCTTATACTGTGGCACGTTTGAATAATTTGATAATGAAAAGGTTCTAATATTAACAATTATACATCTATAATGAAACAAATTTAACTCAAAATTACAAATGGAAAATTAGCTATTATCTATTTAGCTAGCTAAAAGAAATCCTGATACAAAAAAAATTGGTAAAATTATATTTGGTCTCTTATCAGTCAATGGACTGGATGTGATAAGGAACTAGGAGGGACCTGTACAGCAGCTGATTTTGAACCTTCTAAAACAGATTACTGATAATGGCAAGCACACAGAAAAATTGAAAAGAAAATATTTGACAGGAAATTTCCATCTAGCCCTTGGATGTAGTAAAAGACAGTAATCTCTTAAGTGAATCAGTTGGATTGTTTTACTGATACCTTGTAACTTGCATCTACAAAAGCAAAGAAGAAATTAGAACCTTCAGCCATGAAAAATTCAAGCAAATAACCCTAGAAAATGCTAAAATTGAAGATTGGCATTAAAAGCAATCATAAATTGTAGTTCAATGAAAACAAGCAGCACATCTAATAATCAGTATTTGTTTACTCCATCAATGAGAAACGTTTTCAATCCTAATCTACAAGATGCGTCTGTGGTAGTAGAATTGCAACATCTAAAGTGAGAATTGTACCTGAAAATCAGTGAAAAGTGTAATAAGAAAGATTCAAATCTGAACTACTTCCATGGCTGCGACAAGGAAACTGCGGGAGTTGATGCTTCCAATCCTTTTTTGCCGTGTATGGCAGACTCCAGCACATCATATTGATTAGTCACAGAATCATACAAGGCTTTCGAGTATGTTTCTTTAGCCTGCACCATACAGAACCCATGTTTCAATAATCAAATGAAAAAAGTCAAAGAATCTAAGTATCTAACGGATGATAAATCATGTATGGAAGCACTTGGTCTATTTTTTAAGTTCAGAACGACGAGGGTCAAAAACATTAGTAAGTTTGAGCATATGACCCCAGGATACTGAATACTGGGTTAGTGTACATAGATCATTAACTACAGAGGGGTTGACAGAGAAACCGAAACACTCATTATATTACAAATTTTCAAGAAATTGTAATCAATTTCTGTAACCAGCAAATGTTTGTAAATGTTAATACTCAGTTTCAGTAGAGAGTCCAAAGGTTCACATGAGGTACTGTTCTTTTTTGTGGAGTATCCAAATTTCTCATTCAAAGGCACACGGGGGAGGATCCCTTCTTAATAGTCCTAATAGCTTATATGGAATTTAAATGTGCAGCATCAACAACTAAAACAAAATGACACTCTGTATTTAAGTGTTTTATATGTAGTGTCATGCTATGTAGCATTCTTAGGCGGTCATACTTCTTACTTCAAGGATACGAGAATGACAATGGGTGACTTATCGGAAAAAAAAAAAAAAAAAAAACTATGTAGAGTCAACGACAAAATAATAAATGTAAAGAT
This sequence comes from Medicago lupulina, assembly GCA_958299785.1. NCBI lineage: Eukaryota > Viridiplantae > Streptophyta > Magnoliopsida > Fabales > Fabaceae > Medicago > Medicago lupulina. Next base: position 12,024,003 of record OY283146.1, read on the forward strand.
CTGAGGAAGTTGAAGTCGAAATGATCATATATTCTCCTTACCTTTTCAGGATTTTCACAAGAAGCAGTTGTGTCGGAAAAGCTTATTTCTGGAGCAAGTGATATGCCAGTCCCATGATATGATATAATTCTTTTCTCCCCAATTTCTTTTTCAACCTGAAAAACTACACGGTGTTAATAAAAATAAGAGAAAAATATATCAGGGTCAACTCTTAAAGGAAGGAACACCATACCTTTAGTGGAGGGGGCATTATGTCATGGCACAGTATTGCCATAGGATAGATATGACCTGGTGGACCTGAATGATCGACAAGCCTTCGCATATTGTCCACTGAAGAAGAATCAAAGGGTGCCTGAATGCCTCATATAAGCATGGAAATTCATAATCAGTATGGAAATCACAGAATTGGTTGTGTTGCACCTAGAGGATGTTATGCACTTGGGATTATTAACCATATGAAATATGCATTAGTCTTACTGTTCATCATTTTATACAACTACAAGCAAAAGAAAGCAAAAAAGAATTGTTGAACGATAATTTGCACTGATAGTCTGATGCACATAACAAGTAATAGATCAGATTCACAAACTAAAACATTGGATTAATAAATTGGACAGAGCAATAATCTGGCATAGAGCACAACCAAGAGAGAATAAAAATAGCCCAATAAGCATGGAAATCATTGTCAGTTATCCGCTTTAATGATAAGCAATAAGGTAATATAAGTATATACTCAATTTTCAACGCTAAACCAACTAAATAATAAAATGGTGCTGCAGAAAAGAACTCCACATTTGAGCCAAACCGAGACTTCATTTCTAGCTCCCTTACCAGCCCCTCCCTGATGAATTATCCATGAACTTGACTCTACCATATGTATGAGACAAGGCTATGTTGTCGTTTTTTTTTGTTTTTTGAAAGAAAGGCTATGTTGTTTTTATAACACAGTGGATTCAAATAGTATTTCCACCTATTTTCAGTGAAAAAGGTCACTAAGCAACCTTTGCAAACAACTGGTTATGCTTAAATAGAGTGTTAGACATGGCTCCCATCCTATCTGCTTCTAACATACTTTATCATTCTATAAGCATATATAAAATAAGGGTCATGTTAACCAGTGCCCCCCGGGGCGGGGGCACTAGTTAAGCAACTAAAAATAGCAAGAAAAGAGAAAATTAACATAAAAAACAACACTTTTTCAAGTTTCAAAAAGTAACATGCGCAATTTCCAAGAAAATATTTCTTTTTATAATTCCTTAACTAGTGCCCCGGGGGCACTAGTTAACATTTCCCATAAAATAATAAAGAAAATCAACATGAGCTGGACTGCTGGAGTACGCTTCTGGAAGCATTTACCCAGTTAATTATATTTTGTTTCCGAATATGAATCATATGATCGATCTAAGATGTGGCGAGCTTTGATTAACCTGAAACTATAATGCACTTCTACATTTTACTTTTACAAGAAAGTGAACTTACCGGTGCCCATACCCCAGAGTTGGCAACTGGTCGATCCCTACCGCCGCTTGGGGCAATCCAAATTATTTGTGATCCACTCCTGAACAAAAAACAGTACATTAATATTTAACATCAAAATATCAATATAAGGGACATCTGACCAATCAACGACTATTACACACAAAAGATACTATCTAAAGGGAACATTATCAACTGCTATTACACGCTCTTCCCTTTTTTAAGATTTGGATTCAAACATATCTGTCTTCAGATTTGTAGAAAACATGGACTCAAATCGATGCATTGCAGTCTGAATTGGAATCACAAAAGAAAAGCAGTCATCTAGCTATAAATAAGTATGCATATACCTTAAAAGTGTGGCCATTTCCTTCAGACTTCGTGTATTTGCTTTTCTTTTCATCTCTACAAGTGCTGGATCATCAAGCATGTGCTTTTTTGAATAAACACAGATGAGATTCCTACATAAATGAAAAATGTAATTAAAGAGATTCAAAGTCAACCTCATTTAAATTAGGAAATATGCCAGCATAAATATCAAATTTAATAAAAAGAAGAATAAAATGAACCTGCCAATACTGAAGGGCTTGCATAGAGGATCAGTTATAACTCTATCTCCTGCCACATAAATCTGTAGAACAAAAGGCAGAGTTCGATTAGTTCTGCATTTATAAATGTGCAGAACAGACTGTATAGTCAGACAACACACATGCAAATTTTACCAAGTTTTCAGCAATATGTGGAAGTCGCATTTCAAGCAGCAATGCAATAATAGCTGGATCAGCTTCACTTTGGTGGTTTGACATCAAGATAATATTGTGTCCCTGCAGTAATTATTTCAATCTTTCAAACATTAACTCCACATTTATGAATATGTTAACATGGGGTAAATATACACAAGAACCCATAAATCAGAATCAAGGTTGACATTTCATGAAAGGTAGTGAATATTCTGCCAGCGCTCTCATTGATATAGAAGTGATAACTGTAGTACTTAATGGGGAAAATTAGATGCGACAACAGCGTCATTATTTAGCGCAGTATCTAACATTGACAAATTCAGGCACATTTGTGACAGGAAGAACCTTACACTGGTAAATTTGGTTTTCTAGTACAATAGTAACGCAGATTTGCAATTAAGTTCGGCTCATACTTTCCTAATGAAACTGAACTGAAGACCAATGAAATATTGAAAACAATCAAACGGGACACGGGATTTCGGTCAGTTACCACAGTCTAGATTTATGATTGATTTGTTATAAAAAAAATGTTGACATGTGCGTGGTAGCATATTAAAATAAATAGCAAGGTTATTTTGCATATTGTCCACCACCTGAAGAAGACTAACTTTTACACGTCATATACATAAACTCCATATATGCCAAGCTTATGCATATAATAAGTGGGGAATATTTAACTTTCTATTACTACCTTCACTCTTTCTAGGGGGGAAAAGGTTCTACAAATATTTTACTGTAAGAAAATGAATAACCCTACAACGTAAAAGGTAAAAGCAAGCATTTGAATGAAAAGGGGCATGTTGCCAACGTAGAAATTGGCACCTGCTTAAGCTGCTCTTCCATTTGAATGAAAAGGGGCATGTTGCCAACGTAAGAAGTGCTGCACAAAAAGTATTACATTTAAGAATTGATATGAGGTGCAGTAAGATGGAACTGGCATGCATATGAAAGGGGTATACAGATTGCTAGATGACAGCATTATACTTTTCAAAGAGCAGCACAAAGCCTACTTCTGAAGGCATGGTTCCAAATCTTTAAATTAAGCATGTGAACAAAAAGAAAAACACAGGTGATGTGACTTCTAGTACTATACATACAACTAAGAAGAATCAAGTTATTTTTCAAAAAAAAAAGGGATCAAGTTAACTACAGATAAATTCATAACTAGGGAGCCAAAGCTGAACAAGTGTCATCTTGTCTGCATACATCATAAATTCATAAGAGGTCTCCATTTGAGGGCACAAGGAAAACTGAGGATGAAGCCCGGTAAGATGTAGTCAAAATCTGCAAAGGCATAACTCTAATGAGATCATAGATTTTGTCGGTTTCAACGTCATTTATATCCTATGGTTAGCTATGAGCAACTTTCAACTAAGCACGGATGTAATTGAATACTGAATACTGATGGGCACCCCCATTGCAGGGTCTAATGAATAAACACATGGTCATAGGACAATGGAGAAGAGGGTGATGGAAGCGGGAAGGGTGGCAATATGATGTAGGCAGTTCGACAAAACAGGAGAATGGATCTGTGAAATCTGAGGGTCTTAGGCTTTGTTTGGGAGTTTGGAGGGGAGGGCTTTGGAGGGATGAGATTAGAGGGAAAAATAGATAGTCTTTCAAAACATTTGAGAGCGTTTTTCTAGTGGATGATAAAAGAATACTTATGATTAATGTACTTTTGATTTTGGAGTATCATAACAATAAATATTGAATTTGGAAAATTTACCCAAACTTTGCTCCAATACAATTTTGTAGTTCCCCTAAATCAGGGGGATTTTGTATTATGAAGAAAACTAAGCCCCTCAAAGCCCTCCCCTCCCAAAGCTCTCCATTCTTTCCACTTCTTTCTTCCTTTTTTTTCAAGCCCTCCCTTCCCCTCCCATCCAAACTCCCAAACAGAGCCTTGGGCTCTGAGGCAGGGTACCGTCTAGCTTCTCCCATTTATTATTTTATTTTCCATCTGTGCGTACATACTGTAATTAGAGCATTTCACCATAATTGCTTCTATAATATCCACTTGAACCCCAAAATCTACTATCCATGTGTCATACACTAATGTATTAACATATACATACAATTGCTTCACCTGCTGCTCTATTTCTAAAGAAATTTCCTCCTTAAGCATAAATGTGAGTTGTCTTGACATTTAATCTACTGCACTGTGGAACTTCTTTAACTACTTAGCAAAAGCACTAGAATGATTAAATTGCTTAATAAACTCTGGGAGGTAGAATGCCCAGGATTCATACAGGATACAGCATTTTCACAGGTACATTGTTTTTTAGCGACACAAGACAGGATGAAACATAAGAACCATCAAAATCAAAATTACATTGATATTCATTCCCGATAAACCATTAGCTTCAACCAACGTGCTTAACATGATAATCCTATGGGTATGATAATCCTATGGGTTATGGAGTATGGCCAACCCATGCATGCATATCTTATACTTCCCACCACAATCTTATCTTATTGTAGTAAAAAAAAAGTCTACTGATGATTAGTAACATCCATGCATGAAATTTGACTAATCACATTTGTAGAAGATCTACACCAAAGTCAAATAAGTAAACTAAACTGATCAATGCCAAAGAGAAGAAAGAGGATAATATTTCTTGTAACTCACTTGAAATCAACTAAGGGACGAATATAATTTTGGCCAAACATGTAGTAGTCAAAAGGCTCTCTCTTTGCTTTATGGTGTGCTTCAAAGACAAAAGGCTCCTGTTAAAAATCAGTCCGATTTTTTAGCGTGATATTTCAAAAACTATAGTAAGATTAAATGAGCAAAGATGCAAGATGATGTGAAAATTTCAAAAATCAAAGAGTCTGTATGCAATGAAACAGTTAGCTTAGCAAAGCATATTCTAATATTGAAACTGACCTTCACATCCAAAAATATGCGATCTAATAAAGCAGTCATATTTGACAATACAATCTCATCTGCTTTGGGATCTCCACTTTTAATAACCTGAAACATGGTTGCATACAAAAGGAAATGAAACTAAGTAACTGATGAAAACATGAATTAGTATATCAATTGCAGTTTAATAATATTAAACTGCAAAACTACAGAAAATATTGACTCAACTGTTTTTATTACCATAAAGTATATATCTACACCAAGCCAGCCCGGAAATTAACAAACTATATCAACTATACAAGAACAGATGACAGATATTTTCACAGTTAAAGTAAGCTATTTTAGGATTTCAGTTCCACAGTGAAGCATGAGTAAAAAAAATTGTTAACAAGATTCTAGACATTGATTACTAAAAAAATATATAGGATTAACATAATAAAACTATAGACTTACTGCACTTTTATAGTTAAGGTACAATTCTTCCATCCCTTCAGCAATAGTGGGAGGCAAAGTACCGGCTTCTACCTCCTTCTTAATTCCAGAAAGAACATCTGCAAGCAAACAAATCAATGTGACAAAAAATTAACACTAATAATAATAATACTAATAATAGTAATCAATCTTCAATATTTAAATAATCAAACCAGAAACAAAATTATATACAAACAAACCAAAAAATGCTTTCTTGGTCCCAATTTTAGTTAACAATAGTCAAATCACAAAAAGAAAAAGCAGCAACAAAGTTCAAACCAATTAAATGTTACTATTATTTATTTACATAAAACTATCAGTGTCAGCAGAAATAAACTTCAACAACAATAACTCTACCTACTAACACAAAAAAAGAATATATATATATCTAATCTAGCAATGACACTTCAGATTAAAATTCTGTCTGATGTCATGCCAAACACGACATCACGCATCAACTTATCTGCCGCTTATAGCACAAACGCTTATCATTATAAGCATTATTTCAATAACAAAAGATAAATTAAAGTAAAATTGTTTCCGTAAAAGCAATAAGCTCTTTTCATAAGCTATTTTTGTTAACTTATGAAAAATAACAACTTATGAACCACAAGTTATCCTCCCAAACAGTATCGCGAAACTTATGTCGATACATAAACTCAAATAAGTCTCTCGTAATTATATTCAACTTATACCAATAGATAAACAACTCAAATAAGTGATTATACTCTTTCTTTTAAGAAAAGTAAGTGATTATACTTAATCACTTCTATTTTTATCAAAATTATAATCCGTTTCTAGTTTCTACATATCGGTCAGTAAAACACACAACTAAACTTCATAATCATAATCATAATCATGTTTCTTTAATTAATTTTTCAAATTAAAGAAATAAAACAATAAACCTAGCGAATCATCGACACGCGAATCTTGAATTAAAGAAATAGAAGATAGATAGATAGATACCTTGTTCATCTCTGGCATTGAGGAAAGTGCGAGAAGAAACAGAAGAAGAAGCCATATTAGCAGAAATTTCTTTAGGTTTTTTACTATTAGTATAGAAAGCAAGAGGAGAACAATAAGAAGAAGAAGAAGAAGAAGAAGAAGTTCCAGAAGTTGTTAAGGAAGAAGAAGAAGTTGCATTAGATCGAAGATGGAAAAAAGTGGAAGAAGTACGAAGAAGTGGTAACGAAGAAGAAGAAGAAGCTTTAGGTGGAGAGAAAAATGCGGTTGAAGGAGAAGAAAATGGTGTTGTAAACATTGTTGAAGATTTCTTCTTTTTGTGACGGTAGTAACAATTGTGTGACGTACAATTTGCGAAAGAATCGCTCATCTTCTTCAAAGAAAAAAATATTTAGAATTCAAGACAAAGGATATGATATTTTTTTCGTGAATGGCGACTGTGCGAAAGGGTGAATGAGTCTTTTTCCTTTTGTAGTGGGGTCCACTGCCACTGTTGGTACCAATCGTTATTCGGATTGTGGTGTTTTGACACGTGGGGTTTCTTTAATGGGGGTTTTGTATCAACGGATAAAATTCGTTCCCTTTTTTTAATTAATTAATAATATTAATATTCCTAACTAATCATATTATTGTCTTTTTTTTTAGGGAATCATATTATTGTCTTGAATATTTAGTTTTGGGTTGTTTTAATGCACAAATCACTTTCATATGGGATATGATTAGGCCTAAGAATAGGCTGGGTCGAGTTGATTAAGTCAGATTTTGCTTGAATTGACAGGTCTAGTTGAAAAACTAAACCTTAAGTTTGACCTACTAGCATATCAAATGATTTATTTTATGTCTAACTAAACCTTTTTAAAAGTTCGACTTGAACTATTAGCCTGTTTAAAAGTCCAATTCATACTAACAATTTTAAATATAATATTTTAGCTATTTAAATAAACATATATTTTTTAAAAGGCTAATCACTCAATAAAATTTTGTAAACCATGTATATTCATTTCCCCCCACTTTTTTTTAATATATATTGCATGCATATCTAATAAAAATTTGTAGAGCCACATTCGTTTTATAGAGGCTAATTCGTATGTATTATATAATGTAGTATGTATAATTACACATATATGAACCGAACTGATAGACATAGTAGGCTTTTCTATGAGTTTTAGCATGGCCTATTTAAATTAATGAGCTTTTAAAAAAACTTGAGCCTAACTTGTTTAATAAACGAGTTATGCTGAGTCGGGTTTTAAGTATGTCGGGTCATAGGCTCTTGACGAGCGGCCTACCCTATTTCTACCCTTAAATATGATGATTGATGGCTCAAACATTTACAGAATAGTAGATTTATTCTTATGGTGTTGTGCGTTAAGAAACGTTGTTGGGATAATAAATTTATTTAAAATGTGTGTGACTAATACTAACTTAGCATTTAAATATAAATATTTTCAATATTACTTTTCATATTATAAAATAAATTGATAGTATTAATAAAGAATATATTTAAAAAATAATAATAAATTGTAGTGGGATATAGACTAGTTGTAGTCTTGTTCTTTTTTTTGAGAGAGATTGTAGTCTTGTTCTTATGTTGTTGTTGTGAGTTTTCAATTTAATCTTGCATAAGGTTGACATTACCTATAATGCTACCTTGTTTTCTATGAAAATTAATAAAATGAAAAGTTTCCATTTTTATGAGTCAAAGGAAACATTCATTGAAAGCGTAAGGTTGAAAGTTCATACGGCAATACATAGGCCACCCTGGATACATCATCTACTATGGCTTGTGTCAATCTTAAGGCATGTCTTTAATCATAAATCTAAATTAATAAATTCAATAAAGACATGGACGTCCCAAAACTAAATTACTTAATTCAACAACTAACACTAATAATAAATTATGAAGCTCATATATGTGGATGTGTGACACTCAGATGATGCACGTATTACATATGTCAGATAACTCGGAAATATTGTAAAATAAACTTCTTCTTTTTTGTTGCTTTGATGCACTTTAGACATCTCTGAGAGACAACATAGTACTCAACCACAATAATAATGAACACTTCTAAAATGATTAGAACAAAAGGAGGTTTAAAATAATATAATAGTATTTTAGTTAGGTGTATGAGAAATAGGTTTAAAATAATATAATAGTATTTTAGTTAGGTGTATGAGAAATTCTTGTATATGATATATCTTTTCACATACAAATATCTTCATCTTCTACAATGTTTAAGGATGGTGATTAATGAGTGAGCAAATATTATATTTGAGTACATTATTTTTTCAATAGAAAATGGATAGAGAAACGTAAAATACTACTAGCATATTTTGTTTTAGATTTTTTACAATAAAATAAATTGCTCAATTTAGATCTATATATAAATTTTCATTCTCAATTTAAATATTTTACAAATGATGTTTGTGGGTGTATGCACACGCACGTGCACATTTGTGTACATGCATGTGTGTCCTATGTTTGAACATTAGCAATGTAGACGTGTTTGTGTCGTTTTTTATTGTAGAATCTAACCTTCATAGACAATAAATAAGAATTAAAGACAAAAAACAAAGTAGAAAGTGGAGACGGTTTTTCTTTGTTTTCACATACTAAAACTAAAGATTGCAATTACTTACAAGAGTTATGTTCCAAATGTTGAGACTGGGTCTAGAGATTCTTATTATAATGACAGTACTCACCAAGATAGTTTGAAACGTGTTTCTAACTCCATTCTAAGTTCAACTATTTTGATGGTCAGTAATATTCAATTAGTAGCATTAAATAACTTCGATACTCCTAAAGTATCTTATTGTTAGTAGGTAAAAGATATTCAGATCTTGCTGATTAACTCAACTCATTTACTTCCTAATTTTATTCATTAAGTATTTGTCAAATTTTGAGAGACGTGGATGATAATCTAGATAATATACCATTGATGACATTATTTCACATTGGTAAGGTTTTTAAATCTCAAAAGTATAACCTAAAAAAAGAATAGAAGACATAAAATAATTATTATTTGTACGGCTTTTGGTGTATGCCCTTGATGATGAGTTTGTTTTCTTTACTTTTCTTGTTTCTATTCAGCAATAATAAGCTGCTTGAGTTCTTCGATCTTTTTGGTCAATAAAGACATCGAGAATATTTCACAACTTCATATGAACCACGAGGAAATACACCACATGTACCTTGTACTTTTGTTTTCACATTTCATCACACACGTTGATCTCATGGCATATGCTACAGCCGACAGAGTTTTTTCAACCCCATATTGGGTCCTTTTGTTTCACATCAGAAAAATTCACTTCAATAAAATCACTCCATAATTTGTAGTTAAAGATGGAAGCAAAAAGTCCCTTTGAGACATCCCATAAAGATGGAAGCGAAAAGAAAGTGCTCTTACATTACTAAGTACATGTTTAAATTCACTTCCGACTCTTCCAAAAGTAATTCTAAATGCTTAAAATAGATTTTGATATGTTTAAAAATTCTCAATTAAAATTGATTTTGCTTATTTTGAACCTAAATTTTGCCTCCAAACATGACTTTTAGCCTCAAAATTATTATTCAACTCACTTTCATGTGAACACATTGGGTATTTGTATTGGCAGATTTACAATTTGCCGTAATTTTGACAATCACGTCACTCTAATTTAGCCAAATTCACGATCAATCCAAACATATAAATTTAACTTTTTCAGAGTTTTTGGAGTAGTACTCAGGCTTAGATATCTATGCGAACAACCACATTCTGGAATTAATCATTTAAAAGGTAGTGTATATTAAAAGATAGCAGAATATCTAGCATCTATATGTTCAAAATGAAATCCCCAAAAATGGAAGAGATAAGGGAATTAACATGAAGCTGCAGTAACATGAGAAAACCCAGGTATATAATACTACTGTTTTTTTATCAGCTGACGGATCTCTTGGAAACAATAAAAACCACACGAAATCAATTTAACCAAGGAAGTTCATGATCACCAAATGAAGCACCACATTGCAGAGAACAAAATCAGCAAAAGCACGCTCGGGCGCAAGATCCTGCAGAAGGATGTAGCACCAAATTATCAGTATGAATATATTAAGAGGGGAAAATAATATGCAGACAACACTTTACTGCTTCATTTCCTTTCTTACTTTGTTTTGTCAAGTTAAACAATGGTTGCCTTGAATTTGGCTCGTAAAATCAAAACAAAAATCAAAATAGACAAGAAAATAATGTTTACCTTGAATTCCTTGTTCTCCTTATTGACTTGGATCCGGAGACAAACTGATTCAAAATAAACCACGATAACAAAGATAAGTAAGACGAAAAATAAATTTAGGCACATGTATCTGGTAGGAATTGAGGCACATGCATCTGGTAGGAATTGAGGCCTCATTTCAATGCATGTGTTTCAACTTTCAAGTAGGTTTAGAAATCTCAGTGTGTTGGTAGGTAAATGTGCATAACAGGCTAGCTTGCAAATCGCAATAGACCATTGACACTTACCAGCCAAAACTGCAGTCCCTACGGAAGAGAGTACTCCAGAAAGGAAGGAGTTAAATGGAAATGTTCCCACAAAAGCCATGTAAACTACCTGTTCATTAAGAAAAAAGAATGTAAGTGTTAACAAAAGCATGTAATGTTAACATTAAACTAGTTACCAACTTCAAACCTTCACCAAAAAATAATTTCTTTTGTGCAATCTTTTTTAAAACCGTTCGAAGTAAGAACTTGTTGAACAGGAAACTGGAAGAGTGTCTAGTAAAGCAAGATTGCATATTTCTTGTTTTACTTATTTAGAAATTTAGAACTTTGTTTCATTGAAGTTACATAGTGATTGTTCTACAACTTTCTGCATAAATATATACCTATCTTCAGCATAATCCATATTTTATTGTAGTTCATGGTTCTAAAAAGAAAACAGAATTCATATACTCCAAAAATGAATTTGGAGGATTGCTCCATATTTAAATTATTCACATAAGTAAAATAATGATATACTTTTCGAAAAAATGTGAAAGATTGCTCCATTTTCCTCTATATTTCACACCCTCCAAATCTCTCCCTTCCCTTCCCCTCCCCTCCAAACTCCCAAACAAAGCCTAAAAGATATTCCTACGACTATAGTTATTTTCCTTCCCCGTAAACAACAGTGGAGGAGATCTTTCTGGGATCTACAAATCTCTTTTCACGTTGGTTGTTGAGATAAAAAATGTACCTTTTCCTGATCAATTTTTTTCAGCAGGACATGTAAAAGTGAAAGAATATGATAGGAATTCGAAAAGAAAAGCTTAAACATCTGACAAAATCTATTTGTTTATACATTAACAGCTGTAAATAATATTGAGTTCGGAATCTCCTCTTTTTTATTGCACATCACATGACGTGCATCTCAATACACTGTCTTTCTAGCTATAAAGGGTTCAGTTTGTTTAATTGTATTTTGGAGGTAACACTACATTGAGTTAGTAATCAAAGAGGTGACAATGTCTCATGATTTGGATTGAATGAGGTAAAATCAGAAACACGTTAGTTTACAGTTCAGCATTTAGCCTTTGAGTAGTGCTATCAACACTAACAATCACTCTCCTATTGGCTCAAATCAAAGTGTGTCCCACATTTTAGAAATGGGTCCCATTTAAAGTGGAGGGAAATACATTGATTTCATCCAATGAGAGAGTGAGTGTTAGAGAGTGTCCCTAGCATTCCTCTTAGCCTTTTAAGGTCCACAACTTTAGATCTTTTACATCTATTCTAGTAAAGATCTGGTTAACAAGCTAATTCTGTTAAAATCAATGCTATCGCTGTCCTTTTGGCTATTTTAATGCTTGATCTCGAACAAGTCGGAGGTTGTTGATGATTATAGGTTTGTTCGAAACCGGTTAAACTGACTCCTAGTAAAGTAGCTATATATAAACTTGAAAATAGAGCGAATTCAATAAAATCAAGTTTCCTAACAACATATGGTTTTGAATGGCATAATTGAACTATGGGTAACTAACTCGGTACCACCTTGTTACATTTAAAATCAAAGAGATAACTAAAGATAATTGCACTTATAATTCACAATGATTCCATTCGAGAGTGGAAACAAGGTCAAGTTTGCAGAATGATAGTCTTTAACAACTTGTTTTTATCAGCTAAACTTAGCCCTATCTTTGTTCACTGTGTACTATGAAGGATGATAAGAATTCCGGGAACACCTACTCGTACAAGATAACAAGACATACATGCAGAATAATTGTCTTTTTTGTCATAACCTTCTAGTTCCCAAGGAAATGGACCCTAGTAATCTGGAATTCAGTCGGGAGATTAGTAAAGTCTGGCTAAGGATTTTCCAGCTATGATTTGAACTCGGTTTCTCCCGAACAATCTGTACTTAACAGAAGCTCCTTAACCACTTAGGGCCTGTTTGGATTGACTTATTTTTTAGCTTATGCAAAGAAATAAGCTTTCATGTTAATTCATAATTTCTCACTAGCGAAAATTAGTGTATCTTCGTAAGCTGTTTTTTCATAAACTACCTTGACAAACTTTAGAATAATACATAAAAACTTTTTTATTTGCAAAAGCTATTTTGCATAAGCTGTTTTATTTGAATTAATAATATTGAAATCTACATCAAATGAAATTGAAGGCTATGAATGAATAACTACAGATCTAAGCGAAATTGAAGGAAGTACCTGAAGGAGAGCGGTGAAGACAGCGAAGGCAACATAGAGATCGATGATCTGAAAGAATTGAGAGAGAAAATGGGGTTAGGGAAAAGTAACGAATTTATGAAGAAATGAAAAGGGGAAAGAGAGAAATGGAAGAAACCAACCTTGAGATTTGAAGGTGTAGCAGAATATGCAGACCAAAGAGCGCGTAATAGGTCTTGTGCATCCTTTGTGGCGGAAGAAGACGACGGCTTTGCCATTTTCTCTCTCTCTCTCTCTCACTCTAATTTGGAGCTGTTTTCAACTGAAGTCGTCACTCGATTTTTCTCTTTGTTGTTACATTTTTTTTCCTTAAATATGTTTTTAGTCTATAAAATTGAGACTTTTAAATTATTATTTTTGTTGGTCTACTAGTCTAGCGGCTAGAATTCACCTTTTTCAAGGAGAATAAGTGGGGTGTCCGGGGTTCGAACACCGACCCCTGCATATAACAATGCATGTCTCTGTCAACTGAGCTATGCTCACGGGGACGACTTTTAAATTTACTCCTAGCTTAATTTTAATGTTTTTACTCTCTTAGCATTCCTACTAAAGAAATTATTTTTTAAAAAAGTCAAAAACTCCAATTTCTAATACATTAATTTCATAAATTTTGACAAAAACTTAGTATTTAAAGTTACTAAACAATGTCTTAAGTGCACTCGTTAACATCTCCCTAATTTTAACAGTTCTTTTAATCTCTACAAAAAAAAATTATCACCCTGTATTAGTCTCTGTGTTTAATTTATACTTAAAATCTTAAGTTTTTGAACAATTTTTTGTAGACATGTTAAGAACATTACTAAAAGTTCCTCTGCAAAAAATTATCGCAAAATTTGATTTCTACGTCCAGATTTTATTACTTTTATCTTTTAAGTTTTGTCATTTAAAAAAAAATCATATTTAATTCGTTTCATATTAAAAAATTCTAAATTTTAGTAAATGAACCTTTCATAGTGTTATAAACTTGTCTAAAAAAATCGTTCAAAAATTTCAGAGTTTAAGGATAATTAAACAAACTTTGTTTTATCAGGGACTTAAATTAGAACTATTAAAATTAAGTAAGGACTAAACTTAAAAGTTTCCAATTTTATAGAGATCAAAAACATATTTAACCTTTTTTTTTTTTGAATCAGGCTGGTTTTTATCGATTTAAGCAATTTTTGACTGGTTCTTTACACAACGGATCTGATATAATGTTGTTTTCAACTTTGAGGAAAAGTGTGTTGAATTTGTGTCGTATCTCTTATATTATTTTCTCTATCTTTCATTCTATTTATTTACCGTTTTTATTTTGAGACATGTCAGCGACGTATATTTTAATGTATATTTTTGAACACAGTCTCTTTAACCAATTGAAGATAGTATATTAAAAAATGTTTGTTAACCTTTCTCTTCTATTTTATCTTTCTCTTTCATAAATCATAAAAAAAATGCACTAAAGTCATTGTGATTTTACTTCTCTCAATCCCAATATAATGATTGAATTGGTCCTGCCCTTGGATTTCGGCCAAACAAGTTTCATCGATCTTTTAATATATTAGTGTGATCTTAGTCAAAACAAATATGCAAATGATCGAGAAAGATACTATGTCTTTGTTCAATGTCTTTTGTTTTTTGTCAAGTAATTTAGTGGTTAGAATTTTTTTTTTTAAGTGAATAAGTGAGACACCACTTATGTACCATTGGGATACCAATGTTATATAACATTGGTCAATGAAAGTGTGCCACATAACACTTTACATGCATATATTTTCTCTTTCTTCTTTAGATCTTCCTATGTGACACACCTTCATTGTTCAATGTTATATAACATTTGTATCCCAATGGTATACAAGTGGTGTCTGAATAAGTGAGATGTTTGGGGTTCGAATCCGACTCTCATATATAACAATATATGTCTCTGTTAACTGAGCTATGTTCACGGGAACGTCTTTATCCAATATCTTAAATGTTAGGGGAAAAACATATAGGTGCCGTTGAGTATTAAGTATAAACTTATCTCTCATCAAGAATAGAACTTTGGTTGTTTTCTTTTTAAGGAATAAAACTTTGGTTCTTGAATTGATTTGTTGGGCTTTTATAAAAAATAAAAAATTCACAATATGTTTTGAAATAAAACAAAATAATTATCAAAACAATAACAACATACATATATTTATACATTATAGTTCAAAAATATTATATCTTTACGAGTGAAAATTATCATGTGTTTGATGTGTGTTTATTCTCCACTTCTAATATGTTCATAAATTTTAAAATAAACTAATAACATACAAACACAAAATCACATACTAGTTATTAAAATATGAATTAATTTGGTAAATGATCCTTATAAAATCAAATAATTTCGTTTTTAGTCTATAAAAAAATCCTAGTTTTTAGTCCCATTAACATTTTCAGTTTCTGTAAAATTTTCAGTCCAACATTTTTTATAAAAAATGTTGACTAGAACTAAAATGTGTGATGTTTTAGTCAACCTTTAAAATATAACAATGACCATTTATTAATTAACGTGAAATTATGATACATAGGACCATTTATTTTTTATTTTTGAAGAAACATAGGACCATTTATTTATTAAGCTTTAAAATTTTGTCAAATTTTTTAATTAACCTTTAAAATATCACAAAAAAAGAAAATAAATGAAAATTCACGTGGTGGATGTTTCAAACCGTCACTGTTTCCCGTGGTGGATGTTTCTTCTTCTTTCTCAAAATCGAAAATTTTGCATATAAGCGCTTAATCATCTTCACAAGGTAAGTGCTTAAGCTCAGCTCAACAAAATGGCGTCGTTTTTGACTCTTCCTGCTGTTTCTCCTCGTCTCATTCCCACCGTTTTCTCTCTCAAACGACCCTTCACTCACATTCCACCTACCTTGCATTTCAAAAATCACAGGTTTGTATTTTCACTTCCTTCTATCAAAAGTTCACAACTTTTTTCATTTCTCAATTCTGGGTTTCACTTATTTTTTTAAAATTTTCTCTTGGTTTTCATGTTTTCTGCTATTTTTCTACTGTTTGGAACATGTGAGTTGTGACCATGAAATTTGTTTCACTGAGGTTGTTTGTTTGTTTTGTGATGATATATTATTGTTCATAAATCATAATTATCAATTTGAGTTTTAGTGAGTAATGGGTTGTTGCAAGATAATTTATTTGATCATTTTTTCATTTTTTGGATTTGGTTAGTGAAATAGTTTAAGTTGCTGCTGTGTTTAATTATTGTTTGATTAATGTTTAAGCTAATTATTATTATACATTAAAATTCAAATTTTTCATTATGGTTGTTTATGTTAACCAAATTATGTGTTGTGTGCGAGATGTTATTTAGACGAACAAATTAATTAAATGCTTATAGCATAAATGATTGTCGCAGAAGTGTTTATGTGTAAGCTATTTTAGTCAAATTGTTTTGATGTAAGCTATACATTGTTTCATAAACTATCCGGGAAAACTTATAGAAATAATCTGTAAACAGCGAATGAATATGTTATAATTTGTTTCTGTAAGTTCTTCCAAACAGTCTCACAAGTGTCTTATGTTAGTATGTAAGGCTCGAATAAACCAATCCAACCAAGCTCTAAGTTTTGCTTCCTCTTTGCAATGTGGGTCTTGATTGTCTTGTGATTAAAGACTGGATTTAATCATCTATGTTGTGACGTGTCTTCTAATGGTTTGTGTAGATTTTCCTGCAGATTTGCAGTTAGCTGCAGTTATGCAGGAGCAGGTGTTGGTAATTTTGAATCGTCGACGTCAACTATAGATGTCGTCGCTGATGTTAAAAGCGAAAAGGTATCTGTAGTTCTGCACACTTTCCTTTCTTTTGATAATTTTGATACTTTTCATTTTTGGGTACTTTTTGCAAACACATTTTTGCTTAAATCTGTCCCTCTCAATTGTTGGTAATCCATGGATCATGGGGAGGAAGATCGTATAAATGAGAACGATAGAGAGCATATTGATACTCATACGATACGACTGAATGTTGAAAAGAATATTGAATTAATCGAT
The DNA here is from genome assembly GCA_958299785.1 of Medicago lupulina. Taxonomy (NCBI): domain Eukaryota; kingdom Viridiplantae; phylum Streptophyta; class Magnoliopsida; order Fabales; family Fabaceae; genus Medicago; species Medicago lupulina. The sequence continues at coordinate 12,041,227 of OY283146.1, forward strand.
AGGATTATGTAAAATGAATACATCAAGCTCATTATATAGAGCTCAGAAGAAGATTAACAAAGTAACTAAAATCCTAACTAACTAAATTGTAACACAATTTCTGTATTTCTAATATGTAGATTGTAGTCTTGGGAGGCAATGGGTTTGTTGGTTCTGCGATATGCAAGGCAGCAGTATCCAAGGGCATAGAAGTCATAAGCTTAAACAGGTTTGTGACACGTCAAACTAATTCACTACATATCCCCGTCTATTTGTTTCCACGCCTCTTTTGTTTCTGTGTATTCGACTGAGATTTTGTTTAACAGGTCAGGACGTCCTACTTACTCAGATTCATGGATAGATCAGGTTACTTGGATTTCAGGCATGTTAACTTAACCTAATAAACTAAACATGTCTAGGTCTATGGTGCACCAATAAGATAGTGTTTCCGAGTAAAAAAAAGTAAAAAAAAGTAAGATAATATTGTACTGTGCCCAAGTTTGTTTTCCACTATTGGGTCATTAAGTCCCATCGTATTTCACTTGATCCAATGGTGTAAACAAATTTGTGCGTGACACAACATTTATCTCACTTGTGATCTCGGTAATCTTTTTTTCTGGAGAGTATTTCAGTGTTATACCTAATGTGCAGGAGATGTTTTTTATGTAAACTGGGACGAAGTACTTCCTGGAGCTACTGCAGTAGTCTCAACCCTCGGAGGTTTTGGCAGCGAGGAACAAATGAGTAAGATTAACGGCGAGGCTAATGTTGTGGCTGTAAATGCTGCAAAGGAATATGGTGAGCCATCTCATTGAGTATTATTTTGCAGTTAAATTATTCACTTGCATTTATCTCGTACCTTTCATGTTTGGCTTGATTTGAAGTTGAAGTGCATAGAATTGTGTGATAGTATCATTAGATCAAGTTGAATGTTTACAAATATGGAGATGGATAGGTGAAATAAATTAGACACAACCACTTATATGATAATCACTTATGCTAGAATTGCTTAATTAAGTTGTTTATCCAAACATAGCCTCAGCAGTTAGCATAGCACCTTCCAATGTTTCTTTACATTTTAGTTGGCTGGTTTGTATATATACGCACAGAAATGGTTTGATGCTTATGGCTTTATATGAAGTACATTATGTTTAGGATATTCTTTCGCGATGATGCTTTAAATTTATCAATAACCAGATGTGCTATTCACGTCTCACGCCGCTGTTCTTTTACCTTGCAGGAATTCCCAAATTCATATTGATCTCAGTTCATGACTATAACTTACCATCATTTTTACTTTCTTCCGGGTACTTCACAGGAAAGAGAAAAGCAGAATCTGAGGTTCTATCCAAATTCCCTAGTTCAGGTCACTATTCTACGCCTTTCATGATCTTGAGACTAATTGTGAGATTATTTGAGAGAGCTTATGGAAACAACTTATGATATATCCATAAGCTGTTTTCAGTTTACTTCCATAAGCTCTAAAGATAGCTTATGAAACCAGCTTATAATTTATATGAAAACAATTTGACTTTATTTTATCTTTCGTTATAGAAATAGCATTAACATATAAAGAAAGCAGTTATATGATAAGTGTCTGTATGATAAGTGCTTAATTAAGCTGTTTATCCAAACAGAGCATTGAAGGATATAAAGCTAATACAGTTTATATTATGCCTTTTTAATTGACTTTCATTCTTGACAATTCACTTAAGAATCCCAACATCTTCAGGTATTGTCTTAAGACCAGGTTTCATATATGGTAAAAGGAGAGTCGATGGTTTTGAGATTCCCTTGGATTTAGTAGGGGAGCCAGCTGAAAGAATTCTAAAATCGGTAGAGAACTTCACAAAACCATTAAGCGCACTACCTGCTTCTGATCTACTTTTGGCTCCACCTGTTAGTGTTGATGATGTTGCATTGGCAGTTATCAATGGTGTTACAGATGATGACTTCTTTGGTGTTTTTACAATTGATCAGATCAAGGAAGCTGCTGATAAAGTAAGGGTATAATCCACGTACATATCTGGTGTCATACTAGGTAAAGTAGACCAAATTCTGCAAATGCAAATAGTACAAAGGGAGTGAAAAATGAGGTTATTTTTTTCTTGTTGAATCTTTAGTTTATTACTCTGTAGTATTTGAAGATCCTCTTATTATCTTAGGGGAACAATGATTGCTAGGGGAAATTATGTTACAATAACCGATGTCTATATCTTTTTTCTGCCATACAAGTGTTATTAGTTACGTTTGCTTATGATTATGATTATGATTATACCGTTCATATGTTATGTTCTGAAATCGTCTTTTCCACCTGTGACTTGTTTAGAGGCCATTTGTTCGATTTGTGAATACAAGCTATACTGTAACCAATATTTGACTTGCATGCTGCATGTGATCTATACAAGGACTTGATGGGAGTACCTGGTATAATGCACTATCAATAGCAAAAACAAAAAGTTTAGCATCTTATCAAAGAAAAACCAAAAGTTTAGCTTATTCCGTGTAGCCAAAAAGAGAGGTATACACTGTGTGGCTCTTTTCGTAATTAGCTTGCCATACACTGTCCCAGTCTATGAAGCACGACCAATACTGTCATGGACACGTCAAAACCGGTAAAAAAAATAAAAGATAAATTAATTGAACTATTTGTAGGTGTCGTGTAATGCCCATACTAAGCGTATCTAGAATACTTAGCATGTGCATTAACTTAGTACTAGATACATTAAAATTTATAACATAAACACTTCGAATGGATATTTTATACAACATAATGCGTTTGTACAATCATCAATACAATACTACTCGTCCAAAACATAGAAAATACATCCTTAAAATCCATAACATTCTGCAGCGGGTACGAATGAGCATTTGCTGATTATCCATCCGGCTTCAAGCTTGCTAAAGAAACATGCTTATCTGAAACAAAAAGGATTGGGATGATACATAATGTCTCAGTGAGTTCTACCTAATCCTAGGCTATAGGTGACTTCGGGGAAACCTATAGTCACCACGTGTCTACAATACAACTTGTCGGTTGATTATACGTGTGTGGGGACTTGCATACTTAGACGGTCGTGCATACTAGGGCCGTCATAAGGTTCTTCGTATCATAATTCAACAGGCTTGCCTTATACTCTACATGTCATGGCGGTCAAGGGAACCTAGGACCGCTATGTCGAGATACGATAAACGCATCAAGACCTACTCATAATTCATTCATGACATGCTCCTGACCTGGACGATCGAGGAGTTACTAAGACCGTCGACAATATATTCTCATAACTTGTTCTAATACATAAGCTTGTAAATATTCTTATCATGACATGTCGTATCATAATCTTAATGCATGATTCATTCATATTAAGTTAGAGGTTAGCGTTGAACAAACATAATTATCTTGGTTCATTTTACGGAGTGTATCAAGTGGAGTAACCCCGAGTACAATCCCATACATGACCGATGAAAACTAAGCTAAGGTACATCGGACTCCCTCAGTGTCGTGCGGGCCTACCTTGCGGAGTGTGTCCCGTCACCTTGGCGTGAACCTCCTGCATCTCTCTGGCGTGGATAACAAGAGACACGACACCTACATCTTATTTATAGTCTTGTCATGCATAAATGTCTTATAACTTATACTTTCTTGCTTGTTTACCACGGGTCTGTGACCTACCCGATGGTAAACAAATTATAAAATTAAATAATATTTTTAAAAAAAATATAAAAACTAAATTTATTGAATCAAATTATTTTGTAGTTTTTTTTTTAATAATTAAAAAGGATTATATTAAACTTTAAATGCCTAAGCTCTCTAGCACAAGATGTGACAAGAGAAAACCAGGAAAGAAAATATCAAGTTACTTCAAAAGTTGGAAAAAACAAGAAGCTAAAATAAGGAGCAAAAACAAAAGAGAGTTACAATATGATGTCCAAACAAGCTAAAGAGTTAAACCACAAAAAATGATAGGAGGTTAGTTAGACCAATTAAAAGATTATGAACTATCATTTCACTATCTTTTAATTAATCAATCAATATGTTTTTAGAGCAGAAAAGATCACAGGGTCGGAGTAAAGAAAAGTATATGATACTACTTGAAAAGTATATGATACCGGAGGGACGAATTATTTGAAAATTTTCAACAAAAAGATAAATTCCGTTTAATTAATTATAGAGCATTTGGATGAAACGACACTGATACTAAGTTCAAGAAATTCATCTAGTACACCAAGAGGATACCCAATTTTTTTTCTTCAAAAACTTAATCTATTATGCTAGTATCACACACATGTTGACTGCACTAAATAGTAGACTTGTGAACTTCAGAAGTCACTTTCATAAAATTGAAAAACTGTTTCCGTTAAGTTAAATTAACTCTTTTCATACACTAGCATTTTTTTCAACCAAACAATGTTAATGATTTTTTCTTTATCTATACTAGAACAAATTTGATAACGTTAGTGAAGTCTCCTATTTAAAGGCAACCAAGATCGAGAGTTTGCTTGTCCAAATATTAGGGTTAAAATAAAATCCATTTGACGAAAATCCAAAGTAAATAATCATTGATTTTCATAATAATAAACTACGTAACTGTAGTAGAAGGAAAATAATAATTCGTCAAGGAAAAGAAAGCTACCCACAAGGTGAAAAACTAAGATGAAGATACCATAACTGTGAAGACAATAGAGGTAAAACAGATTGTTAACATTTCACCCTTTGTTAATTATTTTCAGAAGACACGAAAGGCTCAAAAATTGCAAAACCTAACAGCTTTTGAAGAAGCAACTACTAAGCTTTGTTACGTGTCACACAAGAAAGATCTAATACAACATCAACATTAGCTCCACTCAAATGCATGAAGTATGCACAGTGTAAATAAGAGAGATAGACATACATTTTTTTATAGACATACATATTAATTTCGATTTGACGGTGCAATATATGATATATCAACTGGCTACCTTGCTAAACATTATGTTTGAAAGTGAAGATTACATTTGATTTTTGACTAAAAACATAGGTACAACAATCCTGATGTCTATATTGATATTGTTAATATATGGGTCCACTAAGCCTACATCATCAATTTTACTATAATACTTAATAAACACCAGTTTTCTCCAACCTAACACCTCAATAGAAATTATTAAATAAGCCTCACAAATAACTATGTCATTACATTTTTAACAAAATTTATTCATTTTACTAAGATTTATTAAATGGGACCATGAAAAATGGAGAGAGACGGTGCTTCCATAGCCACCCTCCTCCATAGGCACCCATATATTATACTCCACAATGAAGGTGCCTATTTAATGTTGTGTTAAATAGGTGAAGCACCCACCATTGTGGATCGTCTAAATACTATATTTTATGGACTGATTATGCTTCGCCCACACGTCTATTAACCGCACTAAATAGTAGACTTTTTAAAATAAAATAAAAAGAAATTATAGTTTATACAGATCATATATCTCTTCTCCAAATTTAAATTAAAGTTTTTTATTTTGTTAAAAAACATAAGACTAAATTATCTTTTTGGTCCCTTAACTATTTAATTAGTATCGGTTTGGTCCCCTAACTAAAATTTGATTTATTTTGGTCCTTTAACTTCTCTTCATTATATATTTTGGTCCTTTCCATTAGTTTTAATTCAAAAACGTTAGATTTTCTTCTGGAATTTTTCTGGGATTCTTGTTGTTGAATGTTGATGGAGATGATATGAAGATGAAAAAGAGGAGAATAAGATGAAGAAAATCTAACGTTTTTGAATTAAAACTAACGAAAATGACCTAAATGTGTAACAGAGAGAAGTTAAGGGACCAAAATAAATCAAATTTTAGTTAGGGAACCAATCCGATACTACCTAAATAGTTAAGGAATCAAAAATGCAATTTAGCCAAAACATAACGGTCAACACATACCAAATAAACACACGAAAAAGGAGAATATTGTGACTCAAATTCAAACATAGGATTCCACATAAAATACTCTCACAACCAAATCACTAGGTTGTAACGTAATTTGTAATTTATTTGCGTCGTTGTAATTTCAAATTTTTTTATATCCATTATTAAGGTGAGCATATTTTGCTTTTGAATTGATTAAAGCATTTTAAATGGCCACGATGCATATACTTTGTCAAACAAACTCTGGAGTTTGCTTGTGCAAATCATGGGTTAAAAATTAAAATCCATGACATAAATTCCATAGAAGTGAACATTCATTGCGCTTCATAATAGCAAACTAAGTAACTAGTAAAAGGAATATTATAATCCGTCGAAGGATACAAAAGCAAACCACAAGGTGAAAAAACTAAGATGAACATTCCATAACTATGAAGACTATATAAAAGAAATTATATTTGATTGGCACCATCAAAAGCATGAGGGTGAAGGTATGAAAGCAAGTGAAAAAAACACCACGCATCAAAGAAGTTGCTGACAGGAATGTGTCAAGCTATAACAAATTTTCACATGGATTCCACCATTATTAACAATAGACAAATAATCATCCACAAAAGCATAAAGTTGCTTTCAGCAAAAGATGAAAAGCATGGAGTTACTGCCCTTGCTACCAGCCTCGGGTGTCGTCTTCAACTACGACAACCGGCAACCGTTGCCGTTGCTTGCATCCTCTTAAATTGTGTCATGGGCCAATCAGAATACTGACATTCTCTTGGTTTTGCAAAGTTGCTAAAATGTATATCAATCACCTCTAACTCTTTAGAATATGGATGGGAACCCTTTTGCTTCCACTTGAAGATCTCGCATCTAGGAGTTTATATCTGTCTTCTATTTCCAATTGATTGTTCAGCAAGATACCTGTTATCATCATAACTTCAATGATTATACAAAGCATAGGATATGTGTATAGATTGTTTCAGAAGACACAAAAAGCTCAATACTCATGAGAGCAGCTTTTGAAGAAGTGACTATGGCAGCAAAACTCTCAAATGTGTTTCAATCGTATGCATAAAGTGTGCATAGTGCAAATGAAAGAGATATGCATACGAATTAATCTTGATTTGACAGTGTAACATAACAGCTGGCTTTCTTGCTGAACATTATGTTTGAAAGTTAATACTGCATTTGATTTTGACTAGAACATAGGTTTAAGAGTTTGGTCAACCAAAACAAAGCCTACTTAAATGCCACAACAATCCAGATACGTATTTTTATTGTGTGAAAATAAAACAAACAAAAACTTATCAATTACCTGCTACATAACAACATGCTAGAAATATTCTCTTGTATAAACTATGGAGGTAAAATTTATAACAATTAGCAGTTTGACAAAAACTTACTTCCCGGTATGGAAGCCAGCTGAATACCAAGCATTCAGAACAGCAGTAAGATCCGTTGCTGTGTCACCAATTTGTTCAGGTTCAGAATTCTCTTTCTTTTTATCTGATTTACATTAAGTAAACACATATCACAGTAATGAGTGTTTCATATGCACCCAAGAATATCTTCATATTTGCTAAAGCCATTTATCTATACAAATAAGTAAAGCCACTGAAGCACAAAAAGGTGTGGATGTGCCTGCTACAGTTTCACTATCCAAATGACCTAAACCTAAGAAGGAAAGATCTAATAATAAAGCATATTAAACATTTAAGAACGGACAAACATTAGTACTACAACCAATAGTATGCTTCTACAAACATGGAAAGACAATTAGTTCCATGGCTAAATCGGAACTAAAATGCATGTCTTCATTCATCACATTACATAACAGCAAATAAGAAGCAGTATAAAACGCAAACACCAGGACACAATTTCAACGTATGCAAGCACAAAGGTCACAAAATGTGTTAGGACCTCAAATGAGAATGTAGGCCCAAAAAATCAATTGATTAATCAGTTGCACATGTCCATTTGGTAGACAGTGGTGTTATCAAAATATAGGAAATGAGAGGGAAATAATATGACATGAAAGGGATTGAGGGTGAGCAATTCTGTTATAAGAGGGAGAACGATAGAGTGGGAAAGGTATTGAGTATTCTTGCAGTTAGTAACCGCTTTGGTTGGACAGACAGAGTTTCATCTCTTCTCTGAGTAGCATTTGCTCTGAGATTACAGGGGTTTATTGTTAGAGATCATGACTCAGTCAATGGTCCTAATGAGGAATTGATTTATGATGACTCGGCTAGACCCAAAGTGTGGAAAGTTTATTCTAGAAGGGGCAAAAGCGGTACACAGGAGTAATTGTGTAGCACCAGTTGTGTGTGAGGATTGATTGTAACTGTTCCATAATATAAGGAATTTAGGGTGAGGTAGAGCGGGTATCTAGATGCATTACTTAATCAGTTATGATTAGGGAGCAGTAGCTTCCCAAAGGAGCCCAGCTCTGATCAGAATCAGGGTCTCATTCCCTCTCTGTAAACATTCCAGTCAATTAATAATCAATCAACCTTTCTCTATTGCTCTAAATTCTCACTGTTTTATTGTTATTATTTTGGATTCCTAACATTTATCTTCTGTAATATTTCTTCTTTCGATCATTAAATACTATCTTTCTGTTCTCATAATTCGGGTTCCTAACAATATGCATGTAATACTACATTATAAGCTAGCAGACCTATCAGTGCACAGAATAGATCCAGGATCACATAAAGAATCCTTAGCATTCAAACCCAAAGAATATCAGAAGGCACAACTGAAGCCATGAGTGTTTAACGTGGATTTTAGTTCCAGAACGACAAAAAGTAGCTTTTGATGCAAACAAAATGATTCAAGCTTTCGACTCAGTTAGAGGTGTTGTTCATACAACCATAAATTCAGTCCTTTCATTTAAAGGAAACAACTGATACTTTCATAAAACTATTTTCTCCTTGATACAACAAAACCGCTTAGAGCATCAATCTTAAGTACAAAAACCACATTTATGAGCATGAGAGGGACAGTATATTCAATAACAAAAGCATGGAAAAGCAATATTATCAACTAATGCGTCAATTAACTTAAAAGCCACTAAGATGTTCATGCACCTGTCTGCTTTTACGTACAAATAAATTCTTACCTTCATTAACTTTAACATCTCCAGAAATCGTTGTTCTAATAGTAGAAAGTGCCCTCTCCGCTGCCCCCATCGCCATCTCATGCATCTTACCATCTCCACAAGGAATCAACACTTTATTACCATTTTCCACAGTATAATCATTACAAGCTTTACCAACACCCGACCCAACAACCGAACAACCCGGAACCGATGCGCACGAATCCACAGCACATTGACTAAAACACGGACAACACGAACACACAACATTCGGATCAGAAACTTGCTGTGCAGGCATCGAATAATCTTGACCACCAGAATACGACACACCAGAGTTCAACCCAGTTGCTGCATATTGTTGATTCCAACCACCATATTGATTAATTTGATCCAAAATTTTCAACCTTTTCTCCTCAAGTTCATAATACTGAGCAACTAACTTATTATAATCATCAAAACCTTGTTCATAAGAATACCCATTATGCGCATTTTGAGTTTCTTGACCAATTGTTGAATCTAAACAAGGTTGACGATTTTCTTCCAATTTTGAATCAATATCAGAAACATCAATTTCCTCTTCAACAACCCTAATTATAAATCAAAATAATGTATGAAAAATTACAGACAATAAAAAAAAAACGATTTTCTGAAATTAAATTGGATTATACCTTGAAGTAGTTGAAATTTCAACGTTTTCTTGAATTATTTGTTCTGATTCTTGTTTGTTTTTGGCTGTGTTGTGCATTTTCTGCTGAAAAAGAAAAAGGGGTGAAATTAGGTTGAATTGAAAGGGAATTTGATTGAGCAGGAAAAGATGAAGAGAAGAGAAGAAAGGTAGTACCTTGTAAGAAGAGATTGCGTTGTCGAAAGCGTTGATGAGAGCTGAATCGTCCCATAGATCTCCATCTTTACCCATTCTTTGACCACACACCTTCTTCTTCCTAAAACCCTTCGAGTTTGTACATAAACCCTTATTTACACTTTTTAATGCAAGATTCATTTTTATTTTCCAATATTATTATCCACTAATATACTCAATTTTCATTTAAGATGGTGAGAAAAATACATCAATAGTGAGTGAATAAGTTTAGTTTAGTAATAGTGAGATGTCTTTTAATATCATTGCATATTTTAATTTATGCAAAAACAAAAAAATCAAACGATGATCAGATTGACTGACAAACATCATCTAAAATTCACATAGAAGTTCATGTTCGAACGTTGTCTAACTTATAAAATATTAGTATTGATAGATGAACTTAATTCTATTGGACTTGAGATCTTTGGATGGTGGTGTTGACCTATGAGTGTAGGACCTTCGTTAGTAGCATTCTACTTGGACGGAAGGGGTGGTAAATGTGAAGACATTCCAACACTTAAGTCAGTAAACGTCGCGGATCTGTGAGATAATTTAGGATAAAATGTGTGTGTGCCTAGACAAATGCCCGTGAGTGAGTGTTTGTAGAGTAGCCTTAAAATTTTGGTCCTTGAATCTTTACATGGATAGGTGTCCTCATGCGACAAATGTAAGCATATTGTGAGAAGATATCATTGGATCCGGACTGGATGGCCCAAATCATCTCAAGGGGTCATTATTACAGTGTGGTCCAGGGTAGGGGTATTTGCGATGTGTTTTGGTTCGATTTTGAGGTTAAAAGTTATATGAACAATAAGATAAAAAAGCACACAGTTTGGTTTGGCTCAGTTCAGTTACTTGTAAAATTTGAATTATATTTCGAGTGAGAAATGACTTACTTACTCAAATTAAGAATGTTCGATTTGAAGTTAAGATATTTTAAAAGTCCATAATATTTGCCAGAGTCACTAGAAGAAATCAAAATGTGTTATATGATCATTGTATTACATCAAATGTCGGTGTGATAAGGAAACTAGATTGCATTAATTCATAAACTACATGAATTCTATTTTGGCACGACAATAAAACAAAATTATGTTGGCCAATGACTTCATTGAGTTACATAGTATTTTTGCCTCCTGTAATATAGTGCACTTTTGAGTTTAGCTCCTGTAAAAAAAATAATTTAGATTCCACCCTTGAAAAATGAAGATTCTTCATGATTGGCCCTCGACTCCATTGAGTCAGCAGAATCTCCTACGTGGCAGTGACGTGTCATTTTTTTTACCATGTCACGTGTGTAAATAACCGCCACGTCATTTTTTACTTAAAAAAAAACTGAAAAATTTAAAATTACAAAAAAATTGTTTTTTTATTAAAAAAAATTAAAAAACGAAAAAATCTTTTTCTAATTGTTTTTAATTAATTTTTAAAAAGCTAAAATTATTTTAAAAATCAGAAAAAAAATTCTAAAATCGAAAAAAAATCATACTTTTTTTTCAAAATTTAAAAAAATTGAAATTTTAAATTTTTTTGAAAAAAAAAATCTAAATTTTTTCAAAAATTCGAATTAAATTAAAATTATAAAATTCGAAAAAAAAACAATATTATCTATTTTTTTTGAATTTGCAAAAAATATTTGAATTTTTTATTCTAATTATTTAATTTCGAAAAAAATATTTGTTTTTTTATTTTGAAAATTAAATTTAAAAAATCTGAATGTTTTTCGATTTAAATTTTTTTTCGAAAAAATTTAAAATTTCAATTTTTTTAAATTTTTGAAAAAAAAGTATGATTTTTTTTCTGATTTTTAAAATAATTTTAGCTTTTTAAAAATTAATTAAAAACAATTAGAAAAAGATTTTTTCGTTTTTAAATTTTTTTTTGTTTTAGTAATTTTAAATTTTTCAGTTTTTTTTAAGTAAAAAATGACGTGGCAGTTATTTACACACGTGGCATGGTAAAAAAAATGACATGTCACTGCCACGTAGGAGATTCTGCCGACTCAATAGGGTCGGGGTCAATCCTGAAGAATCTTCATTTTTCAAGGGTGAAATTTTTATTTTTTTTTTGCAGGGGCTAAATTCAAAAGTGCACTATATTACAGGGGCCAAAAACACTATTGACCGTTTCATGTTTGAAAAAGGTTATTGCACATTACGCGTAGCATCTGGTATGCTCTACTATGGAGCTTTTGGAACTGTCGTAAGCAATGCTTATGGGATGCCGTTAGTGACAACAATGTAGCTACCAACCACGGAGCCAATGTGCATATGCGGCAGTGGAGAATGACAAATCTATGGACATACACGTACAACTCATACCAAATGGTTGAAGCTTGCAGTTGGTATAGTCAAATGCAATGAACACGTCTTTTAGTGACAAAGGTATTGGCCTTGGTATGCATCTTAGAGATGATTATGGGTTGTTTTTAAAGGCTAAAATCATTAAAACTTATGCAAAGCTAAATGTCGCGGAAGGTGATGCATATGGACTTTATCACACTGTGGGTTAGTTGCAAGATCGATGTGGAGTATGTTATATTTGAACTTGATTCTAAAACCATGGTTGATAGTTTCAATGGTAAAGAAGCGAATTAAACTTAGTTAGATTACATAGTCCAAAATTGTATTAGACTAAAAAGAGGAATGATATATTTACATCATTTTTGTACAACCAACAACCACTTTGTTATTTTTTAATACCTTTTGATGAATTTGATTTGCGTGCTCCTCACAATATTAAAGTTTGTTGCATTAGTTGTTCAATTTTGGTTACAAATAACATTGCTCGACTAAAAAATAATGTATTTCCAAACTTTGTGATTGTGTGTTTCTAGGTGGCAAGCTAATAAAGCGGCTCATAGCTTGATCAAAGTGGCTACATATATAACTAATCCTAAAAAAATTTTATAGTTAACCATGTTGCATTCATGATATTGTTGTTCATGAAATGAAATAAGTTTGCTGTCTTAAAAAAGGGTATGTATTTTTAGGTAATTTCTACGGTACATTGATAAATTGAAGTGTTTTTGGTATATTTTCTTTCTAAATCAATAAATTAACGATTATTTTTAATAATCAAAGATCCATTTATCAATTTTCGTATTTTAGGAAATATTAATTCATAAGAAAAAATAATATGATTCCATTGTTTATAAGTACTATATTTAGGGGTCGGTGTTTGCGATGCAGTTTGATTTAATTTCGAGCTTAAAAATCATCCGAAACGCAAGATAAAAAAAGTATGTGGTTTGGTTTGATTCGGTTGACTTTATAAAACCCGAACAAAACTAAATCAAATCAACGCAATTTAGATTGATTTGGTTTTTCTGCGAGACAATACACACCTGCAACTTTGTTGATATGATCGCTTTTAATATTGATAGGATCATCAATAACCCACAATTAACTAATATACTCAATTGGCATTTCGTATTTATTATCGATACATCATTGACATGATAAAAACATCATAAATAACCCCCATGTATTTTTAACATGGAACCAGGGGTGGATCCACTGTGAAACATGGTGTGGCAGTTGCCACACCAGATTATTTTCCTTTTTTTTTTCTTCATATATTTGACTTAAATAATTATATATATAATATAAGTCGCTCACTTATCACAGGTTTCTCTCTTGGCCTAGCGGTTTATGATTGATGGATGATTCGTATGACCTGTGTTTAACTCCTGTCGAGTTGCAGTTTTGAATTTTTTTTAAATTATTAATATTAATAAAAAGGGTGTTGTAGGAAATCGAACCTGTACCACCATGTTAAAATGCTCTCACCCAAACCATTTTGCTATACTGTTTAAAGTGTCAGTTGTCTACTTTGTTAATATATATAGTTGCTTTGAAAGTTTTGCCACATCAATATCAAATGTCTAGATCCGCCCCTGCGTGGAACCAAAAAAAGTCGAATTCAATTTCATATCTAGACATAGGGTTGGATTAAGTTGAGTGATATGGGTCGAGTTGATTGGGCTAAATAATATGGGATGGAATTATGCTATTTACCCAAACGTTTTTGCTCATTCACAAGTGAAAAGACCAAAATGCCCTCACGTGAGTTAACTCTCGCAGCATGAATTAACATCTCAGCATGAGTTAACTCACGCTAGTGTAAATCTCAGCGTGAGTTAACTCACGCTAGTGTAAAACCATGTGTAAATCTCTGCGTGAGTTAACTCACGCTTATTTAACACTAGCGTGAGTTAACATGCGTAGGGGTATTTTGGTCAGTTTATTTGGAAATGAGCAAAACCGTTTGGGTAAAGAGCAAAATTCTATGGGATGCTACTTTATGCGATTCAGTTTCGTTTGAGTCGATTAGTAAAATAAAAATCATAAACCGTACCGTACAGTTGAGTCAAAAAATTGTTTTAACACATCCCAATCAAACACAATTCTTTTGTGGTTTTCAATTTGAGTTTGTTTGATTTTTTTTGGTAGTGTCCGAAATTTGAACCCCGGACCTTGCATATATTATACATTGACTTTATCAACTGAGTTAAATTTATGGGGACAGTTTTTAGCTTAATTGAATGAACAACCCTAATTAAAAGAATGTTATTTAAAGAATAATTAAATTAATAAATATTGAATTGTCGAATGTTCAGTAGAAATTCTCATATATATATATATATATATATATATTAAACGGAGAAATTCTCATATTCTTTTATTGTACATGTGTCCAAATCATTTGTATATGGGTTGTAAACAAACATACATAGCTAATTGAATGAGTATCGAATAATATGAGGTGTAAAAACGTCATTTTTGTAACTCTATTTGTCTTTACTTTACCGTATGTCAAAACACACCCTTATTATTTCCCAAAAACTAGGATGGCAAAATGAGTTGGACTCGTTTGGTTGGCTTGTTTAACCCGCCGATTTTAGCGGGGTGGGTTGAGATTTTTAACCCACTATAAGTAGGGTGTCTGCTCCGTCTAACCCACTAAAAAGCGGGGTGGTGACGGGTTGGCCCATTCTCTTTTTGACTAATTTTTATTTATAAGTTACAATCAATTTTTCAATTTTCACCTCCATAAATTGGGGGAACATATTCAATTTATTTTATCACTTTTGTTTTAAGATTTTAGCATTATATTTTTAACAGTTAGTTAATTGATAACTCATGGAGTTTTTATTTTCAATGTCTTATTGATTAATTATAGAATTTTAGAAGATGTAATTTATATGTTTGAACAATATTTTCATATTTTTAGTAGGGTGAGGAATCAATTAAGTCCCTCACCAGTGGACCACGAAGAAATTAGAGTTAGATTTAATCAACGGATCAGATTTATTCAAAATAAAATTAAGAGCTTCTTTACTTTTTCACACACAATCTCTCCCACCTCTTCTCTTATTCTTCTTCGTACGTTCCATCACTCCCAATCTTCAATATTATTTTTTTCTCAATTCTCAACATCTTATGTTTTAAATAACTTCCAAAATCATACCACACTTACCCATTTACATTATAGATCTGCAATCTCTTAAGCATGCCTTAGTTTGATAACTATGAAAATAACCAGACTTTGGCCAACACCTTTTCAATTTCTAAAACGCATCATAATTAAATTCATGCAATAAAACATGTTTGGGTTTTCATGTTTTGCCTTCTTTTAATAATTATATATTTTTTGGTTGGATCATACGTGCTCAAATTTTGGTTGAGTTTAGCAATACCATGAAATTCAATCCTATAATGGCTTTGATAACCCTATTTTGTGATTTTCAAAAAGATGAAAATTATAGGAAGAATGTACGGTAGAACTATAAGAAATATAATGAAGGATAAATGTTGAGAGAGATGAACAACTCGAACTTGGAGAAGAAGAATGTTGATACAAGAGAAAGGAAGGGTGGGTGATGGAACTAACAACATGGATAAGAGAAGAGATGAGACAAAATTGTATGTGGAAAGATGTAGATGTTCTTAATTTTGTTTCCAACAAATATGATCCATTGATTAAATCCAACCGTAATTTCTTCGTGGTCCACTAGTGAGGGACTTAATTGATCCCTCACCCTAGAATCCACCTTTTAGTAGAGTCATTAGTTATATATTTAGATTTCTTTAAATTGACTTTAAATTTATACTCTCTCCGGTCTTGAATGTAACAACAACAAAAAATCACACATATTAAGAAAGTGGATTGACTACATTTAAGTCATTGTAAAAAATACTATTTTTCCAATTACACCCTTGTCTTGAAAACATGACTTTTGAACTCTACCAATTGAAAATCTTTGGAATGCGTTAAACATGGGAATGTGAAACAAATTGGATAAAGTCAATGGGGTTAAAATTGAAATAGTGACATTTAATCGGATGACTTTTGTATACTTTTGCTTACATTTGAGACCAACAATTTTTTTGTTTTGTTTCTTACATTCGAGACCGGAGGGAGTATATTTTTACATTGTTTATGTGAAGATTTTAATTAATATTTTTTTAATAAAACATTGACGGGTCAACCCACCAACCTGCCGGTCCGCTATAAAACGGAGCGGATGAGATTTTAAACCTATTTCTTTAGTTGGCCCACCACGCTCTGCCCCTTTTTAGATGGATTATTGACGGAGCGGACAGAAGGGACGGATTGACCCTTTTTGCCATCCTACCAAAAACATCACTAATTATACTCTATTTTTGTTTCTTAACATATCTACTCACTCAGCTAATTCCTATCCTATTATTGTACTATGACTCTCCCATGGAGAATTATCCCCCAAACAGAAACATGACCCCAACAAACAACTCTTAATTAATACTCCTAAATGCTCGACAATTTCCACTTAATCACATTATACAATGTGCTCCTTTTTTGCATCTAGTATCTATCTACTCCATCTTCAACCACATACTATGAAGTCCTTGTTTTAAAATGAACTAAAAAATCCTTTTGAAAGCAACACAATTTGACATATTTGACCCAACAACAAACCTTGAACTTTGGCTATACCCCTCATCATCATCATGTAAAATTTAAAACCTCTTACAGAATTTCATAATTAAATTTCCAAAGCAATAAATATATGTCTAGTATCTATACCAAATTTAATTCCAAATTTCCAATAGTAGAGGTTTTATTTTTGATCTATAGTGTGTGGTCCCTATTTGAAATTGACACCCTTGGATCTCACCGGTTTCAGTGTCAAAAATCAATTAATACAAGTCACTCCATTCTTTCCTTGGCCCCATCACTATTTCCACCACCATGCAAATCTCTGATGCAATATAAAAACGTTAGATTATTTCATGGGGTCCACTTTTGGTAAATTAACGGTTGTGATCTATTTGACCCTACTTCTACTCATGACTTCTGATTCTTTCTCTTCAACGCTTCTTTTCTTTTGCAAGTCAATATTAATTTCGCTTGTCCAAGGTGAAAATTTCCCACAAAAGAAACCACGGTCAACAAAGCGCGTGTCGTACACCCTCCAACAGTTTTTTGTTTTTGGGTTACTCTCCAATAGAATTCACAATATCTTTGGTTGCATGATGCGAGAATATGAAAACAATAAATAGAAATAAATGTAGTATATGATTTTCTTACACCAAAATAGGAGGGGAAAAAAGAGAGCAAAATTCTAAGGATCTACGATGTGCTAAGTATTGCGGCTTGCTTGAAATTTCTCAACATTTATTTGTGGAGCGATTTCATTTTTGGTAATGTTTACTGTTTTGTTTAAGTGTCGTTTTACACATACAAATACTATAAATAAAATTTGTTTATTTTTGTTAAATATCTAATAACTAGAAATTCACATTTTTGATAAAGATATATGTATGGATTCAAACTACAACCCATATATATTATACAGTGTTCCTGTTAACGGAATGAAGTTCACACTGACAATATTGATTACTTTTAATATCATTATCTATATCAATATTATATACTAAAATTTATTATGTGCTTGAAGTATTAGACCATAATATGCTTATTCCTTTATGCCACTATTATTAGTTGATTTAGTGTTAATTTGTTTTTATTTGGTTTTGGTCGTGCATTTTTGCAATGTGAATTGTAATTGTATTTCCTATCATTGAGACATCCTGTGTTTTGAGGTAGTTTTTATTAACCTCTCCGTCCCATTCTATAATCATTCATGACATTTAAAGAAAAATAAGTAGTGTAATCAGTGACGGATCTTGGTAGAGACTCGTGGGTGCCATGACATCCCCTAAACTTTCTATATATATAATATTAGACATAATATATCTATTAGTTTCATCTGTTGTAGTGAAAAGGTAGACTTAAAATATCCCAATGGCCACGAGTTCAACACTCACGCCGTCTTGTTTTTGCATATTACTCTTGTATTTGTACATATTGCTTTCATACAAATTTAACCATTAGGCCAAATAATGATTTATGCTACTTCTTAAAACCGTTTGATATATATTTCATAGTGGTTTGTAATTGAGACTTAAAAGTCAAATTGAACTTGGTTCAATATATAACTTAATTTGATAAAAACTCATTGAGCTTGTAAATAGACTCAAATTTTGATACAAAACTTTTCTATGACTCGAACTCAAGCCAATTCAAATTTGCGAATAACTTAATTTCAATATTTAACTTGAATCACATTAGTCAAAAAAATGTTGGAGAAATATATTGTTTAAGTCTATTAAGAACAACAATTTCTTTTACAAATATACAAATGGGTTATCAATGAGGATCCGATTCCTACTCACTCACCAAAGAGAGCGTGAGGTAGAGTAGTTGAGAGAAATAAAAAGGTTTGACTTCTGAACGTAAAGCAAAGGGGTGTGGGAAACGCAACGTATAGAAAAGGCCATTCAGAAAGCGCCATGTGGAACGAAACAGTAAATAATTAAATTTACCTATTTATTACGATTTCATCCAGCCATTCTAGTTCTAGTATAATAAAAAAAAAATTCTCAAATAAAATTTATTTTGACATGCACATGAATGATAATGTTTAAAAGAAAAATAACACAAAGTGATGAAATTAAATTATATCTCTTTTAAGTTTTATCATTTATGTGTATATAAATACTTTTGATTTAGAGTTGTCGTCAACTAAGTATTTCTTCAACAATGGTTAAATCACTCTTTTTCTAACTCCATTTATATTTTAACATTTACTCTTTTATTTAGTGTCAGAGAGAATTGACAAAAAAAAGTGTTGATAACACTCATCTAAACCCTAAACATAAAAGTTTTGTTTTGCAAATAATGCATTTGATATAACGTTAAAGTGTTATCATTTTCAATACAAAATGGATTTTTAAAACTTTTTTAGTTTTTTAACTTATACATCTGTTGCACGGACAATTTTCAAAATGGATTTTTAATGCTTTTTTCTTAACTTGTACCTATGTGGAACATACACTTTTGATTGAAGGCGTGTTCCAGTGTTCGACACTGAGATGATGCCGACACTTATGATTACATTCAACTATCTTATTTTGTCAAAATTTTATCTATGTCGACGTGTCAGTGCCGTGTCCACGGACACTTTTGATTGAAGGCGTGTTCCGGTGTACGTCACCGACACGATGCCGACGGTTGTGATTACACTAAATTATTTCGTTTTCTCAAAATTGTATGTGTCGTTGACGTGTCAGTGTCGTGTTCGTGTGTATGTGTCCGTGCTTTAGAGACTTGTACTCTTATATACAAGTTAGCATGACCTTTTATACTTAATTGTAAGTGAAATTTTTTAAAATTATTATTCTATTTTTGAATTTATAACTTATCTTTGTGGGAAATATATAGTTAAAGGTGAGACTAGGGATTACTATGAAATGAATAATAACATCATTTCATTGTATGAGAGAGAGTAACATAACGTAGAAACAAACAAGGATAAGGTAAAGAAACAACTAAGAAAAGGGACCCCTTTCATTTCATCACACTGTCTCATTGTGTGGTGTACATGTGTGAGTGAACAAAGATCTTCAAAAAGCAAAACCTTTCACTTCATTTTCAAAACCAGTTTCAGAACCCTCTTCATGGTCCTGCTGGTATACTCTCTAAAACCTAAACTATATTTTTTTTTCTTTTCCCTTTGGTTTTGTTTTTTTCTTACACGTTAAAAAACCTCTGAATAGATTCTTGTACACTAGACCATGTTTTGTTCCTCTGAGGAATCTTTGTTTTTCTATAACATATATGTTAAATAAGAATGTTTTTTTTTATTGTTAGGATTCTGATACAGGAAAGTTTCATTTTTTGATGTTAACATCAGGTTTGGTTCAACTGAAGTAAATTATTAAGTTTCTCTCACAGAAAGCACAGTAAAAAACAGTGTGGTTAAGAAAAATGTATGGTGATTGTCAAGTAATGTCAACAATGGGAGGGAATGTAGTAGTAAACTCAGAATCTCTCTTCTCTTCACCGATCCATAACTCTAACTTCAACTTCATGTCAACAATGCCTTTTCAACCTTTTCCTTCTTCCATGGTAATATTTTTACTATTTGTTAAGCTTTTCATTTTTTTTCACTTGCATTTTGTATCTTATAGTAACTATTTTTTCATTTTTGTGAATATTTTTGAACAGAAAGAAGAAGAAGGAATGTTGAGAGGTAAAGAAGAGATAATGGATCAAAGTGGTTCAGGTAGTGAACAAGTTGAAGATAAGTCAGGAAATGAACAAGAGATTAATAATGAACAACAAGCTACAAAGAAGAAACGTTATCATAGACACACTGCTCGTCAGATCCAAGAAATGGAAGCGTATAAATACTAAAATCTCTCTTTTTCTCTCTATATTTTTGCTAGATCTCTTTCTCTCTATTATTTTAATTCATACAGTGAGAACAAAGTTTTAAATTACGGTCGCGGTCGCATATTTTCCATTATATTATATATGAACAACTATTTGACCTAACATATGGTTGACCTTGCTTTAACTATAGTCTCGTTAATATAAAGTGTGACATACTTGTATATTTTTTTTAAACCCTAAAAAAAATTTAATGTTAAATTCTTGCATGTGTAAAATAATTAATATACTATATATATATGCAGTTTGTTCAAAGAATGTCCGCACCCAGATGATAAACAAAGACTGAAACTAAGCCATGATTTGGGACTGAAACCACGTCAAGTTAAGTTCTGGTTTCAGAATCGTCGAACTCAGATGAAGGTACACGATCAAGAGTTTAAACTTTAATAATTAGTACATTACTTTTCAACTTTCCATTAAAACGTTTGTTCTTCTTTTTTTCTTCTTCTATTATAACCTTTGACGAAATGAATGTGAGAAAATTAAATAAAAACCCTAAACTGTTGTACAAGGTCTTTATTATTTAGAGCTACATTAAATATTTTACGTTGCACGTTTCTCAATGAAAAAACGCGTTTTCATTTGGTTTTTGCATTAAAAGTTCTTCAGCTATGAACAAACATCTATTACTACTAAGAAGTGATAAAAAAGAGTTTTCATTTCATATAGTTATGGTTATTGGTGTTGTCCATCATATACAGTCTGTATTCCATTAATGTAACGCATTTAACCTTACCTGTCACATGTGGTCTCCAAACGCTACTCATATTTATTGCTATATATCATCATTACTAGGGTTACACTTCAAACGGGTATTAATTTTTCAAAACCATTAAAAAAAATTGATGTACTAAAACCATTAACTATTTTTTTTTTGAAGGGTAAAACCATTAACTATTTATTCCTACAATAGAAACGTATCATTGTTTAGTACTATACGGTTGATTAAATATTGGTTGAGTATATTTATATTAAATAAATCAATGCATTTTTTTTTTGGGTACAAATCAATGCATATTTTAATTGTTTACTAATTTTAGGAGATATTGTTCTTGTTATTATGATAGGCACAACAAGATCGTTCTGATAATGTGATACTTAGAGCAGAGAATGAGAGTTTGAAGAATGAGAACTATAGGCTACAATCGGCGTTACGTAATATTTTATGTCCTAATTGTGGTGGGCCATGTATAATGGGACCTGATATGGGCTTTGATGATCACCAACTTCGATTTGAAAATGCCCGGTTAAAAGAAGAGGTATATAACTTTTCTTTCTTACTCAGAAAGAAAAAAAAAAAGAAAGCCTTTTGTTTCTATAATTTTAATTGAAAATCATGCTGGATATATATAATGTGATATGTCATATATAATATGTATTTGTTTTCTTTTTTATGAACCGTATGCAACTTCTTCACTTTAAGAATTTGGAAAATAAATAAAAGAACTAATTAATACAAACAATAATGTAAATAAGATAGAGCAAATAATGTAAATAAGATAAACAAAAAATAGTACATATGTTAATTGTTAAGTGGAAAAATGCATAACAAATAAAAAAACAAATCAACCGTATATTTTTAACAAGAATTAATACTATTTAAAAAAAAGAATTAATATTATTTCTCTCTTAAATAATCTTTAAAATGTATAAAATAATAAATAGTCTTTTTTTTTTACAAGAAAATAATAAGTAGTCTTTTGAGTACTGCCCTTTGGAAAGTAATTCATATTTTTTGATACCTCTAAAATATCTATTAGTTTTTTTTTTTTGGTACAAAAAATATCTATTAGTTAATTTAACTTATATATTTCTAATAACCCAATTTATCAATCATGGACGGTAATTTAGACAATAGGTTTATTTTTTTATTGAAATTGTATTGATTAAATGTGACCAGCTATGTGAAAATTCATCTAGTTTGTTATTTAATTACATCTTAACAATAGAGCTTTATAAGACAAATTTTCATAAACTTTAGGTGGATACTTTTTTTTTTTTTTTGACAAGACTTTAGGTGGATGCTTAAAATGTACTATAAATTGAAGGTTAATATTACTAGTTTTTTTTCATTAGTATAACAGTTTATATCACTATCTTTAACCTCAAATAAAATGATTAGCCATGGGAAAAAAAAAATTCTAATACCTAATCTCTAATAATAAAAGAAAAAAACAATGAAAAAGAGGAGTTAATAAATTATAAGGAAAGAAAAAAAATGCATGATTTAATTTTGAGTGTGAATATTTTGCAGCTAGATCGTGTGTGCTGTATAACATCAAGATACACCGGTCGTCCACTCCAAACAATGGCACCACCACCATCTCTTATGCCACCATCACTGGACTTAGACATGAACATTTATCCAAGGCACTTTGATCCAATGCCACCATGCACTGAAATGATTCCTGTCCCTATGTTACCACCTGAACCTTCACATTTTCAAGAGGGTGGTCTCTTGTTAATGGAAGATGAAAAATCACTTGCAATGGAACTTGCAGCTTCTTCTATGGCTGAGCTTGTTAAGATGTGTCAAATGAACGAACCGCTTTGGATTCGTAGCGGCGAGAATGATAGGGAAGTTCTTAATTTTGATGAGCATGCTAGGGTTTTTCAATGGCCTTTGAATCTTAAGCAAAGGAACGAGTTAAGGAATGAAGCTACACGTGATTCTGCTGTTGTTATCATGAATAGTGTTACTCTTGTTGATGCTTTTCTTGATGCTGTAAGTTTTGTTGTTTAGTTTTTTTAGCATTGTTTTCTTCTTTCTCTATTAATTTATTTCTATTAATTGTTTCTTATGAATTTTGTGTTTTTTTCTTTCTTTCTTTACCTTGTAGCAAAAATGGATGGAATTGTTTCCAACAATTGTTGCTAGAGCAAGAACCGTTCAAATTATAGCTTCAGGTGCTTCTGGCCATGCAAGTGGGACTCTTCAGCTGGTAGGTGTCAATTGATTGCTTGAATTTTGATGCTATGCTTCAAGATATTGTTGTGTTGATAAGCTTGATTTTTATGATATAAACCAATTTCACTTGTTAGTTGCTACGTGTAATATAACAACGATAATTCGGCTTAAAGAGAGGTCATTAGTATCCAACATGTGTCGGTATCAGACACCAACATATCATGGACACGTGTGACACGCCCAGTTATATATTGGTGTTTACATTGTCCTTGTTGTGTTGTGTCTGATGTTCGTGTTTGTGCTGCATAACGATCTCCTTTGTGATGTGTTTTATATCATTTTGTTTATTTAAAATTGCTATTTGAATATTGAATGAACACTAATATATAGCATATTTTTCCGAACAGATGCACGCAGAATTCCAAGTTCTTTCTCCGTTGGTATCCACCAGAGAGACTCATTTTCTTCGGTATTGTCAGCAAAATGCCGAGGAAGGAACCTGGGCCATTGTTGATTTTCCTGTTGATAGCTTCAACCAAAACTTTCACAATTCTTATCCCAAATACTGCAGGAGGTCCTCTGGCTGTGTGATCCAAGACATGCCAAATGGCTATTCAAGGGTACACAATTAGTCCTAGCTATTTTTATTACATTGTTATGTATTTCAATTATTCTTCAAAACATTAGGATGTTAATTTTTAATTATGCATGCAGGTAACATGGGTTGAGCATGCAAAAGTTGTAGAAAAACCTGTCCATCAAATATTTAGCAACTATGTGTATAGTGGAATGGCATTTGGTGCACAACGTTGGTTAGGAGTTTTGCAGAGGCAATGTGAAAGGGTTGCAAGTCTCATGGCTAGAAACATATCAGATCTTGGAGGTTTTATTTCAAAACTAAAATAAAATTTCTCTAATTTCGTCGCTTAGTATTAAAAAAATTATTTTAAAGTATAGAATCGGGCAACGAAACAAATTTTATATTTGACATTTTATTTTGGATCGCAGTGATACCTTCTCCGGAAGCGCGAAAGAGCCTGATGAAATTAGCAAATAGGATGATAAAAACTTTTAGCCTCAATATGACCACTTGCGGTGGACAATCATGGACTGCTATATCAGATTCACCAGAAGACACAGTTAGAATCACAACTAGGAAAATCACTGAGCCTGGCCAACCTAGTGGAGTGATTCTCGCCGCAGTTTCAACCACTTGGCTTCCTTATTCTCATACCAAAGTCTTTGATCTCCTCCGTGACGAACGCCACAGATCTCAGGTACCACAAAATATCCATCACCACACTATTCTTAAAATCACAGGGAATTGTAGATGCAATCGGTATGACTTTAATATCTTGATGTCGCGGTCTAGATTGCAGTCGCTAACATTTTTATGAAAATTCTACAACAAGTTATTTACCTAAATTCTTGATTTTATTTTATTTTACAGATGGATGCACTTTCTAATGGAAACTCATTAAATGAAGTGGCTCATATTGCTAATGGATCACATCCAGGAAACTGCATTTCCCTTCTTCGCATAAATGTAAGTTTTGATTTGATGTGTATTATAGATATAGTTAGTAACTCATAAAGGTGAAGAAAAAACTTATGATTTTCTTACACATGCAGGTAGCAAGTAACTCATCTCAAAATGTAGAGCTAATGCTGCAAGAGAGTTGCACAGATCAATCAGGAAGCTTAGTAGTCTACACGACAGTCGACGTTGATTCGGTCCAACTAGCTATGAGTGGACAAGACCCTTCATGCATTGCACTTCTTCCACAAGGGTTCATGATAGTGCCAATGGTTTCATCAAATGCTGATACATCATCTGAACAAGGTGTCACAGGAACACCATCATCTACATCTAGTGCCAATGCTGCTAGCTCAGGTTGTCTTCTTATCATGGGAATGCAAGTTCTAGCAAGCACAATTCCTTCTGCAAAGCTTAACCTTTCAAGTGTCACAGCAATCAATAACCACCTCTGCAACACTCTGCACCAAATTGAAAGTGCTCTTTGTAGCAGCAATAGCAACAATTGCTTTGTTGGGTCTTGCAATGAACCAACCACTAGTGCACCCTCCAAGTAGTGTGCACACCTTGTCCAAGTCATTGAAATTGTTCCTTCCTCCCTTTTGGATTATGAATTTTTAGTTATGGTTAGAGAAATTCGTATGGAAAAGTTGAATTAGCAACGGAAATTATTGACGAAAAATTATGAAATCCGTCTCATTGTCACGTAGTATAGTGACGAGTTAATTAGAGACTGATTTTATTATTTTCGTCTCAAATTTCCATTGCTAATTTAATCATTTTCCAACTATGGGAACATGATTGGTAGGTAATTGACTAGAGTAGTAAGGGAAGGAACAAGGGTATGAGTGTTTTTAAATAAATTATGGATTTTGAGTGGGGAATTTAAGTATATGGGGTGTATTGGAAAATTAAAGTTGTGTAGAACTAATTGATGTGTGTTTTGAGTGGGAGTGAGAGTGTAGTAATTAACATTGTGAAATGGTATTGATGTATGTGAGGAGGGTAGAGGGACCGAGGGAGTCAAGAGCGCACCAGATAATACCTTTAGTTTTCTAGTAAGGTCGTCATCTCGTATGATTCGTGATGATGGCTTCACTGGTTAGTTAGGGTGGTGTGGTTCGGGTATTGACTCCTGCTTCTATGTTAACCTCTACTATTCATTTCAATGTGTATGATCATTCAACTTAATTCAATTTCTCTTGTGGTTTGTCTCATTTCTCTTTTTTAAAATCATATTCTCATTTTTCTTTTGGTTTGTTAAATTGTTTTGCTTTGATTAGTTTCAATTCAACTATCTCATTTGTTGTGCCTAATAAAGATCCTTCAATTGATAAATTTTATACTCTTAATCTTTTTTATAAGCACTTCTTTTGTGAGTTCAAATGATGCTTATAAAAAAGGGAGGGAAGGAGTATACTCTTAACTTCAATTATTTTAATTTTTCTTAAGTATTAAATATGCTTTGACTCAAAATAAGTAAATTTTGGTTTTGATAATAAAAAGTACTTAACAAAACTCATCTTAGGACTTGAGTTGATCTGGTAGTGCTAGCTTGAGACTTTGAAGTGTGTCCCTCTTAAGATTTTAGATTCGATTATTCTTAATGTCAATTTTGATCGTCTAGTTTAGCTTTTTAAAAAAATACTCATCTTTGAAAGAAAAAAAATGTTATGTTAAATACTTTGGATAATAAGTATTTTATAGATCTCACATAAATTTTCATCAATAACTTCTACCACTTGTATCTCAAATTATTACATCCCCAACTTCTAAGAAAGGTTCATGATAATGATCCTATCATTTGCTAGTGCTAGAATATAAAACATTAAACATTACTCAAATATACAACACCCTATATGATGGATATCACCCCTATATGAAACCAAAGAGAACTTCATACTCAAACAAAATATAATTAAGCTCCACAACCTAATGGTCCATCAATTCAATTGTCACCACATCCACACCTACAAAGGCTCTATACAAGAAAAAAATTCCAACATTCCTGTAACATCAACGCAGCACACTACATTATAGCCTCAAAATATAGATACTCCCACCAAAGCAAAACAACATTTACTATATATTTTAAAGTAAATAATCACCTTCAGTTAATAACCAAAACAGTATTCTTGCCAAAAGCTACATAAATAGTATGGCCAATAAATGGAGAAAGAGAACTAATTGGTACAACACTAGGACAGCTGCATGCCGCCTGCAGGCCACCTACTTCCACTGATACTGTCAAGATTCAAGACTACACTTATTATGATTCACACATAACATCGACGAAAGCAAGTGAGGCCTAAAACAAATTTTGAAGTAAGAAGCTTTTTTTATTGGCCTTTTTGGTTATAAGATTTCATGAAAACTAATTTTTTTTGCTTGTTTGTCAAAGTGATGGTTTTAGTGACTTCACCCTTAGGGTGGTTCTGACATCCTTTTCCATTTAATACACAAACAATGAAGTTGTAGCTTTTAGAACCAAAAAAATTGTAGCAAGTCCACCATGCTTTTTCTTTTATTTTTCTCAAAAGTTAGCTCCCATTAATTATAATGCCATATACATTTTAGGGTATGTTTGGATTGAGGGTTAGGAGGGGAAGGGAGGGGAGGGCTTAGTTTTATTTTTTAAATTACAAACAATGTAAAATGCTTTTTTAAAATAAATTAAGTGTTTTTGATGTATTATATGATCATTTATCATGTTGTTAATTCAATTTTCTAAAAATTATTTTATAATATCCGTAATTTAAAAAAGAAAAACAAACCCTCCCCTCCTTCCTCTCATAAACCCTCCATCCAAACACATCCTTAGTGTTCTCCTTAGCCAAAGTATATTTTCAGAACCTGCAAAATAGTTGACAACTTGTTTAAATAGAATAGAAACCATTGTTCCTCAAAATACATTGTAATAATATCCATCCACACCTCCCACACAAAATACATTGCAACAATAAGATGTTTATTATTTCGTCGTCTGAATTGCATATAATTATAACTGACACCAAGTCTTCATCAAAAACTTCAAGACAAAATATACATGGATCATTTCATTTATATGATTGTTCAACATCCATTTATTCATTGTGGGACTCTACTCACACCAACACTACCTTCTATAGAGAAACTCCACCACAGTTTAACTAACAAGGCAATTTTTTTTAGGTTAAATTGTATGTTTGACCTCTTACATTTATTTTAAATTTTAAATTGGTCTCTTAAATCGATGACATTAGAATAAGTTTGACATTTCCATCAAATGTTAAGTTAACTCCGTCTAATACTTTTGAATAGTTAATTTTTTTAAGAAACAATATAACTGTAAATCATAATTAAATGGTAGCAAATAGAAATAATTTTTCATTTGGTGGTAATTTTGTTTAGGGTCACAGGATTCAAAAAAGAAAATAATTGTTAAATTTTATGAAGAAAAAGATTTTTTTTAATCTTTCAAGAAGTTGAATACACAATTTCCAAGATAAAGTTACTGTCCTTGTTAGCATTTCTTTTTTGTTTAGGGTTATTTTGAAATACAAGTAGATCGGATTTTCTAAACAACTCATTTTATATTGTTTAGGTTAGGTTTTCTTTTGAAGGAAGGAATGTTAGGTTTAAAATTTAATATTAATGACAAACTTATTTTAAATAAGAGATCAACTTAAAACATTTTAAACCTTAATGACGAACTTATTTTAATGTAAGGGGGTCAACATAAAACATTTTAAACCAAAAAGACTAACTAAAAACCTAAAATAAAGGGGTCTTATGCAATGTGGGGGGCAAATCACATGCAGCAACAAGCGAAGCATAACACAAGCATAACATTGATGTCTTTGAGTGGCTAAACTAGTTGATGGGTTTACGTGTGTTGGGTCGAAGGATTAAATTGAAGTAATTTTTGTTAAGTTTTTTTAGCAAATTCAATTTTTTTTTTAAAAGTCAAACTAGTCCACCAAAATTGACACTAAGTAGAATCAAACTTGAGATTTTAAAAGAATCACACTTCAAGGTACGTATCAAACCAACACTATCAAACTAACGTTTTTGCAAATTCGATTAGTTGGTTTAATCAGTAGAAAGCTAAAAATAAAAAAACATAATACAAATTGTTTGCACTACTACAGTAGGTTGTAGAAGAAATAGTAGTTGTCATTGAAGGCTAAGTGTTCAAAACAAAGGTTCGCACCAAAGTCAAAAAAAATTTGGAGGTTGGGTAATTTAACTAATTTGAGCTAAAGGGATTAGAGTATTTGAGGAGTAAAAGGTTCAAGGTTCGAATTTCAAATCCTGGTGAAGGAGAAGAATGTTAATATAACAACTAACATAATAACATTTGTTATTCAAAATAAAAAGTTAAAGGTTCTCGACCGATTCTATTTCTAAGTATTAATTAATTTTTTTTCCACACTTTCGTAAAGATTAAATTAGGATCCTTTTATGAAAGCTTTTAAACATAGAACATTTTCTCCATGCTTGAAAGTTCAAACTACAATGGGTGCTCTCCTCTTTGGTTTTAACATTTGGTGATTCTTTCTAATATGGGAGGCTACATTATATTCTTTTGGAAAAAGTTTGGAATAACTTGTCCAATAGATGTTTATAAATTAGTTTAATCTTTTCTAGAATCCAGACAATCTTTTAGAACCAATATTAACAATTCCTTAAGAGGTTTTCTCGTCACACCCTTAGCCATTTTGGATTATATAATTTGAAGGGTAAAAAACAGGCAACCCCCTATTTGTTCGGATTTTAGAATCCAAAACATAGAGCACATAAGCAAATGAATGGTGGGAAAAGAAATTTCAGTTCCTTAAGCCATTTGGGACAATATGCTCATGGGCTTTATCACTACTGGATTGTTGTTGGCTCAATATCATAAAGTCTAAAGTCATTTGATTTATAGAAAATTGCTCTTTACACTTCAAAAAATGTTCTCTCGCACTCAACTGCAGCTGGCTCAGTTGCACTTGAGTAAAACATGGAATCTTGATCAGCTATAGTGTGAAAGAAGATTCTGTGACCCATTTTATATGTTGAAATGTCACCCTATTTGTATCATGATCTAGTCTTTGAAACATACTCAAGTAATTGATGATTGAATATTAAAATTTTCATGTTGGCAAGTTTTTTCTTTTTTCTTTTGCAACCAGTGATTTTTTCTTGCATTCAAAGGGTAATTTTAATTCACCCTTTCCCTCACATTTACAAAATGTATAATCCTAATATGTTATCAAACTTTTCGGCCTTATGTTAGGTAAATGAAAACGGTCTTAGATTAGTTAGGCAAGTAATCTAGAAAACTTAATTAAGTATCTTATAAATTCGAGGTATGTGACTTAAGAAGTGAGCTTTAAGGGACACACATAAAGTACGAGGGAGCAAAAGGTATATAAACTTGAATTTTTGACCAAGATTCAATGCATGCCTAAGCATGCATCACTTCTAAAAGTAAAAAAAGAAAAATGAATTAAAACCGAACATCTAAAAATGACATCGAAAGTAGAAAGATCCCTTGAATTGGAATGAGTATATGTCGTTTAGACAATGGCCCCAACCAAGACAATTTGAGTAGTTGTGTTTTGATTTTGACTGATTCAACAACAAAAAATTAAGTCCAAGTCATTTGGTCTTTGTTTTGCCTAACATAAACACAACATCACTGTCTAAATAACGACTGAGTCAAGGTTTCAAAGGTTGTCAACGTATTAGAAATTTGAAATTTTGAACCAATCTCTTGAGACATTCTTTCTAATTAAACGTGACGTCTTTATTAAAGGTTTTCAATATGAAATTATTTATTAAAGGGTCAAGTAGCTATATGATTGAGGCTATATAAAATACCGGGTCTATCGTGATCATGGGTCACACCTTAATGAAATTTTATAATATAGTTTTGCTAACTTGTATGCACATTTCTTTATGTTATCAATCAATAGGAAAATAAATTGAGACGTGGGAGGTATATAACAAATCATATAAAAGAAATTGCAAATTGTTAGGTACAAGTAGATTTTGAATTACAAGGACGTATGTGTGTGTTTAGTTGGTTGAGACTTATTTTGTTTTGGAGAACAATAATTGGATGATGCATTTTTTTAGTTTCAAAGTCATGTTTAGAGGGGGAAAGAGGATGATTCAATTAATTAGATTGGCTAGGGTTAGCATCAGACTCGGTTTTTCTTAGGAGGTGATGTTTATTTTGGTGGGTGTTGATTGCATGGGTGTCTTTGTTGGTGTTTGTTTTTGGGTGTTCTACTTATATATGACGTTTTTGGTTTGTATTTTTTGTGACACCGGTCTCTGTTCGTCTTGGATAGAGACCTGGTTTTTAATAAATTTTTGTTGATTAAAAAAAAATGAGTAGGGTTTTAAATATTTGATTAGAAAGAAATAATATTCTTTTTAACGAGAAGGTGACGGATATTTTGAGAGGTGTCAGATCAAATAAAAAGGTCGTTGCAGTTTTAGTTTTAGTTTATCGATTAATAATGGGAAAAAAATAAAAAATTTGTATTTATTTTTTAGTTGGTAGAATAACCTACTTTCTTGTATCCAAAGAGTATGATATTCTAATTTTAGAATAGATTTTGAGTACCTTGTACTTATTTTAATGAAATTTGCTGTTAAATATACAAATCAGTATATAAGAGGAAAAATTGATACATTGGTGGTGGGAGATAACAAAAGAAATCTATACTATATATAAAGGAAACTATCCCTTTCAGTACATTTTTGGGTTGGAATTTTCTTTTCAAAAATACCCTTAATTTTAAATACAAATAGCCAATTATAAAATAACACGTGGATTACTAATCAATGTCACTAATCGCCACCATTAACCCTCTTTTATCACCGTTAACCACAGATCAAACTCACAAAAAGTTTAAAAATTATATTTGCATTCTTTATGTCTCTTCTCATGAATTCAAATCGATCCAGAATTCATCATAGTACCCTCTAATCACATCTCATCACCTTTAAAATTTTTAGAAAGTTCCAAGGCTCAAGAACTTGATTAATACTTCTGAAGCACCAATGAATGGAATATCTTTAAGGTCCATTTCATGAATTGAATATCTTTCTGTTTTATCCTTCGAGCAATTTACTTTCCGCCAACATTACAATTCAAGCTTTGTTTTTACTTTTTTTTGTTAGAAGAATGAATGAATCAGAATTTGAGAAAATCAAAGGTGAACAATAATCACTTATGCAAAAAAAAAAAAAAAATCCAAAGTTTATGTTTTATCCTGCTTTACTTCTCACGAGTCTATGAGTTTTTTTAATTTTTTTAAACAAAAATAATAGCCGATGAGGATTGGACTATAAATCCTCTAAAAAAAAAGGTTAGTAACAAACGTGAGCAAAAAATAATGTTAAAGATTGGACTTTAAATCCTCTAATAAAATATTAGTAACAAACGTGAGCAAAAAATAATGTTAAAGATTGAAATATAAATCCTCTAATAAAAGATTAGTAACAAACGTGAGCAAAAAATAATTTTAAAGATTAGACTTTAAATCCTCTAATAAAAGATTAGTAACAAACGTGAGAAAAAAAATCAGTAATAAACATAAGCAAAAAATAATGTTAAAAATTACACTTTAAATCTTCTGATAAAAATATTAGTAACAAACGTAAGCAAAATATTAGGATGAAGCCCCAATGACAAACAAATACTGTTTTTAAGCATTAGATCGAACACTAAAAGATATTTTAGACTCTGATGCTCCATTTGGTGGAAATGTTATGATCATGGGTGGAGATTTTCGTCAAGTACTTCCAGTTATTCAAAAAGGTAGTAAGGCACAAATGACATCTGCATGTATTATTAGGTCTTCTTTGTGAACTAATACCAAGATCCTACATTTAGTACAAAATATGCGATCAATGAATGATCATGAATTTGCACAATTTCTTGTGCGAATTGGTGACAGTGTTGAACCTACTAAACCCAATGATATGGTGATGATACCTCCTCAAATTGCATTACCATGGGAAGGAGAACAGTCAATACAAACTCTTATTGATCATATTTTTCCACAATTACATTTGCATGGGTAGGATGCAACGTATATGGTCGAAAGAGCCATAATTACACCTACAAATGATGGTGTTCAAAAATTGAATGACATAATTATCAATCAGTTTTCAGGAGAAGAACATAATTTGTTGTCATTTGACGAGGTTGAAGGGGATGCTCATAACTTATATCAACATGGATTCTTAAACTCAATTGCTCAGGGAAGTATCCCACCACATATTTTAAAGGTAAAAAAATGTGCACCTTTGATGTTGTTGCGAAACATAGACCCTAGATATGGTCTGTGTAATAGGACACGATTGTTATGTCGTGGTTTATTTAAGAATATGTTGGATGTAGAAATCCTAACAGGAAGCAATGCTGGAAAAAGAGCATTCTTGCCCAGAATTAAATTAAAAACAAATGCGAGTTCAGATTTCCCTTTGTGCTTAGTAGAAAACAGTTTCCCATTAGACTAAGTTTTGCTATTACCATAAATAAGTCACAAGGGCAAACCATTCCCAGTGTCGGAATCTATCTTCCACGACATGTTTTCAGCCATGGTCAATTATATGTAGCTTTATCAAGAGGAGTTTCTCAAAATTCAACAAAAGTTCTCATTAAAGAAAGGAAAATAGAATGAGAAGATGAAGACTTTACGGAAAATGTAGTTTTTATAGATATTCTTTTATCGAAATCATAGCATTGTTTCTTTTACATAACATGTCATTTATACATTTATGTTATGATGTTACTAATTACTTTTAGAATAAACAATAAATGATCATTATTTTATCTTTATTTTGTAATATGCAAACAAACTAAAATATGTTGAGTTCATAAATAATTTTGTTATATTATTTGACAATATTTTATTTATAAATCAAAATATCAATAATTTTCGTTAATATTTTAAAATTTAAAAATTTTAATAAAAATTATACAAACAAACATAATAAAATAATAACATGCGTTAGCGCAGTAGAAAGAGCGGACAGACGGACACGATAACGTTCGTCTTTCCGCTGGTAATAAATAAAGGGAAGATTATGGATTGCAATGAGATTTTTAGAATAACAAGGACGTTTGTGTATTTTTTTTTTATATAGCTTAATACCCATTTCACTTGTAGCGTGCACCTAGGTCGAATTTTCACAATATGTCTGCAAATTCAGCTTTAACATTATGTAATGTAAGATGCTAACTACATTTAAGTGTGAATGTTAAGAATTTTACGAATTGTAACTATATATTGAAAAAAGTAATTTTAAATTTCTAGAGATATTTTTTTGAGAGGAACTTTTTGAGATATAGAAATGATGAATGATTCTAAATAATAACTTCACCATGAGCTCTCTTTCGACCACTTTCGCAGCCATTGTTTGGTGGGTTTAGCGGCATAAAAATATGATGTGTCTAAGCAATGATAATTGGTTCTTAAAGCGTCTCTTATTCAACATTTAGAGTATTGTGGAAATTTTTAAAGTTTGTTTCTCTAAAAACTCTTAAGGTGCTTGAACGGAGAGATTCATCAAGTGGAACAATAATAATCTCTCTAGTGTCATCCTTAATATTGATGGTGGTTGT
This sequence comes from Medicago lupulina, assembly GCA_958299785.1. Classification (NCBI taxonomy): domain Eukaryota; kingdom Viridiplantae; phylum Streptophyta; class Magnoliopsida; order Fabales; family Fabaceae; genus Medicago; species Medicago lupulina. The sequence goes on from OY283146.1 coordinate 12,075,906, forward strand.
CTTTGCTCTTCTGTTAGGGTTGGTTACAGTGGAGTTTTACATTATGATGCAGGTTTCTACTTATCAGGTTTTTCCGGCTACATTCATGGTTCTTTTGACATTTTGTTTGCTGAATTATATGTTATTTATCAGGACCTATTGCTTGCTAAAAACTTGAATTTTATTGACCTCATTTGTTACTCTGATTTAGTGCATTGCGTCAATCTCATTCAAGGTCCCTCCATGAAGTTTCATGTCTATGTTGTTTTGATACAAGAGATAAAGTAGTTAATAGCGCATATTAATGTCATTGTTCGTCACACTCTTTGTGAGGAAAATCAATGTGTGGATTTAATGGTCAAATTTGGAGTCCTTTGAATATTGAGTTCTTACTTCATGGTTCTTTTCCCTAGCCTTGTGATGAAGAAAATATATAACGTTAATACCATAATTTTTATATGACATAATTCATTCTTACAAAATCGGTTTGATTGCAAGGAGTGGTTGTTGTTATAAACTCTCTCTATTCTTCTCGTGACTTGGATTATTTATCAATAGTAAACATCTCACTAGGCTAAGCCCAGTATGAACTATGAATTGAAATATTGAGATTGCGTTGTTTCTTAAACTTTATAAAATTGAAGGAAATATGTGTTAAAGAAACAATGCAAAAACTATCACTGATGTGTCTAGGAATCAAGAAAATACCCCATGATTGGAAGAGGAGGGATGATCCAGCATCACATCAACAACTACGCACACCACAGGCCTCATCAGATATTAAAATTGAAAATGACACTTTAACTTGAAAAAAAGGTTCATTTAACTTTTCCAACTAATTAAAAATATCAAAATAATTCATTAATCACAACATTCAATGCATTATTAAATTTGTTTCTAAAAAAAAAATTAAGTAAAACTTATACACTGTGATCTTAATTAAAATATCTTAGTTAGTAACATCATTAACATCTACAGAAAAACCTGTAAACTGAACTTCAAATTTAGGCCTTAGATTAGGTAGAACTAACTAATACCGTTAGGTGATGATTTAATTATATTCCATAATACATCGAACCTTATATACAATTTTTTGAGTACATATAATATAAACTTAACGTAACTTATGAACTTATCATAAAATGATATATTTTTCAACTAAAATCACATTAATTTGGTGGGTTGGAATTGGAACTAGAATCTGTCACAATGAAGAATTTGATTTGAAGGAATAAAATATGTGGGGTTAAGTTAAAGTTCTTGTTATATGAGCAGTGACTGCGCAGACAAAGGAACCCTTCTTTCTTATTCAAAAAAAAAAAAGGAACACTTCTTTCTTTCTTTTTTTTCTTTTCCTTTTTTATGTGGTTGTGATATATATAAATATAATATATGCATGGTTGGCTATTCACAATATGTAAATACCTTAGCTCTCAACCAAATGTGGACACAAAATATAGTTACAATATTATGTACCCACATTAAAGTTCTAAAGTTGGCCTCAACTTTTACTTTATAGCTATATTATTACGTGGTAGCTTCCCTTACCATAAATAAACCCTACTCTTCATAATAGCCATAAACAAAACCTTCATTCCTTAATTCCATGCAAATTCCTTTGTTTATTCCATTCTAAAAATGTGTGACAATGTATCAACCTCAAGGAATTTTATTTTTGCACACATATTCTTGAAGATTCTTTCCCTTTGTGATACATATTACTTTTAGTCAAATTAATACACATTAACTATAAGATTTGAAAACATGTGGATAAATAAAATTCCAATCAAGAATATAAAATAATTACGGGGCCTATCATCATGTGAAAACACAAAGATTTGGGTCAGTTAGTGGGACATAATATATAGCATCTGAAAAGGTTGTGCTCCAATGAGTTTTTTCCACCTTAGTAATTCACAAAAGTTTTTTCTAACTTACCCATATTTTCTATCAAGGTGGGAATGAAATGGTCAGAGAATAACGGTTTTTGGTAAGCTATCTTTATACGTGTCTGATGCTCATGGTTTTTGTCCTTGTTGTGAACTAAATTAACTTTAACGTACAAAAGTCAAATTCTTCTTTCAATCAAATTTGAAACCTTGTACTTATCTACAACAATGACATATGTATAAATCATCATAAGATAAGATAGTAAATGTGATCAAATAAAATTTGTTGACGTTCGTTATGACTTTGAAAATTGTCTCTTTTATCTTTTTAGTGTTTTTTCAAAACCAAAAAAATTGCCTTATGGGTTTTTAGAATTCAGTTCCCACTTGTACTTTCTCTCTATACTTTAATTTCACAAAGGATAATATTTAATAATATCCTTTTTGCTAAATATCGAATAAAATTTAAACGGTGAATCTTGTTAGTTTGAACAAGTAATTTTACAAGCTATTATTATGTCAATAATACGACAGCAGGAAGTAAGATTGGAAGAATTTTTGCACATGCTATGACTTTGGCCAATAATTGGCCTTGTTAAATGCTAATCCCACTTGATCATAGAATATTCTTTCACAATTTCATTTTTATTCATGGAAAAAAATGATTAGGTAGATACACCAAATAGTTGACCATTGGAATTAAAATTGACCTAAACCTCATTTGGGTTACTTTTCTATGTTTCATCTAAAAAAACAAAATCCTTTTGTTGGCTTTCCTAGAGTATATTCTCATTTACGTCTCTTTGACTAACTGCAATGAGGCAATCAGGCAACCAAGTCAATTGTATTGCTCAATGATGAGACAAAAACAACAACTCAATTTGTATATCATAAATATCCAAATATGGATATGTTTTTTAGAAAATAATATGGATTTTGTTAGCAAGAACCTAAATCTACTAAAGTCAACTCATCTAAATTTTTTATTGGAGTAATATTTTTGAAAAATGCAAATGAGTGTTCTAAGGGTATTCTTGTAAGGACTTTAAATAGTATTATCTTTGGTCCTTTTTACAAGAAACAATTGACTTTTTAGATATATTGAATAAATTATGTATCTGGTTTAGATTCTAGATCAGTATATATTATTCAATGTATCTGAAAAATCAATTGTTTCTTGTAAATAAGATTGGAGGGAATTTTTTTTTTACGAACACATGTACATTCAATACATCGAAAATTGGAATATTGTTAAGTTTTTCTACTAAATCATTTCTTAATTTATTATCCTTAAAGAGTGTCGGCTGCCGACAGACTACTCGTTAGCAAGACTCATATTTTTTGTATTAACTATTAGTCCTTAGAGAAAATATCATAATAATTTGAATTTTGGCTGATAGATGAGTAAAGTATGTTAAAGATTATTTTACACGATATTCTTAATTGATTATTTTAGATGAATTCGTTCTAGATTGTTTGTTAACCATTTAAGCACATCACTTACTTTACCAACATGCTATAAAACCATTTAAGTTTATATATATATATATATATATATATATATATATATATATATATATATATATATATATATATATGATTTTGCTAGAAGACACCTTTTATGAAGGTGTGTTTTAACAAGTTATTTTATAGGTATTTGTTAAAAGACACCAACTAATATTTATAAAGGTGTCTTTTAGCAAGTTTATAACTAAAAAGTGGAAATCACACGTTGAGGTTGAGGTGTGAGTTGCTAAAAGACACCTTTATGGGTGGCTTCTAACATAACTCACACACACACATATATATATATATATATATATATATATATATATATATATATATATATATATATGTGGGGTTTGCTAACTTAGACCAACAAAAAAACATGAAGGTCCAAGTTAGCAAAAGTGCACATTTTCATTGGACAAAAATAACATTTTTCTTTATTATTTAAAACTAATAACTTGAGGCTTACATTAGTAATTTTCATTAAAACTTATTTCTTAACTTGCACCTATTTGCTAACTTAGACCAACAAAAAACACGAAGGTCCAAGTTAGCAAAAGTGCACATTTTCATTGGACAAAAATAACCTTCTTCTTTATTATTTAAAACTAATAACTTGAGGGTTACATTAGTAATTTTTATTAAAACTAATTATTCCTTAACTTGCACCAATTTGCTAACTTAGACCCACTTTTATTTTATAACAAATAGCTTGAGGAATATTTACTAAACTATCCCTTACTTTATATTGGTTCATACTAGTGGATATTGGTTTTTTTGTCCAAATGAAAAGGTGTACTTTTGCTAACTTGAACAATCATATTTTTTGTTAGTCTAAGTTAGCAAACCCTTATATATATATATATATATATATATATATATATATATATATATATATATATATATATATATATATATATATAGACACACACCCACCCTCGTAATCCTTCTAGATAGATAATGTTCCTATATGTCTCCTCTATATTTGCTTATTTTCAAAATGTTTTATTTTTGTTTACCTACTTTTTAGAAAACAAAAATAATAGGTCATGGATTAGGCGGTATGGGATGAGAACGAATATATGGGCATTATATATTTTTGTATTACATTAACTAATTAATTAATTATTCAAAAAAAAATTAATTAATTAATAACTCCTTTTGGACTCCTTTGTAAGTAAAAAAAAAAACTCCTTTTGAACTTCATCATTTGGTCAAAAGCTCTATTATTATAAGAACAATTTTGAAGGATATTCGATCTAGAAAAAAATGTAGTACATCCGTAACCTCCTTCTTTTTAAGGAAAACCTAGTAGATATATATCCCTACACACCACAAAGAGATATATCAATAATGGTGCCTCTATTTTTAGTAACACATTCATCTTTCTTGTAGATTTACTACCTTTGCTTTTTGGAACACTATCAATATATTCATTCTTTACCATTCATAGATAGACTAGTCTAACATATGCTTGTGAACACAAATTAATTTTAACTCATGTTAGAAATTCAATGTACAGCCTACATTAACTTTTGGTGAATGATGACTGCCTCTTTGTTATGGTCGTGTTTAGATTATGTAACAAAACAAAATCAACTACATTCACATCGATCTATCTACATGTCATTAATTAATTAACTTTATGCAACACTTTGGTACAACATGAGGATTGAAATTTCCTTGTTTTCCGTACGGTGTTTTTGTTTTATGCACACACAAAAAAGAACAGGGCACGTGTGAATTATTTCTATATATAGAACCTGGAGACTCCATTCCAAGAATTATGCATTGCTGTTTTGTGCACTAGTGAGAGTTTTATTGTCTCTATTAAGACCATATCTTCTTGGCCATAAAAAATGGGACCAATTCTTCAAAATAATATGATCGGATTAACTTTTATAAGAGAAAACTCTAAACATTAGTTTTAACATCAAAATTATTGGTCAACTCATTTTTATGTGAATGAATTCAAAAAATAGAAGGAAAAAAAAACTCTAGCCATGTTTTCTTTACATGTAGCTTCTCATATAGAGTGTGGAATCTAGTATATTCTTGGTTAGGATTTGAGGGAGCAAGTCATAGTGTGACAATGTTATCACTTTTTGTAGTATGGGGGTACTTCTTAGAGAGTAAGCTATCTTATATTGGATAGTGGTAGTCTAGCTATTCGTTGTTGAAAAATAAAATATATTTTTAAGGGAGACATGGTGGATTGTAACTTTATCGTCTCTTGTGTACAAATCTTATCGTGGATGTGATTTATAGTGATAAGAGAAGGCAAATTGTGGACTCTTATTCACATTGATGCATATATCTTATAAATTGTCTTCAAAATGTATAATTGATTAAATTGTTGATATTGCATAAAATATTTTTTATTGGGTAATCATATCCAAAGTATCCCTTAAACTTGCTCTTAATAAAAAAATTTAAAAAAAAAACTTATTTTTTTTAAATGAGAAATATTTTTTTTTGGTGTTATAAAGTAACGAGACAAAAAAAAAAGTAGAAATTAAGTTTTAAATTTATCTTTTAGGATGAGAGATTTCATGTCAGGAGAAAGGCATGTCCAACACCTTTAATGTGATCCCTCCATAACCATAAAGTTTTCACACAAATTTTGTTCTCTAAGAACATACACAATGTAGTATTGCTATTTCCATGTAAAACATCTTTGATATGAAGGGTCTCAGTAACATAAGTGTGCAAGGCATGATCACGACCAGCAATAATCAGCTCAACTGCTTCCAAGTAATTACTCTCGCAAATAATGTTGTCATAACCTATTTTTGAAACAAAAATCAAGACCTATCTGGATAACACGCAACTCAGTTAATAACGCATCACCTCCAAATTCATAGTGAGAATAACCAAATATTTAATCTCCATCTTGGTTGCGAACAACATCATCGGCACCTAAGCACTCAAAGTCCTCTACAAAGTTACTATAAATATTGAGTTTGAGTTTACCTTTTGGAAATGGATCCAATAAGCTAAGAGACGCGATTAGTATGGATCCAGTCCAAAATTAGGATAGTCAGAAATGCATTCATCATGTAACAAAAAGGTATTTTGCACCACATCTTGAATATGTCAATGTTGATCCTCAAAAATAAAATGGTTTCTCCTACACCATGCATACCATACTCCTGTAACAAACAAAATAGAGGAGGTACCCTTTGTCGTCTCATAAAACCAAATCTTGACATTGATTTTAAAGAAAAAAATTACTCCCTCCGTTTCAAAATACATGTCCATTTTGGAGAAATTGTTGTAACCAAGAAGCCAAATAAATTTTGTTACTTTTGATGAAATTATGTGTGTGTTTTCTATAGTACCTTAACCATTTATTATTTCATTCTATTTTTTTTCTCTCTATAATAAATATATAAGGGTATTATTGACAAGACAATAATTAATGTTGCATTGAAACTTGAAATGGACAAGTATTGTGAAACAAAATTAATCTTCAAAATGGACATCTATTTTAAAACAGAGGAAGTATGATAAAACCTCATATTCAAGCAGAGTCAAAGCTCTCAAAAGTGCGGATAATCATGTAAACAGTGAAAAATATGAAATATTTTTTGTTTAAACTTCCTTTTACAAAACTAGATACGCTTATGACACATTCCAAAAGACATATCGCCACTTTATAAACACTTATATTCATATAAGAAACTCTTGAAATTTTTTCAATTCACACAAAAACTCACATGTGTTCCAACACACACTCCATCCTTTTCTTTAGTTTTCAATTTATTTAAGCAAAAGTTCTATGCCATTTTACAAGCATAATATGTAATATAGAAAGAAATCCCATATCATTTACTAGCATATATTTAAAGTCTTCTTACTCAATATTTAAAGTTGTAATAGGTTGAGTTGAAGGTTATGGAAGTGAGGTCCCCAACCCGCCTCTATGACACCACGTGACACCTCATGGTTCCATGATGTCTTTGTCCTACCAAACTACCCCCATATATACACAAACCATATCCAGAGTATCTTTGATTAAGACTTCGTTTATAAACAAAAATCAATAGTGATGTATGATATAAAGTGTTTCAGATCACCCAATTAGCTTTTTTATATCTAGCTAATCCATCACCCTTTCAACTCTTTCTATTGCTTGGTTCTTATGTCCCACCTTCGTGCAATGCATGTAGATATGTACTCATGATTAATATGTATGTTATTGATCAAAAAAATTAATATGCGTGAACAAGACTATGAATAAAGTAGTGGTGAATAAAAAGTTTTAGGTTTGAATTTTTATTTACATTTCTTATTGTTCTAAAATGTCATTTATTTTGCTAAAACAACATGTCAACTTTTATTTACTTTTCCTTTGAAAAAAAAAACTTTATTTATTTTCAAATCTTGTTATTTTTTGAAATAATTTACTAATCGTGGAATAGAAATTTACATACTTTTATGATGTCAATTCTCAAGATGGTAATGGTTTTTACCTTTTCACCAAATTAATCGAGAAATTACATTAAAAAAGAACATTTTCTGACGTTGATTAAACCTCTTAAAAAGTAATCCTAGTACTCATTTGGAACGTTTATAAGTCAAACCCAGCTAAACGATTGGCTAATATCAATTGTCAACGACTCATGTTTCACCATTGATCAATATCCATGACCATGTGCATATTAATGATCCACATGCTCATTTTCTAATCCAATTTCCTCCACTCACCTCACTTGTTTATTTTCTAATCATTTCGTTAATTTTATTTATGTTGGACTATATGTCTATATCCAAACATATCAATGATGAAAGGCCGTCTATTTTGTATTTTTAAATGGATAATAATACTCTTTTAGATAGAAAAGTGAGTAATCTAAATTAAGCCAAAGTAACAAGGTTGGGTCTTCCTATACAAAACCCTTTTTTCTAATTTTGCCTTTTTTGTCTTATTTTATGACTAACTTGAAACTTGGACCAACTCACTGAAATTTTCCCTTAGTAGCGTGATATTGTCAATTCACCCTATTTTGGGTCATTTAACTTCCAAGATTTTGGGTGCATTGGAAAACTTCCAAGATTTTGGGTACATTGGAAATGTACACCTCTAAAATTTACCCATCCTTTTCCCTCATTAACACTCGTATGCTTTACCTATCATCATCACTTTAGTAGGTAACCACCATAAATATGGCATAATAACTCCTCCTCCTCCTCAATTATCTCCTATCCAATTTTTATATGGTCCCATCTTCATCATCACATAGATTACAAAAGAATCCTAACAAACACTCTTTGAGAATTTTAAATTAAAAAATTATTCATTAAAAAGATCAAATACATCAATTTTCAATGTATTAGAGACATAAATTTTATAAGGGTTTTTATAAAAACTTAAACTAACCGGTTCTCAATTAACATTTTTATAAAAATTTTTAGAGTAAATAACCATATTTGAATTACCATATTGCATAAAATGAGAGTGCATCTTGAGAAAATAACCTTGTATCTTTCTCATGTGTGTTTTCTTCCTCTTTTTATTTTTGGCAGCAATATGTTTAGTGAGAAATGCTTAGATGGGCACGGGACCAAACATTTTCATTTGATCACATCCAATTAAAAGTTGACACGTCACAAACAATTAAGAGAGAGAAAAAAGCATTAAAAAAAAGAAGAAAGACGAGAAGAAAAGAAAAGAGAGAGAAACCCAGCTTGGCTGCGATGCACCGAGGGGGAGGAAAACGATGACCGACACGTCGGCGACGACAGCCTCTCCAAAAACAGCAACGATAACAATGGCAAATATGATGACTACAATGTTGGCCTCGCAGGAAAAGAGTGTTCTTAAACGTGACGACGGCTAAGAGACAGAATCGAAGCAGACCGCGCGACGGTGGAAGAAAGGAAATACATAGAAGAAGAATTGAGATTTAAGTCGCAAATTCTATTCTGATACATTTGTGTTTTGTTTTTGTACATCGTCTTCGTCATGGTTGTTGTTTCTGGTGGGGCCAACGTTGTCGTCGTCATCATCTCTTCCATCGTCATGGTTGCCGTTTCCAACCAGGCAAACGTTGTCGTCTTCGTCATCATCCATTCCAGCGAGTCCATCATTGTCGGTGTGGTCATGGTTGTCCTCTCTTTATCAGTGGCATGGCAGCTCAGTTTCTCACCTTACTACGATCTGCTTCCACCGCCGCGTCGTCCACACACTTGTTTTCTTCACGTATTTCTTTTTTGTTTTTTTTTTTTGGTATTTTTTCTCACTCTTAGTTTTCTATGACATGTCAGCTTTTAATTGGATGTGATCAAATGAAAATGTTTGGTCCCGTGACCATCTAAGCATTTCTCTTAGTACCTCTTGTGTTTTGTGCTTGTTTTGGTAGTTTAAGTACCTATTTTACTTTGTAGTTCACCTTTATTAATTAAATAATAATATATTGTTAAAAAAAGTGATAACATTCCTTTTTATCAAAATTCAAATTTTAACTAATATATTGTAAAAGTTAAATCCTTTCCGCTAGAATCGACCCTCTCTTTGGTCTCAATTAACCATTTTTACTACTAACAATTTAGAATCTACTATTGCATTTTTTTTCCCATTTCTTATTTTGAATTTAACTATAACTAATTCATACCATTACCAGTAGGCAACTTTAATTAGCATACTACTTCATATCATATGTGTGTGTTTCTTACTTGACAGAGAATGGTTGGTGGTGGGTTCACATGTGGTCCCCCAAAGGAAATATACCAACATTTTTATTTTGCTTTTAAAGTCACAACAACATAAAACGGACTATAGGTATTTAAGTGATTTCACACTATTCAGAAGGCATTTTGGTCAATTACAAAAGTTTCCAGAAACAGAATCTTTACACTTACTCCTCCAACTATAACCCAACTGGCTTTATTAAATCATTGAAACTACTAAAACACCCCTATGAAGAAGCAGCTTCTCACAATAAGCTGATTTAACCTGAGCTTACACGCAAAGCAGGGAAGCTTCCTCTAAAGACAGTACAATAATGTTTTCAATAGGTTTCGTGTGACCCATTTAGCTGCATTTAATGCGTGTCACTCACTCGTGAATTGAATTATTAAAAAAGTGATTTTTTGTCACTTCATGGTATATATTGAATTAATTATTTAAGTTGAATTGTATAATTGAACTTCTTTTACATGAGGTGACTACGAAGAAATGAAGGTGTAAATAAACTTTGTGTGGACCGTGGAAGAGATTGATATGTTGACTTGGCCGGCTAGCGAAGTTTCTACAAGCCAAGCCGCCAAGTGGACTATTATTTGAAGAGGTGAATGTGTGTTGAATTTGTAATGATTAGACCAACTTCCTTGTAACAAAAAGCTCAAAAGAACAAACCGTCCAATTGAAAAAGAAAAAAAAAAAAGGAAGATGATTTTCCCACGGAAAACGTAAAACCATTTGCGAGATGTAGTTTTTTTTCTTCTTCTTTTGGCACAACATTTGGTTTTTCCTATGTGTACATTGATTTTGTTTGCTAAACTAATAAAGTACGTGTTTAATTTGTATTTCTATAGACTTTTAAGAGTCTATTCGGCTTAATTTTTTTTTATTTGGTCAAAAGAAAAGATGTGAATTAAATTTAAAATATTTGAAATCAAGTAATTGAGTTCAAATGGTTAATGAGATTTACAGAGTCGTTCGAAAAAATTTGAGTTTGGTTTTTAGATGAAATAAATTTTTTTTGGATTATCATTATATCAAGGTCGAACTCCATATTATTGAAGTTCCCTTCTTTTAGGAACTGTATGTTAATGCCACTAAAAAGATTGAAATGTTTGGTGAAATCAATCGTTGAATTATCTGATAATTATAAAAGGATATAAAAAGGCAATTTCAATTAATATGTGTTTCAAATTAGGTTAAGGTTCGTTCCGTCAACGGATCGGGTCGCTTCAAGCCATTAACGCGTACAGACTTTAACATGGATTTGCCCTAAATACTTTGAATCAAGGCCACATAAGTTGATCTAAAAAGTTGGTAGCTCTGAGTCGTTCATATCGGGTCCAAGGCCAGCTTATCCTAATTTACTCTCAGATATCCCTGGATGACAATTATCCAGATAAGAGTTAAGGAGTTAAAAACCCCATCTATCACTATAAAAGCTATCTAATGGTCTCTGACCAAGTACACATTTTTTTACCCTGAAAACATCATATATTCAACTCATTCTTAATTGACTGTTGGAGTGCTTCCAAGTACACTACCCCCTCCAAAGAGGGAAAAAGCTACTGGTTAAAGTCTGACAACTCTGAGTTGTCTTCATCACCACAAGGTGGAAGATCTCTGGTCTTGGCGGATTATTTACGACAAAACTAATGAACGAACCCGTAAAACAATATTCGCTTAAACAAGATGTAATGGTCAACACTCGATTCCAATTAGTAGCAAGTGGTGTCGTTGGTGGCGCTCAGCCTCTTGATAGATGGAAGCACAACTTCATCCTCTCCTCCGCCTAAATGCAAAATCAACGTCACAATTGGACCAAGACGATTCCACCTCATTCACGTCCAGTCGCAAGCATCACAACCAAAACTTCAACATACAGAAAATGCCACCCTTAAATGGATGTTCAAAGATTGGAAATCTTCTTCAGAACCCCCTAGTTGCAGTTCAATGTTAATCGGGGATCATTCATTCTTTCCCTGCTTCCTTAACTGCTTTCTCAGCTTCAAGGGTTGGTAATGACTTTTTGGCTCTCTCGGCAACTTCATCTTCACCTTCAAAGGGAAAATTCCCACGCGCTGATTTCAAGTACATAAGAACAATGGATTAATCTTTATTGACATGGCTCAGTTGATCAGTCAAGAGGGTGTTCTCCTCCATCGAGACAAACCTCACCTTATCCAAAGTCATTATCCTCTCCTTCAGAGCTGATATACATGTCTTTTCTTTCTTTAATACTTTGACCTTATCCTTCAAGATCATAACCTCATCGAGCATGCTTTTTGCAGCCTGTTCGGTCTTCAAGAGTTCCTCATGAAATCCTTTAGAATTTTTGAGCTTACCCCGCTTTTATAGAAACTTATTTCCCAATTAGTCGATCTTCAACACCAAGCCTTTACCTACCTCTTATTCATTCATGTTGTCCATTAACTTTTATTCTTAAAAATTGAACTCACGGTTCGCGATCATGAACGAGAAAGTCATGGAAACCATTTTCACCATGTATGATACATATTTTGCCACGACGTTTTGCCGGTTAAGGGAGTCAAGACTCATGATAGCATCTGCATCCGCCCCGTCAATCGAAGCACAAAGGTCCACCATATTCGCATGTAAAGATTTTGTAAAAAAAAAAGAAGGCACTAGTCCCCCTGGATGAATGTGTAGGAACCTCGTTCTTCCCTTCAATGTGACTTTTTATTGTGATGAAATATCGATCCACATGCGATTATTGATCAAATCTTCGGGGGTGGATCGACTCAAAAGAAAGTTTTATAAAAAGTAAAGATTTACTTTTGAAAAGAATAAACAATGATAAAAAAAATGTACTTCGAGATTTCAGGATCTATCACAATGGTTGAATCTAATCTTCATATTCTTGTTACTTATTACTTTATTATGTTTCCAAAGATGAAATGAAGAAGTATAATGAAACAATTCATTTTAGATATTAAAAAACAACTACAAGAATAGTCTAAAAATCTAATGTATATAACCAAAATTAAAAAAATAATAAATAATAAACTTGGTGTGAAATACATGCACTAACAAAAAACACCTAAGCTAAAAAGTATGCAAAAGACCACCGTCGTTATATCCCAAATAGACTAAATTAACTGCTTTATTAATTCATATCATCTAAAAGACTTGTGTCTTTAGGCTTCAACCAACACCATGATAGTTTTATCTTTTCCAGAAGTTGAAACTTTTTTCATTTTATTTAATTTCAATTATTTCAATAATATATGTTATTCTAAATTTATTTGAGAAAAACAATATCCGACCCAATGACAATCAATCCCATTGTTCAATTGAAATCAGATAAAAATCATGTATGAACTAATCTAAAAAAAAAGAGCACCTTGATGATTCAAACATGAGACCTAAAGAGTAATACACTCATAATTTTAATCCTACACCACCAAACCCAACATGGCAACACATGAATATGTTTTTCTCAAGCGCTAACAATAAATTACCAATACATCAATATTGTGTGAAATAAATGATAAATACATTATTTTACGTCTGCATCATGCATTACACAAAATCATAGCTAGTAACTCTAACAAGTAACAACATTTCAACTATTTTTTTTTTCTTTTCTTCATATACATATATATTAGTAAGAAAATATTACATTGCGAGGCCTAGGGTTGTAGCCCCCTTGGCCTTTCCCATTACATAGACATGAACTAACTTTACTGTGTAATACTACATTATTAGTCTTCCCTCCATATTAGTGTGGATGCAAGGAGGTAAACACATTGAGCTTGATACAAAAATGAATAACCTTTGAGTTTGAAAGTGGCTTGATAAGATAATCAACAATTTGATCCAAAACAAAAACATGTTGAAAAATTAAGAACTTGACAACATATTTTTCCTCCTGGAATGAACATTTATCTCAAAAATATCCATTTGCAAAATCTCCATTTAAATTACTAATTGTTCCTTCCCCATTTTTTTAGGAAGTATTTAATATATTGACTTTAGTCCCTGAACCAAAATTCAATATTCCCAACTTGAATCTCAAATCCCTAAATTCCTAAATCTCAAATCCCTAAATCCCTAAAAAAAAAATTCACTAATATGTGACTTTTTTCTCTTATAAAAAAAAGTGATTTTTTTCTAAACATTGTAGACTTTTTTTTTCCTTGAGATATATTGAATATTGTATGTTTTATAAATTGTATTGAAAGTTTTATATGTGTTTTTTTTGCTTAACGGTAAAACTTTGTCCACAGTATTAAACAATAAATTGTGTAACAAAAAAATAAAATAATGATGATATTATTAATCTCTATTTTTTAATTTTAAATAAAAGAACACTATATTTTGACCAAAAAACACAATATTAAACAACTGATTGTGTAACAAAAAAAATGTTGATATTATTAATCTCTATTTATTAATTTTAAATAAAAGAACGCTATAATAAATTAGGGATTTGAGATTTTCAATTTAAGGGATGACATTTAGGGATATAAGTTGGGGATATTGATTTTTGGTTCAGGGACTAAGTTGATTATTTTCGACTTTCACTTTGGTTCCTCTGACACACTTAACAGAATTAATCAACGTCAAATACTAAAGTGATAACAAAAGTGTAACGTCAATGACCTCTTTATATTTAATCTTGAATCAGAGATCTATATGACAGCGTGGTGTAGAGAGCTATTTACTCAACAAAGAATTACAAGAGTACATGTGAGCAGTTAAAAAAAATGTGAAGAAAAAGAGATTGATATAATACGAGGGACACATGAAAAAGTTCCAAATTCCAATTCCAAATGAAATTTGCTGAGCAAGGCAGAGAACAGGAGATCTTCTCGTGAAATGGTTACCCATGCTGGGCCCTAGCGTCTTCTCTGAATCAAGATGGGACACCCTTGAGAACCCTATTGTAACCGCCAGCTAATACCGTTCTGGTCCCCACCCATAACCATATAACCCACAAAACCCACAAAACCATACCCTTAATCATATTCCACGTATTTCCCCCTGCTCACAACAATTTACAACGTGTCTACCCCACCATGATTCTTGGAATTACCCTACCTCACGCCTCACAGGTAGTAGTTCACTTACACAGCTTTTGGAATGAGAAAACTGTTCTTCACCGGCACATTTTGCTCGTGCCTTACAAGCTTATCAAATATGTCTTTGCGTTAGTTAAATTATGTAGCGACGTTGTAATTTGTGCGTGACTTAAGTCACGCACTCATGGCCTATACGCACGTTAACTTGCGTAATTTATGTAAAAACTGATTTATTTTATTCGAAATTATAAAATAAATTTTATTCTATACTAATTCATTTTTATTTGAAATTATAAAATAAATGCAAAATTATAAAATAAATGCAAAAATAGATACAAATAGTAAATAGAACTCTCATTTTATTAATATTATTCAAATATTACAATAAACAATGCATATATTTTATTCCAATTAACTAATCTACTTATATTTATTTTTACCCTCTTCGGTATATGCTAATAGCTCTTAGGAAAAATAGTGATCCATCATGTTGGGGAAAACGACAACAAGACCCCTTGAAGTAAATTTATATTTGGTTTCTTTTATACCCCCATGATGATTCTTTTTACCCACGGTAAAAAGATTTTGGGAGTAAAAGGAAGCAAATCGAAATTTACCTCAAGGGATGACGCCCTTTTCCCCAACCTAATGGACCACTATTTCTCCCCAAAAGCCAACGGTATTTACCTAAAGGGGTATCAACATCCTAGAAACTATAGAAACAAAGAAGAAGAAGAGAAAGAGGGGGAGAGAGTGGGAGGAGAAAATGTGAGGAAAAGAGGAAGTATGTGAGGGTTTTTATTGGTGGTATAAGTTATGTAGCACTTAATGAGGTCCAAAAACGTGGTCAAATGAGAAGGAAAACGTGCAAAAACGAGTCAAGACCATTGACTACCGTCCAAGAAACGTTTGTGCTTCAGCTTTTAGTGTCGGCCACCTTGCGCAAGTTAACTCGCGCACAACTTATAAGGCGCGTGAGTTAACTAACGCTGCGCAAGTTAACTCACGCGGCGTTAGTTAAGTGGCGCAGTCATTAATACTTGCGCTAGTTAACTAACACAAGGGCATTTTCGAAATGCCTGCAGGGCGCGAGCGAAAAGTGCAGGGGGCATAGCAGAAACCTTGGAATGAAGACATGTCCGGGTGTCCGACATGTATCCAGTGGCGGTTCTAAGGCCCAGCTAGCCCGGACACTTGTCTAGGTTCTGGCCTAAATTTTATGCAACTTCTTATGTAAATTTCTCTGAATTTTTTATATAAACCCTTATAAATTGGGCAATTTCTTTAGATTTTTGACTATTTGCATGCAATTTCGTATGTAAACCTATGTAAATGTGTCGAACGTTTTTTTGTCCAAACTTTATAATAATCATGGCTTCGCCACTACATGTATCAGTATTCCACATCGATATTTATATGTCTAATCACACTTTTTAGCATGATTATGAGTGTCAATGTGTTATTTACGGTCTATCGCAAGTGTTGTGATATGAAGCATCGACTCAGACACGAATCTTAAACACGACACCAATGTTGACACTAGCAATAATAAAAAAATTATTTGAATAATTCCATAGTTCTGTATTGTGTTATGAAAAATGATATTTGTATGTCCATTTTGTATCAATTTTTGAATAATTTTATCTCTCATACTCACATTATAGTTTTACTCACATTATATGATGAAAAATGTTATATACAATCATTTTGGTATAATTTATGGAGAATTTTCTCTTTCATATTCTCATTGTGTTTTTATTCTTTTTTTTTTTCCTCTGTTGTTTTTAACCAAATAAAAGAAAGAAAACAAAAGTTGACCAAACAATTATCACAAAATAGTTGTACAAACATCAATTCTCAAACGCTTTTGATAGGGGTGGGCAAAAAAATTGGAAAATCAAACTGAACTAAACCAAAAAAAAATTAAACTATTACTAACAGTTTTGAAACTGAAGTGAAACAGTTCAGATCGGAATAGTTCAGTTCAGTAGTTTGTTTTTTTTTGTTTTTGTTTTTACAACTGTACCAATAATAATAGTTCAGTTCAGTTGATTTCGATTTGAAACAGTTCAATTCAGTTTAAAGTACAAACAAATTCGGTTCAGTTATTTTAAATTTAACAAACAATCACTTTGATTATATTCAATTTTCATCCCAAACCAAAACATGTCCGTCAAAAGATAACGATACTACTACGAATGTGTCGCATCCAATGACTAGGTTAGAAGTAAGTCCTTCATAGCACTTACAATACGGAAAAGACACTGTGCATGTGACAACCCCCGTTGAAAATCCATTAGTACCCTTTATTCTCGCGCCAAGATGAACCAACCGAACAAGGACAAACTCGTCCTTTTGTTTCTACAGTCTTAACTAACTGGAAGGTAGGTGAGAGTTATCCTGTACAAGTCGGCAGTTGAACAGAAAAAAGTACACATGCCTCTGAGCCTTTTTGATTCGAGGGAGTTTTCAGTTAAAGTACAATTCAACGGTTCGAAGTAAACGACACAAAAAATCAACGGTTAGATGTCAAACTTCATCAAAGTCATTTACATATTCCACCAACGTCGTATAACACGTGATTATTCCTTTTTTCTGCCACTTTATTTTTCTCTGACCGATACAGAAGCAGAACCTCATCGATAACACCGCTTTTTTCTTTTACGAAAATACCCTCCACACCATGACATTAATTACACGCTCTCTACCCGCCAATAAATACTCCTAACAGTAACGGTGATTGTGTTTCCGTCCTATTCGCGTAACGGCGTTATGTTTAATCGTGTTTACACTCTTAACGCGTTTTGCATTTTGGACGGCGTGTTTGTTTCGTTGAACCACCTAACAACCACCACTACTCCTCAAAGTTTCTTTGATTTAATTATTTTATTCAACCAAACAAACCAAAAAAATAAATAAACAAATAAATGAACTAAAAGGCACCTCAAAAAATGAACTAAAAGATACCTCAAAAAAGAAGAAGAAATTAAAGTATTAGATTGTAAAAAATGAAAAAATAAAAGTTGTAAATTCTAGTCAATATCACTATAGAAAAAAAATTCTAATCAACATCAATATTTTTTTTAAGGAATCAACATCAATATTGTTAAGGCAGATCTTTTTACTCGAATTTCTCAAATTTAAACTTGAGAATTCACTGTTGATATTTTTTTAAGAGTTTAACGGTGGTGAGTTGACAGTCTAAAATAATTTTGTATACACATCAACCTATATTTTTAATAGTTTAATAGTGGTTAATTTACAATCCAAAATAATTTTACATCCACGATGATGAGTAAATTTTTTAAATATTTTAATTGATTGTGTGTGCAAGTATGTTTTGAACTCTCAACCCATCATCGTTAAACTCAATTTTCAATGGTGTCGACCTTTTTTATACACATCAATAAATAAAAATTGTCAAAACTTTATAAAAAAAATTGTAAGACTACTTCAATTTTATATCTATGAAAGATTAAATTGACTGGCACAAATAAAAATAATGAACAATCAATTGAGTTTTTATTAATGTATACCATATATAAAGAAAATAAGGTATTTTGAAAAGATTTTAGGTTGATTTTTTTGTTAATCTAATTACCCTTAGGAAAACATAATTTTTTTGTTATATTTGTGTTCGATAAATATGATTAATGGATTTTTTTTTGTGGTGATGATTAATGGGTTTTGTTACATTTAAAAGTCATACAAATCTTTTATAAAAAAAAAAAAAAGTCATACAAATCTATATGATTTGTTACACGCATTAGCACACAGTAAAAAGAATAAAAAAACAAATAAAATTCCATTATATATTCCGGTTTTCAGAGCTTAAAAAGCGATTAATTAATTTGGAGTATAAAACTATAAATTATCACATCGTTACTCTTTTTACGTTTTCTAAGCATTCATATCATTTCCTTCTCTCTCCTCATCACTGTTTCTCTCCGTTTTCTTTTCTCATCGGAAAACAAACTTTTCCGTCACCGGGAAACCGCTTTCTCTTTTTTTCTTCTATATTCCGCGCCACCGTAGGAAGCCGGTCACGGTGTTCCGATTGAAACACTCGCATTCACTCTCAATTCCCTGTGGTTGCTCCTACACGGCGTTGGATCTCTCCGTAACGCCGTATCACCCTCGTATACGGCGTCGTTCGAGAATGTGGCGAGCCTCGTTGTCTTACAACGCTACGTTCTAATCTACAACGTTCAGGATCGTGATTTAGGGTTTCGCTTTGTGATTTCGTTTCGGTTTCGTGATTCTTCAAACTTGTGATTGTTCCTTCTAGCTTACGAAAACGGAGTCCGTAGGGGAACGAGTTCGTAATGAAATGGTAGGTTAATCGCGTTTCGTTGAAGAAACGAATTATTCGTGTTGTTGTTTCGTTTTTTGATTCATGAATGTCGAAATTCTCTATGAAAATGTATCTTCCTTCTGTTTATCGTTCAGATCTTGAACATTGTTATACTTTTCTATGTTTTCGATACGATTTATCTCTTTTTTTTTGGCTTGATTTTTTTTTTTATATTACACTCATAATTTTTTTGAAGGATGATTATGGTGCATTTTGCGTGATTAATTATTTTTCCATATTACACTCTTATCTAAAAATTATTTAGAAAAATCATTAAAAAAAACTGGTGAATTTTTTTTTTCTTCTCCTTTTCATCATGTGTTAAAAAATTGGGATTAAGAAATTAAGGTTAATCAAGGATTAATAGTTTTCTAGGTCTATCTTATTTACTTTTGTTTTCTGGTTGAAATTTGTATGACTAATGCTACTTTTTGTGTGATTGGGTTTTATGAGGTGGAAAATAATGATGTTGATAGGAGTTAACTGTTGAAATTTCAGCGCATGCATTTGTTGAATGTTTGTATTCTATTTCTATAGGATCATTTTTTGTTGACTATTTCTTTTGGGTTGTTGTTCTATATTTGTATGTTTTTTCTGACCCTGTTAGTGGTTACAAGTTACTTTTACCGATTGAGGTGATTGTGAGTTACTTTGATTTGAAGGCAATTTTGACATAGCTGGTAAATGTTCGACTTGGTTGTTTCGAAACGAGTACCCTGAACATCAAGTTATTGACCCTTCAATGGTGATTGCTTTGAGTTTGTTTGAGTTTAACGTTTATTCTTTCCTTTTGTTGAACTGCATCCTTTGCCAACTTGAATAAGCTAAAACATCATAAATTATGCTTTGCATTGATATCGGTTTGGTTCATTTTTCGAAGAATCACCGGGGCAATGTTTTGCATGATTTTTGCAGCTTAATTCGAAGTTGTTGTGGTGGCGAAAAAATATATGGTGCAGTTTGTTCATTGTTGGTTATATATCTATTGAGTTTGGAATTGTTGTATGCTTGTGATGTGATTTCGTTTTCTTGTTTGCCTTCAAAAGTATCCTTGCATGTGAGTATATTCCAATCTAACTGTGAAATGTGATAGGTAGAAGGAGGTAGAGTACGATTATCTGAGGGGGCTAGAAATGGGTTAGAATTTTTGAAGCGTAAAAGGCTTCAGCGTGCACAAGCCATTGCCGCCACTCAGACAAGTGCTGCTAACATGATGAATAGAAGTGGAGGAGATGCTTTGAGAGATTCACCTTCTTGTGGCACGAGATTACATGGTAATCCAGATGTGTTTTTCAAGCGGAAGGTGGATAAGTTTGATACAAGCGATTTGGATTGGACTGATAAAATTCCAGAATGTCCTGTGTATTCTCCAACAAAGGAAGAATTTGAAGACCCTTTGGTTTATTTGCAGAAGATAGCTCCAGAAGCATCTAAATATGGTATGTATCCGTGTTGGTAGTTTGCACTGATGTTCTCATATTAGTTAACTAGTAAACCCTGTGGCACTAACATATGCACAAGTTTTTGTCATTCTCATACTTACCACTGCAATACGGCTTTCGGGTGTGTTTTTAGGGTGTATTGCTAGTTTGTAAACTCCCATATATATTATCCATTATCCCTTGTTTGGATTAGCTTCCATCGTACAGTAGCTTCAATTAAAATAACGTCATAATAGAAACGTCCTCGCAAGAATTTCATTGTTTATGGAAAAGTAGAGAGAATTTCTGAACAAACTTGTTACCTTTCCAAGAAATTCCTTATTTGCTGATGTAATGATTATGGTCTATGATGACGTTTCCGGTTTCCTATATACAAATTGTAGTTGTGCGTTGTTTTTAAAATTAACGAATGAATAGCCATTCATTTTCTATCTTGAAACTTCTCCTTTTTGAAAAAACTCAAACAAAATAATATGAAAACTCAATAGATTTACTGACATGGTACGGAGATTGTTGTAGTTAAATGTTAATTTACCATGTCCTCTTTATGGAAAGGATAGATGAAATCAGCAGAATGATAGAATTGTCCCCTAACTTTTTTCATTTGAATTTTTGATAAATTCCAGGTATATGCAAGATTATTTCGCCTTTGAGTGCTTCTGTACCTGCTGGGGTTGTTTTAATGAAGGAGCAACCTGGATTCAAGTTTACAACCAGAGTGCAGCCTCTCCGCCTTGCTGAATGGGATACAGAAGACAAAGTCACATTTTTCATGAGTGGAAGGTCAGTTCTCTATTCTGTAAATATTTTCAATTTCAATTACAAATACATTATATTACATTTCTGATTAAACAATTGTAATTCACTCAGAAATTATACATTCCGTGAATATGAGAAAATGGCAAACAAGGTTTTTGCACGAAGATATTGCAGCGTTGGATGTCTTCCTGCCACTTACTTGGAAAAGGAGTTTTGGCAGGAAATTGGTCGTGGGAAAATGGATACTGTTGAATATGCATGTGATGTTGATGGCAGTGCCTTTTCAACTTCTCCTACTGATCAGCTTGGGAACAGCAAATGGAATTTGAAGGTGTTACCTTTACTAGTGTCTCTTTTATATTTGTAGTTTTCTTTGTTAACCCGTTATTTATTTATCATATGGGACAAAGCATTTTAACAAAATGACGGTTCTTACATTTTCTTTGCCATGTTAATAAACTTATCGAATACTTCCTCTTTCTTATTTCAGAAACTTTCCCGGTTGCCCAAATCAACTTTGCGTCTATTGGAAACATCAATTCCGGTATGACAATTTCTTATGTCTGTCAATGTCATTTATGTACCATTCTTTTTGTGTCTTACATTGGGCTTTATTTCAGGGAGTAACAGAACCCATGCTATACATTGGAATGCTGTTTAGTATGTTTGCATGGCATGTGGAGGATCATTATTTGTACAGGTAAAATAAACTTAACTAGATATACTAATAAATAGTAAAGTTTATCAGAAGCAAATAATTCCTTCTTAAGTTGCATATTTAATGATATTGATAGTATTATTTATATGGTAATGGCAGCATTAACTATCAGCACTGTGGAGCGTCAAAAACTTGGTATGGTATCCCTGGTCATGCAGCTTTGGAGTTTGAACGGGTGGTGAGAGAACATGTGTATTCTACTGATATTTTGTCAAGTGATGGAGAAGATGGAGCCTTTGATGTTCTCTTGGGGAAAACAACTTTATTTCCACCTAATGTTTTGATGGAGCATAAAGTCCCTGTCTATAAAGCTGTTCAAAAGCCAGGGGAGTTTGTAATAACCTTCCCTAGAGCGTATCATGCAGGCTTCAGTCATGGTTAGATTTGCTCTTTTCAATTGTTTTGTTCCAGCAATTACATCTTTTCCCTCTACTACACATTAAATGCATCTGAAATATTAATGTTGCGTATCTTCAATAAAATTCTAGGTTTCAACTGTGGAGAAGCAGTGAATTTTGCACTTGGTGATTGGTTTCCTCTTGGGGCTATTGCAAGCAGGAGATATGCACTTCTTAACAGGGTTCCTTTACTGCCCCATGAAGAACTTCTTTGCAAAGAAGCGATGCTTATTCATTCAAGCTTGGAGCTTGAAGATTCAGACTTTCCCTCTTCAGACTTGTTATCTCATCATAGAACAAAGATATCTTTCATTAATTTGTTGCGTTTCCAGCATTGTGCTATTTGGTTACTAATGAAATCAAGGGCGTGTATTAGTGTTTCTTCTCATTCGCATGGCACAATTCTCTGTAGCCTGTGCAAACGTGACTGTTATGTAGCTTATGTTGACTGCAGCTGTCACCTGCATCCTGTATGCTTACACCATGGTAAGCTTTGCTCAGTGCTATTTACTAAGATTGTGTTTCAATGCATGCGAAATTATTTTTGGAAGCTTGGAAATATACTATTATTATGTTTGGTTAAAGTTGTTATAAAATAATCATGGATATTATTGGTTTCTAGAATTCTAAATCATATGGTACTGATTTTTAAAAAATTCAACCAGCTACAAACTTCCCACTTTTACTTTTCCTTCTAACATAGTTTTTCAATGCTTCTAATATCTTTATATATAATAATTTCAGATGTTAAATCTCTTGACTTCATCTGTGGGAGCAAACACACTCTTTATCTGAGAGAGGATATTACAGATATGGAAGCTGCAGCAAAGATGTTTGAGCAGGAAGATGGGATATTGGATGAGATAAGCAAGCAATCCAAAAGTGACCAAAATATGTATTCATATCCTTCGTCAGATATGTTTCAGAGAGCTGAAGCAAATGGATATGAACCTTATTGTGAGCTTAAACTTGATTCTATGATTGAATTTTATACAACTCCAGGACTGTCAACAAATAATCCAGAGTGTGGTACACAAAATCAATTTGTTTTGGGGCATTGCTCAGAAATTCCTAAACCAGAAGTGTCTGACGTTTCCTTTTCTGCTGCATCCACTCTTTGTTCTCTTTCAGAACCTCATGACTGTTCCTCTGCTCCCAAAAATGTAAGTGTTTTGAATTTGAATATGAATATGGTGTTTGAATATTGGCAATTCGTCATTGCTCCACTGCATGAGGTTTTAAACAAATGTTGTTAAAGTCAACTAACACTGCATTCTTTAGGCTGAGGGGCATTGCGAAGAACTTGGCGAAACAATTTCCAACAGTGCATGCGAATCTTCTCTATCACCTGCTTTGTATCATGAAAGCTCGGCTAAACTGCATGATCTACAGAAACCTGACATCAAACCCATAGCGGATAACGACAGTGATGATTCTGATTCAGGAATATTTAGGGTAAAGCGCCCTTCGTCTCTTAAAGCAGAGAAAAGAAATCTGAAGATCATGGCTTCAAAATATTCTGAGCAGCAGGTTTGTAGAACAGTCTCATCGATGATTTAATTAGTCCATCATGTATATCTGCTAGATAGCGATTCTTGGCACACATTTCCAACATTTTCTATCTTACATAAATTGACTATCTAATTTTGATCTATATGAACAGGGACTTAAACGATTGAAGAAAGTCCTTCCTGAAGGAAAGAGCAACAGGCAGCAAATGAATTTCAGAACCAGTGAATCAAGTGATAAATATAATCCTGTTAATGATAAAGTTGATATCTCCTTGAAGAACAGATTTGCAAGGGGAAATGGCACACCCATTTCAGCAAGATATAAAAAGTTAGGCAATGACGAAGTAAGTATGCATATGCAACAAGATCACCACCGAAGAGAGAGGTTGCAGCAAACTTATAGAGAAGCGCCTTCCATTGAGATTGGGCCAAAGCGACTCAAAGTCCGAGGCCCTTCATTTTTGGGCATAGAGAGCAGCAGATTGAATTGAAGTGTTTCAAGTTGCCTTTTGAAAATATTTGGAGAGTCTGACTTTGCTAACTTCATTTTAGCTAATGGGCTTTCTAACAATACAGAAAATCCAAATGATTGATTCAGGAAGCAGCCGCAAGGTATTAACCAATTAGGATATGAATTTACATTCTTTGTGCAGGCAAGCCCTAACATTTGGGCAGTCTGCACGGGTGGTGATCCTTAGGTTCTCTGGCCGGGGTGTTTTTCCTACTTCGCTGGGTGAACCTGACCGACCTGCAAAACTAGGAAGTTTAGAAATTGGATTAGTGGCTCGTTATTTCAATGTAAATTTGTTTACATTCATCCGTTGTTTAGGTCTTGTTAGGAACATGGGTCCCTCCATTGTTTTTTTTCTTATTAAAGTAAAAATGCTTTCAGCTGCTTCCCCCTCCTTTTGATGTTAATTCATTCTTTTTGTAGAAATAGGTCCTTGTACCTAGAAACTACATGAATAAAAAAAATTCAAAGGAATTCCTTATTTCATTTAAATATCATTTTATCCTCATTTTATCCTTCTGCGTCTCTTAATATTCTTTTTTGTACATATAATTGATGCTCTATTTCTTAACAAGTTATACTTCAGATTCACTCATATAATATAAGATATAAACTGAAATATGCTCATCACCAACAAAACTATATCCATCTACCTCCTATAATAACTAAGCTACCCGATTCCCCACTAGAAGGAGAAACTAATCCTCTAGGCATGGTAGATGTAGGTTCAGTCATTGACCTACGTTACCCCAAACTAGCAACTAATGGAGATAGATTCTAAGCAGAATTAAACTCATTCTAAACCTTCATTAGAAATAACCTTTGATCAACCTAGCTTTGATAAATTGATAGTTGTTCCTAACCCATCAGAATCAAACAAATCTACCCCTTAACCCCTATAATTCCACTCTGAACATATCTGAACCACCACCCTTAACTCACCCCAAACTTGATGACTTTTGTACAGATGATTATACTAAAGTTCAGAACTTACTTGTTGAGAAGAGTAAGATCTTAGATTTTGATGAGCACGTTGCTAAGTGGTAAGCTCTGATAACAAAACTAGATGAATCTCTTCAAAAGATGAAGGGGTTTGGGAGACTTTGTACTGAAGCCAATAATGAAGCTCTGAGGGGATGGTTTACTGAACTTCTAATTCAAATGGATCTAGCAGAACCTAGAAGGAATCCTCAAAGACAACTTCCAAAATCAAGGACTAATGCTAATGATATTCCATATGTGTATGAATTCCCTTTGGTAAATCCAGAAACCCCTACTGTGCCTCTGAGACCACAAGATTTCATCATTTTTGCTCATGTATTACAACCTCATCCTGCAGCTTTTGTATCTGCTAATGAGTTTGAAAGGTTCAAGGAAAGGATCAAAACTGAACTTGCTGCTCAAAGTGCTAAGATTTATAAGAAGCTGTCCCACTTCCGTTTGGTTCGAGAATTAGGAGGAGAGAGGAGGAATTTTAACCGAGGGGAGGGGAGGGGAGATGTTTTTATTATAAATGTGTTTGGTTCGCAAGGGGAGGGGATGAATTTTAATATTATTTTACTGTTTTACCCTTAAACTAATTAAATAAGGATAATAAAGTATAACGATGTAATCGATAACAACACGAGACGATGAAATAATGAATTAGTAATATAGTTGTTACGTGTAGTAATGAATGTTGTTACAAGGAAAAGTTGTTAATAATATCAAATATAAGTTGTTACAGGAATAATATAGCCTAATAATAATAATAAAAGTTGTTACTAACCTAATAAAAATAGTAATAATAAAAGTTGTTTCAAGGAGAATATAACCTAATCATAACAAATGTTGTTACAAGGATAATATTGAGATTTTAAATTAATCTAAGGATAATTTTGACAGTACAATAAGATTTGCTCCCCTCCCCTCCCCTTCTAAAAATTGAACCAAACACTTCAAGTTAAAAATCTCCCCTCCCCTTCCCTTCAAGACTCTCGAACCAAACAGACTCAGTTTCTTAAGAAAGAAGCAACTAATGAAAATCTAGACCTACTAATCAGACTTTCCGTTAAGGATATCAGATACCATTAGGAACCCCTTTATCTTTTCTGTGACACAATTTTTGTAATTTTTGTATGTGGCAGTAGCCAAGTCCTTGATTTCTTTATTCATTGCTCCATTTCTTTCTCACCATAATGTCCATAACGACAATGTATCTAACATCATCAATGATAACTTGTAAAAAAACATAGCGCAGTAAAATAGTTTTATGGTTCAAGTGAATTTTCATGGCTTTAAGGCTTTTTCCCTTCTTTGTTCTTTCATTACTTTTTGAGAAATTTATTTACCAAACTCAACTAAAACAAACATAAAATACCTACTTCTATGCCACAATGATACTAAATCATGACCAAAAACCCTATATTATTTCTTGTCATCACCTTTTCTCTTCTGTTTTTACTTTTGGTTGCATATGGGTTTGATACCCCTTGTACTCGTATTTATGGATTCTTCTTTTTTACTTAAAGAAGATCATTTATCGTAAAACACATATAATATAGTAATTAATCATGCACCACACCCAAAATGAAAGGTGTTAAAAACTTACATTATTACAAAATTAAAGCGAGCTTTGAGACATCTAACACCTATTAATAATTATCATATTTAATTATATTGAAACAAGTTATTTTAAAAAACCTTCATCCGATACTCAATTAGAAACTATCAATCACATAAACTATCAACATCATGTTACAATAATCAAATATAAAAAGCCACTAGGACTGGTTAGTGATTAGTGACTTGGGTAGCATGCATGAGGTCCCTGCTTCAAAACTCATTGCATTGTAAACAACAACAAAAGTCAATTCTAAAAAAAATATCAATCCAATATATAAAAACTTAAATAATGCAATACAATTTTTTTCCTATTCATAATTTATAATAACAAATATCATGACTAAATAATATAGAAACAAGAGTGCATGAAGAAATCAAACACATATCTGGTTAAGCTTAAGCAAAGGTTTGATTTTAAACTCTGGAAATATTTCAATTTCTAAAGCATGAAAGCTATGAAATATTTCAAGAAGACAGAAATCAACCTTTTGGGTCCAAGATCTCGATGCATGATGCAATTACACAATTTGTAATTTCATAACACTGAAACCCTAGGAGTACGACAATGGTAATAAATTAGGTATGAAATAATTTCTTGATCTATATTTAGAGTGATTGTTTCGTTGATTGCACGTTTTTTCTATTGTCTTATGAACTTGATCTCATTGTCAAGTGCTAGAGCGTGAGAGCAAAGAAATATTTCAAGAGGAGGAAAATCAACCTTTGGGTTCCGAGATCACGTCGCATCAAACAATTACACAATTTTCAAATTATTAACACCAAAAGCTAACGCGGCGCTGGTTAGAAATTAGGTATGATATCATTTTTTCATATATATATTTCAAGTCAGTGATTTAAATCATCGATTGCATATTTTTTCTATTGGCTTATGAACTTGAATTTGTTGTCAAGTTCTAGAGCATGAAAACAAATTAATATTAGGAATAAAATTAACCTATGGGCTATGAGATCTCGCCGCATCAGACAATTACACAACAACGAAACATTATAACAACCCTAATATAAAAAAATAATTTAACTAAGCAATACAGTTTGACATGATAATGATCTTATGTATATAATTTTAAAATTTAATACATTAAAGTTCTACCAATATGTGACTTATTATATCTTTTAGATAAAATCTACACATATATTTTTCACTAGAAGAAAACATGTTCAAGACCCACAAAGCAACAAGAGAAAGATCAATCTCCTTAATTTTTTTTTTAAGTGATCTAACATTGGAATCCAGTAACAAGTATTGATACACTCGTTATTTCAATTTGAAGATTCAATATGCTTCAACTAGGTCAGCCCAATAAGACATTTTGATACATCAATATCAATATGACACAAGAAGTGATATTTTCCCCCCTTCCTCCTCTTTCTACATAGGTTGTATTATAAGTATTGCAACTTACCTCTTCATTTTTTCTTATAAAAGCTAATATTTGATTTTTTTTTTTAATTTTTAAACTTTCACCATATTTTAAAAGTGATTTAAATGTTATTTTTGAAAAAATAATGTAAATTATATTTTTGATCAAAAATAATGTAAATCATTTTAAAACTAACTACCATAAAAATCAATTGTTTTCCTAAAAGAAAAATCAATTTTTGTTTTAACTTTGATCATTGTCTTAAATTTTTTGAAAAATACTTTTGCATGTATTTATCATTATTTTAAGATTTTAATTTATATAAAATGTTAGTGAAAAAATGATACACTATCAGTATATCAAGATTAATCATATGTGTAACTTTATAAATAGTTAGAGTAAATTACACTCCCCTCCCCTCAAAGATGCATGAATTACACTTCCCTCCCCTCTTAAGTTAAAATATACACTCCCCTCCCCTCTTATTCAAAACATATTAGAATAAATTTCACTCCCCTCCCCTAAGAGAAGCTTGAATTACATCCCCCTCCCCTCTTATGTTAAAATCTACACTTTACTCCCTCAATATTCTTTTTTATTATTTCTAATAATCTAGCAAAGAATAATAATTTATCACACTTAAAAAAAATAGTATTGTGGGTCTATTTTAATATAATAAAAAATTGAATACATATTTTTTGCTATTTTTTATTCAAAATTTATTAACATGTAGTTTTAAACCCTATTATAAAATATGAAACAACCCAAAACAAAATTAAAATATATGAAAAATTACTAAAATCATTAAAGCATGATTATTTAAAATTTAATTTTATACTCTAATTTATAAAATCAACAACAATATATTTAAATTTAATTATCATTGACATTTAAACTATAAAGAAATGAATTAATTTTTCTTAAATGGTGATTCAAAATTAATATATATTATAAGAATATTTATTTATGTTCAAATAGATTAAAGTGTAGTGCATATTTAATTATTAAGGGAGGGGTTTGTAATTCAAGCATCTTATAAGGGAGGGGAGCATAAATTTTAACATAAAAAAAATATTGAGGGAGTAAAGTGTATATTTCAACTTAAGAGGGGAGGGGAGTGTAATTCAAGCATCTTTGAGGGGAGGGGAGTGTAATTTACTCAAATAGTTATAATGAAAGTAAAATATTTGTAAAATCTGAGAGTACGATTGTTTGTATTGTATCTCTTTTCTCCTTCCACAATTTTCATGTCTCTTTTTTCTTTCTAATATACACATTTTTCTATTTTTAATTTAATTTTTTGAATTTTTTCTTAATTCATAAATTATTTTATTTTAATGTGAAATCCATGCTTGGTTGCTTGTTAAGATATTTAGATTTTAACACCTTAAAATAATATCAATTTTCATGGTAGTAAATTTTAAACATAATTGAAAACCAAGCTAATTTATAAATAATATTGAAAATGCTATTATATTCTAATGGATTTGAGTAAAAAATAATCTATAATATCACACCAAAATCGTGCGCAAGTATACACGATCAAAACAAGTAGTATAATATGATCATCCACACAATGATTGTTAATGTCACCTTCAAATTTTAATATTACTTAAAAGTTTACTACCATAAAAAATAATATTACTTTAAAGAAATAAAATCTGGAATTTTAACAAACATCCATATATGAATTTCACAATAAAAGTAAATTTTTTATGATTTAATGAACATTTTAAGAATTAAATTAAATTGGAATGTGTGAATTCTATAAGGACAAAATAGATTTGTAAATTGTTGAATAAAAAAACAAATACAACGAATACTTATTTAATGCTTAGCTGTGAAACATGTAAATAACACTATCAAAATCTCTAAAATGAATTTATTATAAGAACTTATTATAAATAGGACCCCTTGCTCCCCCAATTAGATGCACAGATTTAAAGTTAGGACAAACTACTTGTGAATTGTTTGGTAATTCTTTTGTTGTGTATGTGTTGCTGCACTTATGTATAATTTCATTGTCTTTTCTTTGTTTCTTAGTTTTTTTTTATTTTTTTTATTTTTATTGTTGTTTTATTTTTTTATTTTTACTGTTGTTTTATTTTGAGTTTGAACTATTGTAATTTAGTTTATTTTTCTTGGTTTTTGTGCTTAGATGAGTTTGTAATTGATGTGTTGAATTAACTGGATCAAGTAAGTTTTTGTTTTTCGTATTTAATTTTTGTTTTTAAATCAATTTTTGGGGCTGATTTTTCTTAGGAATTCATTTCTTTTAAATGTTTTAATTTTGGGGGAAATGTTGTGGTTTATTTGGGATTGATGAATACTAGGCCTTGTTGTCCAAGAGATGTCAGCTCAAAGCTTGACTTTGTAACCTCAAGGGACATGGTTCAAACCATCCCACTTAAGAAAGTTGTAAAATGGCCATTAGCGCCACTCTTATTCCTTTCCAAGTTTTTTTAAAGTCCACTCATTGTTGGTATTGATTAAGCCAAGTGCTTTTTTTTTTGTTAAATTCTTTTACTAGAAGTAGAACTTTCTCTGCAAAGAGCATGTATAGTTTCTACAGTGTTAGGGACGCATAATTATTTTTGTGTTACTATTGTTAATTTATAGTCATTTCTTAATTGTGTTTATTTGAGCATGTGTATTCAGATTATCATCTAGTATATATAAATGGACGCAAAACCAACAAAAACATTGGATGGAGCTGCACTCAAAATGAAGCAAATGCAGGCTACCCGATGTGTTGCAGATGATAGCAATGGTAAAGTGGACATTGAAAATATTGTTGTAGCTATTAAACAAGAGCCAGATGTAAATTTAGACACTTATACTGAATATGTTTTTGGAAACCTGGATGTGGATTCTGTACAAAGCATGTTTCTTGCAGGAATGGTTGCTTTGGGTATTACCGAGTCTAACATAATTGAGATTTACCGCAACTCAGGAAAGTTAATGCAAACACGACTTGATTTATTTAAGATGCAGGTTGATATTACAAAAAAACTTAAGGGGGATGCTAATGTTCGATATGCATGGCTTGCTTGTTCTAAAGAGGAACTGTCAACAATGATGGAATACGGACTTAGTCACTATGGATTATCTCCACCCAAATGCTTATATGGCTTTGGTGTTCATCTTGCAGCTCTTAACCACCCTTATGCTTGGTTAGTTTTCACATGATCAACATTGAACTTCATATATTATTATTATTATTATTATTATTATGTTGGAATTTTCACATGATTCAATTTTTCCATGTTTACAGTTCACTTTTTTGTGATGTTGACAAAAACGGAACTAAATATTTGGTATTCTGTCGTGTCATAATGGGGAACATGGAGCTTCTTTGTCTTAATAGTGATCAAGTTCTTCCAAGTTTTTATGAATATGATAATGGGGTGGATAACATTCAATGCCCAAAGTACTATGTGGTTTGGAATATGAATATGAACACCCATATCTATCCAGAATTTGTTGTTAGCTTCAAACCCCCTTTGGAAGTTGTAGGTAATATAATGTCGCTTTATATTTTTTTTTTTCCCTCGTGTATGAGTTTTAGAGATATTATTTTCTATAAAAAAAAAACATGTTCTATATGTCGACATTACATAAATAACACTCAATCATGAAAGAGTTCAGTATTGACAAACCAATTAACATGTAACTCTTTTCAACATATTAACCTCTTCACTTTCGTTTGAGGAAACAATCATTTGTCTATGTTGTTAAACTGTGTTGATATTTGTAGGAAATGTTTGTTCAAGTGAGAGGAATAAAAATGGTTATGGGAATTCTGCAATGGAAGCAGTAAGTTTTTTCATGACTTTTACATATTATGTTTTCCTAGTAATCTATGTAAAATTTCAATTGTGATACCAATTTTTAACTATTTTTTTTGCATCTAAGAATGCTTTTTCTAATGTACACATTTCCACCCTCATATTTGATTTATTTTCTTCTGGTTTTAACACACTCACATTCAATATTTTGGGATTTTATTTTCTGGAAATCTTCTTCTAGGTTTAATCCTATAACATTTTTCTTCGCACACTTTTAGCTACCATCAGAAACATGGTTCCGTCCAATAGTATGGATCAAATCATTGGACATTATGAACAATTGGTGGTATGTAATGTAGCTCCACTTAATGCATATTTTTTAAATGATTAACTATATCTAATGTATCAAGGCGTACTTGTGCAGTCAAAAAAGATTTCACGTGATGAATTTGTGCGGAAGCTGAGGTTTATTGTTGGAGATAACATAATAAAAGCTGCAATAACTAATACTCATTTCAAGGTACCGAACTTATTTATTCTAAAAATATATTTGGGCATTGCACTATTATATTTTTTCTTGTGTTCTATTTATACCTCCCATCAAAATCACTTGAAGTTGAAGTTGCAGTTACATATGTTATTCTTAACTTTTGCATTACAGAATCATATAAACTACCTCTTGCAATTTTATTATGCCTCCTAATTTTTAACTACCTTATTGTAGGGATCATCAGGTGATGGGGGATCAGAAGGTTCAAACATTAACCAAGAGTAATGCATTCAGATGAGGAAGAGGAGGAGATCTTTCACTTGGAGTTAACTATTGTCAACATGGATTTGTGATATTGTTTTCTCCTATGAGAATTATTTTTATTTTCATTTTATCGTCCTTATTTCCAGTGTCGATCTGGGATGGTAGCACATGTTTGCTATTGGAAGTTCAGAACAATTTATTTTGAAATGTTTGGTGATACCGTATTTTATGGTTTTGTAATAAATTGTATTAATTGGATATTTTTTATATTATTTTCACTTTGGAATTTTGGAATGAACTTGCAAATTGTTTGTTGAGTGAAGTGATAAACATTGGATTTGTTTAAGAATGAATTATACTATGTTTTCCCGTGGTTACATAATTTGCCAACATAATTCAAGATCTACTGAGGAGTTAACCCAACAAATAAATCAATTAAAAATATGGTAAAATCGTTAGACAATATTATCAAGCTACACCAATGTCCAACAATCTAGTGTTTTAGACCGACAAAGAAAATGTGGATATGTGATTCCACCATAGCATAAAAAATAACACAGGTGTTTTCACAATGGATTTCTTTCTTAATCAATCGACGACAAGTAGGGATAAAATTATAGGCATTAGTGGCCTCGCAAAGCTTGATATTACGATTTTTCCACAAACTCCATAAGATCACAGAAAGTATTTGTATTAGAGTTTGAATAAAAGTGTATTTAAGAGATTACTTAAGTGGTGACAAGATCAACCTTGAATGTGAGGGTTGTAGGTTCGAGTCGCTACTCTTTCTAAAAGGATTTAAATGTATATTGTTTGGTAATGTTCTTTAAACCTTAATATTATTATTAAATTGAACTGGAACACCAACTATTTATCTTTAAAAAAATTATAAAGAAAATTAGACACTATAAAGTTTGTCAAATACTAAAATATAGCTTGTGTAATATAATAATATACATGTACATATAAATTTAAAAAGAATTTATGTAATAATATTGCAGCTAGCATCATTAAAAATGAAAATGATGCTGACGTTGTGCACACGTATCCATTTATTTGAGACTGATTTGTGTTTACATTTCTGTGATATGACAGAGAGTAATACATCCTTAGCTGACATGTATTAAGAACAATTTTCCTTCAAAAAAAAGTATTAAGAAACTATTTACAGATTTTTTATTATTATTATTATAGACTAAATCAAATGCTACCTTTTTCTGAAGTATATATTGTTGGGTCCTTTGTATTTTGAAGTTAGTACACCGTCCGTCCAATTTTAAATGATCTAATTTGAAAATATGCAATATTTGTATAAAATATTTTGACCATATTTTTCTACTAATGTATAAAAAAACTTGATATCGTATAAGATGTTATTGGATTTGTCTTGATAAATATTTTCAAAATATCAAATTTTTATAATATTTCTAATAGATTATTAAAGATATTTAAGATCAAAATTGTGTATTAACATGTGTGATAGAGTCAACTGTGTCACATAATTTGAGACGGAGGGAGTCGTATAATTCTTTTAAGTTTTACTATATATATATTTTCTTTTGACTTCTATTTT
Organism: Medicago lupulina; assembly: GCA_958299785.1. NCBI lineage: Eukaryota > Viridiplantae > Streptophyta > Magnoliopsida > Fabales > Fabaceae > Medicago > Medicago lupulina. The sequence continues at coordinate 12,110,807 of OY283146.1, forward strand.
AATCAGTTATGTAATTCTATTGGAACCCCACTCTCCGTTATTCTCTATTCTTTCAGACTATTTATATTGTTAACTTGATATAGAGTTTGGTTTAATCCTCCTTGAACTACTTGTTGCTTCCATTTTTGCGAACCGTGATGTGTGAATACAATATTTTATGTAGAATAAACACGTCTGCATGCAAACAAAAATGTTAGGAAACCTCCTATTTTAGATTATATAATTTGAAACAAAGTTATATTTGTTTAGAATATCTAATACAAAATGTCTCACTAACATAAAATGCAGATTTACAAAACTACAACCAAACAGAATTTGAAATACCAAACTTGATGCAAATCACGTTCGAGTAGAAGAGATATTTATCTGATTGGCCTTTTTAGAAACACTATCATCCTCGAACCATAACCTTTGTCAATGAATTTAAATTTCATCGAAACAAACATTGACATTTCACCGAATCAACTATTTTATAATTGAACAACTTCTTGTACTTGGTATGAGAACCTCCTCTTTCACATATCTAAGTAACAAATTGTTTTCTGCCATTTCTTTCATTATCTGATTTTCCAATAACAATTTTAAATCCTAGCTTCCTTGCTTCATCTAGAACTCACATCCACAACTTGTCTTGTGAAGTAAACTTTCTTTCATTAATAAAATATATTTATAATGAATGAAAACAACTAGACGTGGCACCTCGGCTTTGACATTGTTAGAAGGATTCTAAACTGCAGACACAACTTCTACTTTGGCATTGCAGAAAGAAATCTCAACTAGAGGTCGAGGAACCTTGAATTTGGTCTCGCCGAAATTATATAAAATTTGTGACGAAATGGTTGGCTTCACATCAACAAGAGGTTCAACAACTACAGGTGTAATGTTAGGAGTCAAACTAGAGGGATTATCAATAGGAGCATCCATATTTGAAACAGTGTAAACTACAGTTAGAAATACTAGTATATTTCTGTTTTAACAGGATTCAGACTATATTAAGTTGTTCAATTATTCAGATTAAATAATCAAAATGATGCCAATACAAATTTGGTGACGTGAATCAAACGATAATGCTCGGAAAAAAATGAGGAATTTTTTATATTTACATTACCTTCACATTCACATGAAAATAGTGTGTATGAAGTCTATTGATGCTTGTATTTTGCTATGAAATGACATTTTTCGTCAAAATGGTGGTGTTTTTAAGGTGTATGGAGTGGAATGTGATAAATGTGGTGAGGTTCTGCCAACTTATGGAAAACATATACATAAGGGGTTTTAGATTATATAATCTGAAGGCAGAAAAACATGCTCCGATTTATATAATCTGAACCGTGATTTAAAAAGAAAATTACCAAAGGAGGTGTTTGAAATGGAGAAATAACAATTTCGGATTATATAATCTGAATATATTTTGAATTTTAAAATCTAAACGGGATAAAATTGTCAAAATGGAGGGCGCCTAAAACCCTTTGAAAAAAGAAATTATATTTTTTTATCATCCTATAAACTGAGTTGATGTATCCAAATGATTTTACTACACTTAAAATTTGGTTTTAGGCACAGGAGCAATTGAAGTTTGTTGGTTAAATTCCTACTTCATAGTTGATACTCAAATGGAACACTTTCCATCTAAAAAGTTAATTTTTTATGATAAAAAAAAATAATGAATATCTTAAATAACTTTAAGATTATCTCTTTATTTGGATAATTATTTTCTATTTAACATACTACTCGCATCTTCCTCTCAAAAAACATACTACTCGCATCTCTCTTAATTTTATTTTGGACTAAAATTTATCATTCAAAGAGTTAAAATATTCGTTGCTTTTGATCATATGATTTGTCCTACTATAATCCTAATCCCAAAAACTCTTATTTTAAAGATGATAGATAACATAATTTTTTCTCAAAAAATTTGCTTTATTACTCTCCTTCCTTGAACAATTTATGTCCTTGCTATCTAAACTACCATAGATATCCAAACCAACAAGTTCTGTTCAATTTCTTACAAATACAAGGTAACACAAATGATGAATAATTCATCTGTTTCTGGACCTATCTTGACTTGATCAACTTGATCCATATCCACAATTTTCGTTTGATCATTTTCATCATATTCCTTATGTATCTTATATAAAAAGGTTTTATTTCAATATTGCAATGAAGTGGACGTTTTCTGTAATCACTCTTCTTTCTCTCTCAATGAATATTTCTTCCAGGCTTCCATCACATAGTAGTTTCACCTCTGAATTTAAACAAAAATTCCATGGTTTTGTTCTATATCCTTCTATACTAGATCTTTGAGCTTCTCTAGTAATAAAAATAATAAAGAGAATAACTAAACAATCAAATTTAAAAGAGCTTAGGAATTTTTATGATTATCTTTTAAGTAGGAAAATTTGTAGAGCTTAGAAATTTGTTTGGATTTAAGCTCATCTTAAAAGACTGGTATATTAGGCGAGAGAGTCTTGTTACCAAGTACCATATTCAAAACTTTTATCTAATCAATTTGCAACTCCTAATATTGCATCTCCTTCTAAGACCTGACGTTTACAATGACTTTCACTCTATCGACACAAACCCGGTGTTAGCCATTCTCTCTTTGCGGTTTCACTTACGTATTAGTATCCGACATAGTACCTTAATCTAGTCAATGGGCAGCCCTTTTTGTAATCCAACTTTATATATAAACATCAATTGGTAGGACTTAAACCCATGATGAAAGACAAATATGAAAAACTAGTTTATTAAGTGGAAGAACACATTGAACATTTTTATTTATTCAATGTGAAATTCCTATCAGACTTCTAGTGGTACGACCTCCCCAAGTTGCTAATGAAACCATAACAATGTACAGTCTTATTATGAGTTTATCCAAGCAAAGCAAACTACAACATCTAGAAAGGAACCTTCATTGCATGGTTGTGTACCTTGACTTTCATGACAAAGCCACCAATTTGTAGTTTGATTGAAAGCCTAAAAAACTTTGTAGGGCACAATCATGTACACCTTTTCTTAAAGAGAATAAAAATGTGTGAATGATGGAAAGTGAAGCAAGAAAAAATGTAAGATCGAGACAGGGAACAAAGCCAAAATTTATGTTAATGGGTTCTTGTCAAAATCTAGCACATTATCTTTTAATCTGTAGTCTAACTAGATATGTGGGGAACCTTATCATCCATTGCTCCCTAGAAAACATGTATTCAAAATATTCCATCTTTTACTTTGTTTAATTTTTTCTTCTTGTGGAGTATCAAGAAAGAAATGGGATATATCCTATATGGGGTTGTAGCTAAGACTCAAATGGAAAAAAGAACCCTTTAGTACTTTTAAAGTCTTTAATTATGTGGGGTTCAACTCAAAGAAAAATTCTAATTGATGGGTTATGGTCTATTTTCAAAGGCATATATTTATTTTTCATATTTGAAGAAAAAGCCACACTCAAAATGATTTCATTTACACTTCTCAAGAATATTATTGAAATAATCCATTAATTAGATGTATATATATCATTGATTTTTATAAAAGAAAAGGATATATATGATTCAGATTTTATACCAAGTGTCTGAAAAGGTTGTCCAATATATTAGTATTCTCATTCTCATATATGCTACTTAAAAGAAATTCTCTATGTTTTCTCCGCGGATGAAACACAACTAGGTCAATCTGAATGGTTGATAGCAATATATACTACCTGCATGTAAAACCTATTTTTTTTTCATAGTCACCAATCACTAGACAAAATGCATCTCCACTAATTAGCTAGTTTATTAGTAGCAAATTAGTAATTTTTATAATGAGTGGTAGTCTTAGTTTGCGACAAGCAATAATTGATGCACTATATATTTTTTTATTATTGGAACCCATATCCCTTTTTCCAAGGCAAAATAAAATTAAAATATAGATGAGTATAAACTGTATCAGAACGACTTAACAAATTTGTCGGTCTAACACAAATGTTAACCTGAGGCTTTAATTTCTGTCTTTTCTTCAAACTATTAATATTTGTAATTATTAATATCATACTGAGAACGAAGACCGAACCATAGATCTTTTTATCATTTCACTCCTTAACACGTAACTTAAAATAAAATACAGGGTAGTACCTATATGAAAAAAAAATTCAATTTAACATGAAGCCCATAAGATTCAAACCTACAACTATTAATTAAAATTTGGAGACCTAACCATTATGCTAGAGGACTTTTTTAAAATAAATTTTTTAACATAAATATTTAATATCACATGTATATTAAACTAAAATATTTGTGGGTGAAAATATCTATCTCACACACATATATCCTTTTGCTAAAAAAAAATGGTTCATGGAGTATATCTCTACAAACTTAGTTTTTATAAATCTTTTATTTGGCAAATAGCTTCACAAGTGCTTAATTATATAAATATTTTATTTGGCAAATAGCTTCACAGGTGCTTAATAAGATCAAAACGTGCAACGAAGTATTCATAACTCGTTAAATTCTCTATGTTTGTGGAACTTCAACACAATAATTACCAAACATATACCAATGTTGTTAATAATTAGGGCCGGTCGTAAGATTTTTGGCGCCCTGAACAAATCAATAAAATTGTGCTATTTTAATTATTTAAATGTCTTTATTCTTGCATTTTTTTTGAAGGATTATTCTTGCATTTTTTGTTGTAAAAGATTCATTCATAATCAAGGTTCTTTCAATAGAATTATCAAAATGAGTTTTTTTTTAAGAAAGAATATCAAAGTGAGTTAAAAAAAAATATTTATATAATACTAACTACTAAATAAAAATAATATTTGTGTGCCTCTAAAAAACATGGTGCCCAGGGTTGCCGTCCACCCTAAGGCCGCCCCTGCTAATACTAATAGTACTAAAAGGAGAAAATAGTTGTAAACATGACATCTCAGATTTTTCTCCTTTTATTGCTTTTCTTATTGGTGTTGTTGTGCTTGATATTTTTTTTTGTTGAAGTTACACAAGAAAGAGAGAATTTAATGAGTTATGAATATTTTGTGTTGAAAGTTGCACAAGAGAGAATTTAATGAGTTATGAATATTTTGTTGCACACCCTGGTCCTATCAACTGGTATCAAAGCCAATGGTTGGAGTAAAGGTGACCGACTCTTTGTATTGGAAGTTCTCCTAAAAATATGGCGTGTTTTGTTGATGTTTAGAGCTAACCTCAGTGTAAGTATATGTGGATGTAAAATCTTTATCTCAAGGGAAAGTATATGGATACAAATGGATAAACTCACACTTGATGGAGATATTGTTGGTATATCAATTGTGAGTAGGAGTCCCATATTGGTTGGAGAAATGAGTGTTGAACAACATATTAGTGAGAAAAACCATATATCTGATGCCTTAAGGTTTTAGATTAAAATATGACATTCAATTCCACTTGTGTAATTGCCAAAAGCCCAATGTGATCATCGATCGAGATCCACTAATGGCCCAATAACTTGCACCATAGCTTCGGTTCTCTTGCGGTGAACGATGGAAGTCAATACAACTCGTACACCAACTTTGAATGAGTCAAATTATGTCCCTTGGAAAGGAAATCTAGAGGATATGCTTTTGTGTGAAGAATTTTTACCAACCTGTGTTTATTGCAACGGGGTCGGACAATAAGATTGTTGATCAATGGAACTAATATAGTGCTATCAGAGCTGATGGTTTGACTAAATTTGTCTGACTCATTGTATCGAAAGTCTACATGACAATATGGTGGTCATACTCATATGTCATGTTATGTTGATGTTGAGTATGCCAACGACAGAGCAAGTATTACGTGGGTGATCAAAAAACTTCAGTCTAAGGAGAAGTATACCCATATGAATGGTGAACTCACACTTCAGGAGAAAATTGTTTCTATGTTAAGTTTGAGTAAGAGCCACATGTTGGTTGGAAATTGGATGTAGAACAACATATAAGTGAGGCCACCCATACCCAATACCTTCAAATTTAGGGTATATATGCTCAATTTTATTTATGTGGTTGCTCAAAATTCAGTATAATGATCTCCAAACTCCCCTAATGACCAAACATTTAGTCATTATTAAAGTTCTATATAATTCTCAATAATGTGTTATGTGAAAATCAAACCAAATTTCTCTCCTACAAACTCGACATGTAGAACAGTATAACCAATTGAGCCACTCATTGAATTATTGATACCTTGATTAAACGCAAGAATAATAATTAAAAGCAAAACCATGTATAAGTACCGTGAAAGGAAAGAGATATTAGTTAGTCAAATTTTCTACAATGAAATTCTAACTCTTAAAAGATTCTTATAGTGAGAATCACAAGTTTTAAAATCGTGTCGACTAAAGATCAAGACATAAACCGTGTAGGGTCATGCCTCAACAAATCATTATATTCTCTTTGATTTCCATAATTTCACCCTTTAGGGCTTTAAAAGAACAAAAAGAAATTTTCATGATGCTTATTAGGTGGTAGACAGGGAAATTTTGTAAACCAAAGAAAATAAAACTGCTTTTAAGAAAAGGATGTTGTATCTTAAAAGCACTTTTCCAAAAATTTCAATCTATCCAAAGCTCTTCACTTAATTTGCAGTATATCTATTCTTTGGCTCTCAGGGAAATCACGTGTGCTACATATCCTTCTGCCTTCTGCAGAATTAAAGCACAACAATGCCTTCAAATTTAATCCGTTAGCCTTAGGTTTTGTTTGGTTTAGTTGGTTTTGGAAAGAAATTAAAAAGAAATTAATTAATAAGAAAGATAAATGATAGTAAAATTTTATACATTTTCCTTTTTTTCTTGAAGAGGTTATATGCATTTCTTTTTCCCCTAAAAAACATATATTTCTTTTTGAATGGGATAGTAAGTTTATCTTTAAATTATTTGAAAGAAGAGAAAATGAAAAAAAGTTAAACTAAATATTTTCTTTGGTTTACTTATTACGTAAAATGTGAGAAGAAAAAACAATATTTGTTCCCTAAAAAAAAAACAATATTTGTAAAATAACATAAATATCTGCAAATACAACGTGCAATAAAGCAAATAAAAATATAAAATAACTATTATTGTTGCAAAAGAAACCCAAATTTTCCAGTTAAATTAAAATAAAAAGTCACTTTCTCTCTTAAAAATAAAAATAATCAAATGACTTTAAAAAGAAATATGAAACTTGTTGCAAGACTCTGAGAAATAGATCTTATTTTTTCTATTAGTTTTTTTGACTAGTTCAATTATTATGGCACATTATAAATTATTATGACACATAATGTCATAAAAAAATATAGATAAATTATCTTTAACCTAACCAAAGAAGTTAATTTTGGGTGCGCATTGTTGGCCAACAAATGTAGCCCAATTGCTCCTATTTGGGCTTGCATACTGGATCGAGGCTATTTATGCAACATTTTTTTTCTTTTTTTTCTTTCTACAAGAAACACATTCATTTATCCGAATGTGGCATCAAATCGAAGGCCATAATTGCAACAATACAAGAAGGAGTTTCTTCAATCCAAACACTATTAGAAGAAATAGAAATTGCATATTTTGATGAATAGTGAGCAGCTTCATTAGCTTATTTTCTAACATGTGAAATATTAATATTATTAAAATTGTGTCGAATATTTTGGCACTCGACAACAATTGCACCTAAGTAGCTGTGATGCATATTGTTGTCCTTGCGACCCTCTATAATGTTTGTTGAATTAGACTCTGCTTCTAACTTTAGGAACAACAAATCTTTCGCAAAATTAAACCCATAAGCATTGCCATAGCTTTCAGCTATGTCAAAGTCAGGGAGTGTCGAACGAAGTGTCGAACGATACCAACAAACTGCGGCCAAAACAACGCCATCAGAATCTCTCACTACCACAGACAAACCCCAGCTGCCAACATCGTTAGGACCAGTTGCGTCAACATTTAATTTGTATAAATCAGAATGTGTAACTTCTTTAATTGCTCTTTTGCAAATATCTAAATCCATAGGCATATTAACCCCTTCAAAACACATTTTGTTCCTTACACTCCAAATTTCATAGCACAAAGAACAAACCATTTGAATTATTTCATTGTCAGACTGCATAATGACATGTTGCAGCCACTCACTGAACCTGCTATCAGTACTGGATCTATCACCAACTATCCTTGGATCTGTAGAAAAATTAAAGAATGCGCCATATGAGACGGAGATGTCCCGGGACAGTTTTCACCTTCCAAAATTTTTGCCATATCCCACTTTCCTTGGGAATATTGGATTGGTTAGAACTCCCTACCTCCCTCCTCCCTTTAAGAAACTTGTATGCCAATTTTATCGAGAACACACATTTTTTATTCACTGCCTATAAGAATTTATCCCGTTTTTATGATGGAAGGATTGAAATTTGCATAATTTGTTAAACTTCAAAGGGAAAGAATAACTCATTCAACAGCTAATTTGTCATCCTCTATGTTCCTCATCAAGAACCTCACAAACTCTTGAAATAGCACAATTGGGAGGTTTTGGAGACCAAACTTTATATCCATGTTGAGTAGGCAACCAATTATCTTCCCAAATTCTAACCTTTCTCCCATCACCTAACCTCCAAAAACCTGCTACATCAATGATGTAGTAATTTGCTAACAATCAAAAGTATTTCTATATCGTCTCCTCAAGGCCTAGTGTGATACCATAAACCATTCAACATCGATTATCATTTTAAGTTAATAACTATTCGAATTATTCGAACTAAAATGCGGTAATAAAAACGGAGAGTAATAAGGCGTAAAAGTGTTGGGATTAGAGTTTGTCAATCAAGCATTGCATATATTCTAATGATCACATATACATATTCTAGCCTTTAATTGATATTACCATGTATCACCCGACAACATCATTCATGTCTAAATGATATTGTGAGATCAATCGTATCGTTTAATTGACGATTTCTCAATCTATTAAACGATTCGATAGTATTACGTACCGATCCTTTGTGTGATTATCAAAACATAAACCGTATGTCTAGAATTCTTGTCTTGATAGAAGATTATTCTAACCCTATATTCAAAAGTATTTTTCAATAACATTTTAAATCAAACATAAGCATAAATTGCAAGAACAATCTCAATATCAAATAAAATGCTAGAATCATATATTTCAAAGATCAAAAGATTACATACTATCTTGATCAAGTACCTCTAATCCCAACAAAGAATATTTAGTTGATCATTGTCATGATAACGTTACAAAAGTGGAAGAAAATATGAAGATCCATTGCTAAGTTCTTGATTTCTTAAAGATTCTTAATGAACCAACACTCTTTCCCTATGAAGCTCTATGGATTTTCCCCTATTTCTCTCTCTAAAAGTGGTAAGATATGTTCTGAAATGACTGAGAAAGCCTTTTATAGTTCTGCAAAATTTTAGGAACTCGCCAGGCGAGAAATGCTCGCTATGGAGAGTTGACCTTTCTTCACCAGTGGGTTTCTGCCATGTCATCCTTGAGATTCCAATACCGCCATAACTCATCATGCGAGATAATGTGACGAGTTGGATCGACATGTTCTTCATTGTGGAGAGCTCTAGAGCGAGTTGGATGGGGACTTTCTGGAACGATTTAGTTCTTGCGAATTCTAGTCGCTGTGGCAAGTTTACCTTTGCAAGTCTTTCAAGTTTTCTTTCTTTGATTCTTGTCTTGTTCACTCATTTCATGCACAATTGGAACAAAGTAAGACATAAAAAGCATAATAAGGCATTTTATCACATTTTCATGGCTTTTCCCTGGATAACTTGTAAAACAAGTAACCAAAAGTACTTAATATGTATCATATATTTACTACTTTCTAGCACTTATCAATCAATCACTTTCAAATTTTCTTGATAAATTCTTCTTTATGTGAAACTTGGATTAAATCCTATTTCCGCTTGATTCTTGGAAAATAACGACTTTTTAAACAACTAGCTAGCAAGGATTGTTCATTTTGTAAAATGTGGCACCCTTGTTTAGCTAACATAGCAAAATTGAAATCTTTTAGAGTTCTAAAACCCATACCTCCATCACACTTCTCCTTACATATGACATTCCAAGCAATCCATGGAATTTTCCTCTCTTCTTGTTTGCTTCCTCGCCAGAACTTACTAATCATGTTTTCCATATGATCACACAGACTATCTTGCAATTTAAAGCAACTCATAACATAAGTAGGGATCACTTGTACCATAGCTTTCATGAGAACTTCTCTTGCTGCATAGGACAAAAAGTGACCTTTCCAATCCTTTAACTTCTTCCAAATTCTTTCTTGGACAAAATTAAACACTTGTTGTTTGGATCGGCCTACGTAAGTTGGAAGACCTAGGTATTTTGAGTGACATTCGACCCCTTAATTTGCATCCATCCTTGGAACAAGGTATTTCTCTCTGCTGATATATTTTGGCTACATGAAATTTCTGATTTATCCAGGTTGATTAGTTGGCTGGAAGCTACTTGGTAAAGGTCCAAAATATTCTTAATAGTGTTTGCATCATTTAAGGAGTATTTGCAAAAAATCAAGTTATCATCTGCGAAAAACAAATGACTAATACTCGGAGCTCTTCTGGTTATTTTAAAACAAATGACTAACTTTGCAAAACAAAGATGATGTATGAGCATTTGCAATCACCAATCAAGAGGTCAAAAATCTAGTTAATGAATCGAGCATCTACATGGAAACAGGGCCATGTACCATTAACTCCCCAAAACAAGCAACAAGAAGCAATAATAACCCTTTCAATCCAAACATTACAAAGTTAAACTAATGAATGACGAGGATAAGACGGTGACAATGGTGCGACTCCAGCAACCACCATCGTTGATATGGAGCATGTGACAACAATGTGAGAAAACACATTTAAGATGGACCTGAATGGATTTAGAGTGACTCAAACCCAAACGGGTTCTAAGAACAAGATAACATACAATCTGAGACAACCGTACTCAAAACAAATCGACATTCCAGATCATCAAAATTTCAGATCCAATAGAGAAACCACTTAGCCACAAACAACAATAAATGAGTAAATAGGAAGAGGTATGATGACATCGATGCCACCCCTTCCTAAACAACCAACCACTTAAAAGCTGTATTTAACTACTTTTTAGTTATAACTAGCAAAAATAATTGTTCCAGAAAACAAATGGGTATTCGTAGCACGTATATATACACACACACACTCAGCCATGATTAAATAATTTTTATAATTTAAAAAATAAATAAAGAGCCAATGAGGGACTATGAAGGCTTTGTTCAAAAAAGAAGGCTATTTATAGATATTAGTTGGGTATAATGAGTAATGAATGACTCAAAGAATTATAGACATCAAAAGCAAACTTACGTAGCAAAGGTTTAACGCATACCAATGCCCTCGTAGTCGTAGGCAGAGCTTAAAAGACATTATTAAAGCTTTGCATGCATCATCTTTCTATTTGCCCAACACACTCCTAGTGATTCTACTTTTTCTCATGAAAAGGGGAAATTAAGAAAAGAAGAAAATTGAACTTTGTTTCCTTACAACCTATGCATGTGTGCACCATTTCATCACTCACTACTTTTGTCTATATATGATTAATAGCTCATATAATTTTAGAATAATACAAATTCTTAAAACAAATACCTTCAACATTGCTTTTAAAAAGCATAATTCTAATACTCAGTCCCTAAATATAAAATTCTATAGACTAAATCACAAGAATTGAGAAAGACGGTAATGCTTCTATACTAAGATTTATGGTTGAATGCACAAAAAGATATAAAATAAATTATTGGGTTAAGAAATAATTAATATATTGAAAATTATAAAATAAACCTTACAAAAGGTTTTTTTTTTTTTTATTTTATCAAAAGATCATTTATATATTTAATGACGTGGGAAGTAACTTGTATTGCTATTGCTAACTCTTTGTAATGATTATGAGGTGGTTGAGTTTACCAAATACTCTATTTGTTTGCTTAAAATATGCTGTCTTTGAATTTCATAAAGATGAAATCCATTTACATAGATCAAGTGCTTTTGTTATGTATACATACATGACCAAATCTTAGAACGATAGGTTAACTAAACTTAAACATGAATAGTACTAGTAATAATTACCTCTTATTCTGTAACTAACTAAATATAGAGGCTCATCACTCAAACGAAAATGATTTGCAAAGACAGATAAACCAAATAATTATATAATAAGTGTTGTTTGTATTAAATTTAGGCTCATAAAGTGAGTTCAACTTTCACTTATTTTAGAAAGCATGTTGGTCATTCAAGCAATTAGGAAAGAATATAGGACCTGAACATCATTATTTACCAATTATTTATGCAACAAAAAGTAGTCAAACCTATATACATAGGGCCTACAATAGGTACGCCCCTCGATCAAAATCAAATGATCAAACAATCAAAGATAACTACTTTTATTAAAATTTACTTCATTATTGACTAACGATTAATTAATGAAAATGCATCCAACACCTAACAAGTTGTTATAGATCCAAAGTTCAGGTATAGTATTTCAAAAAAATAAACTTGAAGAATATGCATGCTAGCAATGCCCCCAATGACATTGTTTAAGAATCCATTATAATTAATCTTGTCCACAAAATATAAGTCACACATGTAAAAATAAGAGGTAATTATCACTTTTGATTGCTAAAACAATACTCTAAAATGGAGCATTTATTAACATCGTCTATACTTTTTTAATCGACAATATAAGTATATAAATATGCCAAATTCTATGGTACACCCAATAAATTTGGGTGTATTGGTATACTAAGTAGTTAAATCAATAATAAATGAGTTTTTTTTTGAAGAAAAATTATTATTTTATATCATGGACAACTATAATAATTAAATTTAATTTACCAAAACCTTCGACGAAATAAAATTGAATTTTTAAGAATTTTTATTACTCATGACAATGAATATTGATTATTTTTTATGACAAAATTTAAATTTTTTAATATGATCCTTATAAACAATGAAATGATGTTTTTTTTGTTATGAAATGATGTTTTCTAAAATATAAATATTGACAAATAGCTTTTTATTTCATAAAAATTATTGTTAATTTATAAATTTTGTGAAACAAGAGTACCAGTACACTCAAATTTGTGAGTGTACCGTAGAAGTCCCCTATAAGTATTTCTGTAGACAAAGTAACAATTACCACTTAAAACTCACACTCACAACTACGAGATCTTGAGTTGACATTTGATGAAGATCTGTCCAACTTTATTTTATCTTTTAATAGAGAAATAACTTATATATAAACATTTATCATGGTTTGTTTTGATGAGAAGTACTTATCATGAATGATAAACATTTATTCCAGTTTGAGGCCTTTGCGGGGTTAGGAAGGGGTAAGAGGATTAGATTAGGTTTGCTTCTTGTTTGGCATGCTGTTATTTGGACCATTTGGGCGTCCCGGAATGATCTAATATTTGCTGGTGGCTCTCTCCGAGAGGAGCCAGTGGTGGACAGAGTGAAACTCTTAGCTTAGAAGTGGTTCCTGACTAAGTGTCCTGCTAGTTCCTGCTCTCTTTATGAGTGAGAGATGCAACCCGTCCTGTGTTGGAATCGGTAGGGTTTTGCGGTGGTTGTTTTTCATGGGGTTGTATCTCCCCTACCTTCCCGGTGTGGCTCCCAGGCTTTCCACTTTGTCTTTTCGTTGACTGCAGGTGTTGTTGTCACTTTTAGCTATCAGCTTTTTGGTGCCCCTTTTTTGCTTCATTTGTTGTTTTTGCTGTTTTAGGTTGATTGGGTGTGCGCCTCCGGCCCCGTCTGTGGGGTTGGGGCATTATCGAAGGTGGTGTTTTGTTGGAGCGTCGTTGTGACGGTTTTCAGTGTATTGTACTTTATCTTTATATATATATATTGCCATTCAAAATAAAAAAATAAACATTTGAACCATGTACTGTAAATTGTTGTTTATCCAAACAATGTCTAAGTCAATCTTATAATAACTTAATACTAAAATGGTATCCATAAGATTCGAATGTTAGTATGATCAGTTTTGCGTTATGTTTTCTTTGTGCTAGTTTCTTGCAATGTATAAATGGACAACAAACGATATTTTTCTTTTTCTTTTTGGTCAAGTGATGATGTTTTTCTTTATAAGGAACAAATATTTATTAAAGGATATAAGAGATACTCCAATCAAAAATTGAAGTTGTATTAATGAAAACTCTAAATTAAAGACCCGAGGTATGAGATGCTGAGACAACATCATGGATTTCTTCATACCCTTTTTAAGAGATAAAAAGAGTAGTGTAAATAAAATTGTCATACTTTTAATAATGGATTTTTCTTTTTGTCTAAAAAATAATTATAGATTTTATTTTTGAAGAATTGCTATTTACTTTTTAGTAACATTATTTATTTATTGGGTTTTTCAATAAGATAAAGCCTTTTATATGAAAATATGTTGCTAAACCTATTTTAACTTAAAGCAGTTTTTAGATTAGAAAAAATAGAAATGATCAAATAACTAACTTTTTTTGATTGATCTTTTACTTTATTTTAAAACTCTAAAATACGTAGTTTTTAATTTTTTTATGTTCCAAATATTTTGGGTCAAATACAGTCCTGATAACCTACAAATTTGATGATATCATGGATTATTTTGGTTCAACATCGCATGCTTAAGCTTACAACATATACTATTTATTCTATTTCTACAAAAGACAAACTTATCCATATGTGGTGAAGCTCTATTACTTTCCTATACGGCATAAAAATGAAATGATTATACTTAACTTAGTTGCAATTAAGAGACATCGGTTACTTAACTAGTTGAACTTGCTATTCATGACATCACATAAGCTGATTGGTAAACAGAGATTATTCATACGTACGTGGTTTAATAATTTTTTTACTTTGAATAAAAAAAAAGATTATAGATGGCAAACCTCGTGTAAGGCTAGAGAGAACTAAAGTTTCACCGAATAATGAAAAAAAATTACAATGAAATTTTACATATAACTTATCAATTATTAATTGTTGAACTCCTGATTAAAATACATATCACAAACGGTGTTAGCAAAGATCTATAACAATTATAATGTTTATGAATCTTACAAAATAATTATAATGTTTATGAATATTTGAACCTTTTTTTTTGCCAAACCAAACCATACATTGTATTATATTTACGAGATCCAAATTATACATACCATATTTTTTTTGGGATACAAATACATACCATATATTCAATGATAGAGGTAGTATTACGATTTAACATAGCTAAATAATTGTGTAAAATACTTTTTATACAATTAATATTGCAGATTTGTTAAACATTTTCGTGTTGTAAACTTTTTTACTGGTTATTTTTACATTTTGTAAATGTTCAATCTTTGATTAATTTACTTCCGTATGAAATATTAAAGTCAACAATATTTGGCGGTCCGAAATTTCTTAAGGACCACAAAGATTTATGAGTTTGTCGCAATGATTTTATTTTTTAGGCATCACGTCACAACCATTTATTATTTCATTTGATTAAAATTCTTTAAAAAAATGATTTCATTTGATTAATCTCAACACCTCCCTTTGTTATCAAATAATAGAGGTGAAAATAGGTCAAACCGTTCGATAAAAACTTATGGCTCTCTGATTTGTTTATTAAAATGGAAAACTTTGGACTAAATAAAAAAACTAAATCTTTAAATATGTTATATTTAATCTCTCTAAAAAGCTATTGGGTTTCTTATAAAAGTTAACAAAATATATCAAAATAAAACAAAGCCATAATAAAAATGAAATGCTAACCCGTGTCCTCGGGGCACTAGTTAAGGATGTTAAAAAAGGTAATAATACAGTGGTTATTGCATTGAAAATTGTGTAATTAATGCTAGAAATGTAAAAAATGTTACATTTTATGGTAAAAATTTCCTTTTTTGACATCCTTAACCTGTGCCCAGAGACACCAATTAACATGGCCCTAATAAAAAAAATTAGGCTATTTATTGGACTATAGCCTTTTTAGAACTAGGCCAAATATTCTTTTCAAAATTCTAAACACAAGATAGACTTTTAATTAAGCTATAAAATTGTTCTTATCACACAAAAAAATTGATCATAGACACCAGTAAATGATCAAAATGCATTTAACAATAGTTAACACAGTTCGTTCAGACCTGATGGTAGTTAACTGTCGTTGGATAATCAACAACATTTAACTATTGTTGTCCTCTGATATGCAGACAACAACACTTGTAATGTCAATTAGGCCACAAATCGGCTTGTCTCAACACTTATAACTCATAACTATTAACCACAATTACAGAAGCAGTACAACCAATTCACAACCAATAATCGAACATAACCAACACCATTACATAATCATTCATAATTTAATAACATTACACCAATTCGAAATTACATTAACAATACACGGATGATTGATCTTTAACAAAAGTGCAACATTGGAAGATTTTGACAACATGTTACAAAACCATACATTAAAAAAAAAGTCCATGAATCGACACCAAATCTCTATTGGAAATCTGGGCAATTCCCCTCCCCCCGAAATTGCAAGTTTCATTAATTACCCCCTGAAATTAACAAAACATCAATTTTTCCTTGAAATTGCACAACGTTAAGCATATTAGCTAAGTCTTGACCGTATACTACCTATATTGGCAGTATGGTAGAACAAATTGGAAGTATTTGATAAACCCTATAATAATGTTCAAAACTCAAGAATATTTACAAAACAAACATAAAAGCATTTCTTTGTTCCAACATCGGATTTTTTTTTCTTTTTCAAGTTGTCCTTCACCGCATTAGAGATCAAAAGTATGGTGGCTATCATGTTTTTCTATTCTCTTAAAAAAAACATAATGAAATATACATAATATAATGATCAATTGCTACTGCATTCAATAAAGTGGTATCCCTGTAAGTCACAATATTTTTTGGCATATCATCATTTGATTAAAGAAGATCAAACAACATCTGAAGAACCCAAATAAAGTTTTCCTCTTTCTCATACGTCAAAAAAGCAAAACCAACATAATATGTCATATCAGTCGAAGTCACCCGAACTATCTCATACAATGGCATTTTGTACATTTTGGTTTTATATGTGGAGTCCATAATCAAAGCAGTGGGAAAATTCTTAAATAACTTAATAGATTAATGATGAGCCTAAAATATGTCTTGAACAATAGTTGTCTCACATTTTGTTATGGTGAAATGAACATATTTTTGCTCCTCCAGCTTTGCCAAATATTGCATGTATCCCCTGTAATTTCTACTTAACTTTCTGATACTTTGATGTGCATTGTAGACTTGCTTTTTATTCGCTGAACATTATTTTTCGTTTTCCCTTTTAAGTTTATTAGAATATTCTTAACTTCCCATCTTAATCTACCCGTAAGAATGTGCCTTATTAACTTTGGTTTCATCGCATGGCGGTGACCTACATTATGGTTATGAACTCCTTTTATTTTCCCTATACACATATCCACCCAACTTGAACAAACACCCGCATTTTTTTTATCTTTAGACTTCATGCTTCAATTTCTTCTTGGGTGCTTTGTACACACAACTCCTTTCACAGTCCAATTGCATCATTGGATTCTTTCCTATATTGGACTTTCCTATAACAATAGTAAATCCTACCATATTTGCTTGTCGACGTATCCAATTAATCATGTCATCTCTGGGTTTCCATGTCTATTTGGTTGAAAAGAGAGGCACCGTATTTACTTCATTAACCCCAAGCCGAGACACACTAAAATCAACTCATCAACATTTGATTTTGCATCAACCGAAACCTCAACCGTAGACGGTTTCAACTGAACACAAGAATCAACATCATAGAGAAAGAATATGATTATTCTTACCCATGATTTTGACATGAGATTAGAAGTATATCATATTTGCATCATCTTCTTTCAACCAACACGCTTATGACTTTTGAAAAGTCAACGTGTTTTTAAATTCGAGGAGACTCTAAAGCTTATCCTCTATTTCTAAAGTGATGTCTTCTTCTTCTTATTCTCTTCCTCCTCCTTCTCCCCACTCCTTTATATTGATTTACCCAACCATCATTGATCCACTCTTCCAGACTCCCTAGCAAGATTTTCAAAATTTTCTCTTTCGTCTTTGCCTTGCCAACTAATGTCATCCCAATCATTGTCTTTTAAACTTGATGATACCATAATGGTTTAACTTTGAATTTGTAATTATTGGTGATTCCAATATTTTGGTAATGTTATGTATCGAGATTTGTAGGTTTTAATGAAAGGAAAATATTTACTATTGTAAGTGTAGTACATATGACAAAAATTCTATTTTTAGTGCACCACAGAAAAAATTGAAGTACCAATATTTAGTCTAACAAAAGTGAAAGTATTCTCTAAGAAATTAACAAAATGTAATTTTGATACTTTTTTGAAGGAAGAAGAAAATGGAAAGATAGAAGGAACAAATTGTCCCCAATATTTGCTGCAACGACCAAAATACCCCTGATTTTCATACAAACTATACATCGATTATTGATTATTGATAGTTGGAGTGACCACATAAGTTAATCGCGATTCAAAAATGAAGAAAAGGTTGAAATATATTTGACAGATAAACGAATGTAGACCAATTTATTTTTAAAAGCGAATAAAAAAGACTTTTTTTTTTGTTAAAGCTCAAAATGACTCTCCACTATTTTATTTTTTAGTTTTCCTTTTTTAATTCTAAAAAGTTTATTGACTAAACTCATACATATTAAGTCTTGAAAAATGAAGAGTTACATAGTCGAACCTACATCACTACATATTAAATGTCCCTTCAACTTTGTATTATTTGAGCTATACTTGCAGGTTCAAACTCTTTTATTTATTATCTTTTGTTTATGTCTAATGGTATGTATGTACATGTCCAAGAGTGAGTAGTATACTCCGTGAATTCCCGAGGCATCATGTAGTTAAAATTTCGAAGACAAAATTACCCTTTAAATGCCATCATCTTCAATCCATCACACATATACCACAGGGCTAAATCTGTCTTTTCCGTCTGCCAATACGGGAAAACATCTGTGACAACCCACATATATACCTTTAATTTTTGTTGGTTAATTATAAGAAGAAAATGACAAGAATATGACGGATGTGTCCAAACTTAAGCTAAAAAGAATGCATGATGGTGATTTGCGGAGAATTAGGGTTTCATCATCATAACCTCAATGAGTGGTTTATAATTGTGCTGTTAACAAAACAAAACAAATCCCTAAGATGTTGAAATTTGTGTTCCATAGATCATGTGACCGTAAAAATAAAAAATTTCCACATTTCTTTTTAAAGTATTTTTTTCTGTGTGTGTAAAAAATAAAGCCCTAGTTAGGTCTCATTGTGACATGGGTGTTCTCTGTATGCGTGTGTGTTAGAAAAGTTAGATTTGTGCATAGGGACAATGTCACAATGCACACGTTAAAGCTAATTTATAGGAAATATTCTACTTTACCTTTTTTAATTCCAAAGAAAACATAGAAGAAAAGGAGTATATAATTTTTATAAAAAGGAATAAAAGTTTGTAAACTTATTTACCTTTTTCTTTTCTTTTCTTTTTCTCCCCTTCCTTATCTTAATTTATTTTCATTACCTTTTTTCATTCTTTTCCACCCTTTCTCTTTCTATAGTACCCTACTCCCCACATCCACAAAAGAAACAACCCTCTCTCTCTTATAGTCCCTCAAGTGTCATTTTCTCACATATACTTCACACAAAAGAAACAGCCATTCACTTCACATACCTTGTCATTTCTTTCTCTCTTTCTCTCTCTCCTTCCTCTCTCAATCTTAAATCTCATCATCTCTGCAACTACTCCATCAACTTGATTGAATGCTTGAAACTCCATCACACACACAAAAACACACATCTTCAGAATATCCAATCAATTATTAATTACACCTCCATCTTGCAGTCTCTAACCTAGCTAACCTTCCAACTGTCTCTATATATAATTTTTTCCAATCCTTACAAAAAGAAATTCATACTATTATTATTATATTCCACACAAGTGAAGAAAAAAGAGTGTTCTTGATACAATTACAAGCCAAAATCCAAAACCCAAAACCCAAAACCCAAAACCACAAAAACAAAACACTAGTTGTTTTGGTTTGGTGAAGGTGTAGATAGCAAAAGATGGAGCTATTTCCAGCACAACCAGATTTGTCTTTGCAAATTAGTCCTCCAAACACAAAACCAACAACAAGTAATTGGAAGAGAACAACATCAACAGAAGAAGAAATGGATTTGGGGTTTTGGAAAAGAGCTTTGGATTCAAGAAACTCTTTATCATCATCAATGGCTTCTAAAAATGATAATTACTCTTTTGACCTCTCTCTTTCAAATCCAACAAAGCCTTTAGATTCAAACAACAACTCTTCAAATAACCTCATTCATCATCATCACTTCCAAAATAGTGGAAATAATAATGCAAACAACCCTTATCAATCTTTTCATCAAAGTAATTACTTTCAACACCCCCAACCACTCTTTCAACACCACCAGCCACAACAACAACACCAAAGCTTAAGCCAAGAACTTGGTTTTCTTAGACCTATTAGAGGAATTCCTGTTTATCAAAACCCTCCTCCTTTGTCATTCCCTCAACTTCATAATCATAATCTAAATCATCTTCATGTTCTTGATGGTACTACTACTACACCTTCTTCTATTTCTAACACCAACAACACAAGTTCAAGCCCTTTTCAATCTCAAGCTTTGATGAGGTCAAGATTCTTGTCAAGATTCCCAGCAAAAAGAAGCATGAGAGCTCCAAGGATGCGTTGGACTACTACACTTCATGCTCGATTTGTTCATGCTGTTGAGCTCTTAGGTGGCCATGAAAGTATGCTTCATCTTCAATTTCCACTTTCTTAAAAATATATCTCTTTTTGGTTAATTTTCCTTAATCACCTTTTTTATTCTAGCTTAATTACACCCTTGTTTTAATTTTCTTTAACATGAAAATTCAACAAGACAATTAGCAGAAAAAAGGGTGTGAAACTTGAAAGAGAATTTTCCTTTTTATTTATTTATTTTAAATTTGATTATGATATACATATGAATTTTTTCTGAACTAATTATTATTTTTTTCTATGGTGTTTGAATGTTTGTTATAGGGGCTACTCCAAAATCAGTTCTTGAGCTAATGGATGTGAAGGATCTTACATTAGCACATGTCAAGTCTCACTTACAGGTAACCTTAAACTCTAATTTGTCTTAATTGCATTTTGTTTATAAATAAATAATCTATCTTACTATTAAATAATATTTAAGCACTGTGTTATTTGTTACTATAACTTTTTTCATTGTTAAATTCTTTAGTCAGATTGAAGATGGTACGATTCTGATTGGGATTTAATGATGTTTAAATTTATATGCTACATTATTATTTATTATATATACATTAGAGGAAGCAATTAAGTGATGAATATTAATTTCAAATTCCAATGGTTTCCTTAGAAAGGGTTTCTCTCAATCAAATACTTTGTGCTTCTTTTTTCTATTAGATCTGCTGCCTCTCCCTGCTTCTTCTGCAACCTAATAAACAGCTTTTTGCTTTGAAGAATGAACCATCCAACTTAAAAGAATATAAAATCTAGAAAGAGAAAGAAGTACTTATCGATTTCTGAAAACATGTAGGACAAAGGCTTATGAATCTCACCCAAGCCAAGACAAACAACCTCATAGTTCTGTCCATGCCATTAGTAAAATTATTAATAATATGGACATTTATTTTTCTTGTAATTATATTAGTACCAAGCACCAAAAAAATATTTTCAAATTGAGGTCCAGCGCAAATGGTTGATATGATGTGTACGAGTGTTATAAACAATAAGATATCGAGTTTAATTTCTATTGATAAAAAAAATTTCACCTCAGTTTAAACCTTTGACTTCTTTCTCAAATTCTTTAGGATGTCTCACTTAATAAGACAATAATAATATGCATAGATCAATATAATTAAATTGAAGTAAAAAGATATGTACCATAAAAAAATTGAAGTAAAAAAACAAAATGATAGGTTAGTATGCATGTACCAAACACCATCATTACTCAATGATCTCTTCATGCAATATGACCTTTTTTTTCCTTTCTTTACCATGGCAGCTTTAACCATGGTTAGTCACAGGCTTCCATGCATATGCATATTATATAACCATAACCATAAATGCTTCTGTATTAGATCTTGTACTCTACTGCATATATCAATTTAATACTTGCAAGTAACAACTTTACTTGGAGGACATTAATTTCTTATTCTTACTGCAAACTTCTTTAATTTGTTTCATTTGTTAACTAATAATATGATTTAATTTTGGCAGCATATTATTTTAAAAAATTTACTTTATTCTAGCTAATGTTAATGATGTGTTCATTTTAAATCCAGATGTATCGAACGGTGAAAACTACAGATAGAGTAGGCGCTTCATCAGGTTAGTTCAAATTTTCATTCTATCTTATATTACTTGGAAGATTAATGAAGATAAATAAATTATAATGTTAATAGATAATTAACTTGCTCTTCTTTTTTCCCTTAAACCATGAAATAGGGCAATCTGATGTATACGATAATGGATCATCTGGAGATAATTCTGATGACATAATGTTTGACATCAACTCTTCAAGAAGATCATCTGAATTATCCATTAAGCAGCAAGGAAGATCAAGTGTTAATCAAGATAAGGAATGTTATGGTCTTTGGAGCAACTCTTCTAGGTAATGCTTCTAAATCTAGTTAATCGTACCTATAATCCTTTTTACTGTATTTGTAGGAACCGTTGGATTTAGAGAGAGCGTAATCTTAATTTATCTCTCTAAATCCAACGTTCCTGCAGCTGCAACACCATATTGCAACTATATATATATCTCGTGGGTCTCCAAAGCCTAATGATGTTATTTTAAATGATTAATATTGGAAAAACATAGACACATATATATACTCACCTAATAAGTGGGAATTCTATTGTCATGTTTATTAAAATATTTATATTTTGTACTATGTTTTTGCAAGTCATGCATATACGATGGAAAATACTAATATAAATAAAACCAATGCATGCATGTCTTATTCTCAGACACATTTCTTTGTTCTTTTCTTTCCTCTCTCTTGATCTCTCACTCAACCTCACATGCAAACATGGTTAGGCTCAAAAATTCACAAAAAAGAATAAATCATTTCATGAGTTTGCTTTGTTTTGTCTGTCCACAAACCATGAGCATCCAAAATCCATGTTGGTGTAATAATAATAATATATACTCTCTTCTGGTGGTTCAAAAGGAAGTAAAAAAAGTAATACACACACACATACTCTTCAAAGAAGTAGCATTTGTTATTTTCCAAAAATCTTCCTTAAAAAAATAGAAATATCTCTTTCCTTAGGATTTTGTGGGGTTCAAACATTAGGCTATTGTATGGGGCCCAACAAATGAGAAACTTAGTGCCAAAGCTAAGCCCTTGTAGTCCCATAATTAGAAATCTTGAAACCAAAGAAAATATTCCCTTTGAAACTTCCTTGAATACTCCTATATTATATAGTCATAGAATAAATGGAATATATATGATATCAATTGGAATAGCATAAACTTTATTCCAATCTTTAGAATAAGTAAAAGGCATATAAGTAAGATGGTAAAAAGATGAATTTCTTTCCTTAAGTTTTGCTTTTCTTTTACATGGCTTCAAGTAATGAGAAATATTCTCTTGTGTTTGGTTGTAATAGGGAAGCTTGGTTACATGGTAAACCAAAGGTTGATTCTATTGGAAACGTGCAATCTCTTGAGGTAATATATTCCCCCTTTATATTCCAAAGGTTAAGCCTTTTGTTTTCAAAAAGTTATTAAAATTATACACAAATTTCAAAGCATGTGTTTGGAATGCATGAAAGGGATTTTATAGAAGAAAAGGAAATACGTTTGATCTTTTTCATATTGCCATGCACATTATTATGGAGATGGATGATAAAAAAGAAAGAAAAAAAAGGCTTTGCATAAAGCTGCTTTGTCCTTCACAAATTCAAATGGTTAGACTAGTCCTTTTCACATTTACCAATTACAAAAGGTTAAAAACGATTTGTGATGTAAAAAAGGTTCCTCTAGTTAAGAGTTATTAATTGACCATATTGAAAATGACTATATAATAGAACCCCCTATTAAACCTGCCTCATTTGACTCAATTATCAATGGTCTAGACCATACTATATGATAATTTATATAGTTGAGTCAAATTAATAGATAAATTAATAAATACACACACGCCTGCATGCCATGAATGGTATAATGTTTTATATACACAAAAATAATCGGAAGCTATAGCACATGAACATGCAAGTTCTATAGCACTTGGCAGGCTTTTAGGTGTGCCCCATCTCAAATTTCCTTTCCCTCATTCATATAAATATTCTTTAATTATTTCTGAGTCAAATGTCCTTTGATTCCTCTAACCTGTTCTCTTATACTATACTATATACTCCCTTTCATACTTACAGTAATTTATTTCCTCTTTTAACTCTTTAATCATATTCTCATCATAACACAATATTTTTTCTAAGAAGTCATTGCCTTTTACTATGAGTATGGTCGAATCCTCTTTATATAAATGTTGTATGGTGCAGTGGACAATAGAGTCATTTGATTTAGAGAACTTTATTGTCTTTTTAGATCCAATGGTTCTACGCGCCACTGAACCATGCAACAGTAGTATAGGAACCAAATGCACGGGTTATTGCCGTTACTTTTGAATCGTATCTTTTGAAATTAGTTCCTATTCGACAACACGTTGATTTTATCTTTTTTATCAATCAACTTAAATTTAGATATCATTTATCTTTATTTCTTTAATTTCTTTGTGGTTGTACTATTTATTGTACTTTTTTATATATATCTTTTTTGTTCATGATAAGAATTTGATTTTGTAATTTTAATGGTCGTTAGTGTCACGTTAATTAATAACAATTTCCCCATTTTCCAATTTTTTTGTAAAGGAATAATTTATTCTGATCTTTGGTACTAATTTATTGTTATTTGCTTTTTCAGAAGGAAATGGATCCAAAGTGTCTAAGCTATGAGAGAATATCAGATGGCAGTTCATCTACAAACCTATCAGGATCAAGCCCAAAGAAACCTAATTTGGATTTGGAATTCACCTTAGGCCAACCTCTTTGAGATTTCTCCCTAGCTTCTGAAAAAATATATTATTCATTATTTACTACTACATGTCTCTGAAACTGAAAGAGTTAGAGCAATGGAAGCTGTTGAGAAAATCAGAGAAAGAGAAAGCTAAAAGAAAAAAAGAAAGAAAGAAAAGTAAAAGGAGCTAAAGAAAGAAACACAAGGAGACAAGAAAGACAGAAAGCAACAAAAGAAGAGAGGGGGTAGGGTGAAAAAGCATGGCCTTCCTATCAGAGTTCATTGTGTTAGATCCAAATCAACATATTATATTTTTCTTTGGTAAATATATGAAATCTAATTGATTTGTAATGTTTTGCAAATTTGAGAGAGAAAGAGACGTGAGAGAGAGAGGGCGAGCTTTTAGGTATGTTAAAGTATGAAGTGATCCTTGGTAATTGTAATGGAGCACTTTATGTTTATGAAATATATTTAGATGTTTTCCACCAAAGAAGTTGGGTTCCAAATCCTATATATAATCCTAAGCATATAGGTATACTTTACACTTTAGGAACAAAAGAGAGAATTTATGAATAAATATGGACTTTGGGAAAAGATTGAAAATTTTGATGCAAAGTGTTGAAGAGAATACGAACCTAGTCAAGCTATAAATTAAAAAATAAAATAATATATATATATATATATATATATATATATATATATATATATATATATATATATATCAAACAAGGGAATTTAATGGCACCTTTCGTATTTTTGCTAAGGGTTTTAGCGTCTGAGCAGCTTGCTTAATGCATGAGGTAGGCGCACTAGGTATATTTCAAGGGATTGACTTGGATTGGGTAATGGAGGATTAATGATTTCTCGTCACTAATATGCACATAGTACACTAATACTTTTTTTTTTACAAAAGTACACTAATACTTGGAAGGCATGTAATCACGATCCTAAAACATCTCTCTAAACCCATATCCTCTGACTTCTTCTCTCTTCCTCCTTAACCGCCGTACTTCTCCCCCTTCAAAATCCAATTTCTTTCTTAACCATGTAGACTAGAGCAGTGATGATGTGACAGCCCCCCCCCCCCCCCCCCCTAACTTTTCACCCAATTTGGGGTTGATATACTCCTATGCAACCGTCGAGCTCATGTGGTCAACCACACCTCTTCTTTAGTCATTGTGTTCGATGCCGAACGCTTGGGTTGTGTTGATTCCAGCTCTATTTTTTTTTGGGGTGGTGGATGTGTGGTCTAAGAGTGGTGGGTTGTGTTCGTACTCTTTGTTCACCATTTCATGTTGCCTTCACCGCGCTGGTGAATCTGTTGTTGCTTTCTAATGTTGTTGAGACTCTCGTCAGTGCTGCGATTCTTTTTTGTGTTTTTGTTTGATCTGGTCCTTCATGATATATGGTGAACTTATATCAGGGTGGTGGTTGTTGGTCCTGATTTCAAGGTTTCATGTTTGAATACCCTTCATGGGGGCCACTGGTGTTGGCCACTTGGTTGCGTTTTGTAACCATTAACGCTAGAGGTTGTTGGTATTGGTGTCACAAGGTGACAATGTTGTGGGTAGTTGTTGGTATTGGTAATACAAGGTGGTGAATGTTGGTGTTGGGTTGGGAGTTGGAACATTTACGTTGTCTTTTTATTTTTGCATGGAGCTTAGTTTTTGGTTGTGGTGATGATAATGAGGAGCTTGTGGGTTGATTTTTCTTTACTACTTATGGTGACCTCCAATTTGGGTCTGTCTCCATCGCCGCTAGCTCTTGTAGATTTTAGGTTATTTTTGATTGGCCCGTGGTTTGATTTCAGGTTGTTTTTGTTTTTCATTGGTTCAATTTTAGGCGGTTTTTCGAGTTGATCCTTTTTTTCTTTCGATCTGCTCATGTTTGCACTATTGCTCTACCGTTGTTTGTCTTCATGATTTATCATATGTATTATGGTGGATTAATCATTTTTGCTTTGAAATCGAAAGTTTGTGTCTAGTTTCATGTTTTTTTGATTGGTTATGGTGTCTTCTTCGGTAATCTAGGAGTTGAAGTGGGGCTTTAATGATTTGTTTCTAGAGCATGGTAGGCCAATCGCTTTTGCTTCAAGATCAGAAGTCAGTTTCTGGACTAAAATAATCTGGTCTTGTTATGGCATCTTTTATAGAAGAATGAGGGTCGATTGGTGGCGAAATTTGAATGAGTGTTGGATTAAGTGATTATTTGGGCTCAACTGTGGAAAAGCAAGTGAGGTGATGTTATCAGGGCTTTGGTCGGTTTTGATTGTGTTTGGAAAGGTTTTTGGTGCAAATAGCGGTCAATGGGTGTTTGGAACTTGTTTTTTATGGTCATTCACGATGGAGTTTAAGGTTTTGACTTAACTTTTTTGGCAATATGGTCATATGCATGTAGACCAAAATCTTAGGGTTGATGACAAAAAATCATATAGGTATTTGTGTCATTTTGTTATCATTTTAGAGTAAAAGTATTTAGTCTAAATATGTATTAGTCGAGTTTTGTAAAGTAATCACTCAAAAAGTCATGGAAGAGCAACAATGAGAAAAAGACCTTGAAACATGTCAAGTTGCTCATGTTGATCACCTAAGCTCATACGTGCGATACATGGTACATGGTCGTCAAGCCTATATGGATCCATATGCGATCAGATTGTTATTAAGGTGGAGACTTACTCTTTCATAGGTAATTGAAACATAAACAAAGATCGTATTAATAAATTTTCATTTAAAGGAGCCACCTAAGCTTATGAATCTTAGAAGTTCACCACATACCCTTACTTGTCCTTAGTAAATTATATAAATAGGCCGAACCCTATCTTACTAAGGGGAAAGAATAAAGTTTATATGCAACATTCAGAAAAGTCGACCAAAAATATCTTCTAAAGCCTCTTAATTGTATGATTAGTCAAAGACTCTAGGTATGTCACACTCCTTATAATTCGTAAAAAAAAATTAAGACTTTTGCATATAAAAATTAAATATATCTCAAAACATAACTGAATAAAAGACTTGAAATAATTTGATATAACCAACAAATATAGGTTCAGCTTATAACCATAACCAATTAGGATTTAGTTACGCAAGGTAACTAAAAACAAATTACAAAATAAATAAAAAATATTCTAAGAACAAAGGCTGAGGAGAGAGTCCTCCTTTGACGCTTTTAGTGTCTTCCTTCCTCTTGAACCTCCAAGTTCTAAATGAATTATTATGAATGATAGCTCTTGTATTTATAGGCAAGTTTCCAACTGGTTTTAGGGTGAAAAACTGGGATTTTCCCCAAACCCGTAGAGAAAACATTGCAGAAATTTGTATTTTCACGAAACCCTTCGCGCCCCATTGTGGGTTAGCGCACCTCGTGCAAGCTGAAAACAATGCTTTTCAGCACTGTTTCGCACACCTGGGGCACATGTTTTCTACTTTCAATGCATTTTTGTCATTTTCTTCATCATATTAATGTTTTCTTCCTCCAAATTTGTCTTGGAGCTTAGGATATAATTTCTCAAACTTGTAATGTCTTCAAAGGCCTCTTGAATCTTCATTCCATGTCTTCCTAATTCTTCAAAGTGTCTTTCTTTGCTGAATTACATAATTTTTCAATAGAATACTCACAAAACACGTAGGAATTGCTTGGTTTAGGGAAGAACTAGAACTACATGTTTGGGTCAAATCACTACTAAAATGACTAAAAAATATGTTGAAAATAATGTAAGATGAATTGTCATCAACTTCTCTTTTTTGGATCGTTTTTACGTCTCTGAGCTCGACTAACGAATCGAGGTTGTCCCCAAATGTCTTTGTGGTGCTTTAACTTGTATTCTAGCACGTGTGCATGCATCTCTGTGTTCCGTATTGATGTAGTCGTGTCCAAAACCTACAAAAAAAGTGTGGGAAACAAACGTAGCTTCTTGCCATAGTTTTGTTATATGAAGAATATTTACATAAAATTGGGGGTTTCCAAGTCATATAACTTGCAAAACAAGTCGATAAGGGCTATGGAAAGTAACTGTAATTTGGCACTTATATGTTAACTCTCCCCTACTTAAAACTTTGTTTGTCCTCGAACAAAAGTCATCAAAAAATTTCACTCTTTAGAGAATGAATTTGTTGTAGGATTAACTCATAAGGTTTTTAGTCAATCAATCATTTACGATAGAAAAGATTAGAATGTATGATTCAATTGTAAATTGGATGGGAAAGTCAGACGATGAATGTGAAATAAGTTCTAAACATAAAATTCATTTCATACATCCCAAGTCAATAACATATTTAATATTTAATTACAACTAACACACTTCTTTAAAAGTAAATAGTGGAAATTAAGTAAATATGTGAAATGGAACTCATATTTGACATTTATGCTAACATGGTGATCAAGTAAGACATTCATATAAGCATACCAATTTGAAAGCATTGAAGCATAAATCACTAACAACTTTTAAGGGATATGATGGCAGGTCATTTTGCATTATTTTCGACATAATTTTCAGTAATTTTAGTTATGATTTGACCTAAATTAAAGGAGTTTTAGAACAATTGTCTATGGTTTAAGGGACATTTCTTAATGCTTTCATATCTAGTCATGTAATTCCAGTTTTCTGTAAACCATAGAATTCATAAAGGTTTTTGATGTATTTCTCTGCAAAATCATGTAATTCAGCAAAGCAAAACATCTCATAAAGAATTGGGAAGACAATAAATGAATATTAAAGAGGCCTCTAAAGATATTAAAAGTTGAGTAAATTTTATCTTATGTCTCAAGACATTTTCAGAGGAATAAATCACTCAAAAAGACGAAGAAAATGCGAGAAACGCACTGGAAGCAAGTGCCGTAGGCCCCAGCTGTGCTGCCATGCGGGTGTGCAAAATAGTGGTGAAAAGCACTGTTTTTACAGACACGGGTGCGCACGTAGAGCCGAGCGTGGGGCTCGTACGCTTCCGACAAAAAACAACTTTTTGCTATTTTTGGCTGTGAGTTTGAGGAAAAAGCTCAGTTTTTTACAAATTTTGATTTAGATGAAGCATTTCAAGAGGAAGGCAAACGCTAAATGCATCAAGGGAGAAGTCTCTCCTCAACTATTGTCTCTAGAGTATGTCTAATTTTTTTTGTAATTTTTCTTTAGTTACCATGAGTAACTAAACCCTAATTGGGTAGGATTCTAATATGAAACATTATTTTTTGTTGGATCAATTTAATTCGAGTCTTTTTTTAATTTATTTTAGGGAAATGTTAACAAGTGCCCTATAAGAGGTTTAAAATGGAAATTTTGTCTTGGAATTTGTGTTTTCAACACATTAATACATCAAAAAGTAATTTTTTTTACATAAAAGTTATCAATTATTTCTATTTTTTGAATCCTTAGCAAGTGCCCTTAGGGCACTTGTTTACAAGACCCTTTATTTTACGAGGTCTATTTATTTTTTATATGCAAAAGTCTAAATGTGTTTCCTACCCCTAGGGAGTGTGACATACCTAGGGAGTCAAATTGAATCTATAAACAGGTGGCACATATGATATTGTTCGAGTCGTTGTCCCTTGTCATCTTTTCCGAACATTGCATTATAAACTTTGTTCTTTCCCCTCGGTAAGATAGACAACATATGGGTGCCCATTTTCTATCAAATTCCCGAAGTTCACTTTTAGTTCTAAGATTATAACGAGTTCTTCATTTTGAGCCTTCATGGTTGCGTTGGGAAGATTGGTCATAGGAGTGATTGATTGCAGAAAGATTATAGAAGTGTTTTTCTAAAATTTAGGGTTTGAAATTTTGTAGAATCAAAAGAGAGATAATGGACGTCAGGTATGAGAGTTGTGAGTTAGTGGTTTTGTAAAAACTAAATCATTTGAGCTCAAAATCCTTTGAAACAACAACGTATAAACCCCATGATATATGTATGAATTGTTGACATATGATACATGTTACTCGAGTAGTTAATTTCTTTCTTGACCATAGGTTTACATCTTTAGGTGTTATAGTGTATATTTTTTGTGCGTCTAGTAACTGAAACAAGCATACCATTTAAAATTAATTCCTTTACAAAGTGAATGTTTGAATCTTTTTTCTTTATAAATTCAAATCTATCTACACCAAAGGGGTTTTGTAAAAATGTATGACTATTGATGGTCAGTATCAATAAATTTAGCACGGTGATAACTTGACACAAAATATAACACATATACGACCCTATTGTATTCTATAGTATATTCCAATGTATCTTAATACATCTAGTCTTATATTTTTTTCTTCTTTCTCGTGCAGCAAAAGACCATCTCTCTCTCTCTCTCTCTCTCTCTCTCTCTCTCTTTCTCTCTCTCTCTCTCTCTCTCTCTCTCTCTCTCACACACACACACACACACACACACACTACAATCCCTATTTCAAATGCACGAGATCATTCGCTGACCACTGGCCACCGGAGACGCGCGTGTTCTCTTCAACCTCTCTCACACCATGCGCCTCACGCAGTTCTCTCACCGACGACCAACGTAGTCTTCAAAGTTCTCCCCCCACCCACGAGAATATCTCACGATCTACTGTTTCAATCTATAGTTTCTGCTTCGAGTGTTTGATATTCCCTTTTGCACTTAGCCTCTAATAAAATGATGTTTAATTTCAATATTTTTGACATCAAGATATAAAGTAGGATTCTTTGTCAAACATATATAGCAAAAGTATTGTCACAAAAGATATGAATGTTACTCTTATTTGATAAACTTCAAGATGATATTTCATTCATAGTACGTAGTTTTGTACTCCAACATGATGAATCACTCTAAAATTATTGCCTCCCACCAAGAAGCCTTCAAAATGACCAACACTCATTGAAGCACTAAATAGAGAATTCAATCCTTCTACAGCTAAAAGGAACATAAAAGGAGATAAATGATCTCATTGTCTCAACCCGTGTCTCAATGAAAATTCATCGGTAGAATTTATGTTTAATTCTAACAAATATGATGAAGTTGAACTAATACATTCCATGAACCATATTATACACTCATCAAATATCGATATTAAATTATATCAAAAAAACTTAGCTTAATTTGGTAAGTTAATTATTCCAAACTTTAATTAATCTCTACACGCATGTCCCACAACTCATGATTAAAGACATTTATTATTAGATATGCATGCAGATTTTCATGAATTTTATAGGTGAAGCTTGTTTACTTAAAAGGAAAGGAAACGGCATTCCTCTAAATTTTCATAGACAGAGGTGGACATTGAACACACATATATATAGTTTTCTTGTTTCCTCGCTTCTTTACAACAAAGTTATCTCATCATTTGATTTGGTGCATTATATAACTTCATAAATATGTTAAACAATGATTGATTATATTGAACGTTCTATATCCAGTTTACATCCCTTTGGAAGTTGGCTTTAGTAATAATGAGCTAAAAATCAACTAAGCCAATCATCAAGTTGTACATATATTCAACAATATATACTGATAATATATAAAAATAAACCAAAGTCACACAGTGTAAAGCATTATTTTTATATATATCTTAATCTCATCCTAATACTTAAAGGAAAAAAGAAAAAGTAATTGCGCAGAAAAAAAAAAGTTGGGAACATTTTGTTTCATTTCTTTTTTGACGTAGTCTCATTTTCATCTGTCACACTTTTTCACTTTTGAAAAACTTGCCATGCAAGTGTTTCAATTTGGCAGCGTCACTTCTGTACTAGGACCCTACCTTTCAGAAATGTACCTTCAACTTATAATAATTTATTAATCATTCGTTCATTTAAAAAAACAAAACTAAAACCAACCACTTTGACCAAAATAAACATTCTTTTTTTTGTTTTTTTTGAATATTCGCTTTACGTTTAATTACTTTCTTTTTGTTAATTATACTTTTA
Source organism: Medicago lupulina (assembly GCA_958299785.1). NCBI lineage: Eukaryota > Viridiplantae > Streptophyta > Magnoliopsida > Fabales > Fabaceae > Medicago > Medicago lupulina. The sequence continues at coordinate 12,143,793 of OY283146.1, forward strand.
TCTTATCAATTATTTCACATTTGAATTAATGGAAAGATAATGCAAATGGGTGAGTACGACAATTTAAGACTCTTTCTAAATTACATGAACTACTTAAATTTTAAATGTTAATTTATACAAAACAATCCTAAAGTTACGTATTAAATGCAAGTGGTTGATCCGCTATAAACTCAAGACTTTATATCGAGCTCGATTCATATGGGCTCATTTTAAATGATATGCTTGTATGACTTAAATGATAAGCATTTTTTTCTTCTTCTAGTTTAGTGTTTTTTCATAAGTTACCTTATGCAGCATTTGAGCTTATAATTTTTCCTCTCAATTTTACTCGTATTATGTTAATTGAAAAACTAAATATTAGTTAGAAATTTGTTTTATTTTATCAACTTAGTCAAACTTTAAACAAAACACTAAATTCAACATATGGTAGCTTATCCGCGATATGAGCTAGTTTATCCGCTATTCGTTATAAAACTCATATGTTATCAATTACTTATCAAACATCTGTTACTTAGTCCCAACCATAACTATAATGATAAAAAATATCTTAAAAAACTATAGGAAAGTATAATTTATCAAAGGAATTTTTGTTTTAATTCTATTTTTAGTTTCTTAATTTGTGCCCTAAGGGCACAATTAGGCTACAAATTAACATGACCCTTTATCAAAATGTTAGGTTTGAAAAAATATATAGGTACTTTGAGAACAATTAAATAGCATAGGTATATGTATACTAGGAGTACGTAATTTATAGCAGATCACACATATAAGAGTCAAAATAATAGTAGTAACAGAAGGAGGAAGAGAACAACCCTTTAAAGGAAACAGGCTAGTTTAATAGTAGTAATAAGAGAAATCCCTCAAGAAAATTAAAGAAAATGTATACACTCCTCCAAAGTCTAGTAAAGTAAAGTAAAGCTATATATTTATGAAGGAGTAGTACGAGTACTGTGTTAAGTTACAGACATAGCTAGGTACACAGCTAGACACGCATAATAGTAATACATAAATCTCATACACAAACACTTCAAATAATTTATTCATCATTACACTATGATTCAAACCTCGTTACAAGAGTATAAGAAACACGTGTCATGTCAATGTCGTGGACGACAATTGAATGAATGAATGAAGGTTTATGTCAGCCGTCAGATCTGATGAAACCTGCAAAGTTCCTACCACTATGCTGCCGTATTGAGAAGGTAGAAAACGACCACTGAGGTGATGCCCGGTTTGAAGGCCTTGTTTTCATCCATAAATTATCTTATTGTTATTATGCGTCGTCGTTTTAAATTTTTGTTTGTTTTGAGTAGCTCGAGACATTGTTTGCATGAAAAAGTTGCAGTCTGGAGGGTCCATGTTAGCTCTGTAGATGACACTGTTTAGCATCGAATTTTCATGCAATCAATTTAATGTTCAGTATATTGCTGTCAGACACATTTTTAATGCTCAATTCTTTACTATTTCTTCTTTGGGTCTCTACAAATTTTTAAATCTATTGTTTAAGAAAAATACAAGTTAAACATATATAAAATTTATAACTACCCACATAACTTTTAAAGATAATACTCTATTTATCCTACAAGGATTGAGTAATTTGATCATATGTATTAAGAAAAGTCTATAAGTGAAAGATAAAAAAAAGAAAAATTCAAGTACCCTTGACAAATATCGTGGGACGTCGTTATCATAAATACAAAGTGAAATGTATTGAATTGAAAGTGATGAAAATACGATTTTTTCTATGCTACCCCTCAATGAATTGAGGGTAATTTACCCGTTGTAAAGAAAAGTTATAAATTCAATATGTGATCTTCATCTCATTTGTTCCAGATTCGAATCATATTTGTCATTAGGGGTAGCTTACTTTCAATTCATCAAGAGATAATGTAGGCCTCATCGATAGATTAATTCTTACAATCAATTACCATTTTCATATGAAGAACATCAAACTTCTTCATCACCTTCATTCAACATGTGATCTCCATCTCCTTCGTTCTATAATCAAATTCAATTTGTCATTAGGGGTAAATTACACCCAATTTATCAAGGGGTAATGTAGGTCTCACCATATTCCCTACATCCCTTTATATAAGACTACTTTATAAAAAAGTTTTGTCCCTAAATATAAGACTATATACAAATTTCTAGATGTATTTATTACTCTTTTTCCAAATACATCCCTCATTAATATTATCACTATACCTTGAAATATGAAATGTTAACATTACATATCTTCATAGATAAATGGTAATTTGGTAATAGTAACATACATTTGTGACAAATTTATAACTCCAACAACTTTTCTTAATACTCGTGATTTGTGTAAAATAGTGTTTATATAAAGGAACGGAAGAAGTATTAATTAAAGTGTATAATTGAAAAAAAAATATAATTATAGGTAACAAAACTTTGTTTCATTTAGAGAATAAACTCTGTTTAAAAAAAATGATTTTTTTCAAATGTATAACATTAATTAGTTTTGTTGAAAATGAGCAAGTAAGACTGATAAATGGTATAATTGATAAATTGTACCTTTAAACTATTAAAATAACAGTTAAATAAAAACCCAAAATTCGTAATCAAAAGATACTTAAAAAGAAACGGATAGAGTAATTAATATTAGACTAAATTATATCAGTCTTTTAAGTTATTTAATTGTAACAAATTGGTCCTTTAAGTTTTTATATATATTATTTTAATCCTTTTAGTTAATTAATTGTAATAAGCTGGTCTTTCAAGTTTTTTTTCGTATCAATTAGGTCTTTAAGTTATTTAATCGTAATAATTTGGTGGATTTTATATCATAAAAATATAAGTTGTTTGGGGCTTAAAAGTCACAATTAAATAACTTAAAAGACTGATATAAAGAAGTAACTTGTTACAATTAAATAACTTAAAGGATGTAAGTGGTACGAAACAAACTTAAAGGATCAACATGTTATAATCAAATAACTTAAAGACCTCAAGTGTAATTTAGCATTTATATTCTATTGAAAAGTGAAATAAATCATTTATTTTGGGACAATTTTTCGTAATAGACAATTCATTGTAGAACGGAGAGAGTATATATTAATACACATGAATTAGGGGTGAGAATTGGCCGGATCGTGTCGAGCTTTGTTTAAGTAGGCCAGACCTGGTTGAAAAAACTAAAGCCTACACTTGATCTATTAACCTATCAAAGGCTTTATTTTAAGCTTCTCCTGGCCTTTTCAAAGCCAGACATAGCCTATTAGCCTGTCTAAAAGCCTAATTTGTACTAACAATTTTAAATATAACATTTGACCTATTTATAAAGGCTAATCAACATATATTCTTTTAAAAGACTAATAAGGTCAATAAAATTTTGTAATATATATATATATATATATATATATATATATATATATATATATATATATATATATATTGCATGTATATCCAATCAAATTTTGTAGAGCTATCACATTCACTTACATTCACTTTGCATAGTCTAATATGTGGGTATGGCCTGATAGGATTAATAGACTTTTCTATAAGTCATAGTCTGACCTATTTAAATTAATGAGCTTTTTAAAAACTTGAACCTAACTTATTTAATAAATGAGCTACGTCGAACTCGAACCGAGTTTTAAGTAGGTTGAACAATAAACCTCTAATAGACGCCCTGACCTATTTCCACCGCTAACATGAATGAAATACTCTCTAATAGACAATACTCTCTGTGCTAGTCTTTTTCGATAGACTAAACCAATTATCATAAATAAAGATGTTTAGTTTATTCATACATTAAAGACTATTAGTAACAAAAAAAAATACATTAAAGACTATTAACAACGTCCATGCAAAATTATTAAGAAAAATATAAGACATGAAATAATAGAGTCATATATTTTGTATATCATTTATTTAACTCATCTCTATTTAATATGAGATTAATCACTTAAAGATTTCAACAAAGGTGTACACAACCCCTAGCTAGTGTGAGTAGTCAATGGTCCAAAAATGTGTATCATAAAGGTAAGACTTATCAAATTAATGGAAAGAGGCTAACTGAAAAGGGGTTTTGAACTTTAGATATGTTTGAGAAAGTTTTGTATGGTAAATTTCAAGATGGGTTAATTGGTGGTGCTTAACATATTCTGGTATATATGATGACATGGGTCTTTTTAATTGACGGTCCCAAATAAATGACATGGATATATGAAGGAGGCATGGAGCTGTGTACACCTCAGAATTGATTTGCCTCACGATAAGTAACATCTCAGTTTCATGGATGTGAGACATCAGCAGATAATATTTCAACATGTATATACATTTATTGGACTATCTAACAATGACCGTGTGCAACGTTTAATCCTTCTAATTTTAACTAATTTTAGGAAAATATTAATATATATTTGATTTCATTTTTGAATGACACGAAATTGAATCTCAAGTTAGGAAGTTTAAATTATGTCCTTGTGTACATAGTTGTGAAGTAGCATTAGGGTCACTTAAATCAATAAAATTTCCTTTTTCACAATTTTTTTCTTATATATTCAAACATAAACCACTTTACAATCAACTCAATTTTACTCAAAATCAATTTCTCAATAACAACTTATTTAAAATAAAATTTTTCCTTATCCCATAATCAAACACGGAGTATTATTTTTCGTTCCAAAGTAAACACTGAACTGGAGGTGTACACCATTTCGTTTATAATAAAGACATGAGATTTAGGAGTAATATATATATGCTTTAGTAAAAGACATAAAGAATAATTATCTCTTCTGCTTTTCCATTACTAACAACTTACATAAATAGCTATCAAATCATAACCTACTCCAACCATTCATAACTTTATGGTAATTTATGATTTTCCTAATCCAACTATGATGCATCATGTTTCAAAAATTGTACCTAGCTTTGACTGTAAATGAAAAAATAAAGTACGTTCAAATTTTTTATTTATAAACACTTTATTTTTCAAAATATGTAAAAATATAATTAAACGTAAAAGCCAATGTAATTAATTTTAATTTGATGAAGTGAGCTAAAAGACATGAAGACAGAGAAGAATTTCTTTTTGAAAAGTAGTAAGCTAATTTTACAAGAGAATAAAGAACAAAGCAGCGAAATATACGTTGAAAAATAGAAAAGACAAAGGTAAGAAATTAACAAAAATTGACGCTAGCAACATGTAATGTTAGTATTATAATACAAGACGACGCATAATAAGGCGAGATTCTCGCGGGAGCCAAAGGTATCATTCTTTACTTTTTAGAGAGAGAAAGAATGAGAAAGAGATAGAATTTGGAAACATAACATATAGAAACATTGTCATAGGTAGAGAACAAAGGGGATAAAATATTAGTGAAGAGAGAAAAATACGAGGGATGTTTTTCAAATTCATATCTTTAGCACGTGACATTGGAATTGACATGTCAATGAAAAAAATAAAGAGTAAAAAGCATTGTTTCATGTAAATAGAATAAAGTTAAAAATATAAATATAATAGAGTCAAAGACATGTAGAACATAAGTTCATGATTCATGAATGAGCTAGGTGAATAGTAAATAGTAGGTGGAGTAATAAAACAATCTTTTCTACATTAATTCAGTTGGAGTTTCATGGAAGAGATTATACTGTTAAAATATGATGTAGTGAATTATGGTTGAGAGAGATATCCACATTCAGTAAGTGCATGGTACATGTAAAATTATCTTTTCCACCATTATTTTGTTGGGTTTGGCGGAAGAGATGTTAAAATATATTGCAGTAAATTATGGTTGAATATCAGTTGAGAGAGATACTCACATTCAGTGACTACGCGACACATATAAAATTATCTTAAGTGAAAGAACTTGTTAACAACAAAAGAGAAATGTTAACAAGTGCTCCAGACACTCTTTAAAAACCATTAATATATGTTTTTCATCAACATGATGTTAGAAGAATTGACAACATAATTAACTAGTATCTATAAAGTAATAATTTGAATTCGATTCTCGGTGTTCTCTATTTTTAAGGCAAAAATACCTTAGCAAAAAAAAAAAAAGTTTTGTTATCAACATGACGATTAATCTCATAGCAGAGTTAAATGATCAAAGACGTAGAAATACCACGAAGCATTTAATGAGACTTCGATATTTTACCTAACAAATGTTAACATCATACCCTAAAAATACATATGCTAAGGAACTCATTTGTGAATGTTACTTCTAAATTGTTTACATGTATAGTTGGGGTAAAAAATTGTAGAATTATTTTTAACTATGTTAGGTTAGAAGAAAAAATAAAAAATTTCCTCATTGTTGAAAAGAAATGAACAAAGACAAAGTTTAAGACACAAAGAACGATGCAAAATGATTTTGCAATCCATTGCTTTATGATTGACGCCTCTCTGACCACATGGCAATGAACCGCACTGTCGTTTTTAGCATCAGAGAGAGAGAGAATGCAGGTTTGTCCTTTCACATCTTTAGGGCAGTTCGGTCAAGAGAGAGAAACAAAAAATTTGTGACCAAGATTGTGACCATACTTCCTTCCTTCTTCTATTCAAGCCCTAGTCTAGTCTTTGTCTGCCCAGCATTCAAGCCGGGCTACTTTATTTAATTATTTTTACCTCTGTCTCAAAATTAAAATATAATCAACCTCTTGTTCCTGCTAGCTACTACACCTTCTGGTCAATGCAGAATTAAATAAATTGGCCTCAATTATTCCATATTTATACTCCTAGAGTCCTAGTATTTAATTCAGTTTGACTCTTATAACTTCAGAAGAAAAAAAAAATCTAGGTCATTAGAACTGGGAATCTTATTTTTGGTTTTAATTACAAAATTGTCACATTAATTTAATTAGTTTTTAGTGTTTGACACAAATGTTTTTTTAACACTCTTTTGTGTATGAATGGAGTATCTATATAACATAAAGTACAACTAAAAAATTGTCAAAGTGGATCCAGTCTGTTGGCACTTAATTATCTAACTATTCTCATCTTTTGTCAAAATTATTCTCATGAAAAAATAACTCATAAAACAATGTTCTCAAACCCAAACTTAATGAACAAACATATTCGGGTTTATTAAGGGTTTTGCAAGGTCATTTGTGGCATGTACGGTCTGTAATCCCTATGAGCTTTATCCTCGGGTTTATTAAGGGTATGTTTGGATGATGGATTTTAAAAGGAAGGGCTTTGAATGTGTGTTAATCTACTGCTCGGAAAGGTAGCTTCATTTGTGTAGCATGAAGTGCCCGTGTGACAAATATGTTTGTTAATTGTGACAAGAAACAAGAAAAACAAAGGATGTGAAAAGAACAACAAAACTAGGGACAAATAAACTCAACGACCATGACATCCACTACAACGAAAGAAGTAATCTTGCGGAACCTAAAGCAATGCAAGCGATTTAGTTAATTGTGACATTTTTATCAAATTTTATTACAGACTATTGTTAATACAGTATGGTATTATTTTGAAAATACTAGTAGATCATTGCATTAATTAGAATAAAGTTTGACAAAGTTATACAAAATTTAGTCAAGTATTTTGATGATAAACGAGTATATTATTTGATTAACACTAAATGCCATCTAATCATATATTCTCATGTTAAAAAGAAAAAAAAGAACAATACTCAAACCTAGTTTATCCATAAGAAAACAATGATATCTTAACCCAAACTTGATGAACAAACATATAAATTTTGTAAGGCCATTCGTGGCCCGTTTCAAATTTGGACCGTACGTATAAAATACGAATCTAAAGTAGACTAACAATATATATATTCCTTATTTAGAAAATAAATAACAAGAGTGTGGGAGGTTTGTTTAAAATTAAAATGAAATTGTGATGGCCAAAGTAGCAATGTTTGAAAGTTAAGGGGTGGTGGTGGGTGGTGACGAAAGTTGTCAGTAGGTAGTGTCAGTGTAACTTTATCTTTATCCTAAAGAGTCTGAACTGTGAATCATTCATTCATAATTACTTCCTTTTAATGCTTTTGGCCCTAGCAAGACGTGACGTTTCTGAAACATTTTATCTCTGTTGTGCGACAACAGTGACAACAATGCTTTGCCCTTGTAAAATATAGCAATCTACTTTTTCTACCTATATTTTGTATTTTATATGAACCCTATTATATGAAATTAAATTAAATTAAATTAAATTTGATACATATGTGGACCACTAGTGTTATAACATATTGTTCATAACAGACTGACTAAGAGAACCCTAAGCTGATGAGAAGAAGTTTTCAAAGGGATTTCAGACATGCAATGCAGGAGGTTTGGTGTGTGGACCATAAATACATAAATAAATTGACTAGGAGATAAATAAGTCCCAAAATTAGGTATTATCTCAAAATGAATTATAAAATTAAGGGGTATATTTTCAATTTAGTTAGTTATTAAAATGAATATTTTTTTGACAATGAGTTGTTAAAATGAATATGAGATCAGAAATATTTGTGATTGATGGATTTGACTAAAGTGCCTAAAGGCTAAAGTAACAAGTGCATGTTTGGTTTGTAAAAAAAAAAAAAAGTTGCATGTTTAGATAATTCACGACGATTTTAACAAAAGTTATACTTTTGAACTTCAAGAAAATTACAATACCAACAAAAGTTTACCAAATTTACTATACATTCAAACATGCGTTAAGCGCCATTTTGAAAACATGTTTCCACTCAACGTTTGCCAAATGTGAAATTGTAGTTTCAACATTTCTAAGACAAAATATAAACACAAATTTAGATCTCTTTAACCTAAACCAAATCTTCTAGGTTCAAATCTAGTCCTGAAATGCAGTGGTATAAGACTTTTGAGCGAGAGTTTTGCTGGCCATTATGATCTTAACTAACTAAAGGGATTAGTCTACACAATTAACAAAAATATTGTACCATAAAGCCGACTACAAATAGTTAAAGTTATAACTCGTTCCGTCCCATAAAATTGTCATTGTAGATCACTTCACACAAAATAAGGAAGAAGTCATAAAATGGAAAAGAAAAAAAAAGATAATAATTGTTTTATCAAATTAACTTCATTAGCTATTAGCTAATGATAAGTGAAATATAATAACAATTTTTTTTTTTTTTTACAAATGTAAAAGATTGAGAGGGCTGGACTGAGTTGTCTATGTAAATCAGAATTTACTCTTGGGCCGGTCTTGACCCATGTTTTTTCATCTATTTTACTAAACTTTACTAAATGTCCTTAACTCTTGTTTTTGCTTCGTACATTGACTTCTACTCTTTCTTTTTTCCCTACATTTTTCCATCGATACACCTCTTTTGGGTTTATCAAGTCTTTACTGTCTGCACCCTGTATAATGTGACTGATATGATTCAGTATGGTAGCTTCTCATGCCACAAATTTAATAAAATTGGTCAGCAATGCAGTGCCACCGTAGATGTATATAATAAATAGGTACAATATGTCAATAATGTAATGTGGCATTAATTATACATGGACGTACTTGGGTACGTGATAACCTTTAAAACAAATAAAATATACTGACATTTCCTTGATGCAAGGTGGGAATTGGGAAATATCTCCACAGCAAGATAATGTTATGTTGGCTTTTTTTTTTTTTTTTGTTTTTTTTTTGTATGTACTTTCTAAATATTAATTACTAAGATACTAGTGAGATTCAAGGCAATAAAGTTTGACTGTGAATGGTATTTTTAGAAGATAATTTAGACCCCTTTAAATTCTAACACTGTTTTGATCATGATAATTGTCTCGTAAGTACAGCATAGTTATAGGTTCGAAGGACGTTAATTTGTAGAGGTTTGTGTGAATTTGCTTTTAAACATACTTTCTATACTTTTTTATTATGTGGATTTCATATTTTTTTTTTTTCAAATATTTTAGTGATTAGAAATTCACATTTGAAAGTGAATAAGTAGGGTGTCAGAGATTCGAACCCGGACCTCTACATATATTATTCATTGTCTCTACCAACTGAGTTAAACTCACGATGATCGAATTTGTAATTTAAACTAAATAGAAATGAAACCAATTCAACAAATACTTATAAACTTGTTTCAATAATGACAAAGACCATAAATTCTATTAAATTCTTTTAAAATCATAAATTAGAAAAAAAAAATTATTGGAGTTTCTTTAAAAAAAAAAAATTATTGGAGTTGACGTACGTGTGTACCCGGCTTAGAATGAAATTATGACAAGAATGTTGAAACTCTACGTCATAGAATATTATTTAGGATCATTACTTTAGACACTCATACACTCTATCTACCTTTCGAAAGAGAAAGAAATAAATAGGGTAGTGTGATAAATATGATATAAAAAATTAGGTGTTTAATAGTCTTTTAGACACTCGTACACTATTTATTTATGAGATAAAAAATTAGGTGTTTAGTACTCAGATCCTTCACACCGTCTCACTATGAATAATATCATGCATACCCACTTGTTTATCTCGCATAGATTAAGAAAATATATACTATTAAAGAAAGAAATGGAATAATATTTTAACAAATTAAGATAATTAAGCAACTCTATCACCAATATAATAATTAAGCAACTCAATTCAAATAATATAATGTTATTTGAATGAGATTGAAAGAAAAATAGTTCACATAATTTTGAAAACTGAAAATGATATAAATTTTAATTTCTTTTAATTTTTTTTCGTGTTGCATATGTGACCATAACTGTGAGACAGGGTATATTGGTATTAATTGAATGCTATTTATGAAATGGAACAACTCAACCTCCTACACATAATAGTGGACCAGATAGACAAAACATCACTGGGCTCAACAAGGCCCATAATTGAGCAGATATTTGAAAATTGCTTTTTTGATAAGGAATACTTCCTATTGACACAAGTAAAATACTAAAATGCTTCCAGCGGTTGTTAACTACCGCTCATTGATACGCCGACAGTTAACAGAACCGGTGCAATCTGCACTGGTTTTTTCAGCCATTTTGGCTTGTTTGTACCTATAATTTCAAACGGCAATTCCGCATAAAATCAAACCGAAACAACAACATCCAGCAATCACAAACATCAACATTACATAGTTTATCAATTATTCGGTAACATTACACAAAACCGATAATGCGTTAACGTTTCACAATTGTTTGAAATTCGTCAAATTTTCCACATTATGCAACATATTACACGTAATGTATACATTAATTACTATGTTGGGAAATTAAAACGTATGTACAAAAAATATTTAATAGATAAAATTAAAACGCAAGAAATAATATAAAGGTATGTCAAAAAATGTCATTGAAATACCAAAATGTACAGAACATGTCATAATTATACATCACAGTCAAAAAGTACATAAAAAAAGCCTAATCATAATTAACCCTGCTGCCTAGCATGCCTCGGCCCCCTGCGCCGCCTGGCAATCTGATAAGTAAGGGCAGGGCGACCAGTATTGGCTATCCGCATCACCTCCTGGACAATCTCCTCTTTAGTCATCTCGGCTTGCCTGGCCACAATATCATCAGCTATATGCACCACATCCCGGATGATCGTTAGTGTGTCAGGTATCTCCATGGCATGATCCTCCTCTATGATCTGCTCCACGTTCGCTGGCCTGGGAGGAGATCCTTCATCAGGTGGGAGAATACGAGGGTGAGAGACTTTGGCATACCAAGCCATATAGCCAGGAGCATGATGTCATGGTCTCTGACACCCATCTCCCCAAGCAGTGAATAACCACGCCTGAGCGTCCATCAACACAGTGGTCAGCAACTGCGTAGGCACCTGAACGACAGAACACGGATGTTTGGGAACGTCCTGTTCAAAGGATAACTGCCTCTTTACCCCGCTCAGGTAAATGACGGTACACCCTATCCTTCCCTCACATGAGCCATCCCGAGTAAGTGCATAGAAGCTGAAATGGGTGCACGTCTTTGTGATCACCATAAGTAGAAATCCTGACGTCATCCACCTCCAAGCGATCCAGGTTGATGACAGTTAGTCATTTGCTATTTTTAGTGTTATTTTCATGATATTTTGAGTTCACAAGCAAGCTTAAACTGCAAGGAAAGCGATAAAAATAGAAGATTTTGAAGAAAGCAAAAACATGTCACGATTTAGAGCATAGGATGAGGTTCATTCGACATTGGTTAAAACGTGTCACAATGGCTATTTCATGACACGAATTTAGGAACCCTTATTTGGAAGTTTGTTATTCAAGGCAGAATCGTGTCACGATTTCCTTAAATTGTGCCACGATTTTAGGAGCAGTTGTTGCCTATTTAAGCTTAATTGTTTTCAGAAACAATGGTAACGAAGGCTGGAGAGAGAAAGTGCGATTTGCAGACCTGGAGACTGAAGAACGGGGCGATTTCCTCCATTTTTTACCTGTTTATGTATGTTTTAATTCTTTCATTGATTATGCTATTTGTAAACTCAATTATGAGTAGCTAAATCTCTTAGAGATTAGGTCTGAGATGAATCTGTGTAATCCTAATTGAACCATGTTGCTGGGAACATCTATCTATTGTGAATGACAATCTAGTTTTATTCAATTCAGTTGTTCTTAATGCTTTTTATATATTGACACCATATAATCTGATTTAGTGAGAATGAATAACTACTGATCATAGCTTTTAACTTAGACCTAATTGAATTGTTCTAATAAACAGGGTTAGTCTAGGAATGGATAATCGTTTATTAGTGATAATAGGTTAACGTTCTTAAAAACCTTCAAAGATTATTAGACCACCTAAGGAATTAGGGGCTGTAATTTGAGAAGAGGGTCTTAAGTCAAGGGATTGGTTAGGGCTATTTTGTTAATCATCGTGAAACTATAGAATCATTCATAAGAAATAAGTGCAGTATACCAATTAGGAGAAATAGAGGATTCGAAAGACCTAGTCTCATCTCTCTTCATATTTTCTAATCAAATCTATATTTTCTAACCGAATTTATATTTTCTGACTGAATCTATATTTTCTGTTATTTAATTTTATTCAATCAAATCAAATATACTTTTACAAAATAATTTATACATCCTAAATATTTACTTTATTGCCCAATTGAGATTAACACAGGCCTCGTGGATACAAACTTATTTTATTACTTCGATGTATTTTTAGTACACTTGTTAAAAGTTTATCACAGGCGTAAGCGGTAATGGTGCACATCTTTATGCCCTCTGCTAGTAAGCCATCTCCCAGCACATGGTCTCTCCGGCTTCCACCCCGGATTAGGCTTCCTTGGGTTAGGACCTGGCAAATGCTCCAAAATCCATCCCTGCAGCAAAATAACTAAAATAAATTCATAAAAAAAAATTAAGATAAATCTAAAACATTATAAAATAATCTAACATGATAATAAAATTTATAAAAGAAATTCATAGAGAAATTAAAATAAATATTAAATTATTACCATAAAAAGTGTCGTACTTCCGGCCATCGTTCTGCTATCTAAAATAACATAATCATCCAAATAATGGTACAAGTAAGTTAAGGCCATCCCTCCCCATAACCACTTCCCAATCGCTTGCAAGTCCGCCATACAATCAAGATATATCAAGTCGATGTGTAACAGCGCACAACTGACGAGATATAGAAGGAAACTCCTCACACACCACACCCTCATCCTGCCTCTCTCCTGCAGCTCCTCCCTCGTATGTGGGTCCTCCAGCCGTCTAGCCTCAGTCAGGTGGTCTTCATAAACCCGCTTCAGTGAGGGATAACTAATATGACCAGCAGATTCTTTCCTAACCTCAACCCTAGCATCAGCATCTGACATGCCCAACAACCTGGTCATCAAATCAATCGCACGGTCCTGACCCATTGCCTCGTCGTGGTCCAGCATGCGGCCGTGAATAGGAATGTGTAGGAGATTATGCACATCGTCCAAACTGATCGTCATCTCCCCCACAGGTAGATGAAAACTACTGGGCTCCGTGTGCCACCTCTCGTAGAGAGCACGTATCATGGCATGGGTCACAGTCGAATACCCGGTATATATCAAATCATGTAGGCCAGACCCCACCACAGGCTCCCAAAACCACCTAAAACCCGCCTCGGGCTTATCAAGTTCTTTCATCCTTTTCCCTGCATTTATACTCTTTAACCCGCTTCATCATACCACATCTGAAATTCAAATTAATTAAGACATTGTCACTATTTTAAATAATTAAATCACTTACGCTACATAATATTAAATAATTAAAACATTTACGCTACATAATATTAAATAATTAAATCACTTACGCTACATTATTTTAAATAACTAAATCACTTACGCTACATAATATTAAATAATTAAAACATTTACACTACATTCTTTTAAATAATCACTTTAAAGCATTTAATGAATTTTAAACAATTTAAACACTTACATTATGATGGTTCACCCAAAGAGGGTTCGCCACGTGCCTCGCGTAGTCGGACAACAGTGTCGTGGTCTTAGGTCCTCCAGGAAAGGGAGCCCCTCTAATAGGATACGATGGTATCAATGGAACACGACGACGTCGTGGCTGAGTCTGAGGCTCAGGCTCACCCTCAGGAACTAGATTATCTACCTCAAGATAATCCGCCACAACATCCTGTGGCACCCCATCATCATCTCCCACCTCCTCATCCTCTGCGTCGTCATGCGGCTGATAAAACATCTTATCCTCCTCCATCCGATCATATCCAGCAAAACCCTCATCCGCATATCCAGCATAATCATGCGTTGGTGTCGGATCAACCACATGGGAGGAGCAATCCACCTGTGCCTGTGAGCCCTCTCCAACTATCCTCGGGTCCCTGCGCTTCCGAGGCTTAGGGACATACGGGTTTTGATCCTCCTTTTCTCTCCGAGCGCTAGCGGTACTCGCCGCTTTACCTTTGCGCATCCTATCCTCTCTAATAAACTGTTGTCGCTCATCCTCATTATGTCATTCTTCAAACTTGGCAAAAAAAATGTAAAAATCCAAGCTTATAATCATTATAACATATATACATTATAAAATTGAACATATTTGCAAAAAAATTACACAAAAAAAGCAAGATTTTCTCACTTAGGCATTTCATCAAACACCTTAAGTGCATTTCAAAATACTAGCACAATTAGTGTTAATTCAACATCAAATTCAACTACATTGTACCTAAACTTACTCTAAACAACAATGCCAGCAAAAACCCTACATTATAACATCAAATTCTAACATAATTTGCAATTTCAAAAACCTAACCTAAACACAAAACTTTTGCTAAAATTAAGTAAAATAAAGTCATAAAAAACCTACATTGCATGTAAATAGGATTAAGATTACTTACTTGTGAATTACTTGAAGAAATTAAGATGATTTTCGTGTAAATGAAGGTTTGAGTGAAGTTGGGGTGAAGTTGGGTTTGTGTTGTTTTGAACTTGTAACCAGAAACTGGAAGTTTTCTGCGTTCGTAAGATATAGAATTCAGCGGCAGTTAACAACCGCTGGGTCCATAGGCAGTTAACTATCGACGGTTTTCCCAACGGTAGTTAACAACCGCTAGGGGTAAAAACGTCATTTACTTGTGTCAATAGGAAGTATTTATTGTCAAAAAAAGCAATTTTCCAGATATTTATACAGGGCCCGTGTGAAATTTAATGAAGGCACCGACAGGCATGTGTTTTGTGACCCTAGCAAGGTAAAAATCATATATTGAAAGTAATAAGGTAAATTATACCACGAGTCGGTTAAGTTTAAATTTTGTAACAAATAATTTAACTTTTCTTAAAATTGGTTACAACTCGGAAATCAATCACTACATTCCTTTTGTTTATCATTCAAACCAAGCTTGGAGTAACAACAGCGCCAATCCAGTTATCTAAAATCACCATTAATTATTAGAGTAAGACATGAACTAAAAAAGAATGCACACAAATTTATTTTATTCAATCATTAACATGGTTAAGAATTATATGTTAGTATTTGAAGAAGCAAAGTGAAATTATATTAAAAAACCAAAATAGTCCCTCAAGCACAAGAAGTGTCGGAAGAGACTAAAGTTTGATAAACTTCACAGCAGTTAGGCTACAATACGAGCCGGAAAGCAACAAAAAAATTAAATTACAAAACAGCTTTTAAACAATGCAAAGGAGTTAACCTCCAAGAGGAGTAGTCAAAATCGAATAGAATAAAGTACGCTTTCAACCACCAGTAAGTTTGGAGTTTAACCTTTACTGCTAGAGACATAAGTTTCTCCAACTTATTGTGGAAAAATCCTTTTGTTACAATCCTTCCATATGATAAAGAGAACCAAAATCGAAATAATATTAAAAGTCGTCGGAGAGTTCTTGGAATAACTACCAAGGCCTCCAAAATGAGTAGAATGGGCTAGGATATTCCCATGTAAAACTGTAGAAATTCCTAACCAACCCGATATCAGAAGCCATAGCCTCCCATAAAAATCACACATGAAGAACAAATGGTCCCTGTCCTCTAAACCTCCACACACTGCTGAACAAGAAATTTGGGAAACATCAAGAACGCATCTCCTACACAAATTGTCATTCACAGCTAATCTATTCAGAAACAGGCGCAAGACAAATATTGTGACCTTTAACGGAACCGCCTTGAGCCACAACAAATGATTATAAACTTCATTGGGAACAACGCCAATTGCAGTTAAGTAATTGTAAGCTGACTTAACCATATAATTGTGTGACGAATGAAGCTTCCACACCCACTTGTCATCCACACCGACCTACAAAACAATATAAGACAAACGACCCGCACACTCTCTAACCAACCCTTCCTCCCACACAAACAACCCCCTCCTCCACTTCCACGCCTCTCCATCAAACTCCCAACCCATCAAAAACATTTCCTCCACCACGGCTTGCTTATTCTCCACTAACTCAAACAGCCTACGAAAAGACCTAGCTAAAGGAACGTCATCAAGCCACGGATCCTCCAAAAACAAAGTGGACTTCCCATCCCAACCTTCCTAAATATATTATCCTCCAACCACCTGACATCTATAAGCCCCTCCCCCGATTGAATTGCACTTCCAACTAGATAATCTATTACAGATCCGCTCCACTAACAAATACCAAAACTGAAGCTTTCGAGGATCCCCACCAATAGGCATCCCTAAATACATAAAAGGGAGACAACCATGTTTGCAATTCATTACCAAAGTCGCCTTGTAACGCCCCATTTTTATTTAATTATTTTTAGTTGATGTTTGAGTATTTTTATATGATTTTATAGGACTATATTTGACATATATGATTTAGATATGATTTTATGTGAAATATATGACTTGGTATAAATTGTGTGATATTTGGTGTGATGATAATTTATTATATGATTTATGGTGTTGTGTTTTATTTAAATAAATGTTGTTTGATTATTTTATTTATTTAATAAAAAGGTAGAAAATAGTATTATTTGGTTTAAAGGGAATTAAGTATAATTATGAGGAATAAGTGGGAGTTAAGGAAATAAGAGGGGGTTATAGCTTACAATAAAAAGAAAAGGAGAGTCAGAAAGAGTTTTACCTACAATTGAAAAAAAAAAGAGAAAGTGAGTTTTTGAGAGAAGAAGAGGAGAAAACCTAGAACCAAGAGAAGAGGCTAGAAGAAGAGAGAAGAACGCAACTTAATTCAGGAATCATAATCTAAGGTAAGGGTGGGATTCCTTCAATAATATGTATATATAATTTTGATTGTTGATGAAATTGTGTTCTAGGTTTAGGGTTTAGAAAGTTTATGATAATTGATATGATGTGATGAATTGTGTTGTTTAATGCATGTTTCTGTGTTGTTTTGATTGTTATGTTGTATATAGAACCTGTAAACATTGTTCTCTATCAAATTTGGGATTTGGGTAGATGAAATTTGGGTTTTTGAGTGAAAAATAGAGTTTTCCCGAGAGCTACCTTTGACAGCATACCCTGTTTCATGTTGTTGCGTCTTTTGCATCAGTTTCTGTTTCGAACTAGCTTTCGGTGTAAACACAAAAGTTGTAGGTATGAATGTTATCTTTCTAATGCCGTTGGTCGGACGTCAAAATGATTTATAGAACTTGAGTTATGGTCAAATTACTGAACGTAGGTCACAGTGAATTTTTATGAATTTCAGCACAACTTTGTCCGAATTTGAAATGAAAACTGGTATTGATTGGTACATAATTGGTCTTAGGTGTAAACATGAAAGTTGTAGATAATTGAGTTAGCTTTCTAATGGCACTGGTTTGACTCGAAAATGTTTTGTAAATCTCGAGTTATGATAAAAATAGTCCAAGTAGGTCTTCAGAAAATTTTAAGAAAACTTAGCTTAACTAATCCTAAGTTAGTCCAAAACTTATGGTTGGTTTCCCAACTTCAAACTTAAGTATTAGAGATTTATTCGGAGTGTTTTATGAGTATTTGGCTTATGTTTTATTGATCAACTTGCTTTATTTTTGAAGAATGTTTTGGTTTGATATGGATGTAGTTGATTAATGTATATGTGCTTTCCGGAGATGTGTGATTTAAATATGTGTTATATCAAGATGTGTTGTTTGTAGATGTGTGACTTAAATATGTGCTATATAAAGATGTCATATTTAAATATGTGATATTTGACGATGATGCTATTTAAAGATGTGTATTTGTCGAGTCATCTAAAGATGTGCATTGTTGAGTCTTTACTTGTGTCGTTGCATTTGAGTCGTGTTGTTGCATAGCATAGTCAGCGATGGGGGCTTAATGCCTGACAGGTCCTCTATGACCTTAGCGATGGGGGCTTAATGCCTGACAGGTCGTATTTGACCTTAGCGATGGGGGCTTAATGCCCTGATGGTACCACATGCATGAGGTCTAAGTGTTGCATAGTCGTGTCGTGTCGTTTGTGAAGTGATGATGTAATTGTGAAGTGATGATGTAATTTGCAAAGTGATGATGTATTCGTGATGGTGTAATTGTGACTTGTTGATGTATTTATGACGTGTTGAAGTATTTGTGATGTTATGATGTACTTGTGAATGTTTGAGATGTTTTCGTTATATGTGATGATTTGTTGATGTTGTTGATATTGTTGTTGTTGATTGTTTATTGTTGTTGTATCTTGCTAAATGTCGTTGATGTTGATAACGTTGCTGTTGCTATATATATATATGTATAAATACATATATGAACTTGTTGATACTTGTGGTATAATTTGTTGTTGTTTCATCGATTTGATGAATTATATATTATTATTATTGAATGTGTTTCTCACCCCTTCTGTTGGAATTGTCGCCTTGTGGGCAAGTGCAGATTTCCAAGGCTTATAGGATTTGTGGCTCAAGTGTCTAGGGCTCTGATACGTAACGGGATGGGAGTTAATTGTTGAATTTTCATTCCTTTATGTATCAATTTTGGAACTATATTGTTGGAACATTTATTTATTATTAAGAGGATTATTGAAATGATTATTTATGTTGGGGCCTTTGTGCCAAGATTTTGTTGAAGTTGATTATATTTTAAAAAAGACTTTTCCGCTGCAAAATATTACGAGATTAATTTATGTTGTTGAATAAATAGTATATTTTCTATTTATGAATTTTTGAAAAGTAGTGTAACATTCCGTTTTGTGATGAAAACTCTGATTTTACGTATATATTTTTATGCTGGGAAAACGGGGTGTTACACGCCTCATGTAACCACGATTCATTGACATTGACACCAAACATCATACTTTT
Organism: Medicago lupulina; assembly: GCA_958299785.1. Lineage (NCBI taxonomy): Eukaryota > Viridiplantae > Streptophyta > Magnoliopsida > Fabales > Fabaceae > Medicago > Medicago lupulina. The sequence continues at coordinate 12,163,403 of OY283146.1, forward strand.
ATGGAAATTAACTTTTAGACCTGAGATAGCTTCAAATAAAAGTAAATCAGCCTTCAAAGCTCTAACATTAGCCCAACTTTTCACCCCAACCAACAAGGTATCATCAACAAACTGTGAATGAGAGACCGACACAGATGCATGCGGCTCTATGCCATAACTAGTAAACACACCAATTTGCACCAACGCTTTCATCATTACATTTAATCTCTCAGTTGCTAAAAGAAACAGAAAAGGGGAAAGAGGGTACCCTTGACGAAGGCCTCTTTCAAACCTAAATACATCCGCTGGTCTCCCATTTACCAAAACCGACGTCGTTGCCGTCGTAACACACTCCAATATCCACCTGCGCCAAGTTAATGGAAAATTCATTTTAGACATAACCTATATGAGGTAGTCTCAATCCACAAAATCATATGCCTTCCTAAAATCCACCTTAAAAAGAATTAAATCTTTCTTAGCTCTTTTCGCTTCATCCACAATTTTGTTTGCTAAAACAATATCATCCAGAATTTGTCTACCCTTAATAAAAGCAGACTGAGCTTCAGACAGTACATTCACGACAAATTTTCTCAACCTATTGGCCAACACCTTGAAAAGAATTTTATACAAGCTACGTAATAACCAATGAAATTGGATGAAAATCAGCCGCCTGTTGGTGACTATTAACTTTTGGAATCAAAGCAATGAAAGTAATATTTATCCCTTTGGTTAATTTACCATTGCGGTGGAATTTAACAAAAAAATTCAGCAAATCGACCTTCAACTAATCCCAAAAATCTTTTATGAAAAACAACTTAATTCCATTTGGACCAAGACACTTAACGTTTGTCACTATTCTGCACTGCTTCTTTTATCTCTTCTAATATGAAATGTTTAATAAGGGCAACCCCTTCCACATCAATAGGGTATTAAAACGACATTTCTCCTATCTCAGGACTAACATGCGGCACCCTTTTAAAATGATTTTGAAAAATGTAAAGAGCAGTCTGTCGCACCCCTTCCACCTTCGCACCCTCAATAGACAAAGAAATAATAGCATTCGACCGCCGTCTTGATGACATAATACCGTGAGAATTAGCATCCCCCTCCTTCAACCAGTTAATTCTAGATTTTTGCCACTGCATACTAGCATATAATTTGGAAAAAGCAATAATATCAACTGATAAAACATGTAACTCAGACACCTCATCCTCCTCCAAATTTTGAACCTTCCCCATATCATCCAAAACGGCCAACCGATCTTCAGCAACCCGAATCTTACTTTCTAAATTATGAGTATGATTCAAATGTCAATTCTTCAAACTCCCCTTTAGCATCTTGAATTTTTCTTCCAACACAAAGCCACTCCACCCAAACACCTGATAAGATTGCCACTATTCCTTTACATAATCAGCATACCCTGATAAATCAGCCCAACATTTCAACATTCTCTACGGTCTCGGTCCCCAATTCTCCTCATCAATGGTTAGAAGAATCAAACAATGATCTCATAAATCTCTCAGGATAACAACTTGAATACAATTTGGTAACAAGGAAACCCAAACTTATGACAGTAAAAACCGGTCAAGCCTACTCATCGAAAAACTATCTCAATAGTACCAGGTAAAATTGTGACCACACAAGGTAAGTTGATAGAGGTTTGGCAAGTGCACCAAAAACTATCGAAGTAGTAAAAATATCGTTCCCACAAGGACTGTTTTTAATCTCAATAAACTAATTTCGTTAAGCAATAGGATGTATAAAGGTTATTATGGTTTTGCCACTAGGCACTTGATTTTTAGAAATCAATTAACAGAAAATAAAAGTTGTTAAGAAAATAAGAGAGAGATGAGATCAGGTCTTTCGAATCATCTATGTTCCCCCTAATTGGTTATTGTACTTTATTCTTGTGAATGGTTCTTTAGTTCCACGATAGTTAACAAATTAGCCCTAATCAATTCCTTGAGTTATGACCCTCCTCTTAAACTACAACCCCTAATTCCTTAGGTGGTCTAATAATCCTTGAAGGTTTAAGCACGTTAACCTAATATCACTAACAAACGATTATCCATTCCTATATTAACCATGTTTATTAGAACAATTCAATGGGTCTAAGTTGAAAGCTAGGGTCAGTAGTCATTCATATGCACGAGTTTATATGTGATCAAGATATAAAAGAATTAAAACAATTGAATTGAATAAAAACTAAATTGTCATTCACAATAAATAGAGTTTCATCACAGCAACATGTATCAATTAGGGTTACATAAAATCATCTCAGACCTAATCTCTAAGAGATTTAGCTACTCATAATAAGACTTACAAATAGCATAATCAATAGTGGAATCAAAACATACATGAACTGAAAGAAGGTTGAAGAAATCGCCCTCCTAGCCGTCCTTAGGTCTCAAAATCGCACTTTGCTCTTCTCAAATCGTAACCCTTGTTTTCTGAATAGTCTTCAGCTTAAATAGGCATAGAATTTTTCCAAAATCGTGTCATATTTTAAGTAAATCGTGACACGTTTTCACTTGTGTAACAAGAAACTAAATTAGGGTTTCACCAAATCGTATCACGTTTTTGCCATCGTGACACATTTTCCTTAATGTCGAAACAATTGTGGAATCGAAACATACATGAACTGAATTAAGGTTTCACCAAATTGTGTCACGTTTTTGCCATCGCGACACGTTTTCCTTAATGTCGAAACAATGCAATCTGCCTTGTCAAATCGTGTCACGTTTTTGACCAAACGTGCCACGATTTTGTCTTTGCCTTTTTCTTCAGTTTTTTTGCTTTTCTTGCTGCTTAAGTCGCCTTGTGAACTCCAAAATGTGATAATATTTACATAAAAATTATGTAATGACAGCATGTCATCACAACCCCAAACTTGAATCATTCCTTGTCCTCAAGGAATTTACATGCAAGATTGACAATCGACAGTAAAATAACAAGTACCTGATCAAGTGATGGTAACCAAAAAGTTCATCTCCCTACTAGCTAAAGGTGAGCTAGTTTGACTTGAAAGCACCCACCAATACACAACTCCACGCAACAAAATGAATAGGGTTCACACTCAATCACATGCAAGACTACATATTACCATACGCTTGAAAAGTTTCTAAACGTCAATTAAAGTCAATATCAATACACACTTTGAGGTCTTTCAGGGTTATAATGGGGCTTAGGTGAAGGTGGGATGATATTTGGATAAGTAGGCTACACAAAATATGAGTTAGGCACTCCTACGAAAGTTAAAGCAAAATTTCAATCCATCTTTAACCTATGGACATAATTCTTGTCAAGACGGGGCTAGAGAACATTTTTAACCATTGGGACTTTCGAGTTTAGAGTTACTCGGATTTTCAATGTTTTGTCCCTTTTTCATTCTTTTTTTTTTTTGATACAACATTTTTAGTGTATGTATTTTTCATGATAAAGTTCTATGTTCTCTAGTTCCTCCACCCCAAACTTAATTGGTTGCAAATTCCAAAAGCAACCCCAAACTTAATTTTTAGCAACATCCTACAATGCCTAACTCAGTAATAACAATTTGGGATGAATCCTAAAAGTCTCTAAGTTTGTAATGTAGTTTGTCACCGAACAAAAAGTTCTAAACCTACCGGCTCAACTTGGCTAAGAAAAGGATAAATAGCAAATAATCAGGGTAGGCTTCAAAAAGGCTCACAGGACCAAGCACTTTTGCCTCAGTGTGTAAATGACAAAGACCAATTAACAGTAGAGAAAAAATGCAAGTTCTAGAAATGTAGCAGCATAGAACACTCTATATAAGTAAATTGGAAAAATAAAATTTGGCCATGAACCTTACAGTTATGATATCTGGGAGTTGTGACTACCTATCTTTCACTATCGAACACTTCGCCTTTGAAATATCAAATCACTCCTCCTTATGAACTTTTGGCAACATCACTTGAACACACATTTGTTACTAAACGGGAAAAAGTCAATTAAACACATAAATTCATCAATAATAAACAAGGGCAGGAACAATTACATAACAGAGGGATACAACTGATTAAACTGAATGAAAGCAAATTAAATTGTTCGAACATAAAAAAAATAAAAATAAAAGTACATCAAAAAGTGCTAAAACAAATAAAAGGAACATCATAAGGAGTGAGCCATCAGTAGCCCACTTAGTCCTGCATCTGGTCCTGATCAATCCAAGTGCTAGGGTTCTCCTCCTCATAAGAATCCTCTCCAAAATGGTACCGAGACCTAGCACCACCAGCAGCAAAGTCTTCCTGAATCTCCTGCTCTCTCGCTTGGGCACGACCTCTGGTAACATCGAAGTACTGGTCCATAGCCTCCTCGGACCCTCCAAATCGGTCAAACAACCCCATGATAGCTCTCCCGTTGAGGCAGAACGCCTCAGTAAGCTTTGGACCGAACCTAGGACGGTTCCAATACTCCTGATCAGACACCTCATTCATCTAGTTGCAGTGGCCGAACATGTAGTCCAACTGCATAGGGTGAATAGGTAAACAGACACCCTGCTAGCTGCTTCCTTCTCCCTGCACAAACTGCTGCTGAGGCGGGGGTTGTTGTGGTTGTGGCTGAGACTGAGTATGTGCTTCCTCCTCAGCTCACAGCTGCTGCATATGCTCCATATAATCTTTCAAAAAGACCTCCATGTATGTATCAGTAATAGGCTTCATCATCTTGGTCTCGATGTCGTTCACATAGAGCTCACAGTCTGCTTCCTCACAAAGTCAGTTGATGAGGCTCATGTGAGGAATGACCTTCTTGTTACCTGCAGCAAAATCAGCAATGTTGTTGGCAATCAGCTCATCAACATTAATGGTTCCACCAGACATGATAGCTGCGATAGTGTGTACTCGCAGTAGTGGAATTTCAGATGAACACGAGGTGCCCTCTAGTGTCTGCACCACAAATGAAGCCCAAGCCTTTGCAGTCGGCTTGAAGTCAGCCTTCAAAAGCATCCTCCGACTTCCTTGCCACTGAGCACCCTCAACACACAGTAAAGACTTGACCTTCTCCCAAGTCTCATCATCCCAGCCCTCACAAGTATCTCTCCTCCTCTGAACGTCACATTGCTCCGGAGGAACAAGGTCCAGCAAGTCATTAATCGCCTGAGGGGAGAAATAAATGTCCATTCCCCGCACATATGATCCATACCTTCTCCTGGTGAACCGAGCGTTGGCATAAAACTCCAATGCCATAGTCTTGTTGGCCTCCTTAAATACCATATCGTTCAGCCCATGCCACCCTCGAACCGTGAGTACCTGTTCAAATTCAGGGTTCCCTAGGAGTTTGTGGAGCAAAAACCCCCACTATTGAATAACCCTATAGCTTCATATTTCCTTGAAACGGTCTCGGGCCGGGCCGGTTAGGAAATGGTGGTTGAGTGATGGTGGTTGTGCTAGTGGGGCTGTTGGTTTGACGGGTGGTTTACGTTTAGGAGCGGTTTTGGCTTTTTTGGATTGTTGGGCTTTGCCTTTCTTGCGTGTGTCTACCATGATTAGGGTTTGAGAAATGGGTTGGTGAAGATTAGGGTTTGAGGTTTGTGGTGTAGATAATGATTTTGGTTAGGTTGATGAGGAAGGTGAAGGTTTATGGAGTTGGTTTGGTGATTGGAAGATGAAAAGATGAAGGTTTTTGGTGTGGGAGGTTAAGAATTTCGAGGGTTAGGGTTCTGGGAAAAATTTGGCAGAGTTTGGCTACTTTTGAAAGTGAATGGAAAGGAAATCGTGGTGAGTTTATTTATAGGGAAGTCACGTTTGGCCAAAAACGTGTCACGATTGGGTTTTGTAACAGTCAAAAATTTGAAAAAACACCAAAAACGTGTCACGTTTGGGCAAAACGTGACACAATCCACCATTTTCAAAAAAAATTCTTGCCCAGAAATCGTGTCACGTTTGGCCTAACGTGTCACGATTTGGCAATGACTAAAGGACATCAATTTTAACTTAGAAAAAAAATTTGGGCGTCAAAAATCGTGTCACGTTGGTCTCAACGTGTCACGTTCTTGACAATGTCGAAAGACACCCAATTTTAACTTAGAAATTTTTTTGTGGAGCTTTAGAGGTGGGGCAAAATCGTGTCACATTTTGCCCAAACGTGACACGTTTTTTCCTAGTATTGGACTTGAAAAATTTTGTTCCTCAGATTGTTTCAGCTAAAATATTTTTGTATTTTTGATTTTTTTTAAAGCAATAAGACTAGAAATACTACCTGTAAATAAAATGGTGGGTTGCCTCCCACCAACCGCTTTCTTTTATGTCATTGAGATTGACACTTCAACCACTGTTAGGGTGGAAAATATGATAGAAATAATATATCATCCTTCTTCTTCCTCTTGTTTGGTAGGAATTCCATGAATTTGGCACAAAGAATCAGATACTCCCATGCACCCATAGTTAAACCTTTGGAATTTAAGCTCTCCAACCTTAGAGAAGAACGTGCATCCATCTGCACACGAGTGATTTACTCAACGTCCGTTGGTCTAGACTTCGAGAAAATATCAACATTCATCACTTTGGGTTTTTCTTCCACCACAACCTTGTGACACTCAATCTCCATCTGAACCAATGTCCTCTGAGATTCATGTGCTTTCACAACAAGATCACCACACTGAAGATCAAACTTCTCAAATGAAACTTGATTTGACACCAAGAAATCATCTAAAATATTTTGAAGTTGAGTATTGTAATCTATGTTGATCACCTCTTTCTTCCCCTCACAATTACTACTTGGTTGATTCGCCTCATCACGACCACATCTCTCATTTAATCTCGAGATTTTAAGGTCCACACATTTTATCTTCAAAGATAGCATATATTTTTCATATTGCAGCGTACAAATCTCTTTTGTGTCATGGAGGTACAACCTGTCTATCATAGCTGCAAAACTTGAATAAACTTTTTAGTAGCACAGTACAATGAGAAGAAAACGAAGAGCATAAATCATTTTTTTTATAAATATATATACAAAAATATAAATGACAGAAATCCTAAATAAAAACAAAATTGCAAAGTTGAAATGACTCAACAGTCCCCGGCAACGGCGCCAATAACTTGATAGAGGTTTGGCAAGTTCACCAAAAACTATCGAAGTAGTAAAAATATTGTTCCCACGAGGACTATTTTTAATCTTAATAAACTAATTTTGTTAAGCAATAGGATGTATAAAGGTTATTATGGTTTTGCCACTAGGCGGTTGATTTGGTTTGATTTTAAGAAATCAATTAACAGAAAATAAAAGTTGTTAAGAAAATAAGAGAGAGATGAGATCAGGTCTTTCAAATCATCTAGGTTCCCCTAATTGGTTACTGTACTCTATTCTTGTGAATGGTTCTTTAGTTCCACGATAGTTAACAAATTAGCCCTAATCAATCCCTTGAGTTAGGACCCTCCTCTTAAACTACAGCCCCTAATTCCTTAGGTGGTCTAATAATCCTCGAAGATTTAAGCACGTTAACCTAATATCACTAACAAACGATTATCCATTCCTATACTAACCATGTTTATTAGAACAATTCAATGGGTCTAAGTTGAAAGCTAAGTTCAGTAGTCATTCATACGCACGAGTTTATATGTGATCAAGATATAAAAGAATTAAAACAATTGAATTGAATAAAAACTAAATTGTCATTCACAATAAATAGAGTTTCATCACAGCAACATGTATCAATTAAGGTTACATAAAATCCTCTCAGACCTAATCTCTAAGAGATTTAGCTACTCAAAATAAGACTTACAAATAGCATAATCAATAGTGGAATCGAAACATAAATGAACTGAATTAAGGTTTCACCAAATTGTGTCACATTTTTGCCATCGTGACACGTTTTCCTTAATGTCGAAACAATGCAATCTGCCTTGTCAAATCGTGTCACGTTTTTGACCAAACGTGCCACGATTTTATCTTTGCCTTTTTCTTCAGTTTTCTTGCTTTTCTTGCTGCTTAAGTCGCCTTGTGAACTCCAAAATGTGATAATATTTACATAAAAATTACGTAATGACAACATGTCATCATAAGTCAATAAAAAAATTACCATCAATGAAAAGATTAAACGAGGAAAATCCTCGTTACTACTTACCACCATTCTGCTTTGTCGTTCCTCAATAGAACGAATTGCGTTAAAATCTCCAAGAACACGCCAAGCAGCCTCAATATCATTCTGAATCAAACCACCCAACACTTTCCAAAGAGCTTGTCTCCCCCTACTGTCAGAAGGAGCATATACATAGACAAAAATTAACATTAGTTTTGATGAACTTTCCTTTTACTATCAAACAATTAGAGATATTCATGGTCACCCAAACATCCACCTCACTAGTATCCCAAAGAGTAAGAATACCTTTTGACGCACCGTCTGAAGATTTAAAAGAATAAGCCATCGAATCTTAACCCTGCAAAGACCGACACAAAAAATCATCTACCACCTCAAACTTAGTTTCCCCTCACCAACCAATGAAACGCCCTCCTCTTCTCAACCCCCCTAACCCACGTTCATTATAATAAATTATCTTTATTGCAACCACCCAACACCTTACACCCCTCACCCACCGCCCTCACACCTTAAACACCACCTCCATTCCTCACCTCTTGCGCCCTCACCGCTTCTTGCCACCCCAACACACCCTCTAGACAACACCTGAAAGCTATTGTTACAATGCACCTCAATGACAAGTTAATGAAATGAAAAATACACATCACAACAACTAGGGCCATCCTTGAAAAAGTGATTCATGGATTTTGATTTAGAAAATCTTCCAGCTGACCCTAGAAGAGGAAAAAAAAGTTATGTTATCATCCAATTGACCGAGATATAACTTGAAGAGCTTCTATAAAAATTATAAGGCCTTGTCAATCAACGAAAAATGATTTCCCACAACGACAATCTAGATCTTCTTTCCATAGATTTAATTCTGAATACTGAATTTGATAGTTGGTTGAAATATAGTGTATCTTCAATGTTAAGGTGACGTCAGTTTTTGGGTATACAATGATATAATTTTTGTAATATTCAATTTTTTTCTTAGCTATACTGATATAATCATTTTATTGGTTACAAATCTGTCAATTTTTAATATTTATGAAAAACGACATTGATCCCACTTATTGAAATTTCAGGATCCGTTCCTGGATAGATTGTGTGAAATTTGTGTACACCTTGTTAGATAAATACAATATTCGTGTCCGTGCCATATTCGTGTGGGTATCCACTAAGTTGATAATCCATGAATTTTGAGGTATTCACGTGTTTATATAGATATTAATTGATAACATTTTTAAAAAATGATTTTTGTTAAAAGATTATTTATTTTTTATAATTACCTAAAATTTAAAAAGAAAAGTTCATCGCATTCATTTTCTTATTTTTATCAAGACATAATAACATTCATGCATAACAATATCCACACATAGTAATAATATTCGTACATTTAAATTCCAACAAAAAAAAAAGTTCATCACATTCAACAAAAGCATAAAAAAAAAAAAAATCTCTTTTATGATATTAGGTTGTTCATTGACCCTAATTGAAAGGGCCTTTACTCCTTTATACTTAAGTAAGGATATTTATGTATTTTACTTAGTTTGGTAACATATATGGATATCTATGGGCACGAATACCATTAAATATGTATTTGTATCGATTAAGTAACACTTAGTTTAAATATTCGTTTATTTTATCTGTAAATATCCATTAAGTGTGAAGATATATTAATCACATACCTTCTTCTTCTATTAGATGGGTACTCGCCCTTTAAATTGAAAATCATATTATTTTTTTAGACACGACTACATAGTATGCACCATTGTCGTGGGTACTCATTTGAACCCCTTACTTTGACAGAAAAACTCCGCTTTGACCATAGTAGATTGAAGTTTTTCCTGATATTAAAAGTCGGGGGCGAGGATCGGGGTGTTGATATTCCCACCCACGCCGTTTGTAAAAAAAAAAAAGAATTAAAAGTTTTTATATACATATATTTTTTTGAGCAATGTACATATATTTATTCATATTTAATTATTTATTATAAATTTTATTTATTATTGTATAATAATTATCGTTTTATTATACTAATTATAATGAAAAATAAGGACGAGGACACCAAACCCCCCCATTGAAGGAGGCAGGGAAGACAAAATTCGCCCCTGATTTGCCCCGTTGCCATACTTATAAGTTATTCCTCTTTAGACATTAGAGGTGTCACAACTCAAAACTAGTTTAGTTTTTTTTTCTTAGTTAATGTATTCAAAATCTAAAATGAATGAATGAAGGATAAAAATTACGCGAATTACATATGAAAATCATTTTTATTGCACGTAATATTGTATATTACATAAGATCATTCTACTTTGATTGATAATTGGGCTGAATGATCGGTACATGATTTAGAGGAGGAGGACAAGCTTCACAAATGCATTGTCCAAATGCGCAACAGCTGAGAATTGCTGGATTGCAGAATGGTTTGCAATCGATATTTTCAGAGCATTTAACGGGCCCTCTTGCTTCAACTGATGTTGATTTCCCTGTTATTAATTGAATAATAAACGAATTTAATCATCAAATAAAGAACATAATATAAGTTTCATAAACAAAAGAAGAAAAAATAAATACAATGGAGAGAGATGTGCATAGAAAGTAAGAGGCCTGACCAGTTATACAAATGAAAAGGACCAACAAATATATTAAGGTGGAGACCTTTGCCATAGTCTTGTCTTGTTTTAAAGCACACTAGCTAGGTCGTTACAGGGGTGATACGCACGTATGTAAACCTGATGGTGCTTATATATACAAAAACCAAAAGGGGTGTTAAATTTTTATATTATTCTTAAGTCAGAAAGGGTATTGAATTTTCAAATAGTATATAGTTTTAATATTAGAAAAATATATTTGTTTTTATATTTATTCCATGTATTCACAAACAAAAAAATTATTCCATGTAATTTTTTTTATATTTTAATATCATAAAGATGTGAACATACTATCTATATAATTTTTCCATAAAAAATCAAATTTATTAATAATATCTTCTTTCAGAAAAAAATTATTAATAATATTTGAATTTTTTTCCTTGTAAGAAAAGAATATATTTTAAATAAATGTTGAGATATTACCTTGATTTTTTTTTTTGGGTGTTAACCTCCCGTTTCTAGAAGAAAGGTGCCCTGTAGTAATCCTAAGTTCAGTCGTGTCGTTTGGATTGCTTAGCCAAGGAAAAAAAAATTATTAACCACTTAAACTCAATTGCTTGGTTGATAACTTTTTATATAAGAAAAAAAAATCAAATAATACAATTTTAAAATAAAAATAAAAATATTATTAATAAATGTTTAGTTTCATATTATATGGATATTAATGTTCACATCTTTATGTTGGTAAAAAAAAAAAAGTTCACATCTTTATATATTAACACTTATTGTTAGGGATCATGATTGCCCACTTTTGAATATAAACACATGTGGCTGAGGATTTAACCTCTTAGGCTTTGTTTGTGAGTTTGGAGGGGAATGGAATGAAAAGCTTGGAATAAAAGAAGGAGAAAGTGGAAGAAATAGAGGACATAGGAAGGAGAGGTTTTGGGGACTTATTTTTCTTCAAAATATAATAATATACTTTATGGGACGTAAAATATTTGAAACTTTTGAAATATAATCAAAATTTACAACAGAGGATAATTGAAATTAAATGAGATGCACACACCAAACACTAAAGACCAATGAAGCATGGACACCTTTAGGATTAGGCGTGTCACGGTGTCCGACACGCGTCGGTGTCTGACACTCTTATGACACTCGTACGACACATGTCGAACCGGTGTACTCATATGATCGGTGTCCGACAATTGTTTTTTCTTTACTTTGGCACTCATATGATCGGTGTCCGACACCTATATAACACTCATACGAGCCGTGTCGACAACTTAGACAAATATCTAAAACAATTTTTTCTCTCTTGCTTCCACACACCATACATACATTACAATTGACTATGTCATATTTAGTTTTATTTTTATTTTTATTTTTATAGTAGATGAATAAATAAAGGTCAAATACTATGATATCTTGTTGTAGAACTTTTTCTAATTAAATAAATTGCTCAAGTTAGATGTTTATATATGTATTTTTATTTTCATTTTAGACCAACTTTAAATAAATTAACATATATGTAACGATGTCAGTGTCCTATATTTTTTACATTAACGGTGTCGACGTGTTTGTGTCAGGTGTCTATGTCAGAGTCTATGCTTCATAGCTAAAGAATCAGTGGAGATTGTGTGATGAATGAAACGGTGGAATAGTAGACAAACACAATTGGAATTGGGAAGGCAAGAATGGACGGTGGCTGCACTCATGCTAGGAAAACCCTAGCAGAGCGTGGTTGGAGAGACATTCCTTATATTTATACTAAACTAAATTCTAATGTACCATCTCTCTAAGTGTGTATGGTGTTTGTTCATTCCAAAGAAAGAAAGGTAGCTGGTACTTTATTAAGAAGAGAAGAAAATTCCCTGATCTTTTGTCATATGTGCTGCCAATATCCCGAACCTTCATAGAAGCACTGGTAGGGAAGAATGAGAGAGAAGGAAGCTTGGTTCGACTTGACATTGATCCTCATTCCATCAGAAAACTTCCATGTTGATGGAGACCCATATGACCTATCCTATATCAAGCCGTTTACAAGATGTACTTGAAAATCTACTTAAAAGAATATATTTTAACACCAAAGTCTTTTTTTTATAACAAGTGAAAATGGATTACATATTAGCACCAAAGTTGCTTCTTCTAGAAGCCTTCTATCCTTTTTTATATATCTGACTTATCATCATCAAAATTTGGTGAAATTATTGATAAGAGATAGTAAGAATTTGAATTTGCTTATTCTTGGGCTTTGAAAAGGCTAAACTGAAATATGCTCATCACCAACAAAACTATATCCATCTACCTCCTATAATAACTAAGCTACCCGATTCCCCACTAGAAGGAGAAACTAATCCTCTAGGCATGGTAGATGTAGGTTCAGTCATTGACCTACGTTACCCCAAACTAGCAACTAATGGAGATAGATTCTAAGCAGAATTAAACTCATTCTAAACCTTCATTAGAAATAACCTTTGATCAACCTAGCTTTGATAAATTGATAGTTGTTCCTAACCCATCAGAATCAAACAAATCTACCCCTTAACCCCTATAATTCCACTCTGAACATATCTGAACCACCACCCTTAACTCACCCCAAACTTGATGACTTTTGTACAGATGATTATACTAAAGTTCAGAACTTACTTGTTGAGAAGAGTAAGATCTTAGATTTTGATGAGCACGTTGCTAAGTGGTAAGCTCTGATAACAAAACTAGATGAATCTCTTCAAAAGATGAAGGGGTTTGGGAGACTTTGTACTGAAGCCAATAATGAAGCTCTGAGGGGATGGTTTACTGAACTTCTAATTCAAATGGATCTAGCAGAACCTAGAAGGAATCCTCAAAGACAACTTCCAAAATCAAGGACTAATGCTAATGATATTCCATATGTGTATGAATTCCCTTTGGTAAATCCAGAAACCCCTATTGTGCCTCTGAGACCACAAGATTTCATCATTTTTGCTCATGTATTACAACCTCATCCTGCAGCTTTTGTATCTGCTAATGAGTTTGAAAGGTTCAAGGAAAAGATCAAAACTGAACTTGCTGCTCAAAGTATTAATATATTTATGAGAAACTGTCCGCTCAGTCTGCTAAGAAAGAAGGAACTAATGAAAATCTAGACCTACTAATCAGACTTTCCACTAAGGATATCAGATACCCTTAGAAACCCCTTTATCTTTTCTGTGGCACAATTTTTGTAGTTTTTGTCTGTGGCAGTAGCCAACTCCTTGATTTCTTCATTCATTGATCCATTTCTTCTCACCATACTGTCCATAACTACTATATCTCTAACATCATCAATGATAAACTTGTAAAAAAACATAGCGCAATCACATAGTTTTATGGTTCAGGTGAATTTCCATGGCTTTAAGGCTTTTTCCCTTCTTTGTTCTTTCATTAGTTTTGAGAAATTTATTTACAAAACTCAACTAAAACAAACATAAAATACCTACTTCTATGCCACAATGATACTAAATCATGACCAAAAACCCTATATTATTTCTTGTCATCACCTTCTCTCTTTTGTTTTTACTTTTGGTTGCATGTGGGTTTGGTACCCCTTGTACTCGTATTTATGAATTCTTCTTTTCTACTTAGAAAAGATCATTTATCATAAAACAAATATAATATAGTAGTTAATCAACCATCACACCCAAAATGAAAGGTGTAAAAAACTTACACTATTACAAAATTAAAGCGAGCTTTGAGACATCCAACACCTATTAATTATTATCATATTCAATTACATATTGAAACAAGGGTTAATAATGTTTTTCACCTCTGTAATATATGTTATTTTTGGTTTTCATCCCTATAAAATTTGTAGTTTGATTTGCACCTTTGTAAATTATTTTTTTTCCAAAATACCCCCCTCCCCCATCCAACTCACCAAATTCGTTTATGTGACGCTGACTTTGCATTTTTTTTATTTTAATCTTTTTTTGGTTGGCCACATCAGAAAATTAATTTTTAAAAATAATTTAAATTCATTCATATTAATTTAAAAATAAAAAAATAATTTAAAATTTCCAAAATTAATTTTTGAAAATAAAATAAAATTGTAAAAATTAGAAAAAAAAAATCTGGAATTTTTCTTATTACCAAATTATTTTTCCAATATTTTAATTTCGAAAAAGATTTTATAAATTTTTTGGACAAAAAATTAGAAAAAAAAATCTGAATTTTCGAAAATGATTTTTTTCACCGATTTTTAAAAATTAAATTTTTTTCTAGAAATTATTTTTTGTACAAAAAATTTTAAAAAACTTTTTTTCGAACAAAAAACTGACATTTTTTTTTGTATTTTGAAAATTAAATTCAAGATTATATTTTTTGATTTTTTAAATATAAAAAAAAAATTAAAAGTTAAAAAAATCGAAAAATATCAGATTTTTTTTGAAATTTTTTTAAAAATTTAATTTTTAAAAGTTAAAAATCTGATATTTTTCGATTTTTTAACTTTTAAATTTTTTGTACAAAAAATAATTTTCGAAAATTTAGATTTTTTTCCAAAAAATTTATAAAATCTTTTTTGAAATTAAAATATTGGAAATAAATTTGGTAATAAGAAAAATTCCAGAATTTTTTTTTATAATTTTTACAATTTTATTTTATTTTCAAAAATTAATTTTGGAAGTTTTTAAATTATTTTTTTATTTTTAAAATTAATATAAATGAATTTAAATTATTTTTAAAAATTAATTTTCTGATGTGGCCAACCAAAAAAAAAATGTCAAGTCAGCACCACATAGACGAACTTGGTGAGTTGAATGGGGGAGGGGGGTATTCTAGAAAAAAAATAATTTACAAGGGTGCAAATCAAACTACAAATTTTGCAGCTGTAAAAACTAAAAATAACATATATTACAGGGGTGAAAAACACTATTAAATCTAGAAACTATCAACCACAAAAACTATCAACATCATGTTACAATAATCAAATATAAAAAGCCACTAGGACTGGTTAGTGATTTGGGTAGCATGCATGAGGTCCCTGCTTCAAAACTCATTGCATTGTAAACAACAACAAAAGTCAATTCTAAAAAAATATATCAATCCAATATATAAAAACCTAAATAATGCAACACAAATTTTTTTCCTATTCATAATTTACAATAACAAATATCATGCCTAAATAATATAGAAACAAGATTGCATGAAGAAATCAAACACATATCTCGTTAAGCTTAAGCAAAGGTTTGATTTCGAACTATGGAAATATAGTAATATTTAAACTCTTGAGATAGTTTTGCCACTTGTGTGACCCAAGATAAATGAAGCGCTACGATATTTGATCGTAGGAAAAAAAAATTGGGGATTATACATACTCGCACATATGAAAATTGAGGATTAGAAAAAAAAAACACTACAAGGACTAAAACCAAAATACTTGATATTTACAAGGACCTTTTGCATATTTAAACCTCTAGTGTATTAATGTTAATATGTTTTCTTGCATAGAATTTACTTTTAATATAATTTATTTTCATATTCAAAATAAAGGAGTCAAGAAAATATTTCTATATTTATTAGTATGAACCCATCACATTCACACATATTTTCTTTTTTTCTTTAAAAAAATAAAATAAAATATGTGTGAATGTGAAGAAAAAGAAATGTGTGAATGTGATGGATTCATACTAATAAATATAGAAATATTCAAAACAAGATTATAAAATTAATAAAATCAATTTTTAATATCGATGCATAAAGAAATGCGGAGGTCGATGGGGGCAACTCTTGTTTTGAAAAAACAAATAATTAATAGATAACCATCTAATCCAACACTCGACGAGCAAAAGGGTGAATTGTACCTAAATTCTTTCATTTTATTTTAATTCCTCGTTTCTTATGTATATACTTACGATTGTAATTCTTAGTGTCCTTGAAATAAAAATGGAATTTTTAAAGTCCATCAATTTGTAAGAACCCTATACCAATTTAAATTACACAATTACAATTTCTTAACACCAAAATCCTAGGATAGCAGAGACAGTGAGAAATTAGGTATAAAATCTTTTCTTTATCTATATTTCAAGGTTGCGTTTTAAATAGCCAATTGTGTGCTTTTTCATTGGTTTATGAACTTGAGCTTGTTTTCAATTTCTAAAGCATGAAAGCTATGAAATATTTCAAGAAGACGGAAATCAACCTTTTCAGGTCCAAAATATCGATGCATCATGCAATTACACAATTTGCAATTTCATAACACTGAAACCTTAGGAGTACGACGATGGTAATGAATTAGGTATGAAATAATTTCTTGATCTATATTTCAAGTGATTGTTTTAAATTGTTGATTGTACGTTTTTTTTTTTTTTTTAAACTTGAGCTCATTGTCAAGTGCTAGAGCGTGAGAGGAAAGAAATATTTCAAGAGGAGGAAAATCAACCTTTAAGTTCCGAGATCACACCGCATCATACAATTATACAATTTTAAAATTATTAACACCAAAACCCTTGGAGTGAGGCGATGGTAATAAATTAGGTATGATATCATTTCTTCATCTATATTTCAAGTCAGTGATTTAAATCATTGATTGCATTTTTTTCTTATTGGTTTACGAACTTGAGCTCGTTGTCGAGTTCTAGCGCATGAAAACAAATTAATATTACAAGAGGAATAAAATTAACCTATGAAATCTCACCGCAATAGACAATTACACAACAACGAAACACTATAAGCGTGACAACGGTAAGAGGTCAGATATGACATCATTTCTTCATCTATATTTGAACTTAGTGTTTTAAATGACTGATTTTATTTATTAGTGGTTTATAAGTTGAATGCTAGAGCATGAAAGCAAATAAATATTTCAAGAGGAGGAAAATCAACCTTTGGGGTCTGAGATCGCGATGCATCACACAAATAGGGGAAAAAATGTAAGTAGATGCCTTCATTTTTCTTCTTGAAAGTTGTTGTAAAACGAGAATTTTCTGGTGATTTATATATTGATGGTTAATTTTAAAGAACAATACAATCAAATATGTTGTCTAATTATTTTTTCTAAAAAATGTTGGCTAAATTTAAAAAATAAAAATAAATAATTTTCTCTAACGTGCATATTGTTATGCATCCCAATGATCATGAATGGGAAAGTGTATAAGCTAATAGTATGACATGCTGATTTGTATGTGTCAACTTGATCATTCTTCTTTTTTATTTAAATCATAATGATAAAATTCTAAATAAGCAGGGCCGGCCCTAGGCATAGGCCGGGAGTGCGACGGCCTAGGGCCCATGCCATTAGGGGGCCCTAATTTTTTTTTTATGGAGGGGGGTGTATATAGAAATACTGAGTTTCTAGGGGGTTTATATATTAAAATTCACTAAAAGGCCTGAAAAATTAACAAGATGAAGAGTTGGGCTCAAGTCTGTTAATGTTTTAGGCCCTTTTGGCAAGATTTGCTATATATACTCTCGTATAACACTGATTTCTTTATACACCCTCCCTATAAAAAAATTGGTTTTTCTTAATAATTTGCCCAAAAATTTATTATCGAAGAAATTAAAAATATTTTTTTGGGTCATTTGTTCCTAATAATGTGCCTCGCTGATAATAAAAGTATAGGTGATATTTATTATCCAAGAAATTGAGATAATTTTCATAACAAAACATTATATTTTAGTTGAAAATGAACCTACGAAATTAATCTTAATCTTTACTTTCTAAGGTTCCTAAAAAAATATTACTTAATCTTTACTTTCTAAGGTTCCCAAAAAAAAAAAATATCAATATTGTAATGTCAAATTTATTGAATTGATTGAAATGATTGCAAAATTGAATTTGATAGTGTAAAAACATGCGAGAACATTCATGATCATGAAACTGATTTGAGATGCATTCATTATCATTTTGCAGGAGCTATTGTTTTCTTCTACAGTATTTTATTTTGTTTTGGTGTCTATAAAGTATTTGATTTACTTTAAGATGTTGTCTAAAAAAAATTATTTGGTAGTTAAAAGCGGGAAAAAAACAAAATTAAGAGCTAATAAAATCACAACAATGAGCTAAAAAAAATTATGACGTATTATACAAGGGGCCTTTTCTCATATTATGTCTAAGGCCTGTAAAACTCTAGGAACGGCCCTGTAAATAAGTATAGACTTACAGCGTTAAAATCATCACAAACAAATTTCATAAATAATAAATCAAAATTACATGATAAAAAGGAGGAATTAGTTTGATTCAATTGGTGAAAGAAAATATGTATAAATATAAGAACTAAATCTCATGTATAATTGATATTAAAATTCAAGGGTTTCATAATTAGTATTAAATTCAAGGTTGAATTTAAGAGTTTAGGAACTATAAAAGGTTTATTAAATCATAAACTTTTTAATTTTTTGGGATGCCAACTTAGTTTGGATGTTCAACTTCTCCATGATATTTTCGTTACTCTTGATTCAATAAAAAATATGAATTTTAACACATTTTTTATAATGATACAAATTAAAAGACTCTAATATAAAAAATAATTTAACTAAGCAATACCCGTTTGTTATAGCTATAAAAAAAAAATGGATTTTTATAGTGTAATATGTTTTTGTTAAAAAGTTTTTAACAAAGAAATTTTTAAAGAAAACTTCAAATGAAAAATTTGTTTGAATAACTTGTCTTAAAATGTCATTCTAAGTATTTCATCATTTTGTTATAATTTTTTTGGATACTAAAATTTTGAAAAAAAATCTCTAAAAAAACCTATTTCAAATAGCTTTTCACAAAAATCATTTTTGAAAGATATGCCATTTTCAAAAAGTTTGTGATTTTTACTATGTAAAATCTCGAACAATTAATATTTAAGTTAGTGAACGTCAAAATCTCTTTTTTAACTTGTATCAAATGAGTTTGAAATAACTTCTACTATTTTTGAGTAAATTTTCAAAAAATCCATTTTTAAAAATACAAAGAAAAGTCCATTTTTTTAAAATCTAAAATAAATTGGCCCACAATTAGACATGATAATGATCTCATGTATATAATTTTAAATTTTTTTTTTTGATAAGCCAGGAGAGTGGACAAGCATCAAGAGGAAGCACCGACATCCCAACTAGGATGGCACCCCGGAGAACCTCCATCCTATGCCGCCACACTCAAATATATTATTAAAAAAGGGGGGGGGGGGGGGGGGGGGGGGGGAATATTTACAAGAGGGGGGGACTAGGCCAAAACCCTCAAAATTTAATACATTAAAGTTCTATCAATATGTGACTTATTATAGGTTTGCCTTCAGAATACAACTAAAAATACAATAATGTTTTACTAACAAAGTTCGAAATAACCAGTGCCCAGACAAGCAATAGGGCAAGTAAGCCAACTATGGACACCTAAAACATACATGGCATTAGCCGCCTTCATCCACCAATAAGCATGAATTTTTACTTTTTCAAGCAATTGATACATCGATTTCACCTCATTTTTGAACAACCGATCGTTACGTATCCACACACACATTAACAATAGAAGTTGCATAAATGAGCGTCTGTTAATCGAACCACCAGCTAAATAGGTGAACCGGTGAAAATGAGTTGCAATATCAAAGGGATCAACTCCAGACACCCCAATCCACTCACGAACAAGATGCCATAATTCACAAAAAAACAGTGCAAGAAACAAATAAACGATAAGCCGTTTCCACCTCACCACAACATGCCACACACATCTGCGCCTCCTGGAGAAGGATCCCACGAGCTACAAGATTTGATTTTGTAGGCAACCGGTTACGGAGAAGCCTCCAAGCTAAGATTGACACCTTTACCGTCACATGTCTGTGCCAAATAAAATCTGAAACCACATCCACAACTTGACTGTCATCTGAATTAAGCATATGGTAAACACTGCGAACCGAGTAACCACCATTTATATCGAGGCGCCAACACCAACGGTCATTTGTCGATACCTGCAAAACAACATTAGACAACAACAACCTACACTCCCTCACCATCTCCTCCTCCCAATCCCATAATCTCCTTCTCCAATTCCACGCTAAACCTCCCTCCTCCACACCCAACTCAAACATCTCCTCTACCGTGCAATTTTTTGAGACACTTAAATCATATAAGTGTCTGAATCGCACCGACAACGGATCACCTTCGACCCATGGATCAATCTAAAACAAAATGTCCCTCCTATTTCCCACCTGCTTAAAAATACAATCTTTGAACCACCCACCTCCGACATCCACACCACCCTCACGCACACGCACCACCTCCTTCCACCAGTAGGAAGCTCTCGGCCCACCCTCCCTCCCTCAACACGCCATCTTCCACCCCTTGTACTAAAATATATGACACAGAGTTACTTTAAAATACATTTTCACAATAAATATAATCAACATTAGGTTATAAATAAGTTGAGTCGAAACATGTGCTTGACTCGAGTTAGATATGAATAGTTTTTTAACTAAACTTCATATCGTTTAAAGTTTACAAACGACTCGGTTTAGGTAGTTTATTTGAATCACATAATTCAATAAATAAATTTTTGTAAAAAAAAATCAAAATTTTTGAGTTTTTTCTTTCTAAATAGCCAACTATTAACTTAAAATTAACATATCACAAACATTAGGTGTTTAAAGGATAATCACTAATACAAAGTTCAGACCTGTATAAATATATAGAACTAAAAATATAGTAATCTACAACCACTATAAACCAAGAATACAAAATCACACCAAAACTAATACATCTAACAGAAATAAAATACAACAAAATTTTACAACTAGTGTTGAGAATTCCTCAAAATACTCTTCCATTTCTAAACTCAAAGTGTCAGTATATTATCGAGTTAATTCATGAGTCAAATGAATCAAACTATATATAACTCATGTTTAGCTAATTTAATTAATGTATTTAATTTTTCGTTCAAACTTTTTTAATTGATTTATGAACCAAGTTTAACCATTTAATCGTTGAGTCAAAGTTCCGTGAGTTATGTTTATGTTGGCTCTGGCTAGGTTGATTGTAAGCCTTGATAAACATTTTTATTATAGATACATGTTTATTACAAACATCGTCATGTTTCTCTTGTTAGTTTAGATATAATAATCTTTAACTATGTTATAGATGAGAACAAATACGAGCACTAAATCAATCAATTATCATAGAGTTAAATAAATATTAATAAATTCTACTGAACAAACTACCTGTATAATTCAAAATCATCGGTT
Source organism: Medicago lupulina (assembly GCA_958299785.1). Lineage (NCBI taxonomy): Eukaryota > Viridiplantae > Streptophyta > Magnoliopsida > Fabales > Fabaceae > Medicago > Medicago lupulina. Next base: position 12,185,191 of record OY283146.1, read on the forward strand.
GATGGACATCCCTGATAGAAACCTCAACTTCATTTATTTAAATCGTTTCTCTATTAAAGTTCTCACTTGTCTCTCAATTGTTCTTAGTAGCTTCTCCATTATTTGCATGAAATAAAAAACAAAAAAAAACTTAACGAGAAAAAAAAATGTCATTCTACAAAAGATATCATCAAGCTTCTATGAGTACTGGGTTGACTGACATAAGTTTAATTTGTGTTTCTCTAATGTTATGGTTTGGTGTGGTTTAGTTTGGTTGATAAAGTAAAAACCTTAAACAAAACCAAGCCGCATTGTTGAATCAAAAAATAGCTCAAATACATTTGAATCAAAAGCGGTTTTTTACGATTTTAATATGGATTGATTCGAATTGTAATTTTTTTATTGAGTTTGTTCGATTTTGAGCACTCTAATTGACCATTCATCGTGCATATACAACATAAATTGTCTTGCGCACCCCTAATTGAACATCCCTAATTTCTACTGGTTAGCTCATATTTTTCAACGTCAATTGATTTTGTGTGGAAGGAGGTGATGCATTTTTATTTAATTCATATTTTGTGTGTGCCTAATTTTGACTTTATTCCACTACATTATTAGTATCTTTGTCATTTGCAAATGCGCTAGCATTAATATTTTGACATCAACATAAATATGTCATGTCACATAGTGATATATTATTCAAAGTTTATCACATCAGCTTCTTTGAACACCGGACTAGAGATCAAAAGTGATGGTTTAAAAATTAGAAGGACAAAAAGAAAGATTTATCAAGATTAAAACAAAGTTCCTTATAGTTGAAGGATTAAATGAATAAGGGTCGTTAAGGATTAAAAAAAGGAAATAATTGATGAATTTTATGTTGAAAAAATTAGTTTTTAATGTTTTAATGTGTTGAATACACAACTTTCAAGATAAACTTTCCACTTTAAACTTCTTATCAAGGCAGGGCATTTGTTAGCATTTTTCCGATGAATAATTAAACATTGTTCAATCTCTTTCTTACAAAAAGACATGTATAGTTATTTATAATTATATATTATTATTCATCAAAGTCTCAGTTTCGATTCTCCACGATGTCAATTTAAATTGACTAGTTTTGCTTCTTAAAATATTATATATTACTCTCTTTTTTTAAGTTAATATAATTATTATTATCACATTATATAGTACAAAATTAGGTGTTCATTTTTTAAAAATAAAAAACCGATTTACTCCCTCCTTAGACCTTAGAGAACATCTTTTAGGTGTCATAGCATTTTGACTTAAAAAAAAGGTGTCACAACATTTTTTTAAGCAAAACAAAAAGTATATGGATTGGGACATAGACCAGAGTAAAATCACACAAAGTTTTACGAATCATCTCTAATCTCTATAGTGTATTACAAATAGATCCAAACTACACCAAAAGTGGTATCAAATCAACCATAAAGTTGATGCATTTTTTAGTTTAGTAAAATGATCCCGAACGAAGAAAATTCATTTTTGAGTTTTCGTTCGTCATCGTGACGCATAGTTGATGCATCGATTAAATGAGCATCCCCATCTAGTATTTAGAAAGAAAAAAAAAACAACTTATTGAACACGTTTATAAATACCGACCAATCAACACAAGATCTCATAAAAGGTTAAAGTAGCCGCAGAGGCGTCGGACACCCGCCACCCCAACCAGGGTTTGTGGGTGGTGTTGCATGAGTTTTCATTTTGTGGTTGTTGTTTGGATTTTGAAGGAAAGAGAGGGACGGCGGTTTTGGTTGAAGTGAGAACGGAGAAGCAAAAGATTGAGTCTAAAAGGTGTCACAACTCAAAACTAATAAATAAAGAACAAAAATCACGCTAATTTCAAGTCAAGTCAAAGTCATTTTATTGCATGAATTATTTATTATAAACTACAGGACCAATATTCTAAATTAGATAAGGACCATTCTAGTTTAATTGAGAATTGGAATGAATGATCGATACATCATTCAAAGAAGGAGAACAAGGTTTACAAATGCAAAAACCCTTTACACAACAATTGGGATATCCTTGGCAGACTTTGTTGCAATCGACCATGTGAGGGCACTCAAAGGGTCCTCTTGCTTCAACTGATGCTGGTTTTCCTATTATCCATTGAATGATAAATGAATTAGCATAATTATCAAATAAAAAACAAACTAAAATCCAATAACTAAAATAACATAACATGTGCAAAGGAGAAAGACATGCAATTAGAAAGTAAGAGGCCTAACCAGTAATACAAATCAAAAGGACCAACAAAAATATCAAGGCAGAGCACTTTGTCATGGTGTCGTTTTTAAGCACACAAGGATGTTATAGGGTGATATACATGTAAGCTATGCAAACATGATGGTCCTTATATAATACAAACCAAAAGGGTGTTGAATTAATCAAAAAGTATATACTTTGTAATATTTTGATTTTTTTTTTACTTTCATTATATAAAATGTTAATAAAATTATTTTTTTTCCCTGCTTTTTTTTTTTGACTGAATTCATTTCATTGCTTGAAAAAAAATATAAATTATTATTCTAAAATGTATTGGTTTACCATCTGCACCCCATTTGTCTATATATATAAAAGTAAGTTTGCAACCTACATCCACTTCTTTTTTTTTATTAAAAACCCATTTTCTACTATTTTCAACCAGTTTTGAAAGAAGGATGTTTTTGTAAATTCGATTTAGTTTTGTTTTTTGTAATAAAAAAATATTACAAACCCACTTTCTTGTTCACCCAAGACAAAATCGAATCTTGGAATGCAGCTACTTAATCGTGAAAGATTGTTCATTGATGTAGCTTAATCTTTTGATTTCGATGAATTGAATTGAACTCATTAAAGCCACTAAAACACATGAATCAACATTATTTAGTTTTTTCGTGAGTGATTCTCTCCCTGTGAGAAGTATATTTCTCTCCTTGTGGGAAGTGCCTTTCATCCTTCCTTCTCTTTCTCAAATCCTTCCCCTCCCATCTAACCATGGCCACTCTCCAACATCTTTCTCTCAGTGATGAGGAAGATGAACTCAATATCCAATCTGATGCAACTCAATCACAACAGGAAAACCCCCATCTTTGCCTTATAGGTCGCTTCCATACAAACAGACCTATTTGATCCTATATGATGATGGAAAAAATTGAAACCTTTTGGAACCCTGTCAAGGGAGTAAAAATACAGGAAATTGAGCCTTGTCTATATACATTCCAATTCAATCATCACCTAGACTTTCAAAGAATCCTCAAGAAAGGCCCTTGGTATTTTGACAACCATCTCTTGGTCCTTGATATCCTCCCTGAAAACGGTAAACCGGATCAGGCCGTGCTCAATTCAGTACCTTTTTGGATCCAAGTCCATGGCATCCCCTCTGGTTACATGACAGAGAAGACTAGGAAAGATATAAGAAACTATATAGGCGAATTCTTGGAATACGATGCCAAAAACAACTCCAACTATCTCCGAGCTTATATGAGGATTCGAGTTTTGCTGGACATTACCAAACCTCTGAAACGACAGAAGAAAATCAAGAAGCAGGGAGGCGATTCCAGTTTCATAAAGTTCAAATATGAACATCTTGGAAACTTCTGCTATTACTGCGGCTATTTAGGACACATCGAGGATTACTGCGAGAAACTCTATTCCATTGAATCCGACGATGGTACACGACTTTGGGGGCCTGAATTAAGGGTGGAAAAGCAGAAAAATACAGGAGGAGGCGGTGGCACTCGTCGGAACCCCGTGCACAGCAGCAACATCAGTTCTCCGGCAACAGTTAAAGTTCCAGGCCAAGGGTCAACAACATTGAATGCAGAATCAAAAACCGTCAAATCTGATAAGCTGGCACAACTGTTACGCAATCCTCAATTATTTTTCCCTCAAAACAGCCCTAATGAGAAATTAAAGGATAACGGAAATGCTGATATCATTGAAGAAGAAAATAATCTAGCAATTATTTCCAGCAAACCAAAACGGTCCAGAAGCACTAACGACGAAAATCAAGGAATCAATGCGACATTAACTCAACATACTCTACCAGCTGAAGCTTCCCATGGTACTGCACATAGTGAATTGATCAGTAACAATAAGCCAGATAGTCATGATAGTAAAGCTACTCCAATGGATGTCACCCAATCATCGACCTCTTTTTTATCGGCAGAGCCTGGCTCCCAGGCATGCCGGGCACAATGAACATTATAAGTTGGAACTGCCGAGGCCTGGGAAATGTTAAGGCAGTTCCTGCATTAAAAGACTTGGTCCGAGTCTATAATCCGGACATTGTAATTCTCATTGAAACTCTAGTTCACAATAATAAAATTTATGATTTATGTTATTCCTTGGGGTTTGAAAATCATTTTTCGGTGGATCGAATTGGTCGTAGTGGAGGCTTAGTTATCCTTTGGCGAAGCACTATTGACTGTTCTCTCATAAATTTCTCACAGAATTTTATTAACATGTCAATCAAAGATCAAGCAATAGGTAATTGGAGACTCACAGCTTTCTATGGCTATCCAGATTCGGGTAGGCGTAGAGAATCCTGGGACCTACTCCGTAACTTATGTCGCCAAACAGATGTTCCTTGGTGTATTATTGGAGATTTCAACGACCATCTCTCCTCGGAAGACAAACGTGGAGGTCCAGATCGTCCCTCATGGCTCATAAGAGGTTTTCAAAATGCGGTTCATGACTGCAATCTTCATGATCTGCCCCTCCTTGGTTATCAATTTACCTGGTTTAAAAGTATTGGTACCCCATCATCCAAGGAAGCCCGACTTGATCGCGCTTTGGTTACCTCTTCCTGGCAGTCCCTCTACCCAAATGCTACGCTGCAAACTCTGGTAGCTCCCGTCTCTGATCATACACCGCTTATGCTTCAGCTTGATCCAATTCCGTGGCGTCAACCATATCGATGCTTCCGCTTTAATAATGATTGGCTTCTCGAACCTGAACTCGACAATCTAGTTCGAAGCAATTGGCATTACTACCCACCATCCAACATTATATCCAAGCTTCAACTTTGCTATGATGATATGGCTTCTTGGGGCCAGGATATTACTCCAAATTACCGGCACCAAATTAACAAACAGAGGTCAGAAATTGATATTCTCAGAGCCACTTCTCAGGATGCCAACAGCCCCCAGTTAATTAATATGCAGCAGAGTTTGGCCACATTGCTCCTTCAAGAAGAAAATTATTGGAAGCAACGCTCAAAGGTATTTTGGTTGGCTAATGGAGATACTAATAGCAAGTACTTTCACGCATCTGCTTCAGCGCGTAAAAGGAAAAATACCATTAAAAAGCTTCGAGACTCTTCGGGTAACTGGATCACATCTCACGATGATTTATGTGCTCTTGTCCGAAATTACTTTATTAGCATGTTTACTGCTCGACAAGGGGATTTGAATCCTATTATAACTTACGTCCAGGCCATAGTATCTGCTGAAGACAATTATCTTCTCACAATACCTTTCTCTGAGCAAGAATTCAAGGAAGCTATTTTTAGTATGCACCCCGATAAATCCCCAGGACCAGACGGTCTAAACCCAACATTTTGTCACCATTTTTGGGATGAGATAGGAGCCGAACTTTACTCTGATGTCGTTTCCTGGTTTAATTTCGGTCACTTGCCTCAAGGCTTGAACGAAACAAATATTGTTCTAGCACCAAAAGGAGACAACCCCGAGTCCATGAAGGATCTCCGCCCTATATCTCTCTGCAACGTCTTATACAAGATCATCTCCAAAGTTCTCGCCAAACGTCTCCGTCCGTTGATTGATAAATGGATCTCCCCCGAACAAGCTGCTTTTGTACGCTCCCGCTCTATCATGGACAATGCTTTAACTGCTTTTGAAATCCTTCACCAAATGCATTGTAAAACGAAAGGGAAGAAAGGTGAGATTGCTTTAAAACTCGATATATCAAAAGCATTTGATAGTGTCAGTTGGGAATATATGCATGCCATTCTTATTAAGTTAGGCTTCTGTCATCAATGGGTAAACTGGATGATGATGTGTATTACCTCTGTTGAATATCATGTTATTTTTAATGGTGATAGAATTGGCCCAATTACTCCAGAACGAGGTCTCAGACAAGGTTGTCCTCTTTCGCCTTACCTCTATCTCATTTGTGCAGAAGGCCTCTCAGCTATCATCAAACACCGTGAATTGCAGGGTTCTATTCATGGAATCCGCATTTGTCGTACTGCTCCTTCTATTAGCCATCTCCTTTTGGCAGACGACAGCTTCATGTTCTGCAAAGCTACTTCCTCTGAAGCGCAACACTTGAAGGATATTCTCTCCTCTTATGAGCAAGCATCAGGGAAAGCTATTAACTATTCAAAATCTGCCATTACTTTCAGCTCTAACGCAGATCAAGCTCTTATCTCTACCATAAAAAACATCCTTGGCGTCACAAATTCTATTGGGAACAGCAAATACCTCGGCCTCCCCTCCATGGTGGGTCGCAACAAGTCATCAATATTCTCCTACCTAAAGGATCGTGTATGGAAAAAGTGCCAAGCTTGGAACGCTCATAATCTCTCTCGTGCCGGAAAAGAGGTTTTGATCAAATCTGTTTGTCAAGCTATTCCTTCATATTGTATGGGGACTTTTATTATTCCGAGGTCATTATGCGAGGAGTTGGAGAGGATGATGAATTCTTTCTATTGGGGTTCCAAAAAGAATGGACGACGTGGTATTAATTGGATGAGGTGGGAAAAGCTCACTCTTCATAAAAGTCAAGGGGGTCTAGGTTTTCGTAATCTAGAGGCATTCAATCTCTCAATGCTCGGTAAGCAAAGTTGGAAACTTCTCACCGACTCAAACTCCTTACTTACTCGTGTCCTCAAAGCTAAATATTTCCCTAGACGGGATTTCTTGGATGCACCGATTGGTCATAATCCAAGCTATACATGGAGGAGTCTATGGAGTACTCAATCTTTGCTCACTTTGGGTCATAGATGGAAGATTGGAGATGGATCAAAAATAAATCTATGGACCATGCCTTGGATACGTAATCTTCCTTCTCACAAACCCTCAACTCCTATGCCAGCTCATCATGAAGACCTTACTGTGAATTACTTGTTGAATC